>CM019823.1:667118-2090327 GCA_009763385.1 Coix lacryma-jobi var. lacryma-jobi | reverse complement strand
ATACAAAAGAGTACTAAATTTTGTAATACAAATAAGTATCAATATATTAATATATTAATGACAGAATTGATTTTCATAATAAATATTGTTTAAAACATAAATATTAATATTAATTACTATAAACTTAGTTAAACTTTACTCAAGTTGATCGGCACAAATCCTATAATTATATTTTTTGGGACAGAGTTTGTAATTATTTTTGCTTCAATTTGAAAACCGTTACAGGCTTTTGAAATCACTTGTGCGTGGTCTGCATGATCCTGAAAAGTTCCTACAGCCGTTAGATGCTAGCTGGATGGTGGAGATTGAGGCAAAGTTACATTGTAACTTTACTCAGTAAAGTTACTGAATCCGGCTCCTAATTATAGTTTTCTTTTCGAGAGCAAAGGAGATCTGTATTATTTTACATCGGTATTGGTCTATTCCGAATGTAAAATTAGTGTAGCGTCATTCAAACAACTAATTTCGAGTTGAGTTGGAAAAAATTCGTACCTAGTATAATTTACATGTGTTTTATACCAAAAACCCGAAGGTCAATCTCAATGATGAGTTTCATTTTGTTATTTTCAAGACTGTCATGTCATATGAAATAAAATAAAATTTGAATGAAACTCTCCATAGAGAGTGAGAGTTTTATTCTGAAGTTTCATAGACATTAAATTTCATGACTCATAGAGAGTTGATATTCGTGCCAAGAGAGTTTCATTTAAATTAAACTCTTTTTTTCTCTTCTTAAATACAATGACATGTCCTAAAAAATACCTATGTGGCAGCATATTTAATACAAATGAAACCCCATTGAGATTGGCCAATAGTGCAGGGAGGCTAATCACAGAGACCAAGACACTGATTAAATCCGCGTCGAGTACAATCACACCGCCCGACTGAGTGGTCAGCTGAAACGTCGAAACAAGTTGGCCTTTCGTATTAGCTCCAAATTTTTCCCAACTGAGGGTCTATTTAGGTCCCAAATCTTTACATTCTAAATATTTTGTTTGTAAACTTTACAACCTAAAACTTTACAAGTACTACTCCATACTTGTAAAAGATGTCATTTTGTACAATGACACGGTCTTCAAAGCATAACTTTGACTACTTATTTGTATATAAAAATATTTATTGAAAAGTGGTATATGTATATTTTTTGAAAGTACTTTTCAAGACGAATCTATTTATATAGTTGTCACATTTTCAAACTCAACAATCTATTGAAAAGTTATCCATGATTTATATTTCTAATGTTTGACTCAAATCTTGTCTGAAACGACTTTTTTACGAGTTTGGAGGGAGTAGTTGTTTAGTTGGTTGTAAACTTTTACGTGGACTGTTACAAACAAGACTGTATAATTAGTCTGCATGAGCTCCAATACAAAATTACAAGGTTTTTGAGCCTCCAAGATTTCGAATTCCAAATCTTTACGGACACTTTTTCTCAAACTTTACAGACCTCTATTTAGATCTAACTTCCAAAAGGTGTCTTTTGAATTTTGGGAGCAACTAAACAGGCTCAAAATTAAACTTAAAGCATGTTTAGATCCCAAATTTCCGCGGGTGCCATTTTGTTTGGCTTGGTGACCGTTATTAGATATTCTAGTTCACTTTGGTGGCAACAATTGGCCAAAAAAACATTCTAGTAGAGACCAATTTTTGTGACCAAAATCTAGTGCCAAACTGGCACGTTTGGAGTGAAATAAAAAGAAAAACCAAACATGCCCCTCGGAATAATGGCTTGCTTGGAAGAAAGAAAAACAAAAGGTGTAGAACAAATCTCAAAGTGCGTAGTATCTGTCAGATGCCAGGTCGAGGCCGACACGAATCAGAATCGTGCACGAGGACCAAGGTGGGCGATGGACGTGGTTGGAGTTGCCATTGACTGCCTTGCACTGCAACCGAGACGGCAAACAACACGCTACAGAAAGAAAAGCTTTTGTTGGCAGCAAGATCCCGGAGAGGATCAGGCCATGGCGGACGCGTGTGCTTGTCTGCTGAGCTGCGACTGCGATCACAGGCCTCCCGATCATAGTTTTTTCGAACTGGAAATCGAACCGGCGAGAGGATCGGTTTAATGGTTCATTGGTTCAACCATTAAGGAATGATTGAACTGCCGATCCATTTTAATTGAACCAATTAATAGAACCGATAACAAATACTTTGAACCGTGTATATATATATATATGATGTTTAATTATATATATACTCCCTCCGTATCGCTTTTAGATGACGTTTTGGACAAGATTTGAGTCAAACATTGGGAATATAAATCATGAATAACTTTTAAATTATTGAGTTTAGAGATATAAAAATTATATAAATAAATTTGTCTTAAAAAAGTACTTTCATAAAAGCATACATATACCATTTTACAACAAATATTTTTTAAAAAAATAAATGGTTAAAGTTGCACTTTGGAGACAGTGTCCCTGTTCTAAACGTCATCTAAATGCGATACAGAGGGAGTATAATATAATTGACAGATGAAACATGATGATTCAGCCTTTGATGTATGATAACATAATAAGGTTCATCTTCACAATTCACACACAAACATAAGGTTCATAGCAAGTAGCAACTAGCAACATACCGAACATAGTCTCACTCTCACACAATTACACATCACACATGCTCCCACCGTATCACAAATAGAAGTCGTTTAGGACAGCGACACGGTCTCCAAAGCATAACTTTGACCACTTATTTCTTTAAAAATATTTGTTGTAAAGTGGTATATATATACTTTTATGAAAGTACTTTTCAAGATAAATCTATGTATATGATTTTTACATTTCTAAACTTAATAATTTAAAAGTTATTAATGATTTATATTCCCAATGTTTGACCGAAACCTTTTCCAAAACGACTTCTATTTGCGATACGGAGGGAGTACATAATTTTAGACTCAGTGTCTCACAATCACAATCACACATCACACATCACAGGCCACTGGCCACATCCCACAGGTTCATAAATTCAAATAACAAGTGTCGAAGTGCACAAATCACTTCCTTCCGTGCACATAGAGGACATTTTTCGTCAAGATAAAAAACCACCCCAGTTCATAACGAACCGCCCGGTTCACTAAAAACCAGCCGGTTCGAACGGTTTTTAGCGGTTCAATTGCACAGATGGTCTTTTAAGTGAACCAAGCCGTTGTAGTCTCTGGTTCGGTCTTTTAGCGGTCCGACCGCAGGTTCGGTCCGGTCTGGTCTGATTTACTATGCTCCCAATGCAGCTCGTGTCAGTATGTTGTAGCCAACCGTAACATGTGGCCTTTTTCGTGAAATATTTGGGAAAAGTTACTATAACACTTTCATTGTTATTTGACAAACTTTATTCAAATATGGACTAACTAGACTCAAAAGATTCGTCTCGACATTTACAATCAAACTGTGTAATTAGTTATTTTTTACCTACATTTAATACTCCATGCATGCGTCTAAAGATTCGATGTGACGGAGAATCTTGAAAATTTTAGTTAACTGAACATGACCACAATTATTCCTCCGAGTACGGCGATATTTCTTAAATTTGACTTTTACAAAAATAATACTAATATTTAATATTTAAATAAGTTTACTGTAAAAATATATTTTGTAATTAATCTATTGTTATAGTAATATTTATTAGGTATCATAAATATATGTACTGTTTTCATATAGATCTGACTAAATTTAAAATTGCTTGACTCCTTGAGAGTGATAAGTGTACTTTTTTTGAGACGGGAAAATTTCTCTACAATTCTAGGTTTAGAGCATGTTTAGATCTACTAACTAAACTTTAACCGGTTAAATTTAGGTGGTAGCTAAAAGACTAACTATTAGCCGGTTAAAGTTTAACTTAGAAATTTTAGGTAGCTAAACTTTTATTGTGTGGATCCAAACAAGATCTTTTCCAGTCAAACTATTTTATTTTTTATGAACCAAACTATCTTTAGCTCATAGAAAATAATATCAGTATTACTATTTTTAAAATAATATCAATATTTACATATATTATACACATAATATGCTCATAAGTATATTGCAGGATAGATGTAACGATAAATATTAGTATATTTTTGTTTATAATTTCGACTATAATTAAGGGGCTTTGAACGAACACTGTTTTCGAAGGGCAAAATTTTTTTGTGCCATCGAGGAAACTCATAATATTTCATCATTATGTGTATGAAACATGGGATCCCATAATTAGTCGGTGACACGGAAGGGATAACAAAACCAAGATGCAAATATATTTTTATAGCGCTCTTCAGAGACCCGATTTGTTTGGTTTTTCCCCCACGGATGCGCCGTGGTGCTGGTGCACAGTTGCCCAAGGGGCCAAGCGGAGCAGAGCACACGCAGGACACATCGGAACCAACTAAAGATGGCAATGGGTAAATCCCCATCGGGTATTAGTTCCTCAGACTCATCCTATTAATGAAAAATAATGCCATCAAAATCCTCGTAGCCATGACGGGTAAGAAAATTTCTCCAGCCCCGTACCCGGCTGGAGAAACCCCACCCATCGGGTCACCCATATACCCATCAACAATATAAATAATTGTAGCAACGACCAAACATCAGTTGCACAAATACCATAAATCCATAATCCTTATATCAAGTAGTACGTTAGTAGCAGTAGACAATAAGACATTACATACATCTATAAGTTTACATCAATAGATAGTAGAGAGTAGTACTATTAGACCTAGGCATGCATTTGAATCTTCGGGTATTTTTTACCCATGGGCTAACGGGTATGAGGACTATATGAACATACCCATACCCACGTACCCGTTGGGTAAAAGTTTTCCCCATTTAAAGATCTATGAGTGAAGTTTTTTCCCGATTAGAGACACTAATGGAGTAAATACCCATCGGGTCTCGGGTTGCGGATCTCTGTTGCCATCTTTAGAACCAACCAACGCACGCCAGGCAAAAGAACACGCCGCGCACGCAGACCCAGACGCGCGAGTCCCGCCGTCCCAGTTCCAGGCTCCCAGGCTCCAGGTCTCGTTATCGTCGTCGTCGCATCACCCGCTCCCCGCCCCGCGCGTGTCGATCTGCTCCCCCCAAACAACACGGACACACACGCACGCACGCAGGAGGAATCAATCACACACACACACGCGCACAGAGGAGAGGAGAGGAGAGAGAGGACGCGCACGCACCACCACCCCCTCCTCCCCCTCTCCCCTGCGTCCCGGAGAGAAAAGTCTCCTCCCCTCTCCGCCCCCTCCTCTCCTCTCTCTCCCCTCACCGCGCCGGATGGATCTCCGCCTCGCCCACTAGGCCGCCAGCGCGACCGTGGGTGGGTAGGGGGATGGGGCTCCTCGGGCGGAGGCCGTGGCTGCTGCTCCTCGCCCTCGCTTCCGCGGCCGTCGCCGTCGCCGTCGCCGTGGAAGCCTCCGAGGGCGACGCTGATCCGCTCTACAGGTGCGAGATCCTCCCTCCCTCCTCCGCTGCTTGCCTTTGCACGCTGCTCGGCCTCGCTCCCACGGGTGGCTACTGCTGCTGCTGCCTTGCGTCGTCGTCCCGTCTGTTTGCGGGTTGCGGCGGGGGCACTACGAGTATTGCCCTGTACACGCCTTTCCCCTGCTCTATAATCTACCGCCGGCGCGAGTGATGCAGTGATGCGAGGCGGGGCACTATTCGAGATTCTACCGCTGTTATATCTGCGATCAGTTCTGCGTTGCTTGCTACTCGCTGAACCTTGGCGACTCACCTGCGCAGGCCTGACGAAACTTAGCAGATTACGTTTGTTCGTTCGTTTATTTATTTATTTATGCGCGAGCCTTCGGAGTTTGCTCACCTTTAGATGCACGGTGCCAAGCAGAGCCTCGCTGGAGCAGGGTAAACCATGCTACTATTCCAGTGCTGTCTGCCTTGATCCCTCTGGTGGTTTCGGCCGGTCTCTGGCTAAGCTTTTTTTCTATTTTGTCTGTAATTTCACTTAAAAAATCTCTCTACTCTGTCAATACATGCTGGGCAGAGCCCTGCCTTCGAGGGAAAAAAAATAAAGGTGATGTCTGTCTTCGCCTCTTGACTATATGTCATCAATCATTGTGGGCGTAAGTCCTGGTTACGTTACATGATTCACAGTTCTATCAGGATTTCATGGTGCTATACCAAAGGTTGAGCTAGCAAAACTGCTTGTTTTAGTCTTTTTCTCTCGATCAAATCTGTTCCAAATCTCCCACGGAGGGAGGAACATGGGTGACTGTACTGCCATCCCAATTCGAACCCTAGCCTTGAAATCAAAATCAGTACCGTCTTACGGAATCCAGCAGATAATAGCAATGGTGGGCTTTAAAAGATAACTGGGTCACCATCTCTCCGTACCAATGGTTAAGCCCTTCCTTTTTAGATCTAGTAACAGTTAAAGCCCTGTTATGACTCGCTAATTATTGTTCCAGCACTTAATCTGGTCCAACCTGATGACAAATGAGCACCACTGATTACTCATGTTCCCATTGTTTTACCAGAACTTGTGTGGAAGGATGCCAAAAGACAGGCTCCCTGAAGGAGACTTCAATCAAACACTGTATGGTGCCAACCGATGGCCAACCTGCTGACAAATCATGGTACGCGCACGAGCCACTGTACTTGCAATGGAAGGACTGGAACTGCAAGAGTGAATGCAGATACCACTGTATGATGGAAAGGGAGAATGAAAGGCAAATGCTTGGCCTTCAGCCTATTAAGTATCATGACAAATGGCCTTTGAAGCGTGCCTCCGTGTTTCAGGTAGTCTATTGCCGCTTGGAACTCGAGTTCTCAAATTTTTTTTGTTTCTTTTTCACTTCCTAAACTATATGCCTCTGCTTTTATCCCAGGAACCTTTATCTGCAGCTCTCTCTGCTCTTACTCTTATTGTGCAATTTAATGGGTGGTTATCGTTTTTCCTCTTGCTTTATTACAAGCTTCCTCTACGGCCAGAAACTCACAAGACATACTATGAATACACTGGCTTGTGGCACATTTATGGGCTCCTTGCCATGAATTCCTGGTTCTGGAGTGCCATATATCACAGTTGGTAGGCTCTGTCAGAATGGATACATCTTTCCAGATGAATTGTCTGTTGCTAACTCATTGACCATGATCTGGTATCTATTGCAGTGACACAATTTGGACAGAAAAGCTATATTTTTCATCAGCTGCTGCCTTTTTGGGGTATTCTCTCATTTTGGCGATACTACGGACTTTAAATTTAAGAGACGAAGCTTCTAGAGTAATGGTTGCCGCTCCTATTCTGGCTTTCGTGACAACCCACATTCTATACCTCAACTTCTACAAACTTGACAAAGGTAATCTCGAGAATGATCACTGATAACTGCACTCCTGGTATTATGAATAGCGGTATTGTTTGTGTGCACTTTGTTTTTCCCTAGTACTAAATATGTAGCTCGGATTATGATATCTACAATTACATCAGTATGCTAGTTACAAGTAAATTCAGGGTATAGATTGGAATCTTAGTACCTGAATGGTTGGTTACTGAGTTCTTTGAAATGCAGGATTCTAGAAATGCAGGAATAGGAAAAACATATAGGAATATAATGCCCTAACATCTTGAATCCTATGGATTGAAAGTACTTAGGCCTTATTTGGAACACATGATTTTTTTTTCCTGTTCCTATATGTTATAAAATTCCTGTGTTCCAAACAGGCCCTTAGGAAATTGCAAGATGGAGCACAGAAAAAGCACGCGAGTTCAATCAGAGAGAGTGACACAAAGGAACCTTTCCAATTTCCATGAAGTTCAGGGGTTGTTTGGTGCGTAGTTATCGTCCGTCATGCCTAACATGCAGCAAGCCACACACTCAACGGCTGATGTTTGGTTCGTTGCGCGCATGCAGCAACCACAGCTTTCTCAGTTCTAAAATCCCGCTGCAGTTGTAGTAGCGTTCCTTTTGGCCACCACAACTCCTGTGGCGTCCTGTGGCGGAAAAGCAAACAGACCCTCAACCTCTTGGTATAATTCCTCCAAAATCCCTATGAAACCAGCCATTCCATTGGATTTTTCGTAGGATTTGTAGGAACCCAATCCTATGTTCCAAAGGGCTTCATAGGAAATTTACCTTTAGGATTTCAATCCTCTAGAATTCCTCCATTTTACCCTTATTCCAAAGAGGGCCTTAAATCGAATTTTAGTTGTTCCTCGAGAGATTAAGCTCGAACTTAATGGGGTCAATAATTTGTTTGTTGTTCCATGGTAAGTGGGTAGCATGGTGCTTTATTTCAACTTGTTAGTCGTTACCTTATAACTGGGAATTTTCTTTCCTATTTGCATCGGATATGGATACTCAGAAGTGACCAAATGTACCTCTATTGAATTTAACGCGTCAGTGGCTTACGCTTGTAAACCCTGCAGGCCTGAACATGAAGGTTTGTACTGTGATAAGCATTGCTCAGTGTCTCCTATGGGCACTGTGGGCTGTCATGACTCGGCATCCTTCGCGGCTGAAGATCATATTTGTTGCCATTGGAGGTGCAGCTGCAGTACTTCTGGAAGCTTATGACATTCCTCCGCGATGGGGATATGTAGATGGCCGTGCTATCTGCCTTGCTGTGGCTATTCCCCTGTCGTACCTTTGGTGGAGCTTTGCCAAGGAAGATGCTGAGATGCGAACATCAGCAATCCTGAAGAAGACACGATAACGAGCAAATACGACATGCCACTTGTGTGATAATTTTATGTCTGCACCCAGCCATTGTAAAGATAAAAGTTCCACTTGTAATCTTAGGTAACTTAGAATGTGAATTATCGTCTTATTTTTGTTCCACGATGTTTCTTGCCTCAGTTCAGAAGGCCATATTGTTGAAGGGAGCACTTCTATAATTCTATTCTTTAATTTATATAGCAACTGAACACTTGGTAGGCGCTCGTCAACTATAATCTCAGAAGATTGTTACCATGGTGTTAGTGAAGGGCTACCATAATATATATTTTTTGTGCGATATTGTTGACTATTCCTAGTAAGGCAGAGCAATTATATATTATAACATGAAAAAAGATGAAAGCTAAAAAGCATCACACGCTTACATCGTCACTACTACATGACGCATAGGAAGAAAAGGTTATATCAACATTACATGACGCGTACTCCCTCTATCCCAATTTAAGTGTCGTTTCCGGTTTCCGTGCCACAAGTTTGACTCGATTTATAGCAAATACATGTAACATTTGTATCTCCAAATAATTTTGTTAAAGAACTAGATTTAAAAATCTTTCTAATGATACTAATTATGTACAATAAATATTAATATTTTTTAATATATATTTAATCAAAGATGCTTCTCAGGAAGCGAAAACAGTTATTTTGGGACGGAGGGAGTACAAATAAAAAGGAAAACCATAGATGCTTCGGGGGGAGATATTTACTTTCAATAAATAGAGACCAAGGCGGCAATCTATTTGACATTCCTTAATACATCTCAAAACACACTAGATTCGAAATATCCAGCTGAGTGACAAAAATGCAGAGAGAATGAGAGGGTACAGGCGTTCATAAAAGGAATGAGCGACAGAGCGACTCAGCTCATACAAATGCCAATGCAACGTCAATCACATTTAGCAGGTCACTGTACCATCTCAAGGTCCTTGAAGTACTCATGCTCAAGTGCTTGCCTAGCTGTGATTCTTTTGCTTGGCTCGTATCGAAGCATTTTCTGTCAGCAAACAGAAATAGGTGAATTCAATACAGTATATGATGCAGCAGTCATGATCATCGACAAAAATCAATTTGACTTACAGAGAGAAGGTCCAAACCAGCAGGTTCAAGATTTGGGACAATTGTTGCCAGGTCCTGGAATGAAGGCATCAGATATATATATATTAGACACAAATTGTAAGCTATGGATGAGGATACACAATGCACTTGCCACATGTTCCCAGAGAAATGCTTATGTTGTTGTCTTACCTGAGCTTGCCACCTGGGGAAAGCAGTCTTGAAGTCAGGCAAACAACTGACTCCTGGCCAACTTTGTTCATTTGGTGTACCTAGTACCCTTCAGCAGTGACCATGATACAAACAAAATCAGATGTCTAAAATATGCAAATACAAAATAAGAAATTTAATGCCAGCACAATCATAGAACCTGAATATCTTAAACAGCTCGTCAATCTCAGAGTCACCAGGGAATAGTGGCTTTTGGTTCACCATTTCCGCAAATATACAGCCCACAGACCACACATCAACTGGTGTGGAATATTGTCTCGCTCCAAGAAGAATTTCTGGAGCTCTGTACCATAATGTCACTACCTGAAAAATACTTCCATAGATATCTATTGTGAGTTAATGTGACTAGAATAGAAAACAAAAAGTTACATTATACCGGTATAAAATCACAGGGATCCATAATTTTGGCATCCCTCTATTTTTTCCCCTCACAGGACAATTCAAACTCCCTTTCTCAAGTTAGCAGCATAACAAATGTACCTCATGAGTAAATGTACGGACAGGAATTCCAAATGCCCTGGCTAAACCAAAGTCTGCAAGCTTCAGTGCATTATTACGCCGATCTATCAATAAGTTCTGAGGTTTCAAATCTCGATGAAGAACTCTATGCGAATGGCAGTAAGCAACGCCACGGAGTATCTGGTAGAGGTATGACTGGAGAAAGAAAATAGTCACATTTCAAAATGCATTCACAAGCATCTCATTCATTTTCTGCTTACACAATATAATGGAAATGAGGAAAGGGAAATAAATAAATAAATAGAATGAAAAACTTCTAGTCACGTTAGTCTTGTTCAGTATACAACACACTCCAACCAAGTACGAGTAATTTGCTGTACCGCATTGAATACAGTTCATTATGTAATTGGATCAGCGAATCCTTAAAATCATGTTAGAAAATTAGTGAAAGAAAATGCAGCACTATTAATGAGTTAATGGTACACAAAAATAGAAGGCATTGGAGCAGTGGTGCCCACACAAGCATCCCGCGATTCGGGAATGGTCAATGGTCACGCTACATTGCCAGTCACTTTACAGCAAAGAACCGACAATAACAATGAATAAATGTGGCATTCACAGGTGTTAATGTGGAGAAAAAGTTTATTTAAAGTCACTAGGGTAGTGTGTCTGTTTACTTGAGAAGATAAAACCATGTGCTCTGTAAAGCCCAACATAACCTTATAAAGAAATATGCAGTGCATGAGGTCACAAATAAACAGGTCCTACCCTGTTACTGAGAGAGGCATTAGAGGCTATATGAATTAAAACTCCAATCTCACAGTAACAATGTAAGTTGATAGTATTTCCAAAGTTAGAAATATAAATGTCCAAACGGGCAGGTGCAAGTTTGTGTCTCTCCCCCCCCCCCCCCCCCCACCCCCACCCCCCCTCCCAAAAAAAAAGTAATGTTCTAATGCCACAAGTTCTAAACCAAAGATACACGAGACAATGTAACCATGCATCCTTCTTCCCAAGTCGTACATTATGTTACTACAAAGACAACCCTAGTCAGTATAAAAAATAAAAAGTCAAAATAAGCACTTTTCTTCTAGAACATAAAAACACAGTAACGCTCGACGAGAGAAGACAACGGGTAAATACGACATATATCGAGCCCAACTAATGATGTGGGACCCATCTCTATCTTCTATCTAAATTCTCGCACATCAGATGGGAACAAAAACAGTTTTACATGCAATAGGAAGACACTAGATGGGCCTCTACTCTACAACGTACAACCTTTAGCTGTTGTTTAGTTAGATTACTTTTCAGTTCCACATTGCCGTTGTTCCGTTGCAAGTTCGATTCCAAGAATAGCACAACAAGTTGTGCTAGCATATACCAAAATCAGTAATAGTCAATAAATGCATGAGCCAACGTTCGAGTTTATCTATATGCGGAGATGAACCGAAGCAAGGCGTAGACTCGCAGTCAAACTATCATATTCTGTGCTTGTCACCTTAATCAGAGTGGGATTCTTAGCAAACTCCGGGCAAGAATCCATGAACTTCTTCAGGTCCAGATCCAGGTACTCGAAGACAAGATATATGCGCTTCTCGCTGTGGACAACATCATGTAACCTGCACACAGAAGAGTAAAGCTTCTCAGCGTACCGACACTACAAACCATCTCAGCATCAAATGCAACCGCTTTAGTTCATTGCATACATACATGCCACCACCATCATTTCCATCGATGAACGAATCCCATCCTAAAACGACACCTACCCACTGTTGCATAAAACCAAAGCTACCTCGAGGCTGGAGCCACTGCCCACTTGACCGACCAACGAATCGATCGATCACGGATGCGTCGGCCGATCGATCGACCCTAAATCCGCCGTAGTAACAACTAGAACAGGGCAATGCAAAGGGGGGGAATATAACAGAGGAGGTAGAAACAGCGCAGGCGCAGCGGACCTGACGATGTTGCCGTGGTTCATCTCTTTGAGAAGAGAGATCTCGCGGATGGCGGTGGACGGGACGCCTTCGTCCTCCTGCTCAAGGCGGATCTTCTTGAGCGCGATCGTCTCGTTGGTGGCCTTGTCCAGCGCCTTGTACACCACTCCGTACGTGCCCTCCCCGATCTTCTCCACCTTCTCGTACTGCAGGTCGCACGCGCGCGAACAAACGAAACCAGTGGCTCATTCAGTCAGAGAAACCAAATCAAAACCCTCGGGTCCGAATCGGGTCAGATCGCTCGCTTACCTGCTCCATTGCGTCACCCCTCGGGGCTCAATGCGGCGGCGGCGGCGGCGACGGCTGCGGGTGCGGAACGAACCAACTGGCGAGGAAGCGGGAGAGGGTTGGGGGCGGGGGGGAGAAATGGAAGGGGATTAGGAGGAGAGGGAGAGGAAGCGGGGAAAGGATGCGGCGGGCGAAGCTGCAGCTGCCATTGGGGACGGACGCCTCACCGCCGGGGGCCGGGGCTGCTGGAGGCTGGCCGCTGGCCTGGACGCCTGGTCCTCGTCCTCCACTACTCGCCCCACGCCGCTGCGCTCGCTCGCTCGCTTCTTCTATTGCTGTTGCTGTGCTGCCCTGGTGGCTTTGGCTTTTATGTGTTGTTTGACTGCTGCCCAACCCTCGTTGCTCTCTCCCATTCATTGCCTTGCCTAGGTGTTTTCTTTTACTGGTGACTGGTGAGCGATGGTGATGACCTGGGCGGTTTACAGTGGTTCTTGTTGGGTTGGGCTGCGTCTGCGTTAGGGTTGTTGGCCTGTTTGGCAGGTTATGCCTAGCCGAGCTCTCTCTCTCTAAGGGTGTGTTTAGTTGGAAGAATTTTAGGTGTAAAGTTCCTGTAGCATTTTCGTTATTATTTGACAAACTTTGTCCAAATATGGACCAACTAGACTCAAAAAATTCGTCTCGACATTTACAAACAAACTGTACAATTAGTTATTTTTTTACCTACATTTAATACTCCATGCATGCGTCTAAAGATTCGATGTGATGAGGAATCTTGTAAAGTTTTGGGATCTAAACATGCCCTAAGTCGAGTCTTTTGTTGCCTCTCCAGCGCGTTAAGTTCGGGCGTTGTATTAGCAGTTTGTGACAGTGGTTTGTTGTTGTAGTAGTGGCGTGAAAATGTAATCACCCCTTCAAAATCTATATTTTACTAGCATATGGTGTTATGGTAATGGAACCCGATATATTTAGAAATCTGACTATACATTATTGATACATGCGAGTTGTTCATGGATCATAAGTACATATATCAAATACGAAATACATAAGCGAAGGTCGTTAAATGTTATGCTGAACGATGAATTAATTCGGGCGCACTCACGATAATTGCGGAGTTACGTTTGCCTTGATTGATAGCTAAACTAGGCAACACCAAGATATATGATTGAGGAGGAAATGAACATGAAATTGACCTAGCTTGACGTTGCAACCACCATTCTTTTGAGCTTTTCATTGTAAGCGGTGGTTTTTGCTCTTAAGGATGTGTTTTTTTTTTTCTTCTTCTCTCGGAACTGTGTCACCTTAGCGAGCGAAAATTTCGAGCAAGCATGTGGGTTCAATTCTCATGTGGGAGAGTCAGAACAGAGATCACCTTTCTATGTTGAGTTTCACGATACTCCAAATGCCAGCAAGACGAGGCACCGCGCTAGAAACCAAATGCTCGCTAAGTTTCGTGTGTTTTGTTTATTGGCTCCGATCCTAGCATTTTTAATCCCCAACAATTCTACGACGTTATTTTAATAGAAAATATGCATACGATTTTGGCTCGCTTGCATTGTTGGACGTCGTATTATATACTCCCTCCGTCTCATTAAGAGTGTCGTCTGAGAAACGTGTTTGTGAGAGGGACACGATTTTCTAACGACAATTTCAATAGGACGGAGGAAGTACGTACCAAGTTTTGTAATCACAAGGCGGCTGAGACTAGAGCTCGTGGAATGCAAACACATTGCTCGAGTAGCGACACTTATACCGAAGTGCTAGAAAAACGACAGCTGCCCATAGTATTAGTTGCTAGTAAAATGCAAGTGTGCCCTGCAAAGCTGAACCCCCATGTACAGTACATTCTTAAATACAGCATAGCCTAGCTACACGCTTTCCCTTAGTTTTATCCACATGCCAACAAGTTCTGGGTAGGTAAGCTCTTTGTTTTCATAGTGTCCTGGAAGCTGAAAATCTGCTTATTAGTGTCTGTTTGGTGCGGTTCAGTGGCTCCGGCCTGCAGTTTAGGTAGAAGAGTAGGAGGAACCCCTTTTTTTGACATGCGGAAAAGAGTGAGTATTTTTTTTCCCACCGGTGTGCATAAAATAACTACCGTTTGGGGCTTCTATATTTTTTAGATCAAAGGCTAGACAGGCCCCGCTTTTTGTAGAAAGCATAGAAGAATTATGCTGGGGATACCAGCTTACAGCAACCAGTCACTTAATACCATAACGAAGACACTCCTTGCTAATATAATCTCCACAAGAACTACAGCTTCGCCCTTGACAGCGCCGCTTCAGGCCCCCTGGACCATCAACCTGGGCCGTTTTGCGCCAAAAGTCCGGATAGCTTTTCCATTGCCTTCGAGATCCAGCTTCTCTTCCGCGCCTTGAGAAGTAAACTCCATTTCTGCATGAAAATCATAGAACGGTGCACCACAACAGTAGGGTTAGAAATGATTTTATTATTAAAAACAAAGTCATTTCGAATCAACCAAAGGCTCCAACAAACACATGCTAAAATATAAATCATCTTAGAACTTGGCACATCTCCTCTACCATAACTTAAAAATAAAAACTGTCGGAGATTTATGGGAACTTGATTCCAGAACAGAGCATCCCGATACACCCACCAGCAAAAATTTGCTAAGTAACATTCAAAGAAGATATGTTGAGACGTTTCTGGCCGGCCACAAGATTTGCAAAGAGGGCTACCAGGCCAATTTCTCCTAACTAACTGGTCAGCCGAGGGAAGACAGTCTGAGTAGACAGACCACAAGAAAAACTTAATTTGCAGAGGAATTTTCGCTTTCCATATACTCAAAACCTCCTTGTTTACAACTCCAGGAAAGGTTAGCTCTCTATACAAGGAAGCAGTCGTGAATCTTCCATTACCCTCAAGTGCCCGTGTGACTGTATCTGGTTCATCCTGTAATTGAACAACACTGATCTGAGAAAGAAGATTATGCCACTCATCTAATTCTTCTGTACCAAAGGATCTTCTAAAGGTTAAGTTGATTACGTTGTTCTGTAACACCTCAAAGACAGTATGATCTTGCTCATTACATATCTCAAAGAGTCTATTATATACAATACTAAGCTGACAGTTCCCCCGCCAAACATCCAGGCAGAACCTTGCCTTCTTCCCATTTTAGACAACATAAACCAAACCTCTCGCGCAAATCTTTTTGACTTCGTGAAGACCTGCCCAGAACTGCGAGACCCCTCTATTGTGTGACCCATAAAACCCTCCATGCCCAAGATATTTGGCCCTCAACATTTTGAAACAGGGATTGTCATCTCCTCTTTCCAACCTGTAGATCCATTTTGATAACAGACATTGATTCGTTACTCTAGTGTCAGTAAACCCTAACCCACCTGCTGCCTTGGGTGTGGCAAGAACCTCCCATCTCATCATGTGATACTTCTTTTGTTGTCCAGGGCTATGCCAAAAGAAGTTTGACCTTGTTGTTTCCATTCTCTGATGCGCCTCTCCTTTGAGTAGGAATACCTCCATCACATAGTTAGGAATAGAACTGAGACAAGACTCCGAAAGGATCATTTTACCTCCATACGAAAGTAAGCAACTCTTCCAAGTTGGAACTCTTTTTTCTACCTTCTGATAGACGTATGCAAAATCCGAGGAGCTCATATAGTACCTATCCAGCATAACACCCAGATATTTAAAAGGAAAGCTCCCAATATTACAGTTAAAAAGATTGGCGACCTCCCTTTGTTTTTCAATTGTAGCCTCCTGGACAAAGACCTCACTCTTTTGATAGTTTATCTTTAAACCTGACATAGCCTCAAAGCAATACAGAAGGAATTTTGTGTTGCGGATGGACTCCTCATCAAGGTTAACGAACAAAATTGTATCATTCGCGTATTGAGGCAACGAGAGCCCTCCTTCAACCAAGTCAGGAACCAATCCTCTAATTAGACCATTCAATTTAGCTTTTTCAAACAGCATAGCCAGCGCATCACCAACCAGATTAAACAAACACTACCAGAATCCTGAATTGCCTTGAGTGCCAAAAATCGCCAAGGAAAGGGGAAAAACCGCCAAGGTAATAGTCCTTGACCATAAACCGTCAAGCAAATTTACTCAAGGATAGGAGGCAAGGGAAACTAGTTTCCTTCGCGATTTTGACACTCAAGGATGATTTCCTTGAAGGCTAGTCGTCAAGCAAATTGACACCTTACTTAATTTGCCAGAGAGCCAAGAAAATACTATAACCGCCAAGTAAAATAGTTTCCTTAAGGGTCATTAACCTCCAAGGAAATGTTTCTAACCGCCAAGGAAATTATTTTTCTTCACGGCAAGCGACCGCCAAGGAAACATGAGCAAAAATCATAAATCAGCAAAAACATACTCCACTTGCAGCCCATAGGAATTGAACTCATGACCCGAAGGTCTAGATTGAAATGCCCTAACCACTGCACCATTACATTATTTGTGAATACTTAACTTATTCTTCTCTTTTATATTCACTTTATGAAATCTTGTAGTGGATATTTGAAACCCTAAATGATTTCAAATGTAAAAAGTTTAAACTAAAACTTTTAAGATCTCGTCGAATACTACAACTTTGGTTTAGGCCAAATCACCATCCGAGGTCATTTGTAAAATTTTAAAAAAATGAATTTTAAATCTCTCAGAATTACCTTGGCGGTTTTAAATACTCCCTCCATTCCAAATTATAAGACGTTCCAAGAATCTTGGAGAGTCAAAGTTTTTCAACTTTGACCAAAATTATAGAGAAAAATATAAAGATTTATACCATCAAATATACATATTATGGAAATATAACTAATGGAGAATCTAATTGCACTTAGTTGATATCATAAATATTATTATCTTATTATATAAATTTGGTCAAAGTTGAAAAACTTTGACTCTCCAAGATTCTTGGAATGTCTTATAATTTGGGATGGAGGGAGTAGCACTCAAGGAAATCGGAATTACCTTGATGGTTTCGAATAGCACTCAAGGAAATAAGATTTACCTTGGCGGATTCAAATAGCACCCAAGGAAATTAACGTTACCTTGGCAGTTTGTAACAACACTCAAGGAAACATGGAATTACCTTGGCGGTTTAGTTTAGCACTCAAGAATATCTATTTCCTTGGAGGTTGATGTATGCAGCCAAGGAAACTACACTTTCCTTGGCGGTTTTATTTTGGCACTCAAGAAAATCGGTGGCCGCCAAGGTAATTCAGGATTCTGGTAGTGAAAAGCGGTGACAGGGGGTCACCTTGATGCAATCCTTTGAAAGTCCTAAAAAACTCCCCAACTTGACCGTTGATCAAAATCCCCACTCTCACTTCTATATTGACTTTTTTTAATATACAAAAGACTTACAGGTAAAAGGTAGAAAAGGAAGCACGAACTTCTATCTTCCACTCTGACTTCGGCTCTAGTGGACGAGGAGCAGTTGCAAAAGGACTCATAGTAAGAGTCTCGTTGGAATTACTCCACAAAATCTGTTTTACTAATTCCATCTGGTAGAAGCTCCATTTTTTTTTAAAGAGTTCAATACATGATAGGTTCTTAAACTTGTCTAGATACCACTTAAACCTATAAACTCTAAAAGTATATTTCCAATCTCTAATTTTATTAAGTATGTCATTTTGATCCGTAATGATTCGCGAGCTGGCTTTTGGCCTAGATGGCGTCACCAGTGTGACGCTGACCATTGCACATGCCAGAAGCACGTGAGGTAGTTTGGATCGTGGAAATAAGTAGGCAGACCCTCTTCTTCCTCATTTTGCAGCTCAACTGTAGGAGAGAGGATGGTGGTTACACTTAGACATGTTCACGCGTCGAGCATTGCAATGCAAGCCGATGGCACACGAGTGATCCAACAACTAGATAACATCGGCAAAGGCGTATTCAAGTACTAGCGGTAGTAGCAGCAAGCGAAATCGAAAGCTCGATCACCGAGCGACGGAGCAAGCCAGCGAGCGGTGACCAGGCGAAGCCGTGGCATCTTGAGGCCTTGTCGGTCTCGTCTCCTGTGATGCCAACCGCTGCTTTTCCGGTCTATATATACTGCTCGCCTACTCTGCTCCGCTCGTATTGCACGAGCTGGATTCAGTGTCGTGGCCAGCGTGCCGCGCATGCACGCACTGGCTCATCCAGGAATCTAGTACGAGGAGGGCTGAACTATAAGTATCCAGAAAAAAATTATGTCCACTTCATATTATGAATATCTAGCGGGTTCAATTAACAAAAACTCAAACTATGAATATCTAGCAGATTTAATTAAATCTCCAATAATCTAGGTTTACAACCAAAAATTATAATAATAATGTATAATTGTAGCAAATTAAATTTATCGAAGTAATTTAGTTTTGGGTCCTGAGGGTTCAGTCAGGGTGATAGACTGCTATGACATAAATATTGTAGATTGCATTGATTGAAGATTAGAAGTATCAAAGAAAATATGATGAAATGGAAATCAGAAAATACAACGTTAAACCTATAGAACTAATACTAACCATCTCCATATGAAAACGGATAGGATCGAGGATCTGAGTCACTGATCTCCTAGGCAGCTGTCAATGCCGGTCTAGGCAAGCAGCTAGCACCTGATAGTCAGGCGGAGCAGCGCAGGCGACGAAGGGGGCGAGCCAGCGAGGGGCGAAGGGTGGAGGCGGCCATGCAGGAGCGGTTTCGTCGGCTCCGAACATCGGATGTGGAGCAACAGAGGCCGTGGTGAGTGCACCTGGCTACGACTGATTGCGTGCTCGCGAGTTAGAAGTAAAAAAAAACTTATGCGGCTAGAACAAGGTAGAGGCTGATGTTAAGATGTACTGTAATTTTTTAGACCAGACAATAGAGTCGTTCCTTTAGAATTAAACCCGCGAGGGGGCTGTAGTAGGATGCTAGAAATATATTTTGAGAGTTTGTGGATCTTGGTGACACTTATAGACAAATTCAAAGGTCTGTCATGCAATTTAACTTAATTAAATTTTATTAAGTACCTTTTTGGATTTTAGGAAACTATTTCTAGTTGGTTAGGTTTTTTTTGAGGTGGTCATAGGAGTAGGGTGTATGTACGTACGTTTATAATAGGTGTAGACTAATATATGCGCTCATGTGCATCTGCATCTCGAAGAAAAAAAACTATGAATAGAGCTGAAAAAAAGATGATGAAGCGGAGTTTTATTAATCGGGCACCAACGGCGGGAGCGGGACAAGAAGACTGTGTTGAGATCAGATTCACCGTTGCTGTGGGCTCAAATGGGGCTTCGCGCCAGCCGCTGTGAGCTTTACACGCGTGACGCGTGTAGCAGTAGCCGGAACCCCCACCCCAGAAGAAGAACACGGGAGAGAGAGAGAGGGACGAGGGGGAACGAAGGAGACAGACAGAGAAAAGACGATGCCCCGCTTTGCCGACGGCGACGGCACCGAGGACCGATCGGGCACCGACACCGAGCTTTCGATGCATGCCAATGCCATGCCATGCCACTCACGATGTCGCTCGCCTTATCCGCCGTGCGCCTGCTGGCTGCTGCGCGCGCGGGGGCCGGGGCGGCGTGCCGGGCGACGAGGAACCGAGGAAATGATCAGATGAATGCGTCCGGCGCCCCGTCCCGTGCCGGCGCTCGCGCGTGCTTCTTTCTGCTTGGTGGGTGGTTGCCGTCTGCCGTGGTGGCACGAACACGATGCTCCTCCAGTCCCGGCTGCTCGCGCGGCACCGGTGACACCGTTGCCCCTGTTGTCTTGTAGCGTTGGTTGTTGGATGGATGGATTGCATCAAAAGCGGCGACTGCGGCATGTGACGGCCATAAAAGCAGCAGCGGCAGCGGCACGGCGCAGCGCAGGGCCGCGGCAGCGTAAAAGCCTCCCCCTATGGCAGTATGGCCTGTGCTGTGCCGTGGATCTGCAGCAGATGCAGGGACGGCGGCAGCGGCTGGACTCGCACGTGCCTACTTGTACGTTGCGTACCCGGTGGACTCGGACCATCATCATCAGTCGCGCCGTGGTGTTCTCGTTCCAACTTCCTCCATCCATCGGCAATTCGGCAGCAGGATGATCGATCACACGTCCGGAGTACACCGACACCGACCCCTAATAACTCTGTACTCTCTCAGAAAAAAAAAATTAAAATATTGTCATCCATGTAGTTTTTATATAAAATATTGGCGATGTTTTTAATTTTGAATAATTTTATTACGAAAATTTATTTAAAATATTAATTGTACCGAATAAATATTAATATATTTTTCTTATTAGTTACTAATATTCGTCCTCTCGTCTTTTTTTAGCACAGTATTTGTCTTCTCGTGAGATGTCATGTCAGCATCGAGTAGTATTTAGCACATGTTTCTTATCTCCGACAGAGGCCGAATTGGAGTGTGGGCTCCGTGGTGCAGATGGGCCACGAGCACACTAGGTCAGAACCTAACTGGACCAGGTGAGTAGGTATTTCCTGAGGCCCATCACCCATATAATTTAGCGACCTTTTGCGGTTCGAGTGTGTACGACCAACGGCAGGTGTAGTTTACTCTCTTGTCTTGTATGAAACGCTTATCATGTTAGAGCAAAGTGCGCAGTTTACATGTACATTGAACGGTTTAACATTAACCACACAGCACATGAGAAGAAGAGGGAGGGGAGGAAGAAAGAGGTTATTGATTCCTGTAGACTGTGTAGTTGTTTTTGGAGGACTGAATTTCTTTTGGGATTGCTCCTGATCGAGCTGGCGTCTGTTGTGCTTTGCTCGGGGGTCACTACTTATCACACTACACCAAGCTTGCCTTTTCCTCCTCCGCCGCTTCTCTGCTCTCCCGGGGCTTGCCGTCGTCATCGTCGCCAGAGCGCTCCGCCTTCTTCGGCAGCCGGCGCGGACGTCCCTCCTTGTTGTTCTCCGGCAGGAGCTTGATGGCGATGCCCATGGTTATCAGGAGGAGCCCCGTCGCGTGCTGCTCCGTCAGAGGCTTGGTGAATATCAGGTACGACAGCAGCAGCGTCACCGCCTTCCTCGCCGTCGTCACCTGCGGAATCAATGAACAATCCAATCCAACAGGGTTACCACCTACCAGCGCCTGTGCATCGTTGTGAGCGTGGAGGTGGAGCGGAGACGAGTCCAAACAAGGATCGGCGGCTCACCATGGCCGTGGTTGCGGCACCGAAAAGCGCGATGAGGGAGAGCACGGAGACCTGGCCGACGAACGTGGCCATCGCCTCCAGCACCAGCACCGCGTACACGTACAGATGCTGCAAGCAACGCGTGCGTGCGTTTCAGTAAACACGGCGTCAGCTCTCAGCTTGGTCGATCTGAACCTTTTCAGTAACACAAACACTTTTTGAGTGGATCTGATCCTTTTCCTGACAATCAGGTCTGGTCATCAGGATAGATGAGGAACGATGCAGTGTTCAGAACTTGAGATTGTTTCTCTATAATAAAGAGGGATTCCTTCCTTCAAAGGATATATATATATATACCAATAAAAGAGCATGGAGTATTTGATTCTTTTCCCACTGCTTGGGCTATGCACATTCTGAAACTGTTATCAGTGATGTGCCAACTAAGATTCTTATCATTGATAGATAACTCTGATAGATTCATGTATATACCTACTTGTCCCCTTATAATGGCGAAAGTGAGGATCCGACTTTTTTTACTCAAAGAAGAACTTGTGACATACTGTACTACTTAAGTGAATACTACTGTAGAGAAAAATGAAAAAGGGAAGACCTGTTCACTCACCTGGGAGCAGGAAGTCCACGCCGTCATGAGCTCACCTGTTAACACCATCGGCACCGCTAGGAACGGAAGGCCAACAACAGTGGAGCAGAACAACATCTCCATCTAATTTCACACAACGCTTGGCTGTCAGCACTGTAAATTCTGTCATCAGCAACAAAAATCAGTTACCAGACTGTCAACTTGACTACCTGAGTCGTGTCTGGGTTCATCTTGAAGATTGCTTCTTGCAGGTTGCCAAGAAAAGCATCCATGACAAGTGCCCCGGACACCATCGCCACACCGATCAAGCTGAAGTTAGGCGATGTCTGCGCATCCGCGAGCGTAAAGAGTATGAGGCCAATGACGAGCATCACGGCTGATACGTACTCTTGGAATGGGTACTTGCGCCTTAAACCAGGGATAAAGGCTCCCATTATCATCACCGGTAGAACCTGATGAGTGATGATGGCAAAAGAGAAACAGATTATATACTTATTATGTCAAAAAAGCAAGATGTACTAATGGTGGGAAAGGTAAGCATATAAACAGTTTGGTATATTAAATTTCTGCTCAGAATGTTTCTTTGCAGTCATATATCATTATGAACATTCACATGAGTTTGTGTTTTATCGCATATGACGAGAAATTAAAAGGCACTATTACTGTATTAATACATTGTTTTTTCCCTTGAAATTCAGTCTGCCAAATACAGAAATCAAATGAAACCGTAGCTGCCAAGAATTTTTAAAATAGGCACATGGCGAGTAAAGAAGAGTCCAAAACATGCTAATCATATCTATCAACAATGTTATCCTGCTTGTCCAGTTATTTTCATTCTAGCCAGAGAAGTAGTATTCGTACCACTAAGCACTAAAGTAGAAAGATACATGACATAGCTGGACAGTTTGGCAGCTAACTAAAACATCAAATCTGATGCTGGACTCTCATATTGGACATTTCTAGGTACACCACTGCACCTTTTCTTTAATAGCTGTACTAACTGTGTACAATGTTTCAGACTGCAACCGTGATATCAAGAACTATATGTCTTTTTCCTCGCAAAAAGGAATTCTATTTCTGCTAAAACAAAAACAAAAAGATCATATGTATATAAGGTACAGGTGAAAAAGAAACCATGAACCTAGCTAGGAATAATGCTTGCTGCTACAATGCTACTCAAATTGCCAGCTGAAGACATTGGGCATTGTTCTTCCAACATTTTTTTAGAGTATTATTACATTTTCCAGCGTATGGTTAACAGTGAAAAAAAACAAAGGAATTTTACCTTGGTTGACTTGAACATGATTTGCGCGGGGTAATTGAGGAAGGCGAGGGAGCCCTTGGTGAGGCCATTGGAGCCCATGAGCACGGCCGAGAGCCGCACGTAGGTCCGCCACGGGTTCACCATCTGCTTCACCGTGAACCCCTGCAGCCGTATCAGCGCCAGGTACACGAACCCCTGCACAAACGTGAAGTACCAGCCGTAGCTGCAGGCACACGTACGGCGACACAATTCAGAACACACGTACTAATAGTAGCTCGCGCAGTGCAGGACTGCAGGTATTCAAGCATTGCAGGCACAAGGTCACCTGAACTGAAGCCTGTTGTACACGTATTCCTGGAGCAAGACAAGAGCAGGAATTAGGTACCCACCACCAAAGATGGTAATGTAACTGGGAGAAGAATCGTGAGCTGAAGTTTCGCTGTGAAGAGAATTTGTGCAGGCGGTGAAATTTTTCCGGGCAACGCTTGCGAAAGTTTCAGGAAACTACGGTGACCAAGCATAGCGTATATAAATAAGTCCATGATGACAGAAACAAGGACACGAGAAAAAAAAAAAAAGGTGCAATTTTGTGTGTCACGCAACTGCGCCTGTTTTTTCTGCCTAACACCGTATAATTTCAAGCAATTTCGACGGGAGTACTGGTATCATCAGCAGGAAAAATGACACTGATACGGGCATATATACGGCGTCACGACCACGAATTCTCGGTCCCATCGTATTCGTACCAGAGAATTGCTTGCATTTCTTCATCAATAGCCAATACACCACGGTAAACGGTTTGCCGAAGGAGGATCGTATCGTAGGAGAAGATCAGAAGAGTTGGAGCTGACGTGTACCTCGCAGATGCCATTGACGAGGTAGCCGAAGAAGAAGCCCGAGGAGCAGATCAAGAACTGCTGCCACCTGGGCCGGTCCGTCAGAGACACGCCGAACAGCGACCTCCCCTGCCCCTCCCCTCCTCCGGCTCCGGTCATGGCGGCGGCGCTCGCCTCCTCCTCCTCCTATCTCTCTCTGGTTCCTTCCTTCCCTTCCCAAGAACGAGAATGAAGGATCCAGTCGTCAATGGCCGCCCGGCCGCCGGAGCGAGAAAGAGAAGTAATGAATGGTACGAGGGGACGACGAACGAAGCCGAGCGGCCGAACAAGGAAGGAATAGATATGGACGAGTCCTGTCCTGTCCTGGACTCCTGGGCTCGCAAGTCCGCAACTACTCCTGCTCGCCAAGATAACCGCCCTTATATATAAATAAATAAATAAATAAATAAATAAATAAATAAAATAAAGATATGCCACAACTGCATGCAAGCCAAGAGATTCTAGGAGAGGAGGAGTTCCGGGCGAGGAGCGTCGTCGTCCTCACTCCTCAGTCAACAGTCACGGAGAGCTGCAGCGCTGTGCCTGGTGTTATGTCATGTTCATGTGGTTTCTCAAGATTCATCACAGCTACTCGTCGTCCAGTCAGCGACGGCAGGCAGTGGGAGACCTGGTGCTGGACTGCTGGCCGATGCGCACCACGCGGCACGCCCCGGCGTGCATGCACAGATGCACACTGGACACTGGAGTTACTACCTCTTGTGTTTCTGCAGGTGTCTAGCCTAGGGTACTTGACAGGCGGGCCCATGACTCTGGTGGGACCGGCTGTCAACGGAAAAGGAAGGGCCCACAATTAGTATTGCTCTGCCCGCGTATCGAACGGAAATGAATGCTGAGATGTGAGATCTCGTCTTATTCAGCAGAGGATATCACTTGATCAATGGTCATTTTCGGTCTCTATTCCGTGGGAATTACTATTGGATAACAAACTAAGAACTCAGCAATTCAGGTGGCTTCAATTCATATGAGCAGATTTTTTTTCCGTTTAGCCTAAGAAAGTGTAATACTCTAACAGGTACTTACAATTTCATATGTAGCATCAACACATGAGCTAGCTGAAATGTAAGGGGGAAAGCATCTTAGGCAGCACAGTATTGACATTCAGCGTATCTTCTGAATTCTGGAGATTAGGACTTGCAAATCTTCAATTTGGACATTTTTCACTCAATCGTTGTACTTTTCTTAAAATGAATGAAATCATTGACATTTTCTCAAAAAAAAAAAACCATATATAAGATGATAAAACCAAGAACAGGTTACAACACAACCTGCGCAAAATCTCATGGAAATGCATAGCTTACAGAAACAAAGGCATCCACCGCCAATCAAAATAAAACGGGGATCGCAGCTGGTATAGTTTCATGCAAGGATAGGGGGTACATTACTTCCTTTCCGTACTAACATCAAAACCTTAAAACATCCATTGTAGAAACACGGCCATGAATAAAGTTCTACATTAAGTAGTAACCTAACTAATATCAATCCAGACACAACAGAGCAGACTGACATGACCACCGACTTCACGCTCTTACCTAACAGTGACAATGTCATCAATCTTCAAGATCATTCTGACACACTCGCAGGCTAGCGAAATGGCACTTGTGCTCACCAGCAAAGGCTGCACGACATTCTCCTCCAGGATGTTTGTGATCTGCCCTTTCCTCACATTGATGCCAGCGTTCTTCTCACCTCTGGCGTGGCGATTCCTGAGTTCAGTGACGATGGAGATCGGGTTGAGCCCAGCATTCTCAGCCAGTGTGTAAGGGATGACCTCAAGTGCCTCAGCAAATTCCTTGATGCAGTAACTCTCCATCCCTCGAAGCTCCTTTGCCCAAGCAGCCAGCTGCATTGACATCTCTATTTCTGGAGCACCACCACCAGCAATCAAAAACCTCTTGTTGACCAAGCACCTGAAGCATCAGAGTATAACATAAAACTCCTTCGTACTTGGTTTAAGGAAATATAGACAGCATTACTAATGCAAATGTTTAAGTTGATTAGTAGGGAGTAGAGAGTATTATTTAGTTATTTTAAAAGGAATATAATGTGTATTTACGCCCAGCGAAGATGAAAATATCCTTTGGTTTGTAAAAATAAATCCACTGTACCGACTTGTGCTGGTGTATTTAGGGTTCTGATGGCTGCTGAAATTGAAGTTCATTTAAATGAAATATTTTTCATCTTGATAGCATCACCTAAGCATTATCATCCATGTATGGATGAATGTTCCCCCATTACACAGTCACATTTGCTAGTTAATAATTAAAACATGCTAACTAAGCATCAAGTTCTCCAGACATTCGCTAGTTAATAATTAAAACATGCTGACTATTTGTCAGGTCCTCCAGCACAACATATGCAACCCTGAGTTATTTCACTATTTTAAATGTGCCTCTGGCAGAAAATACAGGATGAAGGAAAATGGCTCACTGTTACTAACAAGTTATTATGGCAGTATATCCAGGTAAAATAACAAGCTCAAAACAAGAACCAATGATCAGGTTTTCCAAATAATTTTGCTATAAAAAAGCTATTGCGTTTAAAACTACCAACTTACTCTATATAGAGGAGCTACAAGACTATGTAAAAACTAACTTAATGAAATGCTTTTTGATAATAAATGTATTCATATCCCTAACTAAAGATGTTTATAAATATTCTAAGGAAATAGCGGTAGCAATGGTTTTTGAGGCATTGAGGCAAGGCACCCTACCCACCTCACAACATCTAGGCATTTATGGTGGACTCCTAGGCTACACAACACTTATATTCTGGGGGCATGAAGGGCTGGGTAAGAATCAAATTGCCACTAACAATAGAGCACAAAGATTATACTAATCAGAAGTTCACGACAGCAACCAAGACCATTTACATTTAATACTCATCAGTCTCTGTGCATTGTGCTATGCAAAAGTGTAAACAAAGAGCCAAGCGTACATTAGTCCATATAACAGGCCAGTCCACGAAGCAGCGAGCACCGCACGCCAGACTGAACATATACTGTATACTACATAGTAGAGTGTCGTGCAACAAAAAGCAATACAGCAGAGGCAAATTCACAAGGCAGGGCACAGGAACAATCAGAGCAAACTAAAAGTAGCAGGGGAGTTGGGGGAGGGTGACACCTGTGCTCTGTGCCGCAAAATCAAAATCACGTATACAGGCACAATCATAAGGTATGCCCGCTCCAGCTAGCGAGTTGGGGGAGTGAAACACAGGAGGCAGGGCACAGGCTCATTTACGATGCGGGCGGGCGAGGAGTAGAGTAAAATGGCCACCACCTGGATGTATGGGCACCAAGTTCGCCACTGCTGGGATGTCGGGGTTCCAGGTCCAACACCTTCTCTTTCCCTCTCTCCATGAAGTGCCCCCCCCCCCCCCCCCCACACACACCCTCTAGATGCCTATGTGTGCTTGATTTCCCTCTCAATGTGCATATATGCAATCAATTCCCACCCGATCTACTGAGGCACAGTCAATTCCCACCCAATTTTGGTGTGTTCTCTCGATTACCCTCGATACAACGCCTCCCAATTCATTTTCCATTCGGTTCCACACCCGGCATCCGCCACAAACTTCAGAGCACCCGCCCGGCACCATCCCACACCTAGGTGCAGCAAATCACTTAAGGCGGATGCCATACATCCGCAAGACATGGTCATGGCGGCCCTGATGCCAAGGGCCAACATCCGCAAGTCATGGTCACGGCGACCTGGATGCCAAGGGCTAGCACGCCCTTGTCGCATAGGCGACACCTCATAAATCACAGCGGTAGAGACTATAATTAGTCTACAGATATTTAACATTCAGACAACCCAGCGTAGTTTAACATATCATATGGTGGATAATATAGAGGAATATATAATTGATACTAACTAAAACAGTCATCACAGGATAACAAAACACCAATGTTGGCAATCAGTGTACTATATTCAACACATATTGCAGGTTCCCGTTTTATTTATATTACATTCATGTAGATACATGGTACAAATTCCCAAATAACCAAATTAAAACAACATACAAGTCTTCTTGCAACTTCACTATTTTCCAAACTACTGTCATCTGCGTATCCCCAACCTAATCCACCAAATTAAGCAATCATGGAGTTTTTTGTACTCCAATCCTAGAAGAACGGAATATGAAAAGATTTAATGCAACGAAATAAAACCCAGTAGAAAGTTCCGGAAAAGATTCTTAATGGAACTTGAACAAAGAAGACCCTAATCTGTCAAACTTTGGATACATTTTCAACTTCAAATATAGCCCCAGTAACCAAAGGCATATAAAGTTTTGGTGAGCATAAACCATAAACAATAAGATTTGGCCCAACAATAAACAACAAGAACATAAGACAGACTATAATTCAGAAGCAATTATGAATATAGCATCAGATTATTTTCTCAGCATATGATAAATTGTGTACCTTATGACACAGAGGGCATCATGGAGACTCCGTTCAGCTTCATCAATAACCAACTGGTTCGACCCCCTGACAAGTATAGTTGCGGTCCTACCCATGTCCTTGATACCAGTGATCTTCACAACCTTGCCCTCGCCAACAGAGATTTCCTCAACAACATCTGCATACCCAAGCTTATCTATGCGGAAGTGCTCAATGTTGGCAATGGGAAGGCAGTTTAGGGTCTTGGTGATGAACTCCATCTCATCCCTCTCCACGTCCTTCACCACCAGAATCTTTGCCTTAGCAAGATAGTGTAGAGACAAGTCAGTGACGGCGTCGCGCAAGATGCTCTTCTGAATGAGCAAGACATTGCATCCAGCCGCCTTGATCTTCTTGACCATCCCGAGGATATAATTGCGCTCCTCACGTAGGATGCGGTCCATCTGTGCATAGTCTGATACAATGACGCTCTGCTCAATGTCAGTCTTGGGTGGTGAGATTTGGAACTGTATGACAGCGATCTTGGCATTCTCCACCCGAGTTGGGCCGCCAGCGGCATGGCTAGCCTTCTTGTCAAAGATGAGGCCAGGGATAAGCTCAGTATCGTCCACGGTGCCACCAAGCTTCTTGACGATGCGGATGTCACGGAGGTCGAGAAGGTCAGGGTGAGCGGGATCCACCACAGAGAGGGCGGCGTCGACGGCGAGGGGCGAGAGAAGGGTGGAGTACTGGGAGACGACCTTGGAGTTGAGAGCAGTGGAGGCGGACTTGACGAGGGATTCCCGGTCGGATAGCTCGATGGGGATGGCCATGGCGTGGAGGATCTCAACAGCGCGCGTGGCGAGGCGGTGGAGGGCGTCGGCGGCGGCGGTGGGGTGGGCCCCCGCGGAGAGGAGCGTCTGGGCGCGGCGGAGGAGGGATCCAGCGAGGACGACGACGGTCGTGGTGCCATCCCCAGCGGCGGCGTCCTGGGAGCGGGATAGCTCGGCGAGCATTCGCGCGGCGGGCTGGAGGAGCGCCATGCGGGAGAGGATGGTGGCGCCGTCGTTGGTGATGATGACCTCCTGGTCGCCCGAACAGATCATCTTATCCATGCCACGGGGGCCCAGCGAGGTGCGCACGGCGTCGGCGACGGCGCGCGCAGAGGCGATGTTGACGCCGCGCACATCGTCGCGGCGCTTGGTGTCGGTGTAGGTCTCCGTCTTACGGGATGGCGCGGCGGCGGCGGCGGCCATGGATCGAGGGGAAAGGAGGGTAGAGAGGGCGGTGGTGTTTAGGGCTTGGTCAGATCAGGTTGGGTGTAGGAAAATGAAATGCTAGGCGGCGGCGCGAGGGTTCGGAAAGGGTGGGTACGGTGTGTGCTGTGGTGCGGCGTTGGGGGAAGGCAATCATACGCATGAAGCCCACTTTAGCCCACAGTAGCAAATTTGGCCCAAAAAGATTTCATCCATACTGCCGTCAACCCAAGATCAACCAAAAGATGAAATATTTGTCAAAAAAAACCAAAAGATGAAATATATATCCCTTATCACTGAGTTAAATCGTTGAAAAAAAACTGTTGTATAGTCATCTTAAAAGTGTTTTTTTACCGGAATTAAACCCATGTAGCCTGATATGCTACACGAGCAGAGAAAAACATGAGTGGAATTGTCATGAGAAGAAGGCGTTATTCAAGATCTCGAACCCGTTAGTTTATAGTTCGGCTTATTTTTTTCTCACACAACGCTATTGAAACATCCGAAATTAGTCGTGAAAATGACCAGACGAACACAACCAGTAGTTGTGCAGGTGAACACAACTGAACAGTGAGCTGCCGCAAGCACCTTCAGCCAAATGTTTTCACTGGAATTATCGTTAGGCGATTATGCGTGGGACACGAGTGCACTCGCGGATACAGTATGTCTGAATGTTGTACTCCGTATGTCACTATGTGTGTGCATATAATAATCGATGGGAAAAGCATCAGTATCTTGAATACCAACACGAACCGGACGAGCGGGATACCGACTCGTGAGCTGATGAGAAATGTTAATATATCAAGGTGACTTCATCACCTAAATTAAACATGATGCGATATCCCAAGGAGCTAATTAAAGTGAGGTTTCTTTTCGTTTGCAGATGCAGTATTAAAACCGTCGCCATCAGATGTTCACTACAGGTTTCTGAAAAGAATGAATAACTGAATGAATGGCACATCTCATGCGCAGTTTAAATTGAAGAAAGATGCAGTTGATTTTATAACACTCAAAACTTTTATCATCTTTTATTCCAAACTGATCACACAAGAAATAGATCAACACTACAACAGCTAAGGGCAATCCTTTCTTCTCCGCAGACAGTCCAATATGATCAAAAGTGATGCAGTTCAACCAAAACTTTCAGCGAACACTGCCAAGATGCCCGAGTCAGTAGAAAGATGGCAAGTTCAGAGTCCTGCCTAAAGAAAAAGTGAGAATGCAAGGCAATACAACGACGTTCTAAAAGGTGTTACGGGACAAATTAGTTTATTATACTTAATTCGTTTAAACCATATTAGTAAGCACTTTCAGTTTATCCACATAATTAGTCTTTCCTATAGTAATTCTTATTTTCGCTTATTTATCCTTTTTTTGTATGTAATCCCACAAAAGCCCAGAGAAAGGCCTATGAGCCCAGACAAATAACCCAGAGCGCTATTTTTGGTTCGTCACTCACAAAGTTTTTTTTTTTTTTTGAAAGAATCGTCACTGACAAAGTCACATTGGGGTCGTCGAACGTGGCTGGGTTCTTCTTGATCCGTCAACAACAAAAAAAAAACATGCAGTGTTTCTATTATTATTACCATATTTGTGGTGAAAAGATAATCAAAACACGTTGGCATGTAGGATTACGTTACGTACCAAACTCATCACAGTAAGCAATAACCTTGAGCTTGCCACACCTATAAAAACCTCCAAAATTTGAGTACTACTACGTACCTAGCTAGCTAGTACCTCGGAACCTCGGACATGTACACGACGCTCTATGGACTGCTTCCTCCTAGTGCTAGTACGGGAACCTCGCCGGTGAAATCCTTGTGCCGTGACATGGATCAACACTCAGTTGACGACGAGCACGTCCTGGCTGGCTCATCGGCGGCCATATCACCGCGCGGCCACCACGTACGGCAGCACGGCCAGCTCCGTGACCAGCTCGTCCAGCAGCGCGTCCACCACGGCACCCTCCACGTCCGCGCCGACGTCGCGCTCCTCCTCGCCCACGCACATCCACCGCCGGCTCCGCTCCATGTCGTCCAGCGCCGCCTTCCCCGACAGCACCACGTCCCCGACGCCCCACCGCGGCCCCTCGCCACGCAGCCACTCGGCGGCCGCCCCCACCAGCAGCGCCTTGCTTCGGTCGTCGTCGTCGTCCAGCGGCCTGCCGCCGCCAACGGCCGCGCCAGCCGCCGCCGCCGAACGGATGAGACGACGGTCGGCGCCGTCCGCGAAGAAGTCGAGGACGAGCACCCGGGAGACCTCGTCGTCCACGCACGCCGCCGCCGCGTCGTGTCGTTCCAGGACTTCCAGCAGCCGCGCGAGCAAGCGGTACTCGTCGTCGGGCTCTTCTTGCTCCTGGTGAAGATCGGGCAAGGGCGAGTAGTGGTCGGTGCTCTGGTGCTCCGTCTCGTCGTCGTCGTGCCGTGTCGCCGTCGTCGTCGTCGTCTCTGCGCTGCTGCTGCTGCTGTCCGTGCTCGAGCTGCTGGTGGTGGTTGCGAGACGCGTGCTGGCGTCGCCGGCGGACTCCCCGGACTCCGAGGTGACCGCCGTGAACCGTACGTCGAGATCCACGGGGTCGATTCCCTGCGCGACGCCGCCTCCGTCGTACCGTCGGATCTTGTGCAGCAGCTGCTCCTGCTGCTTCGTGGTCCCTGCGTGGTGCAGTACGTCCGATTATGACATCCAAAGCTCATTAAAAAAAAAAGGACATGCACCGTATAATGTGCTCCTTCCTGAACCATCTCAACGAATTTACTATAGCATTATGAGTTTGTTTAACACTGGCGACGATGCATCACAATTACTAGTTGCGACGGTGCGTAGTGAAATGGTGATGCGATGGACGAGAATCGTCGCCATCATTCACGTGCCATGTGATTCACACGGTTATGGCCTAGTACAACTGTAGCACCATGGAGTATGTTAATGTGTGATCGAGGACAATTATAGGTATAGCATTGATTGACAGTTACGTACTTCATTTCTGTACAACAGATACAACTAGCTAACGTTGTACAAAAATCCTTAGCGAAGCGACTGGAGGAGCAGCTACTAGCGTTGTTTTCCTTTTATTACAGCCGGTTGCCTGATCGAAATCGAATCGAGGAGGCTCCCGGCCGGGGAGGATTTCGACATTGGAGCTGGAGTGCTCAAGTCAAGAATCGGCGTACCATTAATGGTGTTCGGACAGTGCACGATTGTTCGGTCGTCGTACTGGCACACTAACCAAGCAAGGAGACACGGTGGCTACCTAGATGAGCGAGACTAGAAACAATTTGCATGCCTAGCCATCTAGTACGGAGTATCCTCTAGAGTCTGGAGACTGCTGCTGATAAGGAGTGATAATAAATAAATTCATGTAAAAATGAGGAGGAGAAGATGGAAGTTGGGATCGATGATGGGTGTCCAGTGCAGGGATATGGCATAAAGAAGCTACTGTAGTAGTAGTAGCTTACTGTTACAGTGGAGGTCCGGCGGCGGCGTGCAGCGTTGGAACTGGAAGGCGGGGGAGGAGCAGGTGCCGGCATCGCTCCCTTCTTCCTCGCCGTCGTCGTCATCGAAGTGGAAATCCAGAACCGACACGGGGCTCAGCTGTTGCTTGTCCTCCACCACCACCGCCAGCATGCTGGCCCCCATCAGCTTCTTGCGCCCCACCGCGGAGTCGCCGTCCGCTTCCGCCGGCATCTGCATACGGGTACGGTACGGTGTATATTATTATTCGCCCGTCATCCACCATTAGCAACAGTTGTTAACACTACTGCTACCATGTACTCCGTACTACACGTAGAGTATGGATCGCTGCACGCACGCAGTACTTGTACTACTGTTGGTTGCAGTACACGTCTACGGAGTACTGGTACAATACGAGAACACAAGACTGTTTGGTTGCAGTTGCAGGCTTGCAGCAGCAGGAGCAGCAGATCCAGAGCATGCAGAGAAACGTCCAAGACGGTAAGTACGGCTCGTGCAGAGAGTGGAGCACACCACACATGATTGACACAGTGGCCAACTGCTTGTCTTTTTGGATGCGGTTTTTTTTCTCAAAAAGACAAGAACAGATTAAATGAAACAAATTTTTAGGCTCAAGTGGAGAGAAAAAACCATTGCAGGCCTCACGGGGAAAAGATAAACCATTCGCTGCAGGATAAACGAATGAGGGGCCCGGCGTTTCCAGAAGAGCAGATCAGGATTCCGATTCAGGATCAGCAGCGTGGGCAGGCAGGGCGGTAGTTGGTGAGTGGCGGCGTACTGACACGCACGGTGCTTGTGCAGTCCGTTTTAATCCGATCCAAATCATGCATGTGACATGGTAGTGCCAGTAGATATACCCCTATGGTTTGTTTTATTCAGACATTAATTATATTATTAAATTGGAGAGGAGATGCAGTTAGCTTGAACAAACTACTTGATGGAGCCATCAAGCCACCCCAGCTGTTTGATGCCTGCACACCAAGTTCGTTTAAACCACAAGCCGGTCTAGGTCCCATTTGATCTATACTGCTAATGAAAGTAGTAGATCGAAACAAGCTACTTCGTATCTACTAACAGATATGGTAGCTACTAGCCAAAATTTGTAAAGCTGCTGTTGGGCTTCTTTAGGATCACTGGACTGAACCTTAGTCGTCTAACTAAATTTTACTCGGCTATTTTTTGCCAAAAAGATTGGAGGATTAGCCATACGTACATAAAATTGCTTAAAGTAATATGGACGTATCCTGAATACGTAGTCGATCACCAGTTGCATAGGGAGTACTCTACACAAGTAACCGGATTTGAGATTGGAGACTCCGGTGATCGAGAAGATAAAAAGGGCCATTTAACCATGGAGGGCCTACATGTCAGGGAGAGAACGAGTTGTCCGGTTTCGCACACGCCGACGCTGCGAGCCTGCGACGCAGACGCAGTTGACGCCGCGGACTGTCAACCTACAGTACAATGGCAAGCTGTCTCCGTCTGCGTGGCTGATCAGCGAACAGTGATCACCTGAGCTGACCACGAGGCACGCCGGCTGCTCCTCTAGGGTATACAGTACAGTAGAATCTGCAACCGCATCATTTTCTCTATCGCATCGATGTGTGTGGGGGAATATTTGGGCTTCACCGACGAACAGAAACGCCTCCTTTCCTTTTTCCCTGCCCTCGAGTTTAGTAATTTTCTATAAGCTGACACTACTGCATGCGCGCTACTTGTAAAAACTCCTACAGTACGCCGGTTCTATATACTCAGATGAATATGCAAAAAAAAAAAAGACACTGTAATTTTGCTGCACATGAAGAATTTTGCAAGAGCCGCGTGTGTAATTTTTTTGTATAATTTTCAAAGGCCGAATTACCACTACCGGAAAAAGAATGAACATAGCGGTTGACCATGGGTAAATTGAATTTGGCCCACACTGTCCACGAGCATAGCGATGGATGTCCAGCAGACGCTCTGGGATTCGAATTTATGCTAGCCCAACCAACCAGACGCAGGATGATTGAAGCAGCATTAACGCGCCAGGCCGCAGAGCACACACTGGGCGCTGGGCGGAGCAGAGCAGCAGAGGCAGAGGGAGAGGGAGAGGCAGGCACTCACCTTCTTCCCGTCAGCTGCGGCGGCGGCGGCGGCGGCGTCCGCGCGGTCGTGGTCGGCCGAGCATGAGGACAAGGAGGAGGAGGTGGTGGTGGCCTTGTCGCGCTCGGTGGTTGTCGTCGTCGTCTCCTCGGTCGTCACGTCCGCCTCGGACTCGGCGGCGTACTCGGACTCGTCCGAGACGGAGGCGGAGCAGCTGCTGACGAGCGGCGAGGGGAAGCCGCACGAGTCCCGGTCGTCGAAGTAGGCCGCCTCGTCGTCGTAGCCCTCGTCGCGGCGCCTCCAGAAGCCTTCCTTGATCCGCCGCGAGAAGCTCCTGGAGAGGCTGGAGATCCTGGCGAGCGCGCCGGGACCCGGGCCGGAGCCGGAGAGTGAGAAGAGCGAGAGCGAGGACGGCGACCGCGAGGGGCTCCGCCGGAGGAGCTGTGCGTGGGCGGCCTCGGGGCGCGGGGCCGGGGGCGCCTGCTTCTGCAGGTGCTGGTGCAGCACAGCGTCGTCGGCGTCGGGACGAAGGAGGGGCTGGCGGCGCGGGTAGGAGCGGAAGCCGTCGCTGCTGGAGTCGCAGCCGAGCTCCAGGAAGTCCCGCAGCGTCACCGGCCGCCGCGGGGCCAGCACGCCGCCTCTCGCCGCCATTGGGACGGTCGTCTGCTAGGCGTACGTACGTAGATGCCGAGTCGATCGTCGGCTGGCGAGCGGCGACCGGCCGGTGCGGTGCTGCCTATTCTATCTGTGCGGATGCCACGGCGAGGAGGAAGTGGCCGCCGGCATGTGGGTGTGTGCGCTGGCGCGCGCGGCAGGCCAGTGAGGCTGGGTGTTCGTGGCGTGTGGGCGCGCGTTTAAATGAGGAGGGGAGAGGTGGGATGGATGGATGGATCGACGCGGAGGCGGAGCGGAGGACGGGGGGAGGCGAGTGGAATGGGAGTGGGCAAGCCACGCGACAGGTAGCGGCAACTAGCAGACGTAGTACTCCTGGATGGCCGTGCTTGCCTGCCTGCAGCCTGTGGGCCCTCCTGGATGCCGCTGGGGGCTCGGGCCGCTATGATGAATGGACCCTCCTGGCAGCCTGTGGGCTGGGCCTCGAGTCGGTTTAAGTAGACGGCCGCGGAGTGGACGCGCGCCTACGCCTACTAACGGCCTAGCGGTAGCGGGTGCGAGGTCGTTTTTCGTCTGCCAGTGCCAACGCCTCGGGTCGTGACCACTCCTGCCAGCCCACAACACTCATGGAGGCACCGGTCGAGGTCTCGAGGAGCAGCAGGCATCAGTTCAGGGTGAACCAGAACCAACTGAACCAGCTGGGTGAAGAACACGGCCGGATGGAGCATGAATGCACGCAAACATGCATGCCACGTTTGATATATCATGCGTGCTGGTTTGCCTACTCGTGCGTATACTACAGCAAATATATATTTCTTGGGGTTAGACCACCAAAACATTTGCTTCAATTCCATGACGCTGTTTTCTTTAATCGCGGTAGCGAGGAAAAGTGAAGGATGATCGACCCTACCTCATAGTCACCGGGAACGTGGTACGGTGCCGCGTTCCACGTCCCGGGAATGACGTTCCCGTACCGGGAACGTGCAACAATATTTTTCGTCCCAACAGTGGAAAATTCTTTGTTAGAGGCTGTTCCACGTCCTACATACCGCGTTTCTTGTTCTTGTAACTACGTTCCGGGAACTTTTGTGACTGTGCCTACCTAAATCTTCTTCTTTTTTTTGACAAGACCCTACCTACATCTTTGTATTTTCCAACCACACACACTACTGCTGTTCCGTTCTGCTGTATGACCAGCGTTTGCTCAGATCGTCATCCGGAGTTGTAATTAGGTGAACAACAGCGAACTCGAGCTCTGCAGAGTGCTACTACGTGCAATGTGTTCACGCGACAACACGCTATATAGAACAAAAAGATCGAAAATCTGCGTTGTCGCGTTGATGATGGTTGGGATTATTGTAAGCTCGTACCGGCCCAATCAAACCACGACGTAAGGTTGCTGTCAACACTTCCTCCGTCCACGAAAGAATCAATTCCTAGAATCCGTGTCAGTCAAACTTTTTTAATTTTGACTAACTTTATAGAAAAAAGATTAATAACATTTATGATATAAAATGGACATATTATAAAAATATATTCGAAGGTGTATCTAATGATGTAAATTTGGTACATCAAATTTAATAGTTTTTTCTAGAAAATTCGATTAAAGTTTAAAAAGTTTAACTTAAGACAACTCCAGAAATTGATTTTTTTTTTTGGACGAAGAGAGTAATAATACGTCGCTGCATGCGATGCGATGAGTGTTTGTTCCGTTCCGTACGTCACATACCCATACCCTTTGCAGTGTCTGTCACACCACCATTTATCACGTGGATCGCTCCGAGCGCGCATGCATGCATGATTGTTCCGCCCCAACCACACACGCGGGCTCTTCGTTGGTCGTTGCATTGCATGCACGGCCCTGCCCTGTCCGCGCGTTGCGGGACACGGCTATCGGCTACAGGTCCCGCCGAATTCCGTCAGTGTCGTGCCAGCTCCTGGTCAGGTGTGTCAACGTCGCCGGGCCGCCGGTTTCATTTTAGCAACGAAGAAAATAAAGAAAATCCTGCACTGCGCACTGCATGCATGGCAGTGGCAGAGGCACACGTACCACCAGATACGATGGCAGGCTCACGTACCAGACACGTACTACGTACTACGAAGGACGATGATGTATGGCCTGGCGTCTGGCGATGAATTCCGGTTGACAATTCCGCTGCCGTAGGCTCGTAGCTAGAAGGCTCGTCGTCGTAGTCGAGTGTACATTACGGAGTGTATACGCTAGCTAGCACCTACCATGTGTCTCGTGTCGTGTCTGGTGCTGGTGGCTCCATCGGCTGCTCGTCGTGAATCCTGATCCGATGCTGCTGCTGCGACAGTGCTATCCACCGTACGTCCTGCATGCTGGGCCGGGTGCCACCGATCGATGCTACTGCCGCGCCATGCCCGTGTGTGCACTGTGCATGTGTTCATCTCGTTGCCGGGGACGGCGGCGCCGCGTGATTCCAAAGTTTCGAATGCAAGCGCTCAGGTTTCGATCGGAATCGCTGTCAAAATGAACTGGTGTACGGAGGGATGCACACGTGGGTCAAGGGGTTTTGTATAATTGTACTCCTCTAGGAGTATGTGCATGTGCTCCTCTCTGATGCATGGACATGGCCTTGGCGCCGGACACTGCTGCTCCTCTCTCGTCGAAGCCCGCGCTCCAGCTGTGCCATTAATCGTTAAGATACTCCTTGCCTCCTTGCAGGCTGCAGCGCGTGCAATTTGCTCGTCTCGAGAGTCTTGTCAGCCGTCGTGGTCGTCGCCTACTGGTGTGGTATGGTATGCAAAACCGCCTGGGCTAGATCCCGTCAGGGATTAGTTTACTGTAATAATTAACCTCACTAGGAGTAGGAGAAGTAAGCATGAGGGCGTCTCCAGTGATTAGCTCTTGGCTAGCTCATAGAATATTTTCTCATATTTTAATAGGAGAGAGAAGAGAGTTATCTCTTGTCTAAGAGATAGTCTTATACACACACTTCGAGATTATGTGAGAATGATAAGTGAGGTCATTTATATTAAGAGCTATGTGCTAAGAGATAGGTCATTTGAAGAGTTGTCTCTTAGAGTGCTTAGAGCTAGATACTAGCTCTTATTGTTGCGGATGCTCTGAGTAGCCCGAGTAGGACAGCTTGCCAGCTCGGGTTGACAACAATATCCCAGGATTCTTCTGTCTTTATTAACCCATCGTCGTTCAGCATGGACAGATTCATTAAAAAAAATGATTTAGCATGGCCACGTTCAGTTCGTGAAATATTTAGTGAAAAATTAATGTAGCGCTTTCGTTGTTATTTGATAAACTTTATCCAAACATGACATAACTAGACTCAAAAGATTCGTCTCGAAATTAACATACTAAAAGTACAATTAGTTATTTTTTACGTATATTTAATGTTTTATATATGCGTCTAAAACGGGTATTGCGCAAAATATTTGAGAACATTTCGCGAGCTGACTGGGGCATATACAGTATAGGCGGCCACCGCACCTGACACGAGATTGGAGATCGGCGTCCAACCAACTCGCACGCGGGAGGACACAAAGGGGGCCCCATCACCTGACACCAACGCCGGCCCAACCTGACGGCTGCCGGCGGCCTGTAGTGTACGATCCCTCCTCGCCGGCGCTGAAGGCGGGCTCGCTGCCGGGCACCGAGCACGAGGCGTGAGTGCGTGACCGTACCTGCCACAGTAACCACGGCCTGTGGCAGCCCGCGACGTTACTCCGTTGCCGTCTGCATGCTAGGTTCACCGATTTTCTTTTTTTTTTCTAGTTCTATAATTCTAAAAAACACTCCTTGTTCGTGGCATATGATTTATGTTTAATGATAAAGATTTAAAAAGCGATGGTATTATGAGAAGTTCTTCAACAGTCATTGAGGCACCCCGCGCGAGCCCACAGCCCCCGTCGCCACGTGCCCAGAGACCGGCCGGCCGGCCGGCGCGCCCCGCTCGCCGCGCCGCCCCACGCCCCACGCCCAGCAGCCCGGCGCCGCCCCACGTCCACAGCCTCGCCGCCGCCGGCCCACAGCCGCCGCCCCACCGGTACCGTCTGGGTGTGATGGCTGTGCACCATCGTCCGCTTGTGGCCCGCTGCTCGCCGTCCGCTGTGCTCCGCCACCCACGCGTGCTTGGACGTCTGGACAATAGCTGGGAGAGGCAGAGCGTGCACACTAGCCCCATTCAACCTCTGATGGAGCTCCTTGGCCTTAATTTTCGTCCGGGAGTTGGAGTCCAGGCTGCCATCAACCAAAGGTTCGGGCTTTCGGTCTCTCCCGCAGGTGTTTCTTCTGGTGTTTTTTCCCTAGTTGCTTCTTTTGGTCGCTGCTCGTTCCGCCTTTGCCCCCTCTCGGTGGGTCTCCTCCTTCAAGCCACCATTGGAGGTGTTGCTGAAGATTTCTGCGTTCTCCTCCTTGGTCCTCGTGTGTTTCGCTTTTCGGTTTCTTCTAGAAGTGTTGGCTTTCACATCTTCAAGTTGGCTAGCTTTGAGTGTTCTAGATACAAGATCTTTTTTCACCTGTGGAGCAATGGAGGTCCTCGTTGGGATCTTGAGCTTGCAGCTTTCAACAGTGAAGAAGAGGATGCCTGGGCGTCAGTTAAATTTCCTCGGCAAAGGTTGAAGCATCCGAATTATGTGACAGCTGTAAAGTCTAGTATTTTAACAGGAGCAAACACCATTCCGATCAAGCAAAAGTTTGGTACTTTGGCAGAATCAAGCAAACCTCCAAGCAAACAATTTGTTTTTGATCGTTTGATTTTCTCAGAAGATGCTTGGTGTTCTCATGCAGTCCTTCCAGACCGCTGTTTTTATGGCCGTGCTCAAACTTCAGTAAGGACAAATTTGGTCAACAAAGAGAAGTCAGTCAATAGTGGCCACAGAAAGATAGCAGACTCTACTGGGATAGATTTGAATTTGAATTTAGATATTGGGACGAGTCAGCCTCCCTCTGCTTTTCACCCTGCTCAGAATTCATGGACAAAAAGCTTCATGTTTTGCTCGTGTTGACTCTCAAACAGTCATTTAAGGAGTGGCTGCAGATTCAAGATTAGATGTCATAAGTGTATGTGTGAGGGACATATTGCAGCAAATTGCATTGGGCAACAACGTTTGGACAGAGACATGTTCAGGACTAACCAGAGGAGTGAATGGAACATTAAAGGAAAAGCTCGACTTGAACAACCCAAATGGTTCTCCAAGACAGTAAGCGTGCCTCTTGGGCCAAGCACAAGTAGTCCCAACACATTTAGTTCTTTCGCAGAATGGTGGAGCATGGGCTTGGCTTTGCAGGTGGCACCTCAGCTGCCTGAGCCTAAGATTATTCCGTGGACTCTGCACTCTAAGTCTATAAATGATGGACCTAATGCATTTGAGACCCATAGAGATGAGGGCAACGGTGCTGAACAAAACCCCATTCGCCCCAACCTAACCCCTTTTGATTTTCTTGGTTCAGGGCTGCAAATAGAGGGGGATCATGCTGAAATAAATATGGAGCAACAAAGTCTAATTAGGGGAATGCCATCTCAGACAGTGGAGGGACAACAAATTAATTTGTGGCCCTCATGGCTTACTGCACAGCAGCAGACACCTGAACAAGGTATCAACCTAAAACTAGCTCCACCGGTTTTGGAACAGAATCTCAATGAGTCTGAACAAGGTATCAACCTAAACCTAGTTCCAGTTGTCTTGGAACAGAATCTCAATGAGCTCCCTTTAGAGGAAGATGTACATGAAGTCCCCGTTCACCCTGTTATCCCAGAAAATCCTCAGGCTGTCAGTACAGAAGTTGAGACACAACATATCGTTCCAATCCTACAGAACCCAGAAAAGCAGAAGCATGGTAGGATACAAGAAGAAGTGATAGAAAATCAACTTCAAGAGCCACCTGTTCCTATTTTGCAGGGACAACAGCAAAAAAAATCACACTTAGAAATTCCAGAAGATGCTCCAATAAATGAAGTGGAAATGCAAAATGATGATGAGAACATTCAAAGGGAATGGCATGAAAATGATCAAGTGGTGGCTAACAATATACAAATGGGTATGATAAGAATCCATCCAAGCTTCTCTCCCAATCATCACCAGTGGACTAGCCAGCCAACAGTTGTTACCCCGGACATAGGCAATACTTCTGTCTCTCTCCCAAAGAATTGGGCATCTTTTTTCAAAGTTATGTTAGAGTCCCCTCCTCATTTTGATTGGGCTAGGAAACTACTCTTCTCCTCACTTCCTGACTTGCTTCAACAGACGGAGGACCAGTGTTACCTACCCATTCCAGTTGTCTGTCCCCCAAATGACACAGTGATCTGTGGAAGGCTCACTCCTCCCGTTAGTGAGGCTACAATTGAGGAGGAAACTCTGATGAACATTGATCTATCCACTACTCAAACTAAAAAAAGAGAAAGAAAGGCAGGTGGACAGTCTCCTATTGTGGAATCTGAGGTCAGGCGCAGTCCGAGAGTGAGAGAAAAGTGTCAAGGCTTCAAACAAAACCAATGTGCTAAGACAAATTGTTTGGGTTGTTCCCTGAACCCACCAACTCTCTCTCTTGAACTCATGAAGAACATTGGAACGAACATATGCCAGATCCATCCATCAAAGTTGGAGGAAGGATTTTTGTCCAAAAAGAGGAAGACAAAGCCGATAGGCAAAAAACAACAGAAGAAGGATGACATGGCAGGCAACAAGGAAAAGGAAGGCAACTGAATTTCAGTGCCCAAGATTCTCAAAGCATGCAAGTTTTCATTTATGGCCCATAATAGATCATGGAAGGTTTTATGTTGGAATGTCAGAGGCCTTAACTCTGACAAGAAGTGGAATTCTATCAGAGATAAAATCATTGAGAGCAAATGTGACATTGTTTGCCTCCAAGAAACAAAAAGAGAAATTTTTTGACAATAGCTTCATTAGGAATTTTTTCCCAAGTGGTTTTGATTCTTTTGTCTTCAAAGCTTCGGTTGGTGCCTCAGGAGGGATGCTGACAGTTTGGAAAAGTTCTATGTTCAGTGGAGCTGAAATCTTCCAAAATGAATATGCCATTTCAGTAGAGCTCACCTCAAAGCTCAACAATGACTACTGGGTCCTCACCAATATCTATGCTCCTTGCAATCCAAATGGGAAGAGAAACTTCTTGGAATGGTTTGGTAGTATTCAGATGCATGGAAATATTGATTGGCTTATTGTAGGTGATTTTAATTTGATCAGAAAGCCAGAAGATAGAAATAGGGAAGGAGGAGATGTTAATGAAATGTACCTATTCAATGAGGCAATCAGTGCCCTTGGAATTGTTGAACTGCCACTTCTTGGAAGACACTTTACTTGGACCAACAAGCAAACTCCTCCACTGATGGAGAGACTAGATTGGTTTTTTTCTTCTAGTTCCTGGACCATCAAATATCCAAAATCAATAGTGAAGTCTCTTGTCATGGAGACATCTGATCACTGGCCCTGTGTTATTGAGATTGATACTAAAATTCCAAGAGGGAGAATTTTTAGATTTGAAAACCACTAGCTGGATAAAGAGGATTTTATACCTATTCTTCTGCAAGGATGGTCTTTGGAACAGGAAAATTTGGATTCAGCAAAGATTATCACAGCTAAGTTTAAAAACCTGAGGAGGCTATTGAAATCATGGCAATCAGCTTCCCCAAATCTAGCCTCCTCCATTGCAAATGTTAAAGTAGTCCTAAATCTGCTAGATGCTATTGAGTGCTTCAGAGATCTTTCCCTTATTGAATGGAACTTCAGAGACATCATAAGCACCAAGCTCATTTCTTTACTCAAGCAACAAAGGGCGTACTGGAAGCAAAGAGGTAAAATAAACTGGGTAAAAGAGGGAGATGCTAGTACTAAATATTTCCATGCACATGCAACAATTACACATAGGAAAAATACAATTGCTCTGGTTCATGACAATGATGGTAATATGCTGACTCAGCACGAAGAAAAAGCTAATCACTTGTGGGAGGCTTTCAAGGATAGACTGGGAAAGACTGAGTTCAATACTATGGTTTTCAACCTAGACATCCTCCTAGACAACAATGAAGATCTAAGAGAACTGGAGACACCCTTTACCAAAATAGAAATTGATCAGGTGATTGCAGACCTTCCAAACAATAAATCTCCAGGCCCAGATGGATTCAATAATGAGTTCTTGAAAGGATGCTGGCCTCTCATTGCAGATGACTTCTACAGACTTTGTCATGACTTTTGTAATGGTTGCATATGCCTAAGAAGTTTGAACTCTTCTTACATCACCTTGATCCTCGAAGAAAGAGGGCCCAAGGACTACTTCAGATTATAGGCCAATATCATTGCTAAATAACTCACTGAAACTACTGACAAAAGTCCTAGCCAACAGACTTCAGAAAGTAATAAAGAGGCTGATTCATAGAAACCAATATGGGTTTATCAAGACCAGAACAATACAAGACTGTTTGGCATGGGCTCTTGAATACCTACACCGTTGTCATAAATCTAAGAAAGAGTTGATAATTCTCAAACTGGATTTTGAGAAGGCCTTTGACAAGGTGGAACATGAAGCAATTATCCAAATTCTAAACGCAAAAGGCTTTGGAGTCAGATGGATACAATGGATTAGAGATTTACTCTCCTCGGGGACTTCTTCTGTGCTTTTGAATGGAGTTCCTGGTAAAACAGTTCACTGCAGAAGAGGGGTAAGGCAAGGGGACCCTCTCTCACCCCTATTATTTGTATTGGTTGCTGACCTACTGCAGTCAATCCTCAACAAGACCAAGGACTCAAACCTTCTGAAACTCCCTATACCTCTAAGGCATTCTTCTGATTTTCCTATCATTCAGTATGCTGATGACACCCTAATAATAATGGAAGCATGTAGCAGGCAACTAATCACCTTGAAAGCCCTCCTTTCATTCTTTTGGTGAGTCAACAGGTCTGAAGGTGAATTACAATAAATCAGTCATGGTGGCAATAAATATTTCTGATGAAAGACTTGACCACCTTGCAAGAACTTTTAATTGTGAAAAAGGAAATTTACCCTTCACTTATCTTGGCCTACCACTGAGCCTAACAAAACCAAGAGTGATTGATTTCTCTCCCCTTGTAAGCAGATGTGAAAGAAGACTGGCAGCAACTTCTTCTTTTCTCAACCAGGCAGGCAGACTGGAATTAACAAATTCTGTGTTCTCAGCATTTCCAACTTTTCGTATGGGAACCTTTGCCATCCATGGCACAGTCATTAACCAAATAGACAAATTCAGAAAACACTGTCTTTGGAGGGGAGCAGACATTAATGCACAACAGAGACCAAAGGCTGCATGGACAGGGGTTTGTAGATCAAAAGATGAAGGAGGATTCAGAGTCTTGAACCTAAAAACACAGAATGAAGCCTTGTTGCTCAAACAACTTTTTAAATTTTTTAACAAAGAAGATATCCCATGGGTTTCCTTGGTTTGGGAGAGTTATTATAGTTCTGGAAGCTTGCCATCACAAACAAAAAAAGATCCTTCTGGTGGAGGGATATCTTAAAGCTGCTAGACAAGTTCAAAGGTATGGTCATGCCTATTATTAGAGATGGAAGATCATGCTACCTTTGGTCAGATCTTTGGAACAACAAAGTGCCTATGCAGGCCTACCATGAGCTGTTTTCCTTTGCCAAATCCAAAACAACAACTCTAGCAGCCGCAAAAGATTGCTTGAGCTTGACTTCTCTCTTTCATCTACCCTTGTCAAATCAAGCTTTTGCACAGCTAGACCACCTTAACTTAGATATTCAGCAAATGAATCTATCTGCAGAATCTGACACTTGGAACTGCATTTGGCGGTCAGGTACTTTCTTAGTCTCTAAAGCATACAGACACCTCAGTGGCCATGCTGCAGTTCACCCTGCTTTCAAGAGAATTTGGAAGAGCTCTTGCCAGAATAAACATATGGTCTTTAGTTGGCTAATGTTGAAAGACAAGTTGAGTACCAGAGAGCTGCTAAGAAGGAAAAACATGGAGCTTCAAGATTATAATTGTGGCTTATGCAATCGTCATATTGAAGAATCCTTATGTCATCTCTTCATCCATTGCCCCTTCACAACTTCTTGCTGGAATTGGTTACAAATTCAGACAGAACAACAGATGGATTTCTTTGCAGAACTTAGATGGTTTCAGAAGGCAACTACAGGTGCCTTTCTTCACAGAAATCATAATCATCATGTGTTGGACAATTTGGCAAGCAAGAAATCGTCTCATATTCAATCAGATACTCCCCTCACTTCATGACTCAAAGAGAGAGTTCAAGGAATATTTTGCGCTGCTTCTCTTGCGTGCAAAAAGAAAGTACTTTCCTTCGATAGAATTATGGTTAAATAGTCTAGCTTAATTTTTCTTGTTGTTTCTTTTACTTCCGTCTTTTTTAGTCTTTTGAGACTTGAGGCCTGTCTAGTTTTTTAGTACTTTTCTATACCTTTTATTTTAATAAATCACAGTAGGGGCAAGCCCCTCCTGTTCTTTTTTTAAAAAAAATAAAGATTTAAACATTTCTAATGATATATACAAGTTATTATAAGACGATTTAGCTCCAATACAACTAATAAGACTTTAATATAAGCATTGTTTATATTTACTTTAGTTTGAACTATTTGTTAATGTAAACCATTTTTAAAAACTTTAGTTTTCTTTATCTTTTTTTATAAATAATTTATTTGTACATCGTAAATCTAAGACCTCTTTCTCTTTCGTCTGTCTTTTTCCTTCACATTAGTAAAAATAATACATGGTATTACATGAGACGACGTACAAAATAGTTGACACGTAGCAATATACATGTTCTAAGGGAGCCATATCTCATAGTATTTTTTTTTTACTTTCAGGGGACACGCCGCTGCCGCCTGCCCCTAGGGCCTAGGGTGTGAACCGTCGCCGCCGCCGCCGCTTCCATCTTCTTCACCGTTGGTCCCCCTCCCTCCCCCTTCAGTATCTCACCAGAGGTCGGCGGAAGTGAGGATCCATCATTTTTTTAATAAGTTTTGTAGTAGATCGAGTCATCTAGAGTTATGGTTTCTCAATGTCAAGGATCTTGGTATTGGGGGTGTATTTCCTCTTCCTTCTTCCCGGCGACGGCGAGGAGGTAGGGTGGATCCGGTCTCTCCATGGTGGCTCTGTTGAAGATGAGGACGATAACTTCGACGTCAATATCTACATCGACAAGACAACATGGAGACTTTTGTTTCCGGGCTTCGACATCAAGACAGAGATGATGTGACCGCCATGGAATAATTTTCTTCGGTCCCTTCTTCGTTTTCTTGTGGTTGGATTTGGCCAGGATGAAGGACTAGCGAGAATAATTTTCAGATCGGTCTTCCTCATTCTTCGGTGGCAGAAAGAAGAAGAAGAAGGAAGACACAAGGAAGAAGAAGAAGAAGTTTCTCAACTCCGCCTGCAGGAATGTTGGTCGTCCGTTGGCCATCTGTTCTCAGGCCGAAAATTGCTGTTGCCGAGTATTTTCCTGTGCGGTCATCTATACGAAGCGTCAAACAGGTTTGCATTTGAGAGCTTGAGCCTTTCACATTGTGGGTATAATATAGATGAGAATCAGTTTCTAGATACATGTTACCGAGCTATAATTTTAATATAATTCTTCTTTGGTCTAAAAAACCATATCTCACCGAAAATACCAGAATTTATTCGTACCGCGGTGTCGGTGTACCTGCCACACACCCACAACCGCCGCTGCCTCAGGACAATCGTGTCACATTCTCTGGCGGTGGACCGTATAGCGTAGTAGTAGCGGCGGAGCTAGAGACCAGGATCTGCTTTTGTGCAGCGACGCGGCCGTCCAAACTCCAAACTCCGTCGTCGCCCCGGCACGTAGCGCTCGCTCGGCAGGCCGGCACACCGCCCGCGCCTTGACATGACATCAGCAGAGACGAGGGCGGCGGGCGAGCGCCGGTCGGGCCACGCACGCTACCACCGACGACGACGTGCCGTGCCAACAGCTGGGACGCCTCGTGTCGAACAGGTACGAGCGTGAGCAATCCATCGAACCGGGGGATCGGATGGCATTCCATTTGCGCCGGCCACGCCCTACTCGGCTGGCTACTCCAGCTGAAAACAGAGAGGCTTCTGCTAGCTGCTGCCTTGTACTACGGCGGCGTTTGGAGAGTGCCGCTGCCACCTGAAACACGGATCGAGAGAGGACGTTACACACGTTGGACGATGGAAGTTTGGTACTTGTTGGCCTGATCGCGCCGATAGCCCGATACGACGGGGTTTCAGATCTCGCAATGCCATGTACACTTTACGTACTGGTAGTAGCGATAGGGTTGAGGAGTTACTCCTATGTACTCCTGGAAGGCTGTACTGCAGAATTTATACATCTGGGACACGCCTCCTCCAATCCTCCATGCCCTGCTCTGCTCTCCAGCGAAGTGTGCAGAGCCCCCGGGTAGGGTAGGTACCACGGGAGTGCGGACCGGTACTGGAGTTTACAGATGCATGTGTTCAGCGATCTGGCGGCAGAGTATCGGGAGCATCTACTCCCTACGCCGTAATAACAACTTGGCCAGTGGCCACGGCTAGCTAGCTGATCATCCTGATCCACTAGTGCATGCAGTGCACGTGCACCCAAGGATAGCTTCGTTCCACAAGCACATTGTCTCCGGTCACACTGTGTCGCGACGCGACATGTGTAGTGTAGGTGTAGCCGTTCACGTTGCACATGGACGTCAGGATGCATGCATGGTTCTGGTTCAGTTCACGAGTGATCCCACAGGCTCACCACGCCGTCCTCGCTGCCGTCCTCCTCCGACACGGCGCCGTCCGTCGCTGGGCCAACGAGCCTCGGCGGGCTCATCATTAGCCCCTCGGCCATGCCCGCCAGCAGCCACGGCACCTGGAACACGTCGTCCTCGTCCACGATGCGCCTGTCGCCCGCTCCGTGCTCCGGCGCCGGGGCCTTTGCGTCGGCGGCACCCTCCGACCAGGACGACGACGCGCTCGCAGCAGCAGCAGCTTCGCCCGCCTGCGGCAGGTGGGGACGGCCGATCACCGCGGCAGCGGCCGAGGCGGCCGCGCGGATGTCGTCGGGGGAGCACGAGGCCGGCGCGGGCCGCGACAGGGCCGCGCCGGGGAAGTTGAGCGCGGCCTCGGCGCCCCGCAGCGCCAATGCGGCCGCGTCGTACGCCGCGGCGGCCATCTCGGGCGCCGGGTACGTGCCCAGCCAGATCCTGTTGGACTTGCGCGGCTCCCGGATCTCCGACACCCACTTGCCCCCGCGGTACCGGATGCCGCGGTACACCGGGTGCCGCGTGTCCGCGCGCACGCGCCTCCCGAGCAGTTGCTGACTTGCTGTGCCCGCCTCCTGCTGCTCCCGCTCCATCTGGTCCCCGACACGCTGTTCTGCTCTTCGCCGGCGAAACAAGGGCTTTTCCGGCAGCAACAACGTGCAGGAAATGCGAGTGAGCAATGCCAGTTCCGGTAGCTACGGCCACGACCACGGCCATTGCGATGCCAGGAGCGCGAGGGTTTAAAAACGCTGGAGTAGGTGGTTGAAAAACTTGGGACGACGCGTCTGATCGAGTTGCTTGCATCGCTAAGGATTAGCTGGGAAGCACAGGGGGCGACAAAAGCCTAATGCTTTTGAAGCCTTTCCGGCAGGGGTCGAATGGGAGGCCGCCACGTTGGGTGGTCACCGGTGGTTAAGAATGTCTTAGTGCGCGGACATGGACATGGCTCTTTCACTAACGTTGTTAAGAATATCCAGGTCGTCGCAAGCATATATCCGCCGCCTGGTGTCGTTCCAGCTGACTCAGAGCAAGTATTATAGTGGGATGTAAGCTAGCTAAATGCTGAGGTGGAGGAGAGAGAAGAGAAGAGAGAGGTACAGCCGGCTCAGGCACAAGAACCAAGAAATTATGTGAGACAGACAAGTGGACCATGTATTAATTATAAATAGCTAACTACTATATGAGCAGGCTGGGAGAAGGCTGTAAGCATTTTTACAGCCAGCAAGCTGGCTGAATTATTAAACTTCCTCTCAGGTGGAGTAGTTTAGGAGGATGGACTGATTGGTCAGAGGATCACCATTACGTTGACTCGTTCTTCCAGGGACCGAATCATGATTCTCCACCACCACGGGCGGATTACGGGGACCCAAAAAAAATACATCATTATTCTTGTGAGGCACAAAACTTGTCCAAATGGACCAGCAGTCAGATATTTATTTGCACATACTGTATGAAGATTTCATCAGTGACCGATATAGTGTGGTGTGGTGTAGCATGAGATTTATGCCCGCAAAGAGCTTTTACAGGGAGTGAGTCCACAGCATATCGAGAGGGATAACTGTGAAACATGTTATGCACAGGCACATCGTTGCTTCTGTTTTCATGTGAGAATAAGGAGAAGAAAGAAACTAGGCCGCCAGCACATATAAATAGTCTTCGATTATGGACATAGCTGATGAACGGTACCCGGAGCCAAAAAGATTGTAGTGATTCAGGTAGTGGTAGAGGAGATAGAGGTCCCTCCTCTTCTCAAACCCTGGCTGTTTCGGCATCACCTGTATATAGATAGAGTAAAAGTACTGTTAGTGTCTCCATCAGAATAGTGAACAATTCAGTAATCCACCGACCACGGGACTTGAAATTTTAATAGGACTAGAGAAAGACAGGCACTCAGGAAGTAAAGCTGGAGGTGATGGTAACTTTATTTTGTGGCAGCGGTCCAAAGACATTCCCTACAAAACAAGTAAGCAATTTCCACTCCAACACTTGGACCGCCATGCTGCAAGACAATAATAACTATGTTGTTGACACCGTTCTTTACCAAACGAACCTTCCTGCTAGAGTTTTCAGGTCTGGGACTTCATAGGCAGGGGCCAACAAAAGGTAACTCCGCAAAACAAATCTGACGCGTAACCAATAATCTTGGTCGGTGGTTTGTTAAGTATGTCTATTATCCGTTTGCACGTGAGGATTTGGCAGTACTCCAATCAAATCTGCAGCAAAAATCAATAGGTACCTGAAAATAGGCATTATAGAAGTCCCCACCAAATCCAGCACACCAGGACATCCCAAACTCTGCCTCGTTGTGTCCATCTGCAGTTTAAGAACCAGTGATCATGCCTTTGTAAATTGTTTGTTGCTTGTAAATTGCTACATGCAATTGTGGGAATCCATGAAAAGTTCAGCGACAGAATATATAAAATAGAATACCTTGATGAAAAAAGGGAGAATTAGGTGTATGGCCCTGAAAAAAACTCAGTTTAGGTATTTGGCCTTATTTTTTTGAATTTGTTTCTATGGCCTCAGATCAAATTTTATTTAGGTGTATGGCCTTCCGTCTATTTAGACATGTAACGGTGTTAACTCGGGTGGTAAAAGACCATATTACCCCTGACAGAAAAAAACTCAGAGTTTTATTTGTTTATTGTATATTTTTTGCACATTGATATATCCATATTTATATATATCAAATTGTCATAGTACAACATATAATTAATTTTCACATAACCACATATATATAAATATAGATATATCAATGTGCAAAAAATATATAATAAACAAATAAAACTCTAGTTTTTTTTCTGTCAAGGGTAATATGGTCTTTTTACCACCTGAGTTAACACCGTTAGATGGCTGAATGGACGGAAGGCCATACACCTAAATAAAATTTGATTTGAGGCCATATAACCAAATTCAAATAAAATAAGGCCAAATACCTAAACTGAGTTTTTTCCAGGGTCATACACCTAATTCTCCCATGAAAAAATTACTGGAAAGAATCAAGTAAGTTCATCACTTTGCAACCACTATTCATCATTCTGAATTTGAATGCTAAAATCAGTCAGTTTTACTTACAGTAGCAAGCAGGATCCAATATTACAGGATCTCCGTTGCTATCAGAGCTTATGTTCCCGCTCCAAAGATCACCATGAAGCAAGCAGGGCTCAATAACAGCTCCATCAAAAAGTGGGCGAATGTTCTTGATCAATCGCTGACCTGTACATAGGAATTTATGCAAAAAGGAATAAAAAAATCAGTTACTACACTTTCAGCAAAACTTAGCTACGGATAATGGCAGACCATGAGAGAAATGACAAGTAACAACTTAATCCTCTTTTTCCAACTGTACCTTTTTCGTGTATGGCTAAATCTCCATATCGTCTCGAGGCCAACTCCAACTGGTAGCCCAATCTATGCTTGGAGTAAAACTTAATCCAGTCAGCAGTCCAAGTGTTAATTTGTGGAGTGCTGCAATGACATAACAGGCAGATTAGGGGGACTCACATAGCAGTTCTCAATTTCCAATACACCTCAATTAAGGGCATGTTTCATCAAACGATACTACCTTCCAATAGTATTCTCAACATGGAAACCATATCCCTTATCAGATTTAGCAGCCTTATGCATTTCGGCAAGCTTCCTTCCCAAAACTGACTGACAAAAAGAGTTATATTAATTACAAAGGAAAGAAAGGTGACTTAAAGATCAAAAGTATTTGGTATATAGTTACCTGGTCTCCCCTTGAAGGACCAAATTCAATAAACTCCATGATGATGAAAGAACCACCGGTAGGTAACGACCCAACCTATACTAGTTGCAGGCATAAAAGAGGATTAAAGTTGAAGACAACAAGTGGATGCAGAGAACTAATGAAACAAGTGAACTAACATCACTACCATCAGCAGACATTGGCACTATTAGATGACTAACAGTCTTTACATCTGTGGCACAAAAGGAAATATGTATGCTATTTAACTCGCAGCATAAATGGCCAGGGCTGAAGATTTAAGTCACTATAGGAGTACTCATATCATGTACCAGCATCACAGTACGTCAGTAGCGGTCATGTAACAGTATCACAATAGCAATATTATTGCATTCCACGTTTGCAGTTGTATATATTCCAGCAACTGCTGCCAATTCTCTCACCTTGTATGGCAAAGGAACACGGATCGATTTTGTGTCATACATTGCCTTCAAACCAAGAGCCTCCCCTTGAAACATTTCTGGACCAATGCGGCTGGAACATACAAAAACGTAGTCAATTCCACCATTGTCAGAACAAAACCCAAAGTATCATAACCTATTTATCTACACAATCTCAAGACAATGATTATGAGTTCAGAAAGATTTTGTTTGAGCGGACCTGTTAGTCTTCACAAAAAAGGGGCCCGCGTCAGTATCGTAGCGCTGAGCATTGTTAATGCAGCCACCACCAATGGACCTGATCCCTTTTATCTGTGTGGCCTTCCCTTCTGTAAGAATCCATTCCCTGATTGGGTCATCGCCCAACGCCGCCACTGCGAGACACACGACAAACCGATTACAGCTGAACGATTAAGGTCTGCATAGTACGGCACATGTCGAATTGGGGCTGGAATCTGCTAGGCATATAGCTACGCAGCCAACACTCCCAACAGTACTAAACGGCCAAACCGAATGTCTCTCAACACTCGATCCCCTGCATTTCAAATTCACCGTTCCAGTTCCATCGCGATCCTCGCTGATGCTACTAGAAGTCTAGAACCAATCGAGACAGCACAGCACAACACATAAACTGAACCGGCGCAGCACATGACAGCGTAGCACAGCGGAGAAATTAAATCGGCGCGAATACCAGGGAGCAGGGAGGTTAATTGGTGGTGGGCGAGTGGGGAAACAAGCTTACTGATGGTGGCTCGGGAGCTTGCTCTTCTTCGGCGGGAGGCCAGGCAGCGGCGGCGAGGGAGGAGCGAGGAAGCGGCGGCGGAAGTGGAGGGCGAGCAGGAGGAGAGCAGCGCCAGCGCCACGTTTGCGTCCATCGCGCTCGCCGGAGCCGAGCCGAGACAGGTGTGGCTGTGGGCTGTGGCATGTGTTGTCGGGATGCTGATGGGGCCTACTGGCCTAGCCGCATCCGCCACGGGTTTTAGGTGGGCTCTTTTCATACTGGGCCTCAACTTACGAAGCTGAACGGAATTGGTCCCAGATATTTAGGCCTTGTTTAGTCACACTCAAAAAATTTCACCTACCAAATCTGAATGTTTGAACACATGAAATATTAAATATAAACTAAAAATAACTAATTACATAGATTATGAAAATTTTATGAGACAATTTTTAAGCATAATTAAGTCATAATTTTACAATATTGTGCTATAGTAAACATGTGTTAATGATGAATTAATTAGTTTTAATAAATTTGTCTCACGGTTTTCAGACATAATATGTAATTTGTGTTTTTATTAGTCTATTTTTAATAGACTAAATTAGTGACAAAAAAACTTTTTACCGACCAACTAAACAAGGTCTTACATTACCGTGCTTGTTCTCGGCTTCCGGTTGCCATAATCTGAAGTTGTGAATTATGCTGCATTTTTAGTCTCTTCCCATTCGAAGAACTTGATTGTAGTGGTTGGGCAGTGCCCGGATTTTCCTAATCAATTTTTGAATAACCATTGTTGACATTTCCATTATCACGTGAGCTTATTGGCTTATTGCCAGTTTGCCGCAGCTCACATCGAAGTTCTAAACCAATCCTCAAATAGAAAATCATGCATTACCATCATACAGATACAGGGACCGAAGCACACAACACACAACACATTGAATTATTCAACAAACAACATAAATACAGCCGATGAAATGTCTCTTTCACTGATCAGACCACATCCATTATTCATAGATCCTATTGGTTGCAGCGACACTCAAACGACATTGCATTACACCACCAAGATCTAAACTTCACCGGCTCCGGCGTCCTTCTCTTCTTCCGCAGCGTCGGCTGCAGGATCGTCAGCAGGCGCATCAGCGGCATCTGCATCCTGAGGTTGATGCCCTTCCACTGAATGCTCGGCAGTGGGCACCCTGACGCCCTTGTAGCTGCAGACGTAGGGCGCGTCGCGGCCGTGGTACGTGCCGGTCCACGCCCCGTCGGCGATGTGGCTGGCGTCCCACACGGAGGCGTACAGGTACATGGGCCTCTCCGGCCACGGCTCCCCCTCGCGCCGCTCCTCCCGCCGGACGAGCTCGCCGTCGACGCGCCACTCGATGGCCGCCGCGTCCCAGGCCATGGCGTAGTGGTGGAATCCGTCGGAGGAGTCGAAGGGGAGCGCGTGGATCTGCTCCCGCCCGCCGCCGCCGCCGACGTAGTAGTTGGTCTGGACGGCGCGCTTGTCGTGGCCGAGGAACTCGAAGTCGATCTCGTCCTGGTCCTTGGAGCCCTCCAGGGTGGACAGGTAGATGTTGTAGTTGAGCCCCGACGTGTCCCCCGCCGGCGCGCGGATCGTGGTGGCCACGGCGCTGCCGGGCAGGAACCGGCGTTTGGAGCGCCAGCGCGCGCCGCCGCGGTCGTCGTAGGTGACGTGGATCTCGCCCGTGTGGCGCTCGTGGACGAGCGCCTCCGGGCAGTAGTCCACGGCGATCCGGAGCAGCGGCTCGGTGCCGTCGGGGTGGAGCGGGTGCGGCTCCCAGCTGCAGACCTCTGACTCCGACGCCATGGTGGTGACTGGTGACTTGTGATGGGGGGAGCAGCGCTGGGCAGAGGTGGTGACGGGTCACAGTCACAGTGGACTCGTGCTGGAGCTGGTTGGGGCAGAAGCGAAGAGAACGGAGCACAGTTTTATTGGGCCGGGTCCGCGGAAGCTGCCGGGTTAGCCGACCGAGGCACGTGGGTCCCCTGGAGCAGCAGCTTGCTGGTTTTTTTAAGCATTTTTAATCGATATTTTTAAAATAATCAAATCTATCTGGCGTGGACAAACGTGCTACATAAAACATAGCATATATTATTTTAAAATATTGATTTTGAAAAGGGTTTTTTTTTTGGAGGGGGGGTTGGGGATGATTTAAAAATAGTTAAAAAAAAAATCCAGCTTGCTGCTCGCCTGAAGCGCGGAGGAGAAAACAACAAAGCAAATGGACTGTCTGCACGTTCTACTCCAGCCTGCCTTGCCATTGGCAACCAAGGGTGCAAATGGTAACTTTTAAGATACCTCTGATCCTCTTTAGTTTAATTTGCACCCTTTTGCCAACTGCAGACAGAGAACACAGTTGCATGTGTGATCGGAATAATGCACGGTATCATTCAGATTATCAGCCATTTGCATTGATTTGCAGACAGGGAGCATCACAGGGCACCAGTTTCATATCAGTAAATGAAGGACCCATGACATTGATTTTCAACTATATATAAAACAAAACCCCACATCGCTCAAGTGTTGAAGTTTACAGGGCTATCTGTTTACACGAGGGGAAACAAACAATGCTGCCACATGGACTACCAATCCCCGACAGAAGAGAGGCAGAGGCTACAAATAGCCCTCCAGCAGCACGCTCCCATTCACCTCCCTGTGCACCAAGTTCTTCAGCGGAAATGACTGGCTGCCACCAAATGCCAGGTTGCTGAGCCCTTCGCTCGCAAGCCAAACAGGCAGGACCTCCACGACGACCTTCTGCACCAGCTTGTCCTCCTGGAAGTCGTTCAGAAGCGATGCAAAGCTTTCTCCGGTCTTTCTGAAATCCACCAGCACGCTGCAGAGCCCTCGCTGTGCAAGAAGTTGGAGAATAGACTCCAAGTCTATCTGACGAAGGACTGCAACTTCAACTCCTGCTGGCTCCACGGTGACAGGACTATCAGCAAGGACTATCACCTTCGATGCATGCTCTTCGCTGAGAGATGGGATGTGTAGTCGGGAACTTTCACCCTGTGCTATGATGATATAGAGAGGTTGGTTTGCACCAGCTTCGCGCGATAAAGGTAAGCTCGACATCTTGGCCAGGTCACTTGAAATTATGACTCCATCGTATTCTTTCATCAACTGCGAGTAGTACCCACCTGACTGATCAGCTCCCTTCCCAATTTGGTTTGTGACAATTCCATTCATTGAGAGTGTAGCTCTGTTATTCATAAAACAAATAAATACCATCACAAACATTGCACATGGTACTCAAATGGTCTGTAGAGAACACTTTTATACACAGACAACAACAACGAGCATTACTACTCAAATAGATGAAGCAATGGGCTTTCAATAGTTATCTAGACCACAATTAGTTATAGGACCGCTCATCCAACTCATATTTCAAAGTCTAGATGTGCACTGTACACTGTCTATTTAATATTTACTAGCATGTCCTTCAGAGCAAATGTGAACACTGATTTAGTAAAATTGGAAGATTAGGAAGATACATGGAGTTGGATATTTACCTCAAAGTTGCAAAAGCCTTCCCAGTGAGCATACGATGGATGTATGCCTCATTTAGTTTGAGGCATAACACTTCCTCCACACCCACCCTCACATTTATTCCAGCACCTTGGAGCTTTTGAATCCCTTTTGATGCGACAATAGGATTTGGGTCAGTCATTCCCACAACGACTTCCTTTATTTTTGCATTGATGAGTGCTTCAGTACAAGGAGGGGTTCTCCCATAGTGGTTGCAGGGCTCCAAGCTAACATAAGCCGTTGCATTCTCAGCTAAATTACCTGCATCTCTCAGTGCAAATACCTACACAGGATTTTAAGACTATAGAGGGTTATGATGTTACGTAATGATACTTTGTCATTGTAAGTTCTTAAGCCAATGTAATACATACAGTGTAGGAGATTAAATATTGAGATGTGATGTAAACTGTTTATAGGAGGGAATTTTCAAGGAGAGTCGGTTGGGAAGATTCAGCATCTACTGTCCCTCCCAAACCAAATTATTACACATTCTTCGAGAACCTTTCCCCCAAAAATGTTGTTGTCACTATCCTCCTCTTATGGAGCTTGACATTTTGTTTGTTAGAGGTTAATATAATGTTGATGGTTATTTTTATACTCCATGACGTTCACAGCTTTACTGTAAAGCTGTGTGTTTGACAGCAACAGAAACAAAGGAGATGAGTGCTGAGATACCAGTTACAAGCGACGTGCACAAAGCATGACAAATAGATACCAATGGATGACGGGTTGGTTTACAAGCTTTACTTGTTGTTGTGATAGGCTAAAGTTTCCATTAATCTTCATAGACTGGTATAAGCACAAGCCGTATTGTTCCGTGCAAACCAAAAAAAAAAAAATAGCGTTAAATTTCCATAATTGCATAGAGCTGACGTTTCATGACGACAGAAGTGGTTTTTGCTACAATGGATGACGGTGTCGAATGTATGGATGACTGGTATAAGCACATGTGGTTTTTGCTACAAAGGACAATTCACATACGCTTGTATGACGATGCCTAACAACACTGCCAGATTCCGTTGCGCTTTATGACGATCACAAAACAACCTTTTCCATCTGTGAGAATACAAGCATCCAAGGAAAATATTGAAAAGCGAGAGTGGAAGACATGCTACCTCGGCATGAGGTTGGCCGGCTTTGGGGTGGAATCCTTCTCCGACTACGCGGCCGTCGCGGACGATGACGCAGCCCACCATAGGGTTGGGGCTGGTGTGGCCGGCCGCCTTGCGCGCCAGCTCCACGCACCGCCGCATGTAGTGGGCGTCCAAGTCGCCCGCCGCCTGCGCCTGGCACCGCACGCCGCGCCCGCCAAGGACCCCGGCTGCGAGGCGGGCGCGGGTAGGGGAGGCGAGCGTGGCGGCGCGGACGGGGCGCTGGGTGAGGTGCGTGCGCGAGACGAGCGAAGACGCCATGGGCACCAGGGCGTGGGCGGCGCGCAGTGGCGAGCGAGGGAGAGCCCAATCCGAGGGCAGCCCTGTCCGTGTGCGCGCCGAGGGTTTGGTTGGGTTTGGAACGGTTGGTTTGGTTGGTTGTAGATCGGAATCGGAGGGCGCGCACCTTTCAACCAGTAGCGAGCCCGTGCGCGCGTGACGCGCCTAGCTCCGTCACCCCCACGCACGCCGCCACGCAGCCCCTCCACCGCCGCTGCCGGCTCCGATGCGGCGCCGCCGTGTGCTCTCCTCGTGATCTCATCGCTGGCCGCTGCCGGCTTCCGCGGTTCCTCCCCTTCGTCCCCAACCGCATCGCCGCGCCGCGAGACGTCGCCGGCGTGGGGACGCCTCTCTCTCTCACTCACTCCCGGCCCCCGGCTTCAGGCTTCTTGTTCGACACCGTAATTTGGTTTGGATCGCCGCGTGCGCCGCCGGCCGGCCACCGTATCCTATCCCGCCGGTCCACCGTTCGCTCAGCCAATGCGGCTACCGCGTGGGCCGCAGTCGTCCGGCCCATTACATCACTTGTTCGATTCCGGCCCATACAGTACACGTCACTAAAGCGAGGCCCATTATATGAATTGCTTCGTGTGGCCACGGCACGCGCGCCACCCAGTCACCCACACCCAAGCTGACACGTACCTGTCATCTCATCTCAATCCACACAAATTGAATGGTGCAGTGAAGTGAACTAGCAGAAGGAGCCACTCCACACCAAGACTTGCTTGGAAGGCCTCGGCTAACACGTCACCAGGTTCCAGGCAGCTAGCTGTCCCTCCATCCAGTATCCACCCCTTCACTTGCTTGGTCTCCCAGCTCATCTCTTTCATTCCCCCGGTTTCGTCTCCTGCAAGAGGTAATTGCACTTTCCTGCGTACGTTTTGGTTCGGTTTCAGTGACGCTGTAGAGTTTCGTTTTTGTTAGTCTAATGGATGATAGATAGGCAGGCTACTTCAGAAGTGATGCTACGCTAGTTTGGATGAGACCCTGCCTCGGAGAAGCCTGGGTTCATGGCTGTCTGCACATTGTCCCGCATGCTCTGTTTGCTTTGGTCTCAGTTTATTCTGTCAGAAACTTCACCCCGTAACCGAAATAAGCGTCGCGCGTTGAAGATTAGTGTCTGATCGATAAGCTTTCGTCTGCTGTCCTCTTCAATCGCTTGCTGTTCTGTGAGGCTTCCGGTTTCCTGGAGGATGCTGGAACTTTGGGTTTTTTCCCTCAGCGCTGTAAACTCTTGGTCTTTTGATGTTAATCGAAAGGCCGGGACATCTTGCCCTTGAACTAAAAAAAAAACTGAGTTATTGAATTTGCTTGTCCTCTTCTCGTTGAGGAAAGGAAGATGTGCTCGTTAGATGCCACACGAGCTGAGCTTGGTCTGGTTGTTCTGTACCTGAACAAAGCCGAGGCTCGGGACAAGATCTGCAGGGCGATCCAGTATGGATCCAAGTTCATAAGCAACGGGCAACCTGGCACGGCGCAGGATGTCGACAAATCGACCACCTTAGCTCGCAAAGTTTTCCGGCTCCTCAAGGTCAGTCAGATATATGAACATGGTTCTCCCTCCATATATCAAACTCTTAAGTGTTCTCGGTGTACCATCATGCAGCTGATGGTTGTCTAAAATAATTTTGGCCTTGTTTAGTTCCCCCATTTCCCAAAATTTTTCATCACATCAATGTTCGGACGTATGCATGAAGCATTAAATGTAGGTAAAAAAATAATTAATTTTACTTTTAGTATGTACATGTCGAGACGAATCTTTGGAGTCTACGTAGTCCATATTTGGACAAAGTTTGTCAAATAACAACGAAAACGCTACAGAAAAAATTTTGTAAAATTTTTCCATCTAAACAAGGCCTTTGTTTGATTTATGTTGCATGTCCAGTGGGTCAATGATCTGCAAGCTCTTATCAGCCCGCCGGCTAAAGGGACTCCTCTCACCCTCGTCCTGCTTGGGAAGGTAAATCTTTTGCGCACTAGTGTTCATGAAGAATTCCTCCGTTTTGGAATCAGAGTTCCAATTAACCTGCGGGTTCTTCTACAATTGCAGTCCAAAAATGCGCTGCTTTCAACGTTCTTGTTCCTGGATCAATTTGTGTGGTTAGGACGAACAGGGATAGTCAAGGTTTGTCCAGATGGAAAGATTCGTTTGCTTTGCCTTCATCAACTGCAGGGCAGTGTATGCGGTTTTCCTTTTGACAGATTTGTTCTAATTTGCTTCGGTTGGTAGAACAAGGAGGCGACGGAACGCGTTGCCAGGATATCCCTGTACTGCTGGATGGCTTCTTCTGTCTGTGCTGGTCTAGTTGAGGTACATCACATAGTTAATATGCTTCAAGTTTTCTACACCTAAGTGATGGTACTGATTGTGTGTCTGCCACTTTGCAGCTTGGGGAGCTTAAAAGGCTATCGAGATCAATGAGGAAACTTTCAAGAGAGCTGAGGGGCACAGATAAATATGAGGTGCATATATACTTCCCCGTTTCTGGCACTGGCTGAGCATGATTTATACATGAGAGCATGGAATGTGTATATGCAGTTAAATTTTCCACCTGCTTATTATCTCGCCATTTGCAGAATGAGCAGTACCAGAACAAAATGAAGCAGTCAGATGAGCGGCTCCTGGCCCTGGTCAAGGCGGCCATGGACGTGGTCGTGGCCATCGGGCTTCTTCAGTTAGCGCCCAAGAAGGTCACTCCAAGAGTGACCGGAGCGTTTGGATTCGTCACCTCCCTCATCTCCTGCTATCAGGTAACTTCTGCCTCTGAGCCTCTGTGTTGTCGTTGTGCTTGTGTTGTTCAGGAATGGAAATGCAACGCTAATGTTTCGTGTGCTCTTTCTACAGCAACTTCCTTCCCGTGCTCCTTTGGCCAAAGTCAAAGTTTGAGAAGTGTCGTCGTCCTAGTAAAAAAAAAAAAAACAGTAACGCTGGAATCGATCTCTACTTCAATAATGGATCGTAGTATAAGGTAGGCCATATTTAAAAAAAAAACAAAGGCAAAATAAAACACCAGTGATTGCACGTATGGGCTTATCACTGTATCTTCTCTTTTTGCCAAGCATGGACATGTATGTTCTCATGGTTATGTCTTTGTATACGCTCGTATGTGGCTGCTACTGTTTTCAACGTCGATACTATCCTTGCTATGGATTTTTTCGGCTTCTTGCCACCTGAACCCTGTAATTGAATCCGTTTGTCTTTCCTTAATGCTATAAGAGTGGGGCAATGCCTAAAAAAACTCTAAAACATATTTATCGGCTTATTTTTTCGGGGAAAACGAACCAAATTTCTCCAACATGTGGTTTGTCATTGTTTGCATAATGGTTAGCCATTACCAAAAAAAATAAAAATGGTTTTAGGAGATAACCTCTCTAATTAATAGGGGTAGACACGCCTAGAGACCATCTCCGTAAATGACCAAGCGGCCTCCAGTTATAGGAGATGCTGTTATACTATCATTTAAAACGAATGTTGTACTAGCCATTAGAGGTGGGAGACTGCTCGTCCGATCTCAGGGCTGCCACCACTCGAAGTCCCTGTGTCGGATTGCTGCCACTCCTGGTGCATCTTGGGTCCGTCAAGTTTTGTGTCGCCAAGTTCTTCCAAACAGTAGACAAGGGATCCTCAGAGGATCTTTGCCCGGTTGAGAAGAACTTCGCCGTGCTTACGGGACTGACGCTGCAGCAGTGTGGAGTCAATGGGGAGCTTCTCATGACCAGGCACAGGTTTCAGGCCATGACAAGAGGCTGGGTGTTTTCAGTTGTCGGTACAATGAACAGTCCAGTTCTGAAATGAAATGGTCAAATGGGAGGATAGTTTTGGCTGCGTCTAGCAATTCCGAACCTGCATTTGTTACCTGTGACTCTACTGGTGAACCAAACAGAGCCATGTAATAAGCAGCAAAATGAACATTTTTGTCCACGCCTTCAACGCCAACAAGGCACGGCTAGATCGATTGATCAAACAGCTTCACCTCTCTCTCTTGCCGGCGGCGTTGCGGATGCAGAGCTGGCCCTGGCAATATATAACGAACGCGACGCGGGAACGAAGGCGACCAGAGTCCTAAACGGAATCGGCGGCACTCTTCCGTTAGCCACACGGTGACGCGTGCCCTACTTTCCAAATACTAGTAACGGGTTAAATACTTTATATTTAGTTCCCTGTCTTCTGACATGGCCATCAATCGTAAAATGTTTCCTGGCCGAAGAACAGCCCACCTGCTTGCTTTCCTGTATTTTCCGCTTTGGAGTCCACTTTTCCTCTCTTAACTTTTACAAATAATTTTGAATTATAGTTTTGCTACAGTAATAATGATTTTATCTTCTTTTTTTAATTTTTGCTGAATTTTTTAAAAACCATAGTAAATCATAGAAAAACTATAAAATAAAAAGGTTGAATTTTGTTAGACTCCACTTGCGAAGATCTACACAACGAACTAATATGATATGCTTTAATACAAAGTTTTTGTTGTAGCTTTAGTTTTTTTATAAATAAAATAAATTTATAACTAAGTTGTACATCATCCCATAAGTATAAAAATTTTTACTACACTTTCAATATTTTGTGTATCTATATATATGGAAATAGTACTTATATTTAGTTCCCTGTCTTCTGTCATGGGCCATCAATCGTAAAATGTTTCCTGGGCGAAGAATGGCCCACCTCCTTGTTTTCCTCTATTTTTCGCTTCGGAAAAAAAATCCACTTTTCCTCCCTCAACTTTTACAAAAGTCTATTTTCCTCTCTGAACTCTAAAATCAAACAAAACACATCCCACAATTTTTTAAACAATGCATCTTGCTTCCTTGTCCTAGTTATAAGCGATTTTGGAGGGTGGTTTTGTTATAGTGGTAATGGTTTTGTCTTTTTTTTAAAAAAATCTATTGAATTTTTGAAAACAAATCATAGTAAATCATAGAAACATTATAAAATGAAAAATTCAATTTTGTTAGACTCCACTTGAGAAGATTTACATAGTGAACATATAATATTATATGCTTTAATACAAAGTTTTTATTGTACCTTTAGATCTATGTTTTTTGTAAATAAAATAAATTTATAACTAAGTTGTATATCATCTAATAAGTATAAATTTTCTACTACACTTTCAATATATAACAATTAGCCCACCATACAATTTTCATCATAATTAGACTATGGAAACTAAAGCGATTAATTATTCCAATTAATTCCATACAATAATATGTTTTTCTGTAATTAATTAGAATAATTCATATTTCTAGTTTCTATAGTATAATTGTGGTAAAATATTTATGGTAGAATAATTATTGTATGCTTGAACTGTAATAAAAGTTTCGTACTCGTTGGATCGTATATAACCCAGTTAAAAAATTATTTTAATTATAGAAAAGCATTTATCTAAGTTACAAAGAGATTTGTAGTAAAGTATACCATATGTTTACTGTGTAGACTCATGTGAAGTCCAACAAAATAAGATTTTCTGTTTTATAATTTTGATGTGATTTACTTTGATTTTGCAAAGGTTCAACCAAAAATACATTAAAAAGAAAAGACAATACCACTTTACTGTATCAGACCACCATCATTGTAGTAAGACCATCATCTAAAACCGCTTATACCGGACCAGAGAGGTAAAATGCATTGTTTAAAAACTTGAGGAAGTTGTTTTGTCCAGTTTTGGAGTTTAGAAAAAAAAAATGGACTTTCACAACAAAAAATTGGGAAGGTAAAGTGGACTTTCTGCTTCCACTTTTGTTTATGTCCACGACAGCCCATTGTCTACACATGTTCTCGTTTGGTTCAATCTTTCCTAATTTATCTTTCTACTCCGTATTTTGTTCTTTTTGGTCTCCCTAATCTACTTTCAAATTTATTTCATTCTTCCTTTCCATTATTTTAGTTTATGCACAAAAACACATAAAGGGCTGATTTTTCTCTTAAAATTTAGAATATTATTTCTTATTGAACAGAATAGGTCTCAAAAATCATGTAGCAAACTGCATGCATCAGCATAACATTTTTTTCTCTTAATCTACATTTTTTTTGTTAGGGGGAACACCAATTACATGTATGGAGCAAGACACATATATGTGGGAAAAAATTCTCAATCATATTATTTTTATGTTATTAAGCAGGGTAATTTCCTTGTGTGATTGGAACAGTTTTCTTGTAATCCTGAAACATTTTTATTTTAGAACAAATTTCTATTGGAACTCCAACAATCTTGCTGTGAAGGCGGAATATTTTCCATTTTTAAAACAATTTCCTCATGCATCTCTAATCTGGAATAGTTTTCTCGCTTGGAACATTGTTGTTCATCTGGATGGAAAAAAAAAATGTTCCAGTTTCATTCAGCCGCAAGACACAGCTGCACCTGCACAAGAGCTTAATTGTAGCCAGGCCCTGATTGTATCTCCCCACATGTGAGGATGGACATATGAAGCTAAGTGCGCTTCTATAAAAAACTCTCACCAGATGTCCAAGTCGGAGCATATAATAAAGCTTAATAAAATTTATAAATCAAGATGCACAAATTTGCACGGCTGATCTTGCTTGATGAAGATGCAATTACGCGAAGTTCCTGAACAGACGTTTCATTTCATTTCATACAGAGTGTGAAACTGGATTTGATTTCTATACAGTAGAGGTGAAATTTTTGCAAGGCAATAGTACAGGCAAGGTAGTTACATTACAGGTGCTACTGCCTACTGAACATGCTGCGTAGCCTGCCGCGCTCCAGCCTCTCGTGCAGCTTGTTGGCGCCGGCCACGTCCATGTCGGAGAGCTTCTTCAGGTACCCGATGGCGCCGTGCGAGACCATCATCTTCTTGCATCGCTTGGTCGCCGAGAGCGTGAGGAGGCAGGCGATGGCGTACTTCTTAGCCGTGTTAGCAGGGCTCGGGTCCAGCAGCTGTACCAGGCTGGGCACGCACTTGTCGTCCTTCTTCATCTCCCGGGCGTTGGCAGGGCAGCTCACCAGGCTCGCCAGCGCCTGCGCGGCCACCTCGCGCGCGCCGTTCGACTTGGCCTCCAGCAAGCGCACCAGCAGCGGGATGCAGCCGTGCTCGCCGACGGCGCGCTTCATCTCGGCGGAGGTGGAGATCCGGCAGACAGCCGCCGCCGCCGCCTGCTGCGCCCAATCGACCCGACCTGAGCACGTGGACCAGCCGTGGCAGCACGCCGAGCGACACGAGGCTGTCGGGCGAGACGGCGCCCACGAGGTTCCGGAGCGCGCCCACCGCCGGCTCCTGCGGCAGCGGGCCGTCGAGGTAGAGCAGCAGGCTGCGCAGCCCGCCCTCGGCCACGACGGCGCGCCGCAGGCCATCGTTGCCAGACGTGAGGTTCTGCAGGCACTCGGCGGCGTGCTCCTTGGCGCCCGCCACGGCGCCGCGGTCCAGCAGGCCGACCATGACGCGGACGATTCTTCGTCGGCCAACGCCTGCCGCACCTCCGGCACCGCCGAGAGGTTCTGAGCGCGCCCGCCGCGGCGGTCAGGGAGACGGAGTCCCCCGTCTGGCAGATCTCGACGAGCGGGCCGGCGCCGCCGTGTCCGACGACGGCGCGCGCGACGTCAGGCGACGCGGACAGGCGCTGCAGCGTGAGCGCGGCCTTCTCGCGCCCCACGAGGCTGCCGGACTCCGCCAGCCTGACGAGCGGCGGCAGGACGCCCTCAGACACGAGCAGCGCCTCGCAGGCGCCGCCGCCCGACTCCGCGACCTGGCACACGACCGTGGCGGCCTTCTCCGGACCACGGGCGCCGACGCCATGAGCAGCTGCACTATCGCGGAGACGCTGGAGCGGCCGAGCGCCGCCAGCACGGTCCGCTCGTCCCTGCGCAGCGCGTCCAGCAGCCCGTCCACGGCCGGCTCTTGGCCTCGGCGTGACCGATCTGCAGCCGCGCGAGCAGCTCCCGGACGTCCGCGGAGTACGGGGCCGCCGCAGCATCCGCCGCCGTCTGGGACGGGGACGGGGACGGGGACGGGCGGCGGCGTCAGACAGCACGCCGGTCTTGACGAGCAGCGCGCAGTCCGGAGGCCGAGGTCGAGCCTCCCGGAGAGCGCGTCGACGGCGCTCTGCATCCTCAGCTTCCCGTCCGGCGGTGGCTCCCGGCACCGCGCCGCGAGCTCGGCCGCGTCGGCGAGCGTGGCGGCGACCGACTGCAGCAGCTCCCGGCACAGCGCGTTCCTGGCGAAGCAAGGGTGGCTGGACAGGTCGGACAGGCACGGCGGGAGCGTGTCCAGCTTCGCGGCGATCGTCTTCCACCGGCCCGGGAACCCGCCGGCGGGCGCCGCCGCCGCCGCGGGCGGCACCATCCCCCGGACGCGCTCCAGCAGCTCCTCCGCCTTCCCGGCCGCGGCCGGGTCGCCCCCACGCAAGCTCATTTCTTGGACCCCGCTGCTACTGCTGCTGATGCACCAGTGTCCGCCGTGATCTGGAGTGGTTGAGGAGAGAGTGGTCAGAGCTCAGTGGTCCGAGTTGAGCCACTGGGAGCTAAATCCGAAGAGGGACGGAGGGTGGCTGCGTGCTGAGGAGAGCTGAGACGAGGAGGGAGGGGGAAGCGAACAAAGGTGCAGTACTGGAAAAAGAAACAAGCAGTAGTACTGTACTGTACTCGAGCCAATTCTAGTGTTCTACCGAGCAGACAAGAACAACCAGGAGCCTCCGATTGCGGTGGTTGCATTGCGCCATTTGCAGCGCCCGAAAGATACGGGTAACCATGAGCGTCCCTAGCCTACGCTTACATGGATGGCTTCTTCTTCTTCCCTAAAAACAAAAATTTCCTTGGCGATCCGATCCTGTTGGGTGGAATGTCAATTCCGTTCGCGGGGGTGCGGATGCCAGTGCCAAGACGGCACGGGGGTTTACGAGGTGGGTCTTGTCGTCAGAAACCACGTCTGCGTTTCAGTTTCTTGTGCTTGGCGTGTTTGTTTATTATAATTAAGTAACGATGAAATTATTAATCATGCGAGGTTACCTTTCGGGGTGGGTTTTGGACTCGAGGGAATGAGGACGAATGACGGGCACCAACCAAGGACAAAGTCGTGATGTCCACGTACGATATGTAAAACAAATCGCTGCTGCATGTCGCCGTACCGTAGTGCCACTGTTTCCTGTTTGCTACAGTGCGAGTCCTTGCTGAAGCTGGCAGTCACGCGTACGTGTGCCACATGACCGTTGCCACTGCGTACCTATTGCTAGTGGTTTGCAGAGGTTGCTGCCGCTGTTCGGATAGACACGGAAAGAAAGAACAGTGAGTGTCACGGCACTAGTTGTAGAAAAGAAGCATTGGCCATCACCCATGCGGCAATGCCATGATCAGGGTGAGAGTTTTACCTTGGCGACAGGAGCAAGATTTGGCAGCTTCGTATTGTGACGCAACCGCAGCTGTAGCTGTAGCTGTTACGACCACTCGCTTTCTAAAGATCCTCTGCCATTTAATTGTGTTTATTACTTATCTGAGAGCAAGAAAGAACCGGCGTAAAAGTAGTTTAACCGTGTGACGTGTCGTCATCCCCTGTTACAAATGTACAGTACAGTACGTAGTACACAGAGGTGGGTGTGGGTGTGGGTGTGGGTGTGTGAGTGAGGGACGACGACGCAGAGAGGCAAAAGCGAGAACGCGCTCGTGCGACGCCGGCGTTCAACCATTCCCGATCTCGGAACCCATGAGGACCCCATCATTAAGGGCCAGAGTACTGTGGTAGGGGCCCGTGCGTCAGCGACCCCACCGCGGCTCTGGCCAGGCCAGCACCATAAAAAATAAAGCGCGAGTGGGGCGGGCGCCGTGGCAACTTGGCGGGCGACGCGCACAGCCGCACATGCGGGGGGAGGCGGCGTGGTGCGTGGGGCCCTGCTGTCAGCCATATATGGCTCCGATTCCCGAATCAGCCAGCTAGCGGCGCAAGCGACCCAGTCCAAGCCTCCAAGGAGGCGCGCGCGTCGCATCGCGTGGCCTCGGGTTCGTGTGTTCGGTCTGCACTGGTGGTGGTGGTGGTGGTCATGGTCAGGCTGCTCTCACTCGACTACGTACTCGAGTAGTCGAGTGCGCGTGGCGTGCGCATCCAAAGCCGAGCCGGGCCCGCGTGTCATGGAGACGAGTCTGGGTGCGTTTGGAAGGACACGGGCGGCCGGCGCCCTAGGCTTCGTTTCTGGTCGTCTGGTGGCCTGGTGGGTGGTCGACTAGACGACGACTACCGAGGAGGCGTCGTCAGGCGTGTGCCTGCCTGACCGCTACCATCACGCACGCCTCTGCCGGTGCCGGAATTTACCAGCGCACCCCCAAAATTCTGCAGCAAAGTACACTGTGCTCTGCTGCCAGTACCTCTTTTTTTTTTTTTATTCCGTGGGTGATAGCGATCCAACGCAGAGGACCAGTACATTGCATTTTGTTTTGATCGCTGGACAAAATGACTGTTTATCTCTGTGTGTTGACGTTGTGCTGGGTTGTTTCCTGTTCCGCTGCCCTCTGATCACTAGTTGGCCAAGGTACAATACTCCTAGGGCCTGTTTGGTTCTCGGACGAGATCAGCCTGGCTCGCATGGAGAGAGCCTGGTTCTGGATAGCCAGGCCCAATGCATGCAAGAACGTAGTGTTTGGTTGTCTATGTGCACGAGACAGGCTGTGATGAGAACCTGTTTGGTTGCTCGTATGAGAACGAGTTGCATGAGATAAAATATATAAATAATCATCATCATGACATTTATACGGGCAACTATTATCTTATAACACTTAGTTTACCTTATTTCTCCTTAATGTAATTTAAATATATTAATATCATTTAATATTGCTAATAATATATTAATAACGTCATTAGATGGCTAATTACTTGCACCGCGCGAGCCTGGCCCGGCAGAAACGGCCGATTTCTGCGTTCCTCCAGAGCCAGGCTGCGGGAGGAATCTTGCACGAGCAGAGCCTGGTCAGACAGATACGCGAACCAAACAAACGACTGTTCTCGTATATATAGAGCCTGACTGAGGGGTGGTGCAGCCAACCAAACGCACCCCTACAGACTGGGGAGTGATTATTTGGTGGGTTAAAAATTTAATCTGTCGATATTATGGTTCTAATTTAATCTATTAAAAATAGTCCAATCACAGAGATGAATGTATTAAACTTAATTAGTTTTTCGTGATTGGACAATGTAGTGCTATCATAAACATTTGCTAACAATAGATTAATTTAGCTTTATAAATTTGCTTTGTTAATTATCGTATGATAGTAGAATTAGTTTTATAATTAATATATTTTAATAGAGTTTAAATGCACATCTAGAGTTTAAATGAAAATGTTAAGGTTATTATGAAATACATTTATACTCCTAGAAAAATAATCATTATACCTTGAAAATTAAGAAAATAGAAAAAAAATGATTAGTTTATCTTTTATGTAAATATATATTTATTTTTGGACAAATTTTGAACTCTAGAAGTGTACTTATCTTAGGACGAAGTGAGTACATTAGTACCATAAATCCGATGTTACACGGTTAATTTAATTTTAAGCTTGGATCGAACGCCCTAAGTATAGTACGTACATGGAATTTGATTAGGTTCACATTTATAGGAAACAAACCTACTAGCTCCTTTGAAAATGTTTCCGTGGATCGGTTTAAACCCCCGTGAATTATTTCCATTAGCGATCAATAGCCCTGAGCACGAAATACCGAGAACCGAATAAAAAATACCGAGAACTGAACCAAAAAAATTGAAACCGAAAAATTCAATTCTTGTTTCTCAGAAACCGAATTTACCGAGGTAAATACCGAACCGAACCGAACTATTGAATGTACCTGAGATATAATAAGTTTGAGTGTTGTTATATTATTTATTGTACTATTGTAGACTATTATATTATGTATTTTACACTATTATTGTCTGTGAAATTATATCAAAATTAGTTTTTGAATATGTCATTACATCTTCTATATGATTAGTTCGGTACTATCCGGAAAATATCAGAACCGAACCGAATTTATCGATACCGAATTTTTTTTTTAGAACCGGTCGGTACCAATTTCTCATGAACCGAATTTACTAAGGTATCGAAGAACCGAACCGATCGGTTCGTTCGGTGTTTACCGAATGCCCAGGCTTGGCGATCAACCTCCAGATACATAAAAGAGCAGGGTCGTCTTAGACGTACTCATGCGAATAAGGTACGCATGCGATTTCGTAGAAAGGCGCGAGTGCAGCATGGGCAAGGGGATGGTGCTTGGCTTCCAAGACGAACAAAACAGGAGTAACGCAAGCAAAGAAAAGCCACGCACGAGCAGCAGATTCTATTCTACTTCTACGACACAAAATCGTGTTGCACGAGCAGCAAAGAAGTAGCACAGCTGCGCAGTCGAACGAATGCAAGCGGAGTTTATGCCATTACCTTGGCCAACCCCTTGGCTTATTCCCGCCGACGACGCCGCGTCGTCGGCTCCGGCGCCGGCTCGCCGACGTCTCTTCTCCGCCGCAGCGACAGCGACGGCGACGGCCGAGGCGACGCAGAGCACCAGCCCCAGCAGAGCTGCGATCAAGGCTGCAATCATCAAAAGAACACAGCAGCTGACTAGCTTGATAAGCTGCTGGTGGTGGTGCCTTTTAAACCCACTCCGCTCGTGTGTGCGTGTGTCGGTGTGTGTGTGTGAGAGCTGAGAGCCTGTGGTCGAAGAGCTGCTTGCTGTACGAGTGGATACTTCACTTGCCGGTCACGTACGCGTGCGGCGAGCCGACAAATCCCTCTCAACCCGAGGCTGCACTGCACTGCACGTTGGGTTCCGTATCTATCTCGGCTCGGGCCGCCCTCGTCTTTCTCTGCTGTCCGTTGTGTTGTTCGGTAGGATAGTTCGGCCGGCCGACGAGGGCTTGGGCATCGTTCCGATATATAGCCCGACGACAACCATCATCTGATCATGGCATGAGCAGCAGCAGCAGCAGCAAATGAACGTTGGCCAACGCCAGCCTGACAGCGCGTCCATTCGGTGTGCTACCTGCATTCATTCAAGAATCAAGTGGACACTGGGTTACACACACCAGAGATTAGAGTCCACACAACAACACCGGATTCATTCGATGCGTTTTTGCATTCAATTAAAGTTGCATCAGTGCTAACCTAATTACCTGACCTACTACTGCTTAGGAGAAAGCACTGTAGCAGGGGTCCAGCCCAGAAGAAGCACGGCAGGTATTACGCATATACGTAAAGCCAAATTGGCTTGAGGCCACTCACTTGTAGACAACGAGACAAGATAAGATAAGCGCAGCACAGTGGATGGAAAACGCAAACGACACTCGACAGGGCAAGGCACACACTACTGACCTAGCACCAGCTCCCCATCAACATGGTTTCGCTATGCCATCCGATTCTGATCCGAGCATGCGGGAGCACCGCGAGGACGAGGACGAGGACGAGAAATGCGGCAGCGGCGAAGGTCCTCTGTTCCGTGCAGCAAACTCCGCCCCCGACGGCGGCGGCGCCGGCCCAGAGCACGATCAAGGTACTTGGTCTGTGTTCTTGGAGAAGCCAAACCAGCTTCTTTTCTCACACCCGTGCCGATTATTTGTGTCCAGGTTGTTATCGTTGGGGCCACCAAGGAGATCGGGAGGACGGCCGTCCTTGCGGTGAGCAAGGCCAGGGGAATGGAGCTTGCAGGGGCGATCGATTCTCAGTGCATTGGCGAGGACGCTGGACAGGTAACAGTAACAGGTTCTCCTTCTCGCCGCTCATTCAGCGTCCTGCGGCTTGCATTGCATTGCCCTCTGTTTATTTATCTCATACGACCTGTAAATTCTGGCATGCATGGCGTCGTGGTTCAGATAAGTGGCATGGACGAGCCGCTGGAGATCCCTGTGCTGAACGACCTCACCATGGTTCTGGGCTCCATAGCGCAGGTACACTACAATACAGACCTCGTGTTCAGGGCTCTGCATTCCTCCCGGGCTGCCTCTGCCTTCTTCAAGACATCTTTGGGCTAACTGCACTGTCTGTTCTTCCAGTCGAGAGCAACTGGCGTGGTTGTCGATTTCAGCGAGCCTTCAGCTGTTTACGACAATGTCAAGCAGGTACTTATGTCAATTGCCCAACTACACCATGGAAAAGGATGTGCAAGCTGCATGCTTAAGTCCAAAGCTAAATAAATGTACTGCTGTTTGAAACTGTATGTTTTGGTTTCACACGCGTCCGAAAGTCCCAGAGGGAAGTTAAGGAGCAAACTAATTCAGAGCGTCAACAACGCATTTCAGCAATCCCAACAACGACAAGAGACAACATGAATAAATAGTGTTGACGACTAAATTTAGCTAGTACTACTTCAGGTCAAGATCGACCTACTCGTGTCTAGACTCTTCAACGACTGCTGCAGAATTCTTTTCATGTTGGGAACTCAAAAGATCAAATATAGTCATAGTGATTGTCTCTTTGAAATGGTTTATTATGAGCAGGCAGCGGCCTTTGGTTTAAGCAGCGTCGTCTACGTTCCAAAAATCGATTTAGATACAGTAACTGAACTTTCAGCGTTTTGCGAGAAGGCAAGCATGGTAAATTGTCACCGTCGCGCTACTTCTGAAATTTACACCGCCATTACCATTTAAGCTTGCCAACTTATGCTGCCGTTTCCTGATCAGGGCTGCTTGGTTGCGCCAACATTATCGATTGGTTCGGTGCTCCTTCAACAAGCTGCTATAAAGGCCTCATTCCATTACAGCAACGTCGAGATTGTGGAATCAAGACCTAACCCATCGGTATGAAGTGTTGCTGACTGGTTTAAACCATTTGTTAACAATATGTGCCCTGCAACATCTCCAGTCGAGGAATGAAAATGCCAAAAGAAACAAAGTTGTCAACCTATGTCATCAGGAATCTGAAGACTGATATACTGATTTTGACATTGACAGGATCTGCCATCGCAAGATGCAATACAGATTGCAAATAACATATCAGATCTTGGTCAGATATACAACAGGAAGATATGGATTCCAGAAGTCCAGTAAGTGTCGACAAAAGATAAATGTGTGTTTTGCAATGATACCTTCCTAGAGTGCTACATAAACAGCTTCTTCCTATGTGTGCATTTCTAGCAATTTTTTTCACCTGTGACTGACTAGTATTTTGGAAAGGGCCAGAGGCCAACTACTTGGGGAAGATGGAGTGCGTGTGCATAGTATGGTTCTCCCTGGTCTTGTTTCCAGCACATCAATCAACTTCTCAGGCCCAGGAGAGGTACTGGTAACCTCTACTGATATGTTTTACTGAAATAATACACTGAATTGACTTCACTACTCGAACAACACTTTCAGATTTACGCTTTACGGCATGATGTTGCAAATGTTAATGCTGATGCCAGGACTAATCCTGGCAATACGGAAGGTGGTGCGGTTGAAGGTAACCTGGAATTCTTGAGTTTTGACACAATGTCACTTCTCTCTCTTGTTCCTAACAAGGGTTTTTTTTTTGGTGCAGAACTTGATTTATGGGCTAGAGAAGTTCTTGTAGTGAACAAGAGTAAGTACAATACATGCAAAAGAAAAATGGCAAGGCAGATATCATCTGACGTCGCAACCAAAATGACAAAGTTATGAAAAATAGGCTGCATAGTATGGACGCTACCTACTGAGCACAATTTTATTAAAAGGCATAGAAGATCATACATAGGAAAAGTCACGAAAAAGGTCACATGGATATACAGCTTTTGGTAGCACAAGCAAAACAATGAATAGAGTGGTCAAGAATCAGATTCTATTCCATCGGCACATGCTGTTCCGAAGAAAAGGAGAGACTACTTTGTAACCCATACTCTGTAATTCAGCTTGCGTATGGCGATGTGGAGGCCTATGCAGCCTACATTTCTCTAGGGGAAAATTTGAAAACTGCTATTATAATTTTGGCAAAATTGGAGATATGTCATCATGACCCACATGTCAGTGAGATATCAATGACATATCTCCAACTTTGTAAAATTCTCAAATTATAATGACACTGTTCAAAATGTTCCCTTCTGTATGCACGGTGTCAATTCAGTGCGCAAGATTGAGCTCAAGCAAACTGCATTGCACCAGCCTAATCCAAATTCCTTTTCTCAGCAGAAACGGAATTTAACGACAAGCCGAGGCATTCCAGTCTCAACAGTAAAGGAGTAGTAGAGCGTCCATGCACTCGTGGGCCTGTCCGGCTGATGGTTTCTGTGACTGAAAAACATTATTTCAGCTGATTTGAATGAGAAAAAAACGTTTATTTGACTGAAACGTAGAGCTGATTTTGATTGATAAGCTCAATGAAACAAAACTACAATAGACAGATCCAGCAACTGGTGGTACTAAGCGCTGCTCCGGAGAACATGCTCTGCCAAAGACCTTTGCGGCCGCTGCACGTCCTTTCGGCACCAGGCACCAGCTCCGGTGACAAGGTTCGCCGAACGCGCACTGGTGACCATCGTGTGGCAGCAGCAGCACGCCAGCACTCATGGGCTCATGGCTCCAGTTGACAGCGGTGGATTGAGGACGGGTACGTCGGATCAGCGAATCGCCGTCGGCCGATCCTAGCAAACAAAAAAAAAAAAAAGAGAGAGAGAGTAAAATCTCGGATCGCGCGATACAGATTGTGGTTTGTATGCAAAATACAAGGGTTTATTTGGAAAGGGTAAAGTCAACCTCAGTTTGGTTTTGATTAAAAAAAAATCACATTAACGTGCAACCTCCAGGTTGAAAAATGCACTTTGCCCATTTGAAAAACACGATAGCTATTATTTGATACAGAATAGGTCTATTTGCAAAAATATGGGGTGCTTCCAAAATATGAATGTATTCGCAAAATGTTTTATCTACTACCATAGACGAGATCAAGGAGATCTGAAAAACCACAAACAGCGATATGAATCTTTTTGCTCTATATTTATCAGAACAAACTCTGTTCTATTAGGATACACAAGACCCGTTCAGAGAAAACAAAAGCCTACATTGGCAGCTCAGCTGCAAGGTCAGCTGCAGCTTCGTCTTCATCCATAAACTGCACAGGTCCAAGCAGCATGTACACCATCGCCAGTTGCCTCATCTGCCTGTACCTAGAAACAAGCGAGCGCCAATCTGATGAGTCCTTGGCATCATTGTTGAGTAGATCTTCTGGGCGCAAGCTACCGGCACCAGGCAAATACTTGAGGTTTGAGTAACCAGCAGGATTGGAGATGTCTATCATTAAATCTGGTGAAAGCGAGCGCCCCGTCACTTGGACATGGCAGACACTGTCAACGTGCAAAGAAATAAGGAAAACAAAGCTGTTAGCGTCGCCGAGATGATGCATATCCAAGGAACTGCTTCAGACGTGTTACAGAAAGCAAACTCTACTTTATAAGCTGACAAAGATACACCATCAGAGATGGCATGTGTCTGCACATATTACACAAGCAATTCATAAACCATGCTTTGACACAGGATCAAGACAAATTATAGGAAAGATTTATTAAAGTCACATAGAGAATGTTTGCTCTGTCGACAAACTACTTTTAGGCTGCAGTGAAAATAAGTAGCACGCACTTCTTTAGTTCTATACTTCTATTCCAGCGTGAAACTGTACATATATGCAAGCTCAAAATTAATGTAACAAATTAACAACCATGCATGTTTCCTTCTTGGAACTGAATTGTGACATTGTCACTGTGTGCGAAGAGGACCATGAAGAAAAAACAGGTGATCATCAGAAGATTGAGAACTCACCATATGTAATACCTATCATCTGTAGCTTGTTTCTGTATTCTCCCCAGTAGTTCAATCTTCACAACGCCACCAATACAAAGGGCGGGGCGCGGAAGCTTGAAGGTTTGCAACACATTTTCCTATCACACCAAAATAAGATGGTGTCAGTAAAGTTGCCAAATCATCCATTCAGTAAAACGAATTGGTGGAGAGCTGCCAGTTAAAGATTAAAAAGAAAGGAAGTCCTAGGGCACTGTACAAGAGTGTACAAGAAAGGCAGCAACAAAACAGCCGCACACAAATGAGCAACAAGAACTGGAGAGAGAAGCTTAGGTCAAAAAAGATAAAATCAACAAGAGAGGGTTTTTTTCTCCTGCTGCGATCCACAGGCTTGCCTCATATTTAATTTTAAACACGATTTCACTCCACGGGCACCTAGTGAATCTGCAATATCTGAAAAGATGCAGCCCTGTTATAAATGCTGTCGACAAAGTAGGCAAATTCTATGGTTTGGCCACCCTCGAGCTCCCAGTCTATCGGAAGTGCATATTTGATTATGAAATTGCAATCCATCCAAAGAATTCATGTCTTTCAAAAAAAAAAAAGAGTTGTAACCGAGAGAGAAATACAATGCTTGGATATTCAGTACCAAGCTCCTTTTTGTTAGACTATTCGACCAGTGAGATACCCATACTACTGTAACAAATAAAATGATAGACAAGCCAAACGTCAACTTGTGGACTGAATTGTCATTTCCTTAACTGCAATGGCGCATTGGTGCTAAATATTTAAAACCTAAGCTGTTCCATCTTCGAAAGTGAATACAATAATGACCGGAAGTTTCAGATTTCTATTCTAAACTGTAGTAAAACAAATCATAGCACTTGCCTATCTTGCACAGGTTATGAATGATATCTCTAGTAGTAATATCCAAACAGATTGCTAAAATTCTCAAAAGTGCGGCATCTATCTATACTTTATTTTATATATATCTTCAACAATCCCTGAGAAATGATGAACAGATCACGATAGGACAATAAAGTATTGCTTTACGGTGTCAGATGTCATCTTAAAAAGTAGCTGGTGGTGGGTAGATAGTCAGCATTCAACAAGAGAGGGGAAGAAGGCAAGAAAGAAGCGTTTAACGTCGCTGAGCATGGAAACTCTGGCGACGTGTACGTCCACGTGTAGTTTTGATCAGCGATCCCCATCAGGTTCTCATTCTCCTCGGAAACGAAAGTCTCTGCTCCAGGATCAAGCTTGGAATGACCCAGCCAGATTCTCACCGCCTTCGAAGAGTAAATTGGATGGCCATTATGAAAGGTAGCTGGCAGAACAAAAACAGAACGAAAAAAAAAATCACAGGATCAGTCCTCCTCCCTGAAATGCAAACCTTACAGTACAATTTTAATTGCCGGCAGGCTAAACAGTCGCATGCCGTCGTACTCGTACGGCGCACCTTTGTACGGGCGTACCCTGATCTCATCAATCAGGCAGAGATCAGAGGCGAGCCTGTAGATCAAGCTCTCGGGGACGTCGGGGTCGTCCTGACCGGCGCTGGACCAGTAGGAGTGGCGGTGGTACACCCGGTCCTGCGGCACGAGCGTGTGCTCGACGGTCTCGTCGGGGAAGTTGTCGGTGCTGGAGGCGCCGACGCAGCGCATGATGAGGTCGACGGCGGGCTTGCCGGAGACGAGCGCGCCGGCGAGGTAGGAGTACGCGGCGTGCTCCCCCTCGCGGGCCCTGCACTCGGCGTCCTGGCTGGACTCGGACGCGGCGGCGGGCGGCGTCGGCGAACGGGTCACCACGACGGCGCGCGTGAAGCTGGCGGCCTCCGGGCATATCCGCCGGCACAGGCGCTTGCTGAATTCGTTCTCGATCACTGCATGGGAAGGGAAGGGAAGGGAAGGGAAGGGAAGGGGAGGGCCAAAACAGCGGAGGCGTCGGGCTCAGCGACCGGTACTACAGGGAGGGAATTGGGAATTGGGGAGCGGGAATGAAGCGTACGTACCGAATCGGCGCCAGGAGCGGGAGACGGCGGCGACGCGGGCGAGGTCGGCGGGGTCGTCGAGGAGCTCGAAGACGGTGGTGGAGGTGTCCGGGCCGAGCCAGTCGAGGAAGTCCCACCCGCCGCCGCTGTCCTCCGCCTCCGTCTCCATCGGGTGCATCGAATTGGAGCCGAGGGCGAAGCCCCTGGCCCTGGACGGTTGGTTTGGTCTGTTCCGTTCCGTGTGCGGGAGGCGGCGGGATGGGAGGCGTGGGCGGTGCGGTGGAGGAAGGGAGAGAGAGGAAAAATGACGCGACGGACGGGACGGTGCGTGCGTGGGCGGGGGTACCAAACCGAGTTCCGGGACGCCGTTCCTTTGCGTGGCCGCCTGCGCTGCGCCGGGGCGGGCTGCGCTTTCCGGGAGGCGGTCGCGGGTGGGTAAGGGCCGAGGGCCTCGCGGCTGCCGCGGCTTTCGTGCGCGGCGCGGATGGGCGGGGTGGGGTGGCAAACCTGTGGCTGGGACCGTGGCTGCGCTGCGGGGCCGCCACACGAAACGAGTCTGCCCTGCCGGTCGGGGTCGGGGCCCTCCCGGGCGCGCGCGGCCGCGGCGGTTGTTTATCTTTGGTCTTTGGTGTGCTGTCGTTGTCCGTGGCATTTACGCCCGGGTGGAATTTTTTTTTATTAATAACTCAATTAAATAAAAAAATTTCATAAATAACACTGTCTATTTTTTTTGCAAAACTAACCCTTTTGCCGCGCCGTCCCCAATGGCGCGGCAAAAGCGTTAGCCGCGCCATGCATGGCGGCGCGGCAAAATCGCCACCGTGGCACCGCCCGGCCACGCAGGCCCTGGTGGGCCCTCTCGTCACTTTGCCGCGCCAGGCGGGCTGGCGCGGCTAGTGCGTTTGCCGCGCCAGGCGGGGTGGCGCGGCAAAGCCGATCTAGATCTGGCCGCCGCGCCCGCCTTCCTCCTCCTCCTCTGTCTCCTCGCCCGCACCGCCGCCGCGCCGCCGCTCCGCCGCCGGCCCAGTCCCCGCCCCGCCCCGCCCCGCGCCGCGCCGCCCCGGACCGGCGCCACCCTCTCCACCACCCTCTACAACCGGAAGGTAACTTTTTTCCTTTTTGTTTTCATTTGTAGTTTAGGTTTATTAGTTTAGGTTAGTTTAGTTAGTTAGTTAGTTAAACTATTGACTAGGTTAGTTTTGGTTAGTTTAGTTTAGTTTGGTTGGTTAGTTAGTTAGTTAGTTAGGTTAGGTTAGTTTAGTTTAGGTTAGTTTAGTTAGTTACTAAGTAAGTAAGTTAGTTAGTTATTTCGTTGGGTTAGGTTGGGTTAGCTTAGGTTAGGTTAGTTAGTTTGTTAGTTAGTTAGGATATTTAGTTAGTTACTTAGTTAGGTTGGGTTAGGTTAGGTTAGGTTAATATGTTAGTTAGGCTAGTGAAGCCAACTTAGTAAGTAGTTACGCCATTCTTTACTTTTGAGAAGACAATCACTTGACCTTAGTTCCACTATTGACTTTGTAGATGGACACTGTATTCAGATTGTTTTATGGAGGCACAGTTAGTAAACGAGATGGGTTGTTTGATGATAACATGGAACAAGAACTCGAAGTATTTGATGAGCGTCCTTCTTTTACGGAGCTTATGTTGCGTCTGAAGGAGAAGTTCGATGGTGATTTCGTTGAAAGGGAGATTTGACAGTGGCAAGATTAGGGCGAACTATGCGTTGATGCCCTTGCGCAACCAGGCTGACGGGCAAAATACCAGACGGTCGTTATGGCATCCAATTCGACCATGGCTGAGATCGTGGTAGAGGATGGTAGGAGGAAACAGGCAGAGGCGTCCAATGATGGCAACGAAGGTGAAAACAGGAGGTAGGGGATGATGACGATGCAGCTCCGATGACTATGGACGTTGATGGTCACCCCACGCAGGAGACGGTGTATCCATCTGAAAATGTCCACGCTGACGTCGGTCAAATAAACAATGATTTTGATGTGGCCGACCTAGAGCGGCAGGAGCAGGAGGACCAGGAGGCACAATTGTTTGATGAAAACTATGATTCTGATGATGATTCAGATTATGACGAAGAAGAGGACAGTTATATTTGTGCTATGCCTGACCCGGTTCGTGGTATTCCACAACCGGTTCGTGCTATGCCACAACCGGTTCCTCAAAATATGCATCCTCCAGGGAGACTAGTCACTGATATACCAGAGGATCATATACATTTTGATGCGTGGCGGCGTTTGAGCAAAGCGAGGTATTATGTTGCGCCCGATCCTTTGACTGAGACAGAGCTGCAGCAATTGAGGTCGGTTAACATGCAGTTTAGAGGCGTTCCAAGTTATAGGGATGTCAGTATGGTGGACCAGGCAGTTTGTGATACTGGATTGAATCTGTGCAAGCAAACACTGCGTAACCATACAGATTGGATTCTTCAGAAGGGTATGATTTTCAACACTATGACTGAGCTGAAGCTTTTCCTTGAGAACTATGCTGTGCATCATCATCGACCGTACACGATCAGCCATTCAGATATTAGTTTGAGGTACCACGTCAAGTGTTTGAGTCTTGGTTGTCCGTGGAGGCTGAATGCTCGCAAGAGAACTGATGACAAGTGGAGGATCAGTAAAGTAGTTACAACCGCATACCTGTTTTACAAAAGGGACAAGAAAAACATCCTTAATTGACGGCAAGATACTTGCACGGCGTATTCTGGCATTTGTTGATGATGATGCCGACGTATCTGTTTCACAATTGCTTATCTCCATATTTGGATTCACAGGCTATAAGGTGACTTATGGAAAGGCGTGGCGTGCGAAGCAGATCGCCCTTGCAATTCGTTGGGGTGGTTGGGATGAAGCTTACAACAGGATTCCTCGGATTTTGTGTGCAATGGCATACTATAACCCTGGCCTTAAATGGTTTTCAGACACCAATGGGCAGTATATAGACCGCAACACGGCAAGGTTACACATGTGCTTCAGCGTGTATTTTGGTCTTTTGCACAAACAGAGCATGCGTATCAGTACTGTCGTCCAGTCATACTTGTGGACGGTACTTTCTTGACCGGAGCGTACAAGGGTGTGTTGATGATGGCGGCGGCTGTTGATCCCGAGGACCAGATAGTTCCAATTGCTTTCGCCTTGGCTGAGGGGGAGAACGTTGAGTCTTGGTCTTGGTTCATGGCCCTGCTACGGATACAAGTGTTAGGGCCTTCTCGGACAATATGTTTGATTTCGGACCGTCATGTTGGGTTGCTTCGTGCCGCAGAGGAGGAGATAGAGGGTTGTCCTCTCTAGTGCACAGATGGTGCATGCGTCACTTTGCCGCCAATTTCTGGCGTCGGCAGAGAAAAAAGGAGGTTTGTGCCAAGGTGAAAGAGCTATGCTGTGTTAAAAACTGAGCACAAATTCAAAGAAACAATGGAAGAGTTGGACAAAATGTTAAACAGTGCTGCCAGGGCCTGGATCGAGAGACAGATGGAACACAAGGAGAAGTGGGCGCTTGCTTACGATGAGGGCGGTTTCCGGTTCGGCATAATGACCACCAACTCATCAGAGTCTTTCAACAAGGTATTCACCCGGTGTTAGAGCCTTGCCCGTTTCTGGAATCGTTGAGTACTCGTTTCACAAGACCAACGAGTATTTTGTGAAAAGGTGGTCCATTGCTCAAGACAACCTACAAACGGATGGTGAATTTGGAAAGGCGGGAAAGGAGCACATTCAGGAAAATGAGATCTGGGCAACGCAGCTAACTTGTGAGGCTTATGGACCAACCAGACAAATCTATAATGTTCGAGCAAAGGGTGGAACTACCATGGGCGGGGAACGCTACGGTGGTCGCAACTATCGGATCGATCTTGAAAGAGTGGAATGCAGTTGTAACGTGCCGTAGATAATGCATGCCTCTTGCTCTCACATGATTGCGTCCTGTAGAGCGCGCGGATATAACTACAAGGCCGTACCATATATGTCCGAGTACTATCGCCGGAGCAACACCGTCGCAATATGGCAGAGCAGCTTCGAGCCTTACCTTGATCCCACTCAATGGCCTCCATACTTGGGTAGAGACTTCATGCCTGATCCTGAGCTGCTGAAGTTAGGTAAGGGTAGGAGGAGGAAGAAGAGACTAAAGGGTGACATGGACAATATGGATAGGTATGGCGGGGGGGACTTTGACCAGACACCGAGCACGAAACCTATGCTCTGTTGCCACATGCCAGGACATAATGCAGCCTTCCATCGTAGACAAACACAACAGGTGTACATATGTCTTCATTTGTTTTAATGCTTTATTATTTTTATCTTCACTTATATTAATTATTTGAATGCTTTGCTATTATTGTACATATGTCTTTCATTTGTTTTAATGCTTTATTATTTTTGAGCGCTGTACTTCTGTTTACTAATGTTTTTTGTTAAACAGGATGGCGAACCCTCCGGCGTACCCTCTCCTTGAGCCGTTCTACGACGGCGAGCACCGGGCGCACAGGCTCACCGACTACGCCCCTCCGGAGAGGTTGTCCTTGCTGAGGCCGCGCACCCACCTATGGCACCGGTGGGACGAGCGCTACGCACCCTTCCTACGGCGCGCGGGCTTCTTGGTGCTAGCCCGCGTTGCCAACGACGTGGTGGGTTGCAGCTCGATCCCGCGCTCCTCACCGCGCTGGCGGACAGGTGGCGTCCCGAGACGCACACCTTCCACCTAGCCTGTGGGGAGATGACCGTGACGTTACAGGACATGGCCAAGATTTTGGTCTACGCCTGGGCGGCCTCCCCGACGGGGATTCTTGACACCGACACGTGGATGGACACCGTCCACCAGTTCTGTGGCCGTACGCCCCCGACGACGCAGACGCTAAGAGGAACAAGTAAGCTATTTTTTTTCTAATTTAGTTGCATACGATGTGCTACTATCATTTCCTAACTTTTACTTTTTGTAAACAAACAGGAAGACTACTGGGGTGCCTTCGTCGTGGATCACCCAGCACTTTTCGTATTGCCCCCTCAACGCTGACCCACAGGTAGTCGAGAGGTATGCCAGAGTGTGGCTGTGGCACTTTTAGGGCCTTCCTGTTTCCCGACTCATCGGGGAACACCATCAGCTGGATGTTCGTCCCATCCTCGCACAGCCGTGGGAGAACATCGCGGCTACAGCTGGGGGAGCGCTGTTCTAGCATGGCTGTACAGACAGCTGTGCGAGGGGTGCCGGCGGAGGCAGGCTCCTCTAGCTTGGGAGGTGTGCTGCTCAGGGCTGCGGGAGGGTGGGCTGGCTTGGGAGGGTGTGTGTGTTGCGCGGTCGTCGTCCCAGGTACGAGAGGAGGCGGTAAGTACATACCTCTTGCGTGCGTGTGCTTTTACAAATTTACAGTCATTTAACTGATTCAAATTGGAATGCAGGTGTGGAGGCACCCGACACCCGACCCACTGCTCTGTTTGTATGGTCCACGGCAGAGGCAGTTAGAGGCAACCCCCAGCGCCGCTACCACCTGTACACGGACTTGCTGGACGTCCTGACACAGCACCAGGTATTCCGGAATGAGTTCAATTTTTTATATTGAAAAAGGAACATGACTAACTATGTCTGTTCATTACAAACAGGTCAGTTGGGACCCCTGGGACCTGTACGACAACGTTTCGACCCCGCCACGGAGCTGGACCGTGTAGATTGGCGTTGCACCGTCCCTCTTATCTGCTTCTACGTGGTCGAGATGCACTTGCCCATCAGGGTGATGCGTCAGTTCGGCCTACGACAGGAGTTTCCTCCACCTCTGATTAGCACGGATCAGAGGTTGCACAAGTAAGTATCCTCCACAGTGTTTTCAGTTACTCTAGTAAATTCTATCTTATGCTCTAACAGATGGGTTTCCTTTGCAATGCAGGGTGAAGCGCCAAAGCAGACGGAAGAAATCCCGTTGATTGGCGCGCGGAGCACGCGATATGTCCTGAGTTGGACAAACAGGTACCAGCAGGACGTTGACGACGGCGAGCCGTACGACCAGGGCGTCTTCGACCAGTACCTACAGTGGCTGCACCGGAGCACCCGGTTGCACATTAAGCCACCGTACTACGAGGCCACCGCTGAGGACGACGAGGACCCGTACGATGCTACCACTAGGGCATCGACTCGGCTTGACAGAGCCCTCTACACAGCTACGTGGTAATATATCATGTCCTTCAACTATTGTTTGTGTTTCTGTACTTGGTGCACTTACCCCCTGGTCTTTGTCGGCAGGCGTCGCAGCTGTCTCGGTACTCCGACGAGGCAGCGCAGCTTATACACCACACCAGCTCTACTGGGGACCACGGCCCGGTACAGGCTTTTCTGCAGGTATCATAACACATTCGAATCGACTTGTAAATTTTAAGAAGTCATAAACTGTACTAATATTTATTATTATTATTTTCTTATTTGCAGAAAATCAGGAAGAGCTGCAGGAAGCTTGCTCAGAAGCTTGGGTGCATGGACACAGCGTGGGCCCCACCTATCCTTCCTCAGCCTTCGAGCCCTTTGGTGTCCGACACTGTCCCAGCAGCAGCAGCGTCGTCCGACGCCCGGGAGGGAGGCACTTCTGCGGATCCACGCGGAAAGGGCCCCACTGCAGAGGAGCAGCCCGAGAAGGAGGGGGAGGAGGAGGACGAGGAGCAGTACGTCGAGCGCACGACACCACCCTACACGGCTAGTGCAGGCTACATGGCCCTCGGCCATAGCTCGCACTACGCTGGAGGGTCCTCCTCCAGAGGTGGCCTGGACGACACGACGTGGCAGGTACCTGGTGCTTACGACTACCCTAGTGGCTACTACACCGGCCCTGGCTGGCAGCCTTGGCCAGAGCAGGGCGCAACACAGGAGCTGGGGTACTCACAGCTAGGTGGAGCTCCACTACCTACTCAGGAGGACGTGCAGGTACATAAGTTGACCGCTATACATTTAAGCTCGTCAGATATATTTAAGTTGTTTGCTAACATTTATTTTGAATGTTGCAGGGACCTAGTCAGGCGCAGGGGTCACCACGCGGGCAGCCACGCGCACGAGACCGCACAGACGTCACGTTCACGCCGAACATGGACCTGTCGCAGCCGAAGCGTCGGAGGCGGCCTCGTCAGCCGTACACACCTAGCTAGGCTTAGTGTTAGACTATATGGATAGGTGATGTATTTGTTAGATAACTTGTTTGAGAACCCTATTATGTACTTCGTGGAGCCTGAGCCACTTTGTTTTTTTATGACCGCTATTACGTTTTCGTTTATTCAAATTGTGTCAATGTTTGTTCCTTGTTATTGCGTTTGCGGAAAAAGACAGGAAAAATGGAAAAACACATTCGATCAAACAGAGACAACACATTAGAACAAAGATCGATCGGGAACTCGATCGATCGGCGGGAAACCTTGGGGCTTTGCCTGCTGCAAAACTTCTTGAGGCTTTGCCGCGCCAACCCTGGGGGCGCGGCTGACGCTTTTGCCGCGCCAGGAGGGTTGGCGCGGCAAATGCATTAGCCGCGCCATGCCGCCTGGCGCGGCAAAAGCGTCAGCCGCGCCCCCAGGGTTGGCGCGTCAAAAGCGTCAGCCGCGCCCCCAGGGTTGGCGCGGCAAAAGCTGGCATCTTGTTGCACAGCTTTTTCAGTGAAGTGTCTTGTCCTCATAAGTGCTCTGCAGTTTTGATTCCCATAGACTTTTCAGTGTATAGGCTTTTCAGTGTATAGGCTTTTCAGTGATTAGATTTTTCAGCGAATAGCCTTTTCAGTTGCAATAACTACACACTCACAATGCAGCTGAGATAATTCACAAGTTCAAAACCAGGGCTCCGCCTATATAAACCCATCAGCGCCTTGCATATTCAACAACTTCAGCAGAGCTTGCGAGGTTCGTAGTAGAGATGTCTGGAGGTTCGTCCAAAGGCGGGAGAGGAAACGGTGGGAGGAAGGGACCTCCCATTGTGTGGGAGGGATCTCTTGGTCCTGATTTCTTCTTAGAGGCACTATATGACTTTCCCGTTGAGAGCAAAAAGGATTTCAGCCGGGACCGTCCTCTTAGGGGATATGATAACCGTTTAGAGGACTGGCCAAAATGCCGCCATGGTGAGGACTGTTTGGTGCAGATGCTCCACGACGACCTGGAGGCAGCCGACGTTTCTTCAAATGCCCGCGAGCATGGGTAACTTTATTTAATTGTTGTTGCTATGCCTCTCATGTTTGCTAATACTTAGTCATTTTGTGAATGACAGTCTTCTATTTCCGAAGAAAACTGCGGCTTCACCAGATGAGTGGATCCTCCTCCAATATGGCCGCATCAGGAATACATCTATTATCTGCAGCGTCGTATCGACGATCTTGAAAGAGAAGTTAAAAGCATGCTCAAGGACTATGATGATGACGACAGCGATGCAGGCGGTTCAGATGAAGCAATATGCCTTGATCCATATTGCAACTGCCCGCATCACAAGAACAAGGGGCCTCCACCGCCGCCCCCACCACCGCCACCACCACCACCACCCGCAATGGGAGGCTATTACGGAGAAGGGTCTACTCAGTTTGCTATGTGGGACGGCTTCTAGACTACTTAGATCACTATGTGCGTGTTGTGTTGTGCCAATCAATTACCTAAGGCATGTTAGGATTAGTCTAGGACCTTTTAACCAAGTTACGGTAAAAGGTCCTCACATGCCATGTACTAGTTTGTTGTTCGTGTAATGGTTTGCTCTATTCTATTTCTCGTACTTTATCTCACAAAAAATCAATGACACATGAACTACCGCAAACAATACAACAACATATAATAAAGCCGAACAAAGTGCAGTTCAAGACTACATAATCGAGGATCCGAAATAAACGGTACACGGAAGTACAAACCAAGAGTACAATACACTAACAAGTCCACTAAATGACAACAATGTTCATTACTCAATAATGACTACTGAACCTACCACACCACTGAGTGCAACGAGACCATTTTCCCTTCCTCACAGCATCCGGATCCTGCTCCATGGCAGCCTTGGCACGGCGCATACGCTCAAGCCTCTTCTCCCTCTCCCCCTACGCTTAGCTGCATCCCTCATTCTTGCCTCTTCCTCATGCTGCTTTTGTGCTGCCTCTTCTTTGCGTCTCTTCTCCAAACGCTCCTTGTCCTCCGCAGCCCACTTTTTCATCCTCTCTACGTGCTCCTTGTCCTCCGGCTTCATCTCAGTGTCGATCCACTGCTCGAAGTCACATAGTGGTGGAGGCTCCTGCAAAATACGACTAAATCAATTAGGTAATAAAATATAAATGATTTTTCATTCATGTATAGAACAAGCCATCAGCTTCTCACCATCAGTCCAATACAGATCTGTTTAGGTGTAGGGTCAAAGGCATAATTCTCACACATCCAATACCTCTGACCGTATGTGTGCTCCTCATCAGATATTGCGACCTTACAATCATCGCCGCAGTAGCACATGGGCACCGGAACACCGCTAGGCAATGGCAAACGGGCATAGGCATTGCCCGTGAGAGGCTGCCTACAATCATCAACGCAATAACAAATGAACATAACACAAAATTACTTCATTAAAACAGACAAATAAATCAACAATGTACCGATCTTATCTTGCCTTACTAGCTTTGCCACGCCGCGACATCCTAACAATAAAAAATATGTCAACGCTACACATACATTCATGATTAATTATAAATCTACATAATGACGTAACAAATATTACACAAAAAATTGTACACAAAATGAACAAAATATTAAGCAAAACAGATATAAAAAGTCTAATACATGAACAAATCCATCATTAATTAACAACTAACGTCACGACAGTATCAAAATAAATATTGTCTACAAACCCTAACTTACAAAAATATGGTTCAATCCTACATTGCAAATATGGATAAAGAACAATAATATGGATCAAAATACCTCTTGTAGACAAGTTTGATTGAGGGAGGGAGATGAAGAGAGGAGGAATGAAATGAAATGAAATGGAATGGATTGGATTGAATTGGTTTGGGAGAAGAGAGGAATGAGGAGGAGCCTGCTGCTCGGCGCGGCGGCCAGATCTAGATCGGCTTTGCCGCGCCACCCCGCCTGGCGCGGCAAATCCGTTGACCGCGCCAGCCCGCCTGGCGCGGCAAACGCACTAGCCGCGCCAGCCCGCCTGGCGCGGCAAAGTGACGAGAGGGGCCCACCAGGGCCTGCGTGGCCGGGCGGTGCCACGGTGGCGATTTTGCCGCGCCGCCATGCATGGCGCGGCTAACGCTTTTGCCGCGCCATTGGGGACGGCGCGGCAAAAGGGTTAGTTTTGCAAAAAAAAATAGACAGTGTTATTTATGAAATTTTTTATTTAATTGGGTTATTAATAAAAAAAAATTCCCCGGATGTGGGTGGTGGTCACACGACTCGCGTGCTGTTCGATCCTGGCGTGACGGCCCGGGGGGGTCCGGACTCGGGACCGCCGACCCGTGCCTTGTCGGCGAACGTGTGGCGAGAGCACCGTTGCGAGATGTCGAGGGTTGGCTGAATGGCCTGCGGGAGCGGGAGCGGGAACGGGAGCAAGACCGGCAACGTAGTCAAAGAGTCCAGTCCTGGCACTTTGCGATGCAACGACTTCTTGTGAATTGTGATTCGCAGGAAACACACACAAAAAAAAAGGAGAGGTGAAAGATCGTGTCGGGTGGTTAAGATTTGCACACCGGTTCTATGAGAAAGGAGTCCGATGCTCTTGGTTCCTATTCGCTTAAAGTTACCAGTCGTATTACAACTTATTTTAGGTTGCGAAACATTATTAAAATAATTAAAATGAGCTGTGAATAAATTAAAATGTTTTTTTTTTCAATTAACATGTACTGTAGGTCTAACTCCGCCTATAAAAAAATAAGATGGTATTCTCCGTATCCCATAAAAACACAGTCGTTGTAGGATTTGAATTTTGTGCTGTAGGAAGTGTCGCTGGGCTATGTTATAACTACTATGCATAGGTACTGTACCAGTAGACAGTAGTTGTCTGTGTGCACTGAGCACTCACCAGTTGTTTAGATTGAAAAGTGAGTTTTTTTTTCCTGAACTGTAGTACTTTCATTTGTATTTGACAAATATTGTCCAATCATGTGCTAATTAGGCTCAAAAGATTTGTCTCATGATTTATAACTAATCTGTGTAATTAGTTATTTATTTTACCAACATTTAATGTTCCATGCATGCGTTCAAACATTGATGTGATGGTAATGTGATGGAGAGAGAGTGAAAAAAAGAGTTCATAGTTTGAGGGTATGGCTTGTTGCTGCTTGTACTGTACTACTAGCAATATGCAGGTTCTTCACCAGTTTCCTTGGTACACGCGCCTCACTCCTAAACAACCAAATTATGGGACAGAGGGAGTGTATATCATTCGTGCTTGGCTATATAGGTGTTTTTTATTACAACACTCGGAGAGACGACAAACCAGATGTTCAAAATTGAAAGCTTAGATTAATACGTAGTCCAACCATATTTTCCATCTTATGTGACCGCTTGGACTAACTTGCTACTACTGTTGTGCCCACCTCGTTTTTACTTATTGTTTTTGACCATTTAAAGTGATCATTATAGTTTCATCCAACAGATCGTGAGTGGACAATGGTGTCTTCTTCTTTGTCTGGCGCTGCCAGCCCCTCCTCGAGTCAAGTTTTTTTGGATGGTTGTTATCGCAGTATCACAAGATCCAATTCATTCTAAGGGCAACTTGATCAATACACATGTAATCGGGGCACCACTTGTAAACTCTGCTCCAACTCGCCAGAAATAAACCAAATCTTCTTCTAGTCTTGGATGGGGTGGATGAATTCAAGCTTTCCATGCATCAACCATCTTTCGGACGTTACCAAACCCGAGAATGTCCCGACCTTAACAAATCTCTACTATGTTCCTCTTCCGATAGTAGAACACATGGAAACATCGCCAGAACATTGTCTTATGGTGTGTTTGGTTGATAGAATCAAGTCATGCTTTATGAGGTGATGTATCATGAGTTTATCCCATGAATTTTGGTGGAACCAACTCATTCCTCATCCGTATACTAATTATTGGCTTATAAGGAATGAGGTGGTGATGCATCAACTCATTCCATTCCACCAACCAAATAGAAAAAGTGAGAAGTGAGAAGATGATGTACCACCTCCTTCCTCAAACCAAACACCCTATAGGATCAAGCCCCTAATCTTCCTAGGATGCTTCGTGCTAGAGAGAAGATTGTCGCCTCTGGAGCTATCTGTCTTTCCCAACGAGACAAATAGGTTCCACTTTCAACATTATACTCCCTAAGTCCATGCCCTGATTGTAAACTATTTTGGTGCCCGCCACCGTCTGTTACTATAAAGTTCAACATATATGGTAAACTATTCAGTTAGATCCTCCCCTCTGATGCTTTAACACCCCCCACCCCCAAAAAAATAAAGATAATTTCATCTAACATGTGTTTTCAACATCAATTTCACCATTGTATTTCTTTCACAATGATACAAAATCTGAACTTGCATTTGAAGTCGTTTATATGTAGTACAAATTTATGTATAGAATGAGTATATTTTTATTTTTATTTATCTAGTAAAATCTTGTGCAAAGTTAGATAAGAACTTATATGTTTATTTTTGGTTTTGTAGCAACTTGTAGAAGGGACACCCTAGCAAGTTTGTACGAAAAATATAGGAAGCAAAATCTTTCGTAAGGACAATACAACTACTCGATGTCAAGTGTCAACAGGATCAAATTTTGCTATGGTTGACTTTGTATAAACTTTAGTGCAATCTTGATGATAAATTAATGTAACAAATGTATAACAATTTACATAGTAACTTCAAATTTCATTTTGCGGCAAAATCTTATATGGGTATTATATGCAAGTATTTAGCTGAGTGTTTAATGGTAACTTCAATAACATGTACTTTGTACAACAACTTAATTATGCATGATAATTTACTAGCAAGTACACGTTCTGATAGTGCCATTACATGTGAGTTGTTAAAGAAATAATAAGGGACAAAAGGAGTAGTAAAGAATATAATGGTGCAAATAAAATGAAAAAAATGTATGTGGTTGTTTCTATTTAATACATCATTGAATATCGTACTCTCATGTCCTAGTTAGTATTTTTTTAAAAAAAAAATTGGCCAACTTTATTAAAACATACATTAAAATAAACAATATCAAATTAATTTTTATTAAATTCTTCACAATATGCATTGCTAGTGTATGCATTTAAACTCTTATAGATGTTATTAATATATTATTAAAAGAACTTGGTCAACACTAGAAAGCTTGGCTAAAGATAAAACGAACTATAGTTTCTAACAAATAGAGTGTTATACAACCATTATCATTAGATGTCTTCGTGATAGTGGTTTTGGATAATTGAAAGTCCAATTGAACTTTAGCTGATTTGGATACACTTGAATATGGGGTCTACCTGGATTTAGATGTCCATCACCATGTGATCCAATAAAATCCAAAGTACATTGTAGATTAACTCAAAAGTCCAGAGTTCTTTGGCATTGGACTTTAGATGTAGACTATCCTTAGTGTCTGGCTTCAAGTTTATGATGTGGGGCACATGTAGATCTTGCCACGCTAATGCTCACAAAGTAGTCAGTTGTTATGTTGAGTCCTAACAAATATAGCTATAATAGTTTTGTCATTAATGGATCGTATTGTATCGATTTGGACTTTAAAGAAATTGGATTTGATTCAATTGGACAATTGATTTTTTTTACCTTTGATTTTAATTAGATTTTTCTATATAAATTTGGGTATTAGTCCGTTGCGACATCTACGTGCCAGCCCGCTTAGCAGCGACAAAAACAGAAACACAACTTCTTGGTCCATCTAACAAAATCACGTTAGGTGTTTAGACTCCATGTGGGCCTGATTAAGTCATTAGCACTGGCCATGAGGCATATCAGTTTACCAGATGCGATGCTAACGATTTGCTAGCTGAAGAGTAATGAAATTACACCCAGTTTGGGGAAAAAAATGGAGCCTGCTGACTAGTGGGAGATGGGCGATCAGAAGGAGAAGTAAGCAGTGCTCTGAGCTGCATGGTTGTTAAAGCTGTTCTGTTTTGTTTTCCACTATGTAGTGGTGTACTACGTGATTCATGCTGTGGCATTTTTTCTCAAGAAAACAAACTGAGCTGTACTGATGCAAATGCAATGGACCGGAGCTCGGTCTCTTAAGCTCGAAACAATTTTGGTCCTTGCAATAATCTCGTCCATCTCAATATTGCAAGAAATAAAAGGATAGTGACACTCAAGATTTAAGACAAGGAGCAACTATACTGAAAAGAAATTGACAAGTACTGAAACTGTGTTGATCACAAGAGGGTAACTGAATGAACTCAAAAGCTCAATACATACAGGTTCCTTGGCGCAGTCAGCGCCATGACCACCATGAGAAATGGAAAACTAATGCACAATGATGCTATCAAACAAAAAAACAGTGTACTATGTATACATACTTTCATAGCATACAATTAGCCCATGTTAAAAATGGTAGGCCGCTTATATTTCTATACAACTCTAATGTATAGTGACTCTATCAAGTGTACACACTCATTTCTGAGCCCTGATTACCCTTTCTGGCTCAAAGCCCTTGGGATATATTAGCACTGAATCGACGCACAGACCACCTTTTGTATGAGTACAGTCGATTTGAGCTAGCGAGAACTTCAGCTTCATTGGCTGTTCAGAGCTTGATGCGTCGAAATCACCGACATGGTACAAGATCCAGCTTCCAGGCTCATCTAAGTAACACTGGGACACGGCGTGCTGGCCATCCGATGTGGAGAACTGGAACCGTACAGGCTTCTTGTCCCAGCCATGGACTTGCTCCGAGCTGCAAATATGGCGGCCAAAACGTGTAGAAGACTTGCCAAGATGGAGCCTGAAGTATAGACTGTAGGTCCCTGCAGGGAAGCAGAAATCGACCTCTCCAACCACCTCAAACCACCAGATTTGCTGGAGATATGCAATGGAGTGGAACCTGCGGGGTCAAGAACAGAAGGCATGGCTCAGATTATTTTTCACCATATAGAATGCAGAACGTTGTGTGCGTTCTCCAAGTTGGAAAAGAAAATAATCAACGACAACAACATCTTGACAGTTACTTTATTAGTAAGGTCCACAACTACCAGTTGTTTTTTTTCCTTTTACAAAAATGAGGAGTACAAAAACAAGCTATACGATCCGCATGGCCCCTCATACATGAGTGCAAACGTGTTTCTTAGGTGTTGCCACGATGGACTGGTATTTGTTTAACTCATTGGCTGTGACCATACCAACGAAACGCGCAAGTTTCTGGTTAAAGGTTAAAAAAAACTGTGTGACTTTTGTCCAAAGGAAAATAATTTATTTGCACATTATCTGAAGAAGGTTTCCATTGTTTGTTAAAAGAAGTAATAACTATATAGCTGACCATGCAAGGCCAGAGAAATCAGGTGGTCAGACGGTACAAAAAATCAACTTCAATGGGAAATGAAGAAAATACTGAGAGAACTGTTGAAATTTCAGACCCACACACGGTGCTGTTCTCTACCAATTATCTCCTGTCAATTTTTGCTAGCGTCCATGCTTACCTCATCCGTGTAGCGGCTAGCATAAAATTCATTTCCGAATTTATAACACAAGTCAATCATAAAAGAGAAATAAAAGGTTTCACTTTACTCCACTTTTGCTATTCTCAACTGTCACAACAAAACATTCATTACAATCCGACAATATACAAGGCAGAGATGTCAACAACGCTAACTGTTCGTCAATAACAAGTGTGAGAGAATTTTCAATATGGTAGAAGTAGAACAAAGTGCGGGGGAAAAGAAGCGAGTTCATATTTACCTAGATTCAGCGGTTGGCATGTTAATCCAGTATCTTCTATCATCTATCCCTATTATGACCAGCGCTTTCCACGACAACGCCATGCAAATCCCACCTTTACTCTTCTCCAACCAGAATTCCTGCAGCACAAAGCAGAAAAGTACACGTTGAAAAACTACTCTGTGAACAAAGCATGTGTCATATTCAATTTTCCTTGCCTACAAAGCAAGAAACCTCATAGTAATATACTTTTCACTAGTCCATGGTAAACATAGTTTTTCTTATAAGAATTTTCATAGTTCCCCAAGAACCGACAATTTCGTGTATACATAGGACACAAAAAATCAAACTCGGAGGCCCGGTAACTACCCAAGAATTGAAATTCGATGAACCGAACTTGGACGTCTTTCTTTGCAAACAAAATTCAATGAGAACTATCATAACCCTTCTCTTTTCTTGGAAGGGGAAAACACTTCCTTTTTTCATCGATTTATATAGTAAACCAATAATACGTACTGTATATATTTATTTACAATCATCAATTCATAAAACTATCCATATCCAGACTCTAACAGTGGAGAAGCAAGCTTTGAACATCACGAAATGGATGGAACGAGATCGACCAAACAAAAAAGTAGAGAAATCTCACCCTTTTCCCACCATCAAACGGCACAGGCTTGGCGAGCCTCGCAAAGACGTCCTTCTTCCCCACCGCGCTCCAATCCCGGTCAGTCCCTCCCTCCTCCGCGTCATCGACGAAGCCCAGAAGATGGCCGTAGTTCCCCGGTAGCTTCGCCTCCCACACGAAGTCCGCGGCCGCGGCGCCGCGGAACGCGCGGTTGAGCCGCGCGAGCCGGCATATTTCCGGCGCGCCGAGGCGGAGCAGCACCTCCGCGGCGCACAGCTCCGGGAGGTCGCCCAGCCCGGCGCGCGCGACCTTGCCGCCGGGCTCCGCGCCCGCCAGGTCCGACGCGCCCGCGCCCATGCTCCCTCTCGCCGCCTCCAGTCGCAGCTACCGTCTCTCCTCCGAGGAAAAGAGCGCGCCTTTAGCCCTTTACCGGACTCGCGCGCGCCGATAGCCAGCAGGGCGCCGAATCCGCTTCCAAGAACCCGATCCCCTGTCGCGGGCTTCCGAGTTCAGAAGTATAGCTCACTAGCAGCAAGCGCAGGTGGAGGCTGCGACTCGAGTAGGTCCTTGCCTTTGCCTTGCCGGAGGGAGAAGCTAGGCACCGGATGCGAAGAACTGGGTTCCGGGGCAAGGCGATTGAGGAATTTGTTCCAACTGCTCGTGCGGAGCGTGTGCTTTGGAGCAGCAGGGAGCCACAGCCCAGAGGGACGTGGTGTACGAGAGGAGCGGGAGGAGGGAGAAGGGGGAAGTGGGTGCGCATTTATGTTTGACTTCTCTAACTACAAACTCCCTGAAACGCAAAGCAATTGCCACCAAATCCTCGGGTTTCCTTCTCTGAACATCGACCCAGTTCTGAGCTACACTACAACTGCTGAACTACAATTCTTGGCAAGGGGTTATAGGAGAAAGATTTATATCTGGTCCTCTTTTTTTTTAATGAAAAATACTATGTTTGAATTTTTCTAAGGGTGTGTTTAGATGATAAATTTTGCAAAATTTTTCCCTGTACCACTTTCGTTGTTATTTGACAAATTTTATCCAAATATAGACCAACTAGGCTCAACAGATTCGTCTCGACATGTATATACTAAAAGTACAATTAATTATTTTTTTACCTATATTTAATGTTTTATGCATGCATCCAAACATTGATGTGATGGAGAGAGTATGTCGGTCTGATCTTTAGGGATTTCGGAAACAGTTGAGCTCCAGTTTCTTTGTTTGGTGAGACAGGCAACATACTCCTCCAATATATCAGATGTAGCTTTCGGCCACAATAATTAAACAAAAAGCCGGCACCTTTTCCGGTCACTGCAATTAGTTCCGCTGATCTTTGCTTAGCCTAAATACTTGATGAACAAATTAAAATACCGATTATTTTGTCCGTCTCGGCTGTTAAGGGTTGGGCCGATCCTAAAGTTCATAGAGCAAGCAATCTAATGATGCCAGAATCTAACGAACCCATTATTTGTGCATCGCTTGCCGCCTTGGTGTAAAGAGAGCCTTTTTGTGTTTTTTTTTTAATTTTATATTATGATGAAGCAAATAGCTTTAGCCAACCATGTTGCCGCCTTTCGGTCCTAGCCACGCCAATTCTAGCTTTATATCATGTGGAAGCCTATAATAGCTTGCGTCAAATGATATTTGATCAATCAATATATATTTTACTAAAAGTACTAACTTTTTTGTTGTTCCGTTCAAATAATAGCTTGTTTTAGGGGGTGTTTGGATCCCTGAGTTAATAATTAGTCCGTTCAAATATTAATAAGCCATATATCTTGATTTTTTTCAGCTATCATGGACACATTTTTCTTTAGGAGGGAAGCAAAGAAATGCAAGGCATGAAGCTATAGACATATTTGGATACTATGACCTAATTTTAGCTTAAATTTGCTACAACGCATTCAAACACGAGGATTAATAGGTGAACTAATTTTTCAATCAAGTCTTTAAGTAGTCATTTGCCATCTGCAACTAATTTGTGTTAATCTTTAGTCCAACTAGTAACAAGTCGTGTGTATCCAACAAATCATATGTCTTCGTTTTGTTCCATCTTGCATATTGCCCTAACAATATGTCATTGAACGCTTGTGTGTTACACTCACACTGGTGCTATATGCATGCTCGACCATACTAGATACTCCCTCTGTCCCTAAATAACTGTCTCTAGAAATCTGTGTTTCCCTCACAGACACATTTTCCAGACGACAATTAAAAAGGGACGGATGGAGTATCTGATAACACATACTCCCTATGTCCCTAGTAGAAAACATTGTAAAAACTCTATCTCAAAATACTTAACATTCTCATGTCCTAATGCACATTTTTCTTTTCGCAATGCATCTCTGTCTTCTTATTATTTTCCATATATCAAATTTTTCTTCTTAATTACCGTGTCCAGACCTATAAAGTTGGGACGGAGGAAGTATATGCCATAACCTCAAGTCAAGCATGGCAGCAGTATTTTTTATACATCCAAGAAATCCAATGTAATATTACAGCATACTCCCTCCGTCCCAAAATGTATGTCTCTAAAAATCCGTGTTTCCCTCACAGACACGTTTTCCGAACGACCAACATTTTGGGACGGAGGGAGCAGCATTTTATAAATATTACGTCTCGTTCTACCTTATGTGAACGCCATGGGCTATGAGTCTATGAAAACGATTGGCCAAAAATAACAATTGCATGTTATACCTAATAGCATAATCTAAGACAAACATGTCAGCAAGAAATTTTTAACTTGGCTAAGATAAATTTGTTTTCCAGACGATGAAAGAAAAACCGACCTGGATAATGCTAAACGGCTAAACCATGCATGCATACTTTTCATCCTCCGGCAACACACGACCAAGCACATTTATCAAAAAAAAAAACACACGACCAAGCACCATGCGTAAAATAGTACAGTACTAGTACTAGAGATGATTTGAAAAATGAAAAGAAAAAAGAAAAAAAAAAGTGCATCATGCACAACTGCCACAGAAACACAATTGTTGAGTCCTAGGCCCTGTTTGGATCCAAGGGCTAGAGCTAGTTTGAGCTATTTGGAGCTCAACTAGCCCTAAAGTATCCAAACAAGGGTCCTGTTTGGATCAAGGGCTAGAGCTAGTTTGAGCTATTTAAAGCTCAACTAGCCCTAAAGTATCCAAACAAGAGGGCTAGTTTGAGCTATTTGCAACTAACTCATCTCAAAAAACTATCCCCACCAAGAGGTGATTATTTGGGCTAGTTGTACTTGGGACCACTAGAAAAGTGGTTTTTCTCTCTATCTCCACCCCATCAAATGATTGAAAAAGTACATTTATTGTCAATCTAACTCTTCTATCCAAACATCTCTTTGGCTAGAGTTAGTTTAGAGCTACTTGTAAGCTAGAAAATAACTCTAACCTTTAGCTGTGCTAGAGTATCCAAACAGGGCCAAGAGTGCTAGTTTGAGCTATTTGCAACTAACCCACGTCAAAAAAACTATCCCCACCAAGAGGTGATTATTTGGGCTAGTTGTAGTTGGGACCATTAGAAAAGTGGTTTTTATCTCTACCTCCACTCATCAAATGATTGAGAAAGAACATTTATTGTCAATCTAACTCTTCTATCCAAACATCTCTTTGGCTAGAGTTAGTTTAGAGCTACTTATAAGCTAGAAAATAGCTATAACCTTTAGCTGTGGATCCAAGGGCTAGAGCTAGTTTGAGCTATTTGGAGCTCAACTAGCCCTAAAGTATCCAAACAAGAGGGTTAGTTTGAGCTATTTGCATCTAGCCCACCCTAAAAAACTGTCCCCACCAAGAGGTGATTATTTGGGCTATTTCTGGTTGGGACCACTAGAAAAGTGATTTCTCTCTCTACCTCTACCCCACCAAATGATTGGAAAAGTATATTTATTATCAATCTAACCCTTCTATCCAAACACTCATTTGACTAAAGTTATTTTAGAGCTAATTATAAGCTACAAAATAACTCTAACCTCTAGCACAGCTAGAGGATCCAGTTTGGATCCCAGGGCTAGAGCTAGTTTGAGCTATTTGAAGCTCAACTAACTCTAAAGTATCCAAACATGAGAGCTAGTTTGAGCTAGTTGCATCTAACCCATCCAAAAAAACTATCTCCACCAAGAGGTGATTATTTGAGCTAGTTCTAGTTGGGACCACTACAAAAGTGATTTCTCTCTCTACCTTCATCCTACCAAATGATTGAAAAAGTACATTTATTGTCAATCTAACCCTTTCATCCAAACACCAAAAGAGCTAGAGTTAGTTCAGGGTTAGTTTAGAGTTAGAAAATAGCTCTAGCTCTAGCTGAGTTAGAGGATCCAAACAGGGCCCTAGTCCTAGCTAGTCGTGAGTGCCAAGTGATTCTCGAATTTAGGACCAAGAAAGTTGCATGAACTTTTGGGCCCTACCAGAAGGGAAAAGACACCGCAAATGGACCTTTCCGGACCTCCACTTGCACTTTTTGGCGTAATCTAATCACCAAACTATGCTTTGCTCTTGCTCGGGGCCGTAAGCCCGTAATCCCCGTCAGACTGCAACCTGTCAATGCCTGGTATCACGCGTGGGGCCCCCTGGAGTGGATAAAATCGAATCAAAATATCGCCGTGCCATTGTACAGGTGCGTGGATCCGAGTCAGCAAGCGCCGGGACAGCACACGTGGCGGCGTCTCACTGGGGGAGCACAGGTGGAGGGAGGAGAGAACAAAGCGCTGGTGTTGCAACCTGCAGCACTGCAGGGTGTGTGGTTTAGGCCTTTGATTGTGTGGCTGTAATTCAGTGGGTACTATACTACTGTATTCTACTACAAGGACTCATGATGTTTATTTTAGACCAAGTGTGTGGGACCTTGCTCTATTAGTAGTATCCAGTCCAACATCAGTGGGGTGTTAAGCTGATGACAACCGGAGGTACTCCCTCCGCTCCAAATTATAAATTGTCTTAGTCTTTTTAGATACAATCATTTTGCTGTGCACCTAGAGAAAGATTTGTTGTTGTCCCCCGAGTACTCAGGGATATACCTAATATTTTGGGGGGAAATAGTAGCTAGTAGATATATACATATATGTACAGCATAGTTAAGCTGCAAAACTGTTATTTTCTCTATTTTAGGTGGTGTTTGGATCCGGAAACTAAAATTTAGTTTTTGTCACATCAAATGTTTATACATTGATTTAGAGCATTAAATATCGACTGATTATAAAACCAATTACATAGATGGAGACTTGTGATGGCATGCATGTGTGGCTGCCCAGTGAGATCTCTTGAATTTATGATTTTTGGATTTGGATGGACAACAGTTTGTAGACATCTCTGCATGTTGATTTCTAGAGACGGCTCACCCAACACGCCCGCTGCTTGTCAATGGTAATTTACAATTTTTGAAACCTAGAACTGCGGCTCGTTGGTGGCTAATTTACAATTTTAAATGGAGAGAGTATTTTTGAAACCTGATGGTTAGAGATCAATTTCAGATCAAGTACGTCCACATTTCGTGAGGCAGGTTTCTACCAACTTCAGGTTGAGTACCTCCAAATTTTTTGAGGCAGGTTTCTACCAACTTCAGGTTGAGTACCTCCAAATTTTTTGAGGCAGGTTTCTTGGGATTCATTTGTAACATGTGACTGATGAAGAGTCTGCGTCGGCGTGTATCGAAACATACACCATTTATAATCACAATCATTTACCGTAAAAGAATAATGTCGTTAAATTTTAAAATAAAATAAAACCAAAGAAATACGCTGCGCGGTGGACATCTGTTCGTTTGAAAAACAGTATGGCAGTGGCCGCAACTGCAGATATATAGGACGTGTTTGTTTCCGCTTATAATCAGAATCGAGATAAAAATAAGTAAAATCCCACCCAAACACCTTCAATTATTTTAGATTATATAACAATTGGTGCGGTTAAAACAATCCTAAATGAACCAACACTGTTATTTTGCAGACCGCGAGGGAAATAAATTGGGTGCACCCTGTGCCTGTGCACCCCCATGGTGGATGATTGACACGTGTCTAGAAAATTAAATCCTACGTCCAGCAAAATTCGCAAGAACTAACTTCCCGCATGTTGTGGACAATTTTCTAAATTTATTCTCCACATATGTTATCTGGTGTCCGCATGATATTCTTTACCGCCACGTGTCAATCATCCACCATGGGGGTGCACAGGCACTGGGCGTGTTTCCACCACGGCAGTCGCTTTTCCACTAGATATCCCTCCACTCCGTCACCGAGTAAGTCAGGGGCACATATTTTACCCTCTTAATCGATTGATACATATAATCAGGATTATTAAACATACTTGATGTTTTCCTACTAAAATTTTTTAGACGGCTGCTTATAAGAGATCTTAATTAGATTATAATCAATTCTTACATAAGCGCTCCCAACCAGGGCTGCGATTATTGAGGCGGTAGTGGCTTTCGGCAAACATTCTCTCTGGGGTTGTTGAGCAGGTGGCCGATGATGAGTCAGCTCCGACGCAGATACGGTAGTAGCCAAGGAAAAGGAAAGACAACCAATGGCTCTATCATGTCGTCTCCATGGATTTTGTCGCCGTTGGAATCCAAACTAATTGTCACATGATTGGCATGCACGAACTACCACCAGGGTACTACTGCCTCGACCTGGGCACATTCCTTTCCTCTAGTCTCTGCATGCCGACGTACGGGTGGCGTATGTAAACAGAAACAGTGGTCGGGTCATCGTCAGCTTCCAATCATGCTGGTCGCCGCCGCCTGGTGCAGTGGTGCCGCTCTCGGATCGGAGGCTCCACAGCGAACTAGCCAAAGTGAGGAGCTGGAATGGGATCGTGTGCGCCCCGTTTGACAGAACTTCCATAGCCGATTCTCTGGACCTCTGTCAAACAGTTTTTTTCAGAAAAAAGTGATTCCCTAAGATGAAATAAAAGACTGAGCGAGAGCTGAAAAAAGTAGATTACGCTGATTATGTGAAGTGATAATATATGGTGATTTTAAGATTTTATGCTAAAGAATCAAATAGAATCACTTTTAGCACAAAATCACTTGAATCAACTTCTATAAAGAATCAGAATCAGAATCAGATAGAGCTCTACCAAACTGACCGTGGCACTGGCACTAGTACCTCACTTCGCCTTCGCCCACACTCACCGAACACTGAAATGTTTCCCTGTAATTCACAGATGGTCTATATATAAGAATGATAAACATATTGCTCGTCCGTATTATTTAGATTGCCCATAGACAACTTGTCTATTCTATTGTGCTTTTTTTTATATAAATGACATGGAACCATATTCCAGACAATAGTCATCGCAGCACATGTCCTTAAACATGAAGAGAAACACAATCCTAAATGCCTTTCTATGACAAAGTAGACCTAGCGCTCTTAATATTTACAAAAATATTGTTCAAGAGAATCTAGATACAGGGTATTCATGGTTTATTGAACATGTGTGTCCAAACTGGCACTCAAATCCATGACAGAGGCACAAGACTGGAATTCGCAGTTCTCAATAATTTCCATGTGCTTTCATACTTGGTCGAAACACTCCAGAAGCTTTATTGTTCTCAATGTGATGATGCTACTGCGAATATGCAGTTTTGTAAAAGGAAAAGGCATTCCTAATATATAATGTGACACCTGATCACCACCCGTCGTGCTGCTGCTAAGTGATACTCCGTGAGTCATAACTTTGCAGATCCGCTGCCAGCCATGCTATGCTGCAGGCGCCAGCTCTGGTATGTGTAATGCAGAACAATTGCAAAGCTAAATTTCAACTGTTTCGAATAGATATATGTAACTGGCACTCAGCCGTGCGAGACATTGGGTGATATCTATTTGTTACAAACTGAAGACAAGGATATATGTAACTGGCACTCAGCCATCCGAGATGAATGTTCTGCACTTTCCAGAACCTAGATTATGCTACTGGATAAATTTTAAGGTAAAAATCCCATAATAGCTTAATACTGTAGGTTATTTCCTTGAAAAGCAAATGGTTAAGGATGGTGGTTGCACATACCGTTGTACATCATACCGTTGTTCCATATCCTTCAGGTTCTCAGGTGCCTCAATTCAGTTAAATGACAGAGAGTGCCCTCTTGTGCTTCAATGCCATGCAGCGATTGTAATTCAGTTAGATTCCCTGGTCCTCTAGGGATGTACACACCATGACGACTCTGGAACTCCCCCAGAATGGATTAGTTACCTTTTCAGCAAACAAGCCCGTTTGGATGTTTGGAATTGAATTCATTTAAAGAATCATAATTTAGACACATATTAATTAAGCTAATATGATTATATATGGATTATATTTGTATATTATTGTTGCTTATACAAGAGAGATACTCATGTGTTGCATTTCTATCGTAAGAGAGTGAGTTGAAGAGAATGTTAAAAGTTGTAAAGTAGAAATATAGTACGGTGATGTATGAAATCCATTTCCCTCTCCCACCCTAGGAATTTAAGGTAGGCATATATGTGAACCTTGGAAAGTGGTGGAATGTCAAATTCTAAGGCAAATAGGCTAGTTTATTGAGTGAATTCCAATTCCACCAAAATGAAGAGATCCAAACGGGGCAACACATGAGTATCTCCGTTATGTTTGCTGAAAAGGATTAATTTGGCTTCTTCAGACCTGCAATTCCTTGAGGTAGCTCCGTTATGTTTTATCTAGAAAGATCTTTAGTGTAAGCAAGTTCAAGAGCTTCCTGATACAGTTTGGAAGGCATGCCCGCCTTTGAATCACGAAACCAAATAACGAAGATTGAGGAGTTCTACAACAGATTCTCGAACCCCTGTGATAGGGATGATGACTTTGTATTGCCAAATGAAATTATGGATCGAAGGTGCTTAATAGATGAAAGAAATGAAGTTTCTTCCTAGAACTAATATACAGATGGTTGCCTTGCATCATTTTCAATATAATGATGATGATATTTCTTTCAACATTAAGAACAGAGATATATATGCAGAAATCATACAGACGCATTACTGACATGTCAAGAGAACTGAGAGATCATTCCAGGCGACACACCAGAGCAGTCGTAGCACAATAATAGTACGTAGCAACCAGCAGCCAAACGCCCACACCAGAGCAGAGCACCCACACAATCTCAAGGCATTTACAGCTGCCGCACAAGTAGTATAAGCCGCCGGCGAGACTACACCCCGGTGCCGCTCCTCTTCCGCTTTTTGCGCGGCTCCTCGGGCCTCTCCCCCGCCCCTGCGCCTGCGTCGCGGCGGAAGGCGTGCAGCTCGGCGGCGGCCTTGGCTGCAGAGACCATCAATGCGTCGGCTTCAGCGGGTAGTCCCGATGCCTCCAAGGCGGCGAAGGAGGCGATTATCCGTGCCGTATTGCCCAGGCCCACCGGCTTCGAAGACACCACCTCGCCGCTCACTGCCCTCATCGCCGCCGCCGCTCCACTTCGCTCGTTCTCCACCAGCGAGAGGTAGGTCAGGACTCGAATCAACGACACTTCTCAAACAGAGAAAGAAAACGGCCTACTTTCTGACCCACTAGCCCAGTTTTCTAGTGGGCCCAAAACTCTTGAAATATCAATTACGGGCCTCCGCGTATCTGGCCTAGCTCCTTAATTAAACAAGGCCACGGCAATTTTACCCATCTTGCCCACACCAATCGTATAATTGCAAATCCACGGCCTCCTCGCCTCCCTCCCTTCTCGGCGTCTCCTCCGATTCCTTCCTCTCCTCTCGCCCCTCTCCCTCCGCTCCCACTACGCCACGTCTAGGGTTTTGCTCCAAACCCTAGCCTCCCCCGAATCTCCCGCCCCATGGACGTCGAGGGCGAGGTCCCCGCCGCGGCGGCGGAGGCGGTGGCCAACGGCCTTGGCGGCGCGGAGGAGGCCTCTGCGGCGCCGGTCTCGGCCGAGCAGTTGGACGTGGAGGCGTACGCAGCGCAGTACTCGGGGCGGACCCGCCTCGCGCGCCTCCTCTTCATCGCGGACCGGTGCGGGGTGGAGGCGATGCAGCTCGAGGCGCTGCGGATGGCGTACGACGAGATCAAGCGCGGGGAGGACGTGCAGCTCCACCGCGACATCGCCGCCAAGATTGGCGGCCGCCTCGGCCCGCGCTACGGCCTCGACCAGGCGTGGGTCGACACAGTCGCCCGCCGCGCCGATCAGCGCAAGGAGAAGCTCGAGAACGAGCTCAATGGATACAGGGTGCGGAAACCCTACCCCTTTACCCTTCCTCGGAGTACCTGCTGTGTAATGGCATGGTATTTCCTTGTTTGTGGTTGATTTACTTGGCTTGTACTTATTGTCATTGATTTACTTGGCTTGTAGTTACGGTAATGACTTATTGTGTGTTTGACTTGTAGTTACAGTAATGACGTACTGCGTGTTTAGTGTAGTTTACTGACCACTGGGCTGAGGCCTGTGCGTTTGTTCATATGGGTCCTAAGCCTTGATGATTATATGCAAGCACCACGTTTTTTTGTATGTTTTTGCTTTGCTAACTAGTGATTACAATAGATTTTGTGACTGGACATATATCTTCCGAGGCTTTGCTAACTTGTGATTACAATAGATTTTGTGGCTATAATTTTCATTGGACATATATCTTCGGATATATGAATGAGACTAGTTGCGATTTGGGTTTCTTGTTTTCTTTAGTGGCCTTAGTTGGGCGTATTTGTTATTCTAAGGTGACACATGCTTATCAACCAAAATGCCCTTTTGCGTTTGCGCCAATCCTATCTAACTTCCGGTCTACATTGATTCTCTTACTACTGCAGACTAACCTGATCAAAGAAAGCATCAGAATGGGCTACAATGACATTGGTGATTTCTTCTATGCCCATGGCCAACTTACGGATGCCTTCAAAAGCTACATCAGGACACGGGACTATTGCACCACTTCCAAACATATAGTTCAGATGTGCATGAACGTGATTCTGGTTAGCATTGAGCTGGGGCAATATGCACATGTTTCAAACTATGTCAGCAAAGCAGAGCAAACCCCAGACTCTCTGGATCCTATCATTGTCGCTAAGCTGAAGGCAGCTGCAGGATTAGCCAACTTGGAAACAAAGAAATACAAACTTGCTGCTCGTAAGGTTAGTCATCATTCCTCTTTGATGCTTCAATTTTCTGGATATAATCTCTATAAAAGAAAACTTGAACTTTCAAGTCAATTTTATGCTTCAAGAACTCCAGCATTGCTTGATCAGGATATATTGTTTTGGTCGTTATGTGTGCTAGCAGTACCCTAGTTATAAGGTATCAAAATTAGGTTTGGATTGATTTAGTTGATCTAACCCTTTCCATCGAGTTCCTGACACAAAGCTTTTGGTTGATCACTTGATCTTTTCTATTTGATTTTGTAGGATTAATCACTTTTAGTATTTATTCCATGAATCTGCTGGTAGCTGGAGTTGTTTTTACTTTAAACTGAATTTGGTTATAGACATCAAATGTTTTCCTACACTTGTAGTCAGTGGTGGAGCTTGGACCTAAATCTAGCATAGGCCCATCATTAAAGAACAAGGCTAATCATTTTTTTTGTCAAGCCAAATGGTTGCAACTAATGTCGTTTACACATGTTCAGGGGTGGCCATGGCCCTGCCACTGCTTGTAATCATATCACATCTGGATAGATGTCCCATTTTCAGATATAATGGAATGCCCCCCTCTAGCTGATCTCTTTTGTTGTCTACTATGTAGAGCTTCTTACCAAGTTACGTTTTCCCCTATAGTTTGTTGATACAGGAATTGAACTAGGAAGCAACTACTCTGAAGTCATTGCTCCTCAAGACGTCGCAGTCTATGGTGCCCTTTGCGCACTTGCTTCTTTTGATCGTTCGGACCTTAAGGTTTGCCATTTCAGTAGTTATTTATCTAGCGGAACATGTTCCATTTATGCTGCTGTTCTCAAAATGTGACTGCTTGCACATTTTTCATAGAGCAAAGTCATCGACAATATCAACTTCCGTAACTTTCTGGAGCTGGTGCCTGAAGTAAGGGAGCTGGTTAATGATTTTTATGCAAGGTATGATGCTATCACAATAGCTTTGTGTATCATTGAACATTCTATCTTATCAGGATCATTGATTCTTGCACTTATCTTGTGGTAAACGGTGCGTCCGTGTATGTTCTGTTAAAATAATGGCTTAGTGCATTTTATATATGTATATATTGACTATTGGCTATTCTAAATTATCATAGTTGTTGTGTTTTATTACATTTTCTTGCTCTCCTTTTTAGTGAACAATGCAAATTAAAACCAGTGAGAACTTAACTGCTTAGTTATTTCTATAAGATGGCCACTGAATTTCATTGTCCAAGCAACTAGCATTCTGCCTCATCATATTTTTCTACTTTCTTGTACATAATTGTTCTCTCTACACAGAAAGGACTGCAGAATATATGAGTAGTGTTTTATCAATATTCTAGTGCAAATTCTTTTTCCCTTCTGTATAATATATTTAGTATAGATTCATTGATCTTCTAAATAGTAGTAAGCGAATGGGAGGTTGCCACCACACCTTGTAGCATTATAGTTGCATGCAGCTTTCGAAGCACCGAGCAATTACTATATATCGATAACCATCGATTGAAAACCTCTTAAGCATTGTTTCATATGAGAACATATTGCTAGAAATTGAGTTGCTACTAGTTTGAACTTGCAAAAGGATGAAAGGGATTTATCTGACCTGAGGAAGCAACTTTATTGGTTCCTCTTGGGGGAAAACAGTTTTTTTTCTTGGTCTGCTACTGTGACCTTCTGTAGAACTTCTAGAGATACCAGATTTGCCTGCTAAACTGGAACATTGAATTATTCTGTTTGTATTGTTAATTAATGTAGAGATGTAGACCTTCTATATCTTCATATCATCCACTAGCAAGTCAATACTGCAATTTTGAACACTGAGACTTTAGGTTTGGGGTGGCCATCTTAAATAATGTGGATCATGTAACCTATTTGTGGTCAACATTTCTATCATTTTGAAATTTGTGCTTTGAGCCTTATGCAAGCGGTCATTTCTTGCTGCCAATGTTTTGCAGTTTTACTGTATTTTGTGTGAAGTCTCTTTATTTTCTGTTACCTATTTAACAATGGGAATTGCTGTATTCCAGTCGCTATGGATCTTGCTTGGGTCATCTTGAGAAGCTAAAGCCTAACCTGCTCCTGGATATCCATTTGCACGAGCATGTAGAGACTCTGTATATGGATATTCGCCACAAAGCTATCATACAGTACACGCTTCCTTTTATATCTGTTGATCTCAACTTGATGGCAACTGCCTTTAAGACTTCTGTCTCCATGCTAGAGAAGGAGCTGGCCGCACTGATTACTGAGAACAAAATACAGGTAAGTCTCTGAAGTTGCTCATTCTGAAATTTGTGTGCATGCTGTGCGTTGCTTTACACTGAAACCTCTGCAGGCTCGGATAGACTCCCACAACAAGATCCTTTATGCAAGGCATGCTGACCAGAGAAATACAACTTTCCAACGTGTCCTTCAAACTGGCAATGACTTTGAGAGAGATGTCAAGTCCATGCTTCTGCGGGCCAACCTCCTCAAGCATGATTACATTCAGAAGACGAGTGGACCAAGGAAGATGTAAACTCTACGAGCATCGCTGCTAGACACGGCCTCTCCTTTTTTTGGAAGAATTGTTCTAGACATAAAAGGTGCATGGCCTCGTGGAGGTGACATGAGTTTGTCTAAATGTCTCTCCCTCTTTTTGGTTTCTGAAAGTTCTTGTTGAGGTAATGGATGGTTGAGCATCTGGAGATGATGACCTGTCATGCTCATTTTGTGGGCAGGATTTAATTTTGAACTCTTAAATGCTTGGAGGTACATACGAGTCCAGACAAAATTGCTCGGTGGTTATTGGAATTGATCTTCTATCTCTACGTTGTTTCTTTACTTGATGCAAGCTTATTGTGCTCCACTGTTGCATGGGCGTCCTTGGTTGACTCTCCCAAAATTTAATTGAGGTCCATGTGAGACTGCGCGGTTTATCAATGCGGTTTGGGCGGCAGTGGAGGTTTGATTGTGGTACGGGTTATATATAGATCTTTGCAGCCCACTCATTAGTTAATTCTCAGTTTCTTCGTTACTGTGTCTCAAGTTGGATGTAAGCCTAACCTGTTTCTTCTACCATCTTTCCACCTCAGCATATGACCCTCTGTTACACTTTTACTAAGGACTGTTGATATGGGTCTTCGTGATGTGTCGTGCATAGTACTCTCAGTGAGTACTCAAATTTTTTTTTTATCACCCACGTACCCACTTGTGATCAATTGGAATCTTGAGAACATGCGCAAATCAAAACGGACACATGTTGTCAAGTACTGTAACACACTAGCACTAGTGGAAGAGCCGTAGGCAAGTGGTGGATGCGCGTTGGCACATTGCTTGTCCGCGGGTTCAAAGTCGGCGGCGGCGCACGTTACACAGCCATAGTGACAAGACGGGCAAAGACGAGATTCCAAATCTCAATAATTGCGTTGCATTATGTAAAAGAATGAATCAAATGAACAGGAGATAAGATCTCAACGGGGCTCTACAGTTCACAACCCCATCAAAAGATGCTATCTACAGTAACAGAACCCCGGCCCGACCGGAAGGAATACATTTGTGTGTGTATGTGTTGTGTTGTGTATGCATGACAAGCTGGGTAGGATATACGAAGGAGGGGGAAAAAGGGGGTGACAACTCGTGCTTCTGTGCTGCTGCTGGATGATCGATGATCAGTTGGTGCAGGTCCATCTGGCGGTGGGCACGCAGCTGAGGTAGTGACACCAGTGGCAGCTGTCGTTGGCGTTGGCGCCGCGGAAGACCATCGCCATGCCGGCCGCGAATCTGCAGAGGGAACACGACAACACAAGCAAGGAATGAGTTCACGTTACATCCGGTTTCCCAAGACTTAAAATACTACTCCCTCCGTCCCATAATAAGTGACCCTTAGCTAGAAGGGTCACTTATTATGGGACGGAGGGAGTACGTACGAGAGTAATAAGTCTTCTCTAAACAAAACGACATAGAGTATCGTGCAAATTAAAGCGTGGTTGTCAACACGCCGGTGCACGTTGGCTGGTGAGGAAAAAAAGGAGAGAATCCAGAGGCACGTTAGTTCTTACACTCCAGTGCGCTGGAAGAAGGAAATGGCCAGCTACGCAGGCATATATGATAACATAATAAATAAATCAGGATATCTTGAGAGTGATCGACAGGCCGGTCCTGTAGTGACTAGAGTCTGGCTGTCCCTTTTTCCTGAATTTGTGCTACTACTCTGCTAGCTGGCTGCAATTTCATCATTTCACATGATGGATGATACTCTAGAAGAAAGCCCGGGGGGCAAGGGCAACATCGCCGTTGCTTCGTGGCATTGCCCACCGCACATCTCATCGATCAGACGACACGTACGATGCCTGCCCAAATCTTTCAACGCGGTCGCAGTCGATCGGTGTACAAACTAAGCTACCTACGTGCCTTGAAACGGTGTGTGCGTGCATGTGGTGATGGTGAACTGTGAACTGTGAACTGTATGGTGACGCATGGATTACCCGGCGACGAGGAGGATCAGGGCGACGGCGAGGAGGATCCACTGGTAGGCGAGGTACTTGGTGGCGGTGCAGGGCGCGCCGGCGGGGAGGCTGTAGCGCTCCATCCAGGCGAAGTGCGGGCGCATGAGGACGACGAAGCCGAGGAGGAAGCCCGCGAGGAAGCCGCCGATGTGCGCGAAGTTGTTGACGTGGGGCAGGATGCCGAGCACCAGGTTGACGGCGGCGACGAACAGGAGCGTGGCCACGGCCGCCGCCTTGTTGGTGTAGATGGTCCAGTTGGTGAGCAGCTCCGAGAGCATGGCGCCCAGCAGGCCGAAGAGCGCGCCCGAGGCACCCACGGAGACGTGGTTCCGGACGAAGAGCGACGACAGCACGGCGCCGCCCAGCCCGGAGAGGAGGTAGATGGCACCGATCCGAACTGCATGCTGACATCGGATCAGACACATGCTCTAGTAGCCTCCTCTCCTCATCTACTAGCTGCTGAACTACCGAGGGGGTAAATTTAGCCACTAAAGTTTAGTGGAGGTGACTTGAGTTGTAGTGTTAAAAATAACTTTTAGTGGGGGTGTTTGGAACTTTAGTGACTAAACTTTAGTGGCTAAACTTTAGAAGGTGGGAAGCAAACAGCCCCTGAGTACTGACCGTATCCGAACTGCTGCTCGAGGCGCATGCCGACGAAGAGGAGGCAGAGCATGTTGGCGACCAGGTGGAGGACGCCGGCGTGGAGCCACATGCTGGAGAGGAGGCGCCAGCCCTGGTGGTGGTGCACCACCTTCTCCCACACAAGGGCCCCCATCTTGGTGAGCCTGCAATGCAATGCAGTTGTTGCACAAGCACATCAACACAAAAGTACATACAGGGCATCAGTCAGTCAAATAGCATTCAGAGGCATATATATACATGCCCCACATCTGATCGATCTGGTTCTGGTGGTGCGATCTGAATATCTGATCGCACAGCACATTCTCGTCTCGTCTCGTCTCATGCACGCACACGCACGCGTGCTGTCAGAGCCCAGCCCCACTGGGACCTCAAACTGATCCAGCCAAGTTCGCTTTGTCCTCTACAATGGAATGCCTGGACAGTTCGGCTGAATGATGAGATTGAACCACTAATGTGGCCTACCGCATGTTTTTTCTAGCGATCCATCCAGGTCCAGTCGTACGTACTCCACGAACTCCTGCTGGGGAAACCATCTGGGCAAGTTCTGAACCAACTAACAGGACTGTAATGATTGTTAACCGCTACTGATTTGAAGAAGAAGAAGAAGAAGAAGAAGAAGAAGAAAAAAGTTCCTTATAGGAAGGAAGAACATGTTGTAACAAAGAAAAGAAACGCATGAATAATCAGAAAGAAGTTAAATTGCAGGCAAGCCAAGCAAGCAGCAGGGGAAGATTCTGAAAGAACAAAACAGAACCACCATGCATGCCCCCCATCCATTGTATGATGATCTGTATTAGCGATCGAGTCCCCCACCCGGCCAGTGACTAGACTAGATCGAGTAGGCTAGCAGCAGATCCGATATGCAGATCGAAGGCCCGCAGCCAGGAATTCGATCGATCAACGGAGGCCATCTAGTAAAGTTGCAACTCTCGATCGAACGGAAATGAGCAGCAGAGATGACGATGGACGACTCACGTGGCGGAGGATGGTCCGAGCAGCGGGTTCTGTCGCAGCGGCTGGAAGGAGAAGCGGCCGAGGAAGCGGGCGACGCACTTGGCGTCGCGCGGCGCGGCGTGCGCGGGGCAGTTGTTGGCGTACATGGTGATGACGAAGACGGTGATGTTGGCGACGAAGAAGACGGGGACGATCCACGGCACCCACTCCCGCTCCCCCTCGTGCTGCGGGTACAGCGGCGACGGAACCTTGCCGGCCTCCTTCCTCACAACACCGCCCTTCTCAACGTCCGCCCGCGTCGCCATGCCTGATTGACTGCTCGTACTACCTGAGAGCGCCTCGCCTCGCTTTGTGCGTGAGCTCTCGCAGAGTCGCAGAGTCGCAGAGAGAGATGTGGTGTGATATGCTGTTGGTGGTGGAGTGAGGAGGAGGAAGAAAGAAGTTACGGCGAGACGTGAGGTGCGGCGGGGTGGGAATAAATAAACGCGCGAGCCGGAGGAGGACGAGGCCGGAGCGGCGGGGGTCCCGGGGCGCGGCGCGGCTGTTTTTCTTTGAATTTCCCAGGGCAGCCGCAGGGGCAGGGGTGGCGGCGCATGGCTGGCTGCTGCGGTGCAACCGTGTTGTGTTGTACTGGTGTGGAAAAAGAGTTGGACGCGCGTGCGGTGCGGCGGCTGCAGGTAACCGTAAAACTGCTTACAGTACCTCACCTGCTGCCGGGCTGCTTTCACTTTGAACCTAGCAACAACAACTGAGCGACAGCGTGCGTTACGGTTGCCAAACTTAAGCTTTACTACCTCTCATTACGGAAAAAATAGGGCAGGGACTGTGTGAAGAGTGGGTCTATTTTAATTCTTCCCCTCTCATGTTTGGTTACGGCCCACTTGTCATACACTCAATCCCCACAGTGCTTCGTGCGGATGGTCATCACCAGATTTGTTTCCCTTATTACTGCCTTAGCAAGATCGATGTACTGTGTCGTGCTGTCAAGTTTACGTTTGCAGCAAAAGTGCCTGCCTGTGTGGTGATGATCAACCTCAGCTGTTTACTGCTCCGGACGGAACGAGTAGCAATGTAGCGTGGAATGGATCGAGTGAGCATGTTTGGAACTGCTCCACAAACTTCGTTGGCCGCAGTCTGTGCTGCCACCATTGCTCCAGCTCGACTGCATGTTCAGAGAACTGGTCAAGACCTTGCAGCGTTGGTCTTCTACCAAGATCGGAGTGATCAAGGAGCAGCTTCTGGTCGCTCGCGAGCTCGTTCACTGTCTTGACCTGGCACAAGAGGCACGTGGTCTCTCGGAAGCTGAAATCAACTTTCGCAGGAGGATGAAGTTGAGGTGCCTCGGCTTGGCATCCCTGGAACGCACCATCGCCAGGCAACGTTCCAGGATCTGCTACCTCAGAGAGGGGGATGCGAATACGGCATACTTCCATCTGATTGCAAGGGGGAGGAGGCGCAAGAATATTATCACGGCCTTGACAGTGGATGGGCACACAGTAATTGACCATGCGGGCACGGAACTGGCCTTTTTCCAACACTTCACGAGCGTCTTCGGTACAACAGTGCACTCGGGCATCACTCTGAACTTGGACTCCCTTGCTGTGCCTACGTTGTCGCTTCAGGAGCTTGACGCCGACATCACTGCCCATGAGGTACTGAGTGCCATTCGAGACTTGCCGTCAGACAGAGCGCCCGGTCCGGATGGGCTGACCGGCGCCTTCTACAAGTCGTCATGGTCGGCTATCCACGTGGAGGTCATGGAAGCCATTGATGCCTTTAACAATGGCGACCGTCGGGGCTTCGAGAGACTAAACAACGCACTCATAGTGCTGCTTCCGAAGAAGGTTGGGGCGACCAGTCCTAACGATTACATGCCCATAACAATGGTTCACAGCTTCGCCAAGCTGATCTCCAAGATACTTGCGCTGCGCCTCGCACCAAGGATGGATGAGCTCATTGACAAGAACCAGAATGCGTTCATCCGTACCAGAACCATACAAGACAATTTTAAATATGTCCAGCGGGCTTCAGTACTGCTGCGAAGGAAGAAAAATCCTATGCTTCTACTCAAGTTGGACATATCCCAGGCCTTCGACACGTTGTCTTGGCCGTTCCTTCTTGAGCTAATGCAAGCTAGGGGTTTTGGTTAGCAATGGTGCAGATGGATTGAGGCACTGCTGCCATACACAAAGGTCAGCCGAAGCTCAGAGCCGAACCAGTGGTGACCTTGTAGGAACCGGTGGTTCCAACAATTGGTATCAGAGCCCAAGGTCAGAAAAGCTAAACCAAATAAAAAAATCTCGGACGTCACCACATGGCGGGGGCACCCCGATGTGTGACTAAGGGCGAGATTGTTGGGGTTTAGTCCCACATCGGGTATCGATGGTGGGAGAGCACAACATATAAGGCGTGACAGTCCTCACCTATTAGGCTAGTCTTTTGGGTTGAGTTAAGCCCAGTCCTTGATATGTTGCAGCTCCGGTGGACCTGGGCCTGTAGGGAGCGCAGGCTCGTAACGAGCCGGACCGGCTTTAAAAAGCCAAGCTCCAAGACCAAGAACTCGGTGGTCACCACCGGTTCCAACACAAAGCACATGCAGCATGACCTCGTCGGCGTCTATACGCTTGGGCCTGCAGGCTGCATCCGATGATCAATGAGGAGGAGGAGGGTTTTTGTTTTGTTTAACATTTGCGGAGGAATCATGACCAAGTGGGTGGGCTTGCCGGAGAGCTCGTGCGCAGGCTTGTAATGAGCCGGGCCGGTTTTAAAAAGCCAAGCTTCAAGATCAAGAACTCGGTGGTCACCACCGGTTCCAACACAAAGCACATGCAGCATGACCTCGTCGGCCTCTATACGCTTGGCCTGCAGGCTGCATCCGATGATCAATGAGGAGGAGGAGGGTTTTTGTTTTGTTTAACATTTGCGGAGGAATCATGACCAAGTGGGTGGGCTTGCCGGAGAGCTCGTTTCGGGATTTGTTTAATGGCTCGTATCAGCACCGATGAATGTGATTAGATCTGACGGGCAATGATGATGCGACGACCGACGACGCTAGTGCATGCAGTAAAGAATTTCAGGCACTAATTCGGAAACACTAGTATATTCGTCAAGACTGTCTGTCATGCTTTTTAGCTAGGCACTCGGTTTCTTGCCGTTCCGCGTTCCGGAGCTTTTTGTGGCACACTGTGAACTCGGTTGGCACCGACAGGCCTGGTGGTTGTCGATCTGCAGCAGCAAAGCATGAAACATGCATCCGATGCCTTTGTGTTTGTCTCTGCGCTGCGCCTATCTATGTGGTTTCCATAGCATATGTTGCTAGCTCTATGGAAAGCGTGCAGGTCAAATTTTCTCAACTTTGACCAAGTTTATAGAAAATAGGTGCAATATTTATATCATCTAATAAATTTATTATAAAAGTACATTCAAAGATCTATCTAATGATATTAATTATGTATTATAAATATTAATATTTTTATATATATATAATTAGTCAAAGTTTAAAAAAGTTGACTCCTCGGGAAGTGAGAACGACTTCTATTTTGGGACGGAGGGAGTATCTATTGATCTATCTATCTACTCCTTCCGTCCCTGAAAGAATCAATTTCTAAAGTTGTCTTAAGTCAAACTTTTTGAACTTTGACCGAATTTCTAGAAAAAACTATAAAGATTGATGGTACCAAATTCATATCATTAGATATATCATAGAATATATTTTCATAATATGTCTATTTTATATCACAAATGTTATTATTCTTTTCTATAAAATTAGTTAAAGTTTAAAAATTTTGACCGACACGGAGGCTAGAAATTGCTTCTTTCAGGCACAGGGAGTATCTATCTATCGCTTGCTTATGCGAAAAGCAACGCACCCTTCTGCTCTTTTGCTGCCTGCCTGTACTGTTGTTTCGGCCACGGTGATGGTCAGGCTCAGGCAGGCACGCAGGCTCATGGAACGTGCGGGATTGAATGGGAGCCTTTTCGCTGTGTGCCATTATGAAAGTTGGCCTATTTCTATGTGCCCCTCTAAAGTTGTGTCGCCCCTCTATGTCATGACGTTTTTCTTTCTTTCCCTCCACGCCATTCCGTCTCTTCTCCATTCAAAATTCACCGTTAACTCGCCTGACATGTGGGCCCAGTTCGTCAGATTGACCACTTTGCCCCTCTCTACCCTTCCTTATCCTCTTCTGTTTGAACGAGTGCAGTGTTCTGTTTTCACGGATTCGTGCTTCACGCATTATAAGAGACTATCCAAACTAGTCGCTTTCGAGTTTTCTTAGTTTTTCATGTGTCCTTGCGCATTTAACGTCATCTTTTATATTTACTTTTTTGACAAAATAACGTTGCAAATATTTTTTTATACAAGAAAAATACACTTTTGCCATTTTGTGAAGCCGTCCCCCAAATTCCTGGTCAAAAAGGAATAGAACTTCACCACGTGCTTCTCACACGATGTGATTATTGCGTACTCCTACAATTGATCTCGATTTTTTTTTTGCAAAGGTATTGTTACGTTAGTCATAATTACCGGGCGCAGAGCTGCATGATCCTGGCGGCGGCCTCGGCGCCGTCGCGGCTCTTGGCCATGAGCTTGTCGACCTGCGCCTTGGGCAGGCCCATCCGGAGCCGGATGGGCCCGCCGCCCTCGGAGGCCGTGGTGGAGAGCGTGGACGGCGGCGCCGTGCCCGCGGACGCGGACGCGGAGGCCGGCAGGGAGAGGTCGGAGCTGGAGCGGCGCGTGAGCATGAGCGTCTCCAGCCGCTCCCGCGCGCCGACGTCGAGCGCGCCCGACCAGGCGCGGCGCGGCGGGACGGCCGGCCGGGGCAGCGCCACGAGGAAGTAGATACCAGAAGTGGTCAATCCACACGATTAGAATCCACCGAGATTAGAGATGTCAATGGCCACATCCACAACCCCATTGCAGCCAGCCATCCGCAACACCAAGATCGCCGTCATATCCCCGCTATGCAAAATAAGCTACTCCCTGCTAACAACATCTACTGCAAAATACGTGTATCAACAAGCTAGGTTCCGCCACGCCCTCCCTCTTGATGCATTGGTTCACAAGAAGGCATCCCACCAGCCGACGATCATCAGGCTGAGCGCGAGGCCGAGGAGGAGGGCGGCGCCGCGCGGCGTCGCGGAGGCAGCCGCGGACCCCGCGCTGCCGTTGCGCTCGAGCTGCAGCGAGTCCACGGCCAGCGGCATGTTCTCCTGGTCGGGGCTGCACCGCGGCGCCGCCGGCGGACTCCGTCGGGTGCGCGGTGTAGAGCATGGCGCGCAGCACGGCGGAGACGGTGGGGATGTAGGCCGTCTTGTTCTTGGCCAGCAGCCACGTGAGGCCCATCAGCTGGCAGTCTCGCCCCAGCATCCGCCGCGCGCGGTCGCCGCCGGCGCCGGAGACCTCGCGGCTCACGTTCCCCTTCAGCTGCACACAGACAGACAGGAGGGAGGGCAACCGAAGCTGCAGGTTAGCGCGTCGTGGCCCGGGCGGAGCTGCGCGGACGCCCGGCAGCTTCACCTCCTCGGACTCGAGGAGCTGGAACCCCGGGAGAGAGAGGCAAAGTGGTCAATTTGACGAACCGGGCCCACATGTCAGGCGAGCTAACGGTGGATTTTGGATGGAGAGGAGACGGAATGACGTGTGAAGGGAAAGAAAGAAAAACGTCATGGTACAGACGAGCGACCCAACTTTAGAGTGGCACAGATAGAGTGGAAAGGCTCAATGAATGGCCCTCCGCCGGTCTACGCGGTGTACGTGCAGTCAGCGAAGAGCGAAGCGAAACGAAAGCGGCCGCGGGTTTGCTTGGTGGGTCGGCGCCCGCGCGCGGTTTGTTTCCGCGTCGCGCGCTTGAGTTGGCAGGCAGCTTTGCTGTTTCGTCGTGTGTCGGTCTCGGTTTGGGCGGTCCGGTTGGTGGGAATGGGAATCGATTCCTCCTCGCGGCGCGTACATTTCGATCTGCCTGCGCCGCCGCCGACGGGTATGCATGTGCTCGGAATGATCCGTCGTCCCTTCCAGTCCCAGCCACAGCCAGCGCCAGGCGCCAGCCAGCGGCCTCCATCACCCATTTCCGTCGCGTACGTGTAATGTTTATGCTGCTCGATCGACTAGTCTGCGCGTGCCATGCCAGCCTGCTGATTCTGTGATTCATCAGTGCCCCCCACTGAACTGAGGCCGCTCCGGCTCCGCTAGAATTGAACAACCGCTGTGCTCCTTTAATTTTCTGGGTTTTTTTTTTATGCCAAGCACAGAAACAAGCAAAGAGCGAAAAAACTCGCACTGCTCATCATCGTGCAGTTCGTCGTTATTGAGAAACAAACGCAAAAGTTCACGAGGGAAAACCTAACTTGACATACTCTTACTCGCACGTGTACGTAGTACTGTCCCTACGCACGTACGGTTTCCCTTTCCCCTCTAGGTGAAGGTGAGTGAGCTGGCTGAGCCGTAATATTTGACCGACCGGTCAGTTCAATAGAGTCAAATATGACCACCACTCCACCAGCCATGTCTAGCTAGAATTGGTGCGCAAACAAGGACAACATGAGCCATCTTGGAGGAGGTATCACGGTCACGGGTAGGCCGCCGCGGTTCCCGTGCCGCGCCGCGGCCGTCCACCCCAAATATTGTTCCAGCGAGAGCATCTTGGAGGTTCGATTTCAAGGATGGGAAACGTACACTGCTAGTATTGTTTTATGGGCTCGTCTTCCAAAAGAAAAACTTATGGGCTTGATTTCTTCGCCCAGTGAGGCCCGCGCGGCCGGCCGCTAGTCCGTGCGCTCCAGCTCAGAATCATCGTGCATGCAGGCTGCTCAGTCTCTCCTCTCCTCTCCAACTCCAACACATGTGGCGCTGCTCCTGCCTCGGGCAGACGGGCACACGCGGAGGAAGCAAAAACCAGAGCCTTTTGACCGGATGTTTTATTTCCTGCGAAATCACAGCTGAGCTATAGTATTCCGTAGGAAAGGAACTTCCAATTCCTCCATTCCAAACTTGCTTTCTTCGGTTTTTTAGTTCCTGCAATTTTCCTCTGAAGTTCCTTTGATCCAAACGGGGCCTGAAGCCTAGTAGTAATAATCAGTAGCACTTTTCCAAAAAAAAAGAAAAGAAAAATAACATCTGACAGCCCAGCCCAAGTTGAGCCCCAGCCCAGCCCAAGTTGAGCCCCAGCCCAGCCAAGGCCGCAACCCTTCATTTCCGGACTCAGCGCGCTGCCCTCGCCCTCCCGCCGCCGGCGCTGCCGCCGATGGATCCGCCGCCGCCGCCGGTGGACCTGCTGTCCTCCTTCCCGGAGCACCTGCAGGATGAGATCCTGACGCGCCTCGACCTCCGCGACATCGTGCGCACATCCGCGCTCTCCCGCGCCTGGCGCCGCCGCTGGGAGACCCTCCCCGGGCTCGCCCTCTCCTTCCCCGGCGGCACGCCCCCCTCCGTCGTCGACCGCGTACTTCTCCGCTACGCAGTACCCAGCGTCTCCCTGTTCAAAATCCACGTCGACGGCGACTACGACGCCGCATCCGCCTCCCACGTCGACGACTGGCTCATCGCGCTGTCCCGCCGCAGCGTCGAGTCCATCACCATCCACGACGAGTATGGAAGAAATTTCGCCGTCCACTCCTCCATCTTCTCCTGCGACCGTCTCGTGTCCCTCAGCTTGCAGGGCTGCTGCATTCCACCGCTCCCTCAGCCAGGTGGATTCGCCGGCTTCCCCGTGCTCAACGAGCTATACCTCACGAGGGTCAAGTTTGCATACAGCGGGGAGAGCCAATTGCGGGCCATGATTCGTGCTTCACCCATGCTTCGTGTCCTTGTGCTTCGGGGTGTCTACACCAATGATATGGACTACGTGATTGAGGCGCCCAATCTCCACACTCTGAAACTTATGGCTGCGCCAATGATATTGGAGGCGCCCAACCTCCAATATGCATGCATCAATGTGCCAGACCAACTTCAGCGTGCACCTGCGGGATTCATAGAGTTCCTCACCGGTGTTTCCCAAGTTCGGGAGCTCATTTTCTACGTAACGGTACATTGTTTAGTTTTATTTGCTCCTATATATTATCACCCTATTTTGTTCTTTGTTTGTTTGGCATAAATAATACATGGATTTGAATGTCAGGAGCGAAAGGTAGTAGTGACGCAACAATGATCAGACCATTGTACTACATTTCCATACAAGTTCAACTTTACATTGTTGACTTCATGGCCTTGTTTAGATTGCATCAAACTTCCAACTTTTTTCACTCTCTCCATCACATCAATGTTTGGATGTATGCATGGAATATTAAATATTGGTAAAATAAATAACTAATTGCACAGATTAGTTGTAAATCATAAGACGATTTTTTTGAGCCTAGTTAGCACATGATTGAACAATATTTGTTAAATACAAACGAAAGTGCTACAGTAGCAAAGTTGAAAAATTTTCAGCATGGTTTGCTCGAGTAAATGAATAATCTGAAACCCTGCCTTAGTAACGACTAACGAAACAAGTTTGATGGTACCATACTACTCCACATGCATGCTGCTTCCTTCGACTTCTGCGTGCTCCCTTGCTTCACACTTGTGTTCAGTTTTTATTGCTTTGATTTTATCATCTCATGTTTTTTTCCCTCCCAGCCATGTGATTTGAAGGTGGATGCAATTCCTTTCACATTTTCCAACTTGAAGATCATGGAATTGTATACAGACTTTGCTGAAATGAACAACATTTTATTAATGTTTTCCTTACTAAGGAGCTCTCCGAACCTTGAAAAACTTAAAATAGAGGTAATGTTGAAGGTTGCCTTTTGGATATTCATTGTTACAGTTTTGAAACTCATCTTGCTAATACAAACTGATTTGTCTTTTTACTTTTATTGGTTAGCTTCGACGGCGGAAAATGGTTGCCAATCTGAAGTTCTTAAATGCACAGTGGAATAATGCCATGTGTGCCAATCTTCAAGTTGTAGACATAATTAGTGCTGAGGGGTGGCTTCCATTGTATTTTATGAAGCTTATTCTCACCAAAGCAAGACTTCTTCGCACATTGTCTGTGGATGCATGCCCAGTCAATAAGTTACTAAACTGTAGAAGAGCTTCACCTCAAGCTCAGGTTCTGTTTAAGGTAAAGAAACTTTATGTTGGGTCGCAAGCTTCTATTTACATGTTTTTGGTGTGACATTATAGATTATACCAAAAGTCTCGCCCTTATTTTTTTGTATATTTCATTAATATTTTTAAGTTCTGGCGGGCCTGGTGCAAGCGGTAGAGTCTTACCTCTTATGACCAGAAGGTCCCGTTCGAGTCGCGGTCTAACACCCTTCCCCAGACCCCGCACAGAGTGGGAGCTCTTTGCGCTGGGTACGCCCATTAATATTTTGTCATTCTATCTTGAGCTATACCCTTTAAAGAAGGACCAGAAACATCTATCCCAACTCCTCAAATCACTTCTAGATCTTCTCTGTTTGTCCTGTCACTTTTCAGTATACATGATTGGTTCCCTTAGAATGAGTTAACCACATATTTTTCTGACAATTCCTCCCCTGAGAACCAACCTAATTTCAAACTAAAAGGTTCTTGGTTTATTTTAATGAATAGAACCTTGTAGATAGTGTTATGTAGAGAACAAGCCCAGTGAACTTTCTAGCAGCTAAATCAACTTATCTTAAGTCATTCATTTCAATGCTCATAAAAAGGAAACTCTGCTTATTTGAGATCACTCCAAATTTGTTCATATAATCTTCTCTGATAGTATTGACGTGGCCACTATCAACAATTCAGCATTCGTTGTTTCAAAACTACTCTTTTTGTCTGACACCATACACCTCTTCACCACATGTGTCCTTTTTTTTTCCTTCTAACTAATAATTTGACAGCAAACCTAAAATCCTCTATCTTTCTCCTCTTCAAAACTTTATATTTGAACACCAAATAAAAGGTCAATGTCCTACTGGTAATAAGGCACGCAACATGAAAGGCAATTGCCAGTGATACTTTAAGAAAGCGCTCTGAGCTAGTGCTTTCACTTCTCTCAGGACAAGGAACTCACATCAAGACTCAGTTTCCATAAACCATCTTCCATCGCCTTCAGCTTCCATCGTGTACCTACACAGGAGGAAGCATGTTCATATTCTTGTTGATTGCATATATTTAGCACTCTCCGGCGCAGAAAAAAAACTCAATCTAGGGTCAGTTGAACCTAACATTTGTTCATATTCTTGTTGATTTTGATTGCATATATTTAGCACTCTCTGGCGCAGAAAAAAAAAACTCAATCTAGGGTCAATTGAACCTAACATTTTTGCATGAACTCCAGTCAACTCTTTTGGTGGATATTCTACAATGGCAGCTTTGTCTACATTACCTGCACTATATGATGTTTTGAAAATTATTTCAATGAAGGCGCCTAATGGCTATGCAATATTTGCCTAGTCCACACTACCAGTAGAGTTCATTATTTGGCATAAACCTTTTATGTGTTTCTGTTAGAAGAAGGATGATCAGCACAATTGCAGTTTGGTCTCTGCATATATTGCTTGTTTGCTTTATGTCTACTGTGATGAGCTTTACAAATTTACAATGCTTTTCCTAATGCAGGTTCAGTTAGAGGGGGTTAGATTCAATCGCATGAAGTATGCAGAAAAAAGACTCAACTAAGGAACAAGCTTAATTTTGTGTGCTGCTTTGAAAGGACCTTCCAGAATCACTAGCTAAATGCTTCTACCTGGAGAAATATAAAAGAAGTGTTGTTGATCATTGTTCCATGAAGTGATGATTCTCGCTATCTTTTCACACTGTTGTTAGTGGAAACTGTTCTGCGCAGAATATATTTCTACTAGGACCTGCTTCCTGTTAAATCAGCTGATATTCGACATTTATTCCTCTGCATGGTAGTTTCTTAAACCTCCTCAGTGTTCTGTTATTTGACCTGCAAAATATTGTTGTTGCCAGGAGATTATTGGCTATGTTAAGTATGTTATTGATCATTTGCATGTTTGTTGGGTCGAGAAAACTCCTGCACCCCTGTTCTATAACACAGTGGCACCACCACGACAGGGACCCCTAGCCTGAAATTCGCTGCTACGGGTTGTCGAACCCAGGGAACTTGAGGAATGCAGTCGGGTTCCTTTAACCAAATGGACTAGAGACGTTTTGTCTGTTGGTTGTTAAAATGACACCCTATTTTTCCTGTTTACTGTTATCCTTCCTTCGTATGGGGTCCGTCCACTTGACACAGTTTTTCCGGTTTCTTCCCGAGAGCTGATTTGCTAGATACTAGTACTAGTTAGGCCTCGTCTTACAGGGTTACAATCCTTCTAACCTCTCCATGCGAATGTTTGTACTTACTTTGTACGGTGAAACACATCACTTTGTGGAGTCTTCTGTATATTTATAAATTTGTAGTAGTGTACTCCCTACGTTCCAAAATATAAAGAGAAACTACATCGTATCGTATGAACAGCTAGGGATCGAATACTACAGCCGTACCGGCTATCTTGGCCAGGTGATAGGAACAGTCTATGGAGAGCTACTCCTTCCGTCCTTCAAATTTTATTTCAAAATATTTGTCACTCTCACTTCTCAATATACATTTCTCTTCTCCTACTCCATCCGTAATTATTTGTAGGGCGTACAATGATTTTTCACTTTTGATGATTTGTTGGGCGCGGGTTCTGTTCGAGGCAGGAGATAAAGAGCGGCCACTGCATTTACTTGATACGCATCTAATCATGTCCATCCATGCGAAGGGAAACCAAACGGCAAGCGTGTGATTAGTTAATGTACCCAATCGTGATGCTTGTATGGGGAGAGAAATTGAGAGGATGCTGATGCATGCAAGCGGAGTTAAAGAAGGCAACCACTAATCTTGGTATCCGAGATTTCACCTCTCGCGCTCAACAAAAGATAGATGCATGCAAGCGGAGTTAAAGAAGGCAACCACTAATCTTGGTATCCGAGATTTCACCTCCCCGCCTAACAAAAGATAACGGAGGGAGTAATACACATTTTTCCCAATACATCTCTATATCTATTTCTCTCTCTCCATCTTGTTTTTTTTGCACAACATCTTTTAATGTCTTCTTAATTTCCGTGTCCAAACCTGAAACGATGACATATACTCAGGGACGGAGAGAGTAGGTTTGAATCGTTAGTACTAGTAGGAATCACATCGCTATTTCTTCTCTGCTTTGCCGAGGCCATATGTATCCTATCGAAGTATGTTTTGAATTTGTAAAGGAAGCGGATAGGTTTTAGTTGCAAAACAACTGGAGCCCTCCCAGTGGACAAAGCTTATAGTTGGTCAACTATTGTGAACCCCGTCTGGACGTAAATATCAGTTAGCGGAGGAAAGGATTCTTTTAGTAAGATTTCGTAGGTTATCAAATTATTGGATTACAAGAAAGTAGTGCAATCAGGAAAACGTAATGAAGTCGTTCTAAAACTTTAACTAAATACTCCCTCTATATAGAAAATATATGTCGTTTAGGACAGTGACACAGTCCTCAAAACATAACTTTGACCATTTGTTTTCTTTAAAAATATTTGTTGTAAAGTAGTATATGTATATTTTTATGAATGTATTTTCAAGGAAAATTTATTTATATGATTTTTACATCTCTAAACTTAATAATTTAAAAGTTAATCATGATTTATATTCTCAATGTTTGACTAAAACTTTGTTCAATACGACATCTATTTCCTATATGGAGGGAGTATATATTAAAAATATTAAATTAACATTATCAAAAGATTTTTGAATCTAGTTTTATATAAATGTTGTGTCACGGAAAACCTAAAACAACAGTTATTTTTAGGACAGAGGTGTACATCAGCACATGAGAGTGCGAGCATGGTTTTCTGGTCTCCTCTGGCCAGGGGAGTTCTTGCATCCCCTCTCGCACATTACAGAGCCGATGTCCTGACTTCGTAGCTCCTAGTACATCATATCCAATCAAAGAGTTATTGGTGTCTAGAATGCTGCCGCTCTAGACAACCGGTGAATAGATTTGTATTTGCGTATACCCGGGATGATGTACAAATACGGACACAAGGATGCATATTGGTTCACGTTGAATTTCCCTACGTTCACTGTGCTCATAGTAGGGGTACAAGCCGGCGAGAGAGTGGATCCCAAGTCTCTGGTGAGACTGGTTTGAGGTTTCTTTTGTGTTATTTACGAGATGGTTGTTGTTCAGGTGCCTTAGATGGGGTTCCTTCGTCCAGCTTTTATAGCTTTTAAGGGGAGGGCTTGGGCTGGTAAAAGATAAAAGAGTAAAGGAACAAAAAAGAAAAACAAAAAAGTGACCTCGGGTGTAGCCATCTTCTTCCTTATCCGGTGTCTGCGACCGACTCTGTAGCACAAGATGTTAAAAGAATAGGCAATTTCTAGATTAAAACCAGAATATAAATCATGATAAATTGATGATCTAGACATCTCAGATTGTATTGTTTACTAGCATAGCAAAACATGCATAACATGATCTCATACATGACAACCGGTGTAAACATAGCTCGTACACCAGATAGATTAAAAAGCAAGAACAAAGGCATAAGATCTGATATAAGCATAGACATTAGATCACGAACGACGTACCTTTCTGATGCTGGAGAAGATGGTGGCGGAGTTGGCGCTGGACGATCCTCGATGAGCGCTGGAGGAAGAGCTCGGAGCAGTTGACGACGAGTACGTCTTGACGCAGCGCCGCCTGACTTGGACGGTAGACGACCCGTTGTTGAAGACGAGAGCAGTCGCGCGACGAGCGCTTCCCAAAAACCTTATTCGCCTTCTCCCGGTGCAGGATCGCAAAGACGAGGGTTCCGGAGACCTGCTCGCCCGGTCGCTGGTGCACGCAAGCGAACGGTCTGGAGACGACTAGACGGCAGCGCAAAAGCGATATGGGGCAAACCCTAGCTCGAGAGGTGTTGAGATGCGTTTTGGCGTGGCCGATAGGTTGCTTATATAGCCCTGTTGAACCGACCTCGTGTTGTGATCACGATCTAAATCGGTTTAGGACTCTTGAGTCGTAACTGTTTAGGACTCTTCAACTTGAAGGTCAAGAAACCAAAAACTAAAACTACAAAAGGAGACCGCGCTCCCGCAAGGCGAGGAGCCGGATTTCGGCGGACCATTCACGCAGGTGCCGCGCACCCGCGCAAGTCGCCCCGCCCCGCCACGCCCGGCCCGGCGAGGCGAGGCGAGCGAGCGCGCGTGTGTGGACTCTCTTTCTCCTTCTCACACTAGACTTGAGGAAGTGGAGAGGACTTCCATATTTAAGCAAGTCCTCCTCCCCTTCCACTAGCAAGGTGGGACTAAAGAGTTCCACTTCTCCTCTTTGCACACATGAATGGGCTTTGAGATTTATTTAGGAATTTCAGAATTTATTATTGGGCCAAGCCCATATAAATTCTAACAATCCCCCACCAGATCTCAAATGCCCATTTAGAGATTTGCCTGTTCTCGCTACTGTTTGATATACTAGTGTTTAGCACAGACTGTTAAGTTGAACTTTCGCCTATAACCTCAAGTTACACTTATTCACAACTTGAACAATGGACTATGCCTTGAATTGCAAGTTTTGCGTGAAGCAAGTTTTACTCAAGGTTAAACTAGTACCTGGCTGCCAATAGCCTTTCTCCGTGGGTGGAGCATATACGTCATACTCCATGGTCTCTTCATGAGCTTACTAGAGATCACCCTAATCTCATAGACTGCGACGTTTAACAGTCATGGCTCATATAGGTATGTTCTTTCAAGAATACTCTGTAGGACAACATCTTTGCTTTTAAAAGCCAATATAACATATTAAGGTCTTTGCCAACCTTCCATACAGTGCCTCATAACAATGAGAGTATTGCATCTTTCACATAGAGAGGGTTTAGAGGCTACTCTCCTCAGTTTACCAATAGCTTGTTCTTCCCAGATCCTTAGTCACGGGATCTCCGATCAAAAAGGTTGGGTTACTAGTACTGTAAACTCATATGGGTCTTGTTGACGCAAAACGTGACGCCTCGCGTCAAGGCACACAGCAAGCCGAACGAGGCTGGCTTCAATCGGGTGCCCGGAGCGTACTGAATCCGGAAACGTGCCAGTCGGTTTGACCTGAAAACCAACAAGGGATAAAAGTATGAGAATACCTTGGAACGTGCCGGGTGAGACCAGACAGTTCCATATGTACGGCTTTGAAAGCCAATCACGACGGCACACAGCTATAGAAGCTGTTTGTCGGAACAGGTTCATAATGTCATTCGGCAAGTATAAAAGATAAAGCTCATAAACATGTTGAGTGCCGAACGCATAAGTAACAAAAGGATAAAGAGGGTAACTTATAAATATAGATCTATCCAGATAACATATGCATAGGCCAATCCAGCTAGTCTGCCGCACGTCTAGCCTTCATAAACCCGTCAGGTGTAAATTCAAGCAAAGCTAAACCACCGCATGATACCACTTGCTATAAATCTACACCACTCCTTATAATTAGATTAATCCACCGCATGATACGATCTAATTATAAGAAGCTAAAAGCACATGTACATCTGAACAAATCTATACGTACTCATTACTCGTGTAAGCTTAACCAGGATCGGCAAACTAGCCGAACTGGGGTCCATGAAGAAGAAACATACAAGCAAAGCATGGTTAAACTAATCTAAAACCTGTACCTGCCGCACGACACCCAGCTCTATCAAAGCTTAAACATGATCGGCATGCATGAACCCACAACATGTAACAATCTAGATTAAAAGTTAATTCGGCCATCATGATCTTATGATTAGCGAAGCATGATTGAACTCATGCAACAAGGCCGAATAAAGATTCAATCTAGATTGGGCAAAAAGTGTTGTACGAATTAAATAAATAAAACATATAACACATGATAACTTAATGAATCTATTAGATCTGCCAAATCTAACAGAGCCGATAACTATTTTTACTCATGACTTAATCCGCCGCACGATACAAGGCATAAGCAAAAACTTCCCGTCATAAGCCTAAATCCGCCGCACGATACTAAGCTTAACGTACGAGACTACTTGCATCATATCTAAATCCACCGCATGATACTAGACATGATAGCAAGGTTGCCGGTACTTACGGAGGTCGACGGATCGATGATTCCTCTTGAAGAACTCGACGACACGACTAGGGACTCGAAAGATGGCACGGGGCCGGTTTGTATTGATGTGGTTGTGAACACTTTTTACAATAGCCAATGGTTTATATTTATACCCTGGACGCAATACAAGTCTTAAGAGGACACGACTATGAAATATTAAAGGAAAATACAATATTCTTGGCCTCCAACTCCTTTCGGAATCATCATTGCCTTAATTGTCGCAATTTTGTTGCCCGATCGGCTCTCGCTTCCGTCGTTTCAATGGAAACTCCCTTTTCTCAGAATAGCCGACCGCATGAGCAGTTGCCGAATCCTTGGAAACTAGCCGACCGCATGGATACTTGCCGAATGCCTTATACGTCCATCTCCGCACACTGGACATGCATGCCGTCTTCTAGCCTTTCCTTCATCGTGAAGCCATTCATGCTAAATATAGAAGTGGACGTCGAGATGTGCATGCTTTATATATATTGCCTTCTTTGCATGCTTGCCACATCACAACGCCACCAAATCCAACTCCTGGCCAATGAGATCAGAACCCTCTGCTTCTTGAATACTCGTTTAATCTGTCACGGTCATGGTCGATTATCCTCGTGATCGGCTTCTCTTGCCATATCTATTTCCTGAATGGAGTAACCGACCGCTTGACCGTCTACCGAATGCTCTTCTCACTGCTCGTTGGGTCCACCTGTCATCTTCTCAATATTGACCAAAATCCAGTGTTAACACAGGCCCCCCTAGTTCGAAGTATGAATTGTCATGCTTCGAACTATTTGATCTTTGTTGGTCTTCTTCAAAAAGCCAAGAAATCCACTGATAGCAATAACATTTTCTCACCATGTTTCCACAATTTTGCCCATAAAACAATAATTCTCCAATACATGTGGAAACAAGTTAGTTACAAATGCATATGTGTATAAATATTATAGTTCTTCCATTTTATTGATCAGAAGATGCTGCAATGCCGACTACATCTCAAAAGTATCATATTTTATAACTAAGATTTGTTTTAAACTTGAATAAAATGGTACCTTACTCATCCATCCATCTCTTTAATTATGGGGCTTTAGATCTCACTGAGTCCCCAAGCGATTGCAAAACAGAATAGCTACAGAAATGCTTATCTTTTACCCCTCGATCACTTTTCATCCGGAGTTTTTATCATTATCTTTATATAAAATTGTATCACATAATATTGCAAAGTCAAAGACTCGACCATAAGGAGATACAAGCCATAAACCTAGATCAAGAAGTGCAAGTGAATATTTTTATTACCTTTTCTTTTGCATATGTCATTCTCCCTACCTTTTAAAATTATGAGGCTACTGGGCCTTCGTCCATCTTTTATTTTATTTGGCGGTCACTTGACCTTTTATTTTTCATATTTTTATTTGGACGGTTTGCCCTTTTTTCTTTCTCAGTTCTGGCGGACACATGTCCGTCGTTTTTATTTCTGAGATTTATAGAATAGCCTCATATTTTTAATCAAAGAGAGAATGCACATGCAAAACACTTATTAGTTTATAACGTGTACGTGAATCTTGATCTTGAGAATATGACTATAATCTCAACCAGTAGTCACAATGATTTGACAACGCTCAATATGACATTAAGTAAATTTTATTATTTCATTAAATCTCCGAATTTCAAGTATCTCTCAGAATAATGTCATAGCAAATTCTATCTCTATTCATATCCCACAACAACTTTCAGACAAAGTTTAAATTCTATGCAACCCACAAATCTCAAAGACTTCAAGATAAATATAATAACCACTAGACCCAAATCTTAAAGAAATCAAAGCTATAAACCAGACATAGGTGAAACATAAAACAGAGCATCTATTATCATTTCAACAATGGATAACCCAAAATATTTATATCACATATTCATAGAGTGGAATCTTTTAGGGTTTTTTTTAGTGCGGAGACGCAACATGAGAGGTTTTGCTTTTTAATGATTTTAATTTTAAGCTCTGAAACTATTAGAGAAGCGAAGGTAAAATTACACAAACCACCGTTGAAGATGAAGAAGCCATTCGTTTTGTCCTTCTTTACGATGGATCGCTCGATGCTGTACGATATGTGCGTGTTGATCTCAGGCCCCCCGACACGTAGTCACAGCGGCGTAATCGACGATTCGCTGGTGTCCTCCTTTCTCTCATCTGAGACGTCTTTGCCGATTACAGGTTGAAAATATTTGAAGCCAATCATAAACGTCAATCCTTCTTCTGCAAATGACTGGCTCCTTCAGATCTAGTAGTTGTTCTGACTATAAGTGAACTTGTCACCGTTGCATGTGTCTCGTCGGCACCACCTTATTTAAGGCCATCAGCAAAAGTATCTCTTTCAATATGAAGTGTGCTGAAAATGTTTTAGCCGATGGTCTTCTATCGGCCGTCCAATTGCTAACGTCCTTTGTGCCTCTGATGTAGCCTTTCGTAACTTTATCACCAGACTGAGCTTTGCGTTACTCAGGGAAAGGCAAAGTTATATTAATAGGAGCCGAAGGTTCTGTCTTATCGGCTTTTGCTTAGTATGCCTTTGACTTTCTTCTTGTTGAGGAACTGGAATGCTTTAGGTGAGCATGCTGTCAGGTAACTCACAGTAGCTTCGAAGAACGTCATTTTTGATGAAGCTGAGTGTGCCGTAGAGGACGAATACGAACTCGGCAGTGTGCACGATGAGGTTCAGGCCCCCCCCCCAGTGTAGGAATTTGAGCATGTCCACCTTATGTTTTTCTTCTCATCAGTTCTTCATATCTGCGTGTACACTCTTCTACTCCAAGCCGATAAGTGTTCTTCTTGGAATATGTGTATAATAATATTTTCATCAGTGTGCTTATCGGCTGCTGCATCTAGAATTCTTGTATGCTTCTGTAGTGCTGCTTTCCATGCTAACATTGGTCTTTAAATATGTCCTCCAGATATTTAGCCGACGTAAACATAAATTGGGCGTCGATCTTGAATGTATGCAATCTTCTGGTGCGGCGATCAGAACTATTGCTATCGGCCTACCCTTTCAACCAATGCCTCCAAAAATTAGCCGATTGTATCATCCCATATATGTGTGATGCTTCTTGGTTAATCATTCTCGTGTCTGCTTGGCTGATTGGCTTTTGGTGTGTTGGCCTGACCTTGACAACTGATTCTTCGGCGACGATGATAACTTCAGCCAATTCCTGCATGCATATCGGCCAATTAGTATATTTTTCTTGTGTTGTTGTATCCACCGATTCCTTTCCTGAATAGCCGATTCCAAAGATGACATGCAAATAAGCTATCGACCAACTTCCCTCGGCTGACGTTTGACCTCTTGATAATCAACCGGCTATTTATAGCAGCATGCAAGTAAATCTGAGTTTGGACTTCATTTCTTTGAACATCTCCATGGAAATCTTCCTTTTACTTATCTCTTCACGTGCATGTCGTGTCATGATATATTTGGAGACCGATACATTCATGCATGATGTATTTGAAGCCATTTTATTTTTAGGAGAAACCATATCAGCCAATTCTATCTTTAGGAGAAGTTCATTAGCTTCTTTAATTGGTTTCTATGTCCCTGCACGGAGCAAATCCACCCATGCATGCTATCTGCGTCTTCGTAGATGCCATGTACACTCAGTTGATCAGCAGTTATCCCGTGCGTACACGTTGAATCGGCTTTGACAATCAAACAGGAATTGTTGTCCCACCAGGCGTGCCAAAAAGTGTGTTGACGCAAAACGTGACGCCTCGCGTCAAGGCACACAGCAAGCCGAACGAGGCTGGCTTCAATCGGGTGCCCGGAGCGTACTGAATCCGGAAACGTGCCAATCGGTTTGACCTGAAAACCAACAAGGGATAAAAGTATGAGAATACCTTGGAACGTGCCGGGTGAGACCAGACAGTTCCATATGTACGGCTTTGAAAGCCAATCACGACGGCACACAGCTATAGAAGCTGTTTGTCGGAACAGGTTCATAATGTCATTCGGCAAGTATAAAAGATAAAGCTCATAAACATGTTGAGTGCCGAACGCATAAGTAACAAAAGGATAAAGAGGGTAACTTATAAATATAGATCTATCCAGATAACATATGCATAGGCCAATCCAGCTAGTCTGCCGCACGTCTAGCCTTCATAAACCCGTCAGGTGTAAATTCAAGCAAAGCTAAACCACCGCATGATACCACTTGCTATAAATCTACACCACTCCTTATAATTAGATTAATCCACCGCATGATACGATCTAATTATAAGAAGCTAAAAGCACATGTACATCTGAACAAATCTATACGTACTCATTACTCGTGTAAGCTTAACCAGGATCGGCAAACTAGCCGAACTGGGGTCCATGAAGAAGAAACATACAAGCAAAGCATGGTTAAACTAATCTAAAACCTGTACCTGCCGCACGACACCCAGCTCTATCAAAGCTTAAACATGATCGGCATGCATGAACCCACAACATGTAACAATCTAGATTAAAAGTTAATTCGGCCATCATGATCTTATGATTAGCGAAGCATGATTGAACTCATGCAACAAGGCCGAATAAAGATTCAATCTAGATTGGGCAAAAAGTGTTGTACGAATTAAATAAATAAAACATATAACACATGATAACTTAATGAATCTATTAGATCTGCCAAATCTAACAGAGCCGATAACTATTTTTACTCATGACTTAATCCGCCGCACGATACAAGGCATAAGCAAAAACTTCCCGTCATAAGCCTAAATCCGCCGCACGATACTAAGCTTAACGTACGAGACTACTTGCATCATATCTAAATCCACCGCATGATACTAGACATGATAGCAAGGTTGCCGGTACTTACGGAGGTCGACGGATCGATGATTCCTCTTGAAGAACTCGACGACACGACTAGGGACTCGAAAGATGGCACAGGGTCGGTTTGTATTGATGTGGTTGTGAACACTTTTTACAATAGCCAATGGTTTATATTTATACCCTGGACGCAATACAAGTCCTAAGAGGACACGACTATGAAATATTAAAGGAAAATACAATATTCTTGGCCTCCAACTCCTTTCGGAATCATCATTGCCTTAATTGTCGCAATTTTGTTGCCCGATCGGCTCTCGCTTCCGTCGTTTCAATGGAAACTCCCTTTTCTCAGAATAGCCGACCGCATGAGTAGTTGCCGAATCCTTGGAAACTAGCCGACCGCATGGATACTTGCCGAATGCCTTATACGTCCATCTCCGCACACTGGACATGCATGCCGTCTTCTAGCCTTTCCTTCATCGTGAAGCCATTCATGCTAAATATAGAAGTGGACGTCGAGATGTGCATGCTTTATATATATTGCCTTCTTTGCATGCTTGCCACATCACAACGCCACCAAATCCAACTCCTGGCCAATGAGATCAGAACCCTCTGCTTCTTGAATACTCGTTTAATCTGTCACGGTCATGGTCGATTATCCTCGTGATCGGCTTCTCTTGCCATATCTATTTCCTGAATGGAGTAACCGACCGCTTGACCGTCTACCGAATGCTCTTCTCACTGCTCGTTGGGTCCACCTGTCATCTTCTCAATATTGACCAAAATCCAGTGTTAACAGGTCTCATACCCATCTCCCTTGATGCGATTTCTATCACAGTCCGTGATAACCCTTTTGTAAAGGGATCTGCCAGGTTTTTGTCTGTTTATACATAAGTCACAGCTATTACTCTGGAATTTCTCAACTTCCTGACAGACTTCAAACGTCTTTTAACGTGTCTTGTTGACTTCGCATTATCCCTAGCACTGTTCACTTTTGTGATCACTGTTTGATTATCACAGTTCATAAGGATAGCCGGTATTGGTTTTTCAACCACCGGTAAGTCAGACAAGAGCTCATGCAGCCACTCTGCCTCTGCAGAAGCTGTATCCAAAGCAGCTAGTTCTGCTTCCATGGTTGATTTAGTCAATATAGTCTGTTTACAAGACCTCCATGACACCGCACCACCTCCAAGGGTAAAAACATATCCACTAGTGGCGTAGATCTGATCAATATCCGAAATCCAGTTTGCATCACTATATCCCTCTAGCACAGCTGGGTGCCCAGAATAGTGAATTCCAAAACTCATTGCACCTTTGAGATAGCGCAAAACTCTTTCAAGTGCATGCCAATGATTATCACCCGGGTTGGACATGTACCTACTCAACTTGCTCACAGCAAATGAGATATCTGGTCTAGTTGCGCTTGCTAGATACATGAGTGAACCAATAATCTGAGAGTATCTCAGTTGGTCTCTAGCAATCTTTCTATTCTTTCTCAAAGTCACACTGGGATCATAAGGTGTTGGAGAAGGTTTACTATCCATAAAGCCAAAGCGACTCAAGACTTTCTCAACATAGTGAGATTGCAATAAAAGTAATCCCACTCTCATCCTTAATCAGCTTAATGTTCAAAATAACATTAGCTTCACCCAGATCTTTCATATCAAAGCTCTTTGATAGGAAAGAATTGACCTCATTAATAACATCAATATTTGTTCCAAAAATAAGAATATCATCAACATATAAACATAATATAACAGATTGACCCCCACCATGACGATAATACACACACCTATCAGCTTCATGAACAGCAAAGCCTGCACTAATTAAAGTAGTGTAAAACTTCTCATGCCATTGTTTAGGTGCTTATTTCAAGCCATACAAAGATTTCAATAACTTACACACTTTTTGCTCTTCACCTTTTACTACAAACCCATCAGGCTGATCCATATAGATCTCCTCATCCAACTCTCCATTAAGAAAAGTTGTCTTCACATCCATTTGATGAATGAGAAAACCATATGAGGCAGCCAGGGAAAGTAATACTCGAATAGTGGTTAATCTAGCAACAGGTGAATAAGTATCAAAAAAATCCTCGCCTTCTTTTTGAGTATAACCCTTAGCCACAAGCCGAGCCTTGTACTTGTCAATAGTACCATCTGGTCTAAGCTTCTTCTTGAACACCCACTTACAACCCACAGGTTTGCAACCAAAAGGCAACTCAGATAACTCCCAGGTACCATTAGAAAGAATCGAGTCCATCTCACTACGAATAGCTTCTTTCCAATCATCTGCATCTGGTTACAACCCACAGGTTTGCAACCAAAAGGCAACTCAGATAACTCCCAGGTACCATTAGAAAGAATCGAGTCCATCTCACTACGAACAGCTTCTTTCCAATCATCTGCATCTGGAGATGCATATGCTTCTGTAATAGAAGTAGGAGTATCATCCACAAGGTACACAATGAAATCATCACCAAAGGATTTTGCAATCCTTCGTCTCTTGTTCCTCACAGGAATTTCATTGTCATCCTCCTCAAGAACTTCATTAAGTGGTTGTTCAAATGACTTAAGCGGAGACTCAATAGGTGTAGTAAAATCAGGAGTTAATTCAGAGGAAAACTTAGCATTGCTACACATATCTTTCATAGGAAAAATGTTCTCAAAGAATGTAGCATCATGAGATTCAAAGATCATATCCACATGCATATCAGGTACTTCAGATTTTACTACTAAAAATCTATAGGCAATGCTATGATGTGCATATCCTAGAAAGATGCAATCCACAGTCTTTGGTCCAAGCTTACGTTTCTTAGAAATTGGAACATTGACTTTCGCCAAACATCCCCACGTGCATAAGTATGTAAGTGATGGTTTCCTTCCAACCCAATACTCGTATGGAGTTGTCTCTTTATTTCTGTTTGGAACTCTATTCAGGACATGACTCGCAGTCAATAAAGCCTCCCCCCACCATGCCTTAGAAAGACCAGCAGTATCTAACATGATGTTCACCAAGTCAGTCAACATGCGGTTTTTCCTCTCGGCAATCCCGTTTGATTCAGGAGAATAGGGAGCTGTCCTCTCATGAATAATACCATGTTCCGTACAGAATTCATCAAAAAGAATAGGAAAATACTCACCACCACGATCTGACCTTAGACGTTTAATCTTTCTCTCTAGTTGATTCTCAACTTCAGCCTTATAGATTTTAAAGTAGTCTAGCATTTCATCTTTAGTTTTAAGCAAGTAAACATAACAATATCTAGTTGCATCATCAATTAAAGTCATGAAATATCTCTTTCCACCTTTTATCAACACACCATTCATCTCACAAAGATCAGAATGTATGAGTTCTAGAGGTGCCAAGTTTCTCTCCTCCGCTGCCTTGTGAGGCTTTTGAGGTTGCTTTGATTGCACACAACTATGGCACTTAGAACCTTTGGCAATAGTGAAATCTGGAATTAAACTCAGGCTAGACAAACGTGACATTAAACCAAAGTTCACATGACATAAATGAGAATGCCAAATATTAGAACTATCATTAATTGTGCCACAAATATTTTTTATTGACTTATTACAAAAATCTGCCAAAGATAGGCGGAACAAGCCTCCGTAATCATAGCCTTTACCAATAAATTGTCCATGCTTAGACATAACTACTTTATTGGACTCTAAAACTACTTTAAAACCATCTCTCAAAAGAAGAGATACGCTAACAAGGTTCTTGCGTATAGTAGGGACATGCTGCACGTTCTTCAGTTGCATGATCTTCCCCGAAGTAAACTTCAGATCTACCGTGCCAACACCATGAACAGAAGCATGTGATCCATTCCCCATTAGGACGGAGGAACCTTGGAGCCCCTGATAAGAAGAAAACAGAGAGATATCAGCACACACGTGAATATTAGCACCTGTATCAACCCACCAATTTGGTGATTGAAACACTGATAGTACAGTAGGAAAATTACCATACCCGTCATCAGCATCGCTAGTAGTCACAAGGTTGACATTCTTCTTTTTCCCTTTTCGGTCTGCTCGCTCCGGACACTCTTTGGAAACATGCCCAAGCTCTCCACAAGTGAAGCACGATAACTCTGCTTTATTCTTCTTCTTCTTCTTAAATGTAGTAGTAGTTTTGGCATTAAAAGACTTAGGCTTTCCTTTGTACTTGCCATGGGTTTTCTGGACAAAGTGGGCGCTAGCTCTTTCCTCGTTCCCCTTCTCAATGTTATCTTTAGCCCGAGCCTTCTCCTCAACATCAAGAGATGCTATCAGGTTTTCAACTGATATTTTCTGTCTCTTGTGTTTAAGGCTTGTGGCGAAATTCCTCCAAGAGGAAGGTAACTTTGCAATAATGCACCCAGCCACAAACTCATCGGTTATAACACAGTTAAGGAGTTCAAGCTCTTTTGCCAGATGATGTATCTCATGAGCTTGCTCGACTATAGATTTGTTCGCAACAATCTTGTAGTCATGAAAAGTCTCCATGATTTACAACTCTTTGCCAGCATCTGAAGCACCAAAGGTAGCTGCCAGATGATCCCACAAAGTCTTTGCGTCTTTAATGTGCAGAATTGTATCAAAGATATGATCAGCAAGGACATTCTGCACAACTCCCACAAATATTTGGTTGGCATCCTGGAAAGCTCTCTGATCCTCTTCAGAGATATTTCCCTCGGGCATACCAGCACTCACCCAGAACACTTTCATGGCCGTCAACCAATTGGTGACCTTAACTTGCCATCTCTTAAAGTGCTCTCCAGAAATTTTTTTTGGCTTCAGCGCATCAACAAAACTAGCCATAGTTAATTCTGGAAACCTATAATAAGGTTTTTGGATTGTTAAAAGAATAGGCAATTTCCAGATTAAAACCAGAATATAAATCATGATAAATTGAGGATCTAGATATCTCAGATTGTATTGTTTACTTGTCGGTGTTTCGACCCCGGGGGTATGACACCAACTAGTAATATGATCGCGTGCTCTCTTCCTGGATGGTGATGCAAGATGACACAAGGGTTTATCCTGGTTCGGGCAAAGAAGGCCCTACGTCCATCGGGGCGAGGAGGTTCTTGTATTACTTGCACCTAAGTGCTTGTACAGGGGCAATACAAGCTCAATGAGCGTGGACGAGAGTCCGGACTCGTGTGTGTGTGGCTTCGTCTATGTGTGTGGCGTGCACCCGTGTAGACCCGTGGACCTCTGTGCGTGGAGGGCTTTGGTGTCCTTTTTTATAGAACAAGAGGAGGCCAGAGTTACACAGGAGTGACGTGTACAACGCCCAATATGGCGAAGGGTTAGAATTCTGTCTTGTCGAAGTCACTGGAGCCAACGTGGGGGTTGCTGTTGAGGCGTCCTTGAAGCGTGGCTTCCATCCCGGGCGCGGACGTGGAGGCGTGGCGACGTGGAGGCCGTGCAGCGCCCATTCCGGCACGTACAGGACGTGGCAGGGTCCCTCCGGGTCTTGGGGTACCTGTCCTCCAATAGCATGAAAGCAGTCAGGGCTCGAGGGGCGCAGGGCCGGCCTCGAGGTGGCGCCTACGGGGGGGCTCGAGCCCCCGCAGGTGTGGGCAAGTCCCGGAAAACCCATCCATACAACGGGAATCCAGGTCTCGAAATGTGGCTCGAGTGTGCTACAGTGCAGGGTATGGCCTAACAGTACCGTACTTGTGCCCTTTTGTCCTTGCTTGTGGTGAAAACGAGGTTTGACTCTGGCCCCGGTTCACTGTGGCATATGTCGTGTACCAGGGGATGTGACCGGAGACGTCGTGTACCAGTGGATGTGACCGGAGACGTCGTGTACCAGAGGATGTGACCAGAGTAGGTGGATGTATTAAATGCGCAGTATGGGGCTGGTATCCGATGTCTGGCGATACTCGAAGGGGGTATGATGTATCTCGAGGGATAGGTTACCGTGCTAGAGAGGCTCGAGGTCCCCACATGGGGTCTCGAGGAACGATGTGCCGGTCCTCCAATAGCATGAAAGCAGTCTGGGCTCGAGGCCTATGTGCCGGGGCTCGAGAGGTAGGCTACCTGTCGGTCGGCAAGGCTTTGGCGGGCCCGGGCTTCCTGGCGGTGGACCGATGTTGTAGGCCTCGAGGGGTTGGTTTTTTAGGAGGTTTAGACTAATTAGGTCTCTTATTTATTTTGCGTTGATTGGGGGTACCCCTTTTGTGGTCCCCCGACAGTAGCCCCCGAGCCCTTGTTCGAGTGCTAGCACTCGAGCAGGGGCTCCCTGTGGCGGAACCGTCCTGATTATAAGAGCTCAAGTATTATCTTAGTCAAATCCGTCTGACCTTGACTCATACTTGAACCCATATAACCCCGGTAGTCCGGAAACCTCGAAGGATTTCTAACACCATACATCATACAGGATCGCATCGTTCAAGGATTACATTCGTAAAGATACAACATAGCGAAAATGAAACCGAATTTAAAAATATCAGAGTGCGGAATTTAAAACGGAGTTATTACAATACTAAATTTTAAAAGTGCGGAAGCTTAAATAAGTTTTTAACCCATGACCACCACACACGTGGTCCAAATAAAACATTGTTTTGATAAATCCACTCGACACAACTCACTCCTCCCTTTTTAAGATAATGTGCCACTAGTAGTCTTAGTCCAGCAAAAGAAAAGGGAAAAGCTTCTGGACGACCCTGCCCTGGGCCTACTCCTCATCACCTTCCACTGGGTAGAGGCAGTGCTTACAATAGCCGAAGTAGACCTAGCCATCTGCAACAACGGGATAAACCCTGAGTACGGGAATGTACTCAGCTAGACTTACCCGTCCAACTGAAAATAAAATAAGGACACCAAGGACATGCAAGGCCTTTTTGGGTGGAGCTGGGATCTTGAATTTGCGAAAAGCTCAATTTAAGATAAGCGGTAATTAATGATAATGATGAGCTGTCATCTTTTATACCTATTCCTTCTTCTAGGTTTGCACCTGAACTATTGCACACACTTGAGTCTAGCAGACAAATAATATAACCATATCCAGTTGACTTGTCCATATTTTAGTTGAACCTTTAGATATCACATGGAGTTGTATCGTGGTGAAGCTCGCCATAGTTTCCCACTAACCGGGGGAGACGGCGACTCGAATCGAATTCCAAACCAGCTGATGAAAGACCTTTAATACCAGCCCACACTTTCCCCGTCGAGTCCATGCATTGGGCAACCGCTCGATGCTTGTTCGTGGTGGTAATCGCCGCGGTTCAAGCACGGACCGCCCAATTGGAACCTGGCGATGGCCTCACGCGGCAGATCACAATTTCCATACTAGAGGGCACGACACGGGTTGAGACCGGCCCGAACAGCTTCTAACCGGCTTTGGGGTCGATGATTACGACACCGACATATCCCTAAGTAAAAGGGCGCGTTCAAAAATGAACGAGGGCCAACATCGATACAAACCTACACGATCCAACGGACGGACTGCCCCAAGTTTCCAAACTTGTGTCTTGCCTTCCAGTTGACCGTATTTTATTACTATTTAGGTTCTTTTCCACGATAGCAAATATAGCCAACCGTGATCCGGTAAGTACCCATCAGGGTATTACGGAGACATCCTTAACTACTACTTTTATTAAGCAGGCTAAGCAATTCTACATTGCAATTAAATAACAGGATAACAAGGTAGATATTAATCAATCATCAAGGAATGGTAATGCAGCAAATAGGATTCATTCAACTCCTAAACCTAATGCATCACAATATAAAAGGACTCAAGTAATTTAATTGTAAACACTGGGAGACTTAGAATGCTCCGGGGCTTGCCTTGGGTGAAGACCGAGGCCTCGTGAGAGGGGCACTCGGGCAAGTTAGTGACGGGGACGGGGTCGGCTTCCTCGGTTTGCTGGAGCTCCGGAATCTGCTGCTCGGTGCTTATCTCCTGCTCCTGGTCGGGCTCCGGCGGGGTCGATCCTATTGTATGCGACGATTAATAAATAATTCAAAAGAAACTTAGGTTTGAACTGCAAGTGCACTTTCTGGACTCAGAAAAATCCACAAAAATTCCAGAAGGCAAACAATAGTTGCTGGGCTCCACTGAACAATTTTCAGCCAAAAAATAAAATACCGAACTGCAGATATAAAAATGACAAGCAAACTGCCCAAAAAAGTGCTTTGAACTAGCTCTCCATCCAAAAAGTGTTAAACAACAGACTTCATATTTTTCCCAGATTCTACTTCACATTTTATGCTTATCAAGAAAGTTCCATGAACAGAAACATTACTATTTCTTACATGAATTTTCAAAGGAAAACACAGAAAAGCATATTTGTAAAGCATCTCCAGATTTCTTCACATAACAGATCATGCTTACATTTTTCTTAGCTTGAACCTCATGAACAGAGGCTACACAAATTTTCCCATATTTTATTTCAGCATATAAAACATCTTAACATTTATTCTAAGAAATCAGCCAAAAAGGACTTTAAACCATAACAGAAACTTTTTCCACATAAATAGTGCATCATATATTTTTCACAGGTGTAAAATATGATAATAAACTTACACCAAATTTTCCAGGAATTAACTCAACCAGACAACATATATAACCATTTATCTTAGCAAAAGCATATAAACTGGAATAAAAGAAAACATTAAAATAAACTTCTATCAAAAATACTTTTATATTTTTCCATGGCAGATCTACTCACAAACAAGCTAACAAAACTGAAAGCACTCCATTTGGACTAACAAAACAGGATCTACAAAGTAAACAAGCATTTACTAAAAAAAGAAAAACATTTTGGAAAACGTTTTCTGGAACACTCGGCGCACGGAAAGGTGTGCGCTCGCTCGAGGCCTGGCTCGAACGTGACAGCGGCCGAGGGTTCGCTCGAGGCCTAGCTCGGCGAGTCGGAAAACAAACGCCCGTCCGAGGCCTGGCTCGAGGGCTCGGGCGAGACGGGAAGCAATCGCCCGTCCGAGGCCTGGCTCGAGGGCTCGGGCGAGACGGAAAGCAATCGCCCGTCCGAGTCCAAGGCCTGGCTCGAGGGCTCGGGCGAGACGGAAAACTATCGTTCGTCCGAGGCCTGGCTCGAGGGCTCGGGCGAGACGGAAAGCCATCGCCTGTCCGAGGCCTGGCTCGAGGGCTCGGGCGAGACGGAAAGCCATCGCCCGTCCGAGGCCTGGCTCGAGGGCTCGGGCGAGACGGAAAACAGGGGAGAGGTTTGACCGTCGATTCCTCGCCGACGGTGAGGTCGCCGGCGGGGAAGCTAGGCTTGTGAACTCGACTCGATGAGGCGCATCAAGTGGTGTAGGTGGTTTGGCTAGCGCACGGACGGAGCATGCCGGCGGCGAGCGGCGGCGCACGGAGGCGGCGGCATCGCGCGGCTACTCCGTTTCCGGCGGTCGCCGGAGAAATTGGGGAAGGCAAAAGCTCGAGTGAACCTTAAGGAGCAAAGCTACGGGGTTGGTTTGGCCCGGGTGGCTCCAGAGGAGCTTGGCCACGAGCGAGGTCCGCGGCGGCGCCCATGGCGCTCGGCCGGAGAGAAACGGGTGGTAGAAGACGGTAGCGTTGAGACTGGGTGGTGTTCTCACCTTGCCTTGGCTCGGTGAAGCTCGAGGATGAAGAAGAGGAGTCGGTGAAGCTCGGGTTGGGGAAGAACGGCGTTGCGGCTCGACGGTGGCGACTGACGGACCGAAAGAGGCGCTTCGTCCTCCGGCGGCGTCGGGGCTCGGTCGGGGATGACGACGTGCGCACGGCGTGTGCACGGCGTAGGCGGAGCGGCGTGCGGAAGGAATCGGTCGGCGATGGAGGGTGGTGGTCGGAACGGAGAGGGGTGGTTGCGGCGGTGGTCGCGGCGAGAGCGAGCAGTGCTCTCGGCTCGCGTTCGTGCGTGAGGAGAGTGTGAGCGAGAGTGGAAGAGTGTGTGCGGTTGGGAGAGAGAGCGAAGGGTGCCCGGGGTCTTAGCCGGGGGCCTTGGCCGGCCAGTGGTGGTGGCGGGGCCGGCGACGGGACGTCGCGGCAGCGCGGCGCGGTCGGTGAGGCGGAGCGACAGGCAAGACCGCGCGGGAGTGGGCAAGCGTGATCGCTTGCATGATCGGGGAGGCAAGGATCGAGCGGGGAGTGGCGGAGGCGGATTTGGCGCAGGGTTTGGGGCGCCATGCGGCAGGGCAAGCCGCCATGCGGCGATTTGGCCGGCGTACGGCGCGGCCGGGTGCGCGCGCGGGCGAGCGGAGCTGGGCTGGCGCTGGCGCGGCGAGCGGGGCGTGCGGGCGAGCGGGAGCGGGCGCGGGTTGGGCCGAAAGGCCAGATGGGCTGGAAGGGTTGGCGCGGGAGAAAACGTTTTCCTTTTTCTTTTTCCAAATTCTTTTCAAACTTTGACCATTCAAAACGGTTTCCAAAAACTCCAAACTAGGTTTTGACCCAAATATGAAAGTTGCTCAAAATAATTTTCTCTACAACTTTCATATAAGACACTTTTTCTGAAAACCATTTTTAAATCCTCCACATAAACAAAGCAAATTTTGAAACATAAACCATTTCGTTTGACTTATTCTTATTTAACACACTATATAGAACTAGGTCAAAACTCCAACATGAAAAGCACTCTACTCAATATTCTCTATTTTATAAAACTCTTTGCCAAAACAGAAATCCATTTAAATCATCAAGTCAAAAGAAATCCAAATCCAAATAAATAAACAAAGGCAAAAGCACTCTCATGCACATGAAATGATGCAATGCATTGCTTATGCTTCTTAGTAGCTAATTGCAATTCTTAATGCAGTGCTTGACACTAGGGTGTCACACTCCCTACCGGGATCTCGAGGGTTAGCTAGCTGGTTCTCGAGGGTTTGGTTGTTTTGATTCCATGGGTGTCGCGCGAGCGACACCCGCGGGTGTGGCCCCCGAGGCCACGGGGGAGTGGTTAGGACTCCCTCGTGGGCTTTTTCACGAGTGTGAGTGTTAGTCACGTTTTTTAGGTTCGGGAGTGTCGAGCCCCCGAGTTCTTCGACCCTCTTTCGTCGAGGGGTGTCAGGCTGAACCGACCGGCCGGCTCTTCGAGCTGTCCGGCACGCCAGTTGCCTCGGCTTGTCATCCCGCGAGTCCTTTCGATCGGATGCAAGGGGGGATGCCTCGTACTACCACGAGCGGGCGAGTATCGAGGTTCCCGGTGAGCTGGTGACGGGGGAATCCAAGTGAGACCTCGTGCCCCGTTCGATAGGGTCGACTGAAGCCCAGAGGCGATCTCATAAAGCATGGGCGCTCGGTCTGCAGGAATGCCGGGTCCATTCGATAGGACCTGGTGGCTCGATGCCTCCCTCCGAGGGGATCTCACTACATGTCGTGCGCCCTGCCTTGGATACACGTGAGGGGCCTCGAGGGCTTGGCCCTCGAACGATGCTACGAGTGGCGCCCCTTGGTGTCCCTGACTCGGGTGCTCGAAGCCGGCAGTCGAACCCTCTTCGAGGGCCAGCCTTCGCTGCCTCGAGACTTGGAAGGGCTGGGGCCCGTTTTTACCTTCTTGAAGAAGCCTCCGTCATTTGGAATCTTTCTGCCCGTTGGGCGCGCCTTTTTAGGCGGAAGCTGCCAGGGAGTGGAGATCGTGGCGCCAGGGCGACGGAGGTGAAGTTGGAGCGGCGGCCGTGGTGGGTCCTGGTAGTGGAGCGAATCGGGAGTTGCCGCGTGTACCTGTCAACCGGCTCGAGACGTGGTTAGGTGGGTGCATTAAATGCGTGCGGTTACCTTCTCTCTGCCGTGGGAGACCCCGCCCGCCGGGGTTTTCTTTTATAAATATCGAGTGAGGGGTGAGAGATTTTTTACTTTGCCTTTGCCTTCAGAGCCGCCTGTTGACACTCCTTAATGGATTCACTCTAAGAATGAGTCATATAAAATAATAAACTAGTGAAAGCATGAAAGAGTGTACGGGACACTACTAACTTCACTTAACGTCAAGTTGTCATCCCCAACATGAAGCTAGCAATGTAATTATATCAGGGCACTGGATTAAGAGATAGATATTTACCCGCAAGCGCACAGATAAACATACCCGTTGTAGAGCATTTCACCCAAGCTAGTCTCAGGTATCGTTATTTATATTTAGCCTAGAGACTAATCAATTCAAGGTATGATAGTATTGAAAGAACTTAACAACATTTATCATGGCACACATTTATAATAAGACTGATAACACACTAACTACTATGAACAGGAACCAGGTACAGAGTAAATGATATAATAGATAAATGATAAAGGATAACAGAGATCAGATCAATCAAGGATAAACTTAGAACAGTACTGCCTAGCAAGATGATGATTAGAACAGGTATTAATAAGAAACATTCCTAAGTTATTCTAGTTACAAGTCATAGCATACATTGATTAGTGCAATTATATTTAGCAATCATTGGTTAGGTCACATCATATTTATAATCAAGAGGCAACTCCATAGCTAAGGTGTTAAGCAAATTAACCCTTAAACCATGAGTTAACTGAGCCATACTGAACACTATATTCGGGAGGTGGAATACAGAGGACTCAACAGGTCTGTCACACTCGCGATCTACGACTCTATCCGGAACATAGGACGCATTCGCAGATAAATAATGTATAGGCACCACGCCTACACAGCATTTATCACCCACCTGTTGTACTTTAAGATGAGCGCTATACGAACATGAGTATAAACATAAAGATGAACTATCTATGCCAAATATATAATCAAAGCAAACTATAAGCATTATAACTAAGAATATAATCATTGATGTCTTAATCATATCAATTGTATTGCTATCTAGAACACAATAATGAACAATAAGGTGAATTAGATCATCGATAAGAACTAAAGTACAAACTCGAACATGAACTAGAACAAGATTATGAACTAGATGATGAACTAGACGATGAACTAGAACATAAACAATGAAGAACAATGATGAACTAGAAGAGCAATTATGAAATAGATCCATAATGTTAATACAAGAGAGAAGATCTTGGGTTTACCGAGCCTTCTCACGACTAGATCAGGAATCCAAGCGAAGCTTGCCTCCTCTAATCCTATTCTATCTACTATTCTAGGTGGATGTAGTTCTAAAGCCTCCGATTGATCTCCTTCTGGTTGGTCTAACCCTGATGAATGAATTGCCTGAAAACCTATTGCCTGATTGCTTTGGAGAGGGGGGTCAGGGGTCTGTTTATATAGCCCTGGGCGATGAATCGTGGCCCTTGGATCAAACCGACTTCACGTAGGGCTGAGATTGATCCTCAAAGGCGGTGGAAGTATCTTGCAGAGGACGGAACCCAGTGGACCCAGGGACGGACCGGTCGGTCTGCCCTGTGGGACCGGTCGGTCCCACAGGTTGGCCTCCTGTGGTGTCCTTCGTCGTGGTGTCCTCTTACATCTTCTGGAGTCTTCTGGAAGTATCCTGACGTGGCGAATGCGTTATCTCCCGTCGGTTTCCTTCTATGGGAAGCTATCGATGCCGATTTCCTGGTTTAGTCCCGGTAGAATCATAACTCACCAAAACTCATGGAATATTGTCAGTTGAAACCCTAAATCTTTGTTGGTGATCATATTCTTGCCCTTTTCATATTTATTTATCTCTTAATTATGATAGTTAACCAGTGTCAACACCGCCACAGCTCCAACACGCTTTCTCCCCAAGCTAGCGATTGGGAATCTTCCCGGCCGTCCGTCCGCCGCTCAGATCCGCGCCGTCGCCGCCATGGCCGCCCAGACCCAAGTGTTGCCGCCCGAAGACTGGCGCCCGACGAAGACGTCGCGGCCTGAGCTGGAGTCGCTGGTGGACTAGGGGCTTCTCCGCCCCAACCCGCAGGAGGGGCCCGCGTGGTGGATTCTCTCGTCGGCGAACCACCAGGAGCCGCACCCGCCGGAGGGGTATGTGGTGAGCTTCACGCGCTACCACCGCATGGGGCTTGGCGTTCCGCCAAGCCGCTTTATGCGGGGGCTGGCTCACCACTTCGAGGTGGAGTTGCAGCACTTCTCCCCCAACTCAATCTCGCACGCCGCCATCTACGCCGCGGAGTGCGAGGAATACCTGAAGGTCGAGCCTCATTGGGAGATGTTCGTCCACCTCTTCCGGGGCGAGCTCTTTCACAAGGCCGTGAAGCCGAGCGGGAGGAGGCTCGCGCGCGCGGGCTCCCTCACCATCACCGCGAGGATCGGTCCCTCGTCGGCCAACGTCCCTCATCACTACCTCCACTACAAGCTTTCCACCAACCAGGCGAGGTGGGACGACCACTGGTTCTACCTGCGAAATGAGGACGGGCTCCTTCCGCAGTACACCGGGAGGATCATCACCAAGCGCCCTGAGAAGTGGAGTTGGGGCGTCGTGGCGGACAGGCAGCGCCACCTGATGCCGCTGATGAATACGATGTGGTCGCTGGTGGAGGAGAAGGGACTGACCGCCCAGGCGGTCATTTGGGCGTTCCATCAGCGGAGGGTCCTTCCTCTGGCGGACCGCCCCCTTCTCATGTACGAGATGGGGCCAAATGCCCCGCTCGAGGAGCTAAACAGGTCGAGGATGGCCGAGGAGAGGCTGTCTCGGAACGAGGGTGCCTCCCGGGTGTCGGTCACGATCCATGGGCCGTTCCGCCCTGAGGAGACCAACCTGGTCGCCATGGCACCCGACGCGGGGTGTCTTGACCTGGTAAGCCTTCCTCAAGCTAGGCTGTTTCGAGCATCCCCTCCTTTCTCTTTCTTCGAACCTTGTTTACTCTCCTTGCGGTTTTTCTTATCAAGTTTCTTTTTGCAGGGGGCGTTCACATCTCACGCGTCGAGGCCCCCGGTGAAGGAGGACGCCGCGGAAAGACAAGTGAGGCGCCTCTCTGCTCAGAAAGATAAGGAGAGTAAAGATGCAAAGAAGAAGAAAGAGAAAGAGAAGAACCTGCGTCGGGTGGACCGGGATCAGAGGCTAGCGAAGGCTCGTCGTAACCGGCAGCCTGGAGAGGAGTCCCCCGAGCTCAACTACACGAGCTCGGAGGAGGAGGATGACGATGAGGAGGAGAGCGACGATGAAGGGACGGACGTGCGTCTGAGGCGCGCGGGGGTCGTCGACATCAGGGCTGACGGCTCTTCTGTGCAGGAGAATATCCTGGAGATCCCCCCGGCGAAGGGATCGCGTGGGACGCAGCAGCGGAAGGCCACGCCAGGCCCTGCCTCGTCGGAGGCTCAGGGAACGTCGAGCTCCGTGCCGGACGTGCCCCCTGACGTGAAGAGGCCTCGAACTCGGGGCGCCATCGCCGCGGCGCAGAAGGAGGTCACGACCGCGTCGACCCAGGCGGGGAGTCTCGAGAAGGGCCGGACCTCGAGAAGCAGTCAGCACGCCGAGAAGGACTCCGGGCATGACCGCCGCAAGTCGTCGAAGACGACATCGAGCCCGCGGAAGAGCGGGCAACATGAGGGGGCGTCGAGCCCCCGCCACCATGACCGTCGAGGGGGGAGCTCCCGGTCGTCTCGTGACGGGAGTCGCGAGCGATCCCGGAGCCTATCGCCGCACCGTCACCGGGAGAAGGAGGCAGACGCGGGGGGCGCGGCCGCCGGCACGAGCGCCGGAGCAGGTCCCGGAGCCCGCGCAAGGAAAGGCGCCAAGAGGACCGCTTGAAGGAGACGCGGTCGTCCCCCGGGACGAGAGACGGAAGGAGAGCTCCCCGCCGGGGGCGAGCCACAGGAAGCATCGGGAGCCTTCCCCCGATCCGAGCCATACGGAGACGGCTCGGGGGCATGGCTCGAGCCCTAGGGCGAGCTCGAGGCCCCCGAGCGGGTTCCGCGACTCGGGGAAGAAGTCCCGCCGTCGCTTTGGGTAAGTAACGTTTCTCAATTCCGTTGGCAGTGAAGCTTTACCTTTTTACCTTTGGTAATGTGTGCCGTTTTCCGGTTTTTCAGGGAAAAGCGCTCCCGGCAGGAGGCGGACCCCGCGGTGTTCAAGCGGGCCAAGACCTCGAGCTCTGCTGAGGACCAAGCGCCTCGAGGTATGGCTCCTTCTTCCGCTGAAATGGCCGCTTGGCTGGTGAAGGCTCGAGCAGCCCTGGCTCGGGGAAGTCAGATGGCCACCGCGGATCTTGGTGAGGCCGACGCCGTCGTTCACGGGGGTCGAGGCTTTTTCCTGATTCTGACGACGTTGTTCTCTTTTTCAGCAGGAACCGCGGCTCCTGGCGCTAAGCCCGCCGCCACTGCGTCCACCGCAGCACCACCTCCTCCTCCTCCTCATCTTCCTCCGGTGGCGCCTATCGAGAGGGCCACTCCTCCCCCCGTCACGACGACCATCTCGGGGGGAGCACCCGAGATAGGCGCGGCTCCGTCAGCGTCTGGGGCTGCGGGGACAGCGGCCCTCAAGACCCCAGACGACGCGAGCCGGCCCGCTAGACAGGATCCCCTACCGACAGAGCCTCGCGCGCCCGCGGAGAAGGAGAAGGAGGGGGAGGCGTCGGTGGAGAAGATACCGATGGTGGAGGAGCTCCTGGACGAGCTGGAGATGGAGCCGCCCCCGGTCGAGGGCTCTGCGCTGGAGGGGGCGCTTGAGGCATCGGCTGGGGACGACAAGACGCCGGAAGACCTAGTGAGAGAGGAGAGGCTCGAGGGGCCAGTCGGGAACGAGGCGGAGGGGACGACCGGTCCCTCGGCTGGCGCGGAGGAGAGCTTGGAGGCGAGCCACCCCTCGAGCGATCCGCTACCGCTCGAGCCCCCGCCTCTACGCGATGCCGCACCGTCGCCTCGGGAGGGGACGGAGCAGCAGGAGGAGATGGCTGGGGGGCCTCACCGGGAGACGCGGTCGATCTTCAAGGAGGTGACCGAGCTCGTGGCGCAGGCAGAGACGGCCTTCGTGGAGGAGGCGGACAAGTCCGCGCGGGTGGCGGCTTCCCCCGTGAGGGCGGAGGGGGAGCTCCAGGAGCTCCGTGCTGAGCTGGGCTGGAACGCGCAGATGGCGGGCTGGCTCAACGACGCTCAGGCGGAGACCCAGGCGGCTCGAGACGAGGCCGCCCAAGCTAAGGTGGAGACCACCACCGCTCTATCCGCGGTGGAGGCGTCGAAGAAGGAGGCTGCCGACGCCCGAAGCGAGGCCGCCACCGCCCGGTCTGCAGCGGAGGCGGCGAGGAAGGAGGCCGAGGAGGCCAGGAGCAAGGCCGTCACCGCCCTAGCTGCGGCGGAGGCAGCGCGGAAGGAGGCCCGGGAGGCCTTAACTGTCGCGCACTCGAGGATCCAAGGCCTCGAGATCGACATGGATCAGGCTCTCGACAGAGCTAATGACCTGTCGCTCAAGCTCAAGGCCGCTCGGCAGGAGGTGATCAAGAAGGATCTGGCCCTTGCGCAGACGGGCAAGCTGGTCGAGGAGCTTAGGGACCAAAATCTTGACGTGCTGTCCCAAAAGCATACGCTCGAGCAGCGCATCACGATCCTTACCAGCGACTTTGACGCTCTGGGCGTGCACTGCCAAGGTACTATCGTAATCTTCTGGCTTTGTCTTGCTTTGATTTCGAGATTCTTGCCACGCCGCGGACTTACTCTTTTCTGTTTGCCCAGATCTGGAGAAGACCGTCAAGGAGCTCCGCGAGACGAATCAGACTCTCGTGGAGCAACTCCAGGGTGAGACCATGGTGGCGGAGCGGGCACGCGGCACCCTCGACAGGCTCTGCTCCATGTGGGGTGCCGACCCGGTGGCCACGGCAGAGGGCGCGGTGGCTCGGGGCGACGCCCTGGTCGATGCCCTGTGCTTCTTCGACGTGGCCGCGCGGGACCGCGTCAAGAGCGCTCTCCACCATGGCGTAAAGCAGGCGCTTGCGGCCGTCTGCTCCGGCTTCCGCTACCCGGTCAACATCGTCGCCAAGGGCTTCGTCGAGATCGAGGGGAAGGACGAAGAGTGGAACGATCGCCGCGTCGACAAGATCCTGGATAAGGTGGAGAGGCCGGGGGCAGCGCTTGCAAAGCTCTTCGAGGAGGACGTGCTGCCTCCCGTTGCAGACAGTGGTGTAGATGGCTCCCCTCCTCCTGGCCCGGACGTCGAGGCTGAGCCCGCAGCAGAAGATCTTGAGGAGGAGTTCCAGACTGATGAGGAATGAGGCCTGAGTGCCAAATTTGGGCGTCGAGGCCCTTGTAAAAATTCATGTCATGACTTATGGCCCGTCGAGGCCAACATATGTGTATGACTTATTTGTTTAAAGAAGCTGTTTTCTTTTCAAATTTATTCGATCATTTCTCTTTGTCGCTAACTCGAGTTTCTAATGGCTTGGTCTATGTTCTTTCGATACGCGTCACGAGTTCCTCGAGGGGAGGCGTAGGTAGGGTACCGTAGCCCGGGGGCGTGGGTGGCCGTCTACGTCGACGCCCCCCGCCTCTTGGAGGCTCGAGGTATCTACGGATTTAGACGTTGCTAGTACGCTCGAGATACGAATCGAGATGAGGGTCGAATTTTTGAAAAGAAAAGCGCGTTTTTTCCGGAGTCTGGGGGGGTCCCCCTGTCAGCCCCCGAGGGAGGCTCGACCCTGAGCAAGGCAGGGTCGGGGCTACCTTAAGTTGCTAAGTAAAATGAAAGACAGTGCACGAGTTTGTTCATTCATATTTGACGTGTTTGTACAAAGCAACGAAATGTAGAAGGCCTCGAGGCCCTTAAGGGTAGAAGCGACGTAGCTGAGATATGTTCCACGCGTTCGCCAGGATCCTGCCTTGACCGTCGTAGAGCTTGTATGTTCCTGGCTTGAGTACCTCAGCTACGGTGTATGGGCCCTCCCATGGAGGGGTGAGCTTGTGGCGCCCTCGATTATCTTGCAGCCGTCGAAGCACGAGGTCCCCCACCGCCAGGTCCCTTTTGCGCACGTGCTTGTCGTGGTAGCGTCGAAGTGTTTGCTGGTAACGCGCGGAGTTGATGAGTGCCACGTCTTGAGCCTCCTCGAGCTGGTCCTTGGCGTTGGCGAGCCTCTCGTCGTTGGTTTGCTCGTTGTAGGCTCGAAGTCGAGGGGAGCCGTATTTGAGGTCCGTAGGCAAGACAGCCTCGGCGCCGTAGGTTAGGAAGAACGGAGTGAACCCGGTGGCTCGACTCGGCGTAGTCCTGAGGCCCCACAGCACCGAGGGGAGCTCTGCAGCCCACCTCTTTCCAAAATCCCTGAGGGTCTTGAACAGCCTCGGCTTCAGCCCGTGGAGTATCATGCCGTTGGCGCGCTCGACTTGCCCGTTGCATTGAGGGTATGCCACCGAGGCCCAGTTCACGCGGATGTTGTTGTCGTCGCAGAAGTTGGTGAACTTTTTGCCAGCGAATTGCGTGCAATTGTCGGTGATGATGACATTAGGCACCCCAAACCGGTACATGATGTCGGAGATGAACTCGACGGCCTTCTCAGAGGTGGGGTTGCCTATAGGCTTAGCCTCGATCCACTTGGTGAATTTGTCGACGGCCACGAGCACATGCGTGTACTTTCCATTTGTCATTTTGAGGGGACCCACGAGGTCGAGCCCCCAGACGGCGAACGGCCAAGTGATGGGGATCATCTGCAGGGCGTGCGCGGGCTGGTGCGTTTGCTTGGCGTAGAACTGACACCCTTGGCAGGCTCGAACCAGGCGCTTGGCGTCTCCAATGGCGGTTGGCCAGTAGAAGCCTTGGCGGAAGGCGTTCCCCACCAAGGTCCTTGGCGCTGCGTGGTGGCCACAAGCCCCCGAGTGCATGTCGTCGAGGAGCCTGCGTCCTTCCTCGAGGGGGATGCAACGCTGAAGGATTCCTGATGGGCTTTGACGGTACAGCTCTCGTTCGTCGCCGTAGATGACGTAGGTCTTGGCCCTTCGAGCGATGCGTCGGGCCTCCGTCTTGTCTTCTGGTAGCACGCCTTGCGTCAGGTAGTCGAGGAAGGGCGTCCGCCAGTCGAGGGGTCGTGATGAAGAAGAGGCGGGCGTGTCGATCTGCATCGCTTCAGTGGATGTCGAGGGGTCGTTCTCGAGGGGTGGCCTTGAAGGTCGAGCCCCCGTGTCCGGCTCGAGGGGTGGGGTCGAGGGGCCAGCCCCCGGGCCGATTTTGACGGATGGCTCGAAAATGTCCCTCGAGAAGACATCTGGTGGGACGGTGCCGCGCATGGATGCTAACTTAGCCAGCTCGTCTGCGGCCTCGTTGTACTTTCGAGCGATGTGGTTGAGCTCGAGGCCGTAGAACTTGTCTTCTAGCTTGCGCACTTCTCCGCAGTATGCTTCCATCTTGGGATCGATGCAGCTCGAGGCCTTCATGACCTGGTTGACGACGAGCTGCGAGTCCCCTCGAACGTCGAGGCGTCGGACCCCAAGCTCGAGGGCGATACGCAGCCCGTTGATGAGGGCCTCGTACTCAGCGACGTTGTTAGAGGCGGGGAAGTGCAAGCGCAGCAGGTAGCGCATGTGGACTCCGAGGGGCGAGATGAAGAGCAGGCCTGCGCCTGCCCCTGTCTTCATGAGGGACCCGTCAAAGTACATAGTCCAGAGCTCGGCTTGGATTTGTGCCAGCGGGAGCTGGGTGTCGGTCCACTCAGCAACGAAGTCCGCCAACGCTTGCGACTTGATGGCTTTTCGTGGAGCGTAGGTGATGGCCTCCCCCATCAGCTCGGCAGACCACTTGGCGATGCGTCCCGTGGCCTCTCGGTTGTTGATGATCTCTTCGAGGGGGAAGGACGATACCACCGTCACGGGATGAGCGAGGAAATAATGCTGGAGCTTGCGCCTCGTGATGATGATGCCGTAGAGCAGCTTCTGGATGTGCGGGTACCGGGCCTTGACCTCGGAGAGCACCTCACTGATGAAGTACACCAGCCGTTGGACTGGTAGCGCGTGACCCTCCTCGTGTCTCTCGATGACTACGACCGCGCTGACCACCTGGGTGGTTGCGGCCACGTAGAGGAGGAGAGGCTCGGGGGGATCGTCACCCTGGGCTGGTGGTGGTGGCACGAGAACTGGCGCGGAGGTCAGCAACCCCTTCAATTTGGTTAGGGCCTCCTCGGCTTCGACGGTCCACGCAAAGCGTTTTGTTTTTTTCAGCAGGCGGTAGAGGGGTAGTGCCTTTTCCCCTAGCCTCGAGATGAACCTGCTGAGAGCGGCTAGACAGCCTGTCACTTTCTGTACGCCCTTGAGGTCTCGAATTGGGCCCATCCTCGTGACTGCTGAGATCTTTTTGGGGTTGGCCTCGATCCCCCGTTGTGAGACAATGTAGCCAAGTAGCATGCCTCGAGGCACACCAAAGACACATTTCTCGGGGTTGAGTTTCACATTCTTGGCCCGGAGGCACTCGAACGTGGTCTTGAGATCGCTGATGAGGTCCCCGACTTTCTTGGTCTTAACCACGATGTCATCGACGTAGGCCTCGACGGTTTTCCCTATGTGTTCGCCAAAGACATGCTGCATACAACGCTGATATGTCGCCCCAGCGTTTCGAAGGCCGAAGGGCATTGTAACATAGCAATACATACCAAAAGGCGTAATAAAAGAGGTAGCGAGCTCGTCGGATTCTTTCATCTTAATCTGGTGGTAACCGGAATACGCATCGAGAAATGAAAGTACTTCACACCCCGCAGTGGAATCGACAATCTGATCAATTCTAGGTAAAGGAAATGGAACTTTTGGACATGCTTTATTCAAACCAGTGTAGTCTACACACATCTGCATTTTTCCATTCTTTTTCCTAACTAGTACAGGGTTAGCTAGCCACTCCAGGTGAAATACCTCCTTGATGAATCCAGCCGCCAAAAGCTTGTGCACCTCCTCGCCGATGATCCTACGCTTCTCCTCGTCAAAGCGGCGCAGGAGTTGCTTCACCGGTCTGGACCCGGCCTGGATCTCCAAGGCGTGCTCGGCGACTTCCCTCGGTACGCCTGGCATGTCCGAGGGGCTCCACGCAAACATGTCGATGTTCGTGCGGAGAAAATCGACGAGCACTGCTTCCTATTTGGGCTCGAGGCTGGCGCTGATGGCCAGCGTCCTGCCGTCGGTTGAGGTTGGGTCGACGGGTATCTCCTTGGTGTGCTCTGCCGGCTCGAAGGTGCCGGCGTGGAGCTTTGCTTCAAGGGCCTCGGTGGCCAGGGCAGCCAAGGCCTCGAGCGAGTCGACTTGGACGTTGGCCTCCCCACGCTCGACGCACTCCACGTCACAGTGGTACGCGTGTTCGTAGGAGGTGTCGATGGTGATGACCCCTTTCGGTCCCGGCATTTTGAGCTTCAAGTATGTGTAGTTGGGGACCGCCATGAACTTGGCGTAGCCAGGCCTGCCGATGATGGCGTGGTAGGTCCCTTGGAACCCAACCACCTCGAAGGTGAGCGTCTCTTGGCGGAAGTTGGTCGGCGTACCAAAGCAAACGGGTAGGTCGATGCGCCCGAGGGGGTGGGCCTTCTTCCCTGCTATGACTCCGTGGAACCCCCCGACGCTGGGTCGGAGCTGGTCCCTCGAAATCCCCAGGAGATCGAGGGTCTCGAGGTATATGATGTTGAGGCTCGAGCCCCCATCCATCAACACCTTGGAGAACCGTACGTCAATGATGACGGGGTCAACGACGAGGGGGTACGCCCCCGGATTTATGACATGGTCCGGATGGTCGTCACGGTCGAACGTGATCGGCGCATCAGACCAGTCAAGATACCGGGGGGCGTCGTGGCAGAGTGCAAAGACCTCCCGGCGCTCCTTCTTTCTCTCTCGAGCTGAGAGCCCGACGGTTGGCCCCCCGTAGATCATGAAGCAGTCGCGTACCAGGGGGGAGTTGTCGTCCGCGTCCCCGTCGTCGCGTCGACTGTTGTCCTTGCCTTTAGGCGCGTCTTCCTTCTTGTCGCCGAGCTTGGAGTAGAAGCCCTTCATCATTCGGCAGTCCTTCAACTTGTGATTCGTGCGACCCTTGTGATAAGGGCAGGGGTCCTCGAGCATTTTGTCGAAGACAACCCCGTCAGGGGGGCCTCGAGGCTTCTTATGCTCGAGGGCGCCCACGAGCACTTCTTCATCGTCGTCGTCATCGGCGTCGTGCTTCGCCTTCTGACCTTGGCCTTTGTTCTTCTTCTTTTTGTTGTTATTGTTGCGGTTCTTGTCGTTGTTGCCCTTGCTCGAGCCCTCCGGCGTGGCCACCGCCTTGCCTTTGTTCGTGGAGTGACCAAAGAAGACCCCCACCGCCTCGTCGCCCGAGGCAAAGCTGGTGACACGATCCATCAGATCCTCGACCGTCCTGGGACGGTAGCGCCCTAGCTCGTGGACTAGCTCTTGGCATGTCGTGCCCGCGAGGAACGCTGAGATGACATCCTCATCAGGCACGTGGGGGAGCTCGAGGCGCTGCTTCGAGAATCGCCGAGCGAAGACGCGGAGGGGCTCGTCCGCTATCTGCCTGCAACGTCGTAGATCCCAGGGGTTGCCTGGGCGTACGCAAGTCCCCTTGAAGTTCCCGTCGAAGACCTTGACTAGGTCGGCCCAGTCGTGGATCTGATCCGGCGGGAGCCCCTCGAGCCACCGACGGGCGGTGTCCGAGAGGTAGAGTGGGAGCTGGCGTATGATCACGCGGTCGTCGCTCTTTGCCCCGCCCAGTTGGCAGCCCAGGCGGAAGTCGGAGAGCCATAGCTTGGGCTTGACCTCCCCGTCATACTTCACGATGTTGGTCGGTGGTCGAAAGCGGCCGGGGAGGGTTGAGCTGCGGATGGCCCGACTGAAGACCCTGGGGCCCGAGGGCTCGAGGGTTTGCCGGTCCTTGTCACTGTCGTAGCGCCCTCCTCGATGGGCACTATAGCCACGCTCCTCGGCCCCTTTGTCCTTGCGCCGACGGTTGATGTTGTTGCGGGCGTCGTTGGGGTCTCGAGGTGGCCGGTTGTCGACGATCCGCTCCCGGACTGGCCTGGCTCGAGAGGCGTCCGGCTGGTGGACGGACGTCTCACGCTCGTTGCGGGGCGTGTCTGCTGGCTTCCCCGAGGCCGCTCCACGCCGGCGCGAGGCTGAGCTCTCGGCCTGCTGCAGAGCGGATGTCACGAGGAGGTTCTTCATTTCCCCGAGCATGCGCCTGGCGTTAGGGTTGGAGACGGCGGGTAGATCGCGGAGCAGCATCGCGGTCGCCACCACGTTCTGCCCGGCTCGCGGGAAGCGCACCTCGGGGCGTGCTGGTGCCCCATCTTCGAGGATCTGTCGGTGGACTCCTCGAGCGCGGCCACGAGCGCCGGCGCCTCGAGGCTGGGCTTGTTCCTGCACAAGAGTTTGCTCGAGCTGCAGCAGGCGTTGTCGGTCCTCCTCAGCTTTGGTGATCGCCTCCCGCCGCTGCGCGTGCTGCGCCGCCCGGTCGTCGTTGTGCTGAGGTGGTGCATCTGGTGCCGGGGGTTCGTCCCTTCCCTGAACACGTGGTCCGCCCACCGCAGTCACGCCGTTGGGCTCTTCGAGGTCGAGCGCTGGCCTGGCGTCGTCGTCGTCGTCGTCCTCGGCATAGTCCACGACCCCCTCGAGCTGGAAGCACTCCCTGGTGGGATCCCAGAGGTCGGGGTCGTGGTAGTCGTACTCGTCGGAGTCGGAGCTGTTGATGTCACGCCGCCCTGGCTCGTGCTGGGTCTGCAGCTCGCGGTACCAATCTCCGATGGTGGCTCGCCGGAGTGGCTCGACGAGTCGTGAGAAGCCGCGTTCGACGTGCGCGGGGTAGACGATCTCCAGATCGGTGGTGGCTCGTAGGAGCACGCCCGGACGTTCCTCCCGCTCTGCCGCCGCCCGGTCCTGACGGCGCTCGTCGAGGTGGTGGGCGTAGGCAGCTACGGAGTTGTTGAGGCCGAACGGGGGCCGCTGGCATCGGGCGCGGTACACCCCGTGTGGGAGGAGGCCAGGTGGTGTCGACGGAGCACGGCTCGGGGGCCTCTGGCCAGGCTCCCGATCCGTGCGCATGACGAACGCGAACTCGCTGGGAGAGTGCGCGCGCGCCCTAGAAGTCTCCGGCCGCGTGCCGGGCAGGTTTCTGTAACACCCCAGGTGTTTGACGTCAGCCGAGCAGTCAGTTTGAACACAGACAAGGTCTGTCAAGTGATGATCGAGAGATGATTTCTAGTATTGCTAGTGATGACTGAAGATTTGGAATCAATCCCGGAAACAAAGCCTCTGTTTGAATAATTCCGGAAATAATTAACAGCGCGAGTCAATAATGATTGCTCAATTTTAGAATATTCAAGATTACTGCTAAACATGACTTTTTCATGTTCCCTGCTTTAGTTCCTATCTATAGTGACTGGTAGAAAAGTTTGACGAAGTTTGGAATCAAAAATTCACATGAAATGACGAGTCACAGCTTGACTTATAATCACGAATTAAGTGAAGAAGATCAGTTGAGTTCGACCGAGTCTTGTAATTATGCCCAATCAATTATTTATGGACTCACGAGCAAAAGTTATGAAAGTTTTATGTTGAGCAGACGACCGGAAAATATTCCGACCGACGAGAGACCGTAATCTGGATCCTACCGGGTGACCGCTTTGACCGGAGTTGAATGGTATTTTTGGATGTTCGTATGTCAGTGCGCCTTAAACGAAAGTTGTAGTACAGATCGAAAGGAACAAATTTCGTTTTATAGCCGAGACCTAGATCGGTGCCGAAAAGGGTGAAAATGAGATAGCAAGATGAGATACAACGCAGTTTTCAGGTTCCGGAAATCAGTTAAGTCTGGACGACAAAAATTGGAATTTCGGTCACCGCGAAGCTGCCGTCGACGATCGTTGCCGGACAAACGATTGGGAATCTGACCAAGTGCCTTTAACGAAAGTCAGAGTACTCGTCGATACGACGACAACAAAATTTGTTTCGTCGGAATCGGAATCCGTTTAATTAGTATTTGAAATTTTTGAAAATGACCGAAAGTTTCCGAAAACCAGCAGTTTTGGGAAAGAAAATTTACGGCAATTTTTACCATGGCCGACAGGCCGCATCCCGAGGCCGTGGGCGCCGGACCCGAGGTCACGCCCCTCCACCCATTGGCACGCAGGGGCGGTGCCCTCTCTCCCTGGCTCCGACAAAAGCAGAGGCCGACTCTGCCCTCTTCCCCTCGCCCAATCAAAAGACCGACCTTCCCCTCGGTCTCTCCCTTCCAGCAGGAGAAACCATGGCCTCTCCTCCTCTCTTCTTCCCTGGTCGGTCCTCCTTCCCTCCATGGCTGCCGATCTCTCCTACCTTCCTTCTCCTCCATAACAGCAGCGAGGCAGCACCTTCTTTTTTTTTCCCTGAACTTCTTTCAGGCGCCCTTTGTTTCCCTTCCTCCTCCCCACGGGAGCAGCAGGTAGTGGCTCCCTTTTTGCCGTCTCTGTGCGCTCTCTGCAAGGGCGCACCCCCCTGGCTGGAAGCCACGGCATGTAGGCGTTGGTCGCCAGGCCAGAAGCGACCAGGGCAGCCCAGCCCGGCAGCAGCGCAGCAGCGGCGCTCGTGGCCAGCCCCAACCCTAGCCCGGTTCTTTCTGCGTGAGCCCGGTCATCTCCGTCGTCTCCCGTCGTTTTGCCGTGAAAACGAAGAAGAAGGATCATGTAGTAAAGCTGAAACTCTTTCCTGTTTCACTTTGCATAAATGACATGACTCAAGTGTTTTTCTAACAAGTCCCTAATTGTTTTCTGCAGATTCCAGGGATCCAAATGCGAAAACAGTTTTCTGTTTATGTTTTTGATTAATTAATAAATCTGGTTGAATGTTGTAAAATACATAGTAAATCGTAGGAATGTCAAAAAATTGCGAGTGAAAACTTTTTGGAATCCTTGTGAAGAGTACTATCCAGTGAATATTTTATATGTGGGCTGTTAGTGTAATGTTTGTACTGTGGTGATTTATTTGTGTTAAATAGCATTAAATAGGGATGAAATGATATCTGTTGTTTTATTGATTGGATTGCTGTGAAACTTTTGTGGTAGGCTTGAAATGTCATATGTGTGCTGTGATAAAAATTTCAGAATTGTTGGTGCATGTATGAATTAGTTATGAATTTATTTTGCTTGCAGCCTATTAATTGGATTTAAATGATTTGTGATAAATGTTTGCATGTAAAAATAGAAAAGGTAGTTCCCCTGCCTTCCTATGATGTTGTTGTAGCTTAGATAATTTTATCATGGCCATGTGTTTACAGAAAATATGGTTTATAAAATTTTGTTGCTCGCACATGCATTTTGTGAATTAAACTTGTCATGTTTTTAATAAATAAATTATAATACCTGAGCATGTAATATTTTTACAATAGTCATGATTTGGCATTATCTATCCTCAGTAAAAATATGAGCCCCAAATTATATGATTGCAACGTCACTTAAAAATAATGCCTATGTTTGTTAATTCTTTTATTAATGAAAGTTTGGTGATATATAAACATGTATATGTGTGTATGCTTGTTTTGTTGTATATTAATCTGAGATGATTATTGTATGACATGTTTATGACTGTTAAAAGTGTTTAATAGCTTATATGTATGCTCAAATGATTAACAAAATAAGTAGTGAAGTGAGTTTATTAATATGCTGAAATTGCTGCATGCACAGTTTCTGTAGTGGTGATTAGTTCGTGAAAAAATGATGTTTTCTGTAGTAATGTTCTATACAAAAGTTGTAGATAACTTCTTTATCTTGTTTGTCCTAAAATTTCAAGATTTTAGGCCCAATAGTTTCGGAGTTATAGATTTTGCAAGTTTGCTGTCAGGTTTTACATACTTTCTGTGCAGATCTGAAAGAATGAATTGTTTGTCTACTTTAAGTTTTGAATCATGTCTTCGTGTTAATAGAAGAGTTGTAGTGTTTTTTATAAGCTTTCTAAATTGTCTTGGATCACTATTTTTGGTGGTCTAGAACTTGAGTTACATGTGTTTAAAGTTAGAAGTCAGAATCTGTCCAAGTCTGGACAGATTTACTTGTTTGAGTTGGTTAGCCTTGATAACTGCCTAATCATGTTGAGGTGATTATAAATAAGTTGTAGACAACTTAATAAGATTTCTAACAAGTCTTATATCAAGTCTTTTGGTGCTTTGGATCTCCAGTTATGTCTGTTTGAAGATGAATGTAATATTTTGTCCAAAGTTTGGACAGAACTACTTGTCTGTTATGATTGGCCTTTTTAATTGCTGAATCATGCTTAAGTGATAATAACAAAGTTGTAGATAATTTCTTTAGCTTTCCATAAAGTCTAGGATCACCTTGTTTGGACATGTGTAGCTCTATTTATGTTTGTTTAAAGTGCATGCTGTGTTGCTGTCCAAACTGTGTAAATGAACCAAAGTTGATTGCTATAGTTTGAGGTTGCTTATGTGGTCCTTAATGCAATGTCATGACGTGATAATATTTAGTTTGTGCATGCTATGTTATTAAACTAATTGTCCTGATGTATTATATAAATATGTTAGATAATGATGATTGACTTGTTTAACAAAGATAGGAGTTGTATGTGTATACATGTGTTCCATTTGTGTGATGTGTGATGTAGCCTTGATTGATTGTTATAGCTAGCCTCTCTGAGTGCCAAATGAACCGTGTCACACTTTTCCTTAATATGAACCTGCTGAAGTGATCATGCCATGTTGTGAATTAGAGCTATGTCTTCTTTTAATAGTTGTCCTGATTGCTTATACGAAGTAATTAGTAATGTTTGTGTTGCTTCATAAGTGTTTCCCTTGCATTCATACGCTTGCATTGCGCATCTCATTTAGGTAACGGTAGATACATCGTGAAGGACGTGATGATGAGGTTAAACTCGAAGACGGTGTTTGGTGGTTTATCCCGAAGATTCGGAGTTAAGCAAGTGCTACAGCGGAGATGCTCGCCAAGCGAGTATCACCTAACAAACACTAACCTAGTGTTGGTTCCTAGGCAAGCCCCGGAGCATTCTAAGTCTCCCAGTTTATAATTAAATTACTTGAGTATTTTATATTGTGATGCATTAGGTATAGGAGTTGATTGAATCCTACTTGTTGCATTACCCTTCCTTGATTATTGTTTATACCTGCCTTGTTATCCTTTTGGTTACTTTAATGTAGAATTGCTTAGCCTGCTAAATAAAAGTAGTAGTTAAGGATGTTCCCGTAATACCCCTGGTGGGTATTTACCGGATCACGGTTGGCTATATTTGATATCGTGGAAAAGAACCTGAGTAGTAATGAAATACGGTCAACTGGAAGGCAACGCACAAGTTTGGAAACTTGGGGCAGTCTGTCCGTTGGATCGTGTAGGTTTGTATCGATGTTGGCTCTCGTTCATTTTTTAACGCGCCCTTTTACTTAGGGATATGTCGGTGCCGTAATCATCGACCCCAAAGCCGGTTAGACGCTGTTCGGGCCGATCTCAACCCGTGTCGTGCCCTCTAGTATGGAAATGCGATCTGCCGCGTGAGACCATCGCCAGGTTCCAATTGGGCGGTCCGTGCTGTGAGCCGCGACGATTACCACCACGAACAAGCATCGAGCGGTTGCCCAATGCATGGACCCGACGGGGGAAGTGTGGGCTGGTATTAAAGGTCTTTCACCAGCTGGTTTGGAATTCGATTCGAGTCGTCGTCTCCCCCGGTTAGTGGGAAACTATGGCGAGCTTCACCACGATGCAACTCCATGTGATGCCATAAAGGTTCAACTAAAATGTGGATAAGTCAACTGGATATGGTTATATTATTGTTTGTTAGACTCAAGTGTGTGAAGTAGTGCAGGTGCAAACCTAGAGTAAGAGATAGGTCTGAAAACTAACAGCTCATCAATGTTATTAACACCCCTCCTCTTAAGCTGAGCTTTTCGCAACTAAAGATTCCAACTCCACCAAAAAGGCCTTGCATACCCTTGGTGTCTTTATTTTCAGTTAGACGGGTAAGTCTAGCTGAGTACATTCGAGTACTCAGGGTTTATCCCACCTTGTTGCAGGTGAAGGTTAGGTCTGCCGAAAGGTGATGACCAGTGTCGGTGGGCTCGGCAGTTCCCTACTTCTTCTCTTTATGCTGTTGTTGGAGGATGTCACTCAAGCTAGCAAAGTATTTCAACTTATGTTATGGTATTCATTCCAAAGCTATGTTGTTTCAAAGTAAATCAACTTGTATTATTATTTGTGAACTCTATTGTAATTTATTTTCGCTGCAAAGCTCCGTGAACATGATCTATATTTGCTTGACCATGCGATCTTGGCTGAGATGTTGGAAAAGTTTGAAATCCCTCTGGATTTCACGGACTACCGGGTTTATATGGGCTCAAGTGTGCTAAATCAGCTGCTCCGGCAGAGGTTTTCGCACTTGTGCTCTTATAAATTGGTCGGTTCTGTCACAGTTTCTCCTCGGGGACTCTGCGCCGGCCGCGGGGAAGTGGGAGTACGCCGCGGGCACCGCCTGTGCCTGGCGACGATGGTGTCGACGGCGCCGCTCACGAGGTGGCGATGCGTGGTGGTGCAGGCGACGCGCTATGCCCCCGCGCGGGGTGGCGTGACACGCCCTCCGCTCGGGCCCTCCGTGAAGAGCAGGGTCAGCTCGTTGCCGCTGCTGGTGGCCAGGAACTCGAGGTTCCCGAACCAGATGACGGCACCAGCAGAGAACGAAGGAGTGGAAGAAGCCATCCAGAAGACAACGAGAAATCGACTCCGACACGCGAAGCCCCCTACCTGGCGCGCCAACTGTCGGTGTTTCGACCCCGGGGGTATGACACCAACTAGTAATATGATCGCGTGCTCTCTTCCTGGATGGTGATGCAAGATGACACAAGGGTTTATCCTGGTTCGGGCAAAGAAGGCCCTACGTTCAGCGAGGGGAGGAGGTTCTTGTATTACTTGCACCTAAGTGCTTGTACAGAGGCAATACAAGCTCAATGAGCGTGGACGAGAGTCCGGACTCGTGTGTGTGTGGCTTCGTCTGTGTGTGTGGCGTGCACCCGTGTAGACCCGTGGACCTCTGTGTGTGGAGGGCCCTGGTGTCCTCTTTTATAGAACAAGAGGAGGCCAGGGTTACACAGGAGTGACGTGTACAACGCCCAATATGGCGAAGGGTTAGAATTCTGTCTTGTCGAAGTCACTGGAGCCGGCGTGGGGGTTGCTGTTGAGGCGTCCTTGAAACGTGGCTTCCATCCCGGGCGCGGACGTGGAGGTGTGGCGACGTGGAGGCCGTGCAGCGCCCATTCCGGCACGTACAGGACGTGGCAGGGTCCCTCCGGGTCTTGGGGTATCTGTCCTCCAATAGCATGAAAGCAGTCAGGGCTCGAGGGGCGCAGAGCCGGCCTCGAGGTGGCGCCTACGGGGGGCTCGAGCCCCCGCAGGTGTGGGCAAGTCCCGGAAAACCCATCCGTACAGTGAGAATCCAGATCTCGAGATATGGCTCGAGTGTGCTACAGTGCAGGGTATGGCCTAACAGTACCGTACTTGTGCCCTTTTGTCCTTGCTTGTGGTGAAAATGAGGTTTGACTCTGGCCCCGGTTCACTGTGGCATACGTCGTGTACCAGGGGATGTGACCGGAGACGTCGTGTACCAGTGGATGTGACCGGAGACGTCGTGTACCAGAGGATGTGACCGGAGTAGGTGGATGTATTAAATGCGCAGTATGGGGCTGGTATCCGATGTCTGGCGATACGCGAGGGGGGTATGATGTATCTCGAGGGATAGGTTACCGTGCTAGAGAGGCTCGAGGTCCCCACGTGGGGTCTCGAGGAACGATGTACGGCTGTAGTGGGCTCGAGGCCTATGTGCCTGGGCTCGAGAGGTAGGCTACCTGTCGGTCGGCAAGGCTTTGGCGGGCCCAGGCTTCCTGGCGGTGGACCGGCGTTGTAGGCCTCGAGGGGTTGGTTTTTTATGAGGTTTAGACTAATTAGGTCTCTTATTTGTTTTGCGTTGATTGGGGGTACCCCTTTTGTGTTCCTCCGACATTACTAGCATAGCAAAACATGCATAACATGATCCCATACATGACAACCGGTGTAAACATAGCTCGTACACCAGATAGATTAAAAAGCAAGAACAAAGGCATAAGATCTGATATAAGCATAGACATTAGATCACGAACGGCGTACCTTTCTGATGCTGGAGAAGATGGTGGCGGAGTCGGCGCTGGACGATCCTCAATGAGAGCTGGAGGAAGAGCTTGGAGCAGTTGACGACGAGTACGTCTTGACGCAGCGCCGCCTGACTTGGACGGTAGACGACCCGTTGTTGAAGACGAGAGCAGTCGCGCGACGAGCGCTTCCCAAAAACCTTATTCGCCTTCTCCCGGTGCAGGATCGCAAAGACGAGGGTTCCGGAGACCTGCTCGCCCGGTCGCTGGTGCACGCAAGCGAACGGACTGGAGACGACTAGACGGCAGCGCAAAAGCGATATGGGGCAAACCCTAGCTCGAGAGGTGTTGAGATGTGTTTTGGCGTGGCCGATAGGTTGCTTATATAGCCCTGTTGAACCGACCTCGTGTCGCGATCACGATCTAAATCGGTTTATGACTCTTGAGTCGTAACTGTTTAGGACTCTTCAACTTGAAGGTCAAGAAACCAAAAACTAAAACTGCAAAAGGAGACCGCGCTCCCTCAAGGCGAGGAGCCGGATTTCGGCAGACCATTCACGCCACGCAGGTGCCGCGCACTCGCGCAAGTCGCCACGCCCGGCTCGGCGAGGCGAGCGAGCACGCGCGTGTGGACTCTCTTTCTCCTTCTCACACTAGACTTGAGGAAGTGGAGAGGACTTCCATATTTAAGCAAGTCCTCCTCCCCTTCCACTAGCAAGGTGGGACTAAAGAGTTCCACTTCTCCTCTTTGCACGCATGAATAGGCTTTGAGATTTATTTAGGAATTTCAGAATTTATTATTGAGCCAAGCCCATATAAATTCTAACACAAGGACGAGATGGCCATCAAGTTCCTGGCCTCTCCGGCTACTAGCGCCTCGCACTATGGTGATGCTGGTCCTTGTATCTTCGTACCGTAGAGGATGGGTGGTGCGTGTGCCCGGAGCACAGTGGTTGTTACCTCTGTCACTATGGTGGTGTTGACGTTGGGTCGTGGTGGAATGATCGAAGTCACGTCAGATCGTAGCACGTCCATGCGTGGTCGTGCACATCCCATTGGTGGGAGTGGATGGCGTGGTGGTGGTGCTGGGGCGCAGGGCTTCCAATCTCGGCTAAGACTATCCGTACTCACATTCCTTTATTTTCATCTTCTATATTATCTGGTCATTAAGATTCTCTCCTCTATACTCATTTTTCCCGCATCCATCCATCCTCTATCCACTATGGGCCCATTTGTCACATTATCTAAATATATCCATGAGAGATCTAGTTTTGAAGAATTAATTGCAACAAATTCAATGGTGCAATCGGAATTTGATTTGGTTTTTTGGTTTGTGAGTTATTATATTTTTTAGTTTGTTGAAAAAGTGGGACCCACGCTAAATACTCTCTCCTCTCTCTTCTACTGCATGCACATAGCGTAGTATCGCTATCATGCTGTATTTAACGTACCAAGAAGTCAGCCAGTAGCATTTGCAGTACCCGCTGCAGTCCGCTGGTCCGGTAAAAGCTCCTGGAGGATGGCTTTACCGGCCCGGTGCAGCCAGTCTAAGGTCTTGGCACAACCCTCGAGCAGGCAGAAGGTGTCGAGGGGATCGGGTGTGCCCGTGCTGACGTCACGAGGGCTAGGCAAGGGGGAGGTCGTTTCCGATAGCTAGGGTGTAATTTTATTAATTTAGGTTTTTTAGCAGAGAACCTATGAGCAACCACAATGTTAGTTTGATGTGGTCCATAATATTAAAATATTTTGTATGAGCTAGATGAAATATTGTGGGAGTGATTTATAAGAGCATCTGCAAGAGATTAGCAAAAATAACTATCTAAATTTAGTGATTTAGCTATCTTCTAAAATGAATCTCACTTTAAAAAATTAGACTACTCCAACCGAACATCTAATTTGAGACTCTCCATCTTCGAAAACCTGTCACGTCACTTGAGCTCCCGTCTTTTTAGGTTTTGTAGACGGTAGACCTCGTTGTTCGTCTCCGATCGCACCGTACTGTTGGCTACACGTACGGCTTCAGGGGCATCGTGTGCAGCAGCCTGCTCGTGGCAGCGCCCGGCCATAGCAATGTCCTGCCATTCTGTCGCCGGCCGGCCAGATTGTGCTTTGTCTGCTGCTGCCGGCCATCCAATAATCAACAAAGCCACAAAGCACGAAGGAAGTAGCTGTGGGTTCATCCAGCTGGACGCTAGGCTTGAGACATGAGACGCATCAGTCGTGACTGTTGTTGCATGTTGCTGGCCACCCAATCCACAAAGCATGCAGCTTGTAGCAGGAGGCAGCCATGGGTGTACGTCTAGCCAACCATCAGGCTTTAGAGGCATCCCAGGCAGGGTGTGGCTTGCCATAGCCGCACGTGTTCTGCCACACGATGGCACGAGGATGGATTCCGGCGACAGGTGCTTGCACGGGGTCCAAGAAGAAAGAAAGGAAACATAACTAGCGTGTTTGGTTTGCGTCGTCATAACGTCCGGAATCATCCGAACCTATATCTGAGCCTACATACGTTGTTTGGTTCAAGGTATGGAATCAACTGATCTGTCACCAACCAATACCACGAAAGAGCTAAAACATCAGACGGAGTCATTCTTCCTAAACCTGTCGGACGTCCTCGTGCTGCATCAGTTGATTCCGCGTGGAACCACTCTCTAAACCAAACATGCTAAACATCGCGCGGATAGTCGCGGATGCATAGGAAGAGGCTGCCCGCGTGCGAAGAAGAGCGATGGCGAGCGGGGGTGCGATTCCATCTATAGCTAGCCAAGAGTCCGGGTTAGAGAGGATGTAAATTTGGAGAGACATTTAGATAGTCTGTTGGAGACGTTTTAAGTTCAATAATAGCTAAATTTGGTTTTACAAAATAATTTGACTAATCTCTTAGAGATGCTCTAAAAGTATCCATAACAAAAGCTACCCATAGTCATATGGACTATCCATAAAGAATAATAACATTGATTTTTCTCTCGTATCCTCTCTTTCGGTCACAGTGAAAAAAGAAGTATATGGCCTTGCAAGAGACAAATTTTTTATGCCTTTTGTGTAGCAAGTGGGTCCCAAATTATATCTTTACATCGTGGCAAAAACATTAACTATGGATATCTGACATTAGGTCCATCTTCATGGACTACATGATCCATATACATTTACTTATCGTGGAGAAACCTAGCAGACAAAGAAATAAGACACCTTTACTTACCGTGGCAAAAAAAAAGAATACTTTAGTAGAGTTTGTTCTCTGTCTGCGTTATGCACTTATGGCTCGCTCACAAATAAAAAAAGAAAGGTCCTACCCTAACAGTATCGCATCAGTATACCTGATAGTACTTGTATTTCACTTTAAAGATCTTTTGCATCTACATCACCATTATCATCGCTAATCAGCGACAGCCATCGGCCTTATACAATAATAATAAATGAACTAATGCGCCACGACACTACTACTAGTATACTTTAGAGCACCGTCCGATCCATACGTCGTGATGAACAACTGTTTGCTGTTACTGCTTCTGACCGAAAAGGGTCCTGAGGATGGTGTCTCCGAGCCCAGGCACCGACGACAGGAAGTGTCCGGTGCCGGGGAGCTCGTGGTAGTTGACCCAGGCGAGCTTGCCGGCGAGGTACCTCTGCAGCAGGACGGGGACGAGGCCGTCCTCGTCGCCCTGCCACAGGTGCACGGGGCAGGGCGGCTCCGGCAGCGCCATGGGGTCGAACTCCCACTTGCCGAACATGACCATCATGTCGCGGTAGAAGGACTCGTGGATACCCTGCTGCGTCGCCTGCTCCCGCCTCTTCTGGAACGTGCCGTCCGCCTTCATCTTGGTCCGGAGCTCGGCGTCGCGCGCGTTGGGCAGCGGCGTGGTGCCGGCCACCACCGTGGAGGTGGGCAGCCAGCTCTGCTCCATCCACCAGTGGAGGATGCCCGGCGCGTGGTGCGACACGCGCAGCGCCCACTGGTCGCCCAGCTCCTGCTTCGCGTACACCTCCGCCGCCAGCTCCGGCGGGAACCCCGGCCACCAGTAGTTCACCACGGGCGCCATCATAGCCGCGCCGGCGATCCTGCAGGCAGGCACAGGCAGAGAGCTCGGTAAGTATGATGACAGACACACACACACGCTCAAGATTCAAGACCTTGTCCTTTCCTCCACACAAGCGGCATTTGCTCACCTGTCGGGGATGTACTTGAGGGCGCCCCAGACGGCATGGGAGCCGAGGGAGCTGCCGATGACGTAGAACTTGGGGCCGAGCCCCAGCGCGTCGGCGAGCTCCTCCACGTCCAGCGCCGCGCTCTTGACGGACCGGTTCGGGTTGGGGTCGCTCTGCCCGTAGCCGGCGCGGTCGAAGCCCACCATGTACACGCCCAGCTCCTCCGCCACTTCCTGCAAACAATTCATTCAAGATACGATCCGTCACGACTTGTGGACAGAAACGGATTCCTTCTTTTTATCTGATGAAATCTAACGACGTGCTAGAGAAGATGTGCCGGGAATGAGTCGTCAGCAGCTGTTCTGTTTCTGTGAGAAACGGAGCAAATTTCCACGCAATACAACGCAGCTAATCTCCACAATCGCGCCGGCGATGTGTCCAAGACCTTTTGAAAGGTCCTAGTTTGGTTTTGGTAATTGAGTGACAACTTAGGTGGACTAATATGTGTTTGAAGTGAAATTACACAGGTGATTAGTCCATAGGTGATCATGTGTGAGCAACATATGCCATAGAGGTGAAATGGCTTGGAAGATGTTGCAAGGCTCATACATGTGATGAAGGAGCTTATTGCATATGTGACATGACATGTGGTCATATGGCTAAGATGGAGAAGATCAAGGCAAGACTTGGCTTGATGGACCGGTTGCGAAGGTGAAGGGCAAGTTGAGGCTTTGAAGCCGTTGGTACCGAGTGTCGGGAGGCTTAAGCAAGACTTGGCGCCGAAGGACCGAAGCGATGGTGAAGAGCAAGTGATGTCAAGATCGATGGACCATGGAGGCCATGTGATGATATAAAGTGGATCATATCATTTGAAGATAGGTTGGTGCATGTGTTGCATCAACACCGAAGGAGATGGAATGGAATGCGCAAGGCAAAGGTATATTTGTAGGGCATTTCATTTCACCGGTCATAGGTGTGTAGAGAAGATTATGACCGGGTTTAGGATAGATGGCCGTACTATTAAGAGGAGCAAACCTGTTTGCATATCGGTCATCTAGTGCCACTTGAGCGATCTAACTTTGCGATGTTACTAAGATCGAGTGGCGTGGTGAGGGCAAGTGAAAATCCTTTGAAAATTGTTTGTGAAAATGCTAACACACATGCACAAGATGATGTACACTTGGTGGTGTTGGCACATTTGAAAAGGAGAAGAAACCGGAGTTGAAAACGTGGTTTTCAGGCTTGACCGGACGCTGAACAGCGACCGGACGCTGCGATCGGACGCGTCCGGTCAGTTGTGAAGAAAAACGACCGGACTCGCCTGTACCACTGTTCACGAGAGGCATCAGGTTCAAACAGTTTGATCGGACGCTGAGTGAGTCCGGTCACTGGTGACCGGACGCGTCCGGTCGATAAAAAACCTCTCTGGAACCTCTCTGGTTCTGACCGGACGCTGAGCGAATTTCTTGACCGGACGCGTCCGGTGCTAATGACGTAGAGTCCGGTGATCGCGAAGTTTTTCGTCCAAATTAACCGTTGGACGACCGGACGCGTCCGGTGGTGATCGGAGCGTCCGGTGCTCTCGTTTGGAGCTTTTTGAGCAGTAGCCGTTGGACGATCAAACGAACGACGTTGAATTCGCGTGGACACGTGGCTGTCATCCAGCGACCGGACGCAGTGGGAGCGTCCGGTGATCACTTGACCGTGCGTCCGGTCGTCGCGTTTTTCGCGCAGTGAACAGGTAACGGCTAGTTGAGCCCTTGGGGCTATAAAAGGAGATGGTGGCCGGCCTTGGCTGGTGCTCAGCACCCTTGGGACTTGGTGTCCATGCTTGGGGAGTGCTTGGGAGCCCTCTAACTCGCTTGTGCTTGCTAGTGTGCGAATCTATTGCGAGTGAGCGATTCTAGTGCGTTGCTTTGAGAGATTGCATCGAGTGGCACTAGGTGTTCGAGTTGCAAGCCGGTGGTGCTTATTACTCTTGGAGGTTGCCACCTCCTAGACGGCTTGGTGATCGAGTCTCCGTCGTGAAGCCCGCGTGAAGATTGTGCGTGGCTCCGGAGAAGGATTGTGAGGGGCATTGTGCTCGCCCCGCGGGGATCGCGAAGAGCAACTCTAGTGGATTGCGCGTGTCATTGAGTTACCCTCACTTGTGGGTGAGTTCTTGCGGCGCTCGAGTGTCGAGCTAGGTGTGGTGCCTATTAGCCGCCGAACTACCAAAGTGTGTGGTCGACACAACGGGGACTAGCTTGGTGGCAACCAAGTGAACCTCGGGAGAAAAATCACCGTGTCAACTTCGTGTTCATCTTCTCGGTGGTTTGCAAACTCTTTTCACTAGCTTGTATTTACTTGTTCATATACATGTGCTAGTTGCTCTTATGATTAGTTGGCTTGTGTAGCTTGCTAGTTACCTTCCTTGCTTGTGTAGCATAGAAGTTGATCCCGTGAGTGACTAGTTGACTTGTAGTCTTGCTAGTCACATTGCTTAGTTTGTATAGCTAAGTTGAGCTCACTAATTTGGCTTGTGTAGCCTTGTTATTGAGCATTGCTAGTGAGCTTAGGCTTGGTGCTTTTGCTTAGTGGCATGTGTAGGAGCTCCCCGGTTGATTGAGTACTAGTTGCATAGGTTTGTGTGACCTTGCTTCTAGAATTGGTTAGGTGAGCTCTAGCTAGCCCGACACCTTATTTGCATTGTTTAGGATCTTTTGTAAGGTGTCATAGAGTATAGGTAGAGGGGTGTAGTCTTGGCTAGACCGATAGTTTTAATTCCGCATTTGTTTCGGTTAGCCGACGCGATTAATTTTAGAAAGGACTATTCACCCCTCCTCTAGTCCGCCATCTCGACCCTTCACCTTTGGGGAAAAAAAGGATCAACAGCAGATCCAGAAAAGGTCGAAGCTTTTTCCATTGGTGGCGATCCCCCCCGTTCCCAAGCGTCGGGTCACGATGAAGGAAAAGGAGAGAGCCGAGTCCGCGGCGACCATGGAGAGCAGCGGTAGCGCGATGCTGCATAGGCCGGCGAGAAAGGGTCACAGGACAGGGCACTGACCGGCGCCAGGCGGACGATGTCGAGCCGGGAGCCGGTGAAGCCGTGGGAGTAGACGACCTTGAACCGCGCGTCCTCCTTGCTGGCCCCGGACTCGGCGTACGCCAGGTGGCGCCCGTCCCTGAGCCGCACCCTCGGCGCCGTCGCCTGCGGGGCCCTCGGCGGCGTCGCGGCGCGGCAAATCCACCTGTTGAGCGCGCCCGCGACGAGGGAGCCCATCGCGGTCCCCCGTTTCCGTTGCCGCTGCATCTTGGCGGCGCAGCCCAGCACGGGCGCCTTGGCCAGCAGCTCCATTGCGGCGCGGCGAGGGCGAGGAAGAGGAAGAGGCACAAATCCAAGTCCAGCTGCTGAGGAAGGGGGAGGGACCGCGGCGGCTGCAGTCGACGCCTGCCCTGCCTCTCTTGGTGCTGGCTCACTACTGTCCGTGACGTGGCTGCTCCTAGAGTCTATCAAGCTACAGTACTGTAACTGTGCAGTAGCGTGACGGCGGCGTTCCCGGGCAAGAAACGTGACGGGCCCCCGATCCGGCCTCGCTTGACGTTTTGTGCCAAAGGGGTTTTTAGGCGTTCGCGTTCCGCACGGTGGTTGCGAGAAACGTGGAGGGAGGGCCCAAGAAACGTGCAGGCCCACCACCGCCCAGCCCAGTCCGCGTCGCTCTCCACGACGCAAACGCAGTGCTCCTCCCTCCGTCCGCTGGAAGTGGGAGCCAGCCAGCCAGCCGAGACGCTGGTGGTGTTTGGCCACCGACCAACCGTTTGGCCGCTTGCGTCAAACGCCCGCCCGGCAGCAGCCTTGTTAAAGCATCTCCGACAACTCCCTATACTCACTTGATATTCTTATAAATTTGGTAAAAGCACAAATATTTTTCTCCAACAACTCGCTAAATGAACTTGCTATTTTTTCCAACTTCCTATTCATCCATGCCGCACGCGTAAATTTCCGCGCGCGGAGGTGAGGTTGCTATCCCGTGATTTCACCGTGGCGGGCTGCCGCGCGCTGTTCCCCACCTCTCCTAGCGTAAAATCTTTTTCTCTCCTCTCCCGCGGCAACGCAGATCGGCCTAGATGGGCCTAGTTTTTTTATTTTAGCAAGTTGAAATAGCAAATTGTTGGAGAGAGGTCTTTTTTTTTAATTGTCAAATGAATTAGCAAGTTGCTAAAACTCATGATATACCGAGTCATTTTTTCCAACTTGTTGGAGATGCTTTACGTACAGTAGCTCGCCAAACTCCAGCTCTGCATTGCATTGCATTGCATGTGGATAAACAGTTGAGGGAGGTGGCGCTCCAGCGACCGTGATATTGCCCCATTCCGTTGCCAACAAGGACGTCGTCGACGACGACGACAAGGAGTCTATTCTTAGGTTAGCCCCGCTGCCATTGACAGGAAGCAACGGCTATGATTATGGGGATGACAGGTGCGCGGAGAACGTTTATAGGTTGTGTGTGTCAAGGATTTTTATTCCATATATCTCGGCAAACCTTGCACACAACACAGGAATCCCATGACTTTGGGACGCCAGCAAAGCACGCACGCTACCTGCCTAGTAACTGTCATACACTACGTACGTACTGGGAAAAATACTGTAACACTTCTAGTACAATACAATACGTACGCATGACTCCTATATATTATAAAGCTGTCAAGTACCCACTGTGTAGTATTTTCTTTTTATAAACTCTCGTCTGGCGTAGTAGAGGCAGGTGGCCAGTGGACGCTGCAGTTTGCTTGGAGCTGGAGAGCCAGGACAAAAGTAGTTCTCGCTCCGTCAAAAAAAAATATAATTATAAAAACTTTAACTAAATTTACAGTATATATATAGTATTAGCATTTATATTTTAAAACAAATTTATTATGAAAACATATTTTATAACTAATCCAACGGTATTATTTTATCTTATAAGTATTAGTATTTTTCTATATAATTCTAGCTAAAGTTTACGATGATTTGAGTTGATTTCTCGGGATGTAAAAATTGCAATTTTTTTTTTTGCGAGGAGTACTCCGTACTATATGACAGTTTAGGCAATTCATCCTAGGCCTTGTTTAGTTTCCTAAATTTTTTGGAACGGCTCCTGTAGCACTTTCGATGTTATTTAACAAACTTTATCCAAATATGAACTAACTAGGCTCAAAAGATTCGTCTCGACATATATATACTAAAAGTACAATTAGTTATTTTTTTATCTACATTTAATACTTCATGCATGTGTCTAAAGATTCATGTATGGGAACTCTAGAAAATTTTTGGGTTTTTTTTTTCAAAGTAAACGGGCCCTAGCTGGAGAGCCAGCACCGTTGCTGTTCTAGAAGAAGTCTAGAAGAAGGCAAGATGCTGTGTACTGTAAGTACTTATCTGCATGTGCCTCGGCTTCCATCTCGGCAATCCTTGCACACAAGAATCCTATGACTTTGGGGCGCACGCACGCACGCTGCCTGCCTAACTGCTAGTACGTACGCGGACGGTACTATTAACCTTAGCAGCCCGGCCGGTACTCGGATCATCATGCTTACTCCTACTTAATTAAAAAAAACTAATATTTTAATCTTTGCATACGATACACAGTTGATAGTTGGCAGAGAAGTGCTTTCTGGTCGGCACGAACTATTTATTATTAGAATATTTCTTTTGTAGATTAAAGCAAAATGAGGGGAAAACATCGTTTGGGATAGGTCGACACGAACCGGCTTGAGAAAAAAAAAACCATTTGTTTTGGCAGAGAATATTATTACAATATTTTAATCTATGAAAAAATAGGAAAAGAATTGAATACGTTTTCATTGTATTATTTTTAATAAAACTAATAAAAACGCCAAATCTGACCTGCGCTAACCGTCGATCAGACTAGTCTGTTCGTTTGAGTTTGTCATCCGACTTTAAATCTAAATCTGGTGACGACAGGTACAGTAGACAGCGGCGACAGGTAGGAAGCGGATGGATAGTTTGGCAGCTGAGAGAAAACGCCGCTGGTTCAGCTACTACTAGTAGGAGTAGGATTACCAAACAAGGCCCACGTCGTCGTCGTCCCTTTGCCAGGTCGTCACCTTCCCTTCCGAAGACACCACCGACAGTTCCCACCGCTCCCTTTCCTAAGAGGATCTTCAAGAGACTCTCCAAATTTCACTCTCTAAATCATCATTTAGAGAGTCATTGGCATAAAAATCGTTTTCTATATCTTCTTACTTTCCAACAGCTTTTCTATATCTCACACGCACTCTAGAGAGCTATTCTCGTCTTCTATTTATAGCTAGCGAAAAATCCGGAATAGAAAACGGCTATATTTAGATAACCATTTAGAAAAGCTGTTGGAGGATAGTTTTTCACTCAAATCTCTATTCCTAACATTTAGGAAAGATATAGAGAGTCTGTTGGAGTTGCTCTAAGGGACGATCTCCCTCCATTCATCAATGGAGGCAGGCAGCAAGGTAACCACCGCACACACGCTATCTACTCATGAATCATGATGTATGGATCGGAACGGAGGAAATCATCACATGGCTGGCGAGCTAGTTCCTTGTGTTTCCGATTTTTGCTTCTTTGCTACGCCCACGTATTAGCTGTTTTAGAAAGCGGTGAACTAAAATCCCATTCCCAATTTCCCATTCGTGATTAATTAACACCCGACAACAATCCAGTGCTACCACATGACATGACGATCGACGTACAGTGCTGTAGATAGAAGAGCTAGATCAATAGCGACGGGCACGGCGCGGTGGTGTTGTGTACTACTACATACCTGGGAGAAGCGGACGCTGTCCTCGCGGGATCCGGTGAAGCCGTGGGAGTAGACGACCTTGAACCTTGCCTGGTCCCTGGGGACGCCGGTCTCGCAGTAGGCGAGGTGGCGGCCGTCGCGGAGCCTGAGCCTGGGCGCCGTCACGGGGGGCCCGCCCTCGGTGCCGCACACCCGGGGCGGCGGCGGCTGCGGCTGCACGGTGCGGGACAGCCACCCCGCCAGCGAGTCCAGCATGGCCGCGGCCGGCGCCGGGGTCACCGCGTCGCCGCCGCCCTTGGCCTGGCCCTCCTCGTCCCACACCTGCGGCATCGACGTCACCCACATGCTGGTTCGGTTGCTGCTCTGGATGCGGATCAGATGGATGGCCTGTGCCCTGTGGTGGTGGTGGCTGTGCGCGCCTGGCCAGGGGCGGTGTGCGGGTGGTGGTGGCGTGTGCAGTGGTGGGCGTCGCCGCGCGCTGGACTCTGCTGGCCTCGACGTGTCGAGAGAGGCGGGCTATATAATAGCAAGCGAGAGAGAGCGAGGCGCGCCGGGTCTCGGGCCGTTGCGTCGGGGTCAGAGGTTGGTGGGTGGGCATGCATGGGCCACCGTCCGCCCGGCCCGGGACTGCCTCACCTACCGGCTGGCAGGCTTCTGACAGGCTCCCGTGGTCCGAGCACCAGCGGACTCACTGTAACTGAAGACTTTTTTTTTCTTTTATTTTTTATAGTACGGTGTATGTCTGTATACGTGTACTGTTGTTGATGATGTGAAAGGTGTAGTACAAGTACAAGTAACCGAAGACCCGATCCGCCGAGCGCGGCGGGTGGGTTGGTGAGCTGAGCTAGCTAGCGCGCAAATACTACGTGCGTGCGTGCGACGGACGAGTGCGCTGCGGATGGTGCGAGACGACCAGCTTTCATTAATTCCTACCGTGGATCGCAGTCCGGCCGGCCGCCATGGTGTTGCCTGGACTGGGTAGATCGCACTAGGTACTGGCTCTCTTCAACTTATCAGCCGTCCTAACACTATTAAAAAAAAACCAGTTAAAGTTAACTGAAATATTCTGCCTAGTGCTTCTTGATCGAGCTGCTGCCGGTGCGGGACGCCGCCGCTCTCGGAGTACGCATCACGCATTCCCGCACTACTAGAATTCGGTTCTTTGAGGCCCTCCGCAAAGGCCCCAAAACCCTCGGCAAAGACTTTGCCGAGGGCAGCCCTCAGCAAAGAGGGTCTTTGCCGAGGGCACTTTATCGGGCACTCGACTCTCGACAAAGATAAAAATGAAAAAAAACTCAAAAATAATAGATTAATTTTTTTTATTTGGAGGAGAGAGCCATAAATTAGCACCCCTCGGCAAAAAGGCCCAAAAACCCTCGGCAAAGACTTTGCCGAGGGCAGCCCTCGGCAAAGAGCCCTCGGCAAAGAGGGTCTTTGCCGAGGGCACTTTATCGGACACTCGGCTCTCGGCAAAGATAAAAATGAAAAAAAAAACTCAAAAATAATAGATTTACAAAAAAAAAAATATTTGGAGGAGAGACCCATAAATTAGCACCCATCAACCCCTAGCTATTGTCTTTTTTCTAGATTTTTAGCACACATTTAAGCACATTTTACGGATTTTAGCAAACTTTGCGGCGGAGGGGATTCGAACTTAAAGACCTCTCTCTTGCGCGGTTTTAATACCACTACACTACACCATCATATGTGTCCATATACAGTTTTAATACCTCATATATTATATCAAACCGAGTGTAAATTACTTTTTTGAGACCCTAAACGAATTCAAATAAAAAAATTGTCAACTACAAAGTTTCATATCTTTTTGAGATCTACAAACTTTATTTTGGGTGTTTTTCCATCCAAGGTCATTAAAAAATTCGTATTTTGAATTTTTGAAATTCAAACATAGGTTTAGCAACATTAATATTTGATTTGTCAAATAAGAAAATGACCAATATAAACTATGTAGATCTTAAAAAGTTATACAACTTTGTAGTAGAAAACTTTTTTATTTGAATTAATTTAGTGCTTCAAAATATATTTTGAAAAAAATTTGCCGAGGGCCAAAAGATAGGCCCTCGGCAAAGAGTAAAAAACTTTTTTATTTGAATTAATTTTGTGCTTCAAAATATATTTTGAAAATTTCTTTGCCGAGGGTTAAAAGGAAGGCCCTCGGCAAATAGGTCTTTGCCGAGGGCCAAATCTAGCTCTCGCCAAAGACATTCTTTGCCGAGTCCCCGAGTTTTGACCCTCGGCGACGAACAGAATTCAGGTAGTGACGTCCGGTACATGCACTGCCGCCGGTCGGTGCCATGGAGAACGAAGCGTCGAATTAGCCTAGCTACTCTGCTCCTATCCGATTCTACTGGCTCACTCTATTCCTATTTAATCAGTTTTTATTTAGTATTTGTTTCGTGACGGCTGTGTATTACACACACACATTTAATAATATAAATAAATTCAATTTAAAAGAAAAAACAGTTACACCTCAATGGATCGACCGTCACGCGATAATGATCCTCCTGCTCATGTCCTGCTAGCTGACTGCTGTAGTGCATGCTGGTGGTGGCCCCATGCAGATTTATTCCGTCGTTAGCCTCCCTCACTCTAACTACCCCAGCGCTGTGCATGGATGGATCGTTCGTATTAAATGTCAAGCGCGCACGCATACGCATCGCACTCGCTTCTTCAAACACGAAACCATGCACAGCTGCTAGCTGCACGCAATCATTCACTACAGGTAATGTCGGCCGCCTCAGCTGCACTCGCCTCACAGCTACCTTCAGTTCTTCCTGCACGTATGTTCAGTTCTTCCTGCACGTACTCGCTCGTGTGTCTCGCGCTATTTCAACCATTAATTTTCCTTCACATCAAACAGCATGCATGCATGTTGCTTTGCTTTGATATGGTCTTCCATCTTCCAATAATTTTGGATTACTCACTCTTACTCTATTCCAAATTACAAGTCATCTCAATAATCTTAGAGAGTCGAAGCATCTCAAATTTAACTAAAATTGTGAAGATAAATATAAAAAATTATGACATCAAATAGTTATACTATAAAAAAAGACCTAATAAATATTATTTCATAAATTTCATTAAATTTGAAAAAACTTAGCAAATTCTTGGAAAGAACAGAGGGAGTAATCAAATACCGCCATGGTAACATGTAAACAATAGTGTTCGACCGGATGTGCTTCTTTAACTTCTTCATGCAAAAGGTTGTGTCCGTCAAAAAAAAAGAAAACAGTTAGGCTCTGTTCGGCAGAATCTATGATCCGAGAATAAGTTGCAATGACGGATTTCTTGTGAGTGGAAAATACTGTTTCAAGATAGATTTGTTCAGATTAAAGCTGGTTTGTAGCTCAAGCGACGCCTCCTCCTAACATTATTTTTGCTCGTTTTCGTGATGATTTATTTAATCACTGCTGCAACCAAATTCATTCAGCAGATTTGACGGTTCGCGAGTGGGAGAATTATTACTAGCCACGCATGGTTTCAGCGCATCGCATCACGTTTATATGCCTACACGCCCAACGCCTAGGAAAGCTTCTCTCTCTCTCTCTCTCTCTCTCTCTCTCTCTCTCTCTCTCTTTTTTTTTGCGACAAAAGGGGATCGATTCATTAAGATGAGAGGGGACTACAGTCTGCAGACATCAGGTTAACAATGCAATCCGGGCACTCTTGCCACCACCCGAACCTTGCATCACCCGACACCTGCTTAGTTAGCACATGAGCTACTCTATTACATTTCCTGCTAATGAAAAGAGACATGGAAATCTTGAAACCCCAAGCTCTAGTCCCTAATCTCTCTGAGAAGTGTTGCAACATGTGATCTCTAATTATCCCCCGCATTCCACAGGTACGGTTCACGACCTCCTGGCAATCAGTCTCAAACCACACCTTCAGAACCCCCGCTTGCTGCGCCAAGACTAGACCATCTCGACAGGCAAGAGCCTCCATAGTGGGAGCATCGTGGCCATCATCATACCATCGAGCCTCTCCTCGCACAAAGCCTCCAGCCTCATCGAGTAACACAGCACCACCGTGTTACGATCACTGATAGTATTCAGAAAACATAAGGACGAATCTCACAGAGTCTAGGATAGTAGCAGAGAACTGGAATTGGGAAAAGGTAGCAAGCACAAGGTTGGGATCAGAGGAAGTGCTTGCAGGCGAAGGCAAAGTAGTTTGTTTACAATATTCATCAATGATGTTTCCCTTCTCCTCTTCCTATTACATATAGCTACTGCAGGTAAGCTACTTGTTTACGCCGTCGCCCAATCCGTGCCCGTGACGCGAGTGTTGGGGGCTCTCGTCCTGTTGGATCGCCTTGGCAGCGGCCCAGGCCCAGGCCCAGGAACATCTTCAGGCCTAGGCCTGCGTCCTTCTTCTTCATCGGCTTCAACCTCTTGCGCCGGACGACTAGCAGTGTCGACGACGGGCGTTACACACCGGTTGCCTCCTTTCTTTGAATTTAATAAAAGGTGTCATCGGTATTACATTTCATCCATCCTATAGGTTTTGTTTAGCTACACACAAATATACCTCCATTCACGTAGATTGAAATAAGACCTGGGTTTTCGCAGCGCGGCTCATCCTCGGTAACCGCTATGAAAGTTAGTCCCTCCGTCTCTTTTTAAGTGTCGTCCGAAAAGCGTGTCTCTAAGGGAAACACTTCTACAGACAGTTATTTAGAGACGGAGGGAGTACTCCTATGTTTGTCCTTTGACAAGGTATATGAAAGGCAAAGGCTGAAAAAAGCTGATGGAATGGTTTCATCCACAGATGTGGGCAATCAGCCATCATGGCAGGCACGGTTTCCCTGTCTCAACCTTATATTATTATATCCCTTGCGCTTTCAGGAATTGGACGCGCGTCGCATGGATTCAGCAGGGATGGCGTGTGCGACGACGTCCATTCGATGGGTATCACTGTCACTGTTCACGCTGCGGACCATCAGCTGCCCATCGATGATCCAGCAAGCTCTTGACCTTGATGGCTTGCAATTGGGGCGATTCGAATTCGATAGGCCTTTGTTGACGCGGCAAACTAACATAACGACGGTCAAGGAAAACGTGTTCGTTGCCTTGTTTGGTGGTCAATTCTCAGCAATAACTGACGACTGCTTCCTCATTCCCTGTGGAACAACACAAACCAAACGCAGTCTCCATCTACTTACTCCCGTGGATATTTTCTTTGGAGGAGGGGGGCGCAGGGCAGGTAGGCATTCTGTTGCTTTCATATGAGCTGCTGGATGAGCCATGCCTGTTCCCTGCCTTCATTTCATCCTCATCCTTCATCCAGTGGTTGCATCAGCTGGACATGAATAAGCAAACAGTGATTGGTCGGCTTTATTATGGGAAGAGTACGTGAGGCCACAGCTGAATTCTTGCAGCACGTTCAGATCTGCCTGCAGGTCAAGCCGAAGAAGAGGCCAAGTCAAGTATTTTACTACTACTCCCTCCGTCCAACAAAACATACAATTCTCGCATATCGAGAAGTCAAACATTTTAAACTTTGACCGAAGTTATATAAAAAAATACTAATATTTTTTATACAAAAAATATATCATTAGATTGCTAATAGAATATATTTTCATAATAATTTTATTTAACGACATAAATACCAATAATTTTTATTATAACTTTGGTCAAACTTGAATCAATTTGACCGGCACGCATCCCATAATTGCATGTTTTTATGGACAGAGGGAGTACATGAGAACTCGATAGCCAATAGGTGGTCAAACAAACATCTGGTACAAGTAGACTGGTAGTGGAGATAAAGCAAGGGTTCAAATGCGAGATAAAGAATTAGTGGACTCGGCTCACGAAGTAGTTGAAGAAGATATATATGATATAATGTAGCAGCCTTCACTATTTTGTAGTCAAAACTTTGTCCATTTCCTCGTTTCTATATGTGATCAGCAGACATCATTGAAGAGGGTGCTGAGCAGATCTTTCTCGTCCAGTTCGTGGACAGGAAAGCATTCTCATCACATCTCGAGTAGGTGAACGCCCTTTTCGTTTCATAGATACTCCTTCCATTCCAAATTACAAGACGTTCCAAGAATTTTGGAGAGTCAAAGTTTTTCAACTTTGACTAAAATTATAGAGAAAAATATAAAGATTTATACCATCAAATATACATATTATGGAAATATAACTAATGGAGAATCTAATTGCACTTAGTTGATATCATAGATATTATTATCTTATTATATAAACTTGGTCAAAGTTGAAAAACTTTGACTCTCCAAAATTCTTGGAATGTCTTGTAATTTGGGATGGAGGGAGTAGTAGATAGATAGAACCAAAAGCAAGGAGACAATTCATTGAAAGAAGCATCCACATGCAAATCTGAAGGAGCAATTACTTGAGTAGTTATAGACGTATATATACTAATTATAAACTATTCTGGACATTTTATTGTCCTAGTCATCATTCTCAGATCGAGGCAATAAAGAGAGATCTAAAAAGTTGGGATATACCTAGAGATCTATGTTTGGATAGAAATGCATGGAGAACAGCCATTGACGTGCCTGAACCGTGACTAGGGTCTCTTGTTGGGTTTCAACTCTAGCCTACCCCAACTTGTTTGGGACTAAGAGGCTTGGTTGTTGGTTGGTTGTTGGTTAGTCATCATTCTCAGATCAATACAGCCGGGTATCGTTTGTCCAGCAAATCAATCTTTTTTTTAAAGAAAATGAAGCATACTCCTATACAACTCTGGGAGGATCCGTATATAACACTCAGCAGTAATACAATATACAGAACGGGGTCAAACTAAAAGTCACATCACAATTTTAGCTCTCAAAAATTGACAACATTGCAAATACGATACAGATACCTCTCGTTTGAGCTTTCAGCATGAAGCAAATACTAGAAAAACCCAGCGTGTGCTGCTCAGCAGCAACAATATGCTTAATCCAAGGAACATCACGGCTATTGTTAGCTACTGTGCATCGATTTTACAAGCCAAAACTACACCAATATATTCTCAGAAACATGGTTGACCCATATATTTTGAAAGATTGCCGCCTCTTCAAAAATTATACCTCAGTACCGGGTATCCTTTGCTCCTAACAAAAAAGATACCAAAACCCAAAAGGAGGTGTGCTTCTTTACTTTCATGTGCACAAATCCCGAAATTACTCTTGAGATCCACCCCTTGATTTAGCCCTTATTTCAAGATCTCTGATACGGTTACTTAGCACAGAACTCGATTGCTCACATTCCTTGTCTGCTATAGGAGAATCGACTCCGGTACTTAGCACAGAACTTGGTTGCTCACATTCCTTGTCTGCTATAGGAGAATCGACTCCAGCACTTAGCACAGAACTCGATTGCTCACATTCCTTGTCTGAAATAGGAGAACTGACTCCAGGACTTGACTCGGGTCCACCTGACAGGTTTAAGGGCTGCACTTGTGCAGGCGTAGGATGAGATTCCAAGGGAGGAAGATTTAAGCAGAGTCTTACAGCCGGATTCCGGATAACTGAAAAAGATGAAATATTTTTATCAATTAAGGAACATGGATCATAAGATAGGCAGAGACCATGAACCAAAGAAAGATATCATGTCTGGAAAGTGACATACCAGCACCATAAACAAGTGAGAAAAAGTTTGATGTGACCCAGTAAAAGAAAATTGCCTGTCAAAGAAATAAAGGATAAATGGCAGCACAAATGTAAGTTGTGGTGTTATAGTTCCACAAATTATTAAAGCTGAGCAAATTTGACATGAGACAAATAATGTGTTTTGGATTGCCCACAGCATAAATATATATTCATTAGAAAGTGAGAACAACAGGCACAATTGGGACTACAAATTATGAACTGTCCTTTATGGTTACCACCAGCAATTACATTCAAACAATTGGCCATAGTTTCTAGAGCAGTAGCAAAACCAAAATAGCTGTGCCAAATGTAAAATACAAAATAGACTTGTTCGAGGGAAAAAAAATATAAACTTCCTCTCTAACACAGTCCCAGATAATTTAAGGATGATACACCCCACCCTTAGATTAAGGCACCGTGCATGTTAATTTTGAAGCTATTAACAAAAGTAGGCAGCCATAACTTTCTGTCATGGTGTCTGGTAGCAGATAAGTATAGACAACCCTAATCCAGAGAATTACTGAGTAGATTTTCCCAGACAAGGTATGATCTGGTCAGTTCAAAGAAACCAAACTGTCTGCCCAAAAACAGGTTATGAAATTACAATAACCAAATAAGGCCACAGAATGTTCAGTTATTTATTTTGAGAAGGCCACATCTAGCGTTTAGGAAGTAGCCAGAATGAGAACTTGCTGTTATTAAAAAAAGCCCTTAATGGTAATTTCTTAAGGGCCGGTATGGATCCTTTAGTGTTTACAAGTCATCCGATTAATCAAGATTAATCAGCCTAGTTGATCTCTAGACGTCGATTAGGGTCACCGAAGCGACTAGCTCAATTAGAAACCTAGTCGTCCGATTAGTCATTGCCTAATCGCAATTAGCCGTCTGACTAGGAGGGGGACGACCCAGCTGGATCTGTGACTGCTTGTCAAATTCATGAGCCTGCTCAACTGGAATTAGAGGTTATTGGGCTGCCAATTTGGCCTGTTAGGTTAGCTAGTGTACACAGATTCCACAAAAAACAGAGAACGAAGGCAGTAGTGATTTCCTTCTCCCACACCGCCGCAATTCCTCTTCTGCACGATTCCACCTCCCCTCACGCGCAATTCCTCCTCTTCCACATGCCTTTCCTCCTCCCCCACATACCATTCTTCGTCTCCTGCACGCTATTCTTTGTCACACGCCGTTCCTATGGTGAAGCCATCACCCCTCTTCGTGATGACTCCACCAATAGTGTGTGTGCGCTTTCCCTCCTCCATCTTCTTCCCTCCTCTCATATCCCTCACTCCGCAGTGCTAGCACCGCCCCCTCACTCCGCTGCCCCTCTGCTAGTCTGATTACTTGCTGTGCTGCACCCTCTGCTACTATGCCTGCAGCCTGCTTGCTGGTACTCCATAATATAAGATGATGTGCTACTGTTTTGCATATGTGCAAATGTGGAATGGTGCAGAAATAAACTTCACAAGTCACCAACTAGCCACTAATGTAGTCTTGATATTTGGTTTGTTGTGTATACTGTATAGTATATAGTATATATAGGTATATATATTAAGGATGTATACTATATAGTATATAGTATATATAGGTGTATATATTAAGGATGTATACTATATAGTATATAGTATATATAGGTGTATATCTATACTACTATATACAGCCGTAGAAGTACGGAACCTACGCTACTGTTACCCTGTAGCACTCTGTCGTTACCTCTTCCCAGTCAAACGTGCATCTCCTCTTTTCGTTTCCCAGAAGTTTCGAGGCCTCCTCATCTATAGTAAAGACCGACCAAAAGAGAAGGGGTTCGTTCCGGCCTCCACAACCTTCTCTGCCACTGCCTACACAGCCACACGACGCCGCTCGCTGGACAAGCGAGGCGGCCACGGTGTCTCCCTCTTCCTCTCCTCCAGCTGCGGATCCGCTCCGAGGCTGCCTCCGGCGGTGGCATGCTCCTCTCCTTCGTCCCCTCCCCCGGTGGCTGCTCCGCTCAGCACCCGGCTCCACAGGCGGCGCACACCGCCTCCTCCTCTCCTCCGCCTGCGGCTTCGCTCGGCAGACGGCAGGTCTCCTTCTTCTTCTTCTTCTCCTCCTCCGTCCCATGGCCCAAGCAGCGGCGCTGAACCAGCTAGATCGCCCTGCCGCCGTCAAAAACACGACGTGCTCGGAGGCCTGGTAGGTACTAATCCAGTAGGGACTCCAACGCCGTCCCACTGTCCTTCGCCTCAAAGATATCACATCTCCTCCCCTTCTGCATCTTCTTCCGTACAGGTACATGGATAAAATGTTACCTGCACACCAGGTGTTTGATAGAATGTTGCAGTAGTTTGAGAGAATGGTTTTGAGAAAACATTATTTTGCACTCATAGCTCTTATTCTTTCAATAATAATAGATAAGTTGTAACAAATTTATTACATATTTTTTGCTTCTAATCATTGAGGTTGCCTAGCACTGAAGTGATTATATCAATTTGCATTATCTTTTTCGGTTGTGAAATCTCTTTAGTATTCAATATGTCATGAATATTTTCCGTTTTAGATTCCAGATCGCATCCGACAATGATTGTAGAACCCTTCATCTTAGTCAACAGAGCATTGAACTGGTAACATCAACTTTCCAAACAGTTGCATTCTTACGATTTTAGGATGCTCCTTCTATGCTAATGCAATAGAACCTTCAACTGAAAACATGAAAGACATTATCCTGTGCAGCTTTCCAAACGGTTGTGTTATATGTGATTATGATGCTCTTTCAGTGCTATACACCGTCCTGCTATCCTCTTTACCTTTACTTTGCTGTGTCGCCCAGCAACCTTGCTGCTATTTAGTCATGCAGTGTCTTACAGTGTCTCAACAGCAACAGCAGCCTCCTATGCTTCCAGGTTGCTGACTGTTGGTGGTCATAGATTACATCCACATCTAAAGAGGTAAATCATCACTCCTATTATGAGCTCCATGTGACTGTTCTGGCTTCATTTTTTGTAGTCAATTTAGGATGTTGCCCTGTATGCCACCAAAGGCCTCCTAGATTCTAGGTGAGTGTGCTATTATCAACTAATTTTCCTGTTCCTATTCGTAGCAGCTTCGAATAATGGAAATGACCTCTTGCTATTGTGGTGTTAGGCGCATCCTATGAATGATACATGATCTCCGATGACTGCTTCAAATCGCAGACGAAGGGCAATTCTTCGAAATGAACAGATGGTACACTGCCTAAACAATGGATAACCGCTGATCTATTTTTTGGTTCCTCCAAATGGTATAATTTTCTTGCACATTATGCCACATGCTATAATTTTCTGATAGAGTATGGCAGATGCTATAAGATTCTTAAAAGTACGCCTTAGGTTCTATTTTTTTCGGTGGTGGTAAGGGATGCAAAAAAAAGGAAGGTAGTATGTTCCTTTTCAAAGACAACAAAGGTGAATTTAAAACAACTATGAGTTCTCTTTATTGGTTGTGTCACTTTTCCCTTATTTCAGTTGCCTTGCGACTGCTATATCATGTGCAGTTGTGACGTATCGGATTTATTTGGTTACTCCCATGGCTTTCTTCTATTTTTGGTAGTGGGAATTGATCTATTTTTTCTGGCAAACTGTTATAATTTCCTTGCAGAGTGTGCGTAAGGTTCTAATTGGTTGGATGGAGATGAGTGCTGACAAGAAGGTGAATTTAGGAGAACTATGAATGCTCACTCTCAGGTTCTGTTTGTTGGGCCTTCTCATTCATCTCGCAATGTCCGACGATGCAACTCTTCAACCACTATATATACAGAATAGTAACATTTGTTGCCAGCAAATCTTGCCCTGGCACCAACCAAACGACATCATTTTAAGTTGGTTTGTCGAATGCGAGACGTTATAACAGTCATGGTGAAAAAGCGTTTCTATATGACCACGTTGACAATTGTGGGTATAATCATGGCAAAGAGTACTGACAATAACCCTTCTCATACACCCAACGTGCATACTCCCTATGCAGTTTCGATGAAATCTATAGCGGTTTCTTAACCTCTTTAAAAAAAGGTTCACTACTACTGTTCTTAGACGTACAACACCAGAAAAAACCTCCCGCGGCAGCGCGGGGGGCCTACTAGTATTAAGGATATGCCCTGAAATATATAGGACGACTAGGACCGACTAAACTCGACTAATCAGTCTGGTCAATGACTAATCGCGATTAGTCACCTAGTCTGTCCCATAGTGACTAGGTTCGACTATACGATTTGTAAACATTTCCTTTCATTTTGGAGGAATTGGACTCTACTTTATGGACAAGGCTATTTGGCTTGGAATTTGGCATTCCACAACTTTCCAAAGTTTGGATATAATATAAGTTTGTCTTAAATTCATGGGGTGAGATAGTTACTGATTTCATAGATCTTCATGCTATGACTTATAGCACGCTCTTCGGTTTGCTCCTCTACAACAGAACTGCAGCAAATAAGTATCTCCCACATGTGGCCTATGACAGTACTCAAGTATATTCCACATGTGGTCATATTAACTTAATTGATCTATGCCTAAATTGTGATTATTAGAATGGATTTGAATTACAAGGATCTAAACGGGGCCTAAGTGATTCCAGAGTTTTGTACCTTTGGAAAGCTCGTTGTAAATGAAGGTAAACAGGACAGTGAATTGATTGCTTACTTAAAAACCTGAGTAGTTTCACAGTTACGTACCTTTGGAAAGCCTATTGTAAATGGAACAAACATAACCCCAAAAAATCTAGAGACCGTTTTCATTGTTTTCGCCATAGGATTTCCTTCCATGCCATCTTGCATATTAAGCTGAAACATATAGTTTTTTTTAGAAAAAAACACTAATTTCTTGACAACAAAATAACAGATAAACACAGTGGATAAAATGCAAACCTCTACTGTAGCCAGAAAGGTCAGTGATGTTAACACTGGGAGGATGAATAAATTATCAGGAGTCGTCAAATCAGTAAACCAATACACACCACCACCTTTCATAGAAGGGACTTTCTCAACCATATTCGATATCTAAAGATGGAATATAAAACATATACATTAGAAATAAGAAATAAGGTTAAACTATTGCTACATGAAATATCTAAGTCAGTGACAATGCAATTGCTGATTAGAATTCTGGATGCAACAGTAATGTGGTGTAAACTATAAACTTACAGCAAAGAAAAAGCTCATGAATATAGGTCCCTGTATGAATAGACCCTTCAATGGTGTCAATGGAGTCACACCATGTCTGAAGCAAGACAGTAATGAAACAATTATTTTAGTAGCGTATCTTATACAGCTTGCATGAAAAGAGGAAACAAATTACTAATAGAAAAAGAAATGGAAAACATGAAACTATCTTGCAGTTTTGAGATTGAATAAAAAGTTAGACATAGAAAGCAGCACACCTAAGGAACAGCTCGCCCAATTTCTGTTTCCCCACTTCCATTGACCTTGGATCAGTTGACTACAAAGCACAAATAGTAAAATAGTATGTCATTACGAGCATACCAAGTAAATGCTAAATGAATTCATATAAACCACAGTGTGGACTGAACAAATTAACATACTGACATTTCGCATCTCTTCATTGATGGCTTCAATTTCTGGTCTCATCTCCTGCATCATATAATTAATGACATAATAATTGTAGAAGTCCACTTAGATGTGAATATTGTTGGATGCAAGAACACTAAGGAACTTCACATGGTATGGCTAAAGGTTAAAAAAAATCAAAATTAGAAATCTCACCGCGGAAACCTTTAGATTTGTCTGTCCCTGTTCATGGTTGGATATGAAATTTCCTCCACGACTATACTAAAACTTTGAACCATACAGAAACATAGGCACCACTTCAAATGAAATTTTCTTTTATGCATTGAAATAACACCAAAATATCATGCATCCATACAGCCACCAAGGTGTTGTAAGGCCTGTGATATCAGCTTCCAGTACTGCTGAATCCCTGGGGGAGCGAGTAACGATTCTGTGGCTGAAAGTGACTGTCTAGGGAATAAACTCTATGGAGGACATGGTTCTATGTGGCAGAGTTCATTGGAGAGAATTAATTAACATAATCATCTGGAAGCCATTATCTGTAAAGAAAAGGTTAGCAGAGTTCCCTGGAATGGAACCAGCCTGGGAGCTGCTCTAAGAACTCCGCCAAACAGGCCATTAGTTTTTAGCATCCATATCACTAGAAAGTGCACAGAAACATTGCAATATTTTGCTTAACCAAACTCAGGATACTAGTAGGGGAAGCAGTGATTGGAAATTCCCCTGCAGACCTCGCACCCGGTTTGGACGGCGGGGATATCATGGTCATACTATCATTATGCTTTACTGCTTTAGTAATGTTACAAGGTTGGAATTTGAAAAGTTTTAGAAGCTTATATTCGAAAATTTTGACCAATTTTAGAAGTTTGAGCACTCTCATGCAGTAACGCCAGGGCCAGTAACAAACACACATAAAAGCAAAGCGCTAAGCATCAAGACAAGGATGTAAAGTACAGGCATTACATTTAACTTCATCGTGGACTTCATCTGGTTGATGAGCAGCGGGACAGTCGCTAACCGGATCATCACCGTCGTCAGCGCAATGGTCGCCCACCTGTTGATCACCGGAGCAGGAATACAGAACTTACATCACACAGGGAAAAAAACGAAATAAAAACCTCGCGAAGCCCCAGACGTATACCATACCAGTTGAGCCCGGTGAAGGATTGCACGGCGTCCAGGAGGTGCTGCAGTGCCGCGACCGGAGGAAATGATTCGGCCGCGGCGGCAGCGATCTCCCCTGGGTACGGCGCCGGCGGCAAGGGTACGGACGCGGCAGCGGACGCCACCCCATCCGAGAGCAGCTCCGACACGGGGGCCGCGGCGGCGGCGTCCGACAAGACGTCCGTGTCGGGGACCGAGGAAGAGGAGTAGCGGTGGGCCGCGAAGTGTAGAGAAAAGGGGAGGGGGAAGGGGGCCAGGGCCCGGGATCTCGACGCCCAAGGAAGCGCGGAGGGGAACGGTGGTGCGGATTGCTGCGGTTGGGGTCGAGGCTGTGGCGCAGGGGAGGAGGAGGGGGAGGGAGCGGGGTCGGAGTGGTCGTGGTGAGGCGGGACGAGGTGCGAGATGGAGGGGTGGAGGCGGCGGGAGAAGTGGTGGGACAGGCTGGTGGCGAGGCTCCTCCTCGCGGAGAAAACCATGGTGGCTGGAGCGGCGCGGCGCCGCGCGGCGGTGGGGAGATCGCGAGGCGGTGATGGTGGACTGGTGGGAGGCACGGAGCAGCGGCGGAGTGGAATGGAGGGGAGCCGGGGAGGGGAGAAGAGAGGGTTAGACGAATCGGAGAGAACGTCCGGCCCAATATGCTGCTGACATATCGGCCCTACCCACCCATTTAAGGCCTACTAGAGCAAGATGGGCCTCGGTCTAGCATTGGGCCTCCATAAAGTATCACTGCTATTCCTTCCAAAAAACATTCAAGGCCAAAAAAAAGGCCACCTCTCGGCCCGTCGTCTCTCTCTAAAAAAATAAGACGGTGAGGCACCGGCCCAGTGGACCAATCGCATCGCCGTCGGCGCCCTCGACGACGAACGCAGCGTGATCGTCGCTCACAGTCGACAGGGCCATGCCCATGCACCATGCAGTGCTCTGCTTGGGAAACCCTGCACCCTGCAGCACTGTCCGATCTCGCGCGTGCCGGTCGACAATGCAGGCTGCAGCAGCAGGCGAATGGCCGGCAAACCGCCATTGCCGCCATCCCTTCCTGTCGCCTCTCTCTCTCTCTGTTCTGACTGCATTCCATTCGCTCTCTTTCTCGCCTTCTGAGTTTCTGTCTGTCTCGCTCGCTGCAGCTACTAGCTTGCTGATCGAAAAGGAACTCTGGTGCTTGTCGTAACGAGACAAGCCCAAGGAAGGAGAAGGAGAAGGAGAAGGATCCTCTCCTCGACCTGTCCTGTCCATCTCATGTGCATGGGCCTTGAGCTCTACAGTCCGTGGCGTGGTGCAACCACTGAATGCTTTATACACATACTGTGCGCAGTTGCAACAAAGCCAAAAATGCATGTGTTCCTATACAGTTATACTGCTGTACAGTGGTCGAGCTCTGATCGGCAGGAACGAACGAGCTTGCTTGTATGTCGCCCTGTCTCATCTGGGAGAAAGCCCTTTGGTCCCTCCATTCACTAGTCAGACTCATGCACAGGAAGGAGCTCATGCTCACGTACAGAACAAGTTCATGCTCTGCTACTACTACTAGTCTGCAACAGCAACAGAAGAAGATCCACTACTGCCTGTCTGTGTGTGTGCATGTGTTGCCTTGCCTTGCCCATGGGACATTGGCATTGGCCCATGGTGATGGTGGTGCATGCATGCATATGCATTGTTGACCTCACTTATCTTCTGCATATACCCTTGTTCCCTGCACAGACTACTGCTGAAACCCTTTCGAGTTTTGGATGACTACAAAATGGTACCTCATGTCGGCTTTGGGCGATGGACCAGTAATAATAGTCAAATCGGCCATATACTTACTTAAAATGTCGCAGACTGCAAGAGATTGCAATCACGAACCAATTTACGGAGTCGGTCGGTACAGGACTTGTAACCTCTCAGGCAGACAGGGTTAATTTGGGCTCCTTTTTATTATATATGATGACTCGAGGTTCGGTTTGGAGATTGACTCTCGATGGAACATTAGGTTTCGGCCTCGCCTAGACACAGACAGGAGTTTAATTGCATGTCATCTGGTCAAGGTGATGGGTGGATAAACAAATGATCGATCCTCACATCTTCATTCCACACCTAAACTGCAGACAGCCAAGGATTAGTTAGCATTCCATTCTCCTGCCTTGATCTGCACGAATTACTACTAGGAGTATTATTCAAACATAGTAACATAGTAGAGACCTAGATAAATTAAGAAATGGGTATGTAGATGCTCCATGGAAATCAGGAGGCGCTTAGAACAAGATTGACCATTTCCTCAGATTCTTGTTTTTACACATGCACAGTACTAACTGCTGGGTTAGTTGTTTATTTTCTTTTTTTGTTTTCAATTTCACCATGCATTGCAAGCATGCATCTGCCAAGAGAGGACAAATTAATAGGTACCCAGAGAGGCTGTTCAGTTTATGTTGACGAAATGGCGCCTTTTGCTGCTGAAAATTGGTACGCGAATCTTGCAGTTTTGTTTTGTCTATGCGTGGCCTTTTGATAATTATTAGGGCGTCCGCAATGGTGTTCAAATCACTAGCTATTTGATCTTTAAGAAAAATATTATTGGTTCTCAATGGCAACTTATAAATAGCTAGCTAGATGAGACATATAAATAAATACTATTTTGATGAGCCAACTTACAAAAGTAGCACTCTTATTGGCTATCGAGGAGGGAGATCAAATAGCTAGCTATTAGGAAGTCGCTAGCTATTTGATCTCTCTCCTCGATAGCCAATAAGAGTGCTACTTTTTTATTATTTTTATACGTCATCTCGCTAGCTATTTGTAAAATGTTATTGAGAGCCAATAGAATTCCTCCTAGCTAGCTACTCCCTCCGTCCCTAAATAAGTGTCGTTCTCGCTTCCCGAGAAAAAACTGCCAGTAATTATATATTAAAATATATTAATATTTATGTTAAGTAATTAGTATCATTGGAAAGATCTTTACATCTAGTTTTTTAATAAAATTATTTGGAGACATAAATATTGCACATATTTTCTAAAAATTGAGTCAAACACGTGACACGCACACCAACGGCGACACTTATTTAGGGACGGAGGGAGTATTTGACAACCATTGCGGATGGCCTTAGCGGACCACTGTCTCTGACTCAACTTTTTATTAATATCTGTACAGGTTGCAGCCGGACAGTACAGTAGTGTAGCGCCACACAGCACACAGCTGTTTTGTCAGTTAGGGTTTAAATTTATGATGATCCGGTACTAAGGTTAGCTCTGCAGAATCCAGGCACTTTTATTTGGCTTCTACTACATTATAATGATGCAGAAGCGACGGGAAACTAATCAGGCGATTAATAACACATGCACAAGTTCAGAAGAACTGGTACCAACCTGCTGTGCATGGGATCGTATATACTAGTACTTTTTTTTAGGCCTTGTTTAGATGGAAAAAATTTGCAAAATTTTTCCAGTAGCGATTTCGTTGTTATTTGACAAACTTTGTCCAAATATGGACTACGTAGACTCCAAAAATTCGTCTCAACATGTACATACTAAAAGTACAATTAGTTATTTTTTTTTACCTATATTTAATGCTCCATGCATACGTCCGAACATTGATGTGATGGAAAATTTTGGGAAATGGAGGGAACTAAACATGGCCTTAATCAATGTTTGCTGTATGAAAGCAGCAGGACTCAATGATCAGTCAACAGGGCCAGACTGACATAAACAAGTAGGCAAGCCATATGATGGATCGATGATGGTTGCAGGTCAATTCAGTTTCCAGCCGCATGACAAGGGATTTGGTGGTGGATAAGTGAATATTAAGCGAAGATGAGATGAGATATTGCAGGTGGTACAACTTACAAGCAGCACCTAGCTAACATGCATATGCATGTGATGAGATCCATTTGTGTCCAGCAAGAACTCAGAGGGCTAGGAGATTTTGCAGCATCAACTTATTATTGATGCGGTAGCAGCAGGAGCGAGGTACTAAACATGCATGTGGCTGTTGAACTGCATGTTCAAGCTAGTGCTGCTACTACCACGCAACCACTGATATAGATAATTGTCTCGCAAATTAAGCACCAAATTGGTTGAACTCTCTAGAACAATGATTACATGTTTATCCTATCCTATCTCAGATCTGAACAATGACAAACTGGTAATAATGCATGCTTTCCAAAGTACCAAACGGACAAATAATATTCTATTCAAACCTGAAGAGTTGTTGGGGGGAACCAATTAACCTGACCAACTGAGGTGGATTTTAGGTAGCTATCTGATGATGAGCTTGTTTTCAGTTGCTAGAACAAACAAGACAACGGGGACATTGAACAGACGGGGAATCAGCAAGGCCAAAACGTACGGCGCGCCAAATGAGAAATGAAAAGATTAGACGATGCACGGCACGGTTGGGTGGCCTTTTTGACATGCACGCACGCCTGCATGCATCTTGACAAACCGACGACAAGACATGGTTACACAGAATCAAAGGAAAAGTTGTACCTGATCAGGTGTACTTAAGTAGTAGACAGAAAGCTTCCTGATTCTCTCACCCTGTCTCTATCTACTTTGTCTCTGTTGAGAGGTACTAGTAATGTACAGTACACTGCTACAAAACAGGCCTTCGGCAACTGAGCTTCAGTCTCCGCAAAAATTTGCGTCCGGGGCTAAAGACTTTTAGTCCCGGTTAATATTACCAACCGGGGCTAAAGGTTTAGGACCTTTAGTTCCAACTAAAGGTCCTAGACCTTTAGCCCCGGTTGGAAGCTCCTTTTAGCCCCGGTTGGTGTTACCAACCGGGGCTAAAGGTCGAGTGGATTCAAAAAGAAAAACGTCCAGAACTACATCACGTGAGTTGCGTAGCTCAGTTGGTAAGCGTGCCTCAGGCGAGAAATGCTGAGTTCAAATCACACACAATACATATTTATTTTTCGTCTGTGGACCTTTAGCCCCGGTGGGAAGGGAGGTCCCGGCCGGGATACCCGGGACTAAAGGCCCGGTTCGGGCATTTTTGACTCTTTGTTCACGCGCGCACAAAGATCTCACGTACAGACAACGGGGCCGGTAATAGAGCTTCAGCTCTAGAGCGGCGACTACTCTGATATATAAACAGATTTTTTTTTTGGCTCCAACTTTGTTAGTTACAAAAATGTTAATAAATATAGCTCCTCATGAATCATGATTATTGTGTATCCGTAACAACAGAGACACTGTTTTTTTTTACAAACAACAGACACGTACTGTTTTTTATGCTATGCCAACCTTGCACGAGCGTCCCACATACTCCCTCCATTCTAAATTATATGTCATTCCAAAAATCTGGACAAACACTTGTCTAGATTTATTGATAAAACGTTATCCTTTTTGGGACGAAGGGAGTAGAAGTTTGGTTGCCGAGAGCGTCTTGTTTCACTCCTTCGTGGATACACTTCATCGTCGTGGTCGCTTGGTCTTTGTTGTCGATTCCTTTGTTATGGACACTTCTTGATGCTAATCTGTCTTCTCTAGGTTTATGCTTTGCCGCTGTGGCTTTGTTCCATCTATAGATGACCATTGTATTGATATATCTATTCTTGTATGTTCAATTGGTAAGTTTTTTGAGGTGGAGGGTTGTAGTTCCAGATCATTTAGCACTGGATTGGTGGTTTGTAGGAGGGCTCTTTCATAAGTGTGTCGTGTAAATATATTCCTTTTAATGAAACACGAGGGTAATCTCCATCGCCAAAAAATAGGAAAAAGTCTACTTGCCCTCCCCCAACCTATTAAGGGTTGTCTACTTAACCCTCCAACCAATTAAAACCGTCTGTTTTACTCTCTAAACTTTATAAAACTGGTCAAATTACCCTCTCAGACGATTTTAGACGGTGGTTTTGCTACAATAACATCGGTTTTGGTTTTTTATTTTTTATTTATTTTGGCTGAATCTTTGAAAAATTATAGTTGTTACTGTAGCAAAACCACTGTCCAAAACCGTCTGAGGAGTAATTTGACAGATTTGGTAAAGTTCATGGGGTAAAACAGACGGTTTCATAGGTTGGGGGATGAAGTAGACAACCCTTAATAAGTGGGGGGTGAAGTAGACTTTTTTTTAAAAAAAAAATATGATCGTGCATGAAAAGACCAAATAAACCACTTGCGTGCTCGAATGGGCATTGCATTGCCATCAGTGATACATCGTCGATCGACCACATAGGCGCGTACGTCATGCGAGCTTGTTTGGATTGAGCCCTCGCCTGGGAACCACGGGCCAAGCAGGTCGATCCGACCCAGGCGTCCGAAATCAACGGCCTGGAGCTGCTGACCGGCCCAGGCAGGTTTCCCAGGCTCCATCCAAACTAGCCGGCGGCAAGACAGCCTGGAGTGCAAAAAAGTCAATAGCAGGTCTCGTCGATCGGAGTACTCCCTCTCTCCCACTAAGAGCGTCGTCCGGGAAGCGTATTTACGAGGGGTACACGATTTTCTAACGACACTTTTAATGGGATGGAGGGAGTAGGTACGTATAGCTAGGCACTAGGCAGTCACGCTGCTAAACTGGCTTGGGGTAGTGCGTATAGGCAAATTTAATAAGAAAACTAGAAAAGTGTAGTACGGTGGAGTAGTATCTTTGAACGAGTACTACGTGCTTGTTTGACAAGGATCAACAAATAAAGCAATATATAGGCACAGCGGGCTTATGGTAGACGCGTGTAGCTAGCGCGCTATACGTTGCACCATTTGTTTAGCTGAGAGTACGTGACACCGAGAGAGAGAGAAGTTGACGGCCGGCATGCATCTGTAGCGAAGACGACAAGCGCAAGCGCATGCATGCATGGATTATATTGGAGACGAGACCACCGCTTTTGACAAGTTAGGCCGAGAGCATGTGATGTGCCCGCACGGCGCACACCACTCGATCTCATGCTCTTGTTGCTGCCTCGCACAAGCAATGCATCGTGGGCTGTGTAATTTATGGGTGTGTTTGGTACAGTTCACAACAACTTCATTAGCTATATTTCAGGCGCCTGAAATATAATATTTTTTTAGGCGACGACTACAACCTTCATATCTTCATCCAATAGTTCAAATCTATTAACACAAATCACAAAAAATAAGTGACAAATTTTTTTCTATAAAATGGTAAAAACAAAAGTGTTCAGGTGGCTGAAATATAGGAAATAAATGTGATTAACAAATGTTTATTGTAGCACCACATTAACGAATCATGGACTAATAATGCTTAATAAATTTGTCTTGTGAATATTTTTTTTGGCTGGCAAATTAATTTTATTATTAATCTATTTTAAATAAACTAAATTAAGTTTACTCACCGTACGATGCATGCAAATCCGGCCAGTCAGCAAGTAGCGACACGTACTACGTACGCGCGCGCGCGGTCGACGTCAAACCCGCGCGTGTGATGGGTGATGCGTCACGCGAGCCTCGTGATGCGTGCCCGGCCCTGGCGCTCCATATCACGCATGGATGCAAGATGCATGCATGCCCGAGGACGATGAGGAACGGATGAGGACGAGAGCACAGAGCAGTGGCGCACTGGCGCGGAGCATGTCCAAAGACGAGTAGATCGATGGGCCGGCGGGCCTCGCTCGACTCGACTTGTCCTCTCGGGCGGCCTCTTGCAGCCAACGTGGGCGGACCAAAAGATGGAACCAGTCGCTGCCGCATGCTGCTGGTGGTGCATGCGGCGGGGCCCACGGGCACCGTCTTCTTCCTCGGTCCGCATCCCCACGCGGCGGCACGGCTACCGGAGCGCGATCAAGGCCGGCCGGAGGACGAGATCGACGAGCGAGTCCGGCCGGGGTGGTCTGGTGATGTCAAACTCGAGCGTCCAATTGTGTCAGCATTATCCGTCAGATCCATCGATTTCGCAGGTCCAGCTCCAGCATGCATGACGGCCAGTCGGCCACGGCCACAAGTGCACGAGGCCCTGCCATGCAAAATGCAAATGCATGCAGCAAAGCAACATGCAACATGCATGGAGGCCCGCAGTCTCCATCTCCAGCTCCAGGAACGAAACCAGCAAGTGGAACACCGTACCGTGGACCGTGGTGTTGGCGTGGTGTGTTTCGATCTGCCCCCTAAGAGGAAGTATAACAGTGGGTTATAAGCTGGCTAAATACTGAGGTGGAGGAGAGAGGAGAGGAAAGAGAGAAGAAGCGGGCTGTAAGCTTACAGTCGGCTCAGGCACAAGAACCAAGAAACTGTGTGAGACAGACAAATGGGCCCTATATTAATTGTAAAGAGCTAACTACTGTATGAGCAGGCTGAGAGAAGACTGTAAGGGCGTCCGCAATGGTGTTCAAATCGCTAGCTATTTGGTCTCTAGGAAGAATGATATTGACTCTTGATCAGAACTTACAAATAGCTAGCTAGAGAAGACATATAAATAAATACTATTTTGATGAGACAACTTACAAAAGTAGCACTCTTATTGGCTATCGAGGAGAGAGATCAAATAGCTAGCTATTGGAAAGTCGCTAGCTATTTGATCTCTCTCCTCGATAGCCAATCAGAGTGCTACTTTTATATTATTTTTATACGTCATCTCGCTAGCTATTTGTAAAGTGCTATTGACAGTCAATAGAATTCCTTTTAGCTAGCTACAGTATTTGACAACCATTGCCGATGACCTAAGGAAGTTTGCTGGCGTGTATTATTAACCTTACTCTAAGAGGAGACCCGAGATTTGGCCGGCCGGGGCCCGGGGCCCGGGGCCCGGCTTTGCATGCTCTTTCTCTCTCAAGTTTGACCACGAGCTTATCGGAGTCCGTACCGCTAACTGCTCTTTCATTCGCTTTCATGCTCATCAGAGCCTCTGACCCCACTCCTGGCCCTGCCTGCAAAGCCATCGATGATTAGCAGTAGTAGTACTATTGCGTTGTCATGAGCTCAGCATAACATCACGCTAAACCAGTTTTCTAATCACAGCATCGATCGTTGATGGGGTAATTAAGCCTTGGTTTTTTCTGTCATCGAGCACCGGACGCCAGGATTGTTTCTGCACGATCGAACCCGGCCGGGTGGCCGATGCGGATACCAAAGAGCAAGAGAAAGTCTATTAGTAATACAGTAGTTAGCTCGTCAAATTAATACATAATCTATTTATCTTTTTTTACAAAGTTTATTAGTTTTTTTTGTCCTAGCTGACTGTAAACTTACCGTTCATTCTCTTTATTTTTTTCTTCTCTCTATTTCATGTCAGCATTTAACTGTTTATACTGCACTGATAGCGGCAGCAGGCGCAGGGCCATCTGTCAATGGAGGTGTACTGAACATTAAACAACTGGGGCTTGTTTAGGGCTTGTTTAGTTCCGACAAGTATTTGGAAAATACACTGTAGCACTTTCGTTGTTATTTGACAAACTTTGTCTAAACATAGTCCAACTAGGCTTAAAAGATTCGTCTCGACATGTAGATACTAAAAGTACAATTAGTTATTTTTTTATCTACATTTAATGTTTCATGCATGCAGCTAAAGATTGATGTGACAGAGAATCTAGAAAATATTTGGGGGAAGTTGGGGAAACTAAACATGGCCTTAGATGCTGAATTTTTTTTCAACTTTATTATGGTGGCACTTTCGTTTGTATTCCGTAAAATATTGTTCAATTATATGCTAACTGGACTCAAAAAATTCGTCTCGTGATTTATATATAACTAATCTGTACAAGTAGTTATTTATTTTATCAATAATTAATGTTTTATACATACTCGTAGAAACATTGATGTGATGGAGAAAGAATAAAAAAAAGTTGGAAGTTTGATCCTACTCCAGCTAGCCCAGCAGCACCAGGTTGATAGGTCTCTGTGGGCGCATGCACTAGGTACTCCAGCTACCTATAGCTAGCACAGCAGCACTCTACTGCTGACCTGCGTGCTGGTCGATCAGCTGCACTGCATCCGCCGACCGCCATGACCTCGGGTCCTCCCCTCCCCTCCTCTCTGTCTCGGTTGTCGTCGTCCTCCGATCTCCGACGTCCGTCCGTCTAGCTAGTCCCTAGTAGTCGTCCCCTATCCCAAGAAGCAGAGCAGCAGTATTGAAGTTTTTTCAACTTTGCTACGGTAGCGATTTCGTTGTTATTTGATAAACTTTATCAAACATGTACTAAGGTCAATCTTAATAAGAATTTCATTTAAATTTCATTTGCATTAAATAGGTTGTCACATATGCATTGTTGATGACATGATGTTGTATTTAAGAAGTGAGAGAAGAAATAAGTTTCATCTAGATGAAACTCTCTATGAGTCATGAAATTTAATACCTATGAAACTTTACAATTAAACTTTCGCTCTCAATGGAGAGTTTCATTCAAATTTTATTTGAGCTTTGCTACGGTACCTCCAAATAAATGTGAACCGTTCATTTATTTTGATCCGACGGCTACAATCAACTACTACCTCCTACGAGGTAATATGTGAAATACATTTTATTTATTTTTTTTATTTTATAAAATATGATAAATAAGGAAAGTTTTAGATATAAAAAAATATTTCTAGATTTGTTTGATCTGGTGGATAAGGTAATTCTTTTTGTATTTTGCAACTTTAGACATGATTTATTTTGGTTACCATATAATTTAACATATAACTTGATCACTATTATAATTAATGTAGGAGTATTATTAGGCGCGCGTACATTTTTTTGTTCTCTTGTACGTCACAGTTATACACTGTAGCTTATTTCATACCCGTCTATATTAGCTGACGTGCGCCATATTTTAATTGAGAAGATCATCTTAATTATACAATATAATTTTAGTTGAGTTAGCACAAGGCACATTTGACTACATAACGTGTTAGTGTGTAACATATTTTAATCACCAAAATTAAAGACTCTATTGATGTGTTAGCTACCGGTCCTTTTCATGCCTATATGCATGTACATATTTATAATTTATTATTATGTAACATGAATTTTTATGTAATTATTTATCAAAAAAATAAACTAGAATATATACAATATTTTCCCCGTATGTATATACACCGACACGCATAAAGAAAATGGTGAAGCACATGGTGTTGTCAACCACGCACAAACGGGAAAAAAAACAAATGTCTTGCATGCTCCTGTCTAAAATCACGGAGGGAAGTGTCCCCTTCCCGGTGATTACGGAATTTTGGCAGATTTTTCCGTCCTTTTTTAGTATTTATCTATTTAGTAAAAAAATAATAAACTATCATAAATCAATGGCTTAGATTGTTTTGAACTATTACCCCCTAGTAGGTAATAGTTGTACCACAGCATTGCCCATTTTATTTTATTTCATATGACATGACAGTCTTGAAAATAACAAAATAAAACTTACCATTGAGATTGGTCTAATTAGGCTCAGAAGATTTGTCTTGACATATACATACTAAAAGTAGTACAATTAGTTATTTATTTTACCAATATTTAATGCTCCATCCATGCATCCAAACATTGATGTGATATAGAGAGCGGAAAAAGTTAGAAGTTCGATGGAATCGGCATGCATTTGGCATTGGATTGTCTGTCTCTGACTCGAGCATGCATTTCGCTGCGCTAGCTGGGTCTGGGTGTCGTCGTTTGGAGTGTACAGTACTATTCAACCGTGATAGTATTTGCTAGCTTTTTAATTATGGTAATTAGCTTCTATACAATTAAAATAATATTATCTTGAAGTGCGTGAGAGAGAAGTTAACGGTGATAAAACTATCCCCAACTATTTATAGTTATCTCAAAACCATAACTTTTATGTATGAAGTCGGATGAAGACAAATTTTATATTAAAACTGTAGTGCTTAGTGGGATCTATAGTTGATAATTTTTTTATTAAAATTACTTAGTGTATAAAAAATATTTTCAAACTTTCAGATTTTTAAAATTTTAAATGTATTATATCTTATGTCATTTGGATCTAAATATTCATTTTATTAATTTAAATTTCTAAATATACGAAAATAAATGGATATTTAGGACTATAAATGATTTTAGATTAAAAATTATCAACTATAAGGTTATAGATAGTATTGAAAACTATAACTTCTTTATGTTCCATATCAACATACAAGGTCACTCTATAATTTTAAAATTTGAATTTGAAAATCTGTCAATTTAAAATATATTTTGACACTTTAGATAGTTTTTAATCAAAAAGTTGTCAACTAAAAAAATGTAAATTGCACTGAGCACTATAATTTTGCTATAAAGCTTGTTTTCATCTGACTTTATACGCAAAGACTATGATCTTTTTACATAACTAAAGGTTATATGTGGAAATAGTTAAGAGTATTTTAGTCACTTTTAACTTCTCTCTCATCCACTCTAAGATGATAATTGTCATAATATTTAGGAGTCAATTACCACAATTTAAAAGTATTTCTAATAAAACAATATTAAATAGTATGTATCAGTAAATATCACAATTAAACGGTATCCCAGAGCCAATTTTCCGGTCGTCGTTGTTACCTTGTCCAGGTATTCTTTTCACCGCGGCCGCGGCCGGCCAGCCGGAAAGCCTGCACGGCTGCACGTACGAAGCGCACAGCAGTTTACGCCCGTGATGGATCTGAGGACTTGTTTAGTTCATCTATGAAAAGTTTTTATGTGTTATATTAAATATTCCGATACTAATTTAGTCTATCAAAAATAGATTAAGAAAACAAATTATATATTTTGTTTGAAAACCGTGAGACAAAATTATTAAAACTAATTATTCTATTATTAGCACATATTACTATAGCATATTATTAAATCATAGATTAACTAGACTTAAAAAATTGTCTCACAGAGTTATCGTAGTCTATATATACTAATTAGTTAATTTTCTAGTCTATATTTAATACTTTATGTATGTGTCCTAATATGCGGTGAAAATTTTTTGCGCTGAAAATTTGATCTGATTCGAGTGGTAGGAGTAGTGTGGTCCGTCTGTGCAGAAATTACTCCAACTATAGCTAAAGCTAGTCTCTGAACTCTAGCTCAAGCGTAGGCGTAGGCTGGTCACACAGCACAGATGAACAACAACTGCACCCTGCAACCGACCAGTTATTAGGCCATCCGCAATGGTTGTCAAATAGCTAGCTAGAAAAAATTCTATTGGCTCTCGATAGCACTTTACAAATAGCTAGCGAGATGACGTATAAAAATAATATAAAAGTAGCACTCTTATTAGCTATCGAGGAGAGAGATCAAATAGCTAGCGACTTCCTAATAGCTAGCTATTTGATCTCTCTCCTCGATAGCCAATAAGAGTGCTACTTTTGTAAGTTGCTTCATCAAAATAGTATTTATTTATATGTCTAATCTAACTAGCTATTTGTAAGTTGTCATTGAGAGCCAATAGCATTCTTCCTAGAGACCAAATAGCTAACGATTTGAACACCATTGCGGACGCCCTTAGCAGCAGCAGCAAGAAGAAAAAGGTCAGAGCCGGGGCCTCTCTGACTTGTCTCCAAGCGTCCCGTTCGGCATGTGGGCTTGTTTAGATACCACAAACTTTCAACTTTTTTTACTCTCTCTATCACATCACCATCACATTAATGTACGCATGCATGAAGCATTAAATATTGGTAAAATAAATAATTAATTGTACTTTTAGGATGTATATGTCGAAACGAATCTTTTGAGTCTACATAGTTCATATTTGAACAAAGTTTGTCAAATAACAACGAAAGTGATACAGTTGAGAAAAAAACTCACCACATGCATCTAAACTTATCGTATGAGTGCAATGCAGGCACAACACAAGGCATCAACAAGCAGCCGCCGCACACAAGACCATTCCCATGCCGTCGTCGTCTCGTCTGCGATGATCGTCCTCCCATCCATCACAATACACACAAGACCAGGAGCTCCACTGCACCCTGGAGCTTGTCGGCATTTGTCGCCGCCGCGCGCGCTCAGAGGCTCAGACAGAGCATGCACATGCACCCTGACGACGACGGCGACGAGCTGGGTTGCCTGCTGGATGCAGCAGCGGCGCCCACGTCGGCGACACGGCGACGGAGTCAAAGGCCGCCGGGCATCTGTCTATCGCTGGTCATGCATGCATGGGTCATGGACTCTTGGGTGTGGCTGAGCCAGAGAGCCCTGGACCAGCGAGCGTGGTCGTCTCCTGCACTGCACGTCTGCACCTGCATGGGCCGCATGCAATTCACCTGCGTGGCTACAACGCATCGCGCGCCTGTGTCTGTCTACCTAGCCTAGCTAGCAGTTGCTGGAGGCTGCCAGCAGGCTATACATGCAGCAGCAGCAGCCTCGCGCACCACCAGGGAAGCGCAGGCGTGGCGACGAAGCATGCCATGGTTGCATGCATGCGCCATGCATGGCAGCAGGATCCGGACGCCGACGCCGTGTCGTAGCCATCGAGATGCTCGCTCGTCCTCCGTCTACAACTAACAGCTAGCCGGCCTAGCTAGGGTACGCGCTGGTACCGGACCTCTGTATGTTAACGTTCATTACTACGGCGTTTGTTTTGACAAGTAGGGCTCATCTGTGATCCCATATACTAGGGCTTTTTAGAACTACTCCCTCCGTCCCTAATTGACCGTCGTCGTTGGTGTGCGTGTCACAAGTTTGACTCAATTTGTAGCAAATGTGTGCAATATTTGTATCTCCAAATAATTTTGTTAAAAAACTAGATTCAAATATCTATCCAACGATACTAATTATGTATCATACATATTAATATTTTTTAATATATATTTAGTCAAAGTTATTTCTTGGAAAGCGCAAACGACAGACATTTAGGGACGGAGGGAGTAAACTTTAGTCATTTTGAGTGGCTAAAAACCAAACACTCTCACTAAAAGGGACTAAAAAGTCTTTTTAGTTTATTTTAGTCTATTTTAGTCTATTTTAGTAAGGGTGTTGCTACTAAAAGTGACTAAAGTTTAGTGGGTGGGATTCAAACAGCCACTTATATAGCTTTTAAAATGAAGGAGCCGTCAAAAGGCTAAAAGTGAACAAAAGGAATGAGCTAATTAAACTTTAGTGCCATATGGATCCAAACAGGACCTGAGTTTATTTTTAAAATTTATGGAACGACTTTTGTTTCTCTTTTAGCTTGTCACAACAAGATGATGGCGCATCAATCTATTTAATTTTACAAACCAAACACAAAATAAAAGTAGAAAATGAAGAGGCTATGAAGTAGCTTATTTTTGGAACAAAACACACTACTCTGTCTATTTTAAGTGGCCTTGAAAGTTAAAAGTGTCAGCGTAGGCGTAGTTTGTTAAGAGGGTGTTTGTTTTCTAGGAGTAAAATTTTAGCCCTGACATATTAGGTATTATGGCTCTACTTTAGTATATTAAAAATAGACTAACTACAAAACTAATTTATCTCATTTATGAGATAAATATATTAAGCTTGATTAGTCCATGATTTGATAATGTGGTGCTACAATAAATATTTGCTAACAATAGATTAAATTGACTTAATATATTCGTCTTGTTAATTACCGTATGACAATATAATTAGTTTATATTTAGTCTATTTTTAATAGACTAAAATAGTACCGCAACATCCGATTTGACACGACTAAAATTTTATCCTTGGATTCAAACACCCCTTAAAACATGGATATTTCTATAACGTTAGTTGAGATATAGCTGCGTGAGACGTCAAAAGTGTTAGGGTAGCGCGTTAAAACGTGGAGATTGCTATATGGTCACTTGAGATAGCTAGTGAGATACTGGATATCGAAATAAAATTTGATCTATTAGTTGGAACTGTTTAGATATACTAGAGTCTCTCGTGACATAGTTACTAAGACTAGTGAGTAGTTGTTAAATGTCTTCCTTTTCTATTAACTGGCTTGTAAAAACTAGTGAGATAGTTGTCATCTGGCTTCCTTTTCTATTAACTGGCTTGCGGTAGCTTGCGAGATAGTTGCTAGCTAAGTATGTAGATAATAATTATACAACTTATTACTTGGAAACATTTAGCATAACTAATTTTGAACAATTAATTATTGGCTATGAATGTATCTAAGTGAACCCATGTCTGATTTCTTCACAATATATACTCACCATTAGTATACTACTACATTGATATATGTGCGTCTAGAGAGAGCCCGTCTTAGGCCCTGTTTAATTCTCCGTGCTAAACCTCAGTCATCGAAACTAGGGACTAAACTTTAGTCACTCGATGTTTTGTTTGGGTGACTAGAAGAGACTTGTAGTCCCTTTTTATTCATGATGTTTGGCTTTACAATAACTAAAAGGTGAGGTTTAGTCTCATTTAGCAACCTATGCATGGGTGAGCAGTTGGCTAAACCACTTATAGTCTTGGATGAAAAATAGCTAAATAAAACTAAATTTGACTGACTAATTTTTAGTAGAGAGTAACATAACACCCTCTTATATTATGGGACACGAAAAAAGTGGCTACATCTTGTATATGGGATGGAGAGAGTATCGCAGTAGCAGGCTAGTACTATGAAAAACATCTTAGAAGCTCTCAAAAAGGATGAACTACTAGGAGGAGATAAAAAGAACGACAATGTTGTGTGCGGCCCGATTGGATTAGCTAATTCATAAGTTGTGATAGCCGAAGGGAGCTGGCTAATGGCTTTTCATAAATTGGAAGGTTGTATTGTTTAAAATGGACTATAAATTGAGCTGTTTGATTAGTTGGAGCAGTTTTTAGCTAAAAAGGCCTATAGTTGGTCTTACTTTCTCCGTTCTAAATTTTAGGTCATTTTGACTTTTTAATATACATGGCCTGTCTTTACTATGACCCTGTTTGGATCCAAGGGCTAGAGCTAGTTTGAGCTATTTGAAGCTTAAATAGCCCTAAAGTATCCAAACAAGAGGACTAGTTTGAGTTATTTGCAACTCACCTTAAAAAACTATCCCCACCAAGAGGTGATTATTTGGGCTAGTTCTGGTTGGGACCACTAGAAATTTGATTTTTCTCTCTACCTCCACCCTACCAAATGATTGGGAAAGTACATTTATTGTCAATCTAACTCTTCTATCCAAACACCTCTTTGGCTAGAGTTAGTTTAGGGCTACTCGTAAGGCTACTCGTAAGTTAGAAAATAACTCTAACCTTTAGCTGTGCTAGAGTATTCAAACAGGGCCTGTGCATCTACATACAAGTATATTTAAGAATATAGTAAAAGATACAAATATAGAAGAAAAACTAAAATGTCTTATAATTTTAAAACGGAGGGAGTACTAATTATTTACTGGAGGATCCAAATGGGATTTAGCTAATAGTCTCATTAGTAAAAAAAAAGCTTTAGTTTGCAGCTAACGGTTAGTTATTTAGATCAAACATATCTTTATTAGTATGTGCAAATCATATGACTTAGTAGACAATTGTAGCATAACGAAACGTATAGAGATCTGACAGATTTAGTAAAAAAAAATCTGCTAATAGATAAATTGCAAGAGTTAATCAAATGAAAACAAGAGTGGAGGGAGCAAAAATAGGTGCTGGCTGGAGTACGTTGGGCATGATTGGCATCTGGGATACGAAACTCAGCAGAGACGGACACTGGACAGAGAGAGGTTAGCGTGCGCCATGCATGGAAGAAACTCATTGATTCATCATGCAACGCATTGGTACTCCTACTACCAAACACGTGATCCGGCGAGGCATCGGTGAGGTGGACCTAACGATTTCCACATGCAGATTCGGAGGAGGGGGGGACGGCCCGAGTTGACCATATATTCCCGGTGCCGGCGGTGGTGTCTCACCCTGGGCGTTCGGTCAGACCGAACCGAACCGATCGGTTCCTCGGTTACTTATAAAGTTCGGTCATCAGAAACCTGGGACCGATCGGTCAGTTCAAAAACCAAAGACCGAGCTACTTCGGTCTCGGTTAGTTCGGTTCGGTCTCGGTCATGACCGAACTAACCGGACCTGAGTAGCAGCCACAGAAAAACAGCTCAATCAATAGGAATTTTCAGCAGCATTTTAGCTATTTTAAGGCAAAAATAACAACACAATATATAAACACAAAATACATGACAAGTTCTAGCACACAATAGTACAACCTTCTCAGTTCACACTTCTCAGAGTCTCACAAGTCACAACTCACAACATAATGCCACACTGAAAGTCACTCAATCACAAATAACAGAAAGTACGCAACAATTTAACAAGGTAGCATCGCAGCGGCCTTTCAATTCAAGCATTTGAAAAGATAAAAATAGTCCCAGCAGGCAGCATGCAGCAGTAGGTAGCACCGATCAGTAGCAGCAGGCAGCAGCCGGCAACCACGGCCAGCACCCAGTAGTCCAGCACTCCAGTCCAGTCTCCAACAGCGCCAGGCTGCCAGCACTCCACCAGCTTTTCCACGCCACCTGAAGTTGAAGATGTATATTGAAACAAGTTAAAAATAGCACACTGCACAGCAACACATGTAATGTACATTACTAGAAATTTAAAAGATAAAAACAATATAGCAGTCCTACATGATATTTAAGATGTAGGCTTGGAGGCGGAGGATTTTTTGCTTAGTTGTGACTTAGCCTTTGAGGATCTGGTTTGTTGTGACTTTGTGCTTCCTTGTACTTGGGACTTGGAAGCATTGTCCGCAAGTGCCATGTCCTGGAACTCTTTAATCAACTCTGAAATACAAAAGGGAAAACCATAAATTAATTAGTAGATATTGTAGTGAAAATAATAAATAGAAGAGTTGAGTTATTCAATCACCTTCTTCTAGCATGGCCAATTGTTCAGTGTTCTCTGCAACATCTATGAAAGTGGATCTTCTAAGCCAATCTTGTGTGCAAATAAGAGCTTCTACCACAAATGGGGTGAGTGAGGTTCTAAAGTCATCTAGTACACGTCCACCTGTGCTAAAGGCGGACTCACTTGCAACTGTGGAGATTGGGATTGCAAGAACATCACGAGCCAATCTGGACAGAATTGGAAATCTAGTGGACTGCCCCTTCCACCACTTAAGAATATCAAACTTTTTGCAATCCTCTTCACACTCTTCTGCCAAGTACTTATCTAGTTCAGTCCTACATCCCCTAGACCCACTACAACTGGTAGATCCACTGTTGAGCCTCATTCTCTTAGCAACTCTTTTCTTGAACTTTGCAGCATCCTCTCCATCTTCTTTAGACGTGGGTGAATCACTTGATTGGGGAGTACCATCACTTGTGGTAGAGTACTTGGATCTATACTCTTCAAACAAGTCATGTAAACATTTGGTTACTGCAGCCCAAACTTTTTGCCCAATGCCTGAACCATACATTTCATCCACAGCAACTTCTACATACTCTGAAAGCTTGTACCTTGGATCAAGGGCCACAGCAACAAAAATCAGCAAGTTGATGTCCAACCATCAGTTGTGAGGCACACTCTATCACAATGTTCTTTTAAAAAAATCTTTAGCTTTGCTTTTTGCTGAAAATATAACTGGACAGTGTCCCTAGTGCATGTTCTTCTAGAAGGCAAACTAAAACGTGGGCAAGCAAGAGCCATAAACTTCTTAAAACCAGGCTTTTCACCAAATGCAAATGGTTGCTCATCTTCTATGATAAATTCAGAAAATGCAGCCCTAAGTATTTCAGGATCAAACTTCCAAGTACCTATACTATTTCCTTCATTTACCAAGACACCTTGCTTTGAATCATCACTAACTCTATGAGGATTACTCTTGCAACTGTTAAAATGCCTACGCATAGCAGACGTACCATTGTGCACTGGATGTGCGGCGATCTCGTTACTGCAATAATTGCATTTGCCCCTTACCACCACACCATTTTCTTTGATTTTTGTGAAGTGTGTCCACATGTTAGATCTTGATGCAATCTCCTTTCTCTGCTTTCCCTCTTCTTCATCAACATCAATGATCTTCTTGTCATGACCAGCAGCAACATCTTCTTCTTCAGCCACCAATTCAGGCTTATGATGGGTTTCAACCCACTCAGAAATCTCTTTGTCAAGGTCCTCATCAACTTGAGACATCTAAAATCACAAATGCACATCAGAGATTCACATCTACTAAATAGCCACAAATCCACATACATTTAGATTGAAAATCACATCAGAAATTAAAGGGAAGAGGAGAAACACTCACACTGCAAGAGGCAATTGATGTAGCCGTCGCAACACTTCAGCAGGATGCCTTGCAGGTCGTGCCACTCAGCAGATCCGGTGTCTCTGAGTAGTTCCCAGGTCTGCTCCGGCGTCGGCTCTTTCGATCCAGCCCGGCGCGGTGGTGGCCGGTGGGTGGAGGTGGGGGCGCTTGGGCTAGGACTGCTGGGTCTGGGAGCTTGGGACTCCTGGATGCCTGGATGAGTGGATGGAGTCGTGGACCGTGGAGGAAGTGAGACGGTGGTGCAGCGTCGCTGCGTCGATGCCCGGCGCGGTCGCGCGGATCCGCGGAAGCAGAGGCGTGGTGCGGCGTCGGGTGCTCGAGGAGTCGTCGACTCGTCGAGGACTCGAGCTCGAGGGACTAGGGACGGGCGTCGCGCCGTCGCGGCCTTGGGGACTGGGGGGTCGGAGTCGGGGCCTCGCCGCCTCGGCCCTCGGGGGCGTCGCGCCGTCGTTTGGAACAGGGGAAGAGTGGGAGAGCCGGAGAGAATGAGAGCTATGTTCTAGGGTTTACGTATATGGGCTGACTTCTTCATGGGCTTTCTCAGGTAACTTCGGTTACTTCGGTTAACCGATACCTATACCCGAACTGACCGTACAAAGTTCGGTTAGTTGGAAGCAGGGACCGAACTCATGACCGAAAAGTTCGGTCTCGGTCAGTTCGGTCTCGGTCTCGGTCAGTTCGGTTCGGTCTTCGGTCTTCGGTTAATTATGCCCAGGGTGAGTGGTGTCGTGGGTGGTGCGGGGCCCAGAGCCGATGCAGTCGAGTGGCCCAGAAACGGCCGCACGCACGCTCGCGTCGTCGTCGCACGCTGAGTCGCTGACGCAGCCGAGGCAGAGAGCAGCCGCATGCGTCGCACGGCCGGACCAGTCGGCGGAAGCACTGTTCACGAAAGCGGGGCTTGTTTGTTTGCTCGTTCCGGGGAGAAGCGACCGTGACCGTGACCGTGGATGCATCACTAGCACACGGAAAGTGCACGCTGCCGATTGCACGGGCGGGAGCGGGACGATGTGCCCTGTGCTGTGCCCAGGACGACGGCACGCACGAGGCGGTCACGATCTCGCCGTGCAGCGGACAACGACGAACCGGGGTCAGGGACCGCAGGTCCGGAGCCGACCGCCGCACGGGCAGGCGCTCGGTCGGGAGCCCCGTGCCGTGCCGCCGTGTCGTCCGCGGACGCGCCGCCGCCTGCCCCGTGCGCGCAATTGCTGCTCCCCTTGGTACGCAGCCAGTCAATGCCCAAGAATTGACTGCGCCGCGCGTGCTAGCATAGCAGCTCTCCTCCGCCCTTTCCACCACCCCATTGCTGCGCTTCGCTTCTCTTCTCCTCTTCATGCGATGCGAACGAGGAGAGAGACAGAGAGAGAGAGAGAGAGTCCCCCGAGGTGTATATAAATGCCAGGTCGGCGCGTTAATTCCACTCCCCTCTTCAGCCCCAGGCCTCTCTCCCTCTCTTCCGTTGGCAGCATCCATCACCGGGACCAAACCTCGCCTGCGCCGCCCGCCCGCCCGCTTTACGCGCGCTGCTGCCGGGGATGCTGCGGGCGGTGCGGTACCTGCTGGGGTCGCCGGGGGAGAGCGGGTTCGGATCGAGATCGACGGCGGAGGAGGTGACCCCGGACCTGGGCGCGACGACGACGACGGCCATCATCACGGGCGCCACGTCGGGGATCGGCGCCGAGACGGCGCGCGTGCTGGCGAAGCGCGGCGCCCGCGTGGTGATCCCGGCGCGGAGCGCCAAGGCGGCGGAGGACGTGCGCGCGCGCATCGTGGCCGAGTGCCCCGCCGCCGACGTCCTCGTTTTCCCGCTCGACCTCAGCTCCCTCGCGTCCGTGCGCGCCTTCGCCGACAGGTTCCTCGCGCTCGGCCTGCCGCTCCACCTCCTCGTGTACGTATACGTCGCACGCCGTCGGCCGTTCACAGTCTCTCGGCTTTCATTTCCCCTTTCCTCCATCGCGTCTCCTGCGCCAGACGTCTCTGTACGTGCGGCTGCGCGGCGCGCCTGCTTGTTCGCTCCGTCGTCGTGGACCGATCGTGCGTGCGTGCGTTTGTCGGGCCACCGTCACCACACATGTACATGTCTGTGTGTGTGTGATGTGCATGCCTCATATAATGTCTGTGCGTGCGTGCAGAAACAATGCCGGCAAGTTCTCGCACGGGCAGCTGGCGCTCTCGGAGGACGGCGTGGAGATGACCTTCGCCACCAACTACCTAGGGCACTTCCTGCTGACGAAGCTGCTGGCGGGGCGGATGGCGGAGACGGCGGCGGCCACGGGCGTGCAGGGCCGCATCGTCAACGTGTCGTCCAGCGTGCACGGCTGGTTCGCCGGCGACTGGGCCGAGTACCTGCACCTCGTCACGCGCCGCAAGATGTAAGTCTCTCTGTTTCTGCTGCTGCTGCTTCTTACAACCTCTGGCGGTACGGTGTCGTCGTTAACCTGCTGACAACAACCTTTGCATCGTGTCGTCGTTGGCAATGGCATGTGCGCTGGCAGACCCTACGACGCGACGCAGGCGTACGCTGTGTCCAAGCTCGCCAACGTGCTGCACACCCGGGAGCTCGCCGCGCGCCTTCAGGTCTGTCCGTCCCTCCCGACTCTCTCGCTCCCGCCATGGCCAATTGGCCATGCATGTGCACCGACTGACTCTGACTGGGTAATGGATGTTCCTGATGGCCGCCGGGTCGGTCGGATTCGGGTTTCGTTTCAATTCAACAGGAAATGGGCGCCAACGTGACGGTGAACTGCGTGCACCCGGGCATCGTCAGGACCCGCCTCAACCGCGACCGCGACGGCGTCCTCACCGGTGAGAGAACTAGTACACTGTCAGCTAGTAGCTGACTCGGTCGTTCGTCTGAAACTCTGAATGACTGTGAATGGAGTAATTTTGCAGATCTGGTGTTCCTGCTGCTGTCCAAGCTGCTGAAGACGATCCCTCAGGTGATTAATTAACGTACCCTCACCAAATCCCTTTAAATTTATTCCCTGCTCCATGTGTTGGGTCCCGTGCACACACACGCCAGTCTCTCTCAGACCTCTAGTAGTAGTAGTGTTGGTCTGTAATTATTGCAGCATCCACTATAAACCTGTGTAATAAACCCCACCGCGGTCGCCGTCAGTGGCCTGGCCACCCGGTCAATCCACTGCACTGATGACTGATGAGCTCACCTCCTCTCCCCTCCCACTGCGCAATGCGCATGCAGGCTGCGGCGACCACGTGCTACGTCGCGGCCCACCCGAGGGTGGCCGGCGTGTCCGGCCGCTACTTCGCCGACTGCAACGAGGCGCTGCCGTCGCCGGCCGCCACCGACCGCCACGAGGCCGCGCGCCTCTGGCGGGTCTCCGAGGCCATCATCGACGGCTGCACCACCAGCGCCGGCGGCCAACCCCAGCAGGACTGCACCACTGCTCCGCTACTACGATTCCTCCCGGGCCAGACTCAGTCACAGACAGGAGCAGCTGCTTCGTCGCCTCGTCGTCGAGCCTGCTGATCCAGCTCCAGTATATCCGTCCTTTTTAATTTCTTCTCGCCGCTGCGTCTGCATGATGTGATGAGATGCGTCTACTTATACATATCCTAATCCGATCGATCCCGTCCTAGCAAGCAGCATTATAAATATAAATACAGCTAGTAGCATACTATAGTACACCATTATTTGTGTACTCCAAAGCCAATCTGTAGCCGTAGCCAACGCAACGCAACGCTGCAGCAGCAGTAGTTCTATGTTTGTGTGTGTCTGAAGTCTGAGGGACTCTTGGATCTGTGCTGCGTACTTGGTGTCGATCGGTGGCGGAACAGTGGGCAGCAATACAGCAGGTACTGTACGCTACGACGTGCGCTTGCTTTTGTTTGTCCTCCTGCACCAGCGCTCCAGCAGTAGTATATCGTCATGCATTGGGTGTGAGTGAGATACGCGTGCATGCATCCATCATCCATGATATGATCCGTGTGCACGCGCCGCCCGCCGCTCAGCTCCATCTGTATCCATCTGCATCCACCATCTCTATTCTAGTTTATCCGTTGGTGTCAGCAAAGGTGACATGTCGAGCCAGACACGGCGCACGGCCAGCAGCATCTCGCGCTTGCGTGCAAGTACGAGCTGCTGCTGGTGGTGGTGGTGCACGCACGGGTGGATGAGTTGCCGAATTGTCTTGTTCGATTGGATCCATCGACCAGGACACCCCCATCCTGTTGGGGCGACTTCGGAGTTGTGAGTGGAGCGAGTGATCCTTCACTTCCATCTGATCTGTGATTCTGATTTTTTTTTTTCTGGTCTCACGGGCGGGGCGATGGCCATGACTGACCCCCGCCGTCCCAATCATTGCTAGCATTTGGATCTTGGTCCTTGGATGAACTCGCTTGCCGATGGACAATGCCGCTGCTAGGTGACGATCGACGTCCGCTGCAATTCCCCTCTTCCTCATGTTGTCTTTGTGCATGATAATCACACCCTACCACACACACAAAATTAAAGGTGATAATAATCATGCAGCCTTGTATCGGGCAGCGACTAGGCGATCTATCAGAATGACTAAACACCTATGCTTGCACGATACAAAAGGCCTTCTTTGCTAATTATTGGAAGGTACATATACTATGCACAGGTCTGCTCAAACCTAAGCTAATCGCCACCGCTAACACCACCAGAAAATGGACAGGGTAACATATGTATAAGATTTGGGCTAATCTCCATCTACAAGTTGGGTTTAAATTTAAGATTTTGAGAGGTGACAAACAACATCAAATTTTGTGTTAAAAATACATTAATTATGAACTTTTCCTTACTATATTTTGTATAATTTGTATATCTATTGTTGATTTATTTATTAAATTTCCTAACCTATCAAATTAATAGCGAAAAATTTAAGGTGTATTTTTAGCATAAAGTATGATGTAATCTATCTCCTTGCAAAATTTTAAATTAAAACCTGACTTGTACGTGGAGAAACAAAAAAAAAAACAAATCTTGCTAAACGGTGAATTGAACCAATTAGAATAGTTGGAGGGGTAAATCAATCCAAACATTAGTTTAGGGGTTATATGGATATTGCCAAACATAAGGTGATAAGGGGACAGATTTGTACCTTTTCCCTTCTATATATGGCTATATACTTAACCAAAATGTAATATAAAATATGGGCTACAAGGTTGTGCACCCAATTAGTACTAACTATTTCTCAGCTACATTTGTCGCAACTCAATCTTTTCTAACTTGAACTAAAAATATCTATGTAATATGTCATCTTATATTAAAAATATATTATTAGGAAACTAGTTTTTCTTAATGTATCTCCTGATCTCAATCTTGTTTTAGGAGTATTAGGACAAAATAGACAAAATTTTAGATGATCATCAAAGTTTAAAAGTTTGATTTAGGAGTGTTAGGACAAAATTAGATGGAAGTAATTAGGGCATGTTTGGATCACCTAGAGCTAAATTTTAAGTGGCCTAAGTTTGGTTGGGCTAAAGTTTAGTCAGTGTTATTTGGATACTTGGACTAAAAGTGAACTAAAAACAAGTAACTCTCTTGGACAAAGACTCATGTGTACCTTTTAGTCCGCAATAGTCCACATTTGTCAAGTAATGAACTAATGACTAGTCGGGTTATAAGAACTAAAAAAATAGTTCATTTTTAGTTCATCCATTTGGATACCTTGTCCTAACAAGCCTGCTCTTAAACTGGGGGCTTTGCAGTGTGAAACCAAGAGAGGAGAAATAGAGAATAGTTCCAATTGAGAATACCTTCTTCAGAGTGGAGACCGAGTGTTATCCACTAGGTGAGTCTGCCAAGCCGGGCATGGCCCACATCTTCCAGGCCTTTAGACCAAGAAAGGCCCAATATGCAAAAAGAGACCACTGTCGAAACACGAAACTAAAGAAGGCATTCTCAGTCGTATTTTAACGAACCTACCATTAACAACTTGGAGCCCTGATCTGCTATTGACATTGACCTCAAACATCTGCTTTATGCCCCAAACATATGTCCCTTGCGTGCTTTGAAAAAGTGATGAGGCATGACTTGTGTTCGGCACCGCCACAATACCGGATTGAGTAGTGAGACAGGGAGAAAAGGCTGCCAAAAGCCTTTCAATGAAAAGCTGAACACCCAATTTAACAGATACCTTTGGCCTCTCCAATCAGCCGCAATGGAGTAGTAACATTTTGACTGGTCTTGAAAGGTGTTCATGGTTACCTCTTCCTCTCAAGTGGTAGATGATTGAGCCGAGTAGTATTCAAGATGAACCGATAGCCATTCGTCGCCCCCAAGACAAAATGTTCTCGACTTGACATCACCAACACATAGTACACTCCAGGTTGCAACTGGGGCCTCAAACAAAACATGGCTGCAACAGTTCACTTTCCATTTGCTTTTGCAATGACATAATGCTATTAGCACGTTTTCATCTGAAACTGTTCATAATCAGACACTGACCTGACCACTGGCCACTGTAGCCACAAGGTTCTTTCCGCAATCAGTAGATGTATAATGCTCTGCACTGTTAGACAGAAAGGGCAGATCATGTGATGTGTCTGCCTGGAGGCTTTTGCAGGATAACAGCAATCAGCTTTGATTTCGAAGGCCACATTCATGGTTTTGCCCAGCTGATCTGAAGTTCTCCAACCATCCAACGGCTCGAGCTCAGCACATCGTTGCAAGTGTAGACACAGCCTTAATGCTTCCAATATGCTGGTAGTTTATTAAAGCCAACAAATGCTGTTTCTGCATTCTGCTCACACAGATAACTGCCAAAGCAACAAGGTCAGCAAACTGGCAAAGCACATAAAAGTCCATGGCGAAAAGAAGATCTTATGCACAAAAACAAGCACGAGTGACAAACTAGAGCCACACTCATCTTCAAACAAATCTCAAGTCCAACGACTTTGAACAAACATGAACAACCACAGCCTGCTTTGACTCCAAAAGCCAATGAGCTGGATCAAATGCCCCTAACTGATAGGTTTCACATTCTTGTACAACCTTTGAATTCCAGTCCTCCTAAATACCATACAGCCTTTATCTTCTATATTTCAGGCACCAAAAATAACAAATTCCTGAGATTACAAAGCATTCCCAATAATATAACTGTACGACTATTAAAAGATCTCTCAAATGCAAATGATGACATTCACCTAAACATTTCAAAGGATATGAAAACACAGAAGAATCATGATAGTTTTGTTACCAAGACAAGCTCACAAATAAAGTTTATGCAGCAGCTTAAGGGCTAACTTTTACTGCCATCCAATTGTTGGATCCATCGTCCTTTTGTCTTCTTGTAAACATCAACCTTTGATTGCTTTTCAGGTTCAAATAATCAACCTAAGCACAATAATACAATGACAATTAGATGATTAACCATGATTAACCATGCAAAAGCTCTCATGTATCAGACAACAGCAGGTAGACTCCTGGTTTCCGATCTGATGTGCATTTTGGATCCAGTAACGATGGAAGTATGTAATAAAAGCACAAATTCTGGATTTGATGTTTTCCTCTTTTTTCTAAACACACACAAAAAAAAATAGTAAGCTACTGTGATTTGGCAGGATTTTCTGATATTTTGGCACTTAATGGCAGTGCCCATTTTGCAGGGAACAAAATAATTTGAAATTGGATGGAGATGCTATTTAAATCTGAGTAGTATCTGGCATGTAAATTGAAAACTGTGGGAGAATTGAGTACAATAAAAAGAACCGTAACCTATCTCCATTCCTATTTAGCACCAAAGTCATCATTTTCTCACACTATCTCCCCAGTGTTACAGTTTTATGCTTGTGGACAGCACACCTGATTACAGAATCATCACCAATCAGGGAATCCCAAAATAAATTATGAACCAAAACAACATTTTTTGCAGGATTATGTTGTTTTGGTTCCTCATGGTAAGCAAAACCAAAATTTTAGACTTGTCTTCAGCATGCAAATAGTGAATACAGCACTTTCTGTAATATAAAAATCATATATGGTAGTTCAAAACATGTGGGCAACACCAGAAAGGAGGGGAGGGGCTAACCTTTTCCGGATCAAGAACCAGAAGGCAAAACGCATCTACCGGGCCAGCTAAAGGATCAAGATGAACACCCTTAACATGCTCATCCTCTAGAAGTGGAATGCCTGGCTCTGGTCCTAAGTACTGCAATCTCGACTTCACTGAACATGAAAACCATGCTTTCTCCCTGTGCTGTGAAAGAAGTGACAATCATTGTTTACCATGGATTGAATAGAAAACTCTATATTACATGGAATAGGGCTATTCTAAGCAGAATATACAAAAGCTTCGACAGGTTGTTGAGGTGAAAAGAACATATGGTTGAACCTGATAAATGAACAAAACCCAGGTATGAACTTGAAGTAAAGCCACTAAGCTAAACTACTAGAAACAACTGGCAGTGTGCTCAAAGCGTTACCAGACCAGTGCACTCTATACAGTGTGTAGACAAAATGCAGCAGTTATCAGCTCTCAGGTCTAACCTGGAGCTTGGCAGGGTCTGCACTGGAAGCATCAATCACATCTATGCTGCCACTGATACGGAATTGCTCCCAACTATCTGTGAAGTACCAACAAATCTGCAGGGTTGCACACAAGTTCAGGGCCTCAGGGGCAGTGCTAAATCAACTTGCCATCTTGAGTGATGTAATTGTGACATTTGTAATGTTCTACACAGCACACCTCACCAAAGGGGCAGCTCCTGATCTCACCAATCTGTTGAATCAAAATTACACATGGAAGCGTAACAGGGAATCAGCGAGCAGGGAAACAAAAAAAAACAAATGCCAACCAACGCAGAGCACAGCAACCCACCTTGTTGCTTCGGGCATCCGTATTGATCTGAATCTTATCACAGTGTTCCTGAAAACCCCTAATCACAAATGGAAACTCCACGTCAAATCAAAACTGGTAAAACAAGCAGGAGACAGAGTGACAGAGAGATAGGGGCATAGGGCGCAGAACCACGCGCTCTAGAGTACCTGAACACGACGGTGCGGTTCGCCGGCCTACCGCCTGCGCCCACCGTGGCCTGAAACGAAACGACAGTTGTGAGCAAACCTCGTTTTCCCCAATTAGGAGGAAGGCAAACAGGCGATCGAAGCGTACGAGTTGGAAGAAAGTGGAGTGCCTAAGGTGGGCGTTGGCGTCAAGTGCTCGCTGGAGCAGCGTCCTCCAAAGCACCGACGCGGTAGCGCCACCGCCGGCCATCTGCTCGTCGCCGATTCCGCCCCTCTCTCGCCGACGCGCGGCTTCCCCAACTTCAGATGGGCTGGTGCAGATTAACGGACCCGATGGGGTGGGGCCACATAGCAGTGGCTCAAGCCTTAGGCATATTGTATCAAGGCTGTGAGTTTCTCTTCCCCCACGATGTCACATTTTAGCAAAAGCTGAAATTAAGCGATGGTACAAATTAATCAGTCATGTAAGATGGTTCTTATCTTTTGTTAATGTAGAACGGTGATATGCTGCTGAAGTGGTGGGGTAATCAGAGGGAGGAGGACACCGCCATGTCATACAGGCAAATTGGCCACCACTTCTAAACCTTGCTAGAATAAACGCGGCCAAAAAGAGAGTGATTGAATGGAAGATGGTGTAGTATCCTAAAAACTTGTACTACCATTCAAATAACGGATAAATAAATATGCACCAAAGCAGGGTACTAACACGGGTTGTAGGAAAGGTGGCCAATTCAACTAAGAGGACGTTTGGATCCCTCCATTTTGGAAGAATTGGAGTCCACTTAACAAACTAGACTATTTGACAAATAGCACATCATCAGTATATAATAGGAATAACGATTTCGAAAAAGTATATAATAGGAATATGCTTCAGATAACAAATAATATCATTTGTTTAGAGAAAGACATATGCAGCTTCATTAGAAGCAAAGGCAATAAAGGAAAAGGTACAACACAAAGATGTTTTGACTATGTAGCTATACTGTGGTTATGTCAACCGTCCTCACATCCATAGAAAGACCGCAAGGCTAAGGCCTACTCCCTCTATCATGCTTTAATTGTCGTTGGAGCTTGTTACCGAGTGCTGTAAAGGTTTTGGGAACCTGGACATTATCTGTGTCCACGTGTAACCACAAAGCTGTGAATGTAGACATTTGATTGGACTGTCACAACGACAATTAAAACGGGACAGAGGGAGTAGATCGTAGGCAAAGAATATTACAATAGAAACCTTTGAAAATTTTAGAGGCCTCAGAAATACCTGAGTTATCATTTGATCAAGATCTTAGAGTATCAATGCATTAAAATAGATGAACAACGTCAAGTATCTCATAAGGCCTCGTTATACTGTAGCCTCAAATGACCTGGAACGGTTCTGGGTTTGGAACACTTCAATAATTTGTACTAGCTTGGAAATAATCCTGCTCTGGAATAGCCTGGAATGGCTACACGAACGGCACCTAAATGGGTATGGCGTGAGCCTGGACATGTCAAAGCTATGATCCAGCGGAGTCTGGAGTGGACAGTGGAGAGTGGTGATGTGGAGGCCACTCCACTCATGGCGACCTGGGGAGGATAAGGGGGCTTCATCGAGCCACAGCCAGGGGTGTGCGGCCGCATGGCTGCCTGCATGGCTCTTGACACCTCAAATCGTAACGAGAGACACGCAAGGACATCTGAGCAGCATGAAAGAAAGCACACGCAAGTTGAACCGGCCCATCACCTCTGGGCTCTGGCCATGGCGATGGGTCCTCTCCTCCTCGTGACGCCATCGCCGCCCGGCGGCCGGGGCTACTCGTCTAGTACAGCTACAGTCTACTACCTCGAGACAAAAGCTTTTTGTTGGTTCAGGATAAGATGCTGAGAGGACGCCGTCATCTCAGTTCAGTTCTCTGCTCTGCTCACTGCTCGGAGTTGAGACTTGAGAGTGCCGAGGGCGTACTGAGACTGTCGCATCGCGTGCGTCTCTGGAAAATAAAAATCTATCACACGGGGGCAGTCGGGCACGGCCGGGCCTTGTGCCCTTGTCCCCCAAAGGGGTCACGGCATGGGGATCCTCACAGCCATGGTCACAGTCACGGCCCGTGGTGTCCAAAGTGGCCGGGGCCGGCCGATCGCTTCCCCATCCCCAGCACTGCCACTGTAACCATATCATCTGCTGGATAAAACGAGACAGACTGCACAGGCCAGCATCGAGATTGGTGATGATGATCATAGACCGCCGAGCTGGGCACGGCCTGGCATGGCCATCATCATCTTTGTGGGCAACTCCTGTCAGAATCAGCCAGTCTTTGCCTCTTTGGCACACGCACACACAAACATGTTTTGGGGCACTGCACTGCACTGCACCGGGCATGTCTCCCTCCCAACTCACGCACGGGCCCCTGCATGACTTCAGAGTTTTTTTTTTAATTTATTTACAGGCTAGAAGAAATAGTTGAACTTCATTTACAGGCTAGGATAAGCATAAAGTTGGTGTTTTTTGACAGACCAAAGATTCTGAACTTGAGAGGAAATGGAAATGGACTGAGAGGCCTTGTTCAGTTCGCGAAATATTTGGCGAAAAGTTGCTGTAGCACTTTCGTTGTTATTTGACAAACTTTGTCCAAACATGACTCAACTAGACTCAAAAGATTCGTCTCGACAGCAGACTAAAAGTACAATTAGTTATTTTTTTTACCTACATTTAATGCTCCATGCATGCGTCTAAAAATTACACTGCACAAAATATTTCTCTTTTGGCCAACTGAACATGGCCTCGTACTACAATGCAGACTTGCAGATGTAAAGGTAGTAGTAGTAGTAACTTCTCGCGGCAAAAAAATAAAAATAAAAAGGGTGCAATGTCAACCTCTTTCTCACACCAAAGATGCGGAGGATCTAAGAAAAGGGTCACAGGAAGATGCAGGAGTAAAAGGCCAAGATCTGAGCATGGCCCCAGCTTTAAACAGCCATGGCCATGAGTGGGGGGTGAGGAGTAGGAGTCCCCATGCTCACACACCCAGGCTGGGCATGGTCCCCTGGCGTTAGCCGTTAGGAGGAAAACCCATCAAAACCAACTGCGCCATCCCTATCCAGAAAGAGGTCCCCCACAGCCACCTGACCATGTCCACCACCACAAAGCAAGGCAAAGCAATGGCCTCCCCCAACACAGGGAAATGGAAGCATCAGCTGTGCACAGTTCCACCATAAAGGCAGGCCATGCATTATATGGATGAAAATGATCATGGCATGTGATAGAACAACAAATGAAATGAATCCAATATGTGCAGACCATCTCCAACTAAATTTTCCTATCCAACAGTGACCTCTACTACCTCCCCGCTCGCCTTGTTCGACCGTTTCGGATCAGGGCAAGGGGACCTCAAACGGGCAAAAAAAAATTATGTTCATCCATCCACTATATATATATTTACGGAGGACCCCCAAAGGGAGCCCAAACAAGGAGAAGGAACAACACCAAGGCATTGCAATTGCACACCCACTCTTTGCGCAAAGTTTGGTCTGTGAGGGGATCCATCTTCCCCGGGCCTCCCACAATGTGCCGCCGATGCTGTCAAGATCTTGCAGGACCACTGGACTACATACAACTTCTGGACCACACGCAATACAGCACAAGCACACAGCCATGTGACTCTTTGTACTGTAATCATCATCTGGACGGGCGTCGACTTCAGCAACAAAGCTCTGCAATGGACTTCTCATCTGCCATTTCTGGAATATCCACTGATCAAGCAATTAGTGAAGAGATGCAAGCCTTGTACCATGTCACACTTGCAAAGGTAAACCATAATTCTGGAATGACCTGATGTTTCCATCCCAACCTGCAGCGACTATGACCTGACCCCAAGCATGCGTGGCGGCACTCTGGCAAGAAGTCTTCAGGAACTTATACTGAGATTTACGCAAAGCAGATGATGATGGTGTCACTGAATTAGTTGGCAATTTCTCTTCTGGCCATGTCGCTTTTCCCCTTGGTGCCAACTCCGCAAAGAATGCATTGCTAAGAGTGAAATTGCCAGATGGCAATTGGTACAAGCTATCACCTTCAAGTGAATCTTCAGCATTGCAGCACGACGTAGAGTCTTGCAAGTTGTGAAACTCCTCAGAGACCTCTTGCCGTGAAAAAGGGATGTTGCAAGCAAGAGAAATAGAACTCTTTGTAGGCGAGGCATTCCACGGTATTGCAACAGACACGTCATTGCAGAAGAAGCGCTCATATGACCATACGGTTTTCACACGGCTTGTGACGGGGGCAATTTGGCTTGCATAATTCCACATATAGATACTAGAGTCGTCGCTAGCAGAAATAATGTGATCTCCATCTGGTGTAAATGCTGCAGGAACTTGACTTGAACTTCGTAATCCTGAGAACAGCAAGAAAGAAGAAGGCATGTTAACTTAATGTGTCAACAATTAAATCAGGAGTAATCTTACAAGAGCTGTTTAGTACCTTTGTAGCTGGAAACAACATGAGCCCCATCGAGAATGCGAACTTGTGAGTCACCAGATGTCACCATCAGTTTCTTTGGATCAGATGGGCAATACTGTTCATGCAAGAATTGAAAAAGGCTATAAGAATCAATGGGCATAAAGATACTCTGAATATACAATATAAGAAAATCGAGTGTATAAGAATCGAGAATGTCAATAGCTCCATACCTGGAATCCAATTATTCTTTTAAGTGGAGATTTCTTTCTGCCATACAGGGGGACTTGGGACTCCAGCTCTAGATGGTTTTCTGAATAATGCAATATACAATGAATTAGAAATTCAATACACATAAGCTTTGATAAGCATCATACTTCAGTCCATTAAACAAATTGGCAACTAAGGAAATTATGATTCTTATACTCCACAAAAAAAAGGAACGGCTTAACAGCTCTTTGCAATTATGCCTTTTTATGAAGTCATCTGAACAAGTTTACTATTTCTCAAATATCATAATCAGTATCTTACTGATATAATAGCTTAAACATTAAATATTAATGGTAACAAAAGGGCAGCCAATATAAGGTGCTACTTGTTTCTTACCAGCAGGACAATAACTCTTTGGTTATGATTTATGACTATTAAGGGGCCTTATCTAGTATTGCCTTACGTTTTATCCAAAAAAAATATCATATAACTTTTTCACCAACGAGTAGCACATTCATATTTCTGGCATTGATACAGGGATACCAGTCTCTAAATAAACAGATTTTTCAATTTTATCATAGTTGTTATATGATTATATCTTAATATTTAAAGCAAAGCAACATGGCTGCTACAGATCTGAGACCAGGACAATATTTGTAGCAAATTAGCAATAGTCCATCCATCACTATCTCATACAGAGCCGAATTATAAGATATCATCATCATTGGCAAATTGCATATTCATCTTTAGTGTCCACAAGAAAGCAAATGATATTGACATATTAACAAACAAATGCTGTAGTTGTTTGAAGCTACTTCTCTACAGACATTAGCTTCCAAATGATCGCAGAGTGCACACACATCCAGTATCTTGAACAGAATAACAAATGATCACCTGATGCGTCATAGTAGCGGCAGTTTCCTGTTATTGTCCCAACCACTGCACCCTGAATGAAACCAGAACAAGTATGAGCTATTAACATTCAAGAGCATAAAAAACCAATTGGTAAAATTTGATCATCGCAAGGGTATTCGGATGAACCTTTCCGTCAGGACGGTAACAAACTGCAGTAATTATCTCTTTGCTGTCAGCCCAGTCCACGACTAGGCATCTAGGAACATACCAAATACGTACCATCCCATCAATACAACCACTGATGAAATAATTGTCATTGGTAGGTTTAAACTGAATGCATGTCACTGCAAAGTAGAAATAACCAGCATGTCAGAATCGGACAGTAAAGAGCCAAACAGTGTAATCAAGCAGTAAAAAGGGAAGGGAAGATGGTTTACCATAGTTATTATGGGAGAAAACCTTCAGACAGCTATCAGACCCAACCTTCCATAATCGAACAGTTTTGTCCATGGATGCAGAAAGCAATTCCTGCATAAATAAAGCAAGCAGAAGTTAGATCAGGTGCAGACCACAGGTACATAGACACACACCATTTAAATTCAACTCACCCTATTTTTTGACCATGAAAGATCCAAGATGACATCATGATGCCCACGGAATTCATGCACAGGATCCTCGGATAGCGCAAAGGTCCGGTGAGGAATCACAACACAAGCTGGATCTGTGGCCCCCTTTGAACTCTTGCTGTGCTTGCCCTTACCCCCTTCGCATGAATTGATGGGAGCCAATTCAGAGTTTTCATTGACAGTGAAGAACACGCATGAAGGATCATCCTCAACAAAATCACGGTCATCAGGCCTCTTGCCTTCCACCACCCGCCAAACACGAACAACCCCATCCTCACCTCCAGTAGCCAGAAACTGGCCATCAGAGCTGAACTTCATGGTCACAATAGCACCGTCATGTGCCTTGATGACTTGGCCCTTGTACACTGCAGATAATTCCTTTGACCGCTTCTTGTATGGTCTCACCTTGACCCTATCAACCTTCCTAGAGCAACCCCGGGAAGAAGTGGAGGATGTCGAATTGACCTCATCATCTTCCTCTGCGTCGGCATCGACAACACAAGCACCAATGCCCAGCCTTCGTAGCCACCCAAGCCGCCGCCGCCTCCTTCTCCTCATCACAGTCTTCTCCGGGGTGGAGGGTCCGTCGGAATCGTCCACCCTCCGCATCAGCTCGCGGATGAAAGGCGAAGAGCCAAAGGCCTGCTCGAATTCTGCAGCTGTCACTGTCCGGTTGGAGCGCCTCTCCCTAAGGCTCCGGAAGCTCCCATCCTTTCCCATCTCGTCGACCACGAACACTGTACCATCGTCCAGGTTCTTGAACACGCACTCCAACTTCTCTTCCGCGGCAGCGCCGTCGTCGCCGGAGGCTGTCGGCTCCCCTCCCCTACTCGCAGAGGCGGGGGCGGCTGAGAACAGCTCGGCGCTGGGACTTGCCGGCAAGATTTCTTCGCTGGCCTCAGGCCTCGAGCACGTCTTCTCGCCGGGCCGCGCGCCGTAGGGTCTCGGATCCAAGAGGCCCAAGGACTTGACGAACCTCTGGCGGCGCTCGTGGACGCTGCCCGGGTCCCGGACCCAGACCTCGAGCAGCTGCTGGTCAAAGAGCCACCTGTCGTCGTCGTCGTGGCGGCCGGAACTCGACGGCGACGACGAGAGGGACGCCGGCGACAGGACCTCCCTCGAGTCAAAGAACTCTTCTTGCTCCTCCCCGGCGCCCAAGAAGCGCGCCATGGACACGTATCCGCACCCGGCCGGCCGGTCCCCACTTCACCGCGCCGGTGTCCTGGAGCCCGAGAACTGGAGGCAGCGCTCCGGTCGCATCAAGGGAGGGGGGAGCTCTGGGCTCTGGCCGGCGACGGGGGCAAGCGGATCTCGCGGTTCTTGGATCTCGGGAGAGTCGCGTGCGTGCGCCCCCCGCTTATGGCGCGCCCACTGCGGCTGGCGTCCTCCCCCTCTCCGCCCCTTGCCTCCTCTCTCTCTCTCTCTCTCTCTCTCTCTCTTTCTCCTTGGGGGGTGGATGATGATGTACGCAGTTGGGTTTCGGGGGTTCTCGCAACTCTCAAGAAGGGAACCAACCAACAACAACCAAAAGCTAATGAGTGGAGAAGAGTAGTAATAAAAAGCAGAGGAGGACGAGCGGGACGGAGGAGAGAGAGGCGGGGCCGATGGCGGATGGGTGATGGTGGTGGGATGGATGGGGACCGTGATCTCTGGGATCGGTTGGGGGCAGGAGGATTTGGAGGCTCGCCAGGGACACGGACGGGGAAGACAAAGCCGCGACGAGGGCCGAGGAAGACGACTGAAATTGCTCGCCTTTTTATTTGTCCGTCCACGGATCTCGTTTTGGTTTTGACATGCTGCTACAGGGCATTTTTCATTCTTGGCAACATTTTTTCTGAACAAAATCACCTGATGCTCTGTACAACTGTCCAGCTTGGGAGCAGCTGTTATCATAAATCATCGCAAACAAATATTATATATGTTTCCTACCTCCGTCATTTAATGTTTTTAATTATCTTATCTTATAAATCAAACTATCATAAATTTAACTAAATTTATTCAGATAAAAAATAGCATTACCATTTAGTATAATTAATTAGATGCATCATCGTACAACATGTTTCTATAGTATATCTATTCAGTGTCACAAATAAATAATGATGTTGATTTTCTCCGTAAATAAATTTAAAATAGAATTAACTTTGAATAAAACAAAAAATCAAGGCTTTTTTAAGACTCGGGTAGTAGGTAAGATAAGTGTGCCATACAGATTTAGTTAGTTTTAGTGCCCTTTTACATTATGATAACTTTCTCATCTTTTCAAAAATTTCTTCTACACCAACATCATGTAATTTTTGACTTGCTCGCCCATTCATTCTTTCTTTTTGTCAGGAAGCAAGGTATACTTTCTGGTTCTAAGAGCAACTTGTACACCGGACAAGCCTCACGAAGCATCTTTAGTCTTTCATTGCGTCGTTTTCGCTGCCCACTAGCGTCTGAATTAGAGCTTGTGGTGGTGGTTTCTAAGATTATGTGGTCTACTTTAAACCAGAATTAGCAATAAAAAAATCTGCAATCCTGAGGTTTAATTCTCCCTTTTCTTCTTCAGTTCCGTACTGATATGGTCATGGTCATGATTTGTCGTCCTATTCTCGTCTCTGCCACAGTTTACTGTTTTTCCTTCTGAAATGTTTATTCCAGAGGGCAGTGTGTTTTTGAACATTGAAGGATCTCTCTGTGTGTGTGAGAGAGACAGAGGTGTGTATTTTGAGTTTTAAATTCTTTTCTCTCCATTTATTCTATATTGATATGCTCATTCTCATAGTAGTTTTTCCCGTTAATTTCTACTAGTATGTCATGAATTGCTGGTTTTGGCCATTATTTATTCAAAAGGCGATGATAAATACTATGTTGTTTGAAGTATGGCACATATGTATGACCAAGATGAGGAATTCAGAGGGCACCAATAAGTACGACCTATTTTCTATAAATTTTAAATCACTTTGATTTTGTATATACTAAGTCAATTTTTTTGTAACTTTTACCAAAAATATAATGACATCTGCAATCCCAAATAAATGCTCTCTCAAGATATATATTGGATTGGATATACGGTGGATTGGATGAAACTAATTTGGTATTATAAGTGTTGGTACTCTCTTTTTTTGCGGTGACACAATCAAAGTTAGAGAAATTTGCTTTATAACAAAGTCAAAGTGATTTACAATAGTAAGTTGGAAGGAAGAATTTATACCGTTCGAAGCTGCGTGCATATTTAATTTTGTGTATGGCCAAAGAGATACCGTGAGATACCGTGAGAACGAATTCTATTCGCTCTTGAGCGTTTATAGTTGGTGGGTAAAAAGTTGTTGAGTGTCGTATCAGATGTTACGATATTAATTTAATCTATTAAAATAGACTAAATAAAAAATAAATTATATATTCCACCAGAAAATCGTGAGACAAATTTATTAAAATAAATTAATTCATCATTAGCACATGTTTATTGTAGCACGACACTATTAATTTATGGATTAATTAAAGTTAAAAAATCATCTCGCAAAGTTATCGTAATATGTGTAATTAGTTATTTTTTAATCTATGTTTAATAGCTCATACATATGTCCAAATATTCGATATTACGTTTAATAGCTCATACATATGTCCAAATATTCGATATTATAGGTGAAAAGTTTTTAGGTGGAAACTAAACACCCCTTTAGTCTCCATACTTTTAGGCCTTCTTCGGTTCGGTCAAAACGAAGCCATTCCAGATGGATTGATCTCATCTGGTTTTGAATCCGGTACCGGTTCATAGCAAAATAGCTTTCGGTTTAGGTTTGGTCCCGATTTGAATTTAGCTCATTTTTTATACTCTAAGATCCAGATTTGTTCCCCACCTCTTGAGATCCAGAACGAAAATAATCGGATCAAATGAATTTCTTTACTTCACTCATTCTCAGTCTACAGTGGTTTCATAACCTATTTCAATCCGATGAAAGCGAACAACCCTCAGCTAGGTTGCGTGTTTGGACGGACAAAACGAAGCAGTAGTACGTCACGCTCTTCATTTCAGGAGATGATGCACACTTGCGGCAGGACCAAGAGCACACTTCATGGCAATGGATTTATTATATTATTATACATTTATCCTCGTAGGATTTATTAATTAATCCAGCAATGATATTGAATCTGATGCCTCCGTCCAAAGCAGCATATGCTGCCACATGTTTGTTGCTGTAGTAGCGTTAAGGAGCAAAACAATCAAATAATTAAGTATCACCTTTTGCTTTGGAAGCAGCAACGACTGTGCTTGATTTGTTTGAGCATAATTTTAAAATAATGAACCCCATATAAGCATGGTCGCACCCTGGTAAGCTGGTATTTGTTTTAAGTATATTGTGAAATAATATTAGATGGAAACAAAATAATTTTGGTTCAATTTCTTGTTATCTCTCTCTAGCATCCAGAGAAGGAGATGGACATATATACATCCAGGTTGATTCTCATAATTAATAACTAGAAAATTCCAATTTCAAAAAAAAAACTAGAAAATTTCATAATTGTTCCTAATATATAAAAAGTCGTGGGTTATCGCATCTTTGTGTGGCTAAGGAAATTCACAGGCACAACAAAGCAAGTACCTTGTAATACTCTCGTAGTTTTTTCTTCTTCTTGCAGCTGCAGGTGTCGGCTTCCACAGTTGGAGTGGCACTAGCTTGCTCGCTCGTCTGAGAAAGGCAGGTGCAGGTCGCAACTGATGGTCCAAGTCAATGGAGGTGGTGGTGGCACGTCCATTTTACAATATTATGTATGCTTTATTACTTTCACATGCCTAACCTTTCATTATATTGGAACATGGCCAATCTATATAGATCCTCCGGATCCTCTGTGGCGTAATACCTGATGCTCCACAGTGCACTGATCCCACACACGGCATTTTTATTCATTTAAATATAAATATAAATATACCATGAATGAATGCATGAAATATTGAAATACACATGAGTCTAGCTGTACTCTATACTATATATATCTACTTTAAATAAACTGTTTGATAAATAATAGCTCATCTGGATTTAATCGATCTACCAAAGGAGCGGATATCTTTTTTTTTTTTGAGAAACAAAGGAGCGGATTGCCTTTATACAATGTATGTATGTATGTATGTATGTACACCTCGAGACCCTAGCTTAAAGATCCTCGCAAAAAAAATAACCTTAGAATTGTAAATTTAAATTTATTCCTGATTCTAATGCTAGCTACTACTGTAATTTCGAAACATTTGCGTTATGAGTTACTTGCATTTGTTTTTGCAGTCCAGGCTAGCTAATGGGCAAACCTTGATCGATGTCGTTGATCTGTTTCCAGGTTGTATACCGAACTACTAGCTACTAGTAACAGTATAGTAATACACTCAGCTAATTCAAACTAATAACGCAGCTGGTGCTTCCACAAAATTTATCCATCTCCCTCCAACGGCACCCTGTGGTACAGTTTGCCGGTCAGTGGAGCATGCTAACAGTAAATGGACATGCTACTGATACGAGATCTTGTGCAGACACTATTACATTACTATATAGATATACCCAATAGGCCAATACATATTGTTAATACTCAGGCTAGCTAGCAGCCTGATTAATTTGCTAGCTGTTGTTTACTACTACAATGTAGTACGGTGTTAGTCGGTAAGGAGCACTGTCAGTTGCTCAGGCTCTTTCTTCTTCAAGGGTCCGGCGAGATAGCGAGGCTCGCTTGCATAGTTGCATTGCATTGTTAGTTAGGTGTTAATTTCGTGAACGCTGGCAGACACTGATGATTAATCTGTAGAGCTCATATGTACTATAGTTAGGTAGCTGAATTAACTGATCACTCTGACTCATTAATGCGATCAACCGAACACAGTTTGCCTTGCCGATGTTTTTTTCCGAGTGTTCTCTATCGAGGCTAACACTCGACAAAGACTTTATCGAGTGTTCGCTTAGCACTTGTTATAGAAAAGTTACCTTTATGACACTGGAGCTAGTGACGATGACTTTGTGAATGCCAACCTGACAGGCACTTGGCAAAGAATTTTATTTTTTTAAAAAAAATATATTTGTTGTGTCAGCTTGGCAGACATTCGACAACGGATTTTAATTTTTTTAACTCTTTGCCAAATGTCAGGCTAAGAGGTACTCCCTTCGTCCATAAAAAACATGCAATTATGGTATCCGTGTCGGTCAAATTGATTCAAGTTTGACCAAGATTATAATAAAAAGTATTAGTATTTATGTCGTTAAATAAAATTGTTATGAAAATATATTCTATTACTAATCTAATGGTAGATTTTTTGTATAAAAAATGTTAGTACTTTTTTATATAAATTCGGTCAAAGTTCGAATTGTTTGACTCCTCGATAAGCGAGAATTGCATGTTTTGTTGGACGGAGGGAGTACTTGGCAAAGAAGATTGTTTTTGTCGAGTGTCGACTGCCTCCTGCGAGGCACTCGACAAAGAGCCATCGACATCACCACCACAATTGCACAGCAAGAAAAGAATCTTTGAGTGTCAAATAAAAAACACTCGACAAAGAAATTCTTTGTTGTGTGACAAAAAAACACTCGACAAAGAAGGTTCTTTGCCGAGTGTTTTTTCTGGCACTCGACAAAAGGCTCTTTGTCGAGTGTTTTTTCTGATACAACAGAGACAATTTTTAAATCATATTTTGAAGGAGTAAATTAATTTGGTATTTTTTCTGGCACTCGGCAAAAAGTTTTTTGTCGAGCGTTTTTTTCTAACACAGCAGAGCCAATTTTTAAATCATATTTTGAAGCAGTAAATTAATTTGAATGAAAAAAATTTCAACTACAAAGTTGTTTAACTCATCAAGATGAACAATTTTTGTTTTGGTGATTTTTCATTTGACAAACTGGTAATATTTTTGTTCACAAATATTATATCTCTCTCTGTAGTTTATGAAACTACGAGAGTGATATATAAGATTTGTGAATAATGTTAGAATCACCATGTCGGTTGCATAAATAGTCAAACAACCAAAATAAAATTTACAGGTTTTAACAAGTTATAAAACTTTGTAGTTGACAACTTTTTTATTTGAAGTCATCTTGTCATGCGAAACTAGGTCCGGATTTGAAAAATTTAAAACTCGAATTTTTTCAAATACCTCGGATGGAGAAATGATCAAAATGAAAGTTGTAGATCTCAAAAGGTTATGAAAGACTGTAGTTGAGAACCTTTTAATTTGAAATTATTTTGTCAACGGAAAACTATATTCGAAATCTCTCAATTTTGAAATTCAAATTTTATAAACGACCTCAGATGGAGAAACTTCCTAAACGAAAAGTGTAGATCTCGAAAAGTTACTAAACTTTGTAGTTGACAACTTTTTTAAGTTTGTTTAGGACCTCAAACAAGCAATTTACTCTCGGTTTAGTATGATATGTGGAGAACGAAAATAAAATTTAGACATGTGATGATGTAGTACAGTGGTAGAGAGGGGTATGCATGAGAGAGACATCGCGGGTCCAAATCCAAACGACCGTATTAACCGTTAATTTTCCCCTGATTTTAAAAATACTATTTTTTCTGGGGTTTTTTGGATTTTTATTTTGCCGAGTGTTTTTATTTTGCCGAGTGTAATCTATCTTATCTTAGTAAATGGAGAGAGTATATATACATACATACTAATAATCCGTGTAGATGAGAGTGGGCATGACGACCAATAATAAGCAGGAGAGGAGAGTATACTCCGTACGTAATACGCGTCTGGTGCTGGGGCCAGATAGATGAGAATTCAGATGGAGGCGGAGGCCGCGTGGTGGTCGTGGTCAGCGGCGACGGCCGGGGCCATCGCTCTCACGGAGTCTCGCTCTCGCTCATGCTGTGTGGTCTGGTCTCCGGCCGGCGGTTTGTTTGGTCAGCGGTCACCGGTCGGCGTCCGGGCTGTCCGGCTCCGGCTCCGGCCGGCCAAGCTAGCGTGCGTGCTCGCTCGTGCCTACTGCCTAGGACTAGGAGTCTAGGAGAGGGTTTAGGCCACCAACATTATCCTACCCGCGGACCGCCCCGATCGTCGTACAGTAGGCAGTAGTATACATCATCGCCCATCATCGATAGCAGTATGTACCATCTGGCCGGCTTTCACCACCGTATGTACCATCTCCATCCATTCCTGCAGTCCATGGAGATCAGAAAGCAAAGCAAACGCAAAACCAGAGCCGTCATCCGCTCTGCTATCCATCGACCTACGGAGTATGTACCTACTCTACGTACTAGCTAATACTTACTACTATATAGCTAATACTTACTATATAGCTCTCTATCCGTGTGTACGTATAGCTAGCTCTGAAGTACGTAGAGTACGTGTGTGTTCGTCCACGAGGCCACAGACATCTCGTCGTCGTCACGTTGCTAGCTACCTTAGCTAGCTATAGCTGGAGATTCTTCTCGATCAGTTCGCCGGCCTTTCCATGGCGCCTGCCGATCCACGAACATGCATGATGCTGATGCTGCCCGAGCTAGAACAAGACGATCTAGCGGTCAAATGCATAGTGTGACCCACCGATCTGCCCGAGCTAGAACAAGATGTATCCTACTCCTATATACGTAGAAGTAGGATACGTTTAATCCTCTTTGCATTTCGGCATTGGCGGATCCAGAATCAGTCCATGAGGGGGCTAAATACATAGAGAGCCGATTTGAACCGAAATTCTTCTTGTATCTTTGATCCACGAGAGATTTTTGGTGGATTTTAAGATGATTTGGACTGAATTTTCCATTATTTTTCTAGCCCGTAAAAGATTTTTTGGACTAATTTTAATAAAAAATAGACTAATTTTAACTTAAATTCTATATACATTTTTGGGTCGGGGGGGGCCTGCAGCCCCCTGGATCTGCCACTGCATTTCGGTCTCCATAATTCAAGCAGCAGCAGGAAGCAGGAAATCGCAAATTCAACTATATTCAAACAGCAGCAGCAAACAGGAAATCGCAACAGCGGCAATTCAACTACTCAAGCAACAACAGGAATTAAGCAGGAAGTATAGATGGCCATCGGGCCGACCCGGGCACGGGCTAGGCACGACCCGCATCGTGCCGGGCCGGCATGGCCCGCGGGCCTCCCGTGCCGTGCCTTAGTGGCCCACGGGCCTGGCCGTCGGCCCGGGCACAGGCTCACGGGGCAATTTCCGTGTTGTGCCGGTCCGCGAGGCACGGCCAAATCCATTCAGGCCGGCCTGAGGCCCATAGAGAGAAAGGAAAGGGAAGAGTGAGAGGATGAGGCAGCCATTAGAGCTCGGGGCGAAGCTTAGGGCGGAGCTTGGCAGGCAGCGCCGGAGGAAGAAAAGGAGGCCCGACCGCCATGGTAGCTAGATCCGGCCACCGGCGCCGCCCTCGAGGCATATCTGGCCACCAGCGCGGAGGGCATGGCGGTGGAACATGCGGCTCCTGTAGTCCCGCAGCGCCTCCAGCTGGTGGTGTGGCAGCGCCGCTGCCTCGTGGCGGCGCAGCAAGCGGAGGAGAGGAGGCGTGTGGAGGGGCCGGCGTCCGCGTCGCGCGAAGGAAGGGAAGAGGGAGGACGAGGCCCTCGCGGGCAAAGAGCGCGGAAGAAGAGGCCCCGTAGGTGCTCGTGGGGGAGACGGAGAGGGCGGGGGCGCTCCCCAGTCGGTGCTCGTGGGGGAGCCGGCGGGGGCGCTCGCCTCGGCGACGCAAGGGAAGGGGAAGAGGAGGGCGTGGCCGGGGCGCAGAGCTGCGCGCTCGAGACGAGACAAGAAAGAGGAAGGGTTGGGGGCGGCGACGTCCTGTCTCGGGAGGACGAGAGGTGGGATTGAGGGGATGAGTTAGGGTTTGAGTTAGCAGGTCGGGCCACCACCGGGTCTTATGTTGAAGTCGGGTCGTGCCCGTGCCAGCCCACGGACCTAATGGGAGGCCCAAGCACGGTCTGTGGTCGCGGGCCAGTCCAGCCCGGGTCTGACGTCCTTCGGATCAGGCCGTGCTCGTGTCGTGATTTTTTTCCGTGCTTCGTGTCGTGCCTTCGTGCCTTGGGCTCAGCAGGAAGCAGGAAATCGCAAGCAACATGCAAGACGACAGACAACTTTGAAGTCGCCGCGTGCGCGCGAGATATGCATGCATGGTCGTTGGGAAAAGGCGTTTAGACATACATAAGCCATGGTGTGAAACCACTGCTCTTCTTTGTTTGGAAGCACGCAGACGGCAGACGCAGACGCAGGTGGTTAGCTACCTGCGTGTTTGCTAGTAGCTCTCGGTCTCTTTCTCTGTTTGGTCGTCAGACTTTGAGCTTTGACAAAACAGATTAACAATTGAATTTAGCTAGTAGGAGCATGCAGCATGCATGTGCGGCCAAAGACAGTATCCAGGATTAGAGGGATCTTACGATCAATGATCGATCAGTGGTGTGATTTGACCTGCAAGCTACTAGCTAGCTGCTCCCCTCCTCCCCTCCTCTTCCCTTCCCTCCCAATAATGATACGGAGGAGTATAGTACTCCTACAGGTTATATTAGTTAATTAATTGTCATAGTAATAGCACGCAGCAGCTATATGACCATGCATGCAGCCAGCAGCCCAACAGGATCCATTATTCAACACAGCAGCCCTCAAACCTGATGATGACTGCATTTGACTCTTCAATATTCAACAGTAGCCCTGATGACTCTCTGAATAATTCCGGCCAATAATATATAGGGCATGTTTTGCTCCATCATCTGCATCTCATCCGCCTGCTGCACAATTTCATATAAGCACGGTACGGTAGTTAACGACAACATGACACGCATTATTAGCCTTTTTAACCAACCAAACAATTGTGTCTTAGAAACTTCTTGCATCTAGCTACCTCTAGATAGTAGGCCTCCTGTTTCTACGATTGGATCCCATAATCCCATGCCAACGCTGGCCGGGCCAGCAGGAGTAACCTGAGGCGAATGCCGTTTTTTCAGAGGCGTATACCGTTTTCCCCTTCTTCCTCCTAGACTCCTCCACCTTCCGCACCGCCGGCCCCCTGCCCCTCTCCCCGGCGGCCTCGCCGGCGGTATGGGCAGGCGAGCCGGCCCCCTCCCCCTCCTCTCCATCCTCTCCCTCCTTTCCTTTTGCGTTTCGCTTCTTTTGTTTCTTCAATGATGGAGGCCGACGAGACCAACATCCGGCTGCGGAGCCGCGTGCGTCGCGCGTCCTACCTCCACGCCGATGAGGACAGGGCGGGGTCTCCCTGCGCCCGCTCGGCTGCGAACCGCCCCTGCACGCGGTGTGTCGGGTGCACCGGGTCATGCGTCACGGCATCCACTTCGTCCTCCTCCTCGGCGCCGCCTACGGCCGGTACTTCGCGCTCTCGCCCGGCCAGGAGGAACAGCAGGAGTCCGCGGGCCTCCGAGGCGTCCCCGCCATCCAGCGCGGCTCCGCCGCGCGGGACATCGACGTCGTCATGTGGTGGTCCGTCGAGGTCGCGGGCGCCAATTCCACAGGCGGCGGCGGCGGCGACTACGTCCTCAGGCGCCAAGTCTTCAACGGCAACCTCCGCATCCGGGGCCTCCGTCGTCTTCGTCCAAGTTGCTGTCTCGGTCAACACCGACTGAATCTGCCGAGCGGCAGCAGCAACCGAGGCCCTGCGGAAGGATGCGACTGCGGTGGAGTCGGGCCATGCGGCGCCTGCACGATCTTCGCGGCCTACTTCGCCTCCGATCATGGCGTGGCTCACCTCGCGGCCGTCAACGCCGGCAGCAAGTCCCAGCTGCTCCAGATCCAGCCACTCCGGGCTTCCGGGTGCAACCCGACCCGTTTTGGTAACGGGTCCGGGATTTGTCAGTGGGTTCGGGACAGATGCAACCCGCTCCGTTTCGCTAACGGGTCTGGGTTTCGTCAGTGGGTTTGGGTCCTGCTTCGATCCTTTGGAGCAGGTGATGAACAGATTTGGCACACGACGGCGAACATGGTGACCACGACGACCTTCTTCTGTGCTCGCCTCCGGGCTCGCCAGACCGCATCTCCTCCACCCGCTCCAATTTCCTATCGGGTTTGTGGATTCAGGCATATGCATCCCAATCGGGTTAGCGGGTTGCGGCCGTCCTGCATCCGTAACAACTGCGGCCTTCGGGTCCAGTTTGCATCCATCGGAGCTCCATGGGATCGCCAATGCTTCGACTTTCCTACTTTAACGACACGCCTATCCCCTACAACGGAATCCCTTTTTCAGACTTCTCCGAACTATCTGCATCGATTCCTTGCCAAAAGTGTTCTGAGCCCGGTGTCGCGTCTTATGTATCTACGGCTCGGATTCCAACCTCTGCAGCCTCGGTGCTTGCGAGGCCCTCGATGGTCTGTGCTTCCAATAACCGGCGAGATCGTCGTGTTCCTTTTGGGGCACGTTATGGACTCATCGCCTCTTTTGGATCGATCGAGTGCAGATCTCCTTTTTAAAATTCCTTGCTCGGTTTCGGCTTCGGGGATAGAATATCCAAAAGTAGCATTTCTTATCCTGGCGTCAAGTGGTGTCCTTTCTGTAATTGGGTTTTCCAAACTCAACCTCATGTACTCCGATGCTTAATATAATATATAATGTTCTTGTCAAAAAAAACAAGAAAAATGTACGTACACTTGATTATTCTCGTGTCACCGCGGATCTATCTCGGATGTTGATTTGATCGTCTTATTAATTAGCTACTGTAGTTCTTTCTTTGAGCACACGTACTCTACGTACAGATTTCCAAATTAGCCTGCGCTGTTATTCTTGGTAAGGTTTCCTGCTTTCCCACCGGAAGTTTCAGAACCAGACTATTATTCTGCCAAATTAATACTAATAAGACGAACTGATTTTAGGCTAATTATTATTTGTGTCTGGGGTTGACTGCTACAGCTACACACACAAGCATCTCTTTTCTTTTGTGTTTCTCCTATGATGCACTTTCTGTACCTGAATTAATTAAGAAGCTTTGACGATGGCGTCAACAGATATATATGGGGATGTTTGGTTCCCGGCCATCTACCGCCACGCCTAAAGTTACGTATGCCACACCAGTTTTGGCAGCTGTTTGGTTCGTGATCTGGATACGGCACGCCATCGCCACGGATACAGTTCGCCTCCACTTTTCGCCACGAAACTGTGGCGGGCGTTTTTGCCACGGATACTTCCAATAATGTGTGAACTAGAAATTATACACACACACATCTCCTTTCGATCTTTTGTGTTTCTCCCGTGCACTTTCAGTATATAGCTACCATATGCCGCGCGCAACCAGAAATTATACTTCCAATCTTCCATGTGCCATCATGCATCATGCTCTGACGATTCAATCAGTTGCCAACATAATTTAGGCCTTGTTTAGTTCTGAGAAATATTTAGAATTTGCACTATAGCACTTTCGTTGTTATTTGACAAACTTTATTCAAACATGGACCAACTAGGCTCAAAAGATTCGTCTCGACATATAGATACTAAAAGTACAATCAGTTATTTTTTTACCTACATTTAATGTTCCATGCATACAGCTAAAGATTGATGTGACGGAGAATCTAGAAATATTTAGAGAAAGTTGGGAAAACTAAACAAGGCCTTACACTCGCTGGCCATAGTAGTACTTGTCTCCCCCTCCCCACCCTAACACTTGATTTGGAATCCAGAGAGCTTTCCCTGCCGTTTCCCTTGGGCTGGAGCCCCACGACCACGAGGAAATCGGGCAGGGGCCAAATTAAGGGGTCGTTTGGCAGAACTCCATGGAGCGGATTTTTAGAGAGAACCACTCATTCACTGCCAAACGTATTTTTCAGCCAGAAGTGATTCTTTGCTGTTTATGTGAAGTGATTCTCTAAAATGAACTAGGAGGCTGAGAGCTGGAAAAAATAGTTTCACCTGATTCTGTAAAGTGATTCTCTATCCTGATTTTGAGAATTTAGTTTAAAGAATCAAAGAGAATCTATTTTCAGCCATAAAATCACTTCACCGGAGAATCTGAAAGTATAAATGGAGCACAACTGGAGAATTAGGGAGCACAACTCTCCCAAACAAACCCTAAATTACCACGCCGTTTGGAAGCCCCTCGCGGAGGAGGGTGACCCGACCGCCCTCAAACTTTCCTTGGGCAGATTATCCCCCACACATGCGAGGCCGGACGACGCTTCCTTAGTTCCTTGTGTCGTTGTGTGGCTATATCGACGACGTGCGAAGCCAGAGGCCCGCAGGCCATCGCCCGTCTGCATCACAGTATATCGTTGTTCCAAATACATGCTGGGGACAGAGGATACCACACCTTGGGAATTGAATGGCCGCTAATTAAAATCCCTCTCCGGACGCCCGTAGTCCGGGCTAATTTGGTCCCAGCTCCCAAACTAGGCCTAAATGGCAAACATACAGAACTTGATCAGAGCACCACCTGACATTCTTCGTTCACCTAGTAGCTCCGTGTGTGGAAACTATCTACGCGATTATTCCCTAGCTCATGGAGTAATCATATGATGCTATATCACAGTACTAGCTATGCTTTTCGAACCAAAGAAAAAAAAACCATCTTTTAATCAGTAGTGCCTTGCGCCCTAATCAAGGCCGTAGTGTGGCAGTGGCACACTAGGTAGTGTCATGTTAACTAGAGTGAGCGATCGAGATAATAGTTACTTCCTCCATTCCAAATTATAAGGCACTCCAAAAATCTTGGAGAGTCAAAGTTTTTCAACTTTGACCAAATTTATATAATAAGATAATAATATTTATGATACCAACTAAGTACAATTAGATTTTTTATTAGTTATATTTTCATAATATACATATTTGATGTCATAAATCTTTATATTTCTCTCTAGAATTTTGGTCAAAGTTAAAAAACTTTGACTCTCCAAGATTCTTGGAATGTCTTATAATTTGGGATGGAGGGAGTAATTAATTAGGCAGAAACCACCAGGTGTGTGATGTAACATGGCACCTTCATTCATTCCTTGCGCGCATTGCATTGACGGGTGAAATTAGCTTAATAACTAAGTTTTGCAGAGGGGGAATATAAAATACTAGTGACGAGATGTTGCTAGCACTACAGGAAACACGATCTTCGCCGAGTGCCTGCGAGTTCGCCGAGTGCCAAATTTCGGGCACTCGGCGAAGAGCCTCTTTGCCGAGTGCCGGAAATATGGCACTCGGCGAAGAATTAACACAAGGCGAAGGCAGATTTGCCGAGTGCCCAACACTCGGCAAATAAAAACACTCGGCGAAGACACCTCTTCGCCGAGTGCCGAACACTCGGCAACGATGAGCACTCGGCAAAGTCTCGCTGACCAGACGGCACCCGGGCCCGTTAGCTTTGCCGAGTGCCCGCCGTCTGGCACTCGGCGAAGACCATCTCTTTGCCGAGTGCCGGCCCACGTGGCACTCGGCGAAGAGTACGGACCTGGGCTATGCCACGTAAGCTTTGCTTTGCCGAGTGCCACGTGGCTGGCACTCGGCGAAGTGCTGCTTTTTGCCGAGTGTCAGTCTAAGTGGCACTCGGCAAAGTTGTTTTTTTTTTTGATTTTGGACACCAAATTTTTTGTGGGTCATCCCCACACTACCACTGTCAATATGTTCAAATTTGACAGTTTTTCAAAACTTTTCGTTATATTTTTTGACTTTATTTCCTTTTCTTGAATTTTTCCGGAAAACGCAAGTTTGAACTGCGGGTGCATCGAATAATGGATTTTGATGATTTAAAAAATGTTATTCTTGTTCGTAACCGTATGTTGAGGCCAAATGCAAAAACTGACCCTAGGTTTCGATCAACGTGCTCACGGGGCAACGCCTCCAAATTACGTGCGGGCGGTTTTGTAATTATAGAAAATGCAAATGAATTCCGAAAATCGTGAAACTTGGCGAGATGTTGTTACATCATATGCGTATGCCGTGAAAAAAATTTGAGAAAGTTTCGAGCAAGTTGTCACGTACGATGCTTACAAACCTGGACATCTCAACATGTGATATCACATGTTGAGATGTCCAGGTTTGTAAGCATCGTACGTGACAACTTGCTCGAAACTTTCTCAAATTTTTTTCACGGCATACGCATATGATGTAACAACATCTCGCCAAGTTTCACGATTTTCGGAATTCATTTGCATTTTCTATAATTACAAAACCGCCCGCACGTAATTTGGAGGCGTTGCCCCGTGAGCACGTTGATCGAAACCTAGGGTCAGTTTTTGCATTTGGCCTCAACATACGGTTACGAACAAGAATAACATTTTTTAAATCATCAAAATCCATTATTCGATGCACCCGCAGTTCAAACTTGCGTTTTCCGGAAAAATTCAAGAAAAGGAAATAAAGTCAAAAAATATAACGAAAAGTTTTGAAAAACTGTCAAATTTGAACATATTGACAGTGGTAGTGTGGGGATGACCCACAAAAAATTTGGTGTCCAAAATCAAAAAAAAAACAACTTTGCCGAGTGCCACTTAGACTGACACTCGGCAAAAAGCAGCACTTCGCCGAGTGCCAGCCACGTGGCACTCGGCATAGAACAGGCCACGTGCTTTGCCGAGTGCCACGTGGCTGACACCCGGCGAACACGTCCAGTGGGGCCAGATACCGTGGCTCTCTTCGCCGAGTGCCATATCGGGTGGCACTCGGTAAAGAGGTCATTTCGCCGAGTGCCACCCGATCTGGCACTCGGCAAAGACGATTGAAAAGAAAAAAAAATACAAAACGGCCCGGCCGCCACCCACACACGCACACACTCACACGCACGCACCCGCACGCCACCGCCGCCGCGTCCCGCCGCCCTGGCCCCGCCGACGAAAAGCCAAGCGCCCGCCGCCGTCTGAGAAGAGAAGCGGAATTAGACCGCCCCGCGAACGCCCCGCGCCGACCGGCCCCCGTCCAGCCCCGTCGCACCCCCCCCCGCGCCCCACGGCGCGCTCGCCGGCCGCCCAGCGCGCCGCCCCCCGGCCGGGCCGCGCCGCCTCGGCCGCGCCACCGGCGCCCGCCCGCCGCCCCCGGCCGCCCCACGGACGCCCCTGCCGCCGCCCCCGGCTGCCCCCCGGCCGCCCCTCCCAGCCCACCGGCTGCCCGTCCCTGGCCGGCAGTGGAGGAGGAGGAGGAGGAGGAGGAGGAGGAGGAGGAGGAGGAGGAGGGGAGGTGGTGGTGGTGGAGGAGGAGAGGAGGAGGAAGGTGCCGGCTTAGGTCCGTCGACCCTCAAGCCGCTTCGGTCGTCCCCGTCGTCGTCGCCGAAGCCTGTTCTTGCTATTCTCGTCGCGAAGGTATGCCCTATGTAGTTAGTAATAGTTAGTTAGTACTTAGCAGTTAGTAGTTAGTAGTTAGTAGTAGTGTTAGTAGTAGTTAGTAGTGTTAGTGTTAGTAGTAGTGTTAGTGTTAGTAGTAGTTGTACTATTGTGAGCTATTATGATTGTTGGCCTTCGTGACTATGTCTGGTATACATGTGGTTGTTGGCCTTCGTGCCGACGTTTTCTGCAGGTTTTGGGAACCTCGCCGTGCAGCGGAGGTGCTGCCGAAATTTTTGGTCGAGACTAACCAATTGCTCTTTTTTGGCAGGAGGAGGACCCGTCGGAGGGACTCGGCGATCCCGATCGTCTTCGTCGGCGTTGCGGGTCTGCCTGCACTGCGTCGTCTCGCCACTGCCCCGAGTCACCACTGCCCCGCTACCCTGACCTCACCGACACCTTAGGTATAACCCCTCTTTCCGTATCCTTAGGTATCTGATCTTTGGTCGCGTAACCTAGTTAGACGTCTCCCGTTCGAAAGAGATACAGTCTTAGATATTCAGTCCTTTGCATATCTGCGACCGTATCTCTTTCGAATTGTCCACGTATTTTGGACAGCTAGCGGATGCGTAGATGAGCTAGTTTCCATGTTCTGCTCCTGTCAGAGTCAGAGTTTCGGCACCACCTCCTCGTTGTTCTTCGGATACACACTCTACCTGCCAGGACGTGTATCAGGAGAACAGCGAGGAGGTGCTGCCGAAATTCTGTCTCGGGTAGGAGTAGAACATGGAAACTAACCCATCTGCGCATCCTCGGGTGGGATTAGGACCTATCCTTCTCCTATTAGATGGTAGGAATGCCGTGTAGATGCAATTGCTGGTTTTATTACTCGCTTACATATGTATATGCCAGAGGATGGATAACCGTGACTGGATGTACACGGGCCACGCAAGTAAGAGCACAGAATGGGTTACTAAGACCAATGCTTTCTTAGAGCATGCGTTTGGTCCGGCTGCTAAAGGGTCGAGTCGGATGCCGTGTCCCTGCAGCAAATGTGGTAACAAGAAAAGAAAATATAAGAATAACGTGGGGATAGATCTTTACAAGTACGGATTCGTTGAAAACTATACTTGTTGGGTCCACCATGGTGAAGCCGATCGGATTAGAGAGGAGGTGGTGAGACAACGTCTCGAGGAGTATGATGGAGATGCCGGGGTAGCAGACATGATGGGAGACTTTCAAGAGGCTCAATTCGGTGAAGGATTGGAGGAGCCAGAGGACACCGCAAAGGCGTTCTACGACATGATGTCTTCGGCACAGAAGCCCCTTCATGAAAAGACAATGGTTTCACAACTGGATGCCATTGGACGCCTAATGGGGTTCAAGTCCCAGTGTAGCTTGAGTCGAGACGCTTTCGATGGCTTGTTGGCAATTTTGGGCACCCTGTTGCCGGAGGGTCACATTCTGCCGAAGAACACGTACGAGTCACAGAAACTTCTTCGTGCACTTAAGATGCCGTACGAGCAGATCCATGCTTGTCCAAAAGGGTGCGTCCTATTCAGGAAAGATCACGAGAAAGCAACACACTGTCCAAAGTGCAAAGCCTCTAGGTATGTGGAGGTAGACCATGGAGATGGCAAGAAGGAACAACTTAATATCCCCGAGATGGTCCTACGGTACCTTCCTTTCATACCTAGGATCCAACGACTGTACATGACAGAGGACTCTGCGAAACAGATGACATGGCACAAGAATGGCAAGAGATACAATCCTGACAAGATGGTACACCCATCGGATGGTGAAGCATGGAAGCACTTCGATGCCATGCATCCTGGCAAAGCTATGGAGGCTCGAAATGTACGTGTGGCGCTGGCGACAGATGGGTTCAACCCGTATGGAATGATGGCGGCCCCGTACACTTGTTGGCCTGTGTTCGTGATCCCCCTCAATCTCCCTCCCGGTGTTATGTTTGACCCTAAGAACGTATTCTTGTCACTGATAATTCCTGGACACCCGGGGAACAATATGGGTGTGTTCATGGAGCCTTTGTTGGATGAATTGTTCGAAGCTTGGGAAAACCCGGTACTGACATATGACCGAGCTACAATGAAGAACTTCAAAATGCATGTGTGGTACCAGTACTCCCTGCATGACTTCCTGGCGTATGGCTTATTCAGCGCTTGGTGTGTTCACGGGAAGTTCCCATGCCCAATATGCAAGGCAGCTGTGAAGTTCACTTGGCTGAAGAAGGGAGGAAAGTATTCTTCATTCGACCAGCATCGTCAATTCTTGCCTCTTGACCATCCGTTCAGAAGTGACATCAAGCACTTCAGGAAAGGTGTTCAAGTCACCAACCCCATTCCTCAGTTCAAGAGCGGTTCCGAGGTCCGTGCCGAAATAGAGGCTCTGAAGTTTGATGAAGACAAGGGTCGTTTTTTCGGGTACGGAGAGGAACACATGTGGACCCATAAATCGGGCTTGACTAGACTCCCCTATTTCAATGACCTTCTTTGTCCGCACTACATCGATGTAATGCACACAGAAAAGAATATCGCTGAGGCAGGACAAGGTCTGCAGGTCCCGGCTCGCGGATATGTACCACGAGGCGCGGATCCAGTGCGTCATCAACTACAACGCCGACGTGTTAGGGAAGGCGGTGAAGAAGACGGACGCTAGGCAGATGATGCTCACCAGGGAGACCGACCTCACTAGGGAGCAGTACATCCAGGTACGTACAAAACAGTAATACTGATTGGTCCATCCATCACTTAGCGGCTCTTGTAATATATTAAATACTTATTGTCTTGCAGTTCTGTCCTAGTTGGTGCGCCAATCACCTAGACTGCTGGGTGGCCATTGTGGACAAGTGGAGATCGGACGAGTGGTACGAGAGGCACAGTGCCCGCCGAGACTGCCGCCTGCAGATGCCTGGGGTGGCACACCACCAAGGCAACCTTAGCCTCGCTGCGTACGCCGACAGATGGGTATGCTCTACTGATTTTTTTTATTGTAACACTCAATTACTCATTACTTGTAATCATCTGTGTTTTCCTCGCAGTCCCAGTCGCATGGTGGTGAGGAGTGCCTCCCTTTCAAGGCGTACCACTTGTCGCACCAGGGCAAGGCGACTGCCGCGAGCACCCAGTACAACCCAGACGCCGGGCCCGAGACGTTCACCAACACGAACGCCTACACCAAGGTCACCGAGTACACCACTGCGGCTCGCGAGCGCCATGGGGAGGACTTCGATCCGGCCACCCAGCCCCTAGATACAGACCTGGTGATGAGGCTGGGAGGAGGGAAGCAGCACGGCCGGTACTGGATAGCCAACAGCGCAGTTGACTCGTCCTCTGTTCCCAACCTCGCTGAGATTCGAGCTGCCAGCACGAGCTCCTCCGTCCCCATACGACCTCGGCAGCCGACCTCACAGCAGATGATGGCAGCACTTCAGGTAAGTACTTGTTTTATTCGTCGTTCATTGCTTTTACACATATACCTTGTCTTTGCATTGTTTAAACCTTACGGGACGAATTTTGCAGGCCCAGATGCAGGCCCAGGCGGAACAGATGCAGAGGTTGCAGGCCATGCACGAGGCCGAGGCGGCGGCCCATCGTCGCGACTTACTGGCCGTCCAGCAGCGGGAGGCGCAGAGGACGCAGGACATAGCTCACTTCTTTGGGAGCCTGAACATCCCGGGTGTTGTCGTGCCTCCCTCGCTGCTCACTCCTTTTGTGCCTCCTGTTACTCCTACGACAGAGACTCCGGTGAGTATATATGGTTGTTTATATTTCTTTAACTTTTACGGCTGTCCTCCAGGTGCTAACGAATTTGCTTCTCCTTTGTGCACTCACAGTCGGAGGGTTCGGCACCGACTCCTGCACCTGGCCTTCCTCCGCACACTGGTGGCCCTCCTCCGCAGCCTGGGTGGCTCCCCGGTGGCCCTCCTCCGCCCTATGGGTGGCCAGGTTACCCTACTCCGCAGTCAGGGTACACCGGGTGGCCATCTGGACCTCCGCCGCCTGGGTGGCAAGGTTGGCAAGGTGGTCCTTCGGGCGGGTCGTGGGACGCGTGGCAAGGTGGGGGTTCTTCACAATCTGAGCACCAAGGTGAGCAGTGATGGCTGACTTATATTTGTGATGGACTTGTGAACTAGTGGATTTGTTGAGGAGTGCCGAGTGCCGGACTTGTGGACTTGTGATAAACTTGTTAGCTTGTGATGCATGGAGACTGAACATGTGATATTTGTTTGAAATGGATATGTATGTTATGGATGTGTGATATATATGCATGTGATATTTGTCTGAAATGGAATACGAATGTGTGATATATTTTCTATTTAGGGAAATGAAAACGGAAAAAAAAATTCCATTTTCCCCAGCTTTGCCGAGTGCCACACTCGGCAAATAGGTCATGGCACTCGGCAAAGCTGGGCAAATTTTTGCTCAGCTCGGCCTCTTCGCCGAGTGCCTTGACCCTGACACTCGGCGAAGGGGCCCTCTTCGCCGAGTGCCGGATTGCGTGGCACTCGGCAAAGAGGAGCTCTTCGCCAAGTGCCGGCCTGCGTGGCACTCGGCGAAGGGGCCCTCTTCGCCGAGTGCCGGATTGCGTGGCACTCGGCGAAGGGGCCCTCTTCGCCGAGTGCCGTCCACGTGGCCACTCGGCGAAGAGACCGTTAGGTGACGGCTCCCGTTTGCTTCGCCGAGTGCTGACCTGGCACTCGGCGAAGGCTTCGCCGAGTGCCCGATATTTGACACTCGGCGAAGAAATCGTTGCCGACAACTTCTTTGCCGAGTGCCTTTCGCCGAGTGCGGCACTCGGCGAAGCCTTCGCCGAGTGCGAAAGGGCCTTCGCCGAGTGCAGCCAGCACTCGGCAAAGCCAACGTCTCCTCCGAGGCGTCCCCGCCATCCAGCGCGGCTCCGCCGCGCGGGACATCGACGTCGTCATGTGGTGGTCCGTCGAGGTCGCGGGCGCCAATTCCACAGGCGGCGGCGGCGGCGACTACGTCCTCAGGCGCCAAGTCTTCAACGGCAACCTCCGCATCCGGGGCCTCCGTCGTCTTCGTCCAAGTTGCTGTCTCGGTCAACACCGACTGAATCTGCCGAGCGGCAGCAGCAACCGAGGCCCTGCGGAAGGATGCGACTGCGGTGGAGTCGGGCCATGCGGCGCCTGCACGATCTTCGCGGCCTACTTCGCCTCCGATCATGGCGTGGCTCACCTCGCGGCCGTCAACGCCGGCAGCAAGTCCCAGCTGCTCCAGATCCAGCCACTCCGGGCTTCCGGGTGCAACCCGACCCGTTTTGGTAACGGGTCCGGGATTTGTCAGTGGGTTCGGGACAGATGCAACCCGCTCCGTTTCGCTAACGGGTCTGGGTTTCGTCAGTGGGTTTGGGTCCTGCTTCGATCCTTTGGAGCAGGTGATGAACAGATTTGGCACACGACGGCGAACATGGTGACCACGACGACCTTCTTCTGTGCTCGCCTCCGGGCTCGCCAGACCGCATCTCCTCCACCCGCTCCAATTTCCTATCGGGTTTGTGGATTCAGGCATATGCATCCCAATCGGGTTAGCGGGTTGCGGCCGTCCTGCATCCGTAACAACTGCGGCCTTCGGGTCCAGTTTGCATCCATCGGAGCTCCATGGGATCGCCAATGCTTCGACTTTCCTACTTTAACGACACGCCTATCCCCTACAACGGAATCCCTTTTTCAGACTTCTCCGAACTATCTGCATCGATTCCTTGCCAAAAGTGTTCTGAGCCCGGTGTCGCGTCTTATGTATCTACGGCTCGGATTCCAACCTCTGCAGCCTCGGTGCTTGCGAGGCCCTCGATGGTCTGTGCTTCCAATAACCGGCGAGATCGTCGTGTTCCTTTTGGGGCACGTTATGGACTCATCGCCTCTTTTGGATCGATCGAGTGCAGATCTCCTTTTTAAAATTCCTTGCTCGGTTTCGGCTTCGGGGATAGAATATCCAAAAGTAGCATTTCTTATCCTGGCGTCAAGTGGTGTCCTTTCTGTAATTGGGTTTTCCAAACCCAACCTCATGTACTCCGATGCTTAATATAATATATAATGTTCTTGTCAAAAAAAAACAAGAAAAATGTACGTACACTTGATTATTCTCGTGTCACCGCGGATCTATCTCGGATGTTGATTTGATCGTCTTATTAATTAGCTACTGTAGTTCTTTCTTTGAGCACACGTACTCTACGTACAGATTTCCAAATTAGCCTGCGCTGTTATTCTTGGTAAGGTTTCCTGCTTTCCCACCGGAAGTTTCAGAACCAGACTATTATTCTGCCAAATTAATACTAATAAGACGAACTGATTTTAGGCTAATTATTATTTGTGTCTGGGGTTGACTGCTACAGCTACACACACAAGCATCTCTTTTCTTTTGTGTTTCTCCTATGATGCACTTTCTGTACCTGAATTAATTAAGAAGCTTTGACGATGGCGTCAACAGATATATATGGGGATGTTTGGTTCCCGGCCATCTACCGCCACGCCTAAAGTTACGTATGCCACACCAGTTTTGGCAGCTGTTTGGTTCGTGATCTGGATACGGCACGCCATCGCCACGGATACGGTTCGCCTCCACTTTTCGCCACGAAACTGTGGCGGGCGTTTTTGCCACGGATACTTCCAATAATGTGTGAACTAGAAATTATACACACACACATCTCCTTTCGATCTTTTGTGTTTCTCCCGTGCACTTTCAGTATATAGCTACCATATGCCGCGCGCAACCAGAAATTATACTTCCAATCTTCCATGTGCCATCATGCATCATGCTCTGACGATTCAATCAGTTGCCAACATAATTTAGGCCTTGTTTAGTTCTGAGAAATATTTAGAATTTGCACTATAGCACTTTCGTTGTTATTTGACAAACTTTATTCAAACATGGACCAACTAGGCTCAAAAGATTCGTCTCGACATATAGATACTAAAAGTACAATCAGTTATTTTTTTACCTACATTTAATGTTCCATGCATACAGCTAAAGATTGATGTGACGGAGAATCTAGAAATATTTAGAGAAAGTTGGGAAAACTAAACAAGGCCTTACACTCGCTGGCCATAGTAGTACTTGTCTCCCCCTCCCCACCCTAACACTTGATTTGGAATCCAGAGAGCTTTCCCTGCCGTTTCCCTTGGGCTGGAGCCCCACGACCACGAGGAAATCGGGCAGGGGCCAAATTAAGGGGTCGTTTGGCAGAACTCCATGGAGCGGATTTTTAGAGAGAACCACTCATTCACTGCCAAACGTATTTTTCAGCCAGAAGTGATTCTTTGCTGTTTATGTGAAGTGATTCTCTAAAATGAACTAGGAGGCTGAGAGCTGGAAAAAATAGTTTCACCTGATTCTGTAAAGTGATTCTCTATCCTGATTTTGAGAATTTAGTTTAAAGAATCAAAGAGAATCTATTTTCAGCCATAAAATCACTTCACCGGAGAATCTGAAAGTATAAATGGAGCACAACTGGAGAATTAGGGAGCACAACTCTCCCAAACAAACCCTAAATTACCACGCCGTTTGGAAGCCCCTCGCGGAGGAGGGTGACCCGACCGCCCTCAAACTTTCCTTGGGCAGATTATCCCCCACACATGCGAGGCCGGACGACGCTTCCTTAGTTCCTTGTGTCGTTGTGTGGCTATATCGACGACGTGCGAAGCCAGAGGCCCGCAGGCCATCGCCCGTCTGCATCACAGTATATCGTTGTTCCAAATACATGCTGGGGACAGAGGATACCACACCTTGGGAATTGAATGGCCGCTAATTAAAATCCCTCTCCGGACGCCCGTAGTCCGGGCTAATTTGGTCCCAGCTCCCAAACTAGGCCTAAATGGCAAACATACAGAACTTGATCAGAGCACCACCTGACATTCTTCGTTCACCTAGTAGCTCCGTGTGTGGAAACTATCTACGCGATTATTCCCTAGCTCATGGAGTAATCATATGATGCTATATCACAGTACTAGCTATGCTTTTCGAACCAAAGAAAAAAAAACCATCTTTTAATCAGTAGTGCCTTGCGCCCTAATCAAGGCCGTAGTGTGGCAGTGGCACACTAGGTAGTGTCATGTTAACTAGAGTGAGCGATCGAGATAATAGTTACTTCCTCCATTCCAAATTATAAGGCACTCCAAAAATCTTGGAGAGTCAAAGTTTTTCAACTTTGACCAAATTTATATAATAAGATAATAATATTTATGATACCAACTAAGTACAATTAGATTTTTTATTAGTTATATTTTCATAATATACATATTTGATGTCATAAATCTTTATATTTCTCTCTAGAATTTTGGTCAAAGTTAAAAAACTTTGACTCTCCAAGATTCTTGGAATGTCTTATAATTTGGGATGGAGGGAGTAATTAATTAGGCAGAAACCACCAGGTGTGTGATGTAACATGGCACCTTCATTCATTCCTTGCGCGCATTGCATTGACGGGTGAAATTAGCTTAATAACTAAGTTTTGCAGAGGGGGAATATAAAATACTAGTGACGAGATGTTGCTAGCTAATACAGTAATGCTAAAGAAATAAAGCTTGGGTGGTGGTGGTGGTGGTGGTGGGAACACAAGTACAGAACCGTCGTTAGCTTTGGCTCCCAAATTAAATTAATAAACAATACGAACGAACGCAGCGCTGCAAGAGCGGCTTTCGGTTCCTCGGATCATTAAGTAAGTCGCTATCTTCACCGGTCTCCATTTCCTCAATCCTGTTGAGAAAAAAAAAACTATTATATATATTAGAGATTTAGTAGTTCTAGCAGTTTCTCAAACTCAACTTTAGTAAGATTTTTGTTGTCAGTCGTCTTTCTAATTATAGCTTTCATCCCCTGGGATACCTCTCCTTTCTCAATACAATTGTTTTTCTCATTGGGATGACTTTTTCTCATTCTAGCGGAGAGAAGATCATGAAAACTCTAAAATATATATATATTTTTATCTTCCTATAATAACTAGTTTTTAGAGTTGAATTTTTGTGCTACTGCTGGAGATGTTAAGTTAGCGCTGTTATAGGCAGCCGACAGCTGGATGGACGGTGGTATGTACTAGCTAGTACGTACTGTATCTGTATGTAGATGATCCGCTATCAATGGGCAGGCACATGCATATATGCATGCGTTGCGAGCAGCTAGCCGCTAGGTAGCTGCTAATCACATGCACTATAGTACTGATCAAGGCCTCTTGTTTAACTTAATATACTAAATATAAATAACACAAGCCTGTAAGAGAATCACTCTCGCGCGCTGTACGCGGAAGGAAGCTAGCTAGGGAATTGAAGACGATGGAGTGCTCATGCATGTTGTGTTGTTGCTTGCAGCATCTGCGCTGCCATGCGTTTTTATTTATCGCGCGCCGCGCCTAGTACATACGCGGCGGGTACGGGACGTAAGCTCTCCTGCGCGCACTAGTCCGGCGTTGTGGCCACTCATCCAGGTCCCAGCAGAGCGTGCAGTACTTTTGCTTGCGACTGTTCACTGCTGCTCGCTCGCATCGCACTCTCTCGTCGAGCTAGCATGGCAGTGGCTATATCTACATGACGACAGAGTTAGCGCACGCCCCTCGCTCCTGTGGTAGCTAGCTTAGGTGCATGCACGCCATCACCTGCATGCGTGTTTTCTGCACTCCCCGGTTTCCAGATCATGTCGCACCATGGAGACAACCTGCAGGCTGCAGGATTCAGAAGATCCATCTTGATCTCTCTCTCTCTGCATGTGTGGCGCGCCTGTGGACAACGACAAGCACATGCTGCATGCCCTAGCTAGCAGATCATTTTTTCTTTCATTTCTCGCGCACATTTTTTCCCCCTTGTTATTGTGTTGTTAGGACAGACGACTGACAGGTGTACGTTACAAGCTAGCTAGCACAATGCAAATGCTCTTTCGTCTTTCCTTTGCTTTACACCAGCCTCATCAACAGCTGATCCGCTACTATCTGCTATATACTCTCGCTACCTGCTGAGACACGTACACCTCGATATATTATATACTATATCATGCATGTGCATGCATGGATCACCTATACATCGACGAAATTGGAGCGACGTGCATGCGCGCATCCTTTTTCAGGTGTCACGAATTGTTTAGCACGGCAGTGTGTGGCCCAAGTGCGGGCACATGTGTACTTAGATAGATATCCGTCCTACACTCCTACTACACGGCTACACCAGATGACGATCAATCATTCATGCAGATCGATGATCATGCACACTGATGCAGTACGGCGCATGCATGGCTTTAATTTTAGAACAGTGAGACGACACTACAGCAGAATCGCTCTTTGCCGAGCGGCAAAGAGCCTTTTGCACTCCGCGAAGGTTTCGCCGAGTGCCGCACTCGGCGAAGAATTTCACGGCAAAGGGTTCTTTGCCGAGTACCAAATATCGGGCACTCGGCGAAGGCTTCGCCGAGTGCTGACATATTTGGCACTCGGCAAAGAAAAAACATAAAAAAACCCCGAAAAAATAGGGAAAAATTTTAATTTAATTGGAGGAGGGGCCCACTGGGCAGCGCCCACTTGTCGCCCTCGAAATCGCAAGTTCTACTATTTTTCACGCAATTTTCTCTCACGCAGTCAGCAAGATTCGAACTCACGACCTCTTGTTCGCGCGGAACCTCCTCTACCACTGCACTACACACTCATATACGTTCCATCTCCGTTTCGATTACCCATGTATTATACTAAACCATGTGTAACTTGCTTATTTGAGGCCTTAAACGAATTCAAATCAAAAAATGGTAAACTACAAAGTTTTCTAACTTTTCAAGATCTACAACTTTTATTTTGGTAGTTTTTCCATCCGAGGTCGTTTATAAAAATTTGAATTTTAAATTTTACAATTTGAAACGTAGTTTTCGTTGACAAGATGATTTCAAATCAAAAAGTTGTCAACACCAAAGTTTCATAACTTTTCGAGATCTACAACTTTCATTTTGGTCATTTCTCCATCTGAGGTATTTTGAAAAATTTGAATTTTAAAATTTTCAAATTCGGCGCAGTTTTGCATAACTAGATGACTTCAAATTAAAAAGTTATCAACTACAAACTTTCATAACTTATCAAGATCTACAAAGTTTATTTTGGTTGTTTGACTATTTGTGTATCCGACATTGTGGTTCTAATATTATTCATAAACATTATATATCACTCTTGTAGTTTTATATACTACCGGAGAGATATATAAGATTTGTGAACGAATTTATTTTAAGTTTGTCAAATGAAAAAATCACCAAAACAAAAATTGTTCATCTTGATAAGTTAACCAACTTTGTAGTTAAAAACTTTTTCATTTGGATTAATTTACTGCTTCAAAATGTAATTTAAAAACTGGCTTTGCCGAGTGTCAGAAAAAAAACACTAGGCAAAGAGCTCTTTGCCGAGTGCCACGTGGCTGGCACTCGGCAAAGGCACCTCTTTGCCGAGTGCCAGCCACGTGGCACTCGGCAAAGAACCGCCCACGTGGCACAGTTCGGGGCCACATTCTTTGCCGAGTGCCAACCACGTGACACTAGACAAAGAACCGCCCACGTGGCACAATTCAGGGCCACATGCTTTGCCGAGTGCCACGTGGCTGGCACTCGGCAAAGAGGGTCTCTTTGCCGAGTGCCGGCCATGTGGCACTCGGCAAAGCATCACATGGCCGGCACTCGGCAAAGAGGCTCTTTGCCTAGTGCCCGAAATTTGGCACTCGGCAAAGCCACAGGCATTCGGCAAAGATTGATTTTCCCGTGGTGCGACGAACCAGATGATGATGGAATCTTCTATGCATGCATTGGTGGCTTTGGTAGTTTGGGAATAATTCTAGTTTAATTGGACGATAATAGGAAGGTGAGGACAAGTGTGATAGCAGCTATGGCTAGTAAGCCTGTACGTGTGTAGGCCGGTGACTCCATCGTCTTTCAATTAGCTGGAATCACTTCCAAGTTCCAACACTCGGCACCTATACCTACAATGAGCTGTGTGCATGCATATGCATGCATGTCCGTGCAAATGCAAGAACAAATAAATCAAACACAAATCAATATCAATCAATACATTATTGCTTTTTAGGGTGAACGAAAGGAAAAAACTAACCGTAGGTTACCACTAATGACATGTGATCACGCACAATTTTCTAATGCATGAAAGTGCATGCCGTACAATGGAAGAACAAATAATCAACATAAAGAAATTGTTATAGGGAAACATAAAAATAAAAATAAAATGAGGAGATGTCTGGAGGAGCTAGAAAGATTGGGTTTGGGCTAGTTCAAGGTCCTGAACGTGTGGGCCATAACTGTAAGGCTCACACATGGGCCCTGCCTACCGGGGCAAGTAATCTGGGCCGGACGAGCCCGTTTCCACTTCCCGCACGGTCAGCACATCCCGATGGCGTCGCGTCCCCCTCGCACACATCGCTGCCAAGTTTTTCACCGCTGCTTCCAGCTTCGTGTCCCTCCCCACCGACCGCTCGCTCCCTGTCTTCCACCCCCCTAGGGTTTTTACCGCACGCCCCTCGCGCCCGATTCCGACCCGGCGGCGTCGCCGCAGGTCGGTTCTCATCGACCTTCCGTTCCCGGCGTCTTGCGCCGCTCTCGATTCCTCTCCGGCGGAGTCATCAGTCCTCTCGATCGATCGATTACCCGGGACCGCCTTTTGATTTTTTATTTTTTTTTTTGCAGTGCTAGCGTCGCTTGCCTCCGAGGGGACAACGAGGGTTTTGGAACGGACGGCGGGAGATTCAAAGTGCCGCCGCGAAGGAGGCTGGGGAGAGCCGGATACCATGAAGCCGGTGTTCTGCGGCAACTTCGACCACGACACTCGCCAGTACGACCTCGAGCGCCTCTTCTCCAAGTACGGCCCCGTCAGCCGCATCGACATGAAGTTAGGTATTCGATCTCTGCTCTTTACTTGCCTGGCGCTTAAGTTCAATAGAGTGGGGAATGTCGCTTGTGTCTGATAATCAATGCAAATGCCTAGTAATAAATACTAATTATGCATGTCCTGAGTCTAATCCTAAATGCAGTATCTAGAGTCTGGAGCGATAGTTTGTGTTTCGAGTGCGCGATTTCTTTTTGTATCCTACCAGCATCCCCCAACTAGTCTTAACCAATCTCTCCGCACTTGCACGGTGCTTATAAATTCAATAGAAGGGGAATGCCGCGTGTTTGGTCATCAATGCAAATGCCTATTTAATGAAATGCTAATTCTGCTTGTCCTGAATGTAATTCTAAATGCTGAACCTGGAGTCAGGACCACTAGTTTGTATGTGTTAATGAGGGTGCCATGAGCATTTGAATGCCAGTAGAATCCCCCAACTAGTCTTAAACGTATCTTGCGCTCGATCTTGCTTGTCCTGAATCTAATCATCAATGCAGAGCCTGGAGTCAGGAGCACTAGTTTATATTTTGTGTTAATGAGTGTGCTGTGAATATTCCTAGTGGAATCCTCCAACCAGTCTTAACCGACCTTGCACTATACCTATATGGTACATGTGCATAGTGCACTTATCTCCTTGGTCCTTGCTATATCGCAACACCTAATCATCCAGTGCATATGGGGCATGTGCATGTTTACAAATCTGTTTTGTTTTTTTTATTTTATGTTGTATTGTATACTAGTATTTGTGGTGGGGCAAGGGAAATCCTGAAAGTCACTGTTCAGTTTCTCTGTCAATATATCTGTTGTAGGCTATGCTTTCATTTACTTTGAAGATGAGCGTGATGCAGAGGATGCTATAAGGCGTCTTGACAACATGTCTTTTGGTTACGACAAGCGCAGGCTCTCTGTAGAATGGTCCAGGGTAATTTCTTGTCTATGGCTCTATGCCTGCCGCTTACATTTTCTCTATGAGCAACGTTTCATAAATTTATTAATTGCCACCATTCATTTCTTTAATTTGTTCAGCAAGTTGAACCAGTGCCAAAGAGCCGTGATAGACCTACTGGGGATGTAAAGCCAACAAGAACCCTCTTTGTTATCAATTTTGACCCCATGCGCACTAAGATTCAAGATATCGAAAGACATTTTGAACCATATGGCAAGATTGCCAACATTCGCATTCGAAGAAACTTTGCGTTTGTACAGTATGAGACGCAAGAGGAGGCTAGTGCCGCTGTCAAGAACACTGACAAGAGGTATTATTATCTTACCACTATCCATCCTTCTGTCGTTAGTGTGTTGTTGCTGCTGCTGCTCCCAGTCCGGTACCAATTATATTTCTTGTCTCACACGTATCTGAAGCTGCTCTTGATTATAACCAGGGCATTATTTTCTTTTCAATAATCAATATAACAGATTGCATCCCTCTCTCCTGGAGTTATTTTACTTATCTTTGATGATTGTTTATTGTTTTCTTATCATCTTATGTGTAAATGCCATATTAAGTTATGTGCACTTACCTTAAGATAAAATAACATTTAGCTTGGGTTTTTTTAGGTATCTTTTCATACTAGTTCTATCCAGCTATGAGCGAAAGTAGTCACTTTCTTCAATCGCCGAGTTGCCTTAATCTTCTCTCTCGGTTACTCAGTGGAGTGATCTCTCTCTTAAATTCCCATAAGGATAAGGAAAAGTAGACGGTTCGAAACCCGTGCTTAAATCCTACTTAAATCCTACTCAAGGCCCACTACGGGCTGCGAGCAATTAACAAGTAGAGACAAGGATGAGGAGAAATGACGCATATACGGCCGGCCTGGGTCACTCATGATGTTGGTAGTTCAAGTGAATTGTCTTAGTGTAAGGAAGATTGATTGGTTTTCTGATTGCTACTTGGCTGGCATAAGAAAGAAGGCGCCCCGGCAGGAATTCTGTAAGCTTGACTTGCGCGCAGGCTACCACCAGATACGAACGGAAGCTCGCTACTAGTTGCGGGTCTAGGTGCTGTCCAGTGAAACGTTTCCTTATTGCTCAGTCAACCGGGAAAGTGGGTGGAAAAACCCTTCGGGCAAGATAAGAGTTGATTCTCAATTTATCACCCCAAAGAAAATAAAGTGTTGTTGCTGCTGCTGCTCCCAGTCTGGTACCAATTATATTTCTTGTCTCACACGTATCTGAAGCTGCTCTTGATTATAACCAGGGCATTATTTTCTTTTCAATAATCAATATAACAGATTGCATCCCTCTCTCCTGGAGTTATTTTACTTACCTTTGATGATTGTTTATTGTTTTCTTATCATCTTATGTGTAAATGCCATATTAAGTTATGTGCACTTACCTTAATGGTTTCCTACTTTAGTTGTTTGACAGATCTGATTTATTTAGGTAAGTTAGGTTAGTTCAACATGGAATGGTAAATACATAGCATCTGCTTTTGCCCTCCAGAATATCTGCATTCGCTGGCATCTTAGAAATTTATTTGACAAAAATAGATATGGACATTTTCCCTTGGAAGTGATGCTGTTCTTTTCACTTCTGATTCTGATAGTCATTTGAGATATTGCACACGAATTGTTTCCTTTCAATGGAATTCAGTTCGTAGGGTCTAACATTTCTAGATGTTTCCGCAGAAGTGCCTTCATGTTGTCTCTTTTGTCCCACGACAGCAGTAAGACAGATATAGTAGACATAGTGGTTCTTTTAGTAATATTCTGCCTTTTGTCCCTATATAGTTATGATTACTTCCCTAGCTTGATATATCTGAAATTGAGTACTACCAAGTTTTTTAGGGATATTTGGATCCATATACCATTACAATTTTCGAATTTCTGAGATATACCATTACTATTCACCTATTTGGAAACTTTCCATTACAATTGTTCCTGTACCCATTTCTTGCTATTTTCTATGCTTGAAACGAGATCGGACCCACTTACAGATCATTGTATTTTCGTATTGGTTAAAATACCCCTCTGACTGCCCTCGCCCCCACTCAATGACATACGGGCCCACATGTCATCCTGTGGTTAGGGGTGGTAAAGGGCTCTCTTATTTAGTCTAGCAAATTTAAGGATCAAACCATAATACTATATGATTTTGAACTAAAATTGGATATGGTCAAGTTGGATTGTGAAGACAGCATAAGGGTCATGATCCATTACCACCCTACCTGTGGTGCCTTGTCATGAATTCCTTGCCTACAGCAGAGTTTAGTTGCATTGAATATATTTTTTTAATATTTATTAAAATATTCTCCTAATTGGGTGTTATTCCTTTTTGGTTGCCGACAGCACCATATTGGACAGGGTAGTGACCGTTGAATATGCTTTCCGGGATGATGACAGCGAGAGAGATGACAGATACGGCAGCCCCAAGAGAGGTGCTTATGACAGGCGTCGTGGCAATCCCTACATGCGCCCACCTAGTCCAAGGTACCGAAGGGAGTACAGTCCAGATTATGATCGGCGCGGGCGTTATCCTGGGTATGATCGCCGCGATGGAGCAATGTATGAAAGGCGAAGCCCTGTATATGATCGCTACGACAGGGGCAGAAGCCCTGTTTATGATCGCTACGACAGGGGCAGAAGCCCTGTTTATGATCGCTATGATAGGAGAAGAAGCCCTGGTTATGATCAATAATAGGTAAGAAAACTCCGTGAAGTTATTAATGCTTGAATTGTAGAGTTAAGCTGAAATGCAAAGGAATACTTTCATTTTCAGTGGCATGACTTCAACTTATCTGCTTGCTACATCTGATTCTCAACCATCTTTGAATTTTTCTTATATAACCAGTGCTGGAAATCTTTTGTAGTCTGTCAATTCGAGGAATCCAGTAAGGAAGTAGTTCTGGGGAAGAAGTGGTGAGGGTTTTGCCGTGCCGAGTATACCTGGAGCAACCGTTGTGTCATCAAAGAGTTACTGTTCCAAGTATATCTGAGTGTTGTCATGTAACGTGATGCTGGTTCCCGTTGTTGATCGGAACAAAATATTAGGTAATGCATGGATTGCTTGCCATTGCCACCTTGCCTGTCTGTTTTTTAAGTATTACATGTGCTGGTGATACTTGAAATGTAATGGCCGTCAACTAAGGTTATGTTTGGATGTACCCAACTAAAATTTAGCTAGCTAAAATTTCAATGTAAAACTTTAATTAACTAAAAATTTCTCAGCTAAAATTTAGCTGAGGTGTTTGGATGCTCTAGCTAATAGACTCAGTTAAATTTTAGCTAGCTTTAGCTAGGTAGGAATAGCTAAATCTAGTTAAACTTTAGCTGGGTTGTTTGAATGTCTAGCAGCTAAATTTAACCAGATAAAGTTTAACTGGTGCATAGCTAAATTTAACCAGTTTAACTGGTGCATTCAAACAAGTCCTAACTTCTACACCGAACCTTTGCATTACCGGTTTGTATGCTGGACTGTGAACTAGTGCCAGGCATTCAGCTGTGTTCAGCGTATTTTGTAATGAGATTTGATGCCCAAACAAGCACTGAGATTTAACACTGTATGCTGCGATCTGACGGTATTGCTCGCCGTCCAGAAAATCCACGGCCCTGCTGAATTTGTCGTCGCACACGGCCCTCTAGCCTTATCGCCGTTTCGTTTCGACCGGTTGCCCCTCCCGTGTCCCGTTGGCTACGGTTTAGCGCCGCCGCCGGGGCCGCACAGCGTCGCGCTTGCTCGCGCGGCCCTTGCAGCGCGCTCGCACGCCCGCTCCTCCGCGATCACCATCGCTACCGCACGCCGCTCGTCAGAGAAGGCGGCTGCTGCGCCCGGCCGCTACGTTCCTCGTCTTCCACTTCTCTGGTAGCTCTGCGCTGCCGCTGCCTGGAGCCCGGCGTTTCACTCCCACCCGTCACCCTTCCAAGTTCCGGTAGCGCGCCATGAACCTGCCGACACCGCTCCCGCCCACCAGCTCGCCGCCCGCGGCTCCCCGCGCCAGCCGTGCGCCTGTCGTGCCTGCTGCCCGACGCGGCACCGGCCGCCGGCGTCAGCGGCGGAAACCTTCTTCGTCCCCGTCCACCCGCGAGGCCGAGGCCGAGCACGGGCAGCCGGACGCCCTCGCCCGCATCCTCCGCACCGAGGCCGCCGTCTCGGGTGTCTCCCGCAAGGCCGCGGCCGCGCGGCAGCAGTCCACAAACCTCTGGCCCCGCGCCGTCCTCGAGGCCCTCGACTCCGCCGTCGCCGCCTGCCGCTGGGAGTCCGCCCTCGAGGTCCCCTCCCTCCCTGCGCTTTTCTCCCCATACCTCCCCGCGAGGGCCTTCTCTCCTCATCGATGCTTACCGCTCTCTTGCTTTGCTTGCCGCTAGATCTTCGAGCTGCTGCGGAAGCAGCACTGGTACGAGCCGAGGTCGCAGACCTACGCGCGGCTTCTGATGATGCTCGGCAAGTGCCGGCAGCCCGGTCCCGCCGCTGCCCTCTTCAAGGCGATGCTCTCGGAGCGTCTCCGGCCGACGGCGGACGTGTACACAGCTCTCGTCGGCGCGTACGGCTACAGCGGCTTGCTAGAGCAGGCGCTGGCCGCCGTCGAGCAGATGAAAGGCGCCGCTGACTGCAAGCCGGACGGATACACCTTCTCCGTCCTCATCGATTGCTGCGCTAAGTCGCGCCGCTTCGATCTGATCCCTGCTGTTCTCGACGAGATGTCATACCTGGAGATCGAATGCAATTCCGTCATCCACAACGCCATAATTGACGGGTACGGCAAAGCCACCATGTTTGAGGAGATGGAGAGTGCGCTCTCCACCATGCTTGAGAGTGGGAGCAATGTGCCGGACATTTACACCATGAACTCTGTCATTGGAGCATATGGGAACCATGGAAGAACAGATAAAATGGAGAAGAGTTACAGTGAGTTTCAGCTGATGGGTGTTGAGCCAGATACCAAGACGTTCAACATCATGATCAAGTCCTACGGTAAGGCCGGCATGTATGACAAGATGATGTCGATATTCAGATACATGAAGAAACGGTTCTTCTCACCGACTGTGGTTACCTTCAACACAGTAATAGGGTGTTTCGGACGTGCTGGCAACATCGAAAAGATGGAGTACTATTTCCGGCTTATGAAGATTCAGGGTGTCAAACCCAACCCCATCACCTACTGTTCGCTGGTTAACGGGTACAGCAAAGCCGGCCTTCTTGACAAGGTTCCGGGGATTATTCGACAGATCGAGAACACTGATGTTGTCTTAGATACTCCATTCTTCAACTGCGTTATAAGTGCATATGCGAAGTCTGGAGATATCAAAATCATGGAGGAGATGCTGCAGCTTATGAAGGAGAAGAAATGTAAGCCTGACAAAATTACTTATGCCACCATGATTCAGGCGTACACTGGACATGGGATGGATGAAGCTGCTAGGTTGTTGGAGATGGAAGCTGAAAGATTTGATAAAAAGTTGTTGGTAAGTATCTTTCGGCCTTTCATTGTTGCAAGATCTCATATTGATTATCCCATGTTAATTTACCGCTCTCGGTGGTTTGTTCTTGGATCAGGGACCGAATTCTGAGATTGATGGCAAATAATGCATACAATCATTAGTCCTAACACAAGGCTGGAGAAATGATTTTGCAGTACAAGAGGTGCTTTTGAAGAACATAGCTTGGAATCCATCCGCAACAGAATCTTTACAAAAGTGTCGTGCCAATTGGATGCAGTCATGCAGATGGCGAGGAATGCAGAAGTCTAGAACCCTTCTAAATTCCTGGTCCGGTAATTAGTTCCATGGTCAGATAATCCAACTGTTTGGGGGCTCATATTTAAGATCGCTGCACAACATGACATCTGGTCAGTTTGGTCACTATGTTGTCACCAAAGGCGACAATGTGCTGCTCATATTTCTTATAGGCAAACCAAATTCTGTTGCTGGTAAGCTTGTTGTCACCAAGGCTACACATGCTGCTGTGCTGATCCTATTGCAAGTTGTAGCAGCTTCCAAGCGGTACTGAGAGGCTGGGGATCCTGAGAACATGATGCGGCATGGATGACACTGTCAGATCATGAATAAATCGCGGGCGGAAGCACTCGCAGGTCACGGGAGTTGTGTTGTAGACTTGGTCGAAGTGTTTGGTAATATCTAGACATTCAATTGCTGATGAAGTGGTAAAACCTGCAGGGAGTGGTAAAACCTGCAAGGATCTCAGTTTCGAGTTATCACATTCGTCCATAGCCACTGAACATTTAGGTGCTGATGAAGTGGTAAAACCCTGCAAAATGTATAGTGTCTGCACAACCTTATGCGCTTTCAGCTTCATGCTGTAAAAAACAGATGCATTCTGTCATCTCATGAATAAATCACGGGTGGAGGCACGAGTCGTGTTGCAAACTTGGTCGAAGTGTAGTGTAAGCAATTATCTAGCTCTCCAATTGCTGATAAAGTGGTAAAACCCTGCAAGGATCGCATTGTCCATAATCACTGACAGTTAGGTGCTGATGTAGTGGTAAAAGTAAAACCCTGTAAAACGTACTGTGCACACAACCTTATGCGATTTCAGCTTCGGCTGTAAAAAACGGATGCACTCTGTATCTATTGCTGATCAATTATGTATTCAGATTTGTTTTTTGCGCCTACTTTTGCGTTGAAAAATAAGCAGAGTTCAAGCACATTAACATGAACAGAGCAGTGAAGACATGGCCAGAACCATTGAAATCCATGATGAACTAAACCTGGTCATTCCATCCAAGTTTAAGAGTTTATTATCCCTCTGTACTCGAACCAATAACTTAAAACGAAAAGGGGAACATATATTATATAAATATAATAAATGTAGAAAAAGGAAAAAAAGAAAAATCACACACAGCTTGTCCCTCGTCTTCTTTTCCTTTTATATTCTCCTTTTCTTCCTAAATAAATCCTGGGCCTTCTTACACTCACGCCATTGGGCTTCCACCATATTGGGATCTTTTCAGAAAAGTCCCTCCCGAGTCCCGAATTCTGATCTAGCCATGTTTCCCGAGATGAGCAGCTGTTCAGCTCTTCTTCCACTCCTCGGCGGCGCCGTCGGTGCCCGCGAGGTAGGCTTTCTTCCTCCTCTCGGCGCGCGCGCAGGCGCACACGATGGCGAAGCAGGCCGCGTACACGGCGTAGACGCGCCAGTTGGCGCGAGGCGCCTCCCCCGCCGCGGCGCGGTGGAAGACGGCGGCGTAGTAGTGCAGGCCGACGGCGAGGCCGACCACCATCTGCGCGAGGCCGAGCGCCTTGGCGGCGTCCCCGTTGCCGTCGTCCTCGGGGGAGGCGGCGCCCGAGAAGACAGCGACGAGGTCCACCATCTGGAGCACGAGGTAGCCCATGAAGCCGAGGGACTGCGCGGCCTGCGTCCAGGCGTAGGCGGCCGGGGAGGCCGCGTGGAAGAAGCGGAGCGGCTCGAGCCCCGTGGCGGCCGCGGCGAGCGCGAGCGTGGCGAAGTAGATGGCGAGGTACGCCTGCGCCAGCAGCAGCGCGCGGTGGAGGAGCGGCAGGAACGGGCCCATGCGCCGCACCAGCGCGGTGAGCATGAAGAGCGGCAGCAGCAGCAGCACCGCCACCGACGCCGCGGAGGCTGCCACCGCCGCCCACCGGCCGCCCAGGATCGGGCGCACGCCGTCGGCGATCCCGGCGTTCGCCGCGGACAGGTACGCCTTGGAGTGGTGCGAGAGGCGAGCCAGGTCCGGCATCAGCGTCTCCTGCAGCCGACTGGGCAGGTCCCGGAACTCGGAGATGAGGTCGTCCGTGCCCTCCTCCGTCTCCTTGGCGAACACCACGTCCTCCTCCACCTCCACCTCCACCTCCGCCGACGACTCCTCCTTGCTCACGACGGTGGCATTCGCATTCGCCTTCGCCTTCGCGTCGGGGACCACCTGCGCTGCCTTCTTGCCGGATTTTGCCGGCTTGGCGCCGGCGTCCGCGGTCGAATTGGCCGGCAGCGGTTTCTTGACCTTCCCAGCCGCGGCGGCAACCTCAGATTTGGCCGTCTTGGGTGGCTTCACCGCCTTGGCGCCCGTCTTGGAAACCTTGGCAGGCTTGGCCGAATCGGCGCCCTTGGCCTTGGCACCAGCCGCCGCCGCCGCCGCCGCCTTGTCCGGCTTCGGGACCTTGGCCTTGTCCGCCTTGTCCGTCTTGGGGACCTTGGGGGCCTTGGAGACCTTGGCAATGGCGGCGTCCCCACCCGCAGCCGCTTTGCCAGCGGGCTTCTTGGCGGCCCCTTTCGCCGCCGCGGCGGCCGACTCTGCTGGCTTCTTAGCCTTGGCAACCTTGGTCTGGTTCTTGGAAGCGGCGTCGCCGGCGAGCAGCTTCTTCTTGCTCTTCCCCGCGGCCGCCGCCGCCGCGGTGGCCGTCTTGGCCGGCTTGGCGGCGGGCACCTCCTCGCCGTCGCCGTCCGCCAGCATCGCCTTGCGGCCGCCGGAGGCCTTGGACTTGGGCTTTGGCTTCCCCGGCTCGGCAGAGGAGCAGAGCGCGAGTTGGGAGCAGAGGAGCGCGAGCAGCAGGAACAGCACCAGCGCCAGCACGGGCCGCCGCGGCCAAGGCGCCATTTTTTTTTGCTTTTGGGCAGTCACAGGCTGGCAGGCGGCGGGGAGAACTTTGGGGGTGGATAGAGAGGGGGAGGGAGAGTGCGGCGCCGCGGCGGTGGATCCGGAGTCCGGAGCCCGGACGGGCAGGGCGGCGGCGTGTTATATATGGAGATCGGGGGCGGAAGTGTGTGTGGCAGTGGGAGTGTGAGTGAGTGGGAGGCGAACCACACCACCGGCAGGGGAGAAGAGGAGAGGAATGGTCTTGGTTTGGTCCAGTCCCTCCCAGCCAGCCCCGGCTGGTGGAAGCGTGTGAGTGGGAGGCGAACCACAGCACCGACGGCAGCGGAGACGGCCGGGATGGTTTGGTACAGCTGGTACTGCAAAACAAGGTCACGTGGTGCGTCCCCGTCTCCCATGGGCAAATGTCATGCGGCCAAACTCTGCCGTACCGTACCGCCGGATAGCGAGTCCGTGGTAGGACGACGGGGGTTGGAAAATTGATTGGCTCGTGCTTACCGTCCTAACTCCATAGTCCTATCTCATGCGCGTACTCACACGGTGTTTGTAACCTGTTTATTATTTCTCTCTTTTTTTAGGGTTTTTTTATCGAATATAATTTAGACACACACAAACCACACACTTCACACGCACACATATATACGTCTGTACATACATAATTTGGCACAACAGGAAATCATAGGAATTTTAAAAATTTTAGCCATATAGCCTCCCTTTGGATTGAGGATTGGCAAGGATTTTTATAGGATTCAGATTCCTATTTTTTTTTCAATATACAACCTTTTGGTTCGTCGCATAGGATTGTATTCCTGTGGCTTGATTTCACAGGACACTAAACATGAGGTCTGATCTCTAGGAAAAAAAAATTAGCGAGAAAGCTACCTCCTTACATACGTGTTATTGGCGATCTAGTTCACTTGTGTGTTTAGTGGGAAGGTGGCCATGATGCAAGCAAGTTGTTCAAATTCAAAAGCTAACATTGTACCTCTATTTTTTCTATAGTGCTACATACCAAAATTTCTTCTTGTTTCCTGTGTTTTCTATTCCTAAATGGTTGGATAAACATGCCAAGTTAATTCCTGCAAAATTTCTATTTTTATGTTTTTCCTATCCTATGTTTCAAAGGGGGCCATAGTAAAATTTCATTTATATTCCTTTGAACCAAAAGATTAAATCCTATAAAATTTATGTGGATTCCCTAAATAGTGCGTAAATAAAGCCACACATTCTTTGAGAAAAACTAGTACCATGTTGGACATCGTAGAAAATTTTCTTTTATTAACCTTCTCTTGAAAAAAACTGTATTTTTTTATATGTTGCTTCTAAAGGTCATAATAAAAACTTTTCTATACTTTAAATGTGTAAGTTACATATGAGATCATGTGCTTTTTCCAATCTATATTTTGAAAATCCTGCATTCTAACAAGTCCTCGACGGAGTAAGTACTAGTAGTAGAAAATGGAGATAATAATCGATACGATTTATCACTAGCTAAAGATGTATTGTTGCAAAGGTGGACATAGATGGCTCGTGGTCCACAGCAATCATAACTTGTGGTTGATTGCTGATAATAGGATACATGCATACATGTAGGTTGATTACTACTGATGCTGATGATGGTAGACATATATTAGAGTACCACGTGCTAATGCTACGGCTTAGAGCCCAAAGTTAACTCTATCAAATCTGTCCTATGGAATTTGCTAGTTTCATGTTGTAAATTGGTTGCACTAAGATATAGAAGCAAGCCTTTTTAAGCATGCAAAAAAAACTATTCTCTTCTTCAAGATGTGAGAAAATATTGACTATCACATTCACATAGTTTACAGAATAAATGCCTTTGAACCTAAAGCTATGCCACAAACACACACCAAAATCCAAAAAATATAGATCTCAGCAAAATGAATAAAAAGAAAAAAAAACACATGTAACACAACCTCTTCTAGTGATATTATATTACCAGGGCTAATGCTACGGTCCACTTCAAGTCTAAAGATAATTTTATCAAATTTGAAGTACTTAAAAAATTATGCTTTCCAAAGTTGTTTCCATAGCAATGAACTGAAAGTTTAGTGTTTTCCTAATACAAGTTGAATGAAACTTGTTTGGCATTAGCCCCAAATGAGCACAATGTTGCTATCTTCACGCAGAGATTACATGTACTAACTGTGAGAAGGAAAGGTCTCACTTCAAATACAAAAAAAAAATCTAGTCTTCATAGCTCATAGAGAGTTGCATATGACAAATTACCAGTTCTACAAGGCTACAAAACATGTATAGGCTCTCTGGGTGGTGAGAGAACAAATGTATATATTATTCTGTTCTCCTGCAAATTATTAGTCTTTCGTTTTTGAAAGCATGAACCGGATTTCATTCTATCTCGGATGAAAAGCATAGAATTTGTTACCCACAAGATCAAAGTTACCCTAAAAAAAGGCATGAAGAAAAAGGCACTATCTCATGTCCCTTGGATATAAAAATATCAATACAAGACATTTGAGAAGAAAAATGGGTTAATATAAAATCAACAATTGTAAGAAAGTAAACAAACAACATGACAATCTCTAGGTGAATCAGGATAGAGAACAGATGTCAATCCATGAGCAAAACACATATGTCATTAATTCCCTAGTGTGTAACAACAAAGAATTGTAAATATAATCTTTTTTTTTGCGTGTGTACAGATTCACACGTGTGTGTGGACGTGTGGTATATGGGGTGTATACAGCGACGAAGCCAGCGGCCGGGCAGGCCGGGCTCCAGCCCTGCCTAGTGACGCCCAATACATAGAGCCCTAAAGCCTCATCCTATTTTTTTTATACATAAATATATGAATTAGGAGGGGCTAACATTTATTAGAGATGGAAAAATGGCTCTTTTAATTATTTGGCCTTCATGGTTTATAGAGGTAGAACATCAGACGACCCAAGCCCAATCGTGAAACAAATCCTATTGGGGTATCCATCCGCTGCATCCCGTAACCCACCTCCTTCACTCGAACTTCCTCATCTGAGCGAGTGTTTTAGCGGCGGCATCAATTTCCTGTTTGCGGCTTCGCGCGGGTCACAAGCGGCACAGTCGCGGCTCCTGGTCTTATAGACGACAGCGGGCAGGGCGGGCTGCGACGACCAGGGTGCTCACCGTAGAGGCGCGCGCGGCTGGCGAGGGGCCAGCCGCCAAGCGAGGACGCGACTACGCGAGATGGGTGGACGGGTGGCCGCAGCGTGCAGCGTAGCGAAGCAAGCAGGCGAGCATCAGCCAAGCAGCGGAGCAGACATGTGATTTTTTAAGTGTCATTTTTAGGTGTATAATTGAGTACATATAGCCCGTGATGCATGATTGAATGTTTAATTTATGATAGATTTTAATTTTTAGATTTCAGTATGTCGAAAGAACTTTGATCAACTACTTTTCAAGTTCAAGTGGCAGTGGCAGTGGCTCAACTCCACGTACTAATGATTTAAGTTCCTAAAATTTTTTCTGGCTTCGTCGCTGGGTGTATAGGTTGTGTGCGTCCAATTGTACGGAAAAAATATGCATTGCCTCACCTGACGTCACTGCTGGAATAGTGAAATGGATTACTTGGCTAACCCTAGAAGGGTAGCAATATAGTCATACATGGACCACATGGGCCACATGGGCCTGATACTCTCATACTCCAACACCCCCCACAGTCTAAACTACCGGCGCAGCGGAGTTTCAAGACTTGGCACGAAAAAAGCACAACACAACACATGAGCCCCCCCACAGACTCAACTAGCCACTAGTGATGTTGAGGCTGGAGCGAAACTCGGAGAACGTCGAAGACGGGAGGCCCTTGGTGAAGATGTCAGCGAACTGGGAGGTGGTCGGGACGTGGAGAACCCGAACATCACCAATGGCCACCCGATCGCGGACAAAGTGGAGGTCGATCTCCACATGCTTTGTCCGCTGGTGCTGAACGGGGTTGGTGGAGAGGTACACCGCACTGACGTTGTCGCAGTAGACCAACGTGCTCCGGGTCAAGGGACTGTGGAGCTCACCAAGCAGTTGCCGGAGCCAGGAGGCCTCAGCCATGCCGTTAGCAACAGCGCGGTACTCCGCCTCGGCACTGGAGCGAGAGACAACCGGCTGGCGCTTGGATGACCAGGACACCAGGTTGCCGCCGAGGAAGACAGCATAGCCCGAGGTGGACCGGCGAGTGTCCGGACACCCGGCCCAGTCAGCGTCGGTGTAGACGACGAGCTCGGTGGAGGCAGACCGGTGGAGAAGCAGGCCGTAGGCGACGGTGCCGCGGAGGTAGCGGAGGAGGCGCTTGAGGGCCGTGAGGTGAGGCTCGCGCGGATCATGCATATGAAGACAAATCTGCTGAATTGCATATGTGATGTCCGGGCGGGTGAAGGTGAGGTACTGAAGCGCCCCCGCAAGACTCCTGTACGCGGTCGGGTCAGCGACTGCAGTGCCCTCGGTCTCTGACAGCTTGGCCTGAGTGTCAACAGGGGTGGAGCAAGGCTTGCAGTCAGTCATCCCAGCTCGCTCCAGGATATCAAGAGTATACTGCCGCTGGTGAAGAAAGAGACCCCCGGGACGAGGCGCAACAGTGACCCCGAGGAAGTGATGGAGCACACTGAGGTCCTTCATCGCGAACTCCTGCTGAAGAGAGGTGATGATCCGCCGCAGTAGTGTCGGGCTGCAAGCGGTGAGCACAATGTCATCAACATAGAGCAACAGATAGACAGTCTCCCCACCGTGGTGGTAGATGAACAGTGAAGTATCTGACTTGGCCTCCACAAACCCCAGGGTGAACAGAAAAGCAGCAAACCGAGAGTACCACGCCCGAGGGGCCTGCTTGAGGCCGTAGAGTGACTTGTTGAGGTGGCACACCAGATCAGGGCGAGTAGAGTCAGCAAAGCCCGCCGGCTGACTGCAGTAGACTGTCTCAGCAAGAGTCCCGTGAAGAAAGGCATTCTTGACATCCAGCTGATGCACGAGCCAGGAGCGAGAGAGAGCCAGTGAGAGAACCGTGCGGACTGTAGCTGGCTTCACCACGGGACTGAACGTCCCATCATAGTCAACTCCAGGCCGCTGAGTGAAACCCCAGAGTACCCAGCGAGCCTTGTACCGCTCAAGAGTGCCATCAGCTCGGCGTTTGTGTGTCCATATCCACTTGCCGGTGACGACATTGGAGCCAGGTGGACGGGGCACCAGATCCCAGGTCTGGTTTGCGAGAAGAGTCGCGTACTCCTCCTCCATCGCACGACGCCAGTGAGGGTCGGCCAGGGCTTCGCGCACGGAAGAGGGTACAGGAGAGACCCGAGTCTCGTCGTGCGTCGTGGCAAGAGCCCGAGGCCGCAACACCCCCGCCGCATGCCGCGTCACCATGGGGTGAACATGACGCGGGGCGCGGTGAAGAATAGGGGATGGTACACGGGCGGCTCGACCCGAGCAGCCCGCGGCGGTGGAGGCGGTGGCGTAGGCGTCCACGGCGGAGATGCGACCACGGGAGGAGACCGAGGTTGGCGACGACGGTGGACGGAGCCAGCACCGGGGGCGGTGGTGCCGCCCGCGCACGGCGCTGGTAGACACGCACCGGCTGGTCGAAGCGCGCGGGAGGCCCGCAGGCGCCGGACCCGCGTCGGGCCCAACCCCGGGAACGTGGCCGCCTGACCGGCGCACGGCGCAGGGGTCCGCGTAGCTCCAGAGGGCGGGGAGCCGGGCAGGATCCCGGCGGAGGGCGCGGTGGAGCAGCGCCGGAGTACGGCGAGCCGGGGCACGGGCCCGACGGAGGGCGCGGGAGAACAGGAGAGCCGGTACCATGCTGGAATAGTGAAATGGATTACTTGGCTAACCCTAGAAGGGTAGCAATATAGTCATACATAGGCCTCATGGGTATGATACTCTCGTACTCAACAGTCACCGTCCCCGACACAACACGCCCAGACGACGAGGCCATCGAAGTGAGGCCACGGTCCCCTGACCTCCCCACCCCGCCCCCGCTGAAGCATTCCGTCGAGCACCGGTCGGACGACAAGCTGCCGTGTCCATCTGCTGCATACTGCCCTCTCGCCGCGACCCGCGAGCACGAAGCCACGAACGATCGATCAGCCGAGAATGTTTGTTTGTTCATCTCCCCAGTCTCGAGCGCTCAACCTGCCAAGGATTGTAATCTCTACCCAAACTAGCAAGCAGGACTTTACTGGGACCGTAGAGTGTCAGTTCCAGTTGGCTTGGCCGCACCGAGTCAACCAGCAAAAGAGCGTCGAGGACTCGAGGCGAGGTAGCTGGAGTGGAGTAAATGGCAGGGTGTCGGTGACGGATCGGGCGGCCGGATGTGGATCCCGGCGTGGCGCCGCCCAGAACAGAACCAAGAGAGAAAGCGCGTGGGCTTCGGCGGCCAGCGGCCCCACGGTGGCGACTGGCGGCAAGGCGACGACGCTGCGTCCGGACGCGCGCCCGTGACCCAAAACCCCAACAGCGGCACGCGTCTGGCGCCTGCCTCCTCGCCAGACGTCCACGATGGTCGGTGGATTGGCACCATCCCTTCTTCCCATCCCAACATTCCCTCGCCGTCGCGCCGACGTCGGGCAGTAAACCAACGACGCTGCCACGTGGCTCTCACGCGTTGACACTGGATTAAACTATGTATGACCTGCTTGCTCTCGCTTTGTTGTTGTTGTTGTTCATCAAGCTTTTAAATCATCGATTTGATGTACCTACTCGTATTTTTCCTAGATGTATTATACTAAGATTTAGCGGATGTGTCCGTTGGTAGCAAAGACGTCATTTTTTAGTTCCATCGGTCTCGAAACATGCTCTGTGAGGATATGGTCCTGTTGGTACAGATAATCGCGTTATGAAAAACTATGTAAATATAGTAAAAGCACTGTTAAAACAATGCTGATATGATTAAATTCTGTCTGGTGGGAAAAAGCATAGCCAAAAAAAAAGCAGAACAAATATAGACTTTCAGTTTCAGAATATTTTAACCGCATCTTTGCATTGAGCACTCCCTGTTATCTGCAGCCAACTGTGCTGCACGCTGCACCTGCACTGACCGCTGTCGTGTTTTTTTTTGGGAGTCGTCTGTGTGTTTCACATTGGATCGTGGCGCGGGTCACGAAGCACTCACACGCGCCTGGGGTGAATTTCTATCAGCTCGTTGGGGGTGTGTGGATAGTGGTAGTGCTCACCACACGTCTTTTGGTTGGTCTGTCCTTTTGCTAATGGCGGTTGCCCAGATTTCGGGCCGATCACCAGCCAAAACGTCAGTCAACACGCTGTCTATCGCGCTAAACTTCAGATTACGAATTTAAAATACTGAGTTGAATGTGATCAGTAAGGGCGGATACAAGCAAAAGATTAGATAAATAATGTGTTAGTTCGTCATCACGAAAGATAAATTGCACTGTATAGGGCCACCTCTTGTCATGTCGTCTTTTGCAATCTTCACTTTCTGGAACTGTCGCAAGATGAAGCACGCATATATATTCAGCACACATTAGCAAGCGCCGCAAGCCACCAGGCCAGTGAGTTAAGTGATCAACAAGGGCACTGTTTGTTGCTCCTAATTATAGAGCACCGGCAATGCTACAAGTCATCTAGTATTTTAAACCAACCTTTTAATAGTGTTAACTCTTAACAATAGCTTATAACATGATTAAGCTCACATGATATTCACACGTGATCTTGAAATATGTGTATAAGTCTAACTTTTAATAAGAGGCAGCACTTCTCTTTCTTCTATTAAAATATGATAAAAACTCTTAGAGCTACTCCATCCATACCCATATTAGTTGTCGTTTAGGACAGCGACACGGTCTTCAAAACACAACTTTGACCTCTTGTTTTTACAAAAATATTTATGGAAAAATGATATATGTATACTTTTATGAAAGTATTTTTCAAGACAAATTTATTCATATAATTTTCATATTTCCAAACTTAGAAACTTAATAGTTATTGATAATTTATATTCCCAATGTTTAATCTAAATCTTGTCTAAAACGACAACTAATATGGGTATTGAGGGATCAACTTACAAGGGCGCTGTCTGTTACGTACTCCGTAGTACTAGCAAGTACTCTATATTTAATATTCAAAATTAGTACTTTATCAAATATCCGATGCGACAGCTAAGAGCATCTCCAGCAGTCTTCCAATATATCTCCTCCAATATAGGGCCACCAATACTAGTTTTGGGCTTTGTCAAACATGTTACCCCAACACATATTAGAGGTGAAAAGGAGGTGAGAGATGATAGTTTGGGGTGAGACCTAGCTATTGAGGGAGATGCAACTCCCTCTTCATTTGAGGGGAGATAGACAAAATATTGGTGGCCACCAAAAATTAGGAAAGGCTGCTGGAGAAGGAAAAGTAGTCCATCTCCCTCAACACGGTAGATTTATGGGATGAGAGATGAGATTGGAAGACTGCTAGAGATGCTAAACACCCGTTCAACAGAGCCGAGAATAAACTGACGGTATCTCTGAACTGTCACAGAATGCCCGCTACATCCCCACTGACAACCAGTCAAATCAAAGAAAAGCCAGCCAGTGACCCGATCCAAGGGGCGATGGGCGCGCGCCCGCGACGGCGGAGGGCGCACACGGCGGAGGAGGCGGCGGCGACGCTGCGGAAGGCGTGGTGCCAGCTGCGGCTGTCCGCGCGCGACCCGGCGCGCGTGCCGCCCTGGGACGCCGTCGTGCTCACGGCCGCCAGCCCCCAGCAGGCCGCGCTCTACAACCGCCAGCTCGAGCGCGCCCGCGCCCTCGGCCGCTTCCCCCGCCTCCACCGCGGCCATCGCCGTCCCCGACCCCGACGGCGCCCGCATCGGCTCCGGTGCCGCCACGCTCCACGCCGTCGCCGCCCTTGCCCGACACCTCGCCTCTCAGGTTCGGCCCACCTACCCTCTGCCCTACTATCGCTACCTTGCTTTACTCTACTCGACCCGTTGTTCTGATGACCTATTGGGATGTCGGGATTTTCTTCGCAGCCTTCCAAGGAAGAGATCGGCGAATTCCTTTCGGAAGAAGCAAATGGTGGTTTGGGGGATGAGGCCGCGATCGCCGCGGCAGCGGGCTTCATGGCGAAGAAGCACGTGCTTTTGCTTCACGCCGGGGGCGACAGCAAGAGGGTTCCGTGGGCGAACCCCATGGGGAAGGCGTTTCTCCCTCTGCCTTACCTGGCCGGAGACAACCCCGATGGCCCTGTTCCGCTTCTGTTCGATCACATTCTTGCCATCTCCTCCAGTGCAAGGCAAGCTTTCAACAACCAAGGTTGTAGCTCAGACAAAATTGTCAGATCAGCGCACTTATATAAGGGTATGTCCAAAAGAAGGGACTGTCGCCTTTGTTTCCATTTCTAATTGCCCGTAGATAACCAGGTGGGATCTTCATAATGACCGGGGATGTTCTCCCGTGTTTTGATGCCTCCAATCTATATCTTCCCGACGACGCTGCTTGTATTGTGACGGTGCCCACCACTCTGGATGTGGCTGCTAACCATGGAGTGGTTGTAGCATCAAAGGATGGTGGGATTGATCAGGAGACCTATTCTCTGTGTTTGGTTGATGATATCCTGCAGAAGCCAACTGTGAGCGAGCTTGTACAGGGCCATGCCATCCTAGATGATGGGAGAGCATTGCTTGACACAGGAATAATAGCAGCAAGGGGTAAAGCATGGCAGGACCTTGTTACCCTTGCACTTTCATCTAGCAATACTGTGATTAAGGAGCTCATGACTAGTAACAAAGAGGCAAGCTACCATTTCCAGCTATAACATTTAACGAGCATTGTTAATTTTCTTTCTCTTAGTTCCTTAAGATGATTTTGGATGTTGCCAAACAGGTGAATTCATTCCTTTTGAAACCATGCTCACTAAATTAAGAAAATAGGATTATTCTGCAAAAAATATTTGCTGTATTTTAGCAGTTAGAACTTAGGAAGATCTTTGACACCTTTTTGAAGGAATGATTACTGTGAATGCTCAATTCCTGTTCAAGATGCTCCTGATTTACATTCTGAGTAGCTTTCTAACCCTTAATCCGTAATTTGATACCAACACTATGTTTCAGTTTCTACTTTGTATGCTAGTAACTAAACAAGTTATGTAACAGAAACTTATATTCTTGATCAGATACAGTTCTTCTATCCTTAAGAAATGCTAGTATATACTCTTTGTTCCATGTTGAAAGTGGATTTGCAGAATTCCATTAATCAATCTTCTAGTCACATATTTAATTTAGACTTGAAATGTCAAAAGTGTGTTCTAAACTCCACTTCTTAGGCTCCACTGCTTCCTGTTAGGCATATTTAACTAATTGCAGATGCGCCTTTTGAGCTTTCGATTTGTGTGCTCATGCTTGCCAATATACTGCAGCTGAGCTTATACGAGGATCTTGTGGCAGCATGGGTACCAGCCAAGCATGAATGGTTGCGAAACCGTCCGTTGGGCAAGGAACTGATTTCTGCTTTAGGAAAACAAAGGATTTTCAGCTTTTGTTCATGTATGTTCCTACTGATCATTCAGTTAGCATTGCTTTGGGCTAGTGCATTATCTTTGTTTCCTATCTAGAGGTTATGCATTTAAGTTTTCATGTATTTATTGAAATTTCAACTGTCCTCTTCCTGATCAGGTGTATGAGATATTATTCCTGTCATCTTTCCTGTCAGTTGCCCACTTAAAATGCTAAATTTGGATCGTTTTCCTTTTCAGACGACTTCTCATTTTTACATTTTGGCACATCTGCGGAGGTTCTTGATCACCTGGGGGGTTCCTATTCAGGACTTGTAGGTCGAAGGCATATGTGCTCACTACCAGAGACCACTGCTTGTGATATTGCAGCGACAGCTATTATTTTGTCTACCAAGATTTCTTCTGGGGTCTCAATAGGAGAGGATTCATTGGTTTATGATTCAGTACTTTGCGGTAGAATACAGATTGGCTCACAATGTATTGTTGTCACGGTGAATATATGTGAGTTTCATGGTAGCACTTGTTTCACATTACCCGATCGACATTGCCTCTGGGAAGTACCTTTGGTAAACTCTGCGGGAAGAGTTTTGGTTTACTGTGGTCTTCATGATAATCCAAAAGTTTCTATTAAGATGGACGGGACGTTCTGTGGCAAGCCATGGATAAATGTCTTGGAAGATCTTAAAATCCAGGATACGGATCTGTGGGATTCAACCAGCCAGGACAAATGCTTATGGACTGCAAAGCTTTTTCCTGTCATGTGTCTCCCAGAAATGCTTAATGTGGGCATGTGGCTTATGGGATCAGCATGTGACTCAGATGGGAAAATAGCTTCCTTGTGGAGAAAATCACATAGGACCAGCTTGGATGAGCTGCATCGTGCTATTGATTACAGACAACTTTGCACCGATTCGAGCAAGCATCAGGCAGATCTTGCAGCTGACATAGCCAAGGCTTGCATAAACTATGGCTTACTCGGGCGTAATCTGTTTCATCTCTGTGAGGAAATGTTACAAAAGGACACCTTTTAGCAGTCTATGAAGAATTACTTTCCATTTTTCCAAGTCACAGGGATCAGTATCCTGGGGTTCTTCCTCAGAGCAGAGAATATCAGGTCAAAATGGATCTGCTTAGAGCTTCTGGAGATCTTTCCACTGCATGTATGGTGGAAGATAAAGTGTGGGCTTCCATAGCAAGTGAAACTGCGTCGGCGATAAAATATGGCTCGAAAGGTGCATACTAGTCACTACACAACATTTAGTCATTTACGATAACTAAAGGCCTTGCATTCCAAAACTAACTGCTGCTGTGCTATAGTGACTTTCCTCTCAAAATTCATATAACCTCCCGCCACAAGCTAATTGTGGTCATTTTTACTATTTGAGCCATCGATATTGCTATTATATAGCTAACAGATTTCATTCTTGTAGAGCGATCGAGCGGCAAGATGTCTTCAAACCATGGAAACTTGCATCCCAGGAAGGCTGTTGTAGAATTACCTGCCCGTGTGGACTTTGTTGGGGGTTGGAGTGATACACCTCCATGGAGCTTGGAGCGTCCAGGTTGTGTTTTGAATATGGCAATAAGCTTGCAAGGAAGCCTTCCAGTTGGTGCTATGATAGAGACAACAGAAGACCACCTTGGAGTAAGAATTGAAGATGATGCTGGCAGAAATGTTTATATTGATAATCTGGCGTCTATTTGTTCTCCGTTCAAAGAAAGTGATCTATTCCGTTTAGTCAAGTCTGCTCTTATTGTTACTGGAATCCTTGGCCACAAGATATTGTCAAAATCAGGCCTGAACATTAGGACTGGGGCAATGTTCCTCGTGGAAGTGGCCTGGGAACTTCTAGCATATTAGCAGCTGCTGTTGTTAAGGGACTATTTCAAGTAATGGAAGACGACGAAAGCGATGACAATGTTGCTAGAGCTGTGCTAGTGGTGGAGCAAATAATGGGCACAGGTGGTGGCTGGCAAGACCAAATTGGTGGCTTATATCCTGGGATCAAGTGCACCCAGAGTTTTCCAGGGCAACCATTACGGTTGCAAGTTGTTCCAGTGTTGACCACTCCTCAGTTGATTCAGGAATTAGAAGAACGTCTCGTGGTTGTATTCACTGGCCAAGTAAGTTCATCCTTTGTGCTCGAAGCATAAAATTCCTTTTTTTGACTCCATTGCTTATGGCCTTGCACGGACTATATCTAGACGCAATGAACTAACACACTATCGCTCTTTCTCAAATTTGTATCTAGCATAATGAGGTCCTAGGTATTAGGCTTTCACAGTTATCATGTAACAACATCCCATGACATTAAATGCCCAAAATGTTGAAAGCCCAAAACAACATCTTGGTCCAATTATTCCAGATCACAGTGCACCCAACAGTCTTGGTTGATGGCCATGCTATCCTTGTGCCTTTATGTTTGTTGTTTAACATTTTCCACATTGCTGTTCCTCACTAAATGAATCTGTATAGGTAAGGCTTGCCCACCAAGTCCTGCAGAAAGTTGTGACCCGGTACCTCCGTCGCGACAGCATCTTGATATCGAGCATCAAGAGACTTGCCGAATTGGCCAAAATCGGGAGAGAAGCCTTGATGAACGGTGAATTGGACGAGCTCGGTGGCATATTGCTGGAGGCCTGGAGGCTGCACCAGGAGCTAGACCCTTTCTGCAGCAACAAGCGTGTGGACGAGCTGTTTGCTTTCGCCGACCCCTACTGCTGCGGTTACAAGCTGGTCGGAGCCGGTGGCGGTGGCTTTGCGTTGCTGCTTGCCAAGAGCGCGAGCCGCGCCAAAGAACTTAGACGGGCACTTGAAGAGTCTGCCAGCTTCGATGTGAAGGTGTACGATTGGAACATCGCCTTGCCACGGTGACGAGGTGGTGGTGCCCGACAGGAGAGAGCGCGTCTTTCTTTTTCCATTCTGGGTTGATAGATGCCTCTGCGGGGTAGCTTGTTGAAAGGGATACCTAGTGTACATTGTTGGAGAATATTGTTGAGTAACAAAATAGGAATACTGTTAACTAATCGATGACCACTGGTTTTGTCTCTCCAACTCTGTTGAGGTTTTCTTTTTTTTTCTCCCAGTTTAATTTAGTCGCTGGTAACACAGAAATTTAATTTTCTTTTTATGCAGATTTTCAAACAGAAATTTGAATCAGCAACTGTAAGTCTGTAACCGGTTGCAGTTGCAAATAAAACTCTAGGTCTGAATTTGCCTATACTCCCTCCATCTAAACTAAATCAATTTCTAAATTTGTTCAAAGTTAAACTATTTTAAGTCTAACCAAATTTATATAAAAAATCACACCAAATTAGTATTACTGTATACATTATAAAATATATCCCTCCTTTGAAAAAAAATACCATTTCTCGAGAAGTCAAACAATTTTTAGTTTTGGTCAAATATTTACGAAAGATTACTAGCATTTGAGGAAAAATAAAGTTGGTCAAACAACGGTTATGTTGATTTTCTGAATTTATTTTGGGATAGAAGAGCATTTTGCTGTACTAATCAAGTAATGATTCACTGGGCATTCTGCGATAGTGCGATCCGTGCTGAGCGAAGGTCCGAATTGGCGACCAGAGGGGGTGAATGGAGCCTCAAATTTCTTTTCAGAAATATTAGACCGTTGTCCTAATTCCACAGCACCAAGAGAAAAGATCACAAGCCGTGATGTCCACGACCCAAAATATTGGGTGGATGTTCCCTAAGAACACAGCGGGACCACACACACGCGATCAACCAAGCACACCACCGAAATAGGAGCTCCGAAAAGAAGCACTGCACTCCTATGGAGAAAAAGCAAGTGCTCAACAAAAAATACTTAAGCCAACTGGTGACAAAAGTACTTTAGAAAGCTCCTTACAAAGTTAGGAAACCAACGCAACAAACGGAACTCAAATCGGAGGTCAAACGCAAAAACTACAGACGAAACAACATGAAAACAACGCTGTTCAAAAACCAAATCGACCCGAAACTCAGTCAAATCAACTCCAAACTTCACCAAATTTTGCACAGATGATCACAACTATGTTAGTGAGCTATCTCTAAGAGATCATGACTCGAACCCAACTAGAAATTCGTGAATTGCAGATCTCGTGCAAAAGGGAAAAGTTTAGAACCGAAAACGAAATCCACCCGATCTATGTGCTCGTGAGGAATTAGATAAATTCCTTCGGTGGAAAGATGTCTCTCACGATGCTACACAAGATGGTTTCAAACGGATTTTCAATCCATCCCTTCAACGGAAAATCTCGCGAAAGAATCGAAGGGAGGAAACTGTAAGGACCTGTGTGGCCTAGACGGGGGGGGGGGGGGGTGAATAGGCCTGTCAAAAATCACAGCTTAAAACCAAATTAGATATGCCCGGCACTACGCCCTGTGCCCGGCACTGCCGCTCCCCGGCACTGCCGGCCTCAGCGCGGTACTGCCGCGCAGATGAAGACCAGAAGCTGCAATTCGAAATCTAACCACAATCTGCGGATTCTATATGAATAGGAATGTAACAAAAGGCTATATGAACCAGCAGAAACAACTACTCCAAGCCAATATGAAAGATAGAGTAGATCGAGCCAAAACCCTAGAATATATCACAAGCTCATGAACATAGAGAATGAAACTAAGCAGCACGCGAGACAAGTGATTTATCCCGTGGTTCAGCTCGCCACCAAGGCTTGCCTACCTCCACGTTGTTGAGGTTGACCACTTAGGTCATGAGCTTTGCAACTCAACCTCGTTCTCAAGTCAAGGAACCAAATCCTTGAGGTGAGGGGTAATCTTACTAGCTGCACAAGTGATTACAAACCTCCCTAGGCCGCCACACAAGTTGGCAAGGCTCTAGGGCGACGCCTAGCCGGCTAGGGTTCCAAGAACCCAAGAGTAATAGAAGCAAATCCACCGGCTATGGCTCAAATCAAGTGGCTCTAGACAGTAGATCTCAGCTAGGGCTCCTCTTTGGTGAAGGTTTGAGCCTCACAACCACTTTGGAATCAATGGGAAAGAGATTTTGGTGGTTGGGAGCTTGGAGAGCCTTCAATGGAGAAGAGAGAGCTTGTCTGGAGGTAGGTGGAGAGTTCTGGTCGTGGATGACCGTTGGGAGGCAGAGGGGGTGAAGTAAATACCCCCTGCCATCCAACGGACAAATCAAGTCGCGGCAGTGCCGGCCTTAGCCCGGCAGTACCGCGGCCCGGCACTGCCGCGCCTAGAGCGGCACTGCCGCGCCCACCAAACAGACAGGAACATCTACAATGGGTGCAGGTGGTCTGTCTTTGGTTGGAAATGTGGATGGTTGAGTTTGGTTTGAGCACATGTTATTCAACCATATCAGTGAATTTGCATTCCCCATTCCCCCTTAATAGTACGGCATTCCTAACATCAAGTAATCAAAATAGAATACTTTGAATCCTTTGAGCTCGGAACGATACAATGTAGTGTGAGGGGTCCACCAACGCATATACACCATCCTTTCTTATCATAACCCATACAACATAACCTGCTTATCAACTTCATAATCGCGTTAGTCACCTCTAATCCTGTTGGTCATTAGCACCAAACCTACAATTAGGCTTGACATGCACTTACAATCTCCCCCTTTTGGTGATTGGTGACAACACAATTGAGCTTCAAGAGAAGGGCATAAAACTGAGATTTTTTGAAGCTTAGGTGTGAACCTCCCCCTAAATGTGTGAATGAGAGGCTGAAAATCTCAAATTGGCAATAAAGGCCAATTTCACATAATTTGAAATGAGAAATAGGTCATTTTCACATCTAACAGCTTTGTGGGGTGCAACCAAACTGTGTCAATAATAATACTGTCGGTGGTACAAAAAGGGTACCCCCAATTAACGCAAACACCCGAGCTTCCATCTCCGTCTCGCCCGAGCCCTCCAGCCAGGCCTCGGGCGAACGCTCCATCTCCGTCTCGCCCGAGCCCTCCCAGCCAGGCCTCGGGCGAACGCTCTATCTCCGTCTCGCCCGAGCCCTCCCAGCCAGGCCTCGGGCGAACGCTCTATCTCCGTCTCGCCCGAGCCCTCCCAGCCAGGCCTCGGGCGAACGCTCTGTTCCGTCTCTCGCCCGAGCCCTCCCAGCCAGGCCTCGGGCGAACCGCTCTCCTCTCCGTCTCGCCCGAGCCCTCCCAGCCAGGCCTCGGGCGAACGCGCTCCCACACCTCGAGCCTTAACGCACGGACCTCGAGCTGTACAGACAGCTGTACCAGCCCATACCACGCATTTAATGCCTTCACCTACTCCGGTCATGTCCACTAGTGCACGGCATGTACCACAGTAACCCGGTGTAAAGGTCAAGTCACGTTTTCACCACAAGCATGGGCAAAAGGGCACCAGTGCAGCACTGTTCGGCCACGCCGGCACTGTAACCCCTCGAGGCCGGCTACGCGCCCCTCGAGCCCTGCACTGTAACCCCTCGAGGCCGGCTACGCGCCCCCGAGCCCTGCACTGTAACCCCTCGAGGCCGGCTACGCGCCCCTCGAGCCCGCCGTAACACCTCGAGGCCGGCTCCGCGCCCCTTGAGCCCGTGGCACCACCTCGAAGCCGGCTCCGCGCCCTTCGAGCCCTAACTACTTTCGTGCTATTGGAGGACAGGTACCCCAAGACCCGGAGGGACCTCACCGCGTACTGTACATTCCGGGATGGGTGCTGTACGGCTCCCGCCTTGTCGCGCCCCCACGTCCGCGCCCGGGATGGAAGCCACGACTCAAGGACGCCTCAACAGCGACGATCACATCGGCTCCAGTGGCCCCGACAAGACAGGGTTCCTACCCTTCTCCGTATGGGGCACCATGCGCCCCGACACCTGTAATACTTTTTGTAACCCTGGCCTCCCCTTGCTCTATAAAAGGGGACGCTAGGGCCCTCATTCGGAGGACGGACAGGCAACACACGTCCACACGCACATACACGAGTCCGGACTCCGGTCCACGCTCATTGAGCTTGTATTCCCCTGTACAAGCACTTAGGTGCAAGTAATACAAGAACATCCCCCCCCCGCTGGACGTAGGGCCTTCTTTGCCCGAACCAGGATAAATCCTTGTGTCCACTTGCATCACCATCCAGGAAGAGAAGCACGCGATCATATTACTCGTTGGTGTGATACCCCCGGGTACGAAACACCGACAGTTGGCGCGCCAGGTAGGGGACTTCGCGTGCCCGAGCCGATTTCTCGTTGATTCTCCTGGATGGCTTCATCCCTCTTCCGTTCTCGGCTGGTGCCGTCGTCTGGTTCGGGAGCCTCGAGTTCCTGGCCACAGGCAACGGCAACGAGCTGACTCTGCTCTCCACGGAGGGCCTGGCGGAGTGCGTGTCACGCCACCCCGCGGGGGGCGTGACGCGTCGCCCGCACCACCACACGTCGCCACGTCGCGAGCGGCGCCATCGTCACCGTCGTCGTCGGCGCAGGCGGTGCCCGCGGCAAACACCTACGCCCCCGTAGCCGGTGCAGGGGCCCCAAGGGGAACCCGCCCGGCGCACGGCCGGAGACCTCCAGGGCGCACTCACGCCCGTCTAGCGACTTCGCATTCGTCATGCGTACGGACCAGGAGCCAGGCCAGAGGCCTCCGAGCCGAGCGCCGTCGACGCCGCTCACCTCCTCCCGCACGGGTCGCGCCGCGCTCGACGCCAGCGGTTCCCGGTCGGCCTCGACAACTCTGCGGCTGTCCACGCCCACCGCCTCGACGAGCGCCATCAGGGCCAGACGGTGGCGGACCGGGAGCAGCGTTCGGGCGCGCTGCTGCAAGCCATGGCCAGCCTGGAAATCGTCCACCCCGCGTGCATCGACCGCGACTTCCTGCGACCCCTCGAGCCACCTCGGCGAGCTACCGTCGGGAGAATGGTACCGCGAGCTGTCCCAGCATCCGGCCATCGCCAGGCGGTGTCCCGTCAGCGGCTCCGACTCCGACGAATACGACTACCACGACCCCGACCTCTGGGATCCCACCAGGGAGTGCTTCCAACTCGAGGGAGTCGTATGCGATACCGAGGACGAAGGCGACGACGACAGGCCGGCCCTCGACCTAGAGGGACCTAGCGACGTGGCCGCGGCAGGCGGATCACGCGTCCTGGGAAGGGACGAACCTCGAGCACGGCTGTGCCGCCTAAGCACGACGATGGCCGGGCGGCGCAACTCGCACAAGTGCAAGAGGCAATCACTAAAGCCGAGGAGGAACGGCGACACCTGCTGCAGCTCCGGCAAACCCTGATGCAGGAACCACCCCAACCCCGAGGAGCCGGAGCTCGAGGCCGGGCTCGAGAGGTCCACCGGCGGATCCTCGAGGACGGGGCACCAGCACGCCCTGAGGTATGTTTCCCACGAGCTGGGCAGAACGTGGTGGCGGCGGCCATGATGCTCCGTGACCTGCCCGCCGTCTCCAACCCCGACGCCAGGCGCATGCTCGGAGAAATGAAAAACCTCCTCGAGACAGCCGCGGTGCAGCAGGCCGAGAGCTCGGCGTCGCGCCGACGCGGGCAGCCTCGGGGAAACCGGCGGACACGCCCCACGACGCTCGCGAGGCATCCGTCCACCAGCCGGACGCCTCTCGAGCTAGGCCAGTCCGCGAACGGATCGTCGACAACCGCCGCCGCCTCGAGACCCCAACGACGCCCGCAACGACATCAACCGACGGCGCAAGGACAAGGGGGCCCAAGAGCGTGGCTATAGCGCCCATCGAGGGGGGCGCTACGACAGCGACGAGGACCGGCAGGTCCTCGAGCCCCCGGGCCCCCGAGTCTTCAGCCGGGCCATCCGCAGCTCAACCCTCCCCGACCGCTTCCGACCGCCGACCAACATCGTGAAGTATGACGGGGAGGTCGAGCCCAAGCTCTGGCTCTCGGACTTCCGCCTTGGCTGCCAACTGGGCGGAGCGAAGAACGACGACCGCGTGATCATCCGTCAACTCCCACTTACCTCTCGGACACCGCCCGACGGTGGCTCGAGGGGCTCCCGCCGGATCGGATCCATGACTGGGCCGACCTAGTCAGGGTCTTCGACGGGAATTTTAAGGGGACCTGCGTGCGCCCAGGCAACCCCTGGGACCTACGGCGTTGCAGGCAGGCGGCGGACGAGCCCCTCCGCGACTTCGCTCGACGGTTCTCGAAGCAGCGTCTCGAGCTCCCCCACGTGCCTGACGAGGACGTCATCTCAGCATTCCTCGCAGGCACAACATGCCAAGAGCTTGTTCATGAGCTAGGACGCTACCGTCCCGGGACGGTCGAGGACCTGATGGATCGCGTCACCAGCTTTGCTTCGGGCGACGAAGCAGTGGGGGCCTTCTTTGGCCGTTCACGGACAAAGGCAAGGCGGTGATCGCGCCGGAGGGCTCCAGCAAGGGCAACGACGCCAAGAACGACAACAATGACGGCAACAAAAGGAAGAAAAACAAACGCAAGGGCCAGAAGGCGAAGCGTGGCACCGATGACGACGACGACAAAGAGGTGCTCGCGGGCGCCCTCGAGCCTAAGAAGCCTCGAGGCCCCCCGATGGGGCTGTTTTCGACCAGATGCTCGAGGATCCCTGTACCTATCACAGGGGCCCCGTAAACCACAAGTTGAAAGACTGCCGACTGTTGAAGGGCTACTACTCCAAGCTCGGCGATAAGAGGAAGACGCGCCTAAGGGAAAGGATACCGATCGACGCGGCGGCAGAAACGCAGATGGCGACTTCCCCCCGGTGCGCGACTGCTACATGATCTACGGGGGGCCGACCGTCGGGCTCTCAGCTCGAGAAAGAAAGAAGGAGCGCCGGGAAATCTTTTCCCTTGCCACACGACGCCCCCCGGTATCTTGACTGGTCCGATGCGCCAATCACGTTCGACCGTGACGACCATCCGGACCAGGTCATAAACCCGGGGGCTTACCCCCTCGTCGTCGACCCCGTCATAGTCGACGTTCGGTTCTCCAAGGTGTTGATGGATGGGGGCTCGAGCCTCAACATCATATACCTCGAGACCCTCGACCTCCTGGGGATTTCAGAGGACAGCTCCGACCCAGTGTCGGGGGGTTCCACGGAGTAGTACCAGGAAAGAAGGCCCACCCCCTCGGGCGCATCGACCTGCCGGTCTGCTTCGGCACGCCGGCAAACTTCCGACAGGAAACGCTCACCTTCGAGGTGGTCGGCTTCCAAGGGACCTACCACGCCATCATCGGCCGGCCAGGCTACGCCAAGTTCATGGCGATTCCTAACTACACGTACTTGAAGCTCAAGATGCCGGGGCCGAAAGGAGTCATCACCGTTGACACCTCCTACGAGCACGCATACCACTGCGACGTGGAGTGCGTCGAGCGGGGGAGGCCAACGTCCACCTCGACTCGCTCGAGGCCTTGGCAGCTCTGGCCACCGAGGGGGCCCCAGAAGCAAAGCGTCACGCCGGCACCTTCGAGCCGGCCGAGCACACCAAGCAAATACCCGTCGACCCGACCTCGGCCAATGGCAAGACGCTGACCATCAGTACCAGCCTCGAGCCCAAATAGGAAGCAGTGCTCGTCGACTTTCTCCGCGCGAACATCGACATGTTTGCGTGGAACCCCTCGGACATGCCGGGCATACCGAGGGAAGTCGCCGAGCACGCCTTGGAGATCCAGGCCGGGTCCAGACCGGTGAAGCAACGCCTGCGCCGCTTCGACGAGGAAAAGCGCAGGATCATCGGCGAGGAGGTGCACAAGCTTTTGGCGGCCGGATTCATCAAGGAGGTATTTTACCCAGAGTGGCTAGCTAACCCTGTACTAGTTAGGAAAAAGAATGGAAAAATGGATGTGTGTAGATTACACTGGTCTTAATAAAGCATGTCCAAAAGTTCCATTTCCTTTACCTAGAATTGACCAGATCGTCGATTCCACTGCTGGGTGCGAAGTGCTTTCGTTCCTTGATGCGTATTCCGGCTACCACCAAATTAGGATGAGAAAATCCGATGAGCTCGCGACCTCTTTTATCACGCCATTTGGTATGTATTGCTATGTTACGATGCCCTTCGGCCTTCGAAACGCCGGGGCAACGTACCAACGATGTATGCAACACATCTTTGGCGAGCACATAGGCAAGACCGTCGAGGCCTACGTCGATGACATCGTGGTTAAAACTAAAAAGTAGGGAACCTCATCAGCAACCTCGAGACCACGTTCGAGTGCCTCCGGGCCAAGAATGTGAAGCTCAACCCCGAGAAGTGTGTCTTTGGTGTGCCTCGAGGCATGCTACTTGGCTACATCGTCTCAAACGGGGGATCGAGGCAAACCCTGAAAAAATCTCAGCAGTCACGAGGATGGGCCCGATTCGTGACCTCAAGGGTGTGCAGAAAGTAACAGGCTGCCTAGCCGCTCTCAGCAGATTCATCTCGAGGCTAGGGAGAAAAGCACTACCCCTCTACCGCCTACTCAAAAAGACGGAACACTTTGCGTGGACCGCCGAAGCCGAGGAGGCCTTAACCAAGTTGAAGGGATTGCTGACTTCTGCGCCAATTCTCGTGCCTCCGCAACCAGCCCAGACGGTGATCCCCCCCGAACCCTCCTCCTCTATGTGGCCGCAACCACTCAGGTGGTCAGCGCGGTCATAGTCGTCGAGAGGTACGAGGAGGGTCATGCATTGCCAGTCCAACGGCCAGGTATACTTCACCAGTGAGGTGCTCTCCGAGGCCAAGGTCCGGTACCCGCACATCCAGAAGCTGCTCTACGGCATCATCGTCACGAGGCGCAAGCTCCAGCACTACTTCCTCGCTCATCCCGTACGGTGGTGTCCTCCTTCCCCCTCGGTGAAATCATCAACAATCGGGAGGCCACGGGGCGCGTCGCCAAGTGGTCCGCCGAGCTAATGGGGAAACCATCACCTATGCCCCCCGAAAGGCCATCAAATCGCAAGCGTTGGCAGACTTCGTTGCTGAATGGACCGACACTCAACTTCCGCCGCGCAGATTCAAGCCGAGCTCTGGACCATGTACTTCGACGGATCCCTCATGAAGACGGGGGGGCAGGTGGGGCCTGCTCTTCATCTCGCCCCCTCGGAGTAAACATGCGATACCTGCTACGCTTGCACTTCCCCGCCTCCAACAACGTCGCCCGAGTCGAGGCCCTGTCATGGGCTGCGCATCGCCCCGGCTCGGGGTCCGACGCCTCGGACGCCCGAGAGGAGACTCGCAGCTCGCATCAACCAGGTTATGAAGCTTCAACTGCGTCGATCCAAGATGGAGGCGTATTGCGGGGGGACGGTTACGCAAAGCTGGAAGACAAATTCTACGGGCCTCGAACTCAACCACATTAGCTGAAAGTTCAACGAGGCCGCAGACGAGCTGGCAAAGTTGGCGTCCACGCGCGGCACGGGTACCGCCAGATGTCTTCTCGAGGGAGTTCTTCGGCATCCGTCGAGATTGAACCAAGGCTGGCCCCTCGATTGACACCCTCGAGCAAGACACGGGGGCTCGACGCTCGATACCACCCCTCGAGGCGGACCCCTCGATGTCCCGCGGAGGCGATGCAGTCGACGCACCGCCCTCTGCAGCACGACCCCTCGCTTGCGGAGCCTTACCGCGACTACTACCGCGAGGCGAGCTACCAGAAGACAGACGGAAGGCCCGCCCTGTCGTACGGAGGAGCCAAGACCTACTCATATACGGCGACGAACGCGGAAAGCTGTACACCGACGAAGCCCGACCGGGATCCTTAAAGCTGCAATTCCCACTCGAGGAAGGGAGGGCAAAGTCTCGACGATCTGCACTGGGGGAGTGAGGTGAGGCCACCACGCAGCCCGAGGGCACTGGTTGGGACGCCTTCGCCAAAGCTTCTATTGGCCCGAACGCCATTGGGGACGCCAAGCGTTTGCGTCCGAGCGTGCCACGGATGTCAATTCTACGCCAAGCAAACGCACCAGCCCACACACGCCCTGCAGATGATCCCAATCACTTGGCCATTTGCCGTATGGGGGGCTCGACCTCGTGGGTCCCCTCAAAGGACAAGTGGAGGATACCACACAATGCTCGTGGCCGTCGACAAGTTCACCAAGTGGTATCGAGGCTAAGCCGATAGGAGTATCCACACCTCCGGAAAGGGCCGTCGAGTTCATCGCCAACATCATGTACCGGTTCGGGTGCCACCAAATGTACATCATCACAGACACTGGCACCCAATTCACGGGCAAAAAGTTCACCCAACTTCTTGCGAAGAACATAACCAACATTCCGCGTAACCTGGGCCTCGGTCGCATACACCCCATACAACGGGCAGGCTCGAGCGGCCCAATGGCATGATACTTCACGGGCTGAAGCCAGCTATTCAAAACCCTCAAGGATTTCGAAAAAGGGTGGGGGCTACAGAGCTACCCTCGGTGCTGTGGGGCCTCAGGAACTACGCCAAGTCGAGCTTACGGGTTCACTCCGTTTTTCCTAACCTACGGCGCCGAGGCCGTCTTACCTACAGACCTCGAGTACGGCTCGCCTCGACTTCGAGCCTACAACGAGCAACCAGTGACGAAAGGCTCGCCAACGCCAAAGACCAGCTCAGAGGGGCTCGAGACGTGGCGCTCATCACTCGGCACGTTACCAGCAAACACTTCGATGCTACCACGACAAGGCACGTGCGCAAAAGGGACCTGACGGTGGGGGACCCTCGTGCTTCGACGGCTGCAAGATAATCGAGGGCGCCATAAGCTCACCCCTCCGTGGGAAGGCCCGTACACCGTGGCCGAAGTGCTCAAGCCAGGCACATACAAGCTCTACGACGACCAAGGCAGGATCCTGGCGAACGCGTGGAACATATCTCAGCTACGTCGCTTCTACCCTTAAAGGCCTCGAGGCCTCGCTCATTTTATCACTTTGTACAAACATGTCAACATGAATGAACAAACTCGTGCTTATCGTTCATGTTGCTTCACATCTTAAGGTAGCCTCGACCCTGCCTAGCTCAGGGTCGAGCCTCCCTCGGGGCTGACAAGGGGGTAAAAGCCCCCCAGACCCCGGAAAAAATGTGTGTTTTCTTTTCAAAAATTCGACCCTCGTCTCAACTCGCGCCTCGAGTAAACTAGCGACGTCTAAATCTTAAAAGTAGCCTCTAGGGTCGGGGGGCGTCGACGTAGACGGCCGCCTACGCCCCCGGGCTACGGTGCCCTACCTACGCCTCCCCTCGAGGGGCTCGCGACGTATCAAAGGAACACAAACTAAGTTAGCAGAAACTCGAGCTTGCGACAAAGAGAAGCGGTCAAACGCATTTGAAAAGAAAACAACTCTTTCCATAAACAAATCACGTATACGTTCGGATCTCGACTTATCCTCATTTATCTCACAAAATTCTTACAAGGGCCTCGACGCCCAAATTTGGCACGCAGGCCTCAATCCTCGTCGGTGCGGTACTCCTCCCCAAGGTCCGCAGGGGCAGGCTCGACCTCGACGCCCGAGCTCGAGGGAGGAGGGCTCCCGACACCGCTGCTGGCGTCAGGAGGCAGCACGTCCTCCTCGAAGATCTTCGCAAGCGACGCCCCCGGCCTCTCCATCTTCTCCAAAATTTTGTCAACTCGGCGGTTGTTCCATTCCTCATCCTTCCCCTCGATCTCGATGAAGCCATTCGCGACAACATGGACCGGGAAGCGGAAACCGGAGCGAACAACCGCGAGTGTTTGCTTGACGCCGTGATGGAGAGCTTGCCGGACACGGTCCCGTGCGGCTGCGTCGAAGAAGCACAAGGCGTCGACCAAGGCATCGCCCCGAGCCATTGCACCTTCTGCCGCGGCCACAGGAGGAGCACCCCACATGGGGCCGAGCCGATCGAGGGAAGAGCGAGCCCGCTCCGCCACCATCGTCTCGTCTTGGAGCTGGTCCAAGAGAGCCTGGTTTGTCTCACGGAGCTCCTCGACCGTCTTCTCGACCCCTGCGCAACAAACAAGGAAGAGTGAGCCTACGGCGTAACAAAGAACTTCGAGAACCAAACAAAAACAAGGTGTAAGCCTCACCGTCGCAGTGTTGCCCCAGTGCGGCGAGGTCGCTGGTCAGGCCCTCAGCATGCTGCTCCAGCCTGCGCTTCTCGGCCAGCATGAGGAGCTTCTCGGACCTAAGGTCCTCGATCAGCCGGCCCGCCTCCACCAGGGCCAGATCCTTGCGGATCACCTCCTGCCGCGCCGCCCCCTCGGCAGCTCGGGCGGTGTCGGCGCCACTCACGGCGTCTTCGGCCTCTTTTCTTGCCGCCTCCGCTGCGGTCCGGGCGGCGGCGGCCTCGCCACGCGCGTCAGCAGCTCCAACTTCGCCGCCTCGGCTTCAGCCCGGGCTGAGGTGGCCTCGCTTCGAGCATCCGCGGCCTCCTTCCTCGACGCTTCGAGAGTGGCGGCGGCCTCCTCCCTGAATCGGGCGACCTCACCTCGAGGACACCCGGACCTCCGCCTCCGCCTCGTTAAGCCGGCTCGCCATCTGGGCGTTCCGGCTCAGCTCCGCGCGGAGATCTCGAAGCTCCGCCTCGGCCCGCTCGAGGGCGGCTGACACCTGTGCGGATCGGCCCGCCTCCTCGGAGCAGGACCGCTCCGCCTCCGCCATAAGTGCGGCCACCTCCCGGAAGATGGGACCGCACCTCGCGCGGTGCCCCCCGCTGGGCCGGCTGCTCAACGGGAACCACGGCAAGGGGCGGGCTCAGAGGGACGGGAAACGGCCATATCGGTCGGTCGAGCTCGATGTCGGGCAGACCCTCCTCCGCCTCGAGCTGCCCCGACAGCGACCCGCCGCTCGACTGCTCGAGCCCCGGCTCCCTCCGTCCCTCCGCCGGCGCCTCCTGTTGCGGATCGGTCGACGGAAGGCTCGACCCTGCGCCCTCTCCCCTGGCCGGGCCCTCCGGCGCCTTGTCGGCGCTAGCCGGCACAACGGGCGCCTCCACCGTCATCGAGCCCGCGGCGAGGAGCGGCCCCTGCTCCAGCTCGTTCAGGAGGTCCTCCACCGTCGGCTCCTTCTCCGCCGGCGTCTCTCCCCCCCTTCCCTCCTCCGCAGCCCGGCCCGTGCTGGTTGGAGCCACAAGGGGCGGGATCTCCTCAGCTCCAGACGCCGGCGGGGCCGAGCTCGCCCCGGGCGCTTCCCCCGGAGCAACCGTCATGATGAGGGGAAGGATGGCGCTCCCAGTTGGCACCATCGCGGGAGGAGGAGGGGGAGGAGGCAGCGCTTCGGCGGATACGGCGGTGGCGGGCTCGATGCCATGAGCTGAGGCCCCTGCAGTACGAGATGGCGGAAACGTCAGAACCAGGAAAAGTACCTCGACCCCTATGGTCGATGGCGACGGCCTCACCAAAGTTTGCGACGATCATCCGGCCCCCTCGAACCATGGCAGCTCGGGCCTTCTCCAGCCAAGCGGCCTCTCTAGCAGAGGAAGGTGCCGTACCTCGAGGTGCCTGTGCCTCGACGGGGCTCGAGGCCCTGGCCCGCTTGGACGAAGCGAGATCCACCTCCTGGTAGGAGCGCTTCCTCCTGAGAAGATGGAGATGACACGCGTCATTAAAAGCAAATAGGTGAAGCCTCACTACCGACGAGACCCAAGGAAACTACTCACCCGAAGCGGCGGCTGGGCTTCTTCCCGGAGTCACCAGACCCACTCGGGAGCTTCGAGCCCACCCCGCGGCTCGAGCCCTGCGCCCTGGCCGTCTCCTCAGGGCTGGGATGGGGGGAGGGGCTCCCGACGCCTCCCATGGCTCGACCTCGAGGGAGAGCCCTCCTTCCGCCCCACATCACGGGAGGGCGAGCCGTACCGCCCCCGTGCTGACGTCGTGGCGCTCGCCCCGGCGCGGGGCTCCGGGACCTGCTCCGGCGCCCGCCGTGGTGTCGCGCCCTCCCGCGTCCGCTTCCGCGTCCCGGCGGCGGTGCGGCGATGGACTCCGAGGACGCTCGCGCCCCTGGTCACGAGGCGCTCGGGGGCTCCCTCCCCGACGCTCATGATTGGCGCGGGCTCGACGTCTCTCCTTGGCGCCCACTCCTCCGCGGGCTCGACGGCGCCCTTGACAGCTCGCGGGGGTCGGGCCCGGAACCCTTCTCGACCGGTCGGCGCCTCTCGAGGCCCGACCCCTCTCGAGACCCACCGTCTGGGCTGACGCGGGGGCGGCCTCAGTTGGCGCAGTGGCGGAGGCGCTCCGGGTCCGGGGCTTCCTTGCGACTGGGGGCACGTCCGGCGCGGAGCTCGACGGACCTCGGGCCCCCGACGAGGCAGGGGTCGGCGCCGCCTTCCGCGGCTGCGCCCCGCGCACCCCTTTTGACGGCGGGACCTCCAATGTACCCTCCTGCACAGAGGAGCGGTCAGCCCTGTCACCAACGAGCCCCGCGCGCATCAAGCGCGCGTCCATCCCCTCGTCATCGTCCTCCTCCTCGTCACTACTCTCCTCCTCCGAGCTCGAGGAGCTCAGCTCGGGGGACCCGTCCCCAGGCTGACGGTTACGACAAGCCTTCGCCCGCCTCTGCTCCCGAGCTAAGCGACGCAAGTTTCTATCTTTCTCTTTCCTCTTTTTGGCATCCTTGCTCTCCTTGTCCTTTTGAGCAGAGAGGCGCCTCACCTGAGCATCCGCGGCGTCCTCCCTCACCGGGGGCCTCGACGCGCGACAAGTAAATGCCCCCTGAAGAAAGGAAAAGCGTGATGAGACAAACCACAAGACGGACGCAAACGGGTCAAAGGAGGAAGAAGGGGGAGGAGGCTCAAGATAGCTCGGCTCGAGGGAAGCTTACCAGGTCAAGACACCCCTCGTCGGGTGCCATCGCAACCAGGTTGGAAGTTTCAGGGACGAACGACCCCTGGATCGTGATCGACACCCGGGAGACGCCCTCGTTCCGGGACAGCCTCTCTTCGGCCATCCTCGAGCGGTTGAGCGCCTCAAGCTGAGCCTGCGGGCCCATCTCGTGCATAAGCAGGGGGCGGTCCGCCAGCGGAAGAACTCTTCGCTGGTGGAACGCCCAAATGACCGCTTGCACGGTCAGCTTCTTCTCGTCCACCAGCATCTTCATCAGCTCCATCAGCGGGGCCAGGTGGCGTTGCCTGTCCGCCGCAACACCCCAGGTCCACTTCTCCGGGCGTTGAGTAAGGACCCGGCCGGTGTACTGCGGAAGGAGGCCACCTTCGTTCCGAAGGTAGAACCAATGGTCGTCCCACCCGGCCTGGTTGGAGGAAAGCTTGTACCGTAGGTACTCGCGGGGGACATTGGCCGACGAGGTCCCCGCCCTCGCAGTAATGGCAAGGGAGCCCATACGCACGGGCCGCCTCCCGCTGGGCTTCAGGGACTTGATGAAGAGCTCGCCTCGGAAGAGATGGACGAACATCTCCCAGTGCGGCTCCATCTTCAGGTACCCCTCGCACACCGCGGCGAATATGGCGGCGTGCGAGATGGAGTTGGGGGAGAAGTGTTGAAGCTCCACCTCGAAATGGTGGGTCAGCCCTCGCAGGAAGCGGCTCGGAGGGACGCCGAGCCCCATGCGGTGGTAGCGCGTGAAGCTCACCACGTACCCCTCCGGCGGGTGCGGCTCCCGGTGCTCCGCCGACGGGATAACCCACCATGCGGGCCCCTCCTCCGGATTGGGGCGCAGAAGCCCCTGGGCCACCAGCGAGTCCATCTCGCTCTGCGTCACCTTCGACGGGCTCCAGTCCTCGGCCGGCAGCATCTGCGTCTGGGCGGCCATGACGGTGGTGCGGCGCGGATCCGAGCAGCGGACAGGCGGCGGCTAGCTCGAAGGAGAGGGCGCGTAAAGGCAACAGCGGCGGCGAAGGCAAAGGCAAAGTAAAGGGTTCTCTTTCCCCTCTTTCGATATTTATAGGGAGAAATCCAAAGGGACGGGATCTCCCACGACGTAAAAAGGTAACAGAATGCATTCAATACGCCTACCTAACCGCGTCTCGAGCCGGGTGCAGGTTACACGCGTTACCTCTCCATCCGCTCCACTGCCCGGGCCCGCCACGACCGTCGCTCCGACTTCGCGCCCGTCGCTCTCCCCGACAATTTCCGCCTAAAAAGGCGCGCCCAACGGGCAGAAGGACTCCCAGACGACGGAGGCCTCTTCATAAAGGTAAAAACGGGCCCCGGCCCTAAGTCTCGAAGTAGCGAAGGCTGGCCCTCGAAAAGGGTTCGACAGCCGGCTTCGAGCATCCGAGTCAGGGACACCAAGGGGCGCCACTCGCGGCATTACTCGAGGACTGAGACCTCGAGGCCCCTCACGTGTATCCAAGGCAGGGAGCTCGACGTGCAGTGAGATCCCCTCCGAGGGAGGCATCGAGCCACCGGGCCCTATCGAATGGACCCGGCACTCCTGCAGACTGAGCACCCATGCTTTATGAGACCGCCTCCAGGCCACAGTCGACCCCTAACGAACGGGGCACGAGCTCTCACTTGGATTCCCCGTTACCAGCTCACCGGGAACCTCGATACTCGCCCACTCGGGGTAGTACGAGGCATCCCCCCTCGCATCCGATCGAAAGGACTCGCGGGATGACGAGCCAGGGTAATCGGCATGCCGGACAACTCGAGGAGCCGGCCAGTCGGTGCAGCCTGGCGCCCCTCGACGAAAGAGGGTCTATAAACTCGGACAGTTGCGACTAATCTCTTTTCTTCGTGTGAGCATGAGATTTTCAGGACTCAGATGAAAGCTCGACCCCCATCTCGCCTGAGCCCTCGAGACCAGGCCCAGGACAAACGCTCATTCTCCGTCTCGTCCGAGCCCTCCGAGCCAAGCCTCGTGCGAAGTCTCCCGCGGCAAAGGAAAGGTTACCGCGAATATTTATATTACTACCAAACCACATTTCGAGCATGATTGACAGGCACACACGGCGCCGCAATCTCCGCCCCCTGACGACGGTTTCCGCCTAAAAAGGCGCGCCCACTGGGCAGAAGGTTCCCTAGCGACGGAGGATTCCTCGAGAAGCCCACGAGGGAGCTCTAACCACCCCCCCATGGCCTCGGGGGCTACACCCGCGGGTGTCGCTCGCGCGACACCCACGGAGTCAAATCGACAAGACCCTCGAGACCAGTCAACTACCCATCGAGATCCCAACCTGGAGCCCCTGCTCGAGTGCAAGCACTCAAACAAGGGCTCGGGGGCTACTGTCGGTGGTACAAAAAAGGGGTACCCCCAATTAACGCAAACACGCGAGCATTCCATCTCCGTCTCGCCCGAGCCCTCCCAGCCAGGCCTCAGGCGAACCGTTCCATCTCCGTCTCGCCCGAGCCCTCCCAGCCAGGCCTCGGGCGAACCGCTCTATCTCCGTCTCGCCCGAGCCCTCCCAGCCAGGCCTCGGGCGAACCGCTCTATCTCCGTCTCGCCCGAGCCCTCCCAGCCAGGCCTCGAGCGAACCGCTCTGGCTCCGTCTCGCCCGAGCCCTCCCAGCCAGGCCTCGGGCGAACCGCTCTCCGACTCGCCCGAGCCCTCCCAGCCAGGCCTCGGGAGAACGCGCTCCCACACCTCGAGCCTTAACGCACGGACCTCGAGCTGTACAGACAGCTGTACCAGCCCATACCACGCATTTAATGCCTTCACCTACTCCGGTCATGTCCACTAGTGCACGGCATGTACCACAGTAACCCGGTGTAAAGGTCAAGTCACGTTTTCGCCACAAGCATGGGCAAAAGGGCACCAGTGCAGCACTGTTCGACCGCGCCGGGCACTGTAACCCCTCGAGGCCGGCTACGCGCCCCTCGAGCCCTGCACTGTAACCCCTCGAGGCCGGCTACGCGCCCCTCGAGCCCTGCACTGTAACCCCTCGAGGCCGGCTACGCGCCCCTCGAGCCCTGCACTGTAACACCTCGAGGCCGGCTCCGCGCCCCTTGAGCCCCCGTGGCACCACCTCGAAGCCGGCTCCGCGCCCTTCGAGCCCTAACTACTTTCATGCTATTGGAGGACAGGTACCCCAAGACCCGGAGGGACCTCACCGCGTACTGTACATTCCGGGATGGGTGCTGTACGGCTCCCGCCTTGTCGCGCCCCCACGTCCGCGCCCGGGAAGGAAGCCACGACTCAAGGACGCCTCAACAGCGACGATCACATCGGCTCCAGTGGCCCCGACAAGACAGGGTTCCTACCCTTCTCCGTATGGGGCACCATGCGCCCCGACACCTGTAATACTTTTTGTAACCCTGGCCACCCCTTGCTCTATAAAAGGGGATGCTAGGGCCCTCATTCGAGGGACGGACAGGCAACACACGAGTCCACGCACATACACGAGTCCGGACTCCGGTCCACGCTCATTGAGCTTGTATTCGCCCCTGTACAAGCACTTAGGTGCAAGTAATACAAGAACATCCCCCCCGCAGGACGTAGGGCCTTCTTTGCCCGAACCAGGATAAATCCTTGTGTCCACTTGCGTCACCATCCAGGAAGAGAAGCACGCGATCATATTACTCGTTGGTGTGATACCCCCGGGTACGAAACACCGACAGTTGGCGTGCCAGGTAGGGGGCTTCGCGTGCCCGAGCCGATTTCTCATTGACTCCTGGATGGCTTCTTCCCCTCTTCCGTTCTCGGCTGGTGCCGTCGTCTGGTTCGGGAGCGTAGGTGCGTAGGTGCAAGTAGAGAAGATGGCCTTGATCCATCTTGCTAGCTTGCTCTTCTTCTTCCTCTGATAGGAAGGACGGGAGCTCTCGGGTCTATCTGCTGCTGCTGCCCCTGCTGAACCTTTCTTCTTTTCAGCCCTGTACGGCTCATGCAACCCATCCTTAGGAAAAGAATGGCCGGAGACCATCTCTATCATGAACATGACGTAGGGTGCATAAAGAACCGCCTTCCTAGCATCCTCAGCTGCAACCTGTAGCTCGGTCCATATGAAGCTGGATATGAAAAGGGAGTAGCCTGAGGGGCCATCCTAGCCAACATGTTCCTGCCATATCCATATAAGTTAGAGTGCGAGCCACTCTTTGGGTTGAGCGTCTGCCTGAAAAGGTTGTTGAGCATGTAATAAAAAGGTTTTAGCCCCTTCACCAACCCATCAGCCTTGCTAGGGTCTTCATACATGTGGGCAATCTCACTCTCTGTCAGGGTCCTCTCATCATGTAGATTGTCAAACTCCCTGTCCTCGCTGCCCAAGCCAAGGATCCTACTAAAGGTCTCATAAGTGACCTTGTAGTGGCGACCCTCGGTCATCCAGTGCATCTCCTCAACCACATTGTCAACATACAGGGTGGCATGGAACTGGTGGATAATCTCTGTGTTCCAGTTGTGACTGAATCCCATCAAATCATACATATTCCTTTGCTTGCACGCAGCCACTACCCTGTTAATATCACGGTCAGTCTTGGCTTCTAGGTGCTCCCAATCAACATACTTCATGTTCAGAATCTTGGACTTCTTGGCATTGTACAGGACTGAGCGGTAAAAGTCAGAATGAAACTTATTCCAGAACCTGTAGTCAATGCCCATATCCTTTGGAGCATTGTATGGATTATGCTGTCGCTGGGACTTGACCGAGCTGAACTGCTGATAGTAGGACACAGGCTGCCTTGCTCTTGTGTCCTGCGGTGGCCTCTCCTGGACATCCTCCTCATAGGGCTGCACATGAGCCCTGCTGACTTCTGCCAAATGCTCAGGAGTGGCAGGGTAAAGGTCCTCCCTGATCTGACGACCCTGCATCTGGAGACGTGCCTCATCTCTGATCTGCTGTCTAGCTGACACATCTCCTTGGGAGCTAGCGCCACCACGACGGGCTGGCTGCTTGCTCCTCCCCCTGAGCGGATCCATCCTTCTCTTAGTCCTCCTTTCATCATCACCTCCGCCCGACATCTAAAACATGGAAACTGTGGATTAGAAGACTGCATAAGGATTGGTAGATTATAGCGGGATAATAGACGTTGATGGAAGCGGTGTTAATTGGATCAGTTCTCTGCACGGCGTCCGGCACTGCCGCTCTGGGAGTGGCACTGCCGGGGCCCGGCACTGCCGCGCATGGCGCGGCACTGCCGCGCAGGCAGACTGGAACTGAGCCAACCAACACCACATCCACCATCTCTACTACTCCTCTATCATCTACAAACCCTTCTACAACCTCTAAGAACAATATCCATGGCGCATTTTACAAATCGGGAAAAACTAGGGTTAGAGATTTTGAATCTTCACCTTGGGGGAAGGAGAAGGAAGGAGACTCTTGGAGAAGAGGATGATGGAGCAGAACCGACGAGGATCCCAAGCAGCACCTCCGGTGGCCGGAAGTGCCGGGGATGGCCGGTCGGTGAGGAGAGGATGCGGTCGCCCGTTCACCCGAGAGAGAGAGGAAAGGGAAACACGGGTGCGGTGAATGGATGAGGGAGAGAGAGAGAGAGGGGGTCACGGGTAGAGTAGGAAAGTTTTCCCTTGACCCCACTCGGTAACAAACCGATTCATCCGAATCGGTAAGTCGCGGCACTACCGCGCCTGGCGCGGCACTGCCGGGGCCCAGCACTTCCGTGCCTGGCCCAGCACTACCGGACAGTTACCTACAGAGAGAGTTATTTTCTAAGATACTACAACTTATTCTTGGAGTGGACAGGTACCTCTTGCATGATATGACCAGCAGCAAGTAATCAATACAGAACAATGGTCACACCAAGCAAGTTTCTTTCAAAGATTTTGAAACACAATATGAAAGTTTTGAAATTTGTTTTACCTAGGTCAAACTAGTTGATCAATCAAGCATGCTAGGTTTCAAACTAAGTTACGAGAGTCAAGTATATTTAGTTCACTCCTTAAAGCACAAAACCTTGACTCATCTAGAGGCTTAGTGAAGATATCGGCTAGTTGTTTGTCGGTGCTCACATGTTTGATGGCGATATCTCCTTTGATTTCATGATCTCTCAAGAAGTGATGTCGGATGTCTATGTGTTTGGTTCTTGAATGACACACTGGGTTGTTTGCTAGCTTTATGGCGCTCTCATTGTCACACAAGAGTGGGATGTGAGTAAATTGACATCCGAAATCACGAAGGGTTTGCCTCATCCAAAGTAGTTGCGCACAACATGCACCTGCTGCAACATACTCAGCCTCGGCTGTGGATAGGGCTACACAATTTTGCTTTTTAGAACTCCAAGACACTAAGGAGCGTCCAAGGAATTGACATGTCCCCGAAGTGCTTTTTCGATCTACCTTGCAACCGGCGTAATCGGAATCCGAATAGCCAAGTAGATCAAACTTGGAGCCCTTAGGATACCACAAGCCAAGGTTTGGAGTGTGAACTAGATATCTCAAGATTCTCTTAACGGCCACTAAGTGACACTCTTTCGGGTTAGCTTGAAATCTAGCACACATGCACACGCTAAGCATAATATCGGGCCTAGATGCGCATAAGTAAAGGAGGGAGCCAATCATGGAACGATATACCTTGATGTCCACGACTTTTCCTTCCTTATCAAGATCAAGATGTCCATTAGTTGGCATGGGTGTTTTGATAGGCTTAGCGTTCACCATGTCAAACTTCTTTAACATATCATGGGTGTACTTGGTTTGGCAAAGAAAAGTCCCTTCCTTCAATTGCTTGATTTGAAACCCAAGGAAGAACTTGAGCTCACCCATCATAGACATCTCAAATCTTTTAGTCATGATCCTACTAAACTCATCACAAAAGGATTTGTTAGTACTACCAAATATTATGTCATCGACATATATTTGGCACACAAAGATATCTCCATTGACTTTATGAGTGAAGAGAGTAGGATCGGCTTTGCCTATTTCAAAGCCTTGTTTGAGCAAGAATTCCTTAAGGCATTCATACCATGCTCTAGGTGCTTGCTTAAGCCCATAGAGCGCCTTTCGGAGTTTGAAGACGTGGTTGGGAAACGTGGGATCTTCAAAGCCCGGTGGTTGCTCGACATATACCAACTCTTGTATAGGGCCATTGAGGAATGCACTCTTCACATCCATTTGATATAGCTTGAATTCATGATGGGCTGCATAGGCTAGAAGAATCCGAATGGCTTCAAGTCTTGCAACCGGTGCATATGTTTCTTCAAAGTCCAGGCCCTCTACTTGTGTGAACCCTTGAGCTACCAATCTTGCCTTGTTCCTTGTCACCACACCTTCTTCATCTTGCTTGTTGCGAAAGACCCATTTGGTTCCAATGACATTGGTATTTGGTCTTTCCACGAGTGACCATACTTGATTGCGCTCGAAGTTGTTGAGCTCTTCTTGCATGGCCATCACCCAATCCGGATCATCTAGGGCTTCTTCTACCTTGAGAGGTTCCAAAGAGGAGACAAACGAGTAATATTGACAGAAATTTGCCAAATGAGAGCGTGTCGTTACCCCCTTTCGTAGACTCCCAAGAATATTATCAACGGGGTGATCTCGTTGAATAGTTTGCTTGAGTCTTGGATGATCGATGGGTTCTGGTTCATCTTCGGCTTCCTCTTCTTCATCTCGCTCGAAGATGGGTTGTAGGTTCACTCCATGAGGTGGAGTAGCTGCAGCTGCTCTGGGTGTGCCCGGCACTGCTTGGCTCCGCGCGGCACTGCCGGGGTCCGGCACTGCCGGGGACGAGCCCGGCACTGCCGGGGACTGTATCTGACCAGTCCCAGCAGAAGCTTCAGCTTGAGGACCATCCTGACCAGTAGCCTGCTGTTCCTGTGGTCTTATATCACCAATGGCTAGTTGCTTGATTGCTTCACAAGGAGGTTCCTCATCACCTACAACCACCTCATCAACTTGCTCTACTTGAGAGCCATTAGTTTCATCAAACGTCACGTCTATCGCTATTTCAACCTTGCCGGAGGCCTTGTTGAAAACACGATAGGCATGCTCGTTTGATCCATAACCGAGAAGAAAGCCTTCATCAACCTTGGATGCGAACTTAGAGACTTTGGGTTTCTTGTTCAATATGAAACATTTGCACCCAAATACCCTAAAGTAAGACACCTTAGGCTTGTTACCAGTTAGCAGCTCATAGGAGGTCTTCTTTCTTCTCTTGTGGAGGTAGAGGCGGTTGATTGCATGGCAAGCGGTGTTGACGGCTTCGGCCCAAAAGATGTCCGGCGTCTTGTACTCATCTAGCATCGTCCTTGCCATGTCAATGAGCGTTCTATTCTTCCTCTCCACCACACCATTTTGTTGAGGGGTGTAAGGCACTGAGAACTCATGCTTGATGCCCTCTTCATCAAGTAACTCTTCCACTTGGGTGTTTCGGAATTCGGTTCCATTATCACTACGAACCTTTTTGATGTTGAAACCGAATTCCCTTTGAGCTCTTCGTATGAACATCTTCACCTTCTCTTGCACTACACTCTTATCATGCAAAAAGAATACCCAAGTGAAACGAGAAAAGTCATCAACAATAACAAGACCATGTTTGTTACCGCCGATGCTAAGGTAGGCAACCGGTCCAAAGAGATCCATGTGAATCAATTCCAATGGATGAGTAGTAGTGTCATAGCTCTTTGGTGGGTGAGGTACGCCTACTTGCTTTCCGGCTTGGCAAGCTCCACATACTCTGTCTTTCTCAAAATGAACATTGGTTAGTCCTAGGATGTGGTTGTCCTTTTGAAGTTTGGCCAAATTCCTCATCCCAACATGAGCTAGTCGGCGGTGCCATAACCAACCCATGCTAGATTTTGCCACTAAACAAGTCTCAAGTTTGGCTTCACTTTTGTTGAAATCAACTAAGTAAAGCTTCCCTTTCAAACGACCTGTAAAGACAATAGAGGAATCCTCCCTTCTAAAGACTTCCACACCCTCATCCGTAAAGAGACAATTGAAACCCATTCCACACAATTGCGAAACGGACAACAAATTGTAACTTAACGAATCAACATGTAAGACATTAGTAATTGAATGTTCAAGTGTGATAGCAACTTTACCAAGACCTAGCACATCCCCCTTGGAGTTATCACCAAATATGATGTTCTCACTTGCATTTGTAGTTGGGGAATATGATGAGAACATACTCCTTTCTCCGGTCATATGATTTGTACATCCGCTATCAAGCACCCAACTTGATCCACCGGAGGAGTAAGCCTGCAAAATAAGTTTAGTTCCTTGGTTTAGGTCCCCAATTGATATTGGGGCCTTGCATGTTAGTCACAAGTATCTTAGGAACCCAAATAAACTTGTCGGCTGCCCTCTTGTCATTACCAACATACTTTGCAACAACTTTACCACTGTTGTTGTGTCCTAAAAAGTAACAAGAGGACATGCTCATTCTTGGAGCTTCTATCTTGGGTTGATGCATGAACTTGTTCTTGGTTACCCAAATAGACTCCTTTGGTTTCTGAGACCCTTGCTTCTGATTTGGCATCTGCCTGGGCTGTGTGTGAGACTGAGCAGAAGGGGAACTGGTAGCCTTCCCTTTCTTGGGGCGCGGCACTGCCGGCCTGGGGGCGGCACTGCCGGGGCCCGGCACTGCCGCCTTCTGGCGCGGCACTGCCGCGGTCTGTGCAGGCTGAACTGTACCAATGTGACCCTTCTTCTCAAACCTCACACACTCATAGCCATTCACCCTCTTCCTTCCATTGGTTTTGCCTCCCTTTACATGCCCCAACTCATCCTTTATGAAAGGACGTCTTCCGTTCTTGAACTTGGGCATGTTCTTGCTTTGGGTCTTCTCACTAGCACTTATAGTAGCCTTGACACAACCACTTGCAATAACACTTGTCAATCTTGCTATTTCTTTTCTCATGACCTCCATGTTTGCAAGGTTAGTGGAATAGACATTCAAATCAAGATTATAGCATTTTCCACAACCTTCACTAGAGGAGGGAATAGGAGTGACATTTGCCTTAGGGAGAGTTGAGTTGCTTTCCCAAAGAAGGTTATATTGCAGCTCAAGTTCCTTGTGCTTTACATCTAAGTCACAATACTTTTTCTTGAGTTCAACATGAGCCTTCTTTAGGGAAGCATGTTCATCTTGCTCTTTGGCCAAGGCCTCATGCAAGACATCCAACTCACTTCTCTCTAATGCAAGAGCTTCCTTGCAAGCAATATAGAGATCCTCTTGTTTGATAAGAGCATCCTCACTTATTGCTAGCTCGGCTTGTACACCCTCTAGTTCCTCCATTAGCTTAGTGATAAAAAGTTTGGTTTTCTTATCTAAGTTCTTTGTTATCATGTTTATCTCTTCATCACTAGAGCTATCATCACTAGAAGAGTCACTAAGTTCACTACTAGAGATGTCACTAAGTGGAAGAGAAGGTTTAGGAGTATGAGTCTTTTTCACCTTCTCTTTCTTGGCCATGAGACAAGTGTGGGAGTTGCCTTCATCATCATCGGACAAGTTGTTGAATAGCCTTGGTGAAGGAGATGACTTTTGGAATGCAATGGTTGCCATCTTCTCATCTTCTTCACTTGAGGTTTGTGCGGTTGAATCCCATTCATGTCCGATGTGAGCTTCTCCCATGTATCTCTTGTTGTGCTTCTTGTAAGTGGCTTTGTCATCTTTCTTGCCCTTGTTGTCTTTCTTCTCATTTGGGCAATGAGCAATGAAGTGCTCGGTGCTACCACAATTGTAGCAAGTTCTCTTTTTCTTGTTAGGAAACTTCCTCTTTACAAATTTGTAACCTTCTTTCTTGAGCCCCTTGCGATATCTTCTCATGAATAGAGCTATATCATCAATCTTCTCAAACTCTTCACCATCACTCTCACTCTTGCAAGAGGATGATGTGCTGTCCTCAACCTCTATTTTCTTCTTTTGTTGCTTGGGCTTGCTTGTAGAGGCTTGCTTGCTTGAACTTGACTTGCTTGATGTTGCTTGTTTTGTTGGCTTGCTTGCCTTGAGTGCCACTTCCTTGATCTTCATCCCATCTAGCCTTGCTTGCAACTCTCCAAGCTTCCTTCTTTCATTAGCTTCCTCTCTTTGCATATCAAATGTGATAATCCTCCCAAGCACATCACTAGGTGTGAACTTCTCAAACTTCTTCTTGTCTCTAATCAATGTCACTACGGTCTCATTTCTTGGTGAATAAGCTTCCAACATAATCTTCACAACCTTGTGATCATTGATTTCATTTCCACCTAGCCCTCTAATCTTGCCAACAATGACCATCAACCTATCAAACATCTCTTGAGGACCTTCACCATCACAAATCACAAACCGGTTGAGCTTGGCCATCAACAAATCAATCTTGGATTGCCTTACTTTATCAACCCCTTCATGAGCAATATGCAATGTGTCCCAAATCTCCTTTGCAACCTCAACTCCCATGACCTTGTTGTACTCATCACCATCCAAGGCACTAAGTAGCACACTAGTGGCTTGGGCATTGAGATGAATGTTGCGGAACTCATCTTGAGTGGGGTTCTTTGGATCAACCGGTGCTTCAAGTCCATTGTGCACAATCTCCCAAATACCTGGATGGAGACCAATAAGATAGGTCTTCATAATGTGCTTCCACTTGGCAAAGTTGGTCCCGTCGAAACGAGGCAACTTGCCCGCGGGTACATTAATGAGAGGCCTAGAATCATGGTTAGACATAAAAGAATAAGTGTAGGATACGGCTCCGTATGTCTTCTTGGTCTCCTCCTTCTTCTTCTTGTCACCCTTGAGATGATAGGAGATGTCATCATCACCATCTTCGGTGCTACTTGAGTCTTCACTCAAGTGCACACTTTTCTTAGCTTTGAGCTCTTCCTTCTTCTTCTTTTCTTCTCTTCTCTTGGCTCTTTCTTCTCTTCTAATCTTTCTTTCTTCTCTTCTTTGAGCCTTGTCTTCCTTTGCTTTGAGAGCTGCTGCATCTTCTTTTGCTTTGGCTCTAGCTTCTCTTCTCAACCTTCTTTCTTCCTTTCGTCTTGCGAGCTCTCCGGCTGACACAACCAATTGTGGAAATGTCCTTCCGCTAGCTGTGGAGACACTCTCGCTGCTGCTAGTAGTGTGCACATCCGGATCTTCAAAGGGTTCGGGCTGCACAACACTAGCGTTACCCGTTCCTCCGTCAGTGGCCATACTCTCGCACGGTTAAGTGCTGCTGAGAGACCAGGCTCTGATACCACTTGTAAGGACCTGTGTGGCCTAGAGGGGGGGGGGGTGAATAGGCCTGTCAAAAATCACAGCTTAAAACCAAATTAGATATGTCCGGCACTACCGCCCTGTGCCCGGCACTGCCGCTCCCCGGCACTGCCGGCCTCAGCGCGGTACTGCCGCGCAGATGAAGACCAGAAGCTGCAATTCAAAATCTAACCACAATCTGCGGATTCTATATGAATAGGAATGTAACAAAAGGCTATATGAACCAGCAGAAACAACTACTCCAAGCCAAATATGAAAGATAGAGTAGATCGAGCCAAACCCTAGAATATATCACAAGCTCATGAACATAGAGAATGAAACTAAGCAAGCACGCGAGACAAGTGATTTATCCCGTGGTTCAGCTCGCCACCAAGGCTTGCCTACCTCCACGTTGTTGAGGTTGACCACTTAGGTCATGAGCTTTGCAACTCAACCTCGTTCTCAAGTCAAGGAACCAAATCCTTGAGGTGAGGGGTAATCTTACTAGCTGCACAAGTGATTACAAACCTCCCTAGGCCGCCACACAAGTTGGCAAGGCTCTAGGGCGACGCCTAGCCGGCTAGGGTTCCAAGAACCCAAGAGTAATAGAAGCAAATCCACCGGCTATGGCTCAAATCAAGTGCTCTAGGCAGTAGATCTCAGCTAGGGCTCCTCTTTGGTGAAGGTTTGAGCCTCACAACCACTTGGAATCAATGGGAATAGAGATTTTGGTGGTTGGGAGCTTGGAGAGCCTTCAATGGAGAAGAGAGAGCTTGTCTGGAGGTAGGTGGAGAGTTCTGGTCGTGGATGACCGTTGGGAGGCAGAGGGGGTGAAGTAAATACCCCCTGCCATCCAACGGACAAATCAAGTCGCGGCAGTGCCGGCCTTAGCCCGGCAGTACCGCGGCCCGGCACTGCCGCGCCTAGAGCGGCACTGCCGCGCCCACCAAACAGACAGGAACAGATCTACAATGGGTGCAGCTGTCTTTGGTTGGAAATGTGGATGGTTTGAGTTGGTTTGAGCACATGTTATTCAGCCATATCAGTGAATTTGCATTCCCCCTTAATAGTACGGCATTCCTAAACTCAAGTAATCAAAATAGAATATCTTTGAAGCACTTTGAGCTCGGAATCGATAAAATGTAGTGTGAGGGGTCCACCAACGCATATACACCATCCTTTCTTATCATAACCTGCTTATCAACTTCATAAATCTCGTTAGTCCTCTAATCATGTGGTCATTATCACCAAAACCCACAATTAGGGCTTGATTGCACTTACAGAAACGAAGAACGCGAAGAACAAAAACGCGAATCGATCCAAATTTCAGCCAACACAAGAGGAGTAAGAAATTGATCCTTGGATTGCTACGGGATGATGAATTGTGTAGCACACTATGTCGGGTTACAAGTCACTCCTCGCAACAACAAAGCGTGGATGGCGAAAAGGTCAAGAACAAGAGCCACTCCTCTCTCTAACCCTAGCCTCCTCTCAAATGAACAAAATGAGAGTGACACTTCCCCAAGGATGCGGCTGCCCTAGCAGCCCCCTTCATATATATAGGCGCACGTCCGAAGACCAAAACGCCCTTACATTAAGCACTCAACCCAAATACCCCCCAGGGGTAAAACCGTCTAGACCGGTCAATCTTCATCCGACGGCCACGCCCGCACATCCGGTAGCTTCGCCTCGACGCGACCTCCCTAATGCCGCCACGTGCCGTCATGTCGACCACCGCGCCTTCCTCGTGGATAGCTTCGCCGCCGCGCCAGCCTCTCCACGCCGTCACGCGTCGATCGTCCTTTTGACCAACCCCCGGTTTTGAGGCCCAAACTGGGAAACCGTCCACCCCGAGTTTTGTGACCCAAACTCGGAAACCCGCCAGCCCAGGTTTTGAGGCTCAAACCTGGAAACCGTCCACCCCGAGTTTTGAGGCCCAAACTCGGAAACCGGCCACCCCAGGTTTTGAGGCTCAAACTTGGAAACCGTCGATGGTAGCTTTTTGAGGCTCAGCTACCGAACCCGCACCGTAGACGGGATGTGGTTCGCACACCCCGACCACCGGCACCGATGCCGATGCATGTCCAGCCTCCACGCCGGGCACAACGACTTTGCCTTCCTTCTTGACTCGGCCGACGGCACTTGCGCCGCACGCAAGCCCGTGTCCGACCTCCCGCCAAGTGACACGACGCCATCGTCTTCCTCCCGACTCGGCCGATGCATCGCACATCCCCATGTGCTCCTGCTCGTCGATGCCACGTGCCAGCTACCACAGCTGGTCCTCTGGCCCTCCGGTCCGTCAGTCCAAGCCTCACGTCCGCCCTTCACCGCTCTGGGTACATCGGCATGACACGTCCGCCGCACGGCACGTCCATCCTTCACCGCTCCCGGTCCGTCGGCACGGCACGTCTCTACTTGACCTTCACCTCGCCATTGACCACTGTATCCGAGCTCCACACCTGCACACCAACACAACCAAGAGACACATGTTGCACACACACACCAACACAGAAACACAACACAACTCACGCCACCGGTTAGTCATAAACATTAAGCGCATGACAAATAATAACTCAATCGGAAAAAGCCTCAAACCTTCGTCACAGAGTCAATCATTCATCGTATACGTTCTCAGCACGGGTCATGTTGCTCCCTCCCATTGGTTGGTGGCCGAATGCCCAAAATCGCCGATCCAATGTCTCCTGAAACACTCCCGCGCGGTACTACGGTCCTGTTAGCAAGTAGCCAGGCCCCCGTCCCTTTTGTGTACGACGTACACCGACACGATCCAGCACCTGTTCTAGTGTTCTGTTCTGTTCATCACTAGTCGTCTCGTCCACCGCCACCGCCACCGCCACCGCATGTGGGCTGATGTGCCCCACCGGCTTACAGCCTAGCAACTTGCGATGCTGTTGATGCGCCGACGCGGTAAACGCAAGGAGGAGGAGATCCAGAAGCGTGATCGATGCAAAATTGATCCGTGTGTCATCATCACTTGATTCTACTACTAGTCTTCTAAAGTGGAATTAAATTAATGGAACGAGATGAAACCAACAAAAATGGAGATCAACCGAAGAAATGACTCTCATTCCGCGAAAGAAAAAAAATTCAATTCAAGCCAACAAAGAACGGCACTTACTACTCTCATTCATTCCGCAAAAATGGAGATCTCAAAACTACACACCAAATGAATGTGATCAGAGGAGGAGGATTTGGAGCGCGAAGCAGAGGAGGGCGACGACGACGGATCCAGCGGCGGCGGCGCGGTGCGCGGGGGAGGCGGCGGTGGTGGCGCCTTCGGGCGCGGACGCGGACGCGGACGCGGAGGCGAACCCGGCGGGCGGGTCGGCGAAGGCGGGGGTGGGCGCGAGCGCGGCGAGGTCGGTGGCGGAGGGCTGGAGGTAGGTGCCGTTGGCCATGGGCACGTCGACCCAGAGCTTCTGGCCCCTGCGGCAGTGGCCCGGCGCGCCGCTGGCGTAGTAGGCGCGGCCCGGCGCGGTGAGGTTGAAGAAGGAGTTGCCGTCCGCGAGCCTGGCCACGGGGCTCGACAGGTCGCAGGACGCGAAGGCCTCCGGCGGCAGCTGCAGCACCGAGTCCTGGCTCGGCGGGTACAGGAACCCTGCGATGCGCGAGTGAGTGAGTGAGACAGAGAGGCGGCGGAGATGCACGGCGGCGGATGGGGTTGCCGTTGCTTTTGCTTACAGATGGAGTCGCCGAGCGCGAAGTGGATGGACTTGGCCCAGCGCTTGTACACGTCGGGCTTGGACGGCGGCGGCACGCCCCAGGCGTCCAGGTCGCCCACCTTGTACACGGCCCCGGCGCAGCCGCCCACCAGGAGCAGGAGCAGCGGCACCGCCGCCGTCGCCGATGCCAATGCCGCCCGCGCACGCATCCTCACCATCTGCTCGTGGTGCTCGTGCTCGTGGGGCAAGCGTAAGCAGCAGCCCTGCTTCGCTTCGCTTTGCTTGCCGAGCGCTGCTGTCCTCTGCCTGCTGCTGCTTTCCCTTTGTGAAGTGTGAAGTGTCCCCTCTCTCTCTCTCTCTCTCTTGTTGTCCTGCTGCTGCAACCTGCAACGTGCAACCGCAAAACCTGCTTGCTTGTGGTTGCGGGCTTGGGCTGTTAATTTATGATGAGAGTTGGTCTCGTGCAACGGGTGGACCCAAATCTGGAGTTGCACAGATTTGGCTCCATGCCTTGCCCCCGGTGCCCGCCCGGCTGTCGCGGCTCGGGGCCATGTGTTCCGGCCGGAATCCCCGGTGCCTACCGCCGCCGTCTCATTAAAACCAACGGCTAATCACGTCGACGAACGGCATCGCAGTGCCGGCTCAACACGATACGCGGGCGTGGCCGCGTGGGCAAGTGGGATGGCAGTGGAGTCCAGTCCATGGGCGGCACATGGGACTGTAGCTGTAGGGGCGACCACGTGAACCAGAACAAGTCCTTACCAGAGATGCCCGAGCGGCGGGCGTTGTGTGCTGTCCCTAGGCTACTGCCTGCTCTGCTGGTGAGTGGTGGTCGTGGTCGTGGAAGTGCAACTCTTGCAGGCTCAACAGTTGCCCGGTACGATCTCGCGCTGTCCACTGTAGACCAGCTCAGGCCACCGCCCACCGGCGTGAGTTTCCGACTTTCCGCCCAGTTCGTCCCGCTCCAGGCGGCCGCCTTGTCGGGGCCTACAACTTCACTTCAATTCTCTTGAGCTCCACCTCTTAATTCTTCGAACAATTGAAAATATTTTTATATAAAAATTGTAGATCTTTCAAGGAGGTCTGATTTTTTTTTTCATTTGAAGTCGTTAAACTGCTAAAAAAATAACAGCTGAGGGCATATTCAACTTTTCACACCGGTTGTTTGGAGCCAAATTTAAGGAAGTGGCATAGACGACAAATATGACTGCTCGAATTTTATAGTGGTTAGTGATGTATAAATAATTATCATCTTTTATAATGACATACAGATAAAAACACTCATATTATAAAGCTTGTAAAAAAGAAAAAACTATTATAACGCAGGCCTCCAATTAGCGGCCCGGCCCATACTCCATAGTCTCGACCCTTCTTCGTCCAAGTTGTTGGTCGGCGGCGCCAAAAATATCAGACGCGACGGGGGACCTCTTCGCAAATATAGCCCGCACCGAATATACGCGACGCGGCCAAGCCGCCGTGCCGTGCGCGACCCAAACCCTCCCTCCTCCCCGTTCGATTCTTGCCTCCCACGCCGCCGCCGCCGCCGCCGCCGCCGGATCCCGCGATGGCCGACCCGCGGCTGTACCCCACGGGGTCCGGGTCCGGGTCCGACGACCGACGCGACGGCACCTACCCCGGCTCCGAGCGCCGCCTCTACAACCCGTACCAGGACCTCAACCTCCCCTACCGGCAGCTCTACGACCTTCCCACCTCCCCGGAGTTCCTCTTCCAGGAGGAGGCCGTCGCGCAGCGCCGGTCCTGGGGCGAGAACCTCACCTACTACACGGGCGTCGGCTACCTCGGCGGCGCCGTGGCCGGGGCCGCGCTGGGGCTCCGCGACGCCGCCCGCGGCGCCGAGCCCGGGGAGCCCGCCAAGATCCGTGCCAACCGCGTCCTCAACTCCTGCGGCAGCTCGGGGCGCCGCGTCGGCAACACGCTCGGGGTCATCGGCCTCATGTACGCCGGGATCGAGAGCGCCATGGTCGCCGCGCGGGACCGCGACGACTGGATCAACAGCGTCGTGGCCGGGCTCGGCACCGGCGCGCTCTTCCGGGCCGCTAACGGCCCGCGCTCGGCGGTCGTCGCCGGGGCCGTTGGTGGGGTTCTTGCTGGCGCCGCCGCGGCTGCCAAGCAGGTTGGGAAGAGATACGTGCCTGCCCTCTGAATCTGATTGCGGTACTTCTCCCTGCCCGCCCTGCCGTGATCAAGTCAAATCAATTCGTCGCGTGGATGTCATTTCTTCCTTTTCGTTAATTATTTGGGAAGAGTCATGTTCTTCTCAACATTCCTATATATTGTTGACAGCCATATGCTGGTACTATATATGTCAACGATCTGATCTCATCGGATCGCGAAATTTTTGGTCTGCCTTGCAATGTAACATTAGCTGCTAGCTGGTATCGACACAATAATACTGCCTTTTGCATTATGCTGGAGAACCCATGACATTGTGGAATGTAATGTTGAGTGTAGTGTAGTTTTGCTAGATTGTCACTGTTTTCCTATTTCTAAAGATGAAATTATTCACCTGCCGGTTGTATGTGAAAAAAAAAGGCATGTTTTGATCTGTCAGTGAAATGATTTAGAAGACAACTGTTGTACTTCTTGAGTTCATTCTTAGTTTGGTACTCCCTCTGATCCAAAAGTTGGTCATTTTACTTTTGTTCTGAGTTTAAAGTTCTCTAACTCTCTACAAGTTTTTGTAGGAACATGTGCTGACATCTACAACATCAAATAATTTCATTACACCCAACATGAAATGTCTTGATGGTGCATTTATCTGATACTGTAGGTGTTAATATATTTTTCAGAGAACTTGGTCATAGTTATAGACAGGACCTACATCTTGGAACAGAGGGAATAGTTTTGTTGACTGTATGTAGGACAATAACATTTCGATCACTGGATATCATCCGGAAGTGATTCATATTGACAAATATGATTTTTATTTTTCATTCTGACCTTTCTAGTTGGACTTGCGCATACAGCTTTGGTGTATCCTGGTGCTCTGAAAATGATAAACAGTGATGTGTATGTCTTCATACGGTTTTATAACATCCGAGACACAGGATCTCATTAAGAAGTGATTCATATTGAATTTTATTGATAAATATGATCTTTTATTGTTCATTTTGGATCCTGGCCATTCTTTTTGGGCTTACAAATACAGCTGCGTTGCAAATAAAGATGTGTATCCTGATTGTCTGAATTTGATAAAAACAGTGATGTGATTTTCATATGATTTACCTGTATCTAGGTCTTGCTTCAGTTGTGAGGTGCTGTTGAACATGAGCTTTGTTTGCACACAGTCGTGTATCCTTATGGTCTGAAATATGATAAAGCAGCGATGTGATTTTTATATGGTTTTATCAGTATCTAAATCTTGCTTCAGTTTGAGAAACTCATTGGTTGGACTTCAGTTCTGAGGTGATGTTGTGTATGAGCTTTATTTGCAAATAGTCGTGTATCCCGATGGTCTGAATATGATATAACAGTGGGGTGATTTTCATATGATTTATCACTATTTGTGTCTTGCTTCAGTTTGAGAAACCCATCGGATGAAATTGAGTTGTGGATTGCTGTTGCATATGAGCTTTTTTCCTTTAAGTCTCTGCATCAATGTTTAAGGTGTCTTTGTTGTTCAGTGTTTAGATTTATCCATCACCCTACCTAAACACTGCTTGCAATTGAGCTCTCTGTGATTGCCCATGCCTGTCCTCGTTTCTTTGCAGTTCCAACTTTCTGGGCTTCAGTATTAACTAGACTGTATTTCAGCACGCCGCCAGTTTGTTTTCACCTCGTGTAGGTCTATTTTGCAACGGAAGTTGGTCTCTGTACGCGTGCAAGTAATTTTTGTGATCACCAGTTCATCCTTTCCCCTACGCAACTTTGAAACTGTGATGGGGCGCTTCATGATTTTTATTATTGGAGCCATGTCATCAGAAAATTTTAAAATTTTTGAGATGCCTATTGCAAACGAATAATCAGAGCAAAATTACCATATCCTGTGAAATAGCTATCTCTGTCTATATATCCGTGGTTTAGTGGTTTACACTCCAGATGCATAGGAGTACACAACTTTTTCAAAGAAATATGTTGAGCCCGTTTTTTTCATTAATAACCTATAGGTCTATAGAAAACAAAACCATAGCTACTACTCCGTATCTCTCAACGTGCCATTCTCTCCCTCCAATAAATCTGGTCTCTATCTCTTCCCTTTCGATTCTTCTTGTACACCCTACCTTTTTGAACCTTCTTTAACTCCGTGCCTAGAGCTAAAACGACACTTGCGGCATCATATGTCTCTCTTTCCTTTTCGATTTTTGTGGCGCACCATACCTTTTTTTCATCTTTCTTCAACCCGTATCTCTAGAGCTAAAACACCGGCCCAACCAGAGAAACAAACTAAAAATAAGAGTACCATGAGACCCAAACAGGTTAGTAAAAGTTAGCTAATTAGCAAAAAAATTGCTACATTCTTCTGACTCTCACGGTTAGCAAAAGATGGCTAAAAGTGCATTTATTTTCTTTTTCTTACCTCTCTCTTGCACATTTTAACTCATAAATCCAAACAACTCAATAAGACAAAAGTTTTGGTCAAAATTTTTGCCAATAGCAAATAAGATCCAAACACAGAGACTATACGACTAGAAACCTCCTCTCACCAGACTAAGGACTACAAGCCACCTTGGCGCTAGTCCAAATTACACGTCTCGTGTACCCCGCAGTCCGTGTAGGACTCGGCGCAACGATCTTGTGCCCATAAACCACTAACTTCCAGCGATCCAGAAATCCCTGCAGTCTAGTACTCCCTCCATCCCAAATTGTAAGTCATTCCAAGAATGTTGGAGAGTCAAAGTTTTTTAACTTTGACCAAGATTTTAGAGAGAAACACAAAAATTTAAAACATCAAATATGTATATTATGAAAATATAACTAATGAACAATCTAATTATACTTAGTTGATATCATAAATATTATTATTTTATTATATAAATTTGGTCAAAGTTTAAAAACTTTGACTCTCCAAGATTCTTGAAATGACTTACAATTTGGGATGGAGGGAGTACTTTCTTTATAAAAACGAGTCGCTATGAAATACATATTGATTAAACTTTCTCAACTTTAACTGAATTTGAAAAAAAAAATATGTGATGTTTGTGTCTTCAAATGAGTTTATTTTAAAAGTATATTCAAAGATCTATCAATGATATTAATTATGTATCGAAAATATAAATATTTTGCTATATATTCGATTAAAAATGAAGATGGTTGACTTTTTGAAAATAATTGAATAACTTTTTTTTTGAGAGACGGAGGGAGTAGATGCTCCCCCTCTTCTCGTGTCGTCTTCTCGTCGATCGGCAAAGAGGCTAAGCGAGCCGCCAGGGTTTAGCGTCTTCCCCTTTTGAGCGAGCCCAGCGAGGGTTTATCCGCGACGCGGCGGTAACTCGAGCCATGGTTTCCCTCCTATCCCGTTCCCTTCCCGGCGAGGCGATGGACGAGGCGGCGGTCGACGACTTGATCCGGCGGCTCCTCGAGGCTCACCCTGCGGGTGCACCCCGCGCAACGCGCAGGTGACTGACGCCGAGATCCGGCGCCTCTGCGCCGCCGCCAAGGATGTGTTCCTCTCGCAGCCCAACCTGCTGGAGCTCGATATGCAGGGTTGTCGGGTCCATGGACAACATTCAGATCTTCTTCGATTGTTCGAGTACGGTGGCTATCCAACAGATGTAAATTATATATGTAGAACACCGCCTAGTGTTCCACAACAAAGAAAATAGTGTCCCGCAACAAAGAAAAATTGTTTCAGTGTCCTTTGATGAGTGCAAGTGCAAGAGGAGATTCAATGTTCGGACCTGGAAGATAATTCATAACCATCTATCGTCGTGTGGATGCTCATGACGCTGCTGCTCGCCTCTGTGATCTGCTATGGTCGGACTCGGACCCTGATAAGGAGATCGATGGGTGGGGTGAGAATGACAGGGGTGTTTCCTGCACCTTTGGAGCTGACGTAGCTGTTGAGTAAAAATAAGTGTTACCCGAATTTAGCCAGATTCTCATTATCAAACTATATGAGAAGTTGTGATTAACTGCTCCCCTAAACTTGTTGTTATGGTACTGGTAGGGGTTTTGGTGGTCTTAACACATTGTTAAACTGTGGACTGCCGTGCCTCATATTTTTTCTGATCTATATGAAGTCTGATGCAAATGTATCCTGGCGTTTTGCCAACCAAAAAAAAAAAGAGAGAGAGAGAGAGATACCCACTCTGGTTCACAAAACACGTTTCTCATGCTATATGTACATCAGCCAGAATTGTCATCAGATGAAGTAATAGAACACTTTCAAGAATATATATACTGTATCGTTTTGTTTAAACAAAACTTTAAAGCGAACAATTTTTTTAAAATAATTGCATGAAACAACAATGCGAAAAGCCCATATCGATTCGCCAACTCATCTAATCTTCTCGGGACATAGGTATAGCTCAATACTTGCTGAACTATATGTTGCCCTGTGGATATAAGCAGATCCGAGGTGAAACTAACAGCCTGGTCACATCTACACTACAGAAACGAAATTACAAACGAAAACAACTGGACTCTACTGCATGGAGGCACGGCAGTAGAGTCCAGTTGTTTTAGTGGCTCATCTTCCCCAATCATTTCTTGTGCTTCTGCAAGGAATGTTACCCTATGGTTAGCAATGAGAAATGAACTAGGACATCTGAGTTTATCAGATATAGCAATTTAAGCATTCATTGGCACAGGATTGCTGGAATATAGAAGAAAGAGAATCAGAATATCACGTACTAGTTGATGATTTGTGTAGATCAGAGACAACCATCAGCCGTCTCTGCAAGATTGCTGCCATGAAGAGGAAGATAGAACACATCCCAAACATGATGGTGATAGGGAATGCATTCACCTGCAAAGACAATGTCCACAGGCAAAGTGTTACTTGTGTGCTGATATTTCTATACAATTCATGCCGGCACAATTGAAGAGACCATAATAGTTGGACGAGAAAATGACTCCTTACATTGTAAAGCACCACACAAACAAATAAGTTGAGTGGTATGCGGAAGAAATTCATGATTGTGCTTCTTGCTTCCTCAGGAATGTACTGAGATCTCATCTTCATGATTGATGGCCAGAATATGCCAACACATGCCTCGAAGGTGCAGAAACCAAGAAGCTGAAGAGAGCCTCCAACTGATATGCTCCCTCCTTTCACAGAAGATGTCGGCACTAGGATCTGTTTGGACATTATCACAAATAGACATTAGAAATGTTTCAAAAGCAGAGAATACCCAAGTAGTAGTGACTGCCGAGCTCTTACGTTGGTGACAACAGGGATGACAAGGGTGACAGCCGATATGGAGAACACAATCTGCATATAACCTTCAACCTTGAGCTTTCGGGCTAATAGACGTGACGCAATGGAGCTACCCAACATGGATGACAGCATGAATGTAGCAAAAATAAAACCATGAGGAATGTCTTCTTCATTTGGACTCAATGCTGGAGTCCATAGGAAGACAAATGTGTACATCGAGCCCTCAAACAATGACTGTATGGCTCCCAGCAATGCAATCTTTTCATCTGAAGATCCAATGGACAATGTTAGAATGCAAATGCAGGTTTCATATGCATATTTGGTTCTCTGCAGTCTGATGAGATGGGTTAAACATACCTGAAGCAATTGCCTTAGCTGCAACCTTGAACTGGGCCATCAGGTCCTTACTTTCAGATGGATCTCCATAGTTTTCAGTCCATGAGGACATTATGATAGCCATGCCGATTGCCAGAAAGCATGCAGCCGCATCAAATGGAGCCACAGGACCAAAACCCAAGTTCTCAGCAAGAAGGTTTGCAAATAGCCCAGATACAATGGCAATTAAGCCGTTCCCAAGGAAGATGGCTTTGGAGAATGTTATGGAGAGCCACTGTGGGTCAAAGTCTCTCTGTAAAAGAGAAAAGAAAGGTAAATATTCAGATTCGGTAGGGCCCTCCACCCAGTTTGTGTAAAAAAGAGAGTTAATATTCAGTGTCTGTACAAACCAACAAGGTGCAACGTGTTCATCCTCAGAATTCACAAATGTAAGATCATGTAGTATTAATTAAGCTTTTGCGCAAGTGGAAGAGCATGGCATTTTGTATCACAGGCAGCAGCTACTGCACTAGATCCTTGGATTCTATTGATAATTATTATTGTCTGCGAATGAGACTAATGCCGCCAGGACATGGCCGAATAAAAGGACAATTCTCAATAAGACCATCCGTGATGGCTTTATTAAGACTGGGCCATGCTAGTTAAATGCTCGTCCTCTTGGCCACATCATGTGTCAACCACCTGATCCACCGACACAAGTGGAAGAAATCAAACAAAACATATAACATGGTGGGTTTCAGCTTGAACCCAGCAAGATTTTCCTCAGCCTTTTTATGATCCTGACAAAGCCACATTTTACGGGGCTTAGCAGCAGTCAAACATAACATGGACATCTTTTTGTTCTCGAAACTTCAAGCTATCGTCAGTTCAATGTTCAATTTTTAAAATTGTACGTCAGTCAGCTCCTTATATAAGTGCCCTGCTATTGCATTTGGCCGCAGTCAAACATCCAAGATCCAATACGCTTAGCTGGCTTCAACAACAAGCATGTGATGAATGAATCTAATCTAAACGGTGCTCCCACTCTAGTAATTCATTCACGACAAGGATTGGGAGAAGGCATTCATTACTTTAGAGCAACACAACATTCCAAACACGCATTAGCCTATGCAGCTCTACTACGTGTCTTCCGCGTAGAGGCACAGGCAAAGGGGACCTTTGAATTAAAGGCAAAGGCAGAGCAGCTCTAAAGCAGCAGTAAGTAATTCAGTGATGGAGACAGCAGCTGTAATTCAGCGTTTGGAAAGAGACAGACAGACAGTGAGAGGCAGATCTGGGGGGCAAGGCATTGGCGATTGCAGTGGCGATGGATTACCTTGTTGTGCTCGGCGACGAGCCAGGACTCGAAGGCGGAGAAGAGGAGCGAGGTGGCGATGCCCCCGAGAATGCGGCCGATCATGAGGACCCTGTACTCGGGGGAGTGCTTGGTGATGCAGCTGAGGATGTAGCTGATGCAGTAGGTGACGCAGGCCCTCTTGCGGCCCCTAGAGGAGGCAGGCACGAGCGATTCGTCAGTGAGAGGCCTCTCCAGGCACACACATTGGATTGGGACTGTTGGAATCGGGATTGGGAATATATACGGGAAAAGGAACCGCGGGGGGAGGGAACGTACTGTTTGTCGGCGAGGGAGCCGACGATGGTGCCGAAGAGCATGGAGGATCCGAAGCCGGCGATGAAGAGGCGGCCGATGTCGCCCTTGTCGAAGCCGTACTGGCTGTAGAGGTAGTACACGTAGGGGCCCTGCAGCCAGTCGCCGGCTGCACGAATCCATCCATCCATCCCGTTCGAGGCGAGGGCAACAAGCAGCCATCAGAACCACAACAGCAATCGCAGATCTAAACGAGGGCGGAAGAGGAACCGAACAAGGGAAGGAAGGGCGGAGGGGCGTACACATCATGAGGGAGTAGACGAGGACGTAGTTGTTCTTGAAGGAGTTGAAGGCGGAGGTGGTGGCGACGCGGTCCTTTCCGCTCTTGCCGAGCTCGAGCCCCGCCACGACGGCGGCCAGCGCGCCGAACACGACGTAGTAGAACACCTCCATGGCCGCGCCCGCGCCGCCCGCCGCCGCTCACCGGAGGGAGGGAGGGAGGCCGAGGGGGTGGATCGGTGGTGCGGTGCGGTGCGGTGCGCCTGGGTCTGGTTAACTACGGGGAGTGTGGCTCGTCCTCCTCGCGGCGTCGATTTATACGGGGTAGGGGTGGCGGTGGTGGTGCGCCGAGCCGAGCGCGTCTCGTCTCGTCTCGTTCGTGTGCAGTGTGGCCAGTGGAGGGGAAGGGAGAGTGCCGAGTGCGGGTGCGGCGTGCGGCGTGCGCGTGAAAATTCCTCGTCGGGCAGTGGAGAGCCACTGGGACTCTGGGAGTGTGCGTGCGCCAAATCTTCGGCCGGGCCGCACCTCACCTGCACCTGATGGGGGTGGTGGTGAAGCCACCGCCAGGTCCGTGCTGGTGGTGGGGATGGAAATCGAGTTGTTTTACTCTTCGCGTGTGCTTGGAGAGGTCCAACGGTGGGTGAGATTTTTATCTTGCTGTTTGTTGCAGCAAACAAAAAAAAAATGCTTTCTTCGGATTTCAGAATTCAATATAGATGTAGTAGAATTATGGATGTGACGAAACTGGTTGCCTAGGGCTGCCTAGTTCATCTTTCTCCTAACTAGCTACACATCCCAAAGTTTCAATCAAGGAGTCAACTATTCTTTGAGTTCGACCAAATATATAAGTGAGAACTAATATTTATATGGTGTTTAATATGTACTCCGTATTGTTTTTTAGAGTGACATATATATTTTTCATTAAAAAATGTATTAGAAGATACGGAGTACAAAAGCGGATAATATTTTTTTTATATAAATCTAGTAAACTTCTCAAAAATTGAGATGTGCGGTTATTTGAATTTTACAATGTTTTGAATTCATAATTCCAAATGTCATAGAAACGTCGTTTGCGATGAGATGTGCGGTTATTTGAATTTTACAATGTTTAGAAAATACTTTTTACTCTCTCAATTCTTAGTTATAATTCAATCTAATTCTTGCTATACATCTAGATATATATTATGAAAAAAAACATATAGATTTAACTATTTGGACCTAGAAAGCCTATAACGACTTATATATAATTTAAAATTGAGGGAGTAGCTAATATAATCAGATATGAAGCAATTGAGTGGCATAACCTTATCAGATGAAAACAAGGTTAGAGCAAGTATTATAAAACACTATAAACCGGCTAAATGCTGACGTGGAGGAAAGAAGGGAAGAGAGTGAGGAGAAGCGGGTTGCAAGCTTACAACTGGCTTTGGCACAAGAACCAAGAAATCTGTGAGAGCGACAAGTGGGACCTATATTAATGATGAAGGTTCAATCATTGTATGAGTAGGCTCAGAGAAAACTACAAGGACTCTTATAGCCAGCAAATCGATTGTATTATAACTAGGATAATGCTCGTGCGTTGCATCGGGTAAATGACCAAATATAGAATCAAAGAAAATTGAGGGCTTTTCTGCAAGATTGTTTAAACAACCATTTGCATTGGGTAAGGAAAGTGTAAGAGAAAGTAAAGATAAGATAATAGATAATCAAGGGCTATAATAGATAAAAGGAAAAAACTATAAGTACTTTTTAAAGAAAGAAATTGCAATTGTACCCTTCAAGCATGGAAAAGGGCAATGCAACCGGAAATCAATCATGTATGCATGGGTGCTTTAAGACTATCCGCACTCACGTTCCTCTATTTTTATCCTCTATACTGTCTGGTCATCAAGATTCTCTCCTCTATACTCATTTCTCCTGCATCCATTCATCCTCTATATCATCATCTATCCACTGTGGGTCAACTTGTCACTTTATCTAAATATATCCATGAGAGATCTAGTTTTGAAGAATTAATTGTAACAAATTCAATAGTGCAATCGGAATTTAATTTGGGTTTTCGGTTTGTGAGTTATAACATTTTTTATTTGGTTAACATAGTGGGACCCGCTGTTGGTGTCAGAGGTCTGCAGGCTTTCAAACGGGAGTGTGAGGATTGCGTTCGAACGGTAGCCCGCTGCGTATACTGGACCGAGCAAGGTGGCGGATGGCTTAGCGGAACGCGCTGCAGGCCATTTGAAGCTAAAATTCTCCTGTATGATGTCATAGCGGATAGTATAGAGTAACCGGTGCAGACAGTCTAATACTTTAAGTGGTGCAAATAATCAACAATTTGTTACATCATTTAAACATGCCTTTGCAACGTTCACGTCTCAGCATCTTGTGGTAAGTATTTTTGGCAGAGCAACACGCTGCATGAGGTTGATAGAGCAACATGATGCATGAGTTAGACATTTTCTTCTGCACACAGCAAAAGCGAAGCTACAAAATATCAGTCAGAGAAGTAAAGGCTTGCAAAGTGTTGCTTCAACACATTACATTTGAATTTTTAAACCTGGAATCGATCAGCTTTAGCAACAACAATGCAACCAGACTATAATGTTGGAGACCGTGGCAGCTTAGACAAATCAATTTTCTTTAGTCAAAAGGAATATGTTTTCGGAAATACATGGGGGGTTCAGTTACCTCGTACATAGATCATAGGGCAAAACCTGAATTGTCTTCGTAAAATCTCTAAAACATAAATTGTCCTGATGGAAACAAATCCTTTCATGTAATGAAAAATGTGATGCTGCTAAATGCTGGAGCTGAAACTCTTGAGCTCACTATCACTTTCTGCCATTGCACCACCAAATGTGTTTCTATTGAAGATGATAAGCTTAGTGTCAAAGGTCAGAGTTGCTCCACTTACTGAGTACAAAACTTCCTGTTAGCTCTATCAAAATTTAAAGCTTTATAATCTTTGTGATAAAATAGCTTTATAATCGATGAAAATACTGTAAAATGCACATAAGGCATATGGTAAAATGGTCATACCAAAGATGAGAGAATCTAGACTCATAATGTCTTCATATGAAACCATTGACGAACATACTTAGCATTCCTAGACTCCTAGTCCAGCATCAAAAGGGGGCCTAGATGTTGAAACCTCTGAGTTGTGATCTGGCAGGTTTGATGCCAGGATGTTCATGGAGAGATGTGGCCACCGCGACCATTGGATGGATTTCGTGCTGGTGGAACAGTTAAGCAGTAGTGGTGTCCTACAAAAGAGTAACAAAATTCTTCAGAGTTTGCTACAGCTAGATATAGAAGTGGAACGTTGGTTGACAAACATCTCTGATCTCTTTGTGCGCTTGTTCCTGTAACGGTTGGTTCAACTTCAAAGTGATGAATATATAAAACTGGTTTGCTCTACCTAATTTTTTTAAATTTGTTTTTTAACAAAATGTAGACAAGTTCTTGAAAATATGGACCAAACTGCTGTGGACGGTAAAATGCCCATGAATCAGCAGGACCAAACTATAGCAGTTGATATTAAATATTAGATGGCTACCAAACAAAAAATTGAGTCTCAACTTGATACAACAATTAGACATCGTCAATCTTGGAATAAGAAATCATGTCCCAGAAAAGAAACCTGCAGGAAAAGGATATAATGTGTTTTAGATTTTTATCTACTATAATCTGAAATGTAAGCCCTGAAAAGTAATTCACAGTTGGCACGTATGAGTACCATATGAAATATTGATTGGAACTTTTTTATAATACAAATGAAAATACCTGTTGTTAGAATCTGATACCCCTAGTTATGTGCAGCAGCCCTCAGATCTTTGAAAGGATGTTGCGAATATGACACAAGCTAGCACCGTATCAAGAACGATGTAGTTGAATAGCGTAGAAAACCCTAGATGATGATGAAGCAACCACGACAAGAGATTAGGATTTGGCGAAGCCGACCGCAAATTCTATTAGCACAACTCCAAATGAGTACAAGAGATTGTCGCTCTCTCACAACCCTACTTGACCCTCTAGGACCCACCGATTCTTGCCCTATACAAGAATCTAGTGCGATAGTGTAAGTGCAATCAAGCCCTAATTGTGGGTTTTGGTGATAATGACCACACGATTGGAGAACTAATAAGATTCATGAAGTTGATAAGCAGGTTATGATAAGAAAGGATGGTGTATGTACGTTGGTGGATGTGACGGAACGACCCTAAACCCATGGCCCACGTGTCCCTGTCAACCTCTGACAGCCGAACCCATGTTCCATGTGATTAAGACCTGTTCGCCACCGGGCTACATCAATGCCCAATGTCCGCAGGATCATCTCACAATTCGGTTACAGCATTGCATACTTTTACAAATAACATCGGAATAAAGAGCGGAAGACTTAAATAACATTAGTTTTACAAAACGAGGTTTCAAATGAGGTAAGGAGTATGGTTATTACAAACCATTGTTCGGGAAATTCAAAGTAGACAACGTAGCGGAAACATTAACATAAAGATACATGTAACACCCAGCCCGAGGGTGCACATTTACTCATCGGCCTCATCGGCCTCCTCCTGGACGAAGGTCACGCAACAGGGTGCGAGACACATCGGAGTCTCAGGCATACCTGCAACATGGGTAACAAACCCTGAGTACTGGGGTACTCAATAAGACTTACCCGACTAAGAAAAAGGGAGAAGACTCAGGAATGAGAGGCTTAGGGTAGTCAAGGTAAGGCTTAAGCAAGATCAAGTATTTTGCAGAAAAGCATTTTTGTAAACCTTATTTTATTTTTGAAAGATTCAGTATTCCTCAATTCTTCATCATTCATGATTCATTTTACATTTCAAAACATTCCTAGTTGAGAACCACTCTCCGTTGACAGTCAGTGGACCAAGTCTCCATAACCGAGGAGCAACGTTAATCCGGATAAATAATACTCAGCTGAGGATCCCTATCCACACTGCATATGTAGCACCCAAGCTTGCATATGCCAACTCGTCTACCACGATTCCTCCAAGATTGGGCCCGGTCCTACGCCACCCGGAAGTACAGTACACCACTCCAATTTTCCGCCAGCGACAAGTACCTCGGGACTCTAACCCAAGAGTACAGGTCCTGTCACGTGGGTACATGCTACTTCCGCCATCTCTCCACTCCCAGTGCGCGGTTGTCGGTCCAATAAAGGATTCCTCGGAGCCAGAGCTTTCTGTAGTATGTGAATAGTTATAAGTCTTGACCAGCAGGCCCCCATACGGATGGTCCCTAATTTTCCAGCCAGAACTATACCTTGGTCATATCTCACCCAAGCGTAATAGTCCTGTCAGTTTTTCAACCATGTCCCGGTCGGTGTCAACTGTTGAGTCCCGGACTACAACATGACGGCACCGTACGCTCGGACAACCTCTCCTCGCTATTAACTAGGTACGGATCAGATACCTAGCGAACAGCCGGGGAGTAAGACCAAAATTCCCATAAACATTCCTTAAGTGATCACACTTTTAAAAATTGGCATTTTATTGCAAAGTCTAATTCAATAAGCATTGCTAAGCATTTTTCAAATACTTTTGAAAAGCAGGTATCGGGTGTATCAGTGGTCAAGGTGGATAGTGCATCAATTAGGATAGCACACAACTCCTATAAACCTAATGCAATAATTTAACTCAAAAGCATTTAAGGAAATCATTTTATAAAATTCAAGGAAAGGGTTAAATGCACCGGGGATTGCCTTGAAGAGCAAAGACAGCAGACTCGGGGTAGGTATAGGTGTTGGAGCTCGGGGTCGCCTCGGGAGTTGGTTCGTCAACAGCGGCCTCGACTCTGGTACCTTCTTCGTCAACTATACGGATGCAATGATGAATGCTCATGAGAATGATGATATGGACTTATGGTGCAAGACAATTCTACTGATTCTAGATTACTCTTAGGCAAGGTATAATCGAAATCTAGGTTGAGCATAAAAGGTAACCATTTCTTCCTTAAGCAATATTGATTAAACTAGATCTTATTATAATTATCCTAAGCATCATCCAAACATAGCATCACAAACATCATAGACCAAAGGGTAGGGGTCTATGAACATCAATCAATCCAAAGATCACATCATTAAACACTTATTACCAACCCTAATCCATCTTTTCTATTTTTCCTATTTTATTTAAAAGGTCATTTTATGAAGTTGCTCCAAAATATACCAAATTAATCACATAAGTTCATTAAGGCATAAACAGATGGCAAAACAAATTTCATAATTTTTGGGGGTCATTAAGATGCTCAAATAAATCTAAACATTTAATTAACAAAAGGCACTATTCCTTAATTAAAATAAATGCTCAAAAATCAACTTGCTCCAAAAGACTTCAAAATTTTACCAGAGGTTCAGCATGTTATAACAAGGTCTCAAAAATTTATCTCAAGATTTTTGGAGTTATAGATCACTCTCCAAAAATACCAAAACCTTCATTTTTCAATTAAAAGGGAAATTTTACATTTTCAAATTCTTGCAGAAAAGTCAAGTTTCATATTTTTATAAAATACTACACAGTGCAAGGAGCATACCCTAATTTTCTCAACATTTAAGGAACAACAGATTAATTCACACAAAAAAGAGAAAACAGAACACTATTCACAACTCTCCAAAAAGGAAAAAGAGCACTGTGCTCCTTCTATGAAGGGCTCGGGCGAAACGGGCTCGGGCGAGTCGGAAAGTGAGTACTCCGTCCGAGGCCTGGCCCGGAGGCTCGGGCGAAGCGGATTCGGGCGAGATGGAAGGCTCGGGCGAGACGGAAAAGCAAGCGTCCGTCCGAGGCCTAGCTCGACGAAGCGGAGGGTGCACGAGTTCGCTCGAGGCCTGGCTCGAGCGAAGTGGTGAGGGTCTGTCCGCCCGAGGCTCGGGCTCGGGCGAGACGGAAACGCGTGCTCGAGGCTTGGGCTCGGGCGAGACGGAGTGGAAGCAGAGGCCGGAGGCCTCGGGTGCTTACCACGGATCGGAGGCAGGGCTCGAGGGTGTGGCTCGGCACGTGCTCGAGGGTGAGGCTCGAGGAAGGAGGCTCGACACGTGCTCGAGGGGCGGTGGTTCGGTGGAGCTCCTTCGGCGGCGAGCGGCGAGCGGCGCTCCGGCGACCCTGCGCAACACACGAGACCGCAAGGGCCTGGTCAGAGTCGCACGGAACCAAGCAACACGACACGGGGGGTCGGTGAGGGATGATCATGGCCGGAGGCGGCGAATTTCACGAACCCGAGCTCGCCGGGTTTCTGCCGGAGATGGGAACGGCGAGCTTACGCCGGGCGATTGAGGGCGGTAGAGATGAAATTGAAGGGTGGGAAAGCTTCACGAGCTCAAGGCGGAGCTTCTGAGCTAGGTGGTGGAGCGGCGGAGGCACTGGACTGGCCTGGCCACGGTGGCGGAGATGAGTGAGGAGCTCGGGGCTCCGGCGGGCTTATATAGCCGCGGCCAGAGGCCGGTAGAGAGCACGGGGTGGGGTGGATAAGATCGGCGGGAGCGTGCGCACTCGATTGCGCTAAGGCGGAGGTGATGGCGTGCAGCCGGGGCCGGTGCGCAAGCTTGGCCGGCAATGGCCACGCGGCGGCGGCGCGCTGGGCTCGGTAGGGGACGGGAGCGGGGTCAACTGTGCGCGTGCGGGTGCGAAATGATGGTGGCGACAACGGCGGCTGGTCGGGGACAGACGAGCGGCTGCCAAACGCGTGGCGCGCGCAGCGCCGGAGGCTCGGCCACGACCGGGGCCCTCCCCCTACGCGAGGAAGATGAACAGGGCTATGCCCTAGGGTTTGACTTTTTGGCTGGTATCTGTATTTTGCAAATTACTTCCAAAATTTGAACTGTGTGACAAAAACTCAAAATACCAAAGTTGCTCAGAAAAATGAGATCTACAACTTTGTCAATATGAACATTTTCAAATTCCAAATAGTTTTTGAACTATATTCAAAAACAGAAAAGGGGACACTTTTCAAATTTGATTCAAATCAAAATTACTTTGGATTTCAAACTGAGACTTGAAAATTTGTAAATACCAAAGTTGTTCCTCTCGATCAGATTCACAACTTTGCTTTTTGAACCAACTCAAAATTTTGACTTTTGAAAAAGTTATCAAAAAGGGAATAAATCCAGGATTTGGGATTTTAGGGTTGTGCAAAAGGGAAAATCAAATCAAATCTGATTTTTGAACTTTGATCAATGCAGCAAACATCAGGGCACTAAATTTGAACAAGAATTAAATATAACTAGGCACAGAGGTGAAATTACCATTTTGCCCTTATAGAGAGAATTGGGCTTTTAGGGTTTTTGGAAAGGGAATCAAAGCATAGCAATTAGGCAAATCAAATGCATCACAGGAAATGATTAATGCTTAAGATGATGACATGTCAAGTTAATTACATTTGAACACCAGGGGTGTTACAGTGGACCCCCCATACTACATTTCATCGGATCCGGACTCAAAGTGATATATCAAGCTTTTTCATTTGAATTTGAGTTGTAGGAATGCCGTACTATCAAGGGGGAATGCAAATACATTGCTATGGCTGAATGACATGTGCTCAAACCAACCCAAGCCATCCATGTTTCTAACCAAAGACAGCTGCACTGAATTCCAATCCAACCCTGTCTGATTGGTAGGCGCGGCAGTGCCGCTCTTGTCGCGGCAGTGCCGCTCTTGTCGCGGCACTGCCGAGCTTCGGCCGGCACTGCCGCGACTTATTGTAACTGTTGGCAGGGAGGAGATATTTACTCCATCTCCCTGCCACCCCAACGGTTATCTACGACCATAACTCGTCACCTACCTTCAGACAAGCTTCTCTCTTCCCCATTGAAGGCTCTCAACTCCCCTCTCACCAATCCTTCGATTTCCATTGATTCCAAGTGATTGAGAGGCTTAAACCTTCATCAAAGAGAGGCCCTAGCTGAGATCTACTTCCTAGAGCACTTGATTTGAGCCATAGCCGGTGGATTTGCTTCTATTACTCTTGGGTTCTTGGAACCCTAGCCGGCTAGGCGTCACCCTAGAGCCTTGCCAACTTGTGTGGCGGCCTAGGGAGGTTTGTAATCGATTGTTCAGCTAGTATTATTACCCCTCACCTCAAGGATTTGGTTCCTTGACTTGAGAACGAGGTAGAGTTGCAAAGCTCATGACCTAAGTGGTCAACCTCAACAACGTGGAGGTAGGCAAGCCTTGGTGGCGAGCTGAACCACGGGATAAATCACTTGTCTCTTGTGCTTGCTTAGTTTCATTCTTCATATTCATGAGCTTGTGATAGATTCTAGGGTTTGGCCCGATCTACTTTATTCCTCTTATTTGGCTTGGAGTAGTTGGTTCTGCTGGTTCATAGAACTTGTTGTAGCATTTCTATTCATATAGAATCAGTTAGTTGTGGCTGGATTTCAAATTGCAGCTTCTGGTCTCACACTGCGCGGCAGTACCGCGCTGGGGCCGGCAGTGCCGGGCAGCGGCAGTGCCGGGCACAGAGCGGTAGTGCCGGGCTTATCTAATTAAGTTTTGAGCTGTGATTTTTGACAGGCCTATTCACCCCCCCCCCTCTAGGCCACACAGGTCCTTACAAATAGAACTGTCTAGTCTAATCCTCTTGAGCGCTCCTAATTGCTCCGTACAAGCCTTGGATGAGACCCCTTGTGTTGGCTTATGATCTTGTTGTGATGCCTATGGCCTCTACCCCTTGATTTATATAGTCCCCTCCAAGGCCCTCATACATACAAATAGGAGTCCTACTCCTAGTAGGATTGTACACTCAAGACCTAGTAGAACTAGAAGTCCTAATAGCACACCTTTTTGAGTCATATTCTAAGTAGGATTTGAGTCACCATACAACAAACTCCACCTTGACTCTAATCCTTTAAAGTCATCGTGCTCCTCCAAGAATTTGCTCCAAATCGGCTTCTTTTTTTTATTTATACTCCCACCTCGAGAGTGCCTCCACCACAGAGGCTCATGCACATCACCACAATGTGCTTGTTAGTTCCAGGCTGGACTGCTGGAACCTTCCATCTGAGAGCTCCATCGTTGTGTAGTTTGGTTAACCACAACACCTTCTCCTTTGGCCCTCCATGCCATAGGTTTGTACCGCCTTCGAGCTCCACCTACTCGTTAGTACTGCGTGGTTGGTCCGACCACGTCTTCCTTCCTCCAACAGCTCGTAGCTTCGCCCCTACGATTGTTAGATTTTGCAACCGTCTTTGTAGCCTTGCACTTGACCACAATTGAGATTTGAGCACCTGCCGTTGACGAGACGACTTCCTTCTCCTGATCAGGATTTTTATCAAATCTCCCCATGGTTGCACCACCCATAAGATTTCCTATCACTCGGTATCCTCCATTAATCCAGATACTTTTTATAATTACCTGCCCTTTGCAAGTAACTCGCATGACTCCACCTTGAAGTGATAATTCACATCCTTGGAGTTCTAGCAACCTCACAGATATTAGATTCTTTTTCAACCCCGGGATATACCGAACTCCCGTCAGTGTGCAAAGTGTTCCATTATGCATCTCCAATGTAATTGTTCCCACCTCAGTGATTGCATACTCCTGGCAATCCGCTAAGTGAACAATTCCATTTGCTGGGTGTAGAGATCCTTCGTCAAACATCTTCCTCACCGAACATATATGGAAATAACTTCCTGAATCTAATATCCAATCATGAATAGTACCTAGTTGACTGACGATAACTACGTCACCTTCATCCTCACTTTTCTCATCCACACTAATCAGCTGCGTGATAAGCTTGTTGAAGACATTTAGATGGTCGACGAATCGTGTACCTTCCTCCATGCGTAACCTAAATAGTTGACGCTTCAGTACCCACCGATTTGTCAGCGACTTTGCCATATACAACTCTTCTAGGCTCTTCCATAATTTCGTCGGTGAATTCTCCTTAATTACCGAGTACTTTACCTCATCGAAGAGACATAGTCGAATTGTACTGACAGCCTTTCGCTTCATCACCTTCCATTCTTCATCAGTTATCTTGTCCGGCTTGGTGCCCTCGAGAGCATCAATCAATCCTTGTTGGACAAGCACATCTTGTACCACACATTGTCACACGCTGAAATTCCCTTTGCCATCAAATTTCTCTACTTGATTCCACATCCCTGACATCGTCTTAATTTTGTGCTTCCTAGCCCTGTCAACCTTCTCACAAAAACAAATCAATCCAACCTTGGCTCCTATACCACTTGTTAGAATCTGATACCCCTAGTTATGCGCAGCAGCCCTCAGATCTTTGAAAAGATGTTGCGAATATGACACAAGCTAGCACCGTATCAAGAACGATGTAGTTGAATAGCGTAGAAAACCCTAGATGATGATGAAGCAACCACGACAAGAGATTAGGATTTGGCGAAGCCGATCGCAAATTCTATTAGCACAACTCCAAAAGAGTACAAGAGATTGTCGCTCTCTCACAACCCTACTTGACCCTCTAAGACCCACCGATTCTTGCCCTATACAAGAATCTAGTGCAATAGAACTGTCTAGTCTAATCCTCTTGAGCGCTCCTAATTGCTCCGTACAAGCCTTGGATGAGACCCCTTGTGTTGGCTTATGATCTTGTTGTGATGCCTATGGCCTCTACCCCTTGATTTATATAGTCCCCTCCAAGGCCCTCATACATACAAATAGGAGTCCTACTCCTAGTAGGATTGTACACTCAAGACCTAGTAGAACTAGAAGTCCTAATAGCACACCTTTTTGAGTCCTATTCTAAGTAGGATTTGAGTCACCATAAAACACCTGTCTTGTTGGTTAATGTTTTCAGAACTCTTGCTATTCACAACTCTTTTCTTATCCCTGTTTTAAGAACCAACAAGCAGATATAACCTATGAGCATAATAACAATTTGACCACATAACCAGATTGAATGGTGATCAATACACTGGAGGCCTGATTACCTATCACAGAAAATAAACTGAAGACTTTAATTTAAAGATAGGAGATTAGAGCCGATTCATTGCCGCACAAGAACTACCCTGTACCCTACCTGTGAGATGCACGACTGCACATTATATAGCTGATCCATCACTGCTGGTGGATGGAAAGATAAACAGAAAACTAACAACGCAACAAAGAAGTTAAGTAGTGGATGCTAACATTTCCACACCAGGATTGTTGACACGCCAGATGTAGAAATTAGCACCGTCACCGCTTCGAGGCTGCCTTCGCTGCCACGTCCGCCTGCGCGCAAACATTTCTTTAACATGGACGACGCTGTGGAAGTCTCGAGCAACAGATCGAAGCGCTACAATGCTGAATCGAGGCACCGCTCAGGTAGAAAGCGAGGGGGAGCGGCGTGCCATCAGATCACCGACACTCGAAGTCCTCCAGCACAGTCATCGTTTCCGCCGCCGCACCGAGTCACCGTGGTGCCAGCAGCACGACCGCTCAGGTAGAAAGCGAAGGGAGCGGCGTGCCATCGGATCGCCGACACCGGAAGTCCTCCAACACAGCCACCATTCCCGCCGCCACGCCGAGTCACCGTGGCGCTAGCAGCACGGCGAAGACAAATCGGACCGCTCTGGCTGGTGGACTGCTCCTCCGCCCGCTGCCACGCCTGAACGTGCAAAATTTGGGGCACGGAGCCATGGTTGAGCGTACATGTGTGGAGCATTCTAGGGAGGAGTCAGATGATTTGAGGGAAGCGTGGCTCATTGGAGAGAGGCACGGCCGCACGGGAGAGCCAATCTAGGATCTAGGGAGGGGCACACAGTGTTAGGTGATATTCCATTTTTACTAACCGACATGCGCTCGCACGGGGTGGACGAGGTGAGGCCGGGTGGGACGATGTCGCGGGGAAGCCATCGATTCACCGGGCAGACGATATCATTCGGTATTTTTTAGTTGTAGAGATAGAGATAGAGATACTTACTCTTACTCGATCAAGTGAGTATGTCGGCCAAGCAGCAAATGCCGGGACCACTGCTATGGGCCGGCGGATCTACCCTGCTTTGATGCTGGCACAGTTGCATGGAGACAAGGCCCTTGGAACCTTCGATAATTGGACGCGGTGCTGGGCCCATTGACCCGTAGCGATCGGGTCACTGCGCTACTGGTGCATGCTCATATAAGCAAATGAAGATTCAGTATATATATGATCTGCCAAATCTATCACTGTCTACTCGCCTCTTGGATGCTGACTTTGAGTGGGGCAGTCAAATTCACTTCGTTTTTTTTTTCTAAAATAAGATATTCATTAAAGAAAACAAATGAAAATGTGACACCAAATGGTCTTTAAAAATAAGAGGGCACCAAATGGCAAATGCTAATTTGACTGTCTTCTTTGTTTGATCGTTGATCGTCTGTTGGAGCTTAAAAATCGCACTAAACAGACAGAAAAAAAATGTCATGCTTCAAAACAGTGCACGGGCCATGGCCATGTCAACGAGTACAATAATTATACGTACACAACTACAATATACGGAGTACTATATAGCAGACAAAAGCCTCGGAATTGGCCGTATTTACCCATCATGTTCGGCCATGTCCACCCACTGTCTGCTCGGCAGCGAAACTCAACTGTGAACTTTGCCGACTGGTTGACAGGAAGGCAGGCTCACAAGCACTCCTCGGTCAGTGGATCTGCAGGTCGGCAAGCCGCACTCTGTCCAAGTGAGATCAAGGAACAAGAACACAACCTACCTATCCAACCAACACAACTAAAATATAAACCATAGCCCCTACACTTTCCTGAAAATGATTGTCTCTTCAGTAGTAATAGCTAGCGAAAAATAACATCCTTTTGTGCAAATTCGATCTCTTTTTAGTAACTTATCACTTGGCTTATTCACTATTATCGAATCTGACCATATGACTGGAATGCATGTTCTCAAGGGCAGAAAGTTGCACATGAGCCATTAGTTCGGTGTAAGGGGGTGTTTGGTTCCCACCCCCTAGAGTTTAGCCACTAAAGTTTAGTGGAGGTCACTAGAGTTGTAGTGTTAAAAATGACTTTTAGTGGGGGTGTTTGGAACTTTAGTGATTAAAAGTGACTAAATTTTAGTGGCTAAACTCTAGGGGGTGGGAACCAAACACCCCCTAAGTCTCCTTCGTTCCACAGCAATCCTGCATATGATGTGATACAAGTTTTTTTTTTTAGAAACTAAAGATGGAAGCAACATGGTGCATAGATTGCACGGACACGAGCCCAACACTGACACAAAAGCTAAAATGACAATATGGGATTCAACAAATCAATTCTTATATGGCAACACAATCCAATTGTTAGTAAAAGTATCAAAAGTACTGGATGTTTAGGAATTAGGACACAAGTTCAATTCAATCCCTTCAATATGCAAAGTGTTTCCTTCAAAGATTGGTGCAAAGTGCAAACCCAGAACTAATGATGCAGCTATACCATAAAAAACATAGGCACCCACAATTTCCATTTCTAAACCGCAAACTTTAAAACGTGTCGTTTTCATTTGTACAAGAAATGGATTCTCAAATGCATAAAAGAAATGTTGCGAATAAGCCTCCAGCGACGTGTCCTATATGTTGTTTATGGCCATTTACTTTGAGTATGTTTGGATGCACCAACTGAACTTAAGCTGACTAAAGTTTAGCTGAGTCTATTAGCTGGAGCATCTAAACACCCCAGATAAAATTTAGCTGAGAAAATTTTAGCTGACTAAAATTTATATTAATATTTTAGCTAGCTAAATTTTAGTTGAATACATCCAAATATGCCCTTTAACTGATCCGACGTGTTTCTAGATCTTCTGACTTTTGGAAAGGAAGACGTTACCTCTAGCCTTCATAAGCTTGCAATCGACCAGCACCAGCCTAGTCACCACAAGAACAAAAAATACCACCAATGTTCACTTTTGCTAATGCTTGTCCCTGAAAGAGGACATCCCAATGAGCATAATTTAAAATTAAAAACATCATGGTAAACGAGTACGATGGAAAGGTAGTCCTACTAGGTAGACAGTGACTCGCCTCCAAGTTCGCAATAGACCGGTATGTTCTAACTTTTCACATACCACTTATGATAAGTTTCTAAGCTTTTGGTATGATTCTCCTATTGACATAAGAGATCGTGTCCCTCAAATTTTTCTTATCATGAAGTTTTGCTACCCTTTTTTTATCATGAAGAGAATCACTCAAATTTTCCTTATCAATTGCTTACCATCAAGCTCAAGTGATGCTTAACAAACCTATTTATTTTTATCTTTTTCAAAGAAAGAAAAAAAGTGTGAGGATGACAAAACACTGACAAAAGAAACAACATATACACATACTATAATAAATGGACTGAGAAAAAACAAATCATGGACACAATGAAAAAACAAAGCCTAAGACAAAACAAATCACAGTTAAGTTTTGTTGCAACGCACAAACATGTTTGCTAGTAAATACAAATAAGTGGAGCTTAATTTATATAATTCAGTTATTTCATTAATTTGGTTAACCAAGAGTATACATCGAAATGACCGAATAAAGTTCGTTTTCTTGCTATATAAGGCCAATCTCAATGGAAGTTTTATTTGAGTTTCATTTGCATTAAATAGGTTGCCACATAGGCATTGTTGATGACATGACGGTATATGTAAGAAGTGAGAGAAGAAATGAGTTTCATCTAGATGAAACTCTCTATGAGTCATGAAATTTAATGTCTATGAAACTTTACAATGAAACTCTCGCTTTCAATCGAGAGTTTCATTCAAGTTTCATTTTATTTCATATGACAAGAAAATAAAACTCACCTTTCAGATTGTCCTAACAAGCCCATCGCGCTAGCAAATCGAAATGACCAGCAATAATGCATAGGTATTCATTTTTTCAGTTCGGTTAGAATAGGGAGCCCAGAATAGGGAGCCCATCATGTCCGCCCGTTCCAGATCGCACGGCCGCGGCGCCATCCAACCCCACGCGGCCCACCTGCAGCGAGCGTCTCCGTTAAACCCTACCGCTGCTCGCGTCACCATCTCTCCGACTCACCCCTCTTCCGTGTGCAAAGCCGCCGCCAGCGCCTGCCGCCGGCGAAGCTTCTGCTCTCCCCGGCGTCGGGTTCGGGTCGTCGTCGTCGTTGTCGTCGGCCAGGTAAATCTGCCCGCTCCTTCTCCTTACCCGATCCCTCCTCCCGGTGTGGACCTCGGCAGTCGACTCTCGATGTGTATCAGGGGGCTGTTCGTAAGATTTGCTAAGATCCGTGGCGATTGTGTAGGTGCTGGATCTGTGGCGGCGGCGGCCATGGACAAGAGCATGCTCGGAGACCTGGACGGCCTTCCCGAGGAGGACAAGATGCGGATGGCCGCTATGATCGACCAGCTCCAGATCCGCGACAGGTCCGTGCCATTCGAACGCATCCTGTTGTTTACGGTCCCTGCTAGTCTAGTTGCGGTTAAGTTGAAACGAAACGCGCCCCTGTTACTCCCGTGTAATAAGATTTGGAAGCGTAAATTCGGATTTCGGAAAGCCTTCGCAAGTTGATCGTTATGCTCTCGTACCGCTGGTTTTCACTTTTCAGTGAAAAGTATTGCAAGTGATTGGCACACTTGTGCGTCGCATTGCAACAGAAGTGTTTCAATAGGTATCCACTAGACCACTAGCAAATCATGCGAATCAGTATTTTCCGGATGAACAATAGTGGTCGCAAAATACCTAGTCGTATGGAAGCTAACTGCTTTCATTAGATTCAGAAGGTGCCAAACTATTAGGTGAATCGGTGCCCATAATTTGTTGTATTGAAAATTTAGCTTGCTAGCCTTAGCAACTACAGTTGTGAACAAGGATCATGTGGGTCAGAATTGATAGTTTCAAGTCTTCTCTTTACCCCTTTCGTTTGTCTGTGATGTCTGTTTTGTATATTCTATTTGCTAAATTGAGTTCTGAGTTCTGACACATTGGATTTGTTGGTTGGTGGTTCTAGGGTCAAGGCAAAACCTCTGCACTCAAATTTGCTAATTGATTAATTCTACTCTACAACATTTTAGATACCTAGAAACAGATGTATTTTTTCATGGTACAGATGCTGGAGCCAGAAATGCTAGTGTTATCTTGGTGCTTACGAGTAGGAGTAGGACTAGGAGTGATGATGTGAGCTCAAAAGTGTGGAGACTTAAAACGATGTGATGATGGAATAGGGTAATATTTCCTTGTAGAATTGATGAATAATCCTTGCAAAAGGCCTCTAGCTGAGACAGTTAGAGCATTCAAGTAGCACCCCTCAGGTCATGGGTTCGACTCCCCATGGGAGTGAATTTCAGGCCGAGAGTAAAAAAAATTCTCGTGTTTGTCCCGCGGTCAAAGTACGGGTCAAAAAGGCCGGCCTGGTTCTCACAGGGCAGTGGTGCGCGGTGCCCTTGTGTCAGGGTGGGGCAGGTGTCCGGGGACTTTTCTTGGCCTGTGTGAGATGGTCTTCTTTATCACAGCAATGTCCAGGGAGGTCTTACCCCCTTCTGGTCAAGATTTTTCCTTAATGATGAATGATCCTTGCTTGTTGCAAATACTGAAATGCTCAACTTAATTTTAAGTGGTGTTTCCTCGTAAATTTAATTTCGCCTATTGTCTAACTTAAACATCCTGCAAATACTGTAATGCTTGACTTATTTCAAGTGGTGTTCCCACACAAATTTAATTTTACCTTTTTGTCTAATAATTATAAAACCTCCTGCAAATGCCTGATGGTTGGCTTCATTGGCCCTTCACACCTTTTGCATCTTTGAAATTGCATATCAAGAATAGTCACATCTTTGCTCTTGCACTTTGCAGTCTAAGAATGTACAATTCCCTGGTGGAGAGGTGCTTCACAGATTGTGTGGACACATTCCGCCGCAAGACCCTGGACAAGCAAGAGGAGTCATGCGTCCGCCGCTGTGCAGAGAAGTTCCTGAAGCACTCCATGAGGGTTGGTATGAGATTCGCCGAGCTTAACCAGGGTGTGGCCACACCTGACTAATTGTGCCGTGCCGGTTTAGTTGCGATCGCCAAGTTTCTAACCTTGGGGATTTTGTTAGCACAGATTTGTAATCTTAAAAAGATTTCGGCACTTCACTACCTGAGGCATGCGACTGAATTAGGTCGCGTCTTGAACGAAATGCTGGGTGTCAGATTGAATAAAATTGCCTTGAGCCACTCTATCCAAGGGTTATTATATAGTATATGTTGTGTATCGTGGTTGATTCTGTATCCATTGATAGCTGCCGACAAGTGTTGTGTTTAGTTTCAGCGGTTTCTTCGAGCCACACAAGTGCATGTTATTGCTTCTATGGTCAGGTATTCTTTGTACTGTAGACACCATGGTACAAGATTTGTGAAGACATCTTTGTTCATGCCGACTCTTGAGACATCTGCTTTCTTTGGCAGGGCAACTGTGCACATGATGAGCTCATCATGCCATTCTCGTTGCAAGTTTCATGTAGTAGATGCGTTTGGCTACCATGTAAAACCGAGAGATGAACCGTGTAACGGAACACTCCACTCCACTATGAATGCAAGTTTCTTGGTAGCTCGCAATTCTGTCGAGCCTTTGTTTTTTAATAACAAGGTCATAGTGCCATGTTAGGAGTTTCAAAAAAAAAAAAAGAATGTCCCCATGTCATGGTATTTGGAAGAGCGAAAGGACCTCATGTGATGACCTTGTCTGCCTACCCAAGCCACTGGAGGCTGAAGATGGTTTGGAGTTCGGACCAAGGTCACGTTGACATTTCACGGTTTTGGAGATTCTCCATTGGAAATGTGGGCAGGTTGGCCCTCCGCCACACTCCTGTGCTGTGCCCACTACCTGCTGCGCTCTTGTGGGGACAGAGGCGTAGTGCCACGACCACGAAGCAGCCCAAGGTGCAGGACGACGGCAGGCAGGTCGGTGCTGTCTGTAGCACTGTAGCCTAACCTTCTGAAGCTGCTGCTTGTGTTTCCTTCAGACTTGAGAGCTCACAAAAACGCGGCACCGGCCTCGTGCCCTCGTCAGTACAATGTCTGGTCGAGTCGAGCACTCGAGCATCATATCATATCGTCGTATGCCATGATGTGTGCATAGAGGAGGGCATCTTGAGCTGAGTCTTTACTTGTGTTTTGGCTCTTTGATTTGATCACTAGTGTTGGCATCAAGAAGATTCGAATTTTGTCATCATAGACTAGAATCACATTCCCATCATCGTCCACACCTGGCTGGTCTTGAAGCAACGATAGGATCATTATTCATAGGAATCAAGTTCAGTCGTTGGGTGTGGACGATGATGCTCCCCGACAAAATTCAGCTTTGATGAGATTTGCTGCAAGTGTTTCGTAATCAGCAGGTGAAGTGAGGCAAGGACAGGGGATATGAGTCAAGTTCAGTTCAGTTGAGTCATTGTGGACGATCAGCAGGTGAAGTGAGTCATTGTGGATATTCGTCGGCTGATCAAGCCAGCCAGCAGGGGGTACACACTGCACCTGTTTCAGTTGCTTGCAATTAGCATCAAGTGATCTGAACAAGGTACGGTTCTTAAAGCATGCATGCATTGCATGCGCTCTCTTCCTTCCTCAAGTGTCAGACAGTTTCCAGCATCGAATGCTGCTAGGACACTGGGACAGGGTGACAACTGACAAGAAAAAGGCTTGGCGTCGATCGAATGCATGCATGACCCCCTTTTTTTTTTCTTCTTCTGAAAAATAAGCTGGCTGATCTCTCTTAAGATTTAAGTAAGGTTTAAAGGTGCCGTGCTGCTGCTGGAGCGCAGCGGAGGCGATGGATGTGGCGCTGTCAGCACGCAGCATCCAACTAAAGCACACTGAAATGAATCGAAGCATGATGAAGACAGGCAAATCAGTATCTGCATATACGAATAAGGTAGCATGTCTCGATCGATCTCATGGTATGGCGTTTGCAAAGGGATTCCTATTCCTACTTGACGCTGCGTGCGTGCCCTCCCGTCTCCGCTCATGACACGACATGACAGCAACAGCAACCGCCTTGCCATCTTGGCGGCATCTTATTCAGTCAAGCCTCGTGCAGAACCTTCTAATCCGTGTCTCTGACCTTGCAATGAAAACCATTCACTAGATCTCTGATTTATTGAATTCCAGGCGTGCGTGCTTGAATGAAATTCACCGCGGCCAGATTAGACTTGCTTGGCTGGCATTCTCTCTAATTAATTTTCGGAATACGTCTCTGAATATGTCGTCCTAAGTCAGACAGACGTTCTTATGCTTGATCAAATTTACAGAGAAGAGCATCAGTATTATAAAATCAAATAAGCATATTATAATAAAGATATATTTTATGATATATTTAGTGAGACTAATTTCGTGTTATAAATCTTCACGCTCTTTTTCCTATAATTTTGATTGAACTTTTTTTTAAAAAAAATAACTTAAGACAACTCGTAAAATTTGTCAAGTAAAAAAACTGCTTTGCCTTGGGAACACGTGCTCACTACTCTGATTCATTTTATAAGGTTTGATATTAGACCATTTGTTTTCTTATATTATATTCTCTCAGTTCTAAATATATATTTAGAAAGGTAAAAAGGACTTACAATTTAAAATAAAGAAAGTACGATTATAAACTTATGATTATTAGATAGTACACTTGATTACAGATATAACTGTGAATTCACCTGTAAAGTTTGAATCTTATCATGGGCAGCTTAATTATGTACCCGGCCAGACTGGATGGGTAACCAACCATTTACTATGCTCCTTGCTACAGGCAGCAGCTGGTACGCCGTACGTCGTCCAAACCTATGCGGCGCGACGCGACGCCGTGGCGGGCAGGGAGGGCCACGCGTGTGCCTCTCACGGGTACAGAACAGGTCATACGCCGATTCTCAAAATCGCCTTTAGTCTCGGCGTTTTTGCCGTCCGGGACTAATAGACTCTTTAGTCCCGGTCGTTAACACGGACCGGGACTAACGACCGGGACTAAAGGGCCTGCCCCAACGGCTACTGCGCAGAGCTGCCGGGGCAGGGACCATTTAGTCCCGGTCCGTGTTAACGACCGGGACTAAAGGGTACTCTTTAGTCCCGGTTCGTGCCACGGATCGGGACTAAAGGTTTAGCCACGGTTTGTGGCTTGCCCCGGGATAAATGATCACCTTTTAGCCTTAGTTTTTAATACAAACCGGGACTAAAGCTTCCCGGTTTATAACCTGCCAACTTCTTCCTCCCCCGAGCCAGAAACATTCAAATTTCAGTGAGCTTCTTGCTTGTTCTTGCTGTTGCTATTGCTTGTTCTTCATTTGTTCTTCATTGTTCTTCGTCTCCGGCGTCAATTGGTGATCTTCTTCGACTCCGTCATCGTCTCTTTGCGTTTAGAGGTAACTATTTTCATCTCCTACCATCATCGGGATCCAAAGCGTTTGCGGCCGGATCTTCCTCTCATTGCTTGCGGCGAGTGTAAGCAGAAGATTGTGAAGGAGTACCGAGTGAAAAAAGAGGGAATCAACAAGGGTCGTATATTCTACAAGTGTCCGGACCATGAGGTGAGTTATTATTTACTCGCATTTGATTAATATGGTTCATTCGTATCAGTTTTGCTTGATGATGTTGTTTAAATTTCTTATTCTTTGTTCTAATTGCAGTGGGAGGGCACCGGCGGATGTAAAGGTTGGTACTGGGAGAAAGAGTACGTTCAGCACGTACGAAATTCTGTTGCACAGGAGGTTGCCGCTGAAGGTGATGAGGCAGTGAGTCAGCGGCAGCAGCCCATCCATGCTGATGAAGCGAATGATCTGTCTATTTTAGTTGGGATCGGACGCGAACTAATTATGTTGCTTAAGTGCATTTTATTTTTAGTTTTTTAGTGCTAGCTGCGATAGTCTTCGTTGTAGTCAAGCTTGCTTGAATTAATCAATCATGTGATGTCATGAGTGTTGTGTGCAATAATATGAGAAACTATGTAATATTTAATGCAGATGTTGTCACGCAATTGGATGTATAATGTCGATCGCCGCTCCAAAGAGTTCATTGCTAGCGTGCACTACTGCATCTGTCGCGTAGAACGAAATTGGACAATGATTTTTTAGGTTATAAACAAAAGATTAACGTCCAAATGATATGAAAATATATTTTTTATTGAAAGCCAATAATTTTTTAAATTTATGCCTACTGTTCAATTTAAGTAATTTTAAGTAATTTCCTCTCATTTTTAAGTAATTTTATGCCTACTGTTTAATTTACTATGCAATTAACAAGAATTACAATATATTTATTAGTGGAAACTTAATACAAAACCCAGGCTGTGGCACCAACCCGGACTAAAGACCCAACCCTTTAGTCCCGGGCTGTGGCACCAACCGGGACTAAAGACCCTTTAGTCCCGGTTCGTAATCCCGACCGGGACTAAAGACCCACCCCTTTAGTCCCCGCTCTCGCTTGCTTCTCCACCATCTTCTCCGAATCCACCATCTACCGCCACGGCGATCCAGCCCCCTATCCCGTTGTCGCCTCCTTCACCGGCGTCCTCAGTCGGTTCCTCTCCGGACATGGACGGCTTCGACGGAGACGACCACAACGACGAGCGTACGAGGAACTTCCAGAGCCAGCCAGCTCCATTCCCCGAGGAGACCGACTTCGGCATCTTCAACGACCGGCCCGCTCCGTTCCCCTATGCCGCTTATGCCGGATTCAGGCCCGCCTATGGCGGATCCAGCTCGGCCTATGGCGGATCCAGCGCGGCCTACGGCGGTTCCAGCGCGGCCTACGGCGGATCCAGGGCGGCTTATGCTTCTCCGACGGGCATGGAACAACTGGATCTCAACTCCGGTGGCCTAGGTCGGTCCGCAATGTCGGCCTATGGTTCCATGTCCCCCCCCCACCGGTGCGGGTGCCTACTGCTTACCATACCTTGGATTACCGCTCGCCCCGTGCCGGTGAAGTCGCTGCTAGCGGTGGTGGTGGACGCGGAGCGGCCGACGGTGGGTTCAGGGTTCCGCCGCCGCGGCAAGCGGTCTCCGTCGCGCGCGCACCGCGACCAGCTGCATCAGGGCAGTCCAGACGACCCAGGAACCGAGGATTACAACGAGGAGCCGTGACGCAGTCCGTTCCACCGTATGCCGCCAACTCCAACAACGATGATGACCATGGAGTTGAGGAAGTATTCCCCGATGCGCAAGGCCAGGTTATTTCTCGATCACATCTGTTTTGCTCAATGCCTCTTTTTCAGTTTTCTTGATGTTTGTACGTGTATTGTGCATTAGCTGCACAGGTGCCAGTGGTCTGATGACAATACCACCCTCTTGTGTGAGCTGTGGTTAGAACAAATTCGTAATGGTCAAATCAAAAACATCCGCATGAGCAAAATTGGCATGCAAGAGATAATTAACAGGTTTTATGCTGCAACTAATTTGTATCATGATAGAACCAAAATAAGTGGTAGGATTACACAGCTTAAAGCTCTGTGGGGGTTTATGCAAAAGCTACGTTTTGACTCAGGGTTAGGCCGTAACCCTGATGGTACCGAGAAAGCTACAAAACAATGGTGGATAGATAATACAAAGGTACATTGTCATCTCAGTATGTTTACAGTATTATGGTACAATACAATTCCTTAAATTTTGTTACTGCTTGCAGAACAAATCAGAATGGATGAAACTAATGTATGGGTACCCAGTATATGCCGACTATTTGGACGAAATGTTTGCTGGTACTGGGGTTGATGGGTCAACTGCTTTTGTGCCTGGTTGCATCAATCTTGCAGATGATGCTGATGATGATGAAGAGAAAACTGATGACCCCAGTAGGCAGCGCACTCCTCTCAGCGGAGGGCACAAGAGGGCAAGCAGCACCAGTACCACTGGCTCTAGTCCAAGCAAGAAACCAAAGAGTCTAGCAGTGCGCACGATCGCCCAGTGCCTGAATGATAACAGTAGGCACATGGCAGAACGAAATGCCGTGCTTAGGCAAGCATTGGAGTCCAGTAGGGGCAAAGGGAATGCCAAGGCGCGATTGGTGGAAAAAGTTCAAGAGCTGGCCAGAGAATGTGGAGTCCACGACGATGACGACATGTGGTACACTGTGGGCCAACTGTGCGGAGATGAAATCCAGGCTAACTTCTTCATTGGTACTAAGACTCCAGAAGCAAGGCTTGCCTTCGTCAAGAAATTTGCAAGGGTCAACAACTAGACCTACCATGGCATTATCATATCATTTGCACCTAGTGTCATTTATTTATTATGTCTGTCAGCAGTGTTGTTGGAACTATTCAGTCATTTGTATTTTGTTGTATGTTATTTGAACTGGAAATGACCTATGAATGTGATGTTGTGTTGGTAGTGCATGTGAAGTAAGATCTAAATGCCATACAAGTTATCATGATGAATGCCATACAAGTTATCATGTGCACATTTTTTTCATGATTTTATAACACACTTTGCATGCACATGTTCCAGGATCCAAGTGTACAAATGGATGTGAACACAAAGTCTGACTCAAGTGAGTCTGAGTCAATTGAGGATGACATCTTCATGGCAGAGCTTCTGGACGATCACGACGACTTAGAATTCATGAATGGTATGATCATGACTGCCCTCCACTTTGAGAAGTACTATAGTAGGGGGGAGTATAGGCAGCCTATGATTACTGGACTGGAGTGGGTGGAGAGGCATCTGGGAGATAGGACTAAATGCTATAATATGTTTAGGGTCAGCCCTTGTGTTTTTCATAGACTCCATGATGTGTTGGTTCAATCTTATGGGCTAAAGGACAGCGCTAAAAGTACTTCATTGGAGGCATTAGGCATGTTCTTATGGGTTGTTGGGTCCAAGCAGTCTGTTAGACAAGCTGAGGATAGATTTGAGAGATCCTTAGGTACAGTACATAACATGTTTGATAAGATTCTGCAATGTGTGGTCAGGCTAGCTGAAGATATCATTAAGCCAGTAGATCCAGAGTTCAGGACAATGCACCCAAGACTTAGTAATGCTAGGTTCTACCCCTTCTTCAACAATTGCATAGGAGCAATAGATGGCACCCACATCCCTTGTGTAGTGCCCAAAGGCAAGATGATACAACACATGTGCAGGAAGGGCATGACCACACAGAATGTCATGGTTGTTTGTGACTTTGACATGAGATTTACATTTGTTCTTGCTGGCTGGCCTGGGTCTGTGCATGACATGAGGGTGTTCAATGATGCTACCACAAAGTTCGGTCACGTCTTCCCACATCCACCAGAAGGTTAGTATCTGTCTATATTCAATTTGAGCCCTAATAGCTGTGAGGTTGCAATTAATATAAGTTATGTGCTGTCAGGCAAATTTTATCTGGTGGACTCTGGGTATGCAAACCGGCCAGGATACCTTGCACCATACAGGGGCACCAAATACCATGTGCCCGAGTTCCTTGAAGGTCCAGAACCACAAGGTAAAAAGGAGATCTTCAACTATGCCCATTCCTCTCTTAGAAATGTGATTGAAAGGTCATTCGGGGTTCTAAAACAGAAGTGGCAGATTTTGGAAAAAATGCCTAGGTATCCACCAGCAAAGCAAACACAAATTATTGTTGCTTGCATGGCACTGCACAATTTTGTTCGGTCATGTGGTTTGGTTGATCGGGATTTCGATCGATGTGATCGTGATGACACATATATGTCAACTGAGGCTTCCACTAGTATGCCTCGTGCTACAGGCGGCACGACAAGAGCTGATGCCGCTGTTATGAATGCTTTCCGCGACGAAATTGCGAATGGTTTGTTAAGTAAACAGTGATGTTTTGTTGTGCATGTTGTAACGTTGAGATCCGTTTTGTTATGTTGAGAACTGTTTTGTATTGTTAAGGACAGTTTTTTATTTGTAATGACATTTTTGTATTGTTGATAATAGTTTTGTAATGTTGATAACAATTTTGTAATGTTGAGAACTGTTTTGTGTATGGTATGTACGGTTTGTGCATGCAAGATATTAAATGCTGCTCATACGGTTGTAAGAGACGCCATGCAAATGTGGTTGCCACCTATTGCAAAATTATATATATTAGTAGCTAGCAGCAAAGAATATATATTGGAAAACCTATTAAATAAATAAACAAAACTGAAAACAGAACTGAAATGAAAATAAAAAGGAAAAACCAGGGGATCCTTTAGTCCCGGCTGGTAATACCAGCCGGGGCTAAAGGGTGCTGCTGCGGTGCACCGCTGGCAGCACCCTTTAGTCCTGGCTGGTATTACCAACCGGGACTAAAGTGGGGGCTTTAGCCCCGGTGGCCGGAGCCGGGACTAGGGGGAGCCTTTAGTCCCGGACGCGTAGTCCGGGCTCGGCAACCGGGGCTAAAGGCCCTTACCGACCGGGGCTAAAGCCCATATCTGCTACTGTGCACCAGCGCGTTCGGCACGCTGCCAGCCTGCCGCAGCTACGACCAGCGTTGGAGGTGGTCCCGACCGGGCGTTCGGCGTTGGCTAATGGCCGCTTGATGGCTTCGGCTTCCCTTCCTCGTGACGATACGATACGGCGCGGCAGTAGGCCGGCGCCGGCGGTCATCCATTGTCGTACGGGGGAACCTCCCATCGATCCGGCCTCAATGGTTGTGCTGGTGCACGGGGGTAGCAGTGCGAGTGCGTGGCCATTGCCATGCCCCCGCGGTCAGAAGAGGAGAGAATGTAATTACGGGTTACGTCCCGTGTGACCTAGTTCACGTTTGAACAAATTTCTAGTAAATATTATTTATATTTATAAATTTAAATAAATTTATTATAAAAATACATTCCCCTACCTAATCTAATATTACTTATTTAGTATTATAAATATTGTTATATTTTAATCTATAATTGGTTAAAGTTAATATACTAAGACGTTTTTTCTATGGTAGAATTGTATTTTTTTTTTGGACAGAGGGAGTATGTTGTAGTACCTGCTTATTATAGAAAGGAGAGCGTGCATCAATAATTCTTGTTTCTTCGATGAGTCAGATAAGTTAAATTTAACTAAATCTATATAAATAAATATTTAAACTTTAAAAAGTTTATAACCCGATACTACAAACCTAGAATTATCTCTCTCTCTCTCTCTTTTAGAGACGGAGCGACAGCGACACGGTAGTACCCATAGCATGCATTTTCCTTTGGTTTGACAAGTACCCATAGCCGTGGTCGAAATGGCACATCTCCATCATCTCATCCAGTGATCTAGATGTGCCATTGTCAATGCATTTTTGCATAGCAATTAAAGTCAGCAGCACATTGGAGACCGGAAGACGACCGCTCTCCTATCCTACCTGGTGGCAGATGCCAAAGGCCAAAGCGGCTCAGCTCAGCTCTCAAGTCTGGAAGGCATGTCATAATCCAACAAACAGATTCATCATTCAGTACAGTGGTAAATTCAGACTGTTCCCATCTACTGTATCTTCATGTTCATCGTACACATGTGTCCTTTCTTCTCATATCTCCCGCGATCGATTGTCATCTCCAGTGCCACGGACAGATTAGATATGACGAATTGATGATGATTCATCCATCACTCTAGCTCTCACAGTACCGATGTACGAGTACGTACGTACTACTAGCAGTAACAAGCTGCTCTCCTATTTGTATTTGGGACTGTTCTATACTCCTACGGTACATCGGTACAGAGTAACCAGCAAGTAGGTGCAGGGGTAGTCCCTCCATAGCAAGCTGCTCCCCTGTTAGTGTTAGGGTTACGACTGATGCTGTTTTTGGCTCTCTTCCACAAGCCTTAAAGGGTAACATATCCTATGCAAACTAGACTCCTGTATAAACTATGCAAACTTTAATTAAGACCACAAGAATCTAATCCGATGGCTGGTAATTTTAGCACTCAAACCCCCTCACTCATCCAATCCGACTGTTGCAAAACACCCCCATGAAGATCTTTGTTGTGCGATAAAAACATTGTAGCATAGCTGATAATTTTGAGCAACAGGCTGAAGAATGTGGTGCAATACGTGGTGGAACTAGACAATGGTTTACCAAGATTCTTAAAATGACTTATAATTTGGAATATAGAGAATAATATTTAGCTAGCCATAACAGGTCATAACTAATATTAGTTGCTACTCCCTCCATCCCAAATTATAAGACATTCCAAAAATCTTGGAGAGTCAAAGTTTTTCAACTTTGACCAAAATTCTAAATAGAAACATAAAGATTTATGAAATCAAATATGTATATATTATGAAAATATAACTAATGAAGAATCTTATTGTACTTAGTGGATAACATAAATATTATTATTTTATTATATAAATTTGGTCAAAGTTGAAAAACTTTGACTCTCCAAGATTTTTGGAATGTCTTATAATTTGAGATGGAGGGAGTATTAGCTAGTTTGGATCGAGTGAAATAGTTGCTATTTAGGTATTTAGCTGACTATTAGCTAGCTCTGTTTGGATCTAATTAAGGTTGTAATTATTAGCAGCTAACTATTAGCTTCCTTGATCAAACACGACCAAATATAGCAGCTAACTATTGTTATTTCCATGCATCTAAGCATGAAAAGTGAAAAGATATAGGGAAGAACATCCATATTTTAGATTGGAACAAATCATTACTTTTCCATTTTCCATAGTCACACGACAAGGAAAGGGGCAAATGTGTATGCACAAATTGTGTGGTTTCCAACAAATAAAATTCATGAGCTAAAGTTCGGGCCACGTGGAGCCGTCCACTGACTAAATTCACCGATCAGACCATGACCAACACTTGTCTCATTTGAATAAACTTCTTGCCTAGTACAGGCAGTTCATGACTACTTGCTTTGCTGGCAAGAGGAGAGGCCAAAATGTTTTGGGCTTGTTGCTGTCAAGGGACTGTTTCCGTCCAACTGTCATGTCCGCACCTGCAGGCTGCAATTAGTCAGTTACTGATCACGCGTTCAACAAAAAATACTAAAGGCTTGAACTTTTTTTAGTTAATAACATCTCTTGGGTTGGTAAAAAAAAAAAACTACGACAGATAAATTCAAACAAATAGTACCATCAAACAGCACCATTAGTAAGAGAAGTATACACGACATTATTAAGTAGACCCATTGCATCAGGGCGAGGTTTCTCTACAGTTGACTTCTTCCCGTTCGTTTACCTTATCAGCTGTATTTTGGTTTATTTTTCTCACAAAAATCTACCAAAACGATCGAAATCAGCCGTGAAAACGATAAGCCGAACAATACTATTGCCTATTTTTTTTCAATTTTGCGACACGAAGTCTAGCAAACGGTACGAAATTTTTTAATCAGTTTTCGGTTGTCCCATTTTGGGCCGGTTTCATTCGTGGAACTGAGGGTGTGTTTAGTTGTAAGAATTTTGGGTGTAAAGTTCCTGTAGCACTTTCGTTGTTATTTGACAAACTTTGTCCAAATATGGACCAACTAGACTCAAAAGATTCGTCTCGATATTTACAAACAAACTGTGCAATTAGTTATTTTTTTACCTACATTTAATACTCCATGTATGCGTCTAAAGATTCGATGTGATGGAGAATCTTGTAAATATTTGAGATCTAAACATGCCCCTGAAACCGAAAGTCTGAAACGCCGACCCCAATGGTCTGTGAATGGATTGAAACGCAGGCTGCGGCTGCGGGCTGTCTGGCAAGCTTTGCCGCGCCGTTTTCTATCCACCTTCTTTGACCGCCATTGCTCTCTCGTCAAACAGCATTTCTATTTCCCCCTCTCTTCATTCTTCAAAAGCCCTCTCTGCCTCTCTTTCTCACATCGGCAACAGGACGAGGGCAGGGCAGCAACAGCCAACAGGGCGTCCACGACCACGACACGGACACGCGCCGTCGTCACACACAGAGAGCTGCGGCCATGCCACTGCACGCCGCGAGCGCCGGCGGCGTGCTGGCCTACGCCGCCCTCGCTCTCGCGGCGCTGCGGCTGCTGCTCTCCTACAAGTCGGCGCTCTACGCGCTGCGCCGCCTGTGGCGGTGCGCCGACGAGTGGGCGCAGGCGTACCAGTACCACGAGGTGCCGCGCTTCGCGGGTGCCGGGAGCGGCGGGTGCGACGGCCCCGAGAACCCGCTGTTCCGCAAGGCCGCCGCGTACGTGGCCGCGCTGCCGTCGCTGGAGGACGCGGACGCCGCGTGCGTGGTGTCCTCGGCGTCCAGGACCAACGGCGGGCTCTCCCTGCATCTCGGCCCGGGCCACACCGCGCGGGACGCGTTCCTCGGCGCGCGCCTCGCGTGGACTATCGCTGGCGGAGGCGACGCCGGAGGGCGCGACCGCCTGGTGCTGCGCGTGCGCCGCCACGACCGCTCCCGCGTGCTGCGGCCCTACCTGCAGCACGTGGAGTCCGTGGCCGACGAGATGGAGCAGCGCCGCCGCGAGCTGCGGCTCTTCGCCAACACCGGCGTCGACGCGGCCACGGGCGCGCCGCGCTGGGCGTCGGCGCCCTTCACCCACCCGGCCACGCTCGATGCCGTGGCCATGGACCCGGACCTCAAGGCCCGCGTCCGCGCCGACCTCGAGAGCTTCCTCAAGGGCCGCGCCTACTACCACCGCCTCGGCCGCGTCTGGCGCCGGAGCTACCTCCTGTACGGCCCGCCGGGCACCGGCAAGTCCACGTTCGCGGCGGCCATGGCCAGGTTCCTGGGCTACGACGTCTACGACCTCGACCTGTCCCGCGCCGACGACCTCCGCGCGCTGCTCCTGCACACCACCCCGCGCTCGCTCGTCCTCGTCGAGGACCTGGACCGGTACCTGCAGGGCGGCGGCGGGGACGGGGAGGCGCGCGCGGCCAGGGTGCTGAGCTTCATGGACGGCGTCGCGTCGTGCTGCGGCGAGGAGCGCGTCATGGTGTTCACCATGCGCGGGGGCAAGGACGCCGTCGACGCCGCGGTGGTGCGCCCCGGCCGGCTGGACGTGCACATCCACTTCACGCTCTGCGACTTCGAGGCGTTCAAGGCGCTGGCCAGCAACTACCTGGGGCTCAAGGACCACAAGCTGTACCCGCAGGTGGAGGAGGGGTTCCACGCCGCCGGCGCCCGCCTCAGCCCCGCCGAGCTGGGCGAGATCATGCTGGCCAACCGCGCGTCCCCGAGCCGCGCGCTCCGCAGCGTGATCACCAAGCTCCAGCACGTCGCGTCCTCCGGGGGCGGCGCGGCGCACAGGCGGAACACGAGCTGGTCTGGGGCCGGGCACCAGTGGGAAGACCAGGCGCAGTCGGCGCGCGCCAGCGCGGACTCCGCGGAGGCCGACGAGACGGCCGCCGGGGCCCCGGCGACGTGCGGGGGTGTGTTCGGCAAGGAGGCGCCGATGAGGGAGTTCAAGAAGCTGTACGGGCTGATCAAGGTCAGGAGCCGGAGGGAGGGCTCCGGCGTCGTGCCACTGGAAGGCGATGCCGCGCATGGCCCGCCGACGCCGGGTAACCAGCATGACAGGGAGCGGTGATCGTTGTGTTGTGGATGGTAGAATTGTAGTGGCAAGCAAAATGAAAGCACTTTTTTTTTCTTGTTATTATTATTACAGTTTGTTACTTATTAGTAGACTACTCTAGGTGTTAGTGACTGGATGGAAGAACTAGAATTGGAGGAAGATAGCAACAATGGAGGATTGCGAGTGATGTACTACATGAGACGAAAGGCATTCTTGTCATCTTGTGTGGTCTCAATCTCTAGAAAGCAACCAATTGCGGTGCGTCCGTCAGAGTGAAAGACCCAAAAAAAAAAAAACTAAACAAAATGGGATAAAATCGGATAAGTCGATGAAATTCGCACGAATTTTGGGCATGGAAAGTTACCACTTGGTAGGGAATCTGACATCCTCTGCATCAATCAAAGATCTCGAAGAATCGTGAGGAAATATCACGGCTTGTTTAGTTCCGACAAATATTTGAAATCTGCACTGTAGCACTTTCGTTGTTATTTGACAAACTTTGTCCAAACATGGATCAACTAGGCTCAAAAGATTCGTCTCGACATGTACATACTAAAAGTACAATTAATTATTTTTTTTACCTACATTTAATACTCCATGCATATAGCTAAAGATTGATGTGACGGAGAATCTAGAAATATTTGGGGGAAGTTGGGGGAACTAAACAAGGCCGGGCAGCTGCGTCTCCAGCACCCAACTCCCAACACCCGGTCCCGAATATCAGTTGAGGAATTGACTCGATCGCGATCGCCGGCAGGCAGTTATTGGCTGGTCAGAACGGGCGACGCCTCCGGGAGGCTACTGCAACTTGCTCACCGATCCGACGGCGACGACTCCGCGGCATCCAGCGCCGTTCACTTCAGTGCGTTGTCCTTTTCTTTTTTCCTGCAGGGGCCATCCTAATAACAACGCGCGGAATGGACACCCATCACGCGCGCACCTCGCCGTCGCCGCCGCTCCCTGCCCGGCGGCACCGCGCGCACGCTGAACCTGAGCTGCATCTGCATGCATATTATTGTGTACAGTAGTTCTGTCTTCTGTGGAGTGCATGATTGCACAGCCATCTGCACGCTGAACTTGTTTGTTTATGATTCGTGCATGTATGGGCGCAGCAGTTTAGCTGTGTCCAGCAGGGCTTCAAGCCGTGCTCCTGATCTGGAAAAGCTCGGTGTGCTTGCCCCAGCTCAAGAAAGCGAGGCAGAGTATGTCATGTTTAATTCTTTATTACACATGATGACATGAAACGGGAGTCTTCGATTATTTTTTTTTGTCAGCAAGCTGCACTTATACAAAAGTACTCCTACGATTGGGATTACTCATACACGATAAACAATCACTGCACTTGATATCACCCGACCAAGTGGCCATATTGAAATACGTCTCTCCTTTACTATGTATAATGGCATTGAAATTTGTATGGATCGGTGTACTATTTAAGGTGTGCTAGGTCACCTAGCACTGGCACTAATTCTTACTTCATCCGTTTCAAATTGTATGTATATATAGAGGCAGACTAAGGGCAGGTTTGTCTCCATGGCTAAAACTTTAGTCTTGCACTTTTTGCCATGAGATCCAAATAGGTTGACAAAAGTTAGCTAATTGATAAAAATTTTGCTATATTCTTTTGTCTCTCAAGGTTACCAAAAGATGGTTAAAAGTGCATCTACTCTCTTTCTCTCTCCTCTCTCTTACAGCTTTTAGCACATTTTAGCCTATAGGTCCAAACAACTCTGCAAGACAAAAGTTAACACAACCTAAAAGCTATATAGATCTAAAAAATCAAAATATTTTTTAGAATGAAGGGAGTAGTTAGGACCTGTTTTTTTTTTTTGACATGAAGTTAGGACCTGTTTGGATACTGGCCACAGCTAGTCACGTATAAACTATGATAAGTTATGATGTGCCACAGTTGCAGCCTGATTTTTTACCACCACACTTTATTGCGAGATTTCTCTATTGTGGCCGTCTCGTTTCACACATGAACCAAACAAGGGCTCTAATTTGTATGGTGACCCACAATCTGCGCAAACCGAACATCTCCTAGTACTTTCCTCCTCAAAAAAAAGAATGACATTCTAGGTTTGCACTAAGTTAAAATTTCTTAAATTTGATTGTATTGATAGAGAATACTATTAACATTATTACCTCCAAATCGCTCTATGATAAAACTACAATTCATTAGATAGATAAAGATGTTTATTATGCATTGTAAATATTAATACTTTCTTTTTTATATGAGATGGATCGACTCTTCGTATAGCAAGAATGGAGTAGTTCTGGAACAAATGGAGTAACCAGAAAATTAGAAGAACGTGGGACTTGTTTAGTTCCCTCAAATATTTAGAAAATGCATTGTAGCACTTTTGTTATTATTGGACAAACTTTGTCCAAACATAGACCAACTAGATTCAAAAGATTCGTCTCGATACGTAGATACTAAAATTACAAATAGTTATTTTTTAACCTACATTTAATGCTTTATACATACTCCCTCCGTCCCTAAATAAGTGTCGCCATTGGTGTGCGTGCCACGTGTTTGATTCAATTTGTAGAAAATATATGCAATATTTATATCTTCAAATAATTTTGTTAAAAAACTAGATGTAAAGATCTTTCCGATGATACTAATTACTTAACATAAATATTAATATATTTTAATATATAATTATCGGTAACTTTTTTTAGAAAGCGAGAACGACACTTATTTAAGGACGGAGGGAGTACAGCTAAAGATTGATGTGACAGAGAATCTAGAAATATTTAGAGAAAATTGGCGAAACTAAACAAGCCCGTGAGCCAGCAAAGCATACGGTTCCAGCTGCATATAACCGTCCAATGCAGGCCTTTTGGGAAACAGAAATCACCGTGGGTGACCACTGTGACCAGACATGGGTTGCCTGACGGGTCACGCAATTTGAGGCATCCTTTTTCACGGAAGGGAGCCACGCGGCGACCCTTTTTTTTTTGCGTCGTGCTACTGCCAGCCTACAGTACACCTACTACTGCTACTACGATCCTCTTCTGGATATCTGAATTTCCTGATCTCTGAAGTCGGCATGGAGACAATCATGCAAAAATTTTGTAAAACTTTTACTGTATCATTTTCGTTGTTATTTGACAATTTTTGTCCAAATATGGACTACGTAGACTCCAAAGATTCGTCTCAACATGTACATACTAAAAGTACAATTAGTTATTTTTTTACCTACATTTAATGCTTCGTGCATACGTCCGAACATTGATGTGATGGTTGATGTAATGAAAAATTTTGGAAAATAAGAGGAACTAAACAAAGCCAATAAAACCTGAAAAGGCGCGAACGCATACGCATGGCAGGCACACCAGTCCTATCCTCCTCGTCTTCTTTCACAGCTTTTCACAAGCCTTTTGTCGTCGATGATTGCTGCTGCTGGATCCCCCATCCGTGCACTGCATGCCTATTCCTAGCTACAGTAATGGTAAGGTGCACCGTAACAGTAGGGCCTTGTTTAGATACCCACTAAATAATGTTTGTTTTATATTAATGATGAAGCACATTCCACAACCCAGTAAAATCGCAAGACCTTTCTAATGAGCCTAATCCTAATTAGACCATAATTAGACAATGTTGTGCTACAGTAAATAGTCTCTAATAACAGATTAATTATGTTTAATAGATAGATCTTGCGATTTCCTGTCCACCCGTGTAATTAGTTTTATATTTAGATCATATTTAGTTCTCATAATATTTGATAGTAAATTTTGCAAATTAATTTTATAAAATTTGAGCAACTAAGCCTAGGAGTAGGAGTACGTGCTGTCCTGGTTAGGATTCAGAAAGGTCAGGGTCAGGGTCAGGGAGCCGGACCATGACGATTTTTTTTTTCAAACTCTCAAATTGAATGCCATGGTACATGGATGGGTTTGGACCGGGTTAGGTGTTGAAAATTGTCGCCTGACCGCTCTCCCGCAGCCCCGCATGCTCCACGCCCAGACTGCACATAGCACATTGGAGCCTTGGAGCTTGGAGGGGAAGAATAGGTTGAGTAGCCACTAAACTAGCATGCGGACTGCGGGAGAATTCGGAGCCTAATCAATGACTACTACTCTAACACAAATTTGTTGTTCTGACCTCGATCAAACCAAGGCTGGATTTTGAAACCAAATTATCAGGGCTATCGTCACAGGTCACACAAGAGCCCATTCCATTTCACTTATCAGTCCGACTTTAGTGTTTTTCTCTAACAATAAAATAACATCAACCAACTTATTAGCTGCAGAAACTATCAGCCAAACAGTTTGGTGATCCTTTTGTAACCGGGTTCTATCAATCATGGTATGCTACAATGTTTGTTTGACGATCTGGTTTGGGAGTGCCCACACTCACAAAAGTTTCCGGAATATAGAACGTTTGCTAAGGAAGGTTTTTCCACTGCCAAGACGAAAATGATTATGTTTTCGATACGGGAACAGACGTTCCCCAATATGTGGAACATATTGTACCACGTTCGCGATGACCGGAATATAGAACGTTTGCTAAGGAAGGTTTTTCCACTATCAAGACGAAAATGATCGTGTTTTCGATACAGGAACATACGTTCCCGGTACGTGGAACGCATCGTACCACGTTCGTGATGACTGTGGGAGCACCGGCTAGGCAGCTCGATGTAGTCCCAGAGTCCCAAAAGCCGAAACTTAACACATAGGATCGCTACCCGAACCAGCCAACCAGTCAGAGACTCCCAAAATCAACGTCTAGGATGATCGCTACCTAAACCAGGCGACCAGTCCCAGACTCACGAAATCCACGCCTGCGACCAGAAAAGCTTTCCGCTTCACAAAGCAAACAAGCCCCGGCGATGTTTGGTTGCTGGCCTGCAATAAATCTGGACCACCAAACACTCTAAAAATTGTGGCCTTGGATTGCAGCCTTGATGAGATAAAATTTCCATAGCAACAAACTGCTCCTAAATGCTTTGTCTCGGCTAGCAAGTGTTAGAAATGTTTTTTAAAAAACTGTGCTTGTATTATCATTAAAACAAACGTTAAAAAGGTTACTTAAAATACTCATGGCCTTGATGTCGATCCATGTAGCTGATCATGAGGCGCAGTCGCTCAGGGTCCCCGCTAGTATACAGTAGCTACACATGCATTCCGCTGTCTATAGACGCGATGCAATTATTTGTTGCAGTCTTTCTGACTTCTGAGGTACAAGTACAATGGCACTATACGGCTATACTACCTATTACTAGTATATTAGAGGCTGGCCTCATAGCCATCTTAATGATAGATGCGAATGCGATCAAAGCGAATGCACATCGCAGGACGCCTAAAAACTCTTGCTGAAGAAACCAAACCCGAATGCAACGAGTCGACTGAATATACACAGCAGTTCAATCCGAGGCCAAACCCTGCAGAGGCAGAGGTCTCCCCGCTCCTTCAAACTCACTGCAGGTTCAGGTTCTTCCATTGCGTCGGGGTTGGCTGTGGCTCAGCACCAATGATCCTTCAAGTCCTTGTACGCAGCCAGTTAGCCAAGCCTCAAGCGCATGGGCCTGGGACGTGTGGCTTTTAGGCCCCCTCGTAGTATAGTAAGAAAAAGGGAGGCTTCACCACATCATGCTTCTTCGTTTTCGTCCTCTCTCATGTCCACGATTTCTTCTTGGCAGTACAGTGCATTTAGCTCTTCTTGCAGCTGTTAACAACATATTGAGACAAGTACACAATTGCCTAAATTAATCACTTATTATGGTGTTGAAAGCGTGTTTTTGCGAGCCATTGCAAGGATACAATATCTTACTAGTATGGTGAAAGATTCTCTAGAAGCAACTGTAGTCGGTAGTCCACAGCAAAATAATACAGTAAAACAAGCCAAAGGCTCCAAGAGTTATAGTGTTACAAGTTACTATCACTATTTTTTCTTGAGGGGGCTATTAGGTAATGCCAATAAAATAATAAGAACCTACTCTATGCGTTTCCGAGTGCCAACACAGTGAAAAAGGGTAGCTAGAAATGACGAGATACAGACCTGAACATGTTTCAGCTTTGTCGCAATTAATTCATCAGTTAAAGAAATCATCCTGCAAGGGGAGAAAACATTACGTACCATCTTTGACCACAAATGACCATTACTCCATCCATTACAAATTATAAGACGTTCTTGGCTTTTCTAGATAAATTACTTTTATTATGTATATAGACAAAGTGTATCCAAGTGCATAACAAAAGCTACGTATCTAGAAAAGCCCAATAGTATTATAATTTGGAACAGATGGAATACTATAAAGTAAAAAACAATGAAACGACACAGTGTTAGTTAAGAAAAAACATATAAATAAAATATTAGAGCTTCTAGAGCATAACAAACTGAAAAACAAGAAAATCATGGGTCCTAGTATTTGTACGGGCCAGTTTGGTAGAGCTCCATCTGATTCTGATTCTCTATAGAAGCTGATTCTTTGAGAGAAGTGATTCTGTAGCTGAAAGTGATTCTCTTTGATTCTTTAGCATAAACTCTTAAAATCAGCCTGGAGAATCACTTCACAGAATCAGGGGAAGCTACTTTTTTCAGCTCCCAGCCCCTTAGTTCATTTCAGAGAATCACTTCACGAAATCAGCAGAGAATCACTTCTCTCTGAGAAATCGTTTGGCAGAGCTCCAACTGGATTCAGCAGAGAATCAGCTATGGGAGCTCTGCCAAACGGGGCCAGAGTATGATACTTGTCACTACCAAAATCTCAAAGACCTTTGAGGGCAAAATTTTTCAGGCAACTTGATCCATTTTATTATGAAATCAGTTCAAGATACAAGTCCCAATCGATTCAAGTCCACAGGATTTCTGAATTCAGATAAAATAGAAAATTACCTACTATATCTCAGCTAAATATCAATCAAGATGTCATGAGACAGTAACAACAGATAGAAATATTGAACGAGGCAGAAAATTATTCTTCCAAACATGAGGGAAGTATTCAAAATTTAAAATTTGAATTCTTGAAGATGCAATTGCCATCTAAAACAGAACGGACCTACCTAGATTGTAACTCAAAAATTTTAACCAGTAACGAGTGCTCTCTCTCGGCAGTAGCAGCTTCAACCTGCCAAAATATTCATGAATAGTTTATAAGATTGCCATCATTTTTTTTCCATGGGGGCAAATTCTGACACTAAACTGAGCTTGTACTTACCACTGTATCACTCCCCATGCTCTGAACTCTTGACTGAGCTGCTGGATAAAATCAATAGTTTTAATAGTAGTTGAAAAAATAAAAGTGCATTCAGCAGCACAGAGAAAAATTTGTACCATCAACTCTGTCATTTTGCTGCAAGCTACTTAGTAGGTTCGTAATCAGATCCTGTAGCAAGGAAATTTGGAACTGTTACAAGGCTATAAATAAACGAACATGTTTAAAATAATATTGAGTTTGTTGCATACTTGCTGGAATGCAGTCTGCTTCACAAGGTTTTGAAGATGGGGAATCAGAATTGATGTAGATACAGAGCTATTGCAGAGTTCCTTCCGTTGATGATTAGTAGACTGCAAATAACAAAATTCACAGTGAAAAAACTCTGCTGTTTCTTGTAGAGCAAGGAAGCAGTTTTGCTTCCAGCAATAAAAAATCCCAACAACATTGTTTCTGAGATAAAAAATCAAAATGTAGCATTAAAATCTGTTAGCACAAAAGGTATTTCGAAGTTTTAGTTTGTAATAAGCACAATTCAAGAAGATAGCATACCGTTGTCTTATTATTCACTGACCAATCACCAACACTGGCTGATTTTCTCAGTGAAGGCCCCTGAAAAGCCCCAGTAATGGTTATGATCAATGGATATATCTGAGTATATTGTAACAGTGCCTTATGAACAACGGACCATTGAAAAAGTCTTACCTCTTGCGATTTACGTGAGGTACTGCTCCCTGGAATTTCTTGAACCTGCGATGTGGACTTTAGATTATTTGGCTGAAGTGATCTACTGATCTTGTTCAGTTAATGGGGGGCTACCCACCTTTCCAAGATCCACATTCTCAGATGTCACTGAGAAGCGGCCTTTAATTTCCACCATAGTGCGCTTTGGCTTATCACCCAAAGAGCCTACATAACCTGTAATAGCCAACAGGATTATCATGCCTTCTCAACACGGAAATAAATAGAGCAATTGGCATAATAAATAAAGGGCTAGATTTACATTCCTACAACTATTACAACAATGTGCAGGGTAAGTCTATAGATAGATAAATGGAAACAGCAATTGAAGGTTTAAATCCTACCCGCAGACGATCGAATAGGAGCAGAAAGACTATTTGCAGAAGCGCGAGTTGAAAGTGACAGAGGACCACTAAGATTGTTGGCTCTTGAAAGACTATTTCCAGAAGGACGAGTTGGAAGTGACAGAGGACCACTAAGATTATTGGCTCTTCTTGTACCATTCTTTTGTTTATCAGATACAGATTGAACTCCCGCATCCCTGCCATGAGTAATACTGATGATAAAGAATCTTGGAATATACAATGCATAAGCTCATTTCAACTTGTATTTTTCAAGAAATCAGAAATCAAAATGATGTTTAGTGCCCTTGAACACATGTATCCAAATTCTGCGATGCTTCTTCAGAAGCCAAGAATTATTGAAGGGTTTTTATTAACAGAAAGTAAGTCAGATTAAAGTAAATCAGATAATTAAAATGGAACATGTTCAGTAAATTTTGTTGACACACCTTTCAATAATGTGGCCCCTTTCAGTCATCGAACTATTATGTGGACCAGATTGCAGAACTGGACCTGAGTATGTCCTCTGTTTTTGTCCGACTTCACTTCTACAATCTTTCCCATCAGGATCATGCTTCGATGTAGAGGGCAATGAATCATTTTCTGATCTGGGGTTTTTAGGTCCATAAGCCTTCTTTTCACTATAGGCACTCCCATTGTTGGAAGACAATACTTCGCTTGCTTCGGGGCCATTTTGACCTGGATTTGCTGCCGCAGAAGAATGCTCACTGAAACATAACAGAAAGCTATAAATGAACTACCCTACGGCAACTGAAATATGCATGGAGGCCCACTCCAGTTGTCCCTTTGTATTCAAGATAAATCAATATGAAAAATGAAAAAATAGAAAAGTATTGGGAAATCAGAACAAAGTTAATATTGAAAGCCAAAGGATACTAAAACATCATAGATTCACTCAACCTGCAGTTATTTCCGTTCGATGGTGTTGACTTTCCAAAATAACCATCAGAAGATGTATCCTGGTAATAGCGCATTCAAAAATAACTTGCACATCAACCATATACTTTTCTCTTGCTATAAAAACACACAGAGCAAGCACATGTATTTTGCTATTTCAAAATTCAAATAGTGAAAAACTATGAAATATAAAACAAAAGGGTTGCATATCTTTTATTTTTCATATACTCAGTGAAGTGAATCCAGAAATGCATCCACAGATCTACACATAGCATTTTGGCCCCGCTTAAACATTTGAAAACCACATGGTAACATTTTCTATAGTGAATATATACATATGATAGATACTATTATAAATGATTTGTTTAATCACTCTGTGTAGCTTTCTTGTGAAGCTTACAGGGCTAAGGTATTTGTTACCATAAAGAAAAAAGAGTCAAGCAAACCTTATCAATGTCAGTTATTCTACAAGTGTCATCATCTTCTTTTATTTCAGGTGGATCATCATCACAAATCTGCAAAATTATATAGCTTACTTGTAAGGCAAAAACACCGCCAACTTTAGAAAATACAAGTAAGGTGTCACAATGATAAAATATAAGAAAACCTATTGCTTTACCAGTGATGCCTGAGCCTTTAGATCCTCAATATCAAAGTTCCATGCACTGACACCTCGTTGGTACTCACTCTGTCACATAAACCATCGAACCTTCAAATAGTCGCATAGATGGATTGAAGGACGGAAGTAAATATTGTGTCTATGTCTATAAAAATACATGATGGTATGCTAACGAAACAATACAGTAAGCAAAATACATCTTGCGAGTAGTCATGGTATTATCTAAGCAACTACTCCTGCTAACGGAACAATACAGTAAGCAAAATACATCTTGTGAGTAGTCATGGTATTATCTAAGCAACTAAACATAATGTAGTTGATGGTTTATATATGAAATGAATAGTTGATAGTCATGTGAGTGTTATATCCATATCCTAGAATCGCACAGATCTTGCGGTGTCCAAGGGCTTAGCTTTCAGAATCCACCCTTGGTTTGTGCTTTCAAATTTCTGCAGCTCTGAAGAGGCACACATAGTAGGGAATAGAAACGCCTCCCTAGAACAAAAGAAGTTTGCAACTTCCTGACGAGCTAAATAGATATTTCATATGAACCATTGCTTCCAGTCACCTATTTTATCACAAAACCGTGTCATATAGCTTACGAGCCATCGTTTTATAGCATCAATTTTATCCCTAAGAAACTAACATTGTATGGGTTGAGTCTTATTTTGTAGCATGGTTCCTAATTGCTCTCCCCTAGTCCTTGTTCAACCAATAAACATTAGGAAATACTAGCATACTCGGGCATTGACATAATATTATCACAATCTACATTTCTTCTTTAATAAAACAACCATTTTTCTCATATATATTCCTACCATCTTTTATGAAATTTGTTTTCAAGCCGCATCTTTAATGTTCACAAGGTCCAAATATAACGAAGCATAAGATTCATCAATATTTAGGATACATCTAGTCTGCTTCAGAAAAAAATAAAGTTCGAGTAGAGAAAAATAGGCAAAGTACACTCTCACGAACCATAGAAAGTGCTTCTTGTTCTGAAGAAGGCATTCTCTTCAAAGCTAGCTGTGCTGCATCCTTTAGCTAGAAATACAGAGTCATTCACTAAGAAACACTATCACAAGCATTGTGTGAAATAGAAATAAGAAAAAAAAATACATAGAAACAAACCTGGAGTGCCTTTACACGGTCCGAAAGAGGGGGCAAATCAGTTAAAATGCTCTTAACAGTTAGCTCCGGAGGTTTTGCATTCTTGAAAAAAGAATGCTTAAGTAATTTTTCGGCTGTTGGCCTCTTCGTTTGATCTTTCACCAAGCACATTGCAACCATTTCCTTGAAGGACTGATTACAACTGAAAAACTTTCATTAGAAGAGAAACCACAATGATCTAACCTAATGCCCAGACTCTGTATAAATAATGACTGACACAGCATTCTAGAACAGAAAGATTGCGACAGAAAACTATAATCAGAAATAATTCACTGCACAAGGATTAACCAAAAGGATTAGTACTACCTTTGAGAATCTTTTATCACGGTCATAGTCAAGACCTGGAGGAGCATTTTGGAGTGTCATGAGAAGAACCTGAGCCACCAAGAAACTCCACAGTTAACACTGAACTCACACACGTGAGGTGAACTTCATGCAAATAATTATTGAGGCAGAAAGTTTGTAAAGTTGGATAGCCAACTTCATAGATAAGACTATCTGACACCTATAATACTTTTACATGCTGATTAAAATCATCAGCAAGTCTAAATAAGTATTCATGAAAGAATGTGTGTCCATGGGGAGAATTTCTAGGATCTCTCTTTTTCTAGCGTGTCCTGTGAGGATTAATGAAGAGGCTACAAAAAGAGTCTCTAATTAGCAGTACTAAGATTGGATAGCAAAATGATTAAGACCACATATTCTTGCACTGTAACTTTCAAAATAAGCTACTTACTGAAATTTCAAATAAAAGAAAATTGATGCAATCAAGCATTCACGCTACTTGGGAAGTATTATTATATTGCTCTATTCCATAAGAACAAATAGGAAAAAAAGATTTAAGATCTTAATTTGCAAAGGAAAATGACTCGTTACCTTCATAGGAGGGTACTTCGAAAAGGGAGCATGTCCATGTGCCAGCTCCAGCGCAGTTATTCCAAATGACCATATATCAGCTCTGTACAAAGGAGTCGATAGTTGTTAGAAGATGTAGCTTACAATACAACCAATAAAATTAAAAGTACACATAAAAAAGCTAAAACGCATTAAACAAACATGATTATTACATCAGTACAATCATAAGCAGTATAATTGAAAACCGATAATAGGGAAGTTTTCCCAGAAACCTCAAACTAGACCAAACCAGAACCTAGTGACCACCTAGTTTCTGGGAAGAGTTCCAACTTGATGATGTGCTGCACTCATTTAAACACGACTAGTAAAACCAAATTACAATATAGTATTTGCTCGATCTCAGGTTTATTAAGCAATGCTAATTGTCAAGCAGGGCAGAACTAAGAATGTGTGCGTAGAAAACATAAGATAGGTATTGATATTCACTTATTCAGCACGTACTTGAAATTATATCCAGTACCAGGCTGGAGAACTTCTGGAGCCATCCTAAACACCAAGTAAAATAAGAAAAAAAACATGTCAAATTATGCATAAAATAAATAATTTATATTGAACCACTAGATGAAGAAATTTATAGAAAAGAAACATAGTTACCAGCACGGTGTTCCAACAAATGTATTCCTAGCCCTTTGCCTATCACCCCTATCAAACATGCAAGCAGAGACACCAAAGTCCCCAAGCTTGACTACACCGGGATTATCAATAAGGATATTACCTGCCTGCAACAATGATACGTTGAGAAAAAGAAAAGCACTGCCAAAACTAATCTCAAACGAATCCTACAGAGCTAACCTTCACATCACGATGAATATGTCCTTGCCTATGGAGGTAGTCTAGGGCTTTGAGTGTTTCCTTTAGAATAGAGGCAATAACTGGCTCCTCAAAACCATCAGGATATGCAACCTTCATTAGGTGCAAACATGAACCCTCTGACATGAATGGCATTACCACCCAAAGATTATGACCCACAACAAATGAGCAGTAAGACCTGATGACGTTAGGGTGATCTATCAAGCTCATAGTTTGAGTCTCCTTTCTTAGATCATCCTGCATACAATAGATATATACTACAGTGAGACATTAATGATGGTGTTCGTTTTACAAAGGGGCAGAGCAAGAGAACCAAAATAGGCTTGCAACAGTACATATGCTTAGTTATTAATTCTGGAAACTGTTTTCATGTACATGTTCTGGTGATGTTAGGCTAGCTAACACAAGATGCTGCTATGATGATCCACACCAATGGGGATACAATATTTTTCATAACAAAAGCTACATTAAAAAGGATATGGCATGTTTGTAGCACAACTAATCGAGATCACTAAGTAACCACATCCCATCCTAGAAGCCCCAGGCAGCTACAGGCCTAATTGCAAGTGGCCAGCATCAACTGTACAAGTGAGCCAACGGGGACTGATAGTACCTACTAGCTGCCAACGTTTCCTGATTACTCCCAACCCCGCTAACGAGTAACAACAGTGAACTAGTGAAGAGGCCGACAGATTTTTTTCCTGATTATTCACAACTCAGCTAACGAGTAACGACAGTGAACTAGTGAAGAGCCCGACAGTTTTTTTTTTAGATAATGGAGGAACAAAGTTCCAGCCTCTACCATAAGAACCCGACAGTTAGCTGATCGCTTCGGCAAAACAAAAATTCTACAGTTAGATCGATCATTCAACTAATCGCAACAACATCAGGTGCTTCTAACCCACCTCTACATCCATCATTAACAAAAGCCAACAATCACTATCGAACCCTAAATCGAGCGACGAAGGAGTGAAGTTTCCAGAGGAGCTCACGAGGTTACTGTTGACCCGATCGAGATCCAGGCACTTCACAGCGACCGTCCGGCTGGTGGGAATGAACTCGGCGCGGTAGACGACGGCGTTGGCGCCGTAGCCCACTTCCTCCAGCAGCCGGTAGTCGGCGGGAGACACGGTGAACGCCGGAGCCGGCGCCTGCGTGAGCGTGGGCGCCGAGGACCGCCGCATGCTCCCGCTCCTCACCATGGTTCCACGCGGAGCGTGCTCGGGACCACCGGCACCGAGCTCCGGCGATCGCCGGCGGCGGCTGGGAGATTGACCCGTGTCGTGTCGCGCGCTGGGGACTGGAGAGGGAAGCGAGGGAGAGGGAGGAGGAGACTGGTGAAGATTGAGAGGAGAAAAAGGAGTGGGGATTTTGGGAAAGAGAGGGGGTAATTATTTTGGCGTGACGTGGCAGACGTGGGACCCAAGAGGCGGGGACTAATTGGTTGCTTACCTGCGGTACAGCTAATGACGTGTGGGTCCGCTCGGGTGGGGTCCGTGATGGCAGTCTCAGTGGTAGCTGGTGGCTTTGTGATTTGAGTGGCCCGGGAGCGGCAGATGCAGCCGACTGTCTGAGAGATCTCCGCCTCCCGAGTCCCAATATTGGTCTGTGATCAGGATCGTGTGCGGGGGGTGTGTTTCTGTGGTTGAATATGTTTTCTTTTTCATTATTGTTCCTCTGGTCATTCGTTTGGCAAAAGAAAAGGACCCTGGGCTACAAAAAAAATACTCCTAAATTTTATTTATTTTCAGATACATAATAAAACTGGCGGATATATGTATACATATGCTCGTCTAGTCATCCAGGAAATCCACTCATACACATACCTATAATCATCTTCAAAAGATTATACCGATATATAATTTTTTAAAAATCCATATGTGCTAATGTTTACAGCACACAATAGCATGTGGAAGTTAGTCAAAAAGTCACTATAATTGCAATGGCAATAGCATCAACGATAGCCAATAATAGCCAGAGGATAGATAATAAGATACAGTATCTAATACATGAGATATCTAGAGAGAGAAATTAAGCTAGCGGGTATACAAAGGCAATACTGAAAAGGCTAATAATACCGATTCCACAGCCACGAGTAGAGTAGCATGTGGTGCGCCCGCTGGGAGTCTGGGACACACACAGCGGCCACCAGGTCGGCGTGCAGATGGGATCCAGACCCGTCCAGAGCGGACCGGCTGCCTCTGCTGCGGGCTGGGCCTGGCTGGCTGGCTGGGAGCGAGCCGGAGGCCGGACCCAAGTACCACGGCCGGGTACGTACGCTCGTACGAAACAGGCGGCTCTGCTCTCCGGGCCCACCGCTGGCTACAGCCGCGGATCCGTACGACCCGCCGACTGGAGGTGGTTGGGCCGCTGCCGATGCCATCACGCGCGGGCGCCGGCCAGCGACGCAGCCTGCCTGCATGCCCGCGACTTGGCACAACGGCACAAGGGCCCAACGCCGGCGCGGCCGTCGTCGCGTGCGCGTCCATGTCCATGGCTGGGACTGGAGCGCAATGGAGCCTGCCCGGGACCGCGTCCACGTGCAAGCGCCAGCGCAGCAGCCAGCGGCGGCGTCACGACGACTCGACGAGTAGCTCCGGGCGCGCATCCGGATCCGCCTGGCGAGCGGCGGCGTCGTTGTTCGTGCTCCCTCGAGCCCGTGAGGCCGTGACGCATCACGCATGCCTGGTGAAACGTGTTGCTTCGACGGGACGGAACCGTACGTGGAAGAAGGTGAAGTACAGTAGTACTCGGTACAGTTGGCCACTTGGGTGCATGTGTGCATTGGCCATTAGCAGCGCGGTATGGATGTGATTGGTTTCGTCACTAATTTCTAGTCTAGCTAGTTTTTTAATGATTTCACCAATTTTTAGTCTAGCTAGCTTCCAAGCCTGAGCAGCTTTAGCCTGTCTCCAGCAAACCAATTCTTAGTTATTTTGGTTATTTATATTGTTGAAGTCTGGCTAGTAAATGATATATTTGGTTGTCTGGTTTGTTTTTGATAGAATCACCTCTTCTTCGTGCCGGTAAGTTTACCTTTCTCTCGGTTATTGTGTCGAACAGGTGGTGGGTGTACAATGAAAGTAATGAGAAGGCCCGAGCAACTCTAGTCCTCCTCCGCGCCATGGTCGCTGACACAACACTCGCCCCCTCACAGCTCGAGACTGCCACTGCAGAGCGAGAGAAAACATGATCTGGCCTTACCTGCTTCCAAGCGCATGGTTCACCACACTTCGTCTCGGTTTCTCGCCCACGGGGTGTATATATGGTGGGAAGTAGCATCATGCCCAGGTGGGTGATGGTTGTTGGTGCTGGCTCACCGTCATTGAACACACCCCGGGCTCGCCATCGTTGAACGTGGAGGGGCTCGCCAGTGAACACACACCACACATGGCACCACCATGGCCAGCGGCAAAGAAAGAGCCTACCTCGGACCTTGCCCCACCAAGACTGGTTGCCATAATGGAAGGGGAAGGGGAAGGGGAAGGGGAAGGGGAGCGAGAGGGATTTGGTGGTTGGAGCAAACGGAACCATCAAAGTCACCTGCTTCTAAGAGTGGCTTTCCTAGGACTTCGTCCCCACCGAGACTCCACGCCCATACGGCGGATGGTGGGGAGGAGTGTCGTGGCCGGATGGGTGACCACCGTCAGCGCGGGCTCGCCAGCGTTAGAACCTCGTCATTGAGATGAGAGGTGAGCACGTGGGTGAGATGGAAGGTGAGGAGAACAGGCACTAGAGCTAAACCAAACCTTGCTCTGGAAAAACAACCGTCACCTACATTTTTATGGAGCTTGGCTAAAGGGGGTTGGTGTCTTCCTTGAACCTAGCTTCAACCTCCAAACAGATAGCCAAATAATCTAAAGGTGGTTTACTGGCTTTACTAGAGTCCGGTTGAGAGTTATACCCAACTAATAAACAGACATATACACTTCTCGTTGCCAATCTAGCCTTAGAGATTATACTGTATGTGGACAGTGAAACCAATACAAAAGCCCACTAGCAAAGGCCTTGTTTAATTTCTACTGCAAAAAAATTAACCCATCACATCCAATGTTTGAACGCATGCGACGCATGTATAAAGTACTAAATATATACTAAAAATAATTAATTACACATATTGTGTGTAATTTGCGAGATAATTTTTTTAAACCTAATAATTTTATGTTTTGACAATGTTATGCCACAGTAAACATGTACAAATGATAGATTAATTATGCTTAATAAATTCGTCTCACAGTTTTCAAACGGAATATATAATTTATTTTTTATTAGTTTATTTTAATAGACTAAATAAGTACCAGAATATCTGACTTGATCCGCAAAAAACTTTCAAATCCAACTAAACAAGAGCAAAATAAAAAAATAAGGAGGTACTGTACCAACATCGGCACGTACGGCGGCCGACCAAGCTTTTGACGGTTGTGGCAAGTGATGCCATCGCGTCTTTGTCGTGTGGTCGCGCGTGCGCATCTCTCTAGCACCGGCTGTCTGCCCAACGTCCGATGCCATCGGTTTCGGCGATCTGGATTCCAGTGCCAGAAGAGTTTCCGCCCGTGCACGCATGTGTCAAGTTGTTCCACGCCGCATGTGTCGTTTAGGGCTCATGGTTGTCAAATAGAGCTAGCTAGGAGGAATTCTATTGGCTCTTAATAGCACTTTACAAATAGCTAGTGAGATGACGTATAAAAATATAATATAAAAGTAGCACTCTTATTGGTTATCGAGAAGAGAGATCACTTGATCTCTCTCCTTGATAGCCAATAAGAGTGGGATCTCTCTTCTCGATAACCAATAAGAGTGCTACTTTTATAAGTTGTGTTATCAAAATAGTATTTATTTATATGTCTCATCTAGCTAGCTATTTATAAGTTATCATTGAGAGCCAATAGCATTCTTCCTAGAGACCAAATAGCTAGCGATTTGAACACCATTGCGGACGCCCTTAAAGAGAGGCTTACTTGGGGCTTGTTTAGTTCCAAAAATATTTAGGAAACGCACTATAATGCTTCCGTTGTTATTTGACAAATTTTGTTTAAATATGGATTAACTAGGCTCAAAAGATTCGTCTCGACATGTAGATACTAAAAGTATAATTAGTTATCTTTTTACCGATTGATGTGACGGAGAATCTAGAAATATTTTGGGGAAGTTGGTGAAACTAAGAGCAACTCCAATGATTTTGCATTTTTGTTTGGCAAAATATGGTATTTGCCAACTCTCAAATTAATATGGCAAAAGTAAAAAGAGTAAATCTCCAACAGTTTTGCATTTAGACTTGGCAAAACTAAAAAATTGTGCGCGAGAGAGGACAATATCGAGCGGAAGTAGCACACGAGGGCGATTGCCAAGCGAGCCGCAGCTTGACATGTATGCCAAATATCACCCGATATTTGTCAAGTTGCTAAAAATACCAAGACCATTTGACAAACCGTTGGATAGGAGATTTTTAGACTTTTTTGCAAAAAACAAAAATGCAAAGTTCATTTGCAAAACCGTTGGAGATGCTCTAAACATGGCCTTGGATTGTTTTTTTAGGCGAAAGAAGAATTTTATTAAAATATAGTTGGGTACATCATCATATTACAAGTACTATGGAAATAACATATATCCAGAAACTGATTTTCATCTATATTTGCACTCATACTGTGAATGGTTCAAACTCTCAAATTCAAACCTATTTGACACTTCATATGGATGACCGCACAGACAAATACTCGACAACAATTATTTTAGGCCAGACAATAGATGTCCAACGGACGGCCCACATTTCTGCAGGTGGAGTTGAGAAACTTGTTCTTTCTCGTGTCTTCCTTCTTCTTTTTTCTGCCACCGAAGAGTGAGGAAGACCGATCTGAAACTTATTCTCCCTAATCCTTCACTGTGGCCAGATCCAACCACAACAAAACAGAGAAGAGACCGGAAAAAATTATTCTACGACGACGACATCATCTCCGCCTTGATGCCGTCATCCGAAAACAAAAATCTGCATGTCGTCATGCTGGTGAAGATGCTGACACCGAAGTTGTCGCCCCTATCTTCAACGAAACCGCCATGGAGAAGACAATTTCATCCTTCCCCTTCTTTGTTACCGAAGAGGAGAAGAGAGAGATAAATCTCCAATACTACAATACTTGGCATGGAAAGATTCAAACCCTAAAAACTCGATCTCGATCTATTGGTAAAAAAAATATTAAAAAATATGGATCTCCACTCTCTCTAGCCTCCGGCATAGACCGGAGGGAGAAGAGAGGGGATCAATGGAGGACGGCAGTGGCCCTTCGCGGTGGGAGCGACGGGCGGCGGCGTAGGCACGGAGCGGACTCTGCGATCACTTACTTGAATTGTTATTAGCTACAGTAGAACTTAGACAGCGAGATCACGGTTCACGGGAGCTGGCTTTTTATGCATGCATAATCTCTAGACCAATTTGTGAAAGTAAATCATTATGATCTATGTATACAATATATGCGAGTCAGTTTTTGAGAGGCAGAGATCAAGGACAAAGCAATATGTTGGATCCTCGAAAATATAATTGGTTGTGTTCATTATCAATTATGAAACAATATTTTTCTCTCGTAACAAATGAGTCCTATAAATTAGACGTAACTACAATAATTCATACCGAACAAAGCATAAAAGATCGATAGGCAAGTTCGATAGGGCTAAGGTGTTGTTTGTTTCAATAATAGAAACGACAACAGAAATGCAATCTGGCATACCAGCGCAACACAGTTACGGTGTAATTAAAACCGTCTTTTGTTTGGTTCGTTTTGGCAAATAAAATTTACATGCACTACGAGAGAATACACTTTTCATCCGCATCCACATTTGAATTTAGTTTGGGCTAGAATTGGATTCAGGATTAATAGAGCATTAATTCCAGTTAGTGTTACAAACCCGGACTAAAAGATCTACATTAGTCCAAGTTGGTGTTTCTAACTCGGGAACATATGCTATGCAAACTAGACTTTTGAGCAGACTATGCAAACTTTAATTAAGACCATAAGAATCTAATCCGATGACCGGTAATTTTAGCACTCAAACTCCCCCCACTCATCTTATCCGGCTGTTGCAAACCACCCCCATGAGTGGAGGGGTTTAAGTGTTAAAATTACTCACCATCAGATTAGATTCTTATGGTCTTGATTAGAGTTTGTATAGTTTGCACAAAAGTCTAGTTTACATAGCATATGTTCCCTTCTAACTCAGACTAAAGAGCTTCGACCCTTTAGTCTCGGCTGATAACATGAACCCGAACTAAACGGTGACATTTTTAGTCCCCGTTGGTAATTAAAGGTCTCTCACGAGTGAATTCAAAAGGAGAACGTCCTAAATTGTGTCGCATGTGTTGTGTAGCTGAGTTGATAAATAAGTTACGCGTGAGGCGCAAGACTCTGACTTCGAATCTCACTAAGCGCAAGGGAGATTTCCGAGGCTTAAATAATTTTTTTGTCTTATAAGGGTGAGCTTTAGTCGCAGTAAAGTGACCCTTTAGTCCAACATTAACAGTCTTGGTTCAGTCCCGCATTGGCAATTTCGGTTGGCAAAATCGGGATTAAAGGGGTTAGAACCAGGAATAAAGTCTGGTTCTCTATGAGTGATGTAGGCATCGATTGAGTCTCACATTGGTAGTCTGGGTTGGCAAAACCGAGACTAAAGAGGGTTATGAATCGGGACTAAAGCCCGATTCTCTACCAGTGATGTATATCCAATCACATATGGGACTGCCAATACGGGACTCAACAGAGACTGCCAATGCCAGACTAAAGATCCGATCACATATGGTATGATATACTTTAGTACAAAATTTTCGTTGTACTTTAGATAAATACTTTTTTGTAATTAAAATAAATTTATAAATAAGTTATACATGATCCAATGAGTATGGATTTTTTACTATAATTCAAAACCATTGTTACGGTAACAAAACCATCGTCTAAACTGCTTAAAACCGGGCTTTGGAGGTAAGATGTATTGTTTTAAAAGTTGAGGATGATGTTTTATCTGGTTTTGGAATTCAGGGAGGAAAAATAGACTTTCGCAAAATTGAATGAAGAAAAGTAGACTTTTTCTAAAAAAAAGAAAAAGAGGAAAACTGAAAAAAGACTAAATAGTCCAAATCGCGTGGTTAATTGCTTTTGCTACGAGCCAATTGTGTATTCGGGCCTAAGAACTAAAAGGGCCTGAGCCCAACTTGCATCCACACCACCACGGAACCTCACTCTGGGCACGAAAAACCTAGAACCGAACCGAAATACCCGAGAATCGAAACCAGAGTAACCGAACCGATCGGTGGTTTAGTACGGTTATTTCGGTTCCATGCCACGGTTAACCGAAATAACCCAAACTAACCGAATTACATGGCAGCCCATAGAATCAATGTATACTGTGAAAACAGCCCAGCCCATTCACTGTGCCGCTACGGCCTACCAGCCCAATCCCTAACGTAATCCTGCGCAGTGCGCCGCCCCCAATCCCTCCCCATCCATCCCCCGACCCGACTCCTCCAGGCGACTGCGCCGTCGCCGTCGCCTCGCGGCCGCGCGACGCCCCCTCGCGGCCTCGCTCCTCCGCGGCTCCGCCGCCCGTCGGTCCGCCCTCCGTCGTCCACTCTTCGCCCTCTGCTGTCTGCTCTGCTGGCCCGCGCCGCCCCAGTGCCTCGACCCCGAGTACGCGAGCACGAACGCGCGGACCGGCGTCGCTCCCTCCTGGCGGCGACTCTCGACCGGCCGACCCGACCGCGCGCCGCTCCCTCCTGGCGCCGATCCGCAGAGTGCGCGGTGAGCGCAGACCTCCTCCCTCCCCTTTCTGGCTTCCTCCCGTCAGCTCCGGTCGCCGGCCCTCCCCTTTCCGGCTTCCCCTTCCCTCTGGTCCTTCCTTTGACCTTTCCCCTCCGTGACGGCGTGAGGCAGTCAGGCAGGCACAGGAGGCCCGCACGGCCAGCCCCCCGGCCGGCCAGAACTCCAGAAGCACGACCAAGTGAAGCAGGCCAACAACGGCGCAGGAGGCAGGAGTTTCTGAGATTTCGGTTCTCTCCGTTAGAACCGAACCGAATTACCCGAAACCAAAATACCTCGGTTCTATATTTTCAAAGTAACTTATCGGCCGTTGCTTCTCAGGTAACCGAATAAGCTGGGGAACCGAAGAACCGAACCGATCGGTTTCGGTTAACCGAACGCCCAGGGTCCTGACCCGTGTAATTTGGCTCCCTGCTCCCTCGCCGCCGCCGCCGCCGCCCTCGCCCGTCGTCGCATCTCTCCCTGTGCTTCGGTCCCCAGGAAGCAAAGGCCTCGCCTCCTTTGTACCCGTCGAAGAAGGGGAGAGGAGAGGATGAAGGCCGGGAGGAAGAACCTGCGGCGGGCCTGCGACGAGGGCGCCGCCGTCACGCTCGCCGAGGGCGAGAGCTTCATGCAGGTCCTCACGCTGCGCGGCTCCAACGTGATCGAGGTGAGGCGCTTATTGATGTTTCCCCGGGCTCCCGGGTTTAGTCGCGCACCGTCTAATCAGCATGCTTTCTTGCTAGGTGATGGACGGCGAGGGCATCAAGTCCCTGGCCTTGTTCCCTGCCAAGTTCCAGAAGAGCTTCTGGATCAAGAACGGTGAGTGATTAGTGAGGTGTTGGTTAGTTCTCCTGGATACACTGGAACTGGCTTTACGACTTAACTCTCTGTCTGCTCTGAATCCGCAGGGAGTTTCGTGGTTGTGGATGCTAGCGGGAGGGATCAGGCTCTGGAATCGGGGAGCAAGATTGCGTGTGTTGTTTCACAAGTCCTCTTCCATGAACAAGTTCGGGCTCTGGAGAAGTCTGGTAACTGGTAAGTTTCTGGGTTCTTTTGATGCAATGATGCTTGATAATGGCAAGTCAAATGCTCGCGTACGAAATTTGTATAATAGCAAGAAGAACAATATTTTGTTAACTGAATTAAGAGTTAATTTGGTAACTGAAATTCAAAAAAATATTTACTTATAATTTGGATATTCAGGCTATTATCCAGATTAGCTGAATGCAATTATCCAGCAAATGTATGCTATTTTTTTTCTTTGCAATTCAGTCAAAACGTATAATAACTGGATGCAATTCATCATAAATATTTTATAAGAACAATATTTATAATTCAGTCAAAGGTATAATTTGGTTACTGAATTTCAAAAAAATATTTACTTATAATTTGGATAATAGCCTGAATTATCCAGCATCATTGCATCCAGAGTCAAAAAAATTTGGATAATAGCAAGAAGAACAATATTTACTCCCTCTCCAGTTTAACTCTTGAGCAAGTACTCACAGTTCTGGCTTAAGAGTTAAATCCAAATTTAGGATACGTTGTAGGAGTACTGGAGAGGGATTTCACCCGGGTCAGCACCTTTAAAGTTAGCTGGCTGTAAATATTGTTCTTCTTGCTATTCTTTCGTGCAATGTGCCACAAACTGTGGTATATATATCTTATAATAGAATAACCACTTGACTGCTGCAACTTTTGTTTGTCAATTTGTTTGCCTCATGCCTCAACAAAGGGTAACCAAATGCATATCTTTTTATGCACATGATGGATGGTTTCCTTCGTGTTAAACTGTTAATTGATCGAATCTACATGAAACATAAAAGGAAGAATCAAGAAACAATGCGGAATAGTTTGCACCCATCTAGGTTGAGATAAAAAAACTTCCTTTTGTAACTGAAGCTGCTGCTGGTATTGGTATATCTCATATGTAACTATATCCAAATGACAGTGCACCTGCACCGCCAATTTACAAAGCGACCGGTGACCGGTTTAATTACCTATGTTCTACATGCATTGAGTGTGGTATCGTATGCCATTGGCATTCAACCAAAATTTTGCTTTTACAACAAGCCCTCATTATTGATCATCTAATTCTTTGCATCTTGGATATACAATTCACTTGCTTCATAATAAAAAAAAGGGTCAGTGAGTAATAAATTTGAACAGCGCATATAGCTTTTACCTGATCAAATGTCCACAGAAGAATTATTTTGGATATAAAGTTGAATTTTGTTTTGTATTTTCTATTTTGTACCGGGTGAGAAAAAAAATAATAGGATTAGAGCTACTAATTGATCTTATAAAATATTAGTTCGCAGACAAGTATCAGCACTGGAGACCTAGTGTAGCATTGCTGAATTTTGCTTACCTTGACATCCCGAAACTAGTCTTCTGACCAATTCATCCCTTCTTATATTAGGCCAGATATTTTCAATTCAACTCTGAACGAACCTTCAGAGGCGGGAACACAAGCACAAACTGCCCAGATCGATGTGGAACCAGATTCTGATGAAGATGACGATCTTCCACCACTTGAAGCAAACACAAACAGGAATAGACCGTATGAACTGTATTCTGATTCAGACAGTGGTTCTGATGCTTAAACTAGTTTAGATTGTAGCATGCCATTCATGTTGTAATTTGTGATGAGAAGTACCAAAGGTAATCCTGTGGGTGTTCTCACAACAACTAAGGTTCAGTTGCCATCTACATGCACGCCTGCTGTGTTTTCTTGTTCATGTTGTTGATTGTTTTCTCTAAAGATAATTTGAGTGCCTGCGCTGTCGAAGATATTCGTGATGTGAATGGATTGACTGGACCTCGAGTGCTGCTATGGCATTTGTATCGTGATGTGAGAATGCTCTTTAATTTTGCTATGGCAGTATGGCACTTGTATAGTTGTATTGGCCGCTCGTGTTTTGTTTCCACTGAAGCTGCCGCTGCTGACCTGGTAAATGGGAATCAGAATGGTGTGCAAAGAATCCTCATTGTGACGGCGTGTTCCTCAAACCAGTGTGCGTGAGTTGCTGTGGTTGCAAGAATTTTATGGCCCTGGCTGCTGTCTTCTGGATAAGGACCCTGCAAACTTGCCAGCTGATGTACTGAAAAATCTTGCACCGTGACGGCGGTGGTCGCGGAAAACTCGGATGTTTTGGGGTCAAAACCAGAGATTTTTTTACTGAAAAATCTTGCACCGAGACGGCGCTCGTCGCGCAAAAAGGATGTTTTGAGGTCAAAACCAGACTTTTCTTTTAGTTTGGAATGTGAAATTGTGGACGGAGGATGGGAACAAGTAAACTGGAAATTTCATTCGATTAACTATAACCAGCGATGATCCTGGGAGCAAGTCAGACAGTGGGACTGGTACACGCAGAGGATGGAGAAAGAGCGAGTCTTCGTTGAAACAAAGAAAATGTACACTCATGAAGCAGAGTGAAATCTCTGCGAAACCTGTACAGAATTTCCTGAAGGTACACCTGACCTGAAGAAGCTACAGGCAAAATTTTGGTCTTGGACTTGGCGCAAAGAAGGCGCCGGTGATCGGGCGGCGATCACCAGAAGGCGCGCTTCCGCCGGAAGCGCCTGGCCGTGGCGAGGAGGCCGACGCCGAGGCACACAGCCCAGACGCCCATCTCCATCGCCCACCTCACCGTCTCCATCTCAACCTCCTCATGATCATCCTCCTCCTCGTCGTGTTTCCACGGCTCGCCGTCATCCGACGCGTCCCCGACCACCTCCCACCCGTCGTTGTCGCCGTCGTCACCGCAGGCGCCGCACTCGCAGCGGCCCCAGCCGCCGAGGTCCGTGGCCTCCTCCGGTATCCCCTCCAGCCTGGTGGCTCCGCACCGCATCCTGCCGCGGCCGGCCGCCCGGGCCTTGTCCCGCATGAGCACGCCGCCCTCCGCGAGCACCACCACCTCGGCCACGCACAGGGACGCCGAGGCCGGGCCCCGGCGGCACTCCACGCGCCAGCCCTCGCCGCCGCGGCGGCGCGAGAAGACGCCCTCCGCTGCGACCTCGTCGTCCCCGGCGAGCACCTCGAAGCGCGCGCCCTCGGCGGCGGCGACGCGGTCGGCGCTCGCGTACGCGTACGCGTCCACCCGGCGCAGCGTGACCTCGGCGGGCGCGGCCGGCGGGAGCGCGCGGCCGTTGAGCCCCAGCGCCGCGCCGCCGATGGCCGGGTGGTAGGCGAGCGTGAGCTCGGCCGGCGCCGTGGCCGCGGGGGAGCAAGCGGAGGAGAGGCGGAGGTAGAAGGCGCGGACGTCGAGGCGCGGGGACGCGGGCCGGCGGAGGAAGCCGCCCTCTATCGCCGTGGCGCGGCACATAATAGTCGGTGCACGGTGATCGTGGGCGTGTGGTGCTTCGTGCTTCCTGCTGCTGCTCTCTCACGATCGTGCAGTGATGACCGAGGCAGGCCAGGCCGCTTGTGTGTTCAATTCTGCGGGGCGCTGGGAGGGAGAGCTTTGGTGATAAAGCCGAGCGCGGGGGCGGGAGATGCCGTCGGGTCGTCCGGTGGGCGCGCGGGGAGGGTGGGCGCGTGGTTTTCCGCGTGGCGCCCGGGGTTTTTGTGGCGCAGTCGGCAGAAACGGGGTGTTGTGTTGTGTACTTGTGGTTGTGGAGCACACAGTTTTGTCCCTGGACTCTGGGGTCGCGCTCACGTGGCCTCGGCGCCGGTGGTGGTGGGCTGGTGGCAGTGGCACTAGCCGGTCGCGGGGGCGGGGCAGCGTTCGTCTTCTCGTGGCGTCCTTTTCTGCTGGGCAGAGATGCATCGTCGCCGGACCTCCTCCCTAGAGCTAGCGGTGGACTGGTGGTGTCAGCTGACGTCTGAGTGAGACAGACTCGTAGAGTGCGCATCCACCATCCAGGCTGGCTGCCGGGACAGGTGTGCACTGAGCCTGAAACATGTCACCACCAGGCCGGACTTGGTCTTCGGGGTTGTTTAGTTTCCCAACTTCCCCAAATATTTCTAGATTTCCCGTCACATCAATCTTTAGCTGAATGCATGGAACATTAAATGTAGGTACAAACAATAACTAATTGTACTTTTAATATCTACATGTCAAGATGAATTTTTTAAGTCTAGTTGATCCATGTTTAGACAAAGTTTGTCAAATAACAACGAAGGTGCTACAGTGCTAATTCGAAATATTTCCCCAAACTAAACAAGGTCTTCGTAGGCGTATGGCCTCCATGCGCCGCGCCGGCCTCGCCGCATGGAGCCAAATACTGTTTTCCCCGCTGTCTTGTTTCCTGTTCCTGCTCTCGCAGGACGCCTGAGTCTACGGTCGCTATAAGAGACACATGCGCACTTCGGTTGCGCCGTTTGTTTTCGTAGAAAAATTAAAGATGGAGGTCAGGATAAGATTGGTAGATTGGGCTAATGGTAATGAGTACTTTATTGGGTACTGGTTCATCAATAAAAATAATATCATCAAAATCCTTAAACCCGTAGCGGGTAAGAAATTTCCCCGGACTCGTACCCGGCTGGATAAATTCCATCCATTGGGTCACATATATACCCATCAACAATGCAATCAATCTAACTTGTACAGTCTCCATGCAATATATTATAACAACAACAAGCACATGATCTTAACAGGAGCACATAAAGTTTAGGCGAAATTGTAGCAACGATCAAACATCAGTTGCATAATACGATAAATCCATAATCCTTACATCAAGTAGTACGTTAGTAGCAGTAGACAATAAGACATTACATAAACTCATAAGTCTTACATTAATTGATAGTAGAGAGTAGTACTATTGGACCTGGACATGTATTCGATCCTTTAGATATTTTTTACCCATGGACTGACGAGTATGAGAACTATAGAAATGTACACATACCCACGTACCTGCTGGGTGAATGTTTCCCTTATTTAGAGACTCATAGGTGTAGGTTTTTCCCTAATTAGAGATCTTAATAGAGTAAATACCTATCGGATCTCGGGGGAGGGGGGTGTTGTGTACTTGTGTGTGCGCTGTGGGTTGGGGCTTTTATTCTGGCATTATTTCTGTGTGAATGAAAGACATCACTGTTATGTTTAGTTGTGGTCTGTCACGCGAAGAAGCATAAGACAGACAACCACACGTCGAGAGGACACGGTCAAGTGACGGTAGAGATGGCCTCTTCTACGGGCAGGGATCCTCCCGTGGGTATAATTTTTATTATATGCAGGTCAAACTTTACTAACTTTAACTAGGTTTGTAAAAAATGCTTGCAACATTTATATCTCTAAATAAGTTTATTAAAAAGTATATTTAAATATTTATTTAATGATACTAATTACGTATAAATATTAATATTTGGTTATATATAATTGGCTAAAGTTTTTTTTTGACTTTTTGAAATCGAGGATAACTTTTTTTTTTAAGAAATTTCACAACGAGCCGCGCGGTGCATCTGGTACCCCACACACATCCGGAGATGCCACTCCCAAGACTTGTTCGGTGCTGTGTACAGCGGACTGACAAACAGTCCAACACCAAAGGCATTAGGGGTCACAAATGATGACAACTCAACAACACAATACAGTACAAACATTTTCATAACACGTGGCTAATTATTTCACTGCAAGGATACACTAGGTGGGACTCAGCCAAAAGTTGAGCCATCTACAGCCACCGTACAACACGAGCACGGGCACTGTACTGTCTACTCTACGCACAAAGGACCGCACCGTCGTCATCATCTACCTAACCCACCCTCTGGTCTTGTTCCCGCCTGGTTGCTGCTGCTTGGTGACTCTGGAGCTCGGAGCCGCCTTGTGCGTAGCAGCGGCAGCCGCCCTCGACGACGCCGTCGACCTCACCAGATTCTTCACATGTGGATGAGGTTCGGTCGACTTCCTCTTGAGCCTCGCCTCACGCTCGGCCGGCAGGCTCCTCTTCCTCCCAGCGTTGTTATGACCACCGCCTGGGACGCCACCGTTGTTCTCTTGCTCGCCGCCACCCATGGATGCGATCCTGGCGTCTCCTTTCCTCTTCTTCTCGTTGCCCGCTTCAGGAGCCTCAGGAGGAAGTGAAGGGTTCTCAGTGTGAGGCTGCTGCTTGTTAAGGGCGTCAGAGCTCCTCAGGATCCGGTTCTCCTTCTCGCTCATCGCTTCGTCCCTAGGAAAGAGCGGCGGCGGCACCTTTCCGTTTACAGGAGTGGCGACGGCGTTGGACTCCACTGTCATCATGTTTGTGTCCCGCTCCTTGGTCTTGCTTTCAAGATCTCTTAGCTGGAATATGGAGAGGCCAAGCTCCGATTATATTACTTCCCCCCCCCCCCCCCCCCCCCCCCCCCCCCGCCATGCTTAAATAGTTACTCCCTCCATCCCAAATCATAAGGCATTCCGAGTATCTTGGAGAGTCAAAGTTTTTCAACTTTGACCAAAATTATAGAGTAAAGAATCTAATTGCACTTGATTGGTATCATAAATATTATTATCTTATTATATAAAAAACTTTGACTCTCCAAGATTTTTGGAATGTCTTATAATTTAGGATGAATTTAGGATGGATGGAGTAAATAAATGCAGTACTGAATACAATGTAGCAGCTCTGAGAAAGAAGGATACCTTAATCTGAAGCATTGACTCGGTTCTCTGTGTTTCCAACAGCTCGTGCCCTATTTCTCTTGCCTACATTTTTTGGGGGCATAAGAAGATCAATGGTAGACAGGAAATATGCAGTGGAATCAATGGTAGATGGCACAACATCTATAGAGGAGATACCTTTAGTTCCGCGACTGATCGCTGGTGTTCTTGTTCTTTCAACTTGAGCTCCAGCTCCTTGATCTGAAAAGAAAAGAAAAACTTCATAAACCAAATCCAAAACTGTTGACAAATCGCACTATTATTTCCCTTCTGAAATAGAAGGCATGAAATTGGTCGCAAAATTTATAATACAGTAGAATCCAAGAAAGCACATCATTCAAGGAGTCACCTTCAGTTCTGCAACAGATCGCTGGTGTTCTTGTTCCTTCAGCCTGAGCTCCAACTCTTTGATCTGACAAAACAAATAATAATAATGATAAGACCCATTCATATACCAGATCCAAAGATAACATCTTTGTAGAACTCACACTTAGTTCCACAACTGATCGGTCATGTACTTGTTCCTTCAACTTGTCCTCCAACTCTTTGATCTGAGAAAAGGAAAGGAAAAAAATCATAAAACCACTTCGAGCATGCTGCTAAATGCCATTTAAAATTACTTGTAATTACCGTTTGCTTAAGAAGTGCAACCTCAGATTCTGATTGTTGTGGCTGTCTAAGCTTGCATTCTAAGTCCACAATCTGAGAAGGGATGAGCATGGGAACATAAAAAATCCAAGTCTCCTAATTAATATAAGAAGCTGCAAGAACACTAACTATTCATGCTCCTAGCATGCAAGCAGCAGTAACTACTTTCACTCGTACCTTCTGCTGAAGTGCAGTACACATTTCTTCTTTCTCTTTTAGTTTTCCAGAAAGCTGACGCTGCTGTTTCTCTGATGTAATTTGAGAATGTGCCTTGGAATCTAACTGGCCCTCAAGCTCTTTTACCTAACATATGTTTTGAAAGGCTGTCAGGCACAAGTGAAAAACAATAACCAAGAAACACCAGAAGGACCAACTCTTCAAATATTAGCCTGGTTAATTATGTACCTTTTCTTGCAAGTTTTTGCAAATTTGCTCTTTCCCTTTGGCTTTGGTTTCCAAATTCTGTAAGTTTTCTTCTAGTTTTCTCAAAGAATCATCCTTAAGTCTGAGTTCTTGCTTAGCTCTTTCAAGCTGACATTCATTCAGCAGGAAACAAATGTAAATATATCAATAGGCCAGCTTCAAGCAAGTTGCTAAGTACAGTGTGCAAGATAATCCTGAAAGTTAACTTAGGGAATGCACAACTAAAACTCACAGTCTGTTTGGTCTTCTGAAGTTCAACTGTATCAACCTGCTTCTTTGCTGGTCCCAATTCAATACGCCGAACACGGCTGGCAAAGTTTAATGAACTCAAGGTTTCAGCAACATCATTGTCAGATGGGCTAATTTGCACAAACATTAATGCTTTTGAATCTCCTCCTATTATCAATGTCAAAAGCACAGAAAGAAAATTAATCATGTGGCCAATTGAGGAAAAAGTTAGACATAATCATGGTAATGGTTTTCCCTGAGCAAGCAGTTCATCTTACCTAGAGAATCTTGCAGCAAGTGTGTCAATTTGGAATTTCTGACCAGATAAGGCATATAAATAGTGAGCTATAGCACAAAGGAGTTAAATAGTTACATATGCAGTTATATGAATACCACAAACCTGTAGGGTATATGGCTGTTTTTTGTAGCAAGAGCTGAAATGACATCACCCAATGCAGAAAGTGATCTGTTAATATTTTGTGCTTCCTTAAGCCGTTCGCCTTGGACGTCAGTCTTGGCTAAACGCTCACTTCCAGCCAAATCTACAAGCCAAAGCTTACTGCTTGTACATTCTCCATTAAGCAGGTTCTTAGCCCTCACCGTGATGCATAGCATGCTGAATAAAAGTTATAAAGATTAAAAGAAGAACCATTTGAACAGCAAGCAATCAGCTCACAAATAGAAAAGGATACTATAATGAAAACAGTGTCCAACCAGTGGGAGCGACTGCTGTGCTCATTAACATTGTTTGAACCAACAGCCCTTGCATTGCTTCCAGTTTGCAAAACTTTCCAAACCTCATTTATGTTCTCAATTTTGGCCTCCACTAACCCAGGGACATGATTTTGTCCTTCACTGTTCGGCTTGATCTCCAGCCTAAATGCAAAAGATGAATGTTGAGTTAACACAGCTCCTACTACTACTAAAAAAAACAGGATCCATAAATAAGTTTTCATACTTTTTAGATGGAGACGTGGCAAGAAGGTCTCTAATCTGTTCATTGTAAACCTCAAGAACACTAACAGATAAGTCATATGTGACACTTTCTTTCCTCTCCTCTGCAATATCGAACAGTTCTTCCAGAGTTCTATAGTTAACACCCCTATTACTCTCAGTCCCTTCCATGGTAAAAGTCTTTCCTGTTCCTGTCTGTCCGTACGCAAAGATGCAGACATTGTAGCCATCTAAGACAGATGTGACCAGTGGAGACGCATCGGCGTACACAATATCTGCTCATTAATTCAAGTTGCACATTAGACAACAAAAGTCATATAAGGTGAGTTGTTTTGTTTGAACATAATAATTTAGCACTTTTGCTTTTTAGCCAAACATGTACCCAGCAAGCAATCTTCTCCTTATAATGTTAAACTCAAATAACTGAATGCGTAGACTATTGTGTCTAACACAGTGTCAGGATAACGATTGTAAAATAAACTACAGCTTCATTCAAACATCAAAGTTATGACAAATATACCTTGATCATCCTTTGGCGTAAAAACTCTATCAAACTTAAAGGTCTTTTTAGTTGTTCCACCATTTGCAATTACAATGTCACCATCACTGGATCCATCGAAATCAACTACACATTTCTGGCCTGATGACACCTCATCTTTGCTTAAGGGCCGGCATCGACAGAAAACCCTGATATTTCCTGAAAGAGTTGAGAATACAGATACGGAATTCATTCTCTCAGGTAAATGTTAAGAGTAAGCGCAAAGAACTGGATAAACAAAGAATAATATATACCTTTTGTCTCCTGAACAATGTTATGAAGTTTTTTTCTCTTCTCCATCTCTTCGTAGTACTTCAGTTTTAAATCTTCACACTGTGCAACTGCAATAATTAAACCATACATTGTTTACTTAACAGTTGCAAAAGGCTGCAAAATGACACTTCAGAAGTTCAAACGTTACCTAGGGCCTGAACTGCTCCAATCATCTTGCTCAAATCAGGAATTGCATTCGCACAATCATGTGCTTCAAGGGACAACAATGTCTGCTCTTGTTTCATGGCCTGTGGATTAAGGAGTGAAAAAAATATTAAAGCTATTCCAGAAGTTGCTGTGAAAACTGATAACACATGCATTAAATCAGCTTTACCTTTATTTTCTTTTCCAAATTAGATATAGCAGCAGCCCATAATTTCTTGTCATTTTCATATTTATGGGAAACATTTCTTAGTTGGTCACTCTCTCTACCAAGAGTTTGCACTGTCAGAAAATGGGTAAAAGTTGTGAGCATATGCAACTAATTAACATGTGAAGAGGATCACTGAACTGGCATAATCCATACCAAGATTCTCCATTTCAGCACCCTTTTGGTGAAGCTCTATTTTAAGTCTGCCAAGCTCCTCATTGGTAGTGTCTACAGAAGACCATGCCATATAACACTCATTTGACTTCATATTGCATTGGCTGGTAAGCTCCTCAATCTGCTTCTCATACTTTGAGATCAATTTACTTGTCCTAGTCTGCATGCTCATAGAAAGACCACACATAAATATCATAATATCACATATGAAGCTGCAACATTATGTGAAAGTTCTGACCTGGGTAGTTGAGACATCAACATCAGCTGAACATCTTTTACACAAGACATTGCCATCTGTAACTGAGTTTGCTGCCACGAGTGTAACACCAAGGTTATCATTCTGACAATAAGTAAATTGCACCAAATCAACTCCTTACCTAATAAAAGTGGTGCTTTGCGAATACAGATCCCACAAACCATGGGACTTCCTCTTACTCCTTTGAAATTGATCATAATAGTGCCATTCATCTCAGCAGTAACCCTAATATCACGCACTTGAAGGGCCCTGTTTCCCCCAACTACAGCATACACATCAAGTTGAGATAGTATCTGTGGATTCAAAAGTGATTCTTTTTTAGCTGAACCTGAACAGAAATCATGAGACACAATTATTAAGTTTTAAAAAGTTAGCATATTTGCCTTTTCGTCTTGCACAAGGACATCAAACATCCTAATTCCTTTTGGCCCACATGTGTAAAGAATCTCAGCGAAATGCAGATCTAGAAAATAGGCTCCAGGGGCAAGGCCGTCGAACTTGTAGCTGAAACTGCCGTATCGTGCTGAGTGATAAATAAATGGCCAATCACCACCTTCAACTATGCTCTCATTTGTTCCTATCACATCCCCTCCTTCAAAGAATGAATCAACAGAAATCTTCACACAGGGATCGCAGCCTTCGATTGCACCACCACCAGCATTTATGAAGAGAACATAGTCATCTGCTTCATGACAGGCAACAGAGGAGAGTAAGAGGTGTCTAGAGCTACCAAAACATAATAAAGTGAAAGTTTCTCAACTACTTTCAATTTAACATTGACAGTAGAGTACCAGGAGCAACCTCGTGTCATGATTCTGAATCAACTATATGAAGAAAATTCGAAATTTCGTGCAGTTGTGCCACCCAAAATACTAGGCAATAAAAACCTAATAGACTGTAACATTTCGTAGTTTGCAGTGTAACGGAATAATTTATTCTGAACAGAAAAGGACATATAGATATTTTACACAGAAAAAAGTAGCAATGCTACAAAGTGTAAATGGCTATATGCAAGAGGTCAGTAGACTCCAGCCCACAAAATTATCCTAGTTTTTGTACACGACCAAATCTATTTCCCAATGAAAATCTGTTATTCAGTCACTTTGTTGGCATTATCCAAATCAGGCAAGGACACCGATCAATCGAAAATAGCTATGTCAGAAGGTATTACAATAATAAAACACAAAACAATTTCTTCATAGTTCATTCTAGATGTAAAGGCAACGCCTACCAGTATCGTATCAGGGAATGTTTCGAGTAGATTAGGTGCACAACAATGGCGCTGCTGTAAAGTATTTTTTTCTATTCCGTTGGAGGATCTTGATAACCTCCCTGTGCAACACAACACCCCAGGAACGCCTCTAGTTGCAGAACGACACCAGCGCACGCGACAAAACCTGTTGATCTGCTAAATCTGGATAGATCTAGCTCCTAAATCTCTCGGGGGGAAGGAACCAATTTGGTGAGGCGTCGTTCCTAGGGTTTCTACCCCGCGACCTCCGTCAAGTCTCTCCTACAAAGGACAACTGCCGACCTCGAAGAACCCAGGGCAACGAGCTAGAACAAGCCGAGGCGAATTAACCTAAGAAGAAGGTTTTCGAAACACCACCTGAACGGCAATCAGCCAGCCTCAGGCCGGACATGACGGCGCGCGGCCCGGGCACGAGGATCATGGACTCCGCCACCTCCTGCGGCGAAAGGGGAGGGGCCGGGGGCGAGGCCGAGGTAGCCTCGTCGTCGCGGCCGGGGCTCGCGCAAGCCGCCGCCGGGTCCGGGTGCTTCTCCCCGTCAGCGGTCCAGGAGAAGTCCATGGGGTCACCGCCGCCTCCGTCGCCGGGGAACAGCGCCTCCGCGCCTTCCATTGGGTTGGATCCGAGAGCTTGGGCGAGCTTGGATTCGGAGGGACTTGAAGGAGATGCGCGGCTGCTGTCTTCTGGCTATGGATTTGGGGGAGAAGCGAAATGCCTTTGGTTGTTTTCCTTTGTTTGCCCCGCGATTGGAATTTGAACAGCTGATACTGCTGCCTACCGTTGGGAGTCGAGCGCACCGGACCGTTTGTTTTGCTGGGGGAAGAGGGCTCGCCCTTTCGATCTCAGTGGCCTTCTCCTTCTTGGGCCATCGGTATTCGTTTTGTCGTAATGGGCTTGTGGGAGTGGACAGAGCGTTGTAATAATAATAATGAGGAAAAAGTACACTTTTTCTCCCTTATTTTTTTTTGTAAAAGTTCGATTTTTCTTTCTGAACTTTAAAAGTAGACAAAAACATCTCCCTCAACTTTTAAAACAATACAACTCACCTCGCTATGAGATTTTGGATAGTGACTTTGCTATAGTAATGGTGGTTCTTGCTACAACAATACTGGTTTTGCTACACTAATAATGCTTTTGTCTTATTTATTTACTTATTTCTGCTGAATTTTGAAAAAACATAGTAAATCATAGAAAAATAATAAAATAGAAAATTCAATTTTATGATACTCTACATGATTAGATCTACAATAAATGAACATATAATATGATAAAGCTTAGTACAAAGTTTTGTTATAGGTTTAGATAAATGTTTTTCTACAACTAAAATAAACTTATAACTATATTATACATAATCTAATGAGTATAAAATTTTTATTACAGTTGAATAATATAATAATTTCCTACCATAAAAAATTACTATAATTAAACTATAAAAACTGCAACTATGAATTATTCTAATTAATAATAGAAAAATATATAATTAATGGAATTAATTAGAATAATTAATTGCTGCAGTTTAGATAGTTCAATTATGGTAAAATTGTTATGATGGGCTAATTAATATATGTTTGAACCGTAGTAAAAATTTCATACTCATTGGATCATGTATAACGTAGTTATAAATTTATTTTAATTACAGAAAAGCATAGATCTAAAACTATAATAAAAACTTTGTACTAAAGCATACCATATTATATATTCAATGTGTAGATTTACTCATGTATAGTTCAACAAAATTGGATTTTTATTTTATGATTTTACTATGATTTTTATTATAATTTTTCAAAGATTCGTGGAAAATAATTTTTAAAAGAGAGTACAAAACACTGTTATTATAGCAAAATCATTGTCTAAAACTATAAGGGGAGGTAAGTTGTATTGTTTCAAAAATTGAGGGAGATGTTTTCTCTTGTTTCAGAGTTTAGGGAGAAAAATCGGACTTTCGCAAAGTGGACATTTTCCTTGTAAGAATCTGCCGTGGTCCTAGAGTATAAATTAGCCTCGTCAACTGAATCATTTGGACTATGCTAGTGTCTCATCTAAAGATGACAATGGGTACATACCCGATGGGAATTTCTATCCCATACCCGCACCCGCTAGAAAATTTTTTACCCATCGGATTACCCATTATGGCAACCGGGTATAAAAGTTCACCCATACCCGTACCTGCACGGGTATTGCTACAAAGCTTGCAAAAATCAAGCAGGTTCGCAGCATCGTGAAGTTTCACAAGTGCAATAATGACCATTACAAAAAATAATTGCAAAAAAAATCAGGTTGGTAGTATCGGCAGTGCAGCAATCATGATAGTCGAGGAAGATGTGAAATTGTGAATGATGGCATGGGGCTGATTTCTGCGGACGAATCGAAGAACTTTGTTGCCGAGGATGCGTGACAGCAACTCCAATGGTTTTGTATTTTTTATTTGACAAAACATGAAATTTGTCAACTCTTAAATCACTATGGGGAGGAGAAAAAAAGGTTATCTCCAACGGTTTGGCAAAATTGACTTGCCAAAATCTAAAAAAGGAAATCCGGTGGCGCGGGAGGGAAGAGCGCGCGCGGGATTAGTACACGAGATGGAATGCCAAGCCGATCACGAGCTTGTATATATGTCAATCTATCTTAGGATTTTGCCAAGTTAACAAAAATGCAAAGCCCATTTACCAAACCGTTGGATAAGAGTTTTGTAGACTTTTTTACAAAAATAAGAATGCAAAGTCCATTTACAAAACTGTATAAGAATGCAAAGTCCATTTGCAAAACTGTTGGAGTTGCTCCGAGGCAGTACGGGGAAGCTTCCTCACCGAGCGCGAGGAGGACGATGCAAGAGGCAGCAGCGGCAGTGCTACTCTGTGTGGTCAGATTGGAGAGATTTGAGAAGCACAGATCAAATCTACTCTATGCGGCAGAGCTGATTTGTGTGGCATTATGGCCAGATCATAGAAGCACATACCGGCTTGGGACTGCTCTGTGCGACCAGATCAGAAAACGGCGGCTAGCAGCCTAGAGAAAGAGAGAAAGAGGAGTGGATGGAATGGGAACTGGATTTCAGTTTTGATCAGATGATATATATATATATATATATGCCACAGTTTAATTGGGCCTGAGCTACAGACTTGGGCAAAATTGAGTGGAACATGCATATGGCTGACCGGGTATATTTTACCCACGGGTTTGCGGGTATGGATAGCATACACCCGCACCCGTTCCCGCTCTACCCGATGGGTAGAGTTTTTTGCCCATTAGCATACCCACACGTGAAGAAAGAGTTCCATACCCGCTCTTTATCGGATAAAAACTCATCGGGTATTCGGGTTTCGGTACCCATTGTCATCTCTCATCTCATCTAAGCAGCCTAGATTTTAACTCATGTAGATTTTTAGAATCCCAAAACAAGTATGGTCAGCAAGCCACGTAGTACTCCGTATATGCCTCTCAGGCATCTCATGCAATTTGCGAGGAAGACGACGTCACGCTACTAGAGAAACAGCCTTTAGTCCCGGTTGGGAAGGGCTTTTAGCCCCGGTTTCCCAACCGGGGCTACCAATCCGGGACTAAAGGTCCCCCACCTTTAGTTCCGGGTGTTCATAACCGGGGTTAAAGTCTTCCACGAGAGAAACCTTTAGTCCCGGGTGTTCATAACCGGGGTTAAAGTCTTCCACGAGAGAAAAAATAAATGTGCATATGTGAGATTCGAACTCAGCACCTCTTGCCTCCGCACAACTATCCTACCAACTGAGCTACACAACCCGCGTGATACAGTTTTGGACGTTTTCCTTTTGAATCCACCCGTGAAGGACCTTTAGCCCCGGTTGGTAACACCAACCGGGACTAAAAGGACCTTTAGTCCCGGTTGGTAACACCAACCGGGGCTAAAGGGTGACCCTTCAGCCCCGGTTGGTCTTACCAACCGGGACTAAAGGTCCAGGACCTTTAGTTCGGGTTGGTAATACCAACCGGGGCTAAAGATTCACCTTTAGCCCCGGTTGGTAATACCAACCGGGACTAAAAGTCTTTAGCCCCGGACGTAAATTTTTGCCGAGACTAAAGTTCAGTTGGTGAATCGTGCAAAGACCTGTTCTCTAGTAGTCCTTCGCAAAGAGCATCATCCATCGCCAGATTCGACTTCAATGATCGATTTCATCGTATTCACATCTTGGCAGTTTGAGCATACCCAACCCTATATGAAAAAGTGCACCAATCACGATGAGAAAATCTTAATCGTTGATCGGATAGTACGCAGCTATCCTAAACTCCTAGTTCTACATCGTGTCTAGTCGTAGTAGGAGGAATAAAGCAGCAATTTACTCTTGTCAATTATCATACCTAACTCGATCTGACCCGCTTATATTAATAGAAAAATACAACCTCTGATCCATTACACTTGACTATCCTTTATTTTATATTATATTTTCTATTGTTATAAACTTATAATTATTGGATAGTACAACCTGTATATAACACTACTACAGAAATATGCCATTAGCCCCGGTCGGCAAGGGGCTTTAGCCCCGGTTGCCGAGCCGGGACTACGCTTCCGGGACTAAAGGCCCCCCTTTAGTCCCGGCTCCGGCCACGGGGCTAAAGCCCCCTTTAGTCCCGGTTGGTAATACCAGCCGAGACTAAAGGGTGCTGCCAGCGGTCCCCCGCAGCAGCACCCTTTAGCCCCGGCTGTTATTATCAGCCGAGACTAAAGGGTCCCCTGGTTTTTCCTTTTTATTTTCATTTCAGTTCTGTTTTCAGTTTTGTTTATTTATTTAATAGGTTTTCCGATATATATTCTTTGCTGCTAATATATATAATTTATATATATTAGCAGCATAACACAATAAGCTTATTGCATGCATATATAATTGAACTATAGAACTATATATATATATATAAATATATGTACATAAAATTACAAGCAATATACATATAGAAGTTGTCCAAATATCTATCTACACAAGTTGTACTCCAAAGTTAGTACCGTAAACCTATTACAAGTTGTACTTCATCTAAAGATCTACAGAGCATACAAATGATCATCATTGTTTGGAATCAACGACTCGTTGGTATTATAGTAGAACTCGCCGTTTGGATTTATGACTTGTTCCCGAAGAAATCATGCTATTGTCTCTTGTATTGCTTTCAATTGGCCTTCTAGCATCACTTTTTCTTCAATCAGTCAGTCTTCAATTGGAATTAAAGAAGATATTAGTTATATCTATATTATCAATATTAAGTCTATAAAAAATGAAAAGAAACATGTTACGTACTTTGATGATTTCTTCAGGAATTATATTTGATTCTATCAACATGTACTCGCAAACATAGAATCCGCATAAGTTGGAGCCCTGTTTTTGTCTCAAAATCCACTGTAGAATGAAAAGATTCATCTCGTAATAAAGATATGATATATGACATGATATTTAAAGATACACGTATATTGACGAAGGTGTAAACTTACTGGTAGTCGTGACTTTATTGTAAGTGGGGCCTTACACTGACTCACATGTTCCCGAGCAATGAATTTTTCCCAAACCCTAATCCGGCCAATGAAACATTAATAGTTGGATCATTATTTAATTAATATACATATATACAAGTTTAGTCTATACTTTAAGCATGCAAGCTAGGGATCGAAAAATTACCTTTGGAGGATGTCTATCATATCTTGGTAATCTGCTTGCGGTTTGCTCAACGAGTCATAGATTAACACATTGCTTTGTTTGAGATCGATGACCATCAATATCCAGTGATAGTTGTTCATACACATGATTCATATATATATTATTAGGGTTAAGTAAAATAAAATGTGCACATACTTATTATTAACTATATATGTCTCACGCACTTAAAGTTGTATGGGAAGATAATTCTTTCTCTATCTTTTTGGTTCACGAAGAACCTCATGAGATTCGTACACGACTCATCGCTCCAAGTCGCTGAAAGGTTTGGAGCCTTGAAAACAACATATGGATCAACAAACCCAACAGAATTGTCGTGTTTATCTCTAAGCTGAGTCATCTAATACCTGCAAAATATCGAGTCGATCCACAAGTATGTGTGTAAGAATACTACTATATACACATACTAGAGAGTTCAATGAAAACTATAAAAGAAACACTTACAAACAGTAGCAGCTAAGGAGCGATTTGTCCAGTGCGTCCATATGACATAGCTGGTGTAATTCCTCCATCTGGACTAAGATTAGGTCATCGCCACGGAAGTAGTGATGGTTTCGAATTCGGACAGAATTATGTTTGTTTACTCTGACCCGGGCCTCGCTCTCTTGTGATCTTTTGTACTGTACAAATTCATCCCAATCGGCCCTTATCTTGACATACGCCTTAGAGTTGAAATCTGGCGTCTCGTTCTTCAGCACAAAGTTGTGGTACAATTTCTTCTTCCAGTCCTGAAAAAGTGTGGCCATCTTCTTCATTGTCCACTCCCGAATTCGCCTCAGCAGCTCCTCATCTTCCGTGTCGAACGAGAAATGAGCTTGGATGTCATCCCAGACTAGCTGCTTGTCAAGATCGGAGACATAACTGATCTCGGGAGCACTTCGCCTCTCTTTCCATTCACGGACACTTATCGGAATCTGATCTCTCACAAGGAACCCACAGTGAAAGACATATTTCTGTGCATGGGGTCCTAGTGGTTGGCCTGTAGCCATATCGAATTCGGAGATTACATGACGGCCCTTCAACGGCCTCTTCGGTCCTCGTTTTGGTCTGCTCTGCCCCGTCACAGACGTCGATCCAGAGGGCTACATATAGGTAAAGACACGACGATGAAACCCTAATACAAGTTGAGATAAAACCTAATCAAGTAATAAAGTAAATGTAAACCCTAACCCGACATATTGTATATATACCTCGCCTGTATTGCCTTCTTCCATCTCAACTTGTTGTTCAGGGGGATTTTCATCATGCATGGTCATGTTTTCGTAATTCAATAAGTATTGACTCCCGTCATCGTCGCCGGCGATGATATTCATCATTTCCTCCTCCATGTTCTCATTTGGGTCGGCCATTTCTACGAATATTAAAATATATATACAATATGATCGAACACTTAGAGGAGCTTTATACATGTATGTGAAACGAAAACCGAAAACTAGGGGTTTAAGGGTTTAGGCGTTCGGGCCGGGTTTCGGGGTTTCGGGGTTCGGGGTTTCAGGGTTTAGGGTTTCGGGGTTTAGGGTTTTGGTTTGAGGGTTTAGGGTTTCAGGGTTTAGGGGTTCGGGGTTTCGGGGTTCAGGGTTTCGGGGTTTAGGGTTTCGGGGTTTAGGGGTTTAGGTTTGAGGGTTTAGGGTTTCAGGGTTTAGGGGTTCGGGGTTTCGGGGTTCAAGGTTTTGGGGTTTAGGGGTTTGAGGATTTAGGGTTAGGGTTTCAGGTTTTAGGGTTTCGAGTTTTAGGTGACATGTAATCGTCAACATTAAAAATAACATATATTCGTAAAGAGGCAATTCAACATTAAAAATAACACGAAGAAGCATATCTGTCAAAATATTTCTAAGTGTAAATACATGTTTAAACATATCCAAGTGATTTTCTATGGCATTCCAACATGACACATGATTTTCTATGAAGACATATTTCTAAGAGTAATAAATACATGTTTAAACATATCCTTGTCACGTGATTTACACACCGTGGACGAGAACGACGACGGCGGACAGCAGCGAGGATGACGACGGTGCGGATGACAGTGGACGGCGACAAGGTCGGTGGAGCGGTCACCAGGACTACAGGTCGAACACATATTTGTTAGGTTAAAAAAACATATATATGATTTTCCTTTTTCTATAAATAAATATATTTATTCATATTCATTATTTGTATATATCTATTTCTATAAAAGAAGAAATGAAAAAGTTAAATAGAAAATAATCTATAAATATATATATCTATTTATATTTATTTTATATATATCACTTTCTATTTCTAAATACATATATATATTTATTTTCTATATATATCTATTTATATAGGGAACGTATGCTATGGAAACTATGTTCCTGTGGAAACTATGGAAACTCGCACGTGGATCGCTGGATCTAAATCTGATGGCTATGGCTAATGGTGGAGATGCACCTGTGTTGGTTATATATATTAGGGAGAGATAAATGGGAGGGGTTAATTGCTAATCTCCACCATTAGCCATAGCCATCGGATTTAGATCCAGCGTTCCACGTGCGAGTTTCCATAGTTTCCAAGGGAACCTGGTTTCCATGGCATACGTTCCCATTTATATATCAATTTCTATTTCTAAATACATATATATTTATTTTCTATATATATCTATTTATATATCACTTTCTATTTCTAAATACATATATATTTATTTTTCTATATATCTATTTATAGGTATATATTTCTTTTTCATTTCTTTTTTTTACACTCTCTCACACACACTGGACAGTGCACACGCACACCACGCACACTGCACACGCACACACACGCACAGGCCGTACGGCGGCGGCGCGGAGGACGGCGGCGCGGACACGACGGCGAGGAGGACGGCGCGGCGCGGACACAACGGCGAGGACGACGCCGTACGGCGCGGAGGGCAGTGAGGCCGAGGAGGACGGCGGCGCGGAGCTCGACGGCGAGGCGGACGGTGGCGCGGAGCTCGACGGCGCGGACAGAGGCTCGACGACGAGGTGAGCTCGAGGGCGGTGGCGCGGGGCAACTGCGCGTCGATCTGGGGAAGATTAGAGGGCACTGTGCCCTATGCCCTATATACCCGGGAGGGCCTTTAGTCCCGGGGCGTATTACGCACCGGGACTAAAGACCCTTTAGTCCCGGGCCGTCTTACGCACCGGGACGTGCGTAAGACGGCCCGGGACTAAAGGGTTCTTTCCCGCCACAGTTTTGGGTTTTCATTATTTTCGGTTTTGTATTAAGTTTCCACTATATAAATATGTTGTAATTCTTGTTAATTGCATAGTAAATTGAACAGTAGGCATAAAATTACTTAAAAATAACAGTTGTATATCCTTTAACCTTATTGTATAGTAGAAAATTTTGTAGCATAAATTCTTTTCTTTTTTATAATAACGAATAAAAATGTAAATAACCATTCATATTTGGTTAATGCAAAAATGTAATGTTCTATTTAAATTTAAAAAATTGTTGGCTTTCAATTGAAAATTTATTTTCATATCATTTGGACGTTAATCTTTTGTTTAAAACCTAAAAAATCATTGCCCAATTTCGTTCTACGCGACAGATGCAGTAGTTTTAGATTTTTAAATTTAGTTTTTTTAAATATATCTTAAATCTTTCTAATTGAACAAAAAATTAAATATTTGATATACTTTCTTTTAAAAATTAGTATGAGATTCTTTTTGCTTTAGTTTACAGAAGAAAATGTTAAATTTTAGTATCTTCTTATATATATATAAATCCATTATCAAATAAATGAAGTCTTAATTAATTAATTATTACATAATATCTTTACAACCCACTATTAAGCGAGCACAACTGCGAACCTCCTCTTGACATATGTCCCTTGGTTATCATCATTCCTTAACCATGGAGTTTCCTCATTGTTTAACAAAATGCTTGAGTCTTTGTTCACTTTGAATGGCGGAATTCGATCATCTCTTTCATAATCACCTGACATGTCTGACTTGTCCTCAATTCCGACAATGTTTCTTTTCCCTGAAAGAACTATATGGCGCTTTTGCTCGTTGACGATCGAGTTGTTATCATTTTTCCCTCTTTTTGGTTTTGTAGACATGTCTTTCACATAGAACACTTGACTCACATCTGCGGCAAGGACAAATGGTTCGTCTTTGTACCCAATATTGTTGAGGTCCACTGATGTCATCCCATACTCCTTGTCGACTGTTACCCCACCTCCGGTACCGGTCATCTTGACCCATTTACACCGGAACAAAGGGACTTTAAAATTAGGTGCGTAGTCTAGTTCCCATATGTCATGTATGCGGCCATAACATGTTTGTTTGTTCCCATTTGGATCCGTGGCATCTACGCGTACACCACTGTTTTGGTTGGTGCTCCTTGCGTCTTGGGCTACTGTGTAAAATGTATTCCCATTGATCTCGTACCCTTTGTACGTGTTGATATGCCACGATGGTTGTCTGGCCAACAAATAAAGCTGCTCATCTATGTTGTCATCACTTTGACATTGTTTTCGCAACCAATCACCGAAGGTTTGCATGTGCTGACGTGTAATCCAAGATTCACTCTTCCCGGGCCAATTGGATCGAAGGAAATCCTTATGTACCTCGATATATGGATCGACCAATGAGGAGTTCTGTAGAACTGTGTAGTGTGCTTTATCGAAGTAATCGTCTCCTGTACCGATATATGTTTTCTTCCCTAGTGTTCCCTTGCCACTGAGTCTGCCCTCGTGTCGCGATTCGGGAACGCCAATTGGGTCAAGGTCTGGAATAAAGTCCACACAAAACTCTATGACCTCCTCTGTTCTGTAGCCCTGGGCGATGCTTCCTTCACGCCGAGAACGGTTATGAACATATTTTTTCAGGACACTCATGAACCTCTCGAATGGGAACATGGTGTGTAGGAACAAATGACCGAGAATAATGATCTCCTTGACCAGGTGAACTAGGAGGTGTGTCATGATATCAAAGAAGGATGGAGGGAACACCAACTCAAAGCTGACGAGACATTGAACGACATCATTCTGCAAAGTAGAAAGTTCCTCTGGATTGATTGCCTTTTGTGAAATTGAATTGAGGAATGCACATAGCTTCACGGTGGCTAGACGTACATGTGGAGGTAGAATTCCTCTTAGAGCAATAGAAAGCAATTGGGTCATAAGCACATGACAGTCATGGGACTTCAAGTTTTGGAACTTCTTCTCTGCCACATTAATTATTCTCTTAATATTGGAGGAGAATCCAGATGGGACCTTGATGTTGTTAAGGCATTCAAACATGCTTTCCTTTTCTTCTCTGCTAAGAGTGTAGCTAGCAGGGCTTAAGTACTGGCGCCCGTCATCTGTCTTCTCCGGATGCAAGTTGTCTCGTTCTTTCATGCGCTGCAAGTCCTATCGTGCTTCAAGTGAATCCTTAGGCTTTCCGTAGACACCCATGAATCCAAGATGGTTCACACAAAGCTTCTTTGTCAGGTGCATCACGTCGATCGCATGGCGGACCTCTAGGACATGCCATTAGGGTAGCTCCCAGAATATGGACTTCTTCTTCCACATGGGTGCGTGTCTCGAAGCGTCTTTGGGAACAGGTTCGCTGCCCCGTTCCTTTCCAAATACTACTTTCGTATCCTTCACCATTTCGAGTATATCATCTCCGGTTCGGTTACGAGGCTTGGTTTGGTGGTCTGCCTTATCTTTAAAATGTTTGCCTTTCTTTCTTACTGGGTGGCCCACAGGAAGAAACCGACGGTGCCCAACATACACGACCTTCCGACAGTTTTTCAAAAATAAACTGTCAAGGTCTTCAAAACAGTGTGTGCATGCATTATATCCCTTGTTTGTCTGGCCTGAAAGATTACTTGGAGCCGGCCAATCATTGATTGTTACGAACAATAATGCTCGCAGGTCAAAATATTCCTGTTTGTACTCATCCCACACGCGTATGCCTGGTTTGCTCCATAGAAGTAGAAGTTCCTCAACTAATGGCCTTAGGTAGACATCGATGTCGTTGCCAGGTTGCTTCGGCCCTTGGATGAGCAACGGCATCATAATAAACTTCCGCTTCATGCATAACCACAGAGGAAGGTTGTAGATACATATAGTAACTGGCCAAGTGCTATGACTACTGCTTTGCTCCCCAAAAGGATTAAAACCATCCGTACTTAAAGCGAACCTCAAGTTTCTAGCCTCATCTGCAAACTCTGGGAATTCTCTGTCTATCGCTCTCCACTGGGATCCATCAGCTGGGTGCCTCAGCATATTGTCTACCTTACGGTCTTCTTTATGCCACCGCAACAACTTTGCATTGTCCTTATTTCTGAACAAACGTTTCAAGCGTGGTATTATAGAAGCATACCACATAACCTTGACAGGGATTTTCTTCCTGCTTGGACGTTCTTCACCCTCTACGTCGCCAGGATCGTCTCGCTTTATCTTATACCGTGATGCTTCACATACCGGGCATGCATCCAAATTCTCGTATTCCTCCCCACGGTACAGGATGCAGTCATTAGGACATGCGTGTATCTGCTGGATTTCTAATCCCAAAGGACAGACGACCTGTTTTGCTTCGTACGTAGTGGTGGGCAATTCGTTCGCTTTCGGAAGCATCTTTTTCATTATCTTCAATAACTGCCCAAATGCCTTATCGGATGTACCATTCTTTGCCTTCCATTGCAGCAGTTCCAGCGTAGTACCCAACTTTTTTTTGGCCATCTTCAGCAGTGGGATATAGCAATTTCCTATGATCCTCTAGCATGCGCTCAAACTTGACCTTCTCCTTGTCACTTTCACATTCTCTTTGTGCATCATAAATGGCATCACCAAGAGCATCAACATCAGCTGTCACATCTTCTGTCGCTGCCGCATCTTCTTCACCATCTCCCCCCACTGCATCATCATCAAAGGCACCGTACTGAGCAATAATATCAGCGTGGGCCAATTCTTCTTCACCATCATCCATTACAACCCCCCTTTCTCCATGCTTCGTCCAACAAATATAGTTTGTTACGAAACCCGACTTCAACAAATGCGTATGAAGAGTCCTTGGACATGAATATTCCTTCAAATTCTTACAGACGGCGCATGGGCAGCACATGAAACCATCCTGCTTGTTTGCCTCAGCCACACCTAAGAAATAGTGCACGCCAGCAATGAACTCTTTGGAGCGGCGATCGACATTATACATCCAATTGCGTGACAATATCTGCATTAAATATTACAACCATGCACTTAGTAGTTTCTCATGTTATTGCACAACACTCATGACATCACATGATTGATTAATTCAAACAAGCTTGACTACAACGAAGACTATCGCAGCTAGCACTAAAAAAACTAAAAATAAAATGCACTTAAGCAACATAATTAGTTCGCGTCCGATCCCAACTAAAATAGACAAATCATTCGCTTCATCAGCATGGATGGGCTGCTGCCGCTGACTCACTGCCTCATCACTTTCAGCGGCAACCTCTTGTGCAACAGAATTTCGTACGTGCTGAACGTACTCTTCCTCCCAGTACCAACCTTTACATCCGCCGGTGCCCTCCCACTGCAATTAGAACAAAGAATAAGAAATTTAAACAACATCATCAAGCAAAACCGATACGAATGAACCATATTAATCAAATGCGGGTAAATAATAACCCATCTCATGGTCCGGACATTTGTAGAATATAGGACCCTTGTTGATTCCCTCTTTTTTCACTCGGTACTCCTTCACAATCTTCTGCTTACACTCGCCGCAAGCAATGAGAGGAAGATCCGGCCGCAAACGCTTCGGATCCCGATGATGAGAGGCTGAGGACCCGGTCACGGTTGCCATCTACTATATCCATGCTCATTTTTTAAACTATTACATGCAAATTCCTAATTTTCTAAACAATTATAAATAAAACAAACTCTAAATTTATCTATTTGTTTAGATAATCGAAAAATATGATATAACAATACCAATTTCCACATTATCTACTCTCTATACTTATTGTTGCAAACTATTATAAATTCCACATTTTTCTATTGAAAATAAACTAAAAAGACAATAAAATTCAATATTACTCGTCTTGCATAAGTATGAAATATAGAATGGATACTACCTAACATTAGAAAACTATCAAGTGATTGTGATGAACCAATTTAAACTACTCAACTCTCTATGCTTGTTCTTGCAAACTATATATTTTAATTAAATTCCTCTCATATTCAAAAGACATGGTAGGAGATGAAAATAGTTACCTCTAAACGCAAAGAGACGATGACGGAGTCGAAGAAGATCACCAATTGACGACGGAGACGAAGAACAAGCAAGAACAAGCAATAGCAACAACAAGAACAAGCAAGAAGCTCACTGAAATTTGAATCTCTCTGGCTCGGGGGAGGAAGAAGTTGGCAGGTTATAAACCGGGGAGCTTTAGTCCCGGTTTGTATTAAAAAAATGGGGCTAAAAGGTGATCATTTATCCCGGGGTAAGCCACAAACCGTGGCTAAATTTTTAGTCCCGGTCCGTGGCACCAACCGGGACTAAAGAGTGCCCTTTAGTCCCGGTTGGTAACACGAACCGGGACTAAAGGGTCCCTGCCCCGACAGCTCTGCGCAGTAGCCATTGAGGCAGACTCTTTAGTCCCGGTCCGTGAAACCGACCGGGACTAAAGGGTCTATTAGTCCCGGGCGGCAAAAACACCGAGACTAAAGACGATTTTGAGAATTGGCCTATGACCCTGTTCTGTAGTAGTGTAATTTGACTAAAAGTTGTTATTGAAACTTTGGACAAATTAATTTCTCCCTCTTTATCATTTCTGAACGAATACTCCTCAACTGTACCTTAGTGGAAATGTAAAGAGACAAATCCTGTGTGCCGTGAAAAGGATGATGTACCACCAAAAGGTTTATTGTAACTTTTATACTAGCTTGTAAGTTCTCTCTAGTGCTCCTTTCATCAACTGGGTCTTTCATCAACTGGGTGTTAATTTCCTGGATGACACAATTAGTTACTGAGTGCCACGCAAGTAATTGTCTTAAAAAAAACCAAACGACGAAACATGTACAAATATTGTATTAGATATTTTGGCTTCTAAACAATATCAAATGGGGAAAGTCTTTCATACTACAATTTTTTTTGATGTCACCAAGCACTAAAACTTTTATATAATGTGTTTTCATCGAAGATCATTTGTTTTTTAATTTCAAAATCTAAGAACTTTGTTGGAGAAATCGATGAACTATAAAGTTTTAAATCTTGTCAGACTCTCTAATTTTCATATAAATTTTGTCTTCATCAAAGTTCCTTTAAAAAACTACAAAATTATTTGTTCTGATGGAGTTTTTTTTTTGGTCAGGCGGTTAAAACCATTTCACATAGATGGCACTAGGGCGAAAGAAAAAAAAAGATATGTAAGCAACTCCAATGGTTTTGCATTTTTTATTTGGCAAAACATAAAATTTGTCAACTCTCAAATCAATATGAGGAGAAGAGAAAAATGTTATCTCCAACGGTTTGGCAAAATTGACTTGTCAAAATCTAAAAAAGGAAATCCGGAGGCGCAGAAGGGAAGAACGTGCGCGAGAGTAGTACACGAGACGGAATGCCAAGCCGATTGCGAGCTTGCATATATGTCAATCCATCTCAGGATTTTACCAAGTTAACAAAAATGCAAAGGTCATTTGCCAAACCGTTGGATATGAGTTATGTAGACTTTTTTTGCAGAAATAAGAATGCAAAGTCCATTTGCAAAACCGTTGGTGAAAGTAATTTTTTTATGGGATATATATATATATATAGGAACATACCTAGTGCAAACCACAACCTTCACGAAAACTCGTGCAAACCACAATAAAAATGTTGTTTAAATTCACAAAAAAATCACACATGTAGATGATGTGATGATACACAACCTTATAAAATATCTTGTCCAAAATCGAATTCATTTGTGAGATATAAAAATAAAAAATTTCTAACAAATCATGTGGAAAATTTTCTGCTTAAAATTTGTTATTTTTATAACTCACAAACGAAGTCGATTTTGGACAAGATATTTTACAAGGTTGTGTATCATCATACCATCTACATGTGTGATTTTAATTTTATGGTGAATTTAGACGATTTTTTTATCGTAGTTTGCACGAGTTTTCACAAAGGTTGTAGACTATCTTTCTTGGTGGTATAAATGGGTCAATTATCCTTTTCAATGACACAAAGAAATTGCCTCAGATATAAACACGGATATCTTATTGCTAACTGATGGCGGACAGGTGGAGGCGCACTCACCAGAAAAAGAACTTGAAAATGGCTGAGTGACATATGTTAAGGCATCATCTGGGCTACACGACGTTCAGAGAAGACGTTGAAAACACCATGACGAATTATTGCAACGCTCCATTTCAAAACCCGGGGTAATTTAGTACACAGCAAACAAAAGCTGGAAAAACTCTGCAGGTAAAGTATGCAGATTCCGCTTCTGGCATACTACGTGTGAATGTGTGATGTATAAACTCCAAAATTTAGGATAGCTCGACGTTGGACTTGTCTAGCCTCTTTTTACGGGGAAAAAAAACATTCCGATGAGTTTCGGACTGTGTGGCACGCGTGTCAGCAGGATGGATGGATGCTACCGATCGAGTTCTAGAAATTTGAGAGAAACAAACCGCCATCACGACGGATGGCCTGATGAATGGGAGCCATGCGCGCCTGTGGAATAGTGGAAGCTAGCGGACAATCACGGCATGGCATGCATGGGGATCTGAGCCGGCCTTTTTCCCGATCTCCGATCTCTGACGAAACCGCAATATGCCGTCACGCCGCCTAGCCACCGGCCGGCGACAGGTAAAATAATGCAGACCCGTACGTTTGTACGCGTGCGCGCCACCAACCCCGCCGCCGACGGGAGCAGAGTAGAGAGAAGAATGATGATTGGAATTGGAATAGCCGACGAGCCTATTGACGTCCATGTTACACCCACGTTCTTCTTCCATGGCGCGCGGTTCCGTCAGATGGGATGGGAAGAAGAAAAACAATGACGGGAGCGAACTAGCGCTGCGTCATGCTCATCATGCAGGTACTCTGGGCAGCACCCATTGTGGCTTGTTTACTGCCCAACTTGGTCGTAGAGTAGACCACCAGCAGTGCGATTGCGATTGTTGCGTGGGCGCCTGTATATTTTTTTTTCCCATCATCTTCTTCTTCCTCGTCCTTGATCTCGTCCATTCCGGTTCCTTTTGTTTTTTGTTTTTGCCGGATCCATTTGGTATCTATCGTTAGTCATCAGGTGAATGTTCAGTTGAAAAAAAAGTCGGAGGCTTTGTGCACAAGAGAGGAAGAGCAGGGATCTCAAACAGACCAATCCGGTTGAATGTATTGAATTCAGTTCTTCAGGTGTTGAGGAACATGCATGGAGCAAGGAAGGTTTGGGGTTTTGTTCCACTGACCGGAGACGAAGAGAGAGATCTCCGATCTGCTGACCCATCGCCTTCTTCTCTCAGGGCTGGCGGCTGGTCCTGGTCCTGGACCCGTTGCTTGCTTTGGCCCTTGCTCGCTCGCTCAGAGGTCCAGGAACCCGGTCTGCCGGAGCACGGCGTTGCGGACGCGGCGGAGGTCGCGGCCCTTAAGCGTGCGCCCGGCGCCCTCCAGCACGGACGACGACCGCGCGTGGCGCCGCGCCGCGACCACGTGCGGCGGCACCATCTCCTCCCCGTCCTCGTCATCATCGTCGGCTCTCCTGCCGCCTACTCCTGCGCCGCCGCCGTCCTCCCCCGCGCGGCGCCCGCCACCCGCCTTCCCCGGCCACGGCGCCGGCACCCGCACCGGCGCCGACTGCCTCGGCGCGGCGCTCGGCCCCACTGCCCTCGCGGGCACGGGCACGGGCACCCCTCCGCCGCTGCCGCCTTCGGCGAGCAGTGACGAGAGCCCGAAGCTGTGCGGCACGGCGTGCGCGCGCCGCCTCGCCGCCTGGGTCGCCGGCGACGGCGGGGCGCCCCACCCGTCCTGCTGGTGCTGCCCCCCGCCCGCCGGCCACACGACGTCGCGCTCGTCGAGCTCGAACGGCGCGGCGTCGGGCCCCGCCGACTCCGGCTGCTTCAGGAGGCCCAGGAAGCGGACCGAGCCCGCGCCCGGCGCCCTCGGCATCGCCATTGGCTGGCGCGCAGCGGATGGAGGCAGCCAAGTGCTCGATCCCTTCAGCTGATCTGATCGGGATCAGGTCGACCCTCCTCTCCCCTCTGCTCTCTTCTCACGGGCGCCTGGACGCGCCGATCCCTCGTGCTCTGCAGGGAGGCTGTGGGGGCGGCTGCGCCCAAGGTGATCGTGTTGGGTTTGGATTGCTGCTTTGATTTTTGCTTTGCCTATGGCTATATATAGTGGTGGCCAGTGGTGGGCTGGAAGAGGACAGACGAAGGAGAGTGAGTGGGCAAAGGACGGCGATGACGTGTCATCTCTCATCGTCTGGGCCCCACCCGACGAAAGGGTCCAGGGAATCTCCAGGTAGATGCAGTGGGATTCCCGAGCTGATTTTCAGCAGCATATCATCTAATCAGTGTTTACTGGCATGTAAAATCTTTCCCGTGCACGTAGGATTCAGGGTTAGCATTCAACAACACAGTAGAAATTTAGTAGTATTTTACACGAGGGGCTCTCTTCGTCAACGGTCACGGGACGACGTTGCAACAACAATACTTTTTTCAATCTAGTTTATTTATGTTATGTTTAGGTGTCTGAAATATAATATCTATTTAGATAACAGCTAACGATCATTAGTTCTTCATCTAACAATCCAAATCTACTAGCACAAATTATAATAAAAAATAATATTTTTTAACGAAAGAGCAAGAACAAGACTGTTCAGACGTTTGAACCGTAGGAGATGTGAGTTTATTTTTAGATTTATTAGTCCAAATAACATCTATTATTGGTTCAGGTTACAATCTTGAGCAATAAAAGAGCATCTCTTTTCTTCGCAAAAAATAAATCTATTATTGAAATTAGATTTTTGAGGTCGAGATTTCGTTACATGCAATATTTCGATTCCATCGGTATACAACTAATTTGTAGTCATTATGTACAACAGGAGGGTTGTTCCTGGGTACTCTCAATGAGAACAGGTACTCCGAATCAAGAATTGGAGGTGATGAAATTTGCTACCTATATTGGATATAGTGGTATGTCCAATGTCTTAAGGTTAATCGTTCAGTTCTGTATAAGGATTGTACTTTTGGCTTCGATATGGCTCTATTTATCCACAACATCAGCTAATCAAGAAAAGCCTCTAAGGAATAAAAAGATAATGGATGAATTTGGATGCAATACTGTACATTTTTATTTTAGGTTTTCTTTTCAGTTAATTTGGTGTGCATTTTGCCAAATGTTAATATGATTCTCCTCTTCCTTTTAGAAGAAAGTTTAATTTTGTGTGTTTTTTTTTTGTAAATTTAACTTTTCTGCATTCCAAATCCAAACAGGTTCTTGAGTTTGTTAGCTTGCACTTGCTCTACATACATCATAATGAGGAGACGTCTAAGCTGTTTTGCATGGTATTAATTACAGTTTGTTATAGGAGGTTGAAGATCTGTTAAAATGAATCGTGGGTTTGGAAAAAAAAAAGAAACATCATCGTACGCCTTGAATCGACTAACAGGACCGGATCCACCGAACAAGGTGGGAAACCGCCGGCGGCAAACTTAGTTGGCGATGGCGACACCTGGTTGGATGGTTGTGAGCTTTTCTTTGTCGAGGCTAATGATGAGTGCTACTGCTGCTACTGTAACCAAATCAAACTATATCTTGTTTAGTTTGTGCATGAAAAGTTTTGGCGTGTTAAATCGAATATTCCGACACTTATTTAGTCTATTAAAAATAGACTAATAAGAAAATAAATTACATATTCTACCTGAAAATCATGAGATAAATTTATTAAGACTAATTAATCATATTAGCACATGTTTACTGTAGCACAATGTATGTGTTCAAATATTCGATGTAATGGATATAACGTTTTTATGGAGGGAACTAAACAAGCAGCCCACATAAGTATCTGAAGGAACAGATAGGCCGTGGTGGGTTACATTACATTAGGATGAGGAATTAGTTGCGGTGACGGCCTGACGGTGAGAGTAGCGGCTGGTCCATGGAGCGTTCCAAAACATCTTCAGTTCAGTTCTTGTTGGGCTATCAATTACAGTAGTGTCATGGATGCGAATATGCGATGCAACGTACCTGGCCCTGGCGCTCTTTGAATTCTTGTGCTTGCCAACGAGGTGGAGAGGAGGGCAGATTTTGCACGACAGGCATGACAAAAACGCCTACTACTAGCGTAATTATCAGAAGGTTCTGAATGGCCTAATAAGAGTAAAATTCACCGCCGGTCCCTAAACTTGGCCGGTGGTGTCATCCCGGTCCATGAACTTATAAAGTGATATTTAAAGGTCCCTAAACTTGGTCGCTGGTGTCATCTCAGTCCCTAAACTTGTAAGATGATCACCACTGGTCTCTAAACTTAGTCAGCGGTGTCATTCCAGTCCTTAAACTTGGCTTTGAGTCTCATCCGAGTCAAAACCGGGCGATTTAAAAACTGAATATAAAAAAAATCATAACTTTTTTATACAAACTCGAATGAAGACAAATTTTATATCAAAATTGTAGCTCTCGATGCGATCTACAACTTTGTAGTTGAAACTTTTTTGAATTAAAACTGTTTAGAGTCCCAAAATATCATTTTAAGTTTGTAGATTTTGATTCAAAAAATTTAAAATAATATTTTGGGACTCTAAACAGTTTTAATTCAAAAAAGTTTCAACTACAAAGTTGTAGATCGTGTTGAGGGCTACAATTTTGATATAAAGTTTGTCTTCATTCAAGATTGTATAAAAAAGTTATGAATTTTTTTATATTAAGTTTTTAAATTGCCCGGTTTTGACAGACCCAGATGAGACTCAAAGCCAAGTTTAAGGACTGAAATGACACTGCTGACCAAGTTTAGGGACTAGTGGTGATCACCTTAAAAGTTCAGGGACTGAGATGACACTAACGACCAAGTTTAGGGACCTACAGATATCACTTTATAAGTTCAGGGACCGGGATGACACCACCGACCAAGTTTAGGGACCGGCGATGAATTTTACTCGCGTAATAATAAGCAGTGGTAGGGGTAGGTAGGTGAGAACTGAGGTTGCGGAAGCACTCGTGGGTTTTGGCCACTGCACGGTTGGACCGCGCACGAGACTGAAACTTCCATGGGTCACTGCACATGGCGGGTGGCGCATGCGAAACGTGTTGGAAATAATAGCAATTTAGTGATGCATAAATTAATTCTGACAATGAGGAAAAAATAAACAACATGTATCGTAGATATGTAATCTACCACTAGTAGTATGATCCGATACATATCCAGACTATGTATCGCTAATAACACGAAGAACATAGAATAGAGGAACAGTGAGATTGAAGGCATGCTTACAGTGGGGTTGCGAGAAGACGACGCAGACCGAAGAAGTCGGCGTAGAGGGAAGAAGACGTCCAGCGAGCAGTCGCGACAGCGCTTCCCAAAAACCTTATACGTTCCCTACCCCGTGCAGGGACGCGAGGAGACGTAGGCTTCGGAGATCTTGCTCTCCCGGCACCGATGGCACGTCGGCGGCAGGATGAAGTCGACAGCAGCAGCGCAGCACTTTGGGAGCGGAGGAGGAGAATGTGTCGTATGGAGGACGACGTCTCGTCCTTCTTTTATACACACGCCGCAGTTGTATCTTTAGAAAGAGACAACCGCGTAATCACAATATTAATGTGATTGAACCTACCATTAGTGTACGAGTCAATCACCATTAATACGAGAATAATTGCTTGCTAAAACAGGCCAGCGCAATTTTCTCCATGCATGCAAAAATATCAAGTGGCAAAAGGAAGCCGCGCACCCGCAAGGCCTCGGTCGGACCATTCACGCGCATGTCGTGCGGCCCCGCGCGAGACGCCCTACCCCGCCCCGCCCGGCGAGGCGAGGCGAGCGAGCGCGCGTGTGGGTTACTTCCTTTGCCTCTCCTCAATAGCTTCAACCAGTTGGAGATAGCTCAACTATATAAGCTGGTCTCCCTCCTTCTGGAGTAGCAATGTGGGACTAAAGTCCCCCACCATACCATGCATGTGTGATGGACCTTTGGGATTTATTTGGAATATTTATTTGGGCCAGGCCCAAATCTTCTAACAATCCCCCACCAGATCCCAGAGGCACTCTTCATCCTCCCTGTACCAAAGTACTGTTAATATACCAGCTATTCAGTGGAGACCGGTTAAGGTTGAACATCCACCTAGAGCGACAAGCTAGACTCGTTCACAACTGCACAATGGACTAGGCCTTGAATTGGCAGTTTGGTACGAACGAGCTTCACTTGATGTCTTGACTGATACTAGGCTGCCATTTGCCTACCCCGCGAGTGGAGCGTATAAGTCATACTCCTATCTCACTTCATGAGCTTCTTAGAGAATTCCCAAATCTCACAAACTGCGACTAACAGTTAAGCTCACATAGGTGTGTTCTTACACAGATACTCTGTAGGACAGTATCTTGCTATAAAGCCTCAGAACACATTAAGACAAAGTCATCCTGCCTTACAGAAATGAGAGTACTGCATCTCCAATGGAGTGGGTTAAGTAAAAGTGTACTCTCCCGTCAACCAGCAGCTTGTTTTTCCCAGATCCTAATTCACGGGATCTCCGATCACATAGGTTGGGTTACTACTGAGGTTAACTCACATGGGTCTCAGTCCCATCTCCTTCGATGCATTATCAATCACAGTACGTGATAGTCCCTTGGTAAAGGGATCTGCCAGGTTCTTAGCTGTCTGGATGTAGTCCACAGCTATTACTCCGGAGTTTCTCAGTTTCCTGACAGACTTCAGTCTACGTTTCACATGTTTGTTGGACTTCATATTATCCTATCTATTCTTCACCTTCGTAATAACTGTTTGGTTATCACAGTTTATGAGAATAGCAGGAATTGGTTTTTCAACCACAGGTAAGTCCATCAACAGTTCTCTTAACCATTCAGCTTCAGTAGAAGTTGTGTCCAGAGCTGCGAGCTCTGCCTCCATTGTCGATTTTGTAAGTATTGTCTGCGTACAAGATCTCCAAGAGACGGTACCACCTCCTAAAGTGAATATATATCCACTAGTGGCCTTTAGCTCATCAGCGTCTGTAATCCAATTTGAATCACTATATCCTTCAAGTACACCTGGGTACCCTGAATAGTGAATCACATAGCTCATTGTACCCTTTAGATAGCGCATTACTCGATCAATACCACGCCAATGATCATCTCCTGGACTAGATGTGAATCTACTCAACTTGCTTACAGCAAATGAGATGTCAGGGCGGGTTGCGCTAGCTAAATACATCAATGAGCCAATAATCTGGGAGTATCTTAGTTGATCCTTTCCTAGCCTCCGATTCTTTCGAAGAATTAGACTAGGATCATAGGGTGTTGGAGAAGGTTTGCTATCCATATAGCCAAAGCGGCTCAAAACCTTTTCCACATAGTGAGACTGCAAAAGAGTAATCCCATTCTCGCCCTTATTAAGTTTAATATTAAGGATCACATCAGCTTCTCCCAAATCCTTCATGTCAAAGTTTTGGGATAAGAATGATTTTACATCATTAATCTCATCGATGCTTGTCCCAAAGATCAGTATGTCGTCAACATACAAGCACAGGATTACTCCTTTGCCCCCACCATAACGGTAGTACACACAGGTATCAGCCTCATTTACAGCAAACCCAGCAGAGGTTAAAGTATTACCAAACTTCTCATGCCACTGTTTGGGTGCCTGCTTTAGACCATACAAGGATTTGAGTAACCTGCACACCTTGCCCTCTTGTCCTTGTGCTATAAATCCATCGGGCTGATCCATATAAATTTCTTCCTCCAACTCTCCGTTAAGGAAAGCTGTCTTCACATCCATTTGATGAACAAGAAGACCATGGGAAGCAGCCACGGATAAAAGCACTCGGATTGTAGTTAATCTGGCAACAGGTGAGTAGGTATCAAAGAAATCCTCGTCTTGTTTTTGTGTGTAACCTTTAGCCACAAGCCTCGCCTTGTACTTTTCAATAGTACCATCAGGCCTAAGCTTTTTCTTAAATACCCATTTGCAGCCAACTGGCTTACAACCCACAGGTCTATCTGTCACTTCCCAAGTACCATTTGCCATGATGGAGTCCATTTCGCTACGGACTGCATCCTTCCAATATTCTGCATCAGGTGATGCATATGCTTCAGCAATGATCGTGGGTGTATCATCCACGAGGTAGACAGTGAAGTCTTCACCAAAGGATTTTGCAACCCTTTGTCTCTTACTCCTTCTAGGAGCTACATCACTGTCATCCTCTTCATTACCAAGTGGGTTTACAATTGGTTCAATTATGGGTATGGGTTCAGGGGTAAATTCAGTTGACGAACTAGGCAAAGAATAAGCACCGTTCATCGGGAATATATTTTCAAAGAAAGTAACATCCCGTGACTCTATAAGTGTATCAACTAAAATATCAGGCGTCTCTGATTTTATCACTAAAAACTTATACGCCGTGCTGTGGTACGCATATCCCAAAAGAACACAGTCAACTGTCTTAGGTCCGAGCTTGCGCTTCTTATTAATTGGTACGCTAACCATTGCCAAACAGCCCCATGTACGCAAGTAATGTAGTGAAGGTTTTCTTCCTTTCCATCCTTCATACGGAGTCACATCACTATTTTTAGTGGGAACTCTATTCAGAACATGACATGCTGTCAAAACAGCCTCCCCCACCATGCCTTGGTCATACCGGACGTTCCTAACATGCCATTCACCAAGTCCATTAGCGTCTGGTTCTTTCTTTCGGCAACCCCATTAGATTCAGGTGAATATGGAGGTGTCCGTTCATGAATTATTCCATTCTCCGAACAGAACAGATCAAACTCATTGGAGAAATATTCACCACCACGATCAGACCTAACACGTTTTATTTTCTTTTCTAATTGATTTTCCACCTCAGCTTTATAAGTCTTAAAACATTCTAACGCCTCATCTTTCGTTTTTAGAAGAAACACATAACAATATTTTGTTGCATCATCAATTAAAGTCATAAAATATCTTTTTCCTCCCTTTGTCAACACACCATTCATCTCACAAAGATCAGAATGTATGAGCTCTAATAATGTCGTGCGCCTCTCGTCTACAGCCTTGTGTGGCTTACGAGGTTGCTTCGCTTGCACGTACGCTTGACATTTAGAGCCTTTGACAGTCGAAAAATTCGGAATTAAATTCATGCTGGATAGACGCGACATACAACCAAAATTAATGTGACACAAACGTGAAGGCCATACATCAGCCACTGAGTTGTTTGAGTCACAAATATGGTTCACCACTTTATTACAAAAATCGAAGAGAGAAAAGCGGAACAAGCCTCTGCTATCATAGCCTTTGCCAATGAATTGGCCATACCTCGAGATGACTACTTTATTCGATTCAAATACCAGTTTAAATCCATCTCGACACAAGAGGGATCCACTAACGAGGTTCTTCTTTATTGAGGGGGCATGCTGCACGTTCTTTAGCCGCACGATCTTTCCCGAAGTGAACTTCAGATCGACCGAACCAACACCAAGAACAGTAGCATGCGAGCCGTTCCCCATCATGACGGTTGAACCTCGTGCGTCCTGGTAAGATGAAAACATGGAGATATCAGTACAAACATGAATATTGGCCACTGTATCTATCCACCAATCATTAGATTGGCATACAGAAAATACACTCGGTAAATGATTACCGTACCCAGATCCGCTAGGATCGCCAATAGTCACGTTGGCAGATTTCTGCCCTTGCTGATTCTTCTTTCCTTTGCGGTTCTTGCACTTCTTGGCGAAGTGCCCAGTCTCATCGCAAACGAAGCACACAACCTCGTCCATGTTCATCTTCTTCTTTTTGAACTGAGTAGTCTGGTTAGGCCTTTGCTTGTTCCTACCAGCGTGCTGCATCATGTTGGCGCTGGACTGCCCTTCAGGTGCTCTTGGTGGAGCATCCTTTGCCCGAGCCTTCTCTTCAACATCAAGACCAGCCAACAAATCTTCAACGGAGATTTTCTGTCTTTTATGTTTCAGAGCTGTGGCAAAGTTCCTCCATGAAGAAGGCAACTTGGCAATAATGCCACCCGCCACAAATTTATCAGGCAAGACATGTCCGAGCTGTTCGAGTTCCCTCACAATAAGTTGGAACTCATGAGCCTGTTCCACGACCGAACGGTTATCAACCATTTTAAAGTCGTGGTACTGCTCCATCACGTACAGCTCGCGCCCAGCGTCTGAGGCCGAGAACTTATGTTCAAGTGCCTCCCACAGTTCAACAACACTTTTGATGTTCATATAAACATCACATAGCTGGTCCGAGAGCACGCTAAGAACGCATCCGACGAAAATCGTCGTAGCCACAGTGAAATCCCGCACCTCTTTCTCAGATTCGAGAGGTAGTGCGGTGAACGCATCTTGGTCCCTAGTGGGTTTCGGTGATTGGATGAAACAAGATTACTGTGACTAACGTGTGTTTTGCAGAAACAGGATTAAGTTAGGTCACGGTAATGGCGACGAAACGGGCATATGGAGTTCATGTCCCCTGGCGATGGATATCGTTTCGGTTTTCAAAGGACGGACGACGAAGACGGTGGTAGACTAGGCTAAGTGTCATATGGTGTTGGAGGACACTTAGGTAGTCTTAGGTCTTTGTTTCTCCTTTGGCCGTACTATAAAGGGGAGCGTGAATCAGTAGCCTGACCTAGATGAGTCTATTGAGGTAGGTGTGGTGCACACTTGTTATTTCATAGCCCTAGGTAGCTCAGAGAGATGCCTTAAGTCGAGAGGATCAAAAGTCGTTTAGGCCGCGTCGCGATCCGAGTTGAGTTTGCCCTTGTTATGGGCATCAGACGCTGGCCAGGTGAGCATCGGACGCGTCCGATGCCCACCCCGACTAGGGTTTAGTCTGGTGCGTGGCATCGGACGCGCCGATGTGTTCACATCGGACGCGCCCATGCCACTGTTCACGTGGGCGTGAACTGGAGGCCGCATCGGACGCAGGCATCGGACGCTGAGGGCCAGCGTCCGATGGCCATCCAGAGAGATTCCAAAGAGGTCAAATCCACATCGAACGCGTCCGATGTGGTGGCATCGGACGCTGCCCAGCGTCCGATGTCCCTTTAAACAGTCTGACAAGAAGGTACAGTAGACCGTTGGACGAGGTCATCGGAGCGTCCGATGCTAGGCATCGGCGCGTCCGATGCCCCCGCAGAATGCCTGTCTTGTGCTGTTTTTGGATGGCCGGTTGGGGGAGTATATATACTTCCTTCCCTCCATCCATTTGAGTGTTCTTGCCACTTCCATCAGCTGAGAAACACCTTGTCAGTGTGAGTGAGTGCAAGAGCCCTAGTGAGGTTGAGTGATTTGCTAATTGTGAGAACTAGACACCTCCTAGTGAGAATTGAGTAGCAAGTGTGCAACCATCCATCTCTTTGGCCTTGTGTTGGTCAAGTGAGAGTTCTAGCTTGTTACTCTTGGTGATCGGCATCACCTAAATGGCTTGGTGGCGATCGTGAAGCTTGGAGAGCATCCGGTGGCATTGTGGATGACCCAAGCAAGCTTGTGACCGGTAGTGAGCGATTCACCGGGCCGGAGTGGCGAAGAATCAGCTCGTAGTGAGCACTTGATCCTTGCGCGGATCAAGGGGGAGCGATACCCTTGCGCGGGTGCTCCAACGAGGACTAGGGGGTGTGCCGACACCTCGATACCTCGGCAAAAAGATCGTCGAGTCATCTCTACTCCTTTACCTACGCATTTACTTTCAAGCAATTCAATTCCGCATTACTACTTATTGTTCATTCTATATTGAATTGCTTTGCTAGAATAGGAGTGGCTTAGTCTTGGTCTTTTGTGCGGTAGAATAAGGAGAATCACACTTCTAGGCTCTAGGGGGTTAATTGAGGCTTGATAGGTTTTATTATTGCAAGAAGTTTTAGAAAAGACCAATTCACCCCCCCTCCCTCTTGGGCATCTTGATCCTTTCATGCGGGAGGATCGCTGACGACCCAAAATATGCCCATAGCAGTGAGCCACAACTGAGCTCTCGTCTGCCATCTCTTAAAATTCACACCAGTGAATTTCTCCGGTTTCATCGCATCAGAAAAACCAGCCATCACTAAATGCCTATAAGGTTTTTGGATTGTTGGAAATAATAACAATTTAGTGATGTATAAATTAATTCCGACAATGAGGAAAAGATAAACAACATGTATCGTAGATATGTAATCTACCACTAGTAGTATGATCCGATACATATCCAGACTATGTATCGCTAATAACACGAAGAACATAGAATAGAGGAACAGTGAGATTGAAGGCATGCTTACAGTGGGGTTGCGAGAAGAAGACGCAGACCGGAGAAGTCGGCGTAGAGGGAAGAAGACGTCCAGCGAGCAGTCGCGACGGCGCTTCCCAAAAACCTTATACGTCCCCTACCCCGTGCAGGGACGCGAGGAGACGTAGGCTTCAGACATCCTGCTCTCCCGGCACCGATGGCACGTCGGCGGCGGGATGGAGTCGACAGCAGCAGCACAACACTTTGGGAGCGGAGGAGGAGAATGTGTCGTATGGAGGACGACGTCTCGTCCTTCTTTTATACACACGCCGCAGTTGTATCTTTAGAAAGAGACAACCGCGTAATCACAATATTAATGTGATTGAACCTACCATTAGTGTACGAGTCAATCACCATTAATACGAGAATAATTGCTTGCTAAAACAGGCCAGCGCAATTTTCTCCATGCATGCAAAAATATCAAGTGGCAAAAGGAAGCCGCGCACCCGCAAGGCCTCGGTCGGACCATTCACGCGCATGTCGTGCGGCCCCGCGCGAGTAGCCCCGCCCCGCCCCGCCCAGCGAGGCGAGGCGAGCGCACGTGTGGGTTACTTACTTTGCCTCTCCTCAATAGCTTCAACCAGTTGAAGATAGCTCAACTATATAAGCTAGTCTTCCTCCTTCTGGAGTAGCAATGTGGGACTAAAGTCCCCCCGTACCATACATGTGTGATGGGTCTTTGGGATTTATTTGGAATATTTATTTGGGCCAGGACCAAATCTTGTAACAAAACGGACGGCCAGGAGCAGGAGGTCGCACTTCCTCGCTCGCTGCCGGCAAGCCAACCGGCGGGCTCCATGCCTCTGGTGTCTGGCTGGATGATTGGTGGTGGGGCTGGATGAATCGACAGCAGATTTCCTGATGCGAGCGACCACGGGCAACGGGCAAGGCGATGATGGCCCCCGTCCTTAGTCCCCATGCTAGCGAGTAGTAGCAACCCCACAGATGGATGAGATGACGAGACACGAGAGAGTGGAAAGGAGGCACTGTGGAGTGGGCCAGCAGAGCGAGCAGACGCGCTGCACGTTCTCTCGCGTGGATGGTACTAGTACAGTAGAACTGCAACCGGCAACGTACGATATGATCGATCACGTCGCGTCGATCCGTCCCGCGGGGGTCGGTGTCGGCGGGCCGCCACTCCACTCCACCCCCCGGGAATCTCTTTCGGGAAAGCAGTGTGTGGCCACTGACACGGTGACCACCGACCGGCCTGTCCACCTGCACGAGCAACCACAACTTCTGTGCGTGCGTGCGTGCGTGCGTGCGTGTGCGTGCGGTGCGTTGCATGATTGAGCTGAGCTGAGAGCCAGGAGAAGAGTATGGCCATTTTCCCCAATAGCTGGTAGGCTCCGTCAGTGTATGGCCATTTTCCCATTTCAACACGACAGAGTTGGCCCCGTTTGGGTTATCTCACGGTTATTTAGGTGGAGAGCCTCCATTTTCAGTTTAAGCCTCCATTTTAATTTAGTCTTTATTATTACGGGACACACTTCTAAATGTTCACACCAAAACAGACAAATGTGTCTATCGATCCATCAGATTCTAATTATACCAGCAGCATACGCTAGTATAAAATAAAACTATTTATCCAGCCGGACATTAATAAGACAGATACTAACCCCTAAGTTTCCGTATAAATTGCAACTTATGACTTGATAAACAATAGAATAAAATATACCCACAAATCTACATACTGTATATCTAAATCAATAACAGCTCCTGTTGTAAAAACAAACACAAACTAGATCTTTAGCATGTTTCTAAACAATCCACTTTAACTACCACTACTGTATAGGACTGAGTTAAATCAAACGTATAATTTTATGTCAATAACAAATATGATCTCAACCGTGTTTTAATAGAACAACATTATATATAGATGGCACGGAGTGGAATTGAGCGAGCGTAGCAGCGAGATGCAATGGACACGAGGAGGGCCGAGCAAAGATGCATGAGCATGCGGGGGAGAAGAATGGGAGGAACATGTGCAAATAACATGGCAACCATGGATTTTACAAAAGGATAACTAAAACAAGATAGTGATTCCTACAAAGGGTGTGTCAATAGAATAATGAACTTGAAAGTTCAAGAGAATTCTGACCATGACCCAAAGTATATTTTTTTGGGGCTTGTGTAGGAATAAAGGTACTTATTCTATGAATGTATAGCTAATAAAAATTAGATTTGTGATACCAAAACATTAGGGACATAGATTGCCAAGGAAAAATAGAAGCATTGTAGATGAATGGTGCAAGCTCAAGCTCTTTGAGAGCTTAGTTGTATTAATGGCTTAGCAAGCTTTATGTCTATTTGATTTCCCGCTCAAATGTAACTTGTAAAATTCATGCCAAAATGCTCAAGTTTGAAGCTACTAGCTTCATAATACAAATCAGGTGGGACCCTCCCCCAACACACAAAATCTAAAAAAAGCTAACAAAAAATAGATTTTTTTCACGATCGAGTGTGTGCCCGTTTTTCATTAAGAGAGAAGCAATACAAGTACACCGCCGAGCGCGAGAAGGACTCCGAGGCGAGAATCCTCAGACGTCACAGAGGCGCCAGAACCACCTATCATCTATTGGATTATTCCAAAGCGATTACATGTTGTCAAAAAATTGCGACCAGAGGGAACTCAGAGCTGCTAGGGAGCATAACCAGCCAGAGCCCAAGCCTCGCCCTCCTCAACAATCTCACCGGCAACTTCATGCGTCGATCGCATGGACTATCTGAAAACTCTCGCATTCATGTGCTTCCAAAGAGTCCACGTAGTGAGCAGCATCAGGGAGTCAAAAATGGGGCGCGAAGCCAAGTCAATCCGCTGACACCGTTGTGTCAACCAATCAGCGACATCAAGACTTCCATCCTCATTCGGAGCAAGAGCCTGCAGTCCAATCTTGTTTAGGATCAGGGACCAAACATGCTTGGGGAAGACACACCCAAGAATCAAGTGGTCGCATGTTTTCGGAGCTTGAGCACAGAAAGCGCAGTCATCATGATCCTGAAGCCCATGTCGCTTCCGGCGATTAGCAGTCGAGAGGCGTCGGTGTAATACAAGCCAGAAGAACATCTTAACCTCGGGAGGCTTCTTTGTTCGCCATAGTTCTTTCGCCCCCAACAGGTTTGAGGAGCCACCAAAGAATGCCCAGTACGCGGATGAGACCGTATAAGTCCCCGATGCTGACCACCTCCACACAAACCAATCGAACATGAGCGGGTCGAGATGAACACCTTCCAGGATGCGCCATACACGCAGGTAGTCACATAGCACCCTAACTGTCCTGGCGCCGATGATGTCGCGCACCCAACAGTTATTAGCTAGTGCATCCCGCAGCGTCCGCCGTCTGCCGGCTCTAGACAGAGCAGCAAACAGGGCCAGGACAAGGTCACACAAAAAAATAGATTTACATTTACCATACATGTAGATGAGTGTGGTTCACAAAATAGGACTTGCTCTAGAGTATGGTTCACAAGATGTCTATATCCAAAAACTTTATAACAAGTAAATCAGATCAAATTATAAATTTAACAAGCTGCAAACTCAAGAAGACGAGATATAATTATGTAAACTGAGTTTGAGTTACGTCGTCAGCAAAGCCTATCGTGCGTGATGATCGATTGATTGTGGTTTGTTTTTGTTTGGAGGTAGTACCGGGATAAAGAGATGTTTATATCCAAGGCTAAAATTTTAGCCATGCCACATCGTATATTGCAACACTAATTTGGTTTAATAAAAATAGACTAATTATAAAACTAATTACACTGTCATACGATAATTAACAAGATAAATATATTAAATCAAATTAATTCATCACTAGCAAATGTTTATTATAGCACCAAATTATTAAATTATAGACTAATTAAACTTAATAGATCCGTCTCGCGAGTTAGTCTTCGACGGACAAATTAGTTTTGTATTTAATCTATTTTTAATATACTAAATTAGAGTCATAACATTTAATATGATAGAGCTAAAATTTTAGTACTAAAAATAAACACCCCCTAAACTCCTAAAGTAAGCCGTCAAGGGAAGCTGGCTGCCTTTGTCAGGTGCATCGCGTCACTGCGTCAGCGTCATCTATAGAGAGGGTAACTGTCACTGTCACGTTGGCTTGTGCCCGGCGCCAGCAGTCCAGACCCCAGTGGCAGTGGCCCAGTCCCCAGAGAGAGGACTCCACGGATGGGCCTCCACGAATCCTAGCAGCTAGTAGGTCCGATGGATATATGGCGGCCCAGGAAGCCGAATCAGCGTGGGCCACCCAACGAATGTATGGTCTGCCGCCGCGGGAGCGCACGAGCCAAAGACCAAACAAGGCAGTGGTTTATAGTTTGGCTAAAGAACGAGTGCATCCAATCCAAGCAACACCTTAATCAACCCCTTTGATTTTATAAGCACAACCAAACAAGGCCTAAATAAGAACGAAACTGTCTCTCTCAACATATACAAATATACTAACAAATATTTTCGTGCGTTGCAATAGAAAAAAATTATCAAAAGCTAATGGGACTCATGAATGAAAACATTACATATGTATTTATTTTTTACCCTTTCGTATAATTTTATAATTTTAAATATATAATTATTTGATTATGGCCCTGACATCCATAATTAAGTCAATATCGGTAATAGTATGATAACATTATAATAAATCTGTATCAAATTAAAATACAACCTTAGTACATTTTTATTTCATCGGAAGGAAAACAAATATTTACCCATAAATATATATATATAATAGTTTTAGTTTTCATGTTTTCCATATCTTAGATATAAAGTCTTTGATTTCTTTTGATGACCCATAAAAATACATAGCTCTGATATCTGATCAAAGTCGGCAAGAAGTTTTGCTGTTCTATAAAGTCTTTGATTTCGTTTTGATGACCCATAATGTTTTGTTCGTTTTCATGTTTTGATTTTCGTATGCCAACTCTTGTATGCATGCAGCTTGAACGGTTCTAACCTACTTCTAGTAGCGTTTTTTCCAACCGCATGTGCTGGGGGCCTGTAGAAATAGGAGCACAGCACAAAGCGGTTGCTTGTGAACCGCCGCCTGTGAAAATGAGACATTTTGCTTGTGAACCGCCGCTTGTGAAAATGAGACGTTTTTCGTGTAGCGTTTTTCTCAACCGCATGTGCTGGGGGCCTGTAGAAATAGGAGCACAGCACAAAGCGGTTGCTTGTGAACCGCCGCCTGTGAAAATGGGACATTTTGCTTGTGAACCGCCGCCTGTGAACCGCCACCTGTGATAATGAGACGTTTTTCGTGGCTGACGCGGCCGGTGGGATTCGAACCTGCGACCTCGGCCTCGCGCGAAGCCTTCTCTACCACTGCACCACACACTCACATGTGTTCATATACCCCTTCGGTTCCCCACATATTATACAAACCCGAGTGTAATTTGCTTGTTTGAGGTCCTAAATGATCTTAAATAAAAAAGTTATCAACTACAAAGTTTCATAACTTTTCGAGACGAACAACTTTTGTATTGGTCTTTTCTCCATCCGAGGTTGTTTACAAAATTTGAATTTCAAATTTGAGACCATTCAAACATATTTTCTGTTGACAAGATGACTTCAAATTAAAAAAGTTGTAATTTACAAAGTTTCATAACTTTTCGAGACGAACAACTTTTATTTTGGGTATTTTCTCATCCAAGATCGTTTGAAAAAAATTGAATTTTAAAAAAACACATGTATTTCTGCAGGCGGATGTCTTAACGAACCGCCTGTAGAAATAGATTTGTACAGACGGTTTGTTAAGACAACTGCCTGTAGAAATAATATATTTCTACAAACAGTTGTCTTAACAAACCACTTGTAGAAATCCATTTCTACAGGCGGTTCTAGACTTGAGGCCCACCGTTTCATTTCTACAGGCGCGTGGTAATTAAAACCGCCAGTAAAAAAAAATAAGGCACTAGAAAAAAATCATCTTTCTACTAGTGAGATACTCTTTTTCCAAGTAAAACTAAGGTGGGCGAGGATCGCCACTTGTATGTTTTTAAAAAATGTTATATATTACAATTTTCCCACCGGAGTTACATGTCCGAAGGTGAACCCGTCAAAATGATTAGAATTTATGATATATTGATCAAGGTTTTGAATTGTCGGTTGATTCATGTACTGATAATCAATAATTTAGTAATGAGAATATATGTATAGAAATCTAACAAAATCAGTTTCACATTTTTACTCGTGTGTTGCAACCGAACTATACATCTTGAAATTGTACGTCACACTTTTAATGGACGCAAAGTTATTCTAACTCGTATAAGCACAAATCATAAGTTTATTGACACATGGAGGCCGGATGGACTCCAGCCCTGAGGTGACACATGCATGCATGTCCGAGAGTTCGACATTGTTGAAGACAACATGGTTCATGCTAGCTATGTAAATAAATAATATTTTTTTCTATATATAGAAGGATAAAGATAAAACTGTTCAAGTGTCTGAAATATAGGAAATGTGCTATATATACCATTTGCTCATCATCACCTACTTTTGGCCCTATTCTTGAACATGGAGAGTCTGATAGTGATAGTAGTAGTGAACATGCTAGCACACATTCTCGTTGGAGAGGGAAGAGATGGAGATCGAATAACCAGCGGATGGATCGAGAGACAACCGCCTCACGCGGCTGGGCGCTGGTTAATCTCTGCTGCATCTCCTTTTATTGGACGCAAAGTTATTCTAACTCGTATAAGCACAAATCATAAGTTGGTGTCACATAGAACACAAGGCATAACGGCAAGATAGGGTTGTCAATTAGATTTGGATTAAAGTTTATTGACACATGGAGGCCGGATGGACTCGAGCCCTGACACATGCATGCATGTCCGAGAGTTCGACATTGTTGAAGACAACATGGTTCATGCTAGCTATGTAAATAAATGATAATTTTTTCTATATATAGAAGGATAAAGATAAAACTGTTCAAGTGTCTGAAATATAGGAAATGTGCTATATATACCATTTGCTCATCATCACCTACTTTTGGCCCTATTCTTGAACATGGAGAGTCTGATAGTGATAGTAGTAGTGAACATGCTAGCACACATTCTCGTTGGAGAGGGAAGAGATGGAGATCGAATAACCAGCGGATGGATCGAGAGACAACGGCCTCACGCGTCTGGGCGTTGGTTAATCTCTGCTGCATCTCCTTTTATTGGACGCAAAGTTATTCTAACTCGTATAAGCACAAATCATAAGTTGGTGTCACATAGAACACAAGGCATAACGACAAGATAGGGTTGTCAATTAGATTTGGATTAAAGTTTATTGACACATGGAGGCCGGATGGACTCGAGCCCTGAGGTGACACATGCATGCATGTCCGAGAGTTCGACATTGTTGAAGACAACATGGTTCATGCTAGCTACGTAAATAAATGATAATTTTTTCTATATATAGAAGGATAAAGATAAAACTGTTCAAGTGTCTGAAATATAGGAAATGTGCTATATATACCATTTGCTCATCATCACCTACTTTTGGCCCTATTCTTGAACATGGAGAGTCTGATAGTGATAGTAGTAGTGAACATGCTAGCACACATTCTCGTTGGAGAGGGAAGAGATGGAGATCGAATAACCAGCGGATGGATCGAGAGACAACCGCCTCACGCGGCTGGGCGCTGGTTAATCTCTGCTGCATCTCCTTTTATTGGACGCAAAGTTATTCTAACTCGTATAAGCACAAATCATAAGTTGGTGTCACATAGAACACAAGGCATAACGGCAAGATAGGGTTGTCAATTAGATTTGGATTAAAGTTTATTGACACATGGAGGCCGGATGGACTCGAGCCCTGACACATGCATGCATGTCCGAGAGTTCGACATTGTTGAAGACAACATGGTTCATGCTAGCTATGTAAATAAATGATAATTTTTTCTATATATAGAAGGATAAAGATAAAACTGTTCAAGTGTCTGAAATATAGGAAATGTGCTATATATAACATTTGCTCATCATCACCTACTTTTGGCCCTATTCTTGAACATGGAGAGTCTGATAGTGATAGTAGTAGTGAACATGCTAGCACACATTCTCGTTGGAGAGGGAAGAGATGGAGATCGAATAACCAGCGGATGGATCGAGAGACAACGGCCTCACGCGTCTGGGCGTTGGTTAATCTCTGCTGCATCTCCTTTTATTGGACGCAAAGTTATTCTAACTCGTATAAGCACAAATCATAAGTTGGTGTCACATAGAACACAAGGCATAACGACAAGATAGGGTTGTCAATTAGATTTGGATTAAAGTTTATTGACACATGGAGGCCGGATGGACTCGAGCCCTGAGGTGACACATGCATGCATGTCCGAGAGTTCGACATTGTTGAAGACAACATGGTTCATGCTAGCTATGTAAATAAATGATAATTTTTTCTATATATAGAAGGATAAAGATAAAACTGTTCAAGTGTCTGAAATATAGGAAATGTGCTATATATACCATTTGCTCATCATCACCTACTTTTGGCCCTATTCTTGAACATGGAGAGTCTGATAGTGATAGTAGTAGTGAACATGCTAGCACACATTCTCGTTGGAGAGGGAAGAGATGGAGATCGAATAACCAGCGGATGGATCGAGGGACAACCGCCTCACGCGGCTGGGCGCTGGTTAATCTCTGCTGCATCTCCTTTTATTGGACGCAAAGTTATTCTAACTCGTATAAGCACAAATCATAAGTTGGTGTCACATAGAACACAAGGCATAACGGCAAGATAGGGTTGTCAATTAGATTTGGATTAAAGTTTATTGACACATGGAGGCCGGATGGACTCGAGCCCTGAGGTGACACATGCATGCATGTCCGAGAGTTCGACATTGTTGAAGACAACATGGTTCATGCTAGCTATGTAAATAAATAATAATTTTTCTATATATAGAAGGATAAAGATAAAACGGTTCAAGTGCCTGAAATATAGAAATGTGCTATATATACCATTTGCTCATCATCATCACCTACTTTTGGCCCTATTGTTGAACATGGAGAGTCTGATAGTGATAGTAGTAGTGAACATACTAGCACACATTCTCGTTGGAGAGGGAAGAGATGGAGATCGAATAACCAGCGGATGGATCGAGAGACAACCGCCTCACGCGGCTGGGCGCTGGTTAATCTCTGCTGCATCTCCTTTTATGTACGTACTATACAGAGATTGACAGATGCAGAGTATGATTTCTCTTCGTCTTAGTACGGATTCTTTGGGAAAATTAAGCAGGCTGGTACACACGAGACGGCGACATTGATCGACTCATCATCAAATATTCTAAAAAAACTGCATATATATGGAGAAATTTCTATGGTTGTAGTAAGTTGTGCATATGGGGACATGCATGTAGAAGAAAACATTATTGCTAGCTGGACGTACTGGAGTATCGATCACTTGGATCCGTAACACTCTCTCCAATAATCTCTGCATGCATAAATGGCGAAGAACATTTCAGAAGCCATATACGCTCGATCTTGGGCCTCGTGCTTACTCGAAACATACACAAGCATCTCAACAGAAACAAAAACAATTAAATGCATGCTGCCTGTACACTACTGTGCTCCAAACAGAAATAGAAGGGAAGCGAGAGATAGCGTCACTACTGGAAAACTGTACTTTGCCGAGTGTCGAAAACTTTGCCGAGTGCAAAATGTCGTGGCACTCGGCAAAGCTATATGGCCACGCGTGGATCTGCAAGTTTTTTCTTTCAACAAGATCTGGATCTGTAGCTCATGCAGCGAGGATGGGTGGAGACGTGTAGTAGTGTGTAGGTGTATATAAATCAACTCACTTGCATATATTTTCATGAGAGCCAAAAAAATCGCATCACACGCCACACACACATCCCCAGTCCCCGGAGAGAGAGAGAGAGTCGAGGGTTCCAATGACAAGGCAATAATGATGAAACCTTTTGAATCACCTGCGGCCGGCATGCGGCAGAGATACAGACACCGATGGATGGAAGTCGAGGAAGCAAAGGTTCTGACGACGACGTGGCCATCATTGCGCCAATCTTCCTTTGCTCGCTTCCTGTACGTGCTCCAGATCCAAAAGAAAAAGGAAAAAAAGAGAGGAAGAAGACATAAATAAAAGAGATCTCTAAATAAAACCAACGCAACAGATGAAGAAGATTGAAGGAATCATTGCACCAGCTAGCCTCGGCAGACGACTCTCGGCCTCCTCCTCCCCGGCCGTTGCCATGGGATCGATCGAAGAGAAATACTTACGCGTAGTACTCCGTATGTAATTACAGCATGCAGCAGCAGCAGCATTGAAAGAAGGAAAAAAAAAAACAATTGAAGAAGCGTAGTAGGCGTAGCCACTGTCTACTGGAACGAACTCCCCCATTGGAATAATGCATGGAAGCTACCTCTGAGGGGAATGAAGCCTGGTCCGAGGTCCTAGCTAGCAAGAGCCCGCGAGCGAGCCATGCATGCATGCATCAAGATGAGGCCTAGAACCAGACAACATTCCACACAGAGCAATGGCTTCCTTCTGCGCTTCACTTCCTCTTCCTCTCCGCGCGGGTTCATCTCAGCCCTCTCCCTTTCTCTCTATCTCCCAAGGAAGGCCCGGAGAGAGAGAGAGAGAGAGGAGCCAGCACCAGCAGCTCTCTGAATTCTGAAATGTGAGAGATGCATGCTGTGATATATGATGAGGTCATGATAGCCCGAATGATTAGTCGCCCGCCCGCCCCCGCCTACAAATTTGAACCACCGACCCGAGCCCGCAGTCTGCGTGGCATGGCATCACGCACATCGCACTATGCCATGCTAATGGGTGAGATTCCAACCCATTTCCACCCCATTCCATATCTGATTAATTATTTTCTAACCCCACCCCACCCCATTCCAAATCAATTTATACCCAACCCGTCCCAGCCCACTCTGTCTTGGGTTACCATGGGTTCCCATATGTTTAGCTTTTGTTTCTAGGATTCGGCTTTTGCATAGGACCCGCATATTGATCTGGCAGTGCCAATTGACATGAAGTAGTTGTTTGTTAAATTAAATCATCTGCAACAAATTTCAGTTAATTCAGGTAAAATTTTATAGTGTGAACGCGAGCTTTTATTTCTAGGGTCCGACTTTAGCGTGGGGCCCACATACTAATCTGGCAGTGTCAATTGACATAAAGTAGCTGCTTCTTAAATTAAATCAGCTGCAACAAATTTCAGTCAAATTGGGTAAAATTTTATAGTGTGAACGCGAGCTATTATTTCTAGGGTCCGACTTTGGCGTGGGACCCACATATTGATCTGGCAGTGCCAATTAGCATGAAGTAGCTGCTTGTTAAATTAAATCATCTGCGACAAATTTCAGTCAATTCAGCTAAAATTTTATAATGTGAACGCGAACTTTTATTTCCAGGGTCCGACTTTGATGTGGGACCCACATATTGATCGGGCAGTGTCAATTGACATGAAGTAGCTTGTTGTTAAATTAAATCATCTGCAACAAATTTCATTCAATTCAGATAAAATTTTATTGTGTGAACGCGAGCTTTATTGAAAAGCGTTGATTTGGGACCCACATTGATTTGGGGAAGTGATGTGACCCATTCCAGCCCATCCCAACCTGATTTACGAGTAAACCTAACCCATCCCAACCCATTTGACCTCTAAACCCATTATCACTCATCCAAATAGTTCCATAGCACAACCTAACCCAAAAACTCCAAACAATACCCAACCCATTAGGAGGCCTACGTCGCGCGCACACACACTGCGGAACGTGAGCGCCGTACCTCGGGCCTCGTGCTCGCACAACTACCAACAAACAGGCCACCGGCTCACAGACACGCGGGGTCCACGCTCGCGCATTGATGGATGAATGAATGAAAAGGCAAGCCTCAGTGCATTGAGCGGCGAGCTCTGCATCTCCTCAGTCCTCTAGCAAGCAGTAATGGCCAGACGAAACGGCCACAGCGGCGTCACATGGCGAGTAGAAAAACGGCAGGCATTGCATCGCATTCAAGCGCGCATTTAAAGAGGCCCGGTTCGAGAAATATTTGGAATTTGCACTGTAGCATTTTCGTTGTTATTTGACAAACTTTGTCCAAACATGGACCAACTAGACTCAAAATATTCGTCTAGACATGTAGATACTAAAAGTATAATTAGTTATTTTTTTACCTACATTTAATGGTTCATGCATGCAGCTAAAGATTGATGTGACGGGGAATCTAAAGATTGATGTGACGGGGAATCTAAAAATATTTGGGGAAAGTTGGGGAAACTAAACAAAACAAGGCCTGGGCCAGAGAGCGGTGCGGCGGCGGCGGGGTGTCCACGTACTACGCATAACGCATGCAGGCGTGGGTGGCGCATCGATCGGGGACGTCCGCGGCGATCTGGACGGACCGGGCGCCCGCCGGGGGATACGTTGTTTTGTTGGGAACGCGAAACCCTAGCTCTACTGCTCAAGACGCGATGGGGGCGGATCGACAGCGGGTGGAGTGGAGGAGTGGTTGGAGATAAGTAAATGCGTGCGTGAGCGCCTCGAGACGACGTGGAACCCTGTGCGGTGTGCTGTGCTGTGCTGTGCTGCTTGGCAGCTTGCGTCTCGGACGCCCACGCCGACGGCCGGCCGCCTGGACGGGGACGGATTCGTCATGTGAGGCGGGCCTGCTGCTTGGGCCTTTTGCTTGCTCCTTGGTCCGGCGGCCACGAGAGAAGGACGATTGGGCTGGTTAGCTCAGATAGCGGCCCACGGGAGAGGACAGGTGGTGGGCTCTACGAACCGGCCTTTTCACCTGTCCTGCTGTTTGGGCCGGAATGCAGCAGCATGCGCCACCGATATCTTCGCTCGCTCACACGTACTTTTGTAACTAGTAACTACTACTAATTTGCAATCAATATCTTGAGCTTGACTTGATCCAGCCGGACAGCTACATAGATTGAGAATTTTGTTGTAAGGAAAAAAAAAAAAGACTATGCTAACGCTGAGGCTAGACTCTTTTAAGGAACTAATAATACGTACACCTGCTACAACGTGGAGATACAAGTTAAGGAAAATCGATGGCGGTGATGGTGAAATCATAGCCAGTAGTAGTACGTCTCGTCAACTATTGTCTCGGCCGGCCGTGGCACCTTTAGGCGTTGTTTGGCTGCACCTATTTATACCCCAATTCACATGGATTGGAGTGGATTGAAAGGGAACTTGAACTAAATTACACCTCAATCTCTTTCAAACCACGTGGATTGAGGTGTATTTGTGTGTAGCCAAACAAGGTCTTATTTTTTACCAAATCGAGCGGTAGTGTTATAGCGTGACCGCGATCCGTCAGCTAGCGAAAGAAAGAGATGAGAAAAGGCTAATAATAAGGCCGGCGGCTCCTCTCCAATCAAATAGGCCGGATCGGATCGAGTAGACTAGTTCTCCGTACAGACGTTCTAGAAAGTACTGCAAAAGTTGAGTTAGCAACGCGCAGCTAGCCTATGATGAACGACGACGACATCGATCATCATCAACGATATATTCAACGCAACAGTAGTACAGCAACGAACTTGGCAGCGCAGCGTAAAGACCATCGCTGTCCCGGCCGTTCATGCGGTTGCATGCAGCAGCTACGTACGTACGTCGTACTATATAGCTCGATCTCTGTAGCTGGCTGGCCTGGCCGCGCCGGGTCAGGCTCCGATCAGTCTCTGACTGCCTGCCCCCACCCCACCCCAAGCTCTCTTCACGCCGCCGAGACAGGACAGCGAGCTAGCTATAGCGGAGGGAGTCGTCTAGGACCACGCACGCCGACGCGTCCGTGGGTGCTGCGGTGTGTGTGCGTGCGGCATGCCGCTGTACGGCGGCTAGCTAGCTCTCGTACTTTGGTCTGAGCAAACGACTGTCCCTGCATATAGCAGGTGCGGCCTGCATGCCCTGCCGTGTCCTGCACGCACGGTGACGGTGTTCCGCTGCCAACCAAATGCTAGCGCTTGCAGTTACAGCCGCCATGCATGCATGGATTTTTCTTCTGTTTCTACCGCGCACGCATAGGATGAGTACTTTGCAGTTTGCAAGCACGCTGCGTCCATGACCGACCCACCCACCCGGCCCACAGGCCACATGTCTAGCTACGCACTACAGCCCGTATGCGGTGGATCTTCGGTCCCTGCATCTATCTATCTAGCTGCATGCGGCCTGGCAATTGGTGGGCAATGGCACGGCATGGCCACCAACTGGAACACGACATGCATGCGCGCCCTCGCATTTACGTGCCGTAGGAACGCCGGAAAGTTTAGTCTTTTTCCCCGCCCCCTACTAATAACTCACCACTCAACACTCAGCAGCGTCTCCATCTCATCTTTATTGCATAATAATGTATAATCCTTCCATCATATGTGGTGTAGTATTATTTATCTAGTCTTGTTACTGCATACTCCCCCGTCCACGAAAGAATCAATTCCTAGAATCCGTGTTAGTCAAATTTTTTAACTTCTTTATAGAAAAGAGTAATAACATCTATGATATAAAATGAACACATTATGAAAATATATTCGAAGATATATCTAATGATGTGAATTTTGTACCATCAATATTAATAGTTTTTTTTCTATAAATTTAGTCAAAGTTTAAAAAATTTGATTTAAGACAACTCTAGTAATTGATTCTTTCGTGGACGGGGGGAGTATATACTCAACCCTCCTCTTTTTCAGGAATGTAACTAGCTAGTTTTAGAATCAGGAATTAACATAAGTCTAGTTTATTTTAGACTCGCTCCGGGATCAAACAGAGCGATAAGATATTCAACTTTTTATCATTTACTAGCAAACAAGCTCGTGTATCATTTACTTGCAAACAAGCTCGTGCATGCATGCAGTACAACAGAACATACAGTCAACTAGACCACTTTAGAACAAATATTTTTTTAAAAAAAATATAAGTGGTCAAAGTTATATTTTAGAGACCGTGTCGCTGTCCTAAACGACTTCTATTTGTGATACGAAAGGAGTATATAGATATAGTCTCTGACCATGCATGGCTAATATTGTCCCAGCAGGCGATCCAGAAACTGCTAATTACTTCTCTCTGACTTTGTTGAGTAATAGCGGCCATTAATTAGTTGCAACCATGAGCGAGCTGAGGTACCGGTTGTACTTGCAAACTAATTTCAGTTGGTATCATCATCAGTATATGTAGTTAGCAGGTAGCTGCTAGCTTACACATTACCATCAGACATCAGTGTATGCAGACCGGTGATAGATGAATGATTGTGAGCTGTGACTTGTTGTGAGTACTTGCATTGTGACGAAGAAGAAGAAATATATACATATATAGTGTATATATAGCCACTTTGTGTGTGGTGATACAAGCCGGCCTGGCGGTTGCAACTAACTCTGCTACCTTGCAATAAGCAGTGGATCAGAGATACAGTCTGTGTGCGACAGCGAAAAAGCGAAGCTCTGCTTTCACCTATATATTTTTATTATGGGAGACATGCATGCAAAATAAAGATGATGCATGGCTTTCCATCATTAGGGCATGCATTCGAGATCACACATGTGTATATGCATATCCAGCTAGCAGCATATATACATCGCGTGTAACGAAGAAGAGAGACACTGTATATGGATGATCTCATATGTATCTGATCATCCGATCGATTAGTATATATAATTAATATATATCATCAGTCTGATCCGGCAGTTAAACCTGGCGTTAGCTAGCAGTGCTGCTGGAGCTAGTAGCAACCTCCATCTCCTGCATGCAGTGATAATGATGAGGCCAGACTGTTATACCTAAGCGCTCACATGATCCCATCCGGTCCTTAAAAAACATATACATACAGCATATATATATATATATATATACACGCTAGCTAGTGGTAGCGCGGTAGTAGTGGAGCTAGAGATAGCAGCAACGCAATGCAAGTGACGATGCAAATTAAGTCCAGCTAGAAACACAAAGACGACCATGCCCATGTGCACGCACGCAAAAGTGTGAGGACAAAGAGAAAAATAAAGATATACTCCCTCCATACCCATATTAGTTGACGTTTTAGAAAAGATTAGAGTCAAACATTGGGAATATAAATCATCAATAACTATTAAGTTTCTAAGTTTATAAATATAAAAATTATATAAATAGATTTGTCTTGAAGAATACTTTCATAAAAGTATACATATATCACTTTTCCATAAATATTTTTATAAAAATAAGAGGTCAAAGTTATGTTTTGAAGACCGTGTCGCTGTCCTAAACGTCAACTAATATGGGTATGGAGGGAGTACTAGCTAGCAGCATATATATACTCACTCCGTATCCTATTTAGAAGTCGTTTTGGAAAAGAGTTCGGTCAAATATTGGGAATATAAATCATGAATAACTTTTAAATTATTGAGTTTAGAGATATAAAAATTATATAGATAAATTTTTCTTGAAAAGTACTTTTATAAAAATATATATACACCACTTTACAACAAATATTTTTAAAGAAACAAGTGGTCAAAGTTATGCTTTGAAGACCGTGTCGCTGTCTTAAACGACTTCTATTTGCGATACGGAGTAGTATACGGAGTACAGATGTACTCAAACATGCAAGTCTTGTAATGCATGCGCGCGCCTAATAAGTTCTGTTATAGGCGTTAATGACGCGTGGCGGTGCACACAACTAACTTTTTTGATATATACTATACACTCGTACTACATGTTATTGTTCTTGCACAGATGAATGAAGCAAATGCCAGTTGCAGCATGCATCGTTACTTTATTTTGTTGATGCTTGCATGTAACATGCAGCATACACATGCTAGCTCCTAGTGCGTGTGCTTTGTTGTGAGGGCCATCCCGGCCTGGCCCGGCCCGGCCCGGCCGGGTGGTGTTACATCCCTCTCAAGCCCTGCTAGCACTAGCGCAAACCACCACCACCACCAATCATTTATCGCGCCATGCATGCACGCGTATATGCTTGATATATATGCAGAACATGGTTGAAGCTGATTGGATGGATGCTTGCCACCTGGGAGCTGGGAATGACAATATATATCCCTCTCTCGGATCCCTCCGTCCTCTAACGATCTCGGTACATACTCCAGTACGTAGTTCTAACACAACAATTATAAATACCCCAGTAGTTCTAATGACAATATATACCACAAAAATTATAACACAACAACTTGTTAGAGTGGTATATATACTATCATGCAAAAGGACATTTGATATCATGCATAAACACACAGGTAGAGAAGCAGGGCTGGTTATCGTGGCCAAAATTGGTGGTAAAACTAGCTAGGCTACTCCTGTACATTCTGAGTGTAACTTGGAGATTCATGTAGAATTCAATTTGTGAACCACTCTATATGGGGTAAGCAAGTCCACGCCATCCTATAAATGTAAAGGTCCACAGGAAATCCATGGTATCCAATCGATCAAAGAAAAACAAATATACCATTTTACCTTTTTCTAAGCTCCATATATATTTGTTGTTCTACAAGCATCTCGACAACGTCTGCGAGCATTCTAGGTGACCCGTCGATTCTAAAACAACCCTAGATGTGTGCCTCCTCGATGGGCTCCTTCCCTAGAGGTGTTCTTAACATTTCATGGGATCCTCAGAAAAATCGGCTAGGCCGGTTGCAGAAACTAGTCAAGCTGATTTCGCCAAGGTTCACTGCGAGTTGATTCTCATGTGATGCGAGCACTCTTACTCTGTTGTGATAGAAGTTGAAGAATTCATCTCCTACCATGCATGATGAGAAGAGTCTACTACTGATCCCAACAAAGATATAGTACCATATAAGGGAAAAAATAGAATTTCTCTGTCTCTATATATTCCCTTCGTCCTTCGTCCATCGTCCATAATAAATAATTATTAGAGTTGTATGAAATCAAACTTTTTCAAGTTTAATCGAATTTATAGGAAAGAGCGCCAAGATTTATGACACTAAATTAGTATCATTGTTTTGATACATCATAAACTTTCATAATGAGCTTATTTGATATCACAAAGATTTATATTTTTTTCTATAAATCTAGTCAAACATAAAAAAAAGTTTGAAAGGAAATGTGTAGCAATTGATTTATTCGATGAGGGAGCGTGTACTCCCTCCCTCCATACTGGTAAAAGATGTCGTTTCGGACAGTGACACACGGTCTCAAAAACATAATTTTGACCACTTGTTTCTTTAAAAATATTTATTAGAATGTGGTATATGTATATTTTTTATGAAAATACTTTTCAAGACAAATTTATTTATATGATTTTTACATCTCTAAACTCAACAATTTAAAAAGTTATTCATGATTTATATTCTCAATGTTTGACTCAAAACTTGTCTAAAACAACATCTTTTATCAATATAATGGAAATATACTACGGAGTATATCGTTGAAGTAGGTAGTATATTTTATTTTGTAATCTATCATTAAGTGATGTCAACCTTATTTACTTAATGGCATGCTTAACGAAGTGTGCTAAATATACTCTTTCCATCCCGAAATAAATAAATTCCTAAAATTGTCTTAAGAAGGCAAACTTTTTTTAAGTTTCACTAGATTTATAGAAAAACGTCAAGATTTATGAAACCAAATTAGTATAATTGGATATACTATAATATATATATATATAATATGCTTATTTAGTGCCATATAAACTTTTGTGCTATTTTTCTACTTTTACGTGTACGACGATTGTCTATGGTGATTTATTATTGTTACTACATTTAAGAAAAGATGCAATGCAAGCACGTGCTGTGGATCGGATATGCATGCATACATGTATATATACATATATCCAGCTAGCAAAAAAGAAAAAGATAATCAGGTGATCATCAGAAGAACATGCTGCATCTAGCTAGTTGTCCTGGTAAAAGTACAGGGTTTTTATTCCTGGTGTGGCCACGCCACGCCCACGGCTATGTGGACAAGCGCATGTGCATTTTATTTCGCTGCCGTAACCTTTATTACACTATTTTCCTTGATCAATGTGGTAGAGACGAGATGATATGATATGATGGTTCAGTGCATCTTTAATTTTCCTTCTTCATACTCCTATTATAGTTTGGCTCTCTCTAGTCATATATCGACAACTTATGCATGCCTAGGTCGTCTTAATTTTGCACATAAGGGAAGTGTGGGAAATTAATCTCCTCATGCATGGCCAACCCATGCACATTATTGATGTGATGATCCGACTGGTAGTTAGATGAGTAAGTATAGCTTGTCGGAGAGCGCCGACTAATAAGCTACAAAAAAAAAATGGATCAAATAAATATCCCAGTGCGTCGTATATACAAGCACATGTATTGCCACATGCATCTCTCGTCTCTGCGTATATGTTGGTTTATATATGACACAAGCACTGCCGTACACGCATCACTCAATTCGATGATATTTGTTTTTGTATAAAAAAACAGTTTTTTTTGCTTATATACATTCATCATATTCGACACAGGAAATTATAAAAAGTCAAAAAAAAATCCAACGCATTAAGTTGTGATGATAATAATTGATTCACCCACTGCCCCCGCGCCGCCGCCTAACTTTGGCATGCCTGCCGTATGTGTGTAAACCTAAACCCGGCCGGATATGTGGCGGTAGGGGCAGCCGGGTTGGATTGGATGGGGGGCGTGTGGATTTGCCGGGGTGGGGTGGGCCTAGCACAGGCACAGGCACAGGCGCAGGCAGGCCCGCCGCGCTCGTTGCGCGCCACCTTCCTCTCGCTACGGCGCGGGGCCCAGCGCACAGTTGTTATAGTGTGGCTTTTGTCGTCTGGACTCGGGGGGCGGCCGAGGCGCGCGCTCTCTCGTCGTCTCCGTGCTGTGCTGTGTTACCTCCGATCCTGTTGTTGCCTCGATCGATCGATCTACCACGTATGTACGATACTGTACATTCCTTGCCTTGTGAATTTACAGTGAATAATGTATACATGCATATTCCTATATAATCTAATATATATAAAGAAATAGAGAGACGGGAGGGGAAAACATTTTTGTCAGAGAGGTGCATTTTGGGCCCGATCGTCCGTCCCTAGCTGTGTACAGTAGGTATAGGGTGGACGCGATCGTCCGTCCCTGCTGCATCTGCATGCGCTCCATGCATCATCAGGGCCTGTCAGCGACAAAACCACCTGTGGCAGTCTGCCTCCTCCTTTGTTTTCTCCGGCCTGCTCCCTCCCTTCCTCTTTCATCGATCTACTGCTCTTGTCTTGTTCCTGTAGCAGTAGTGGTTAGTTGTAGTCGTAAGCAGTAATTAATTTTCACCGAATTATATTGCCAAAATTAATGCCAATACCAAAGAACACATTATTATTATTTTTTTGTCTCATAAAAAACTGTGTGTATGACGACGGAGGACTGTATATATGCGACCATTATTGTCACGTACTCCCTCCATATTGTAAAACTTGACGTTTCAGACAGCGACACGGTCTCTAAAACATCACTTTGACCACTTGTTTCTTTAAAAATATTTATTGGAAAGTGGTATATGTATATTTTTATGAAAGTACTTTTTAAGACAAATTTATTTATATGATTTTTACATCTCTAAACTCAATAATTTAAAAGTTATTTATGATTTATATTCTCAATAAACGTTATCTTTTTCAATATGGAGCGAGTACAGTATATGTACTGCGTCGATTTGCTGTAGCCAAATAATCCTAGCGGCAGCAGGGGATCGAGATGAGATTTGATTAGGTAGCAGGGATTGAATTAATTGAAGCTACGGCGGTGGGTGATTATTAAAATTTCCTCCTCCACACGGATTACCAGCCTGCCGCCTTGTGCATCTAGATCTCTCTCTCTCTCTCTCTACGTGCGTTAATAATTTTACTGCTGATATATGATGCATGTGTGTATACTAGCTATACTATACAGTGTACTCTATCTAGAGGCGTACATACTCCGTATATGTATGTAGTACTAGTGCTACCAGTAGTGGTTAGGCTGTAACCCGCCTGACAGCGCAGCAATCTGGTCTGGACCTGGTGTGTTCCTTCGGATCGATCCTTGCGTACGTCTGTGAGTCTGTCTGTCCATCACCACCGTTGGATCCATCAGTCATCACACCGCGCGCCGCGCAGCCCTTCCCTCTCTCTTTCTCACATCATCATCTTCCACCATCTCTCTCTCAGGTCTCAGATCGGCCTCACCTCTTCGGTACTACTTCACAGTTCAGAGTTGACACGCACACCGTATACTAGCTAGCTGTGCCGCGCGCCGCTGTTGTTGGCTGTTGCTGATCTATCTATCGATCGATCTGCATGCAGAATTGCAGATGGATGGATGAGAAATATACGATCGCCCATGCTCACCGGTCTTCCTCTCCGGCCTCACCGCCCTATTCTAGCTATTTAGTGCTGCTAGCCTAGCCCTACTGCTACCACTACAGTGTACCACTAGTACACAAACTGCTCTCCTCTCCGGCCTCTCCTTTGTGCTCGCTAGCTCGTCTCGTGGTCGTCGTCATCCATCGTGGGTGGGCTGTGGGCTGTGGGCAGCATCTCCTTCTCTCCCTCGATCCCCCTGTGCTGTGCCAGCCTTGTACAACTAACTGCCACTCTTCTTCTTCTCCGCCGCCGCCCTTTTCTTTCCCCTTTTCCTCACACCCCCTCTTTCCAGTTTGTGCTGTCTGCTGTGCTGTGCTGTGCTCGCCGGCCGGCTCTGGCCGGGACGGCCTCATCGATCTCCCCTCTCTTCACCTCTCCACTCTCCACTAGATCGAGGCTAGAGCTAGTCACCTCGCTCTCGCTCCATGCGTGCTGCTAGCTCCACTTCTCCCGCGCGACCATCTTCTCCGATCGATCCGCCTCCATAATTCTGCATGCCGTAGCAGCAGCCTAGCCTGCCTATAGCTAGCTAGCGGCGGCGGGGCGGTCAGGAGATCGAGCCAGCGCCGGCGGGAAGCGGGCGCAAGATCGATCCCGCGCGCCGGCCGGCCGGCATGCAGCAGCAGCCGGCCATGCCGCCGCCATTCTCGCCTCCCGCGGCGGCGGGCCAGCACGCCACGCCCATCAGCAGCCGCCCGCCGCCGCCGGAGCCACAGCAGCATCAGGTGGTGGACGAGGTCGCCGGCGCCGGCGCCGGCGCCGGCAGCAGCCTCGTCGTCGACCACGACGGCGAGCGCAACGGTCCGTCCGGCGGCAACCGGTGGCCGCGGCAGGAGACGCTGGCGCTGCTCAAGATCCGCTCCGAGATGGACGCCGCGTTCCGGGAGGCCGCCCTCAAGGGGCCCCTCTGGGAGCAAGTCTCCAGGTGCGTGCGCGTGTGTATGTGCAGTGCAGTGCAGCCTAGCCGCCGGAATTCTCTCTCAGCTCCACGGATGCATGTGTCTGCGGACGAATCGACCTGACGCGACGCTAGCTGCTGGCTCTGCATGAAATCTCGCTCTCGGATCCGTTCGTTCCAGCTCAAATTCGATGTGATGGAAGTAGCCTGTAGCCTGCAGCGGTCGTCTCCTCTTCCTCTTCCTCGATCGTGTGGCCGGCGCAGGTGTCATGGCATCGTCGCCGCCGCCCACGACGAACACAGTGAATTTCCCAATTAAAAACCATACACACATCGCTCTCCTCCTCCACTTTTCTACTTTTGTTACCTCTATATTTGTGTGTCGTCACACCTCATCATCGATCGTCTATCCGCCCAGAGTAGATATACATGTAGTAGTACGTCCTAGTGGTAGATAGATAAAGTAATAGTAATATGCTACTACGTACTCACTTCAGATCTGATGCCTGCAGATGGCATCAATCCCAATTTCCAAATTTTAATTTCTGCATTTTATTCCAAATTGAGTACTCCCTCCATATCCATATATATTAGTTGACGTTTTAGGTATAGATTAGAGTCAAACATTGGGAATATAAATCATCAATAACTATTAAGTTTCTAAGTTTACAAATATAAAAATTATATAAATAGATTTGTCTTGAAGAATACTTTCATAAAAATATACATATATCACTTTTCTATAAATATTTTTATATAAAAATAAGAGGTCAAAGTTGTGTTTCGAAGACCGTGTCGCTGTCCTAAACGTCAACTAATATGGGTACGGAGGGAGTATATATTTGCTTCTTAGTAAAGAATCAAGATCTCTCTCTCTCTTCTATTTCTCGCTCCCTCAGCTGGCAATTACTGTAATAACCAAATGGAAATTATACAAACTAGATAGATGAGGAAAAGTAGATCGAACAGATAAAATTGTACTGAGCTTGGAGGCTGGCTGGCTGGCTACACTAGTGCGCTGTAGGTAGGTAGTAGTACAAGTAGATGAGTAGATGCATATGGAGATGTCTCCCTCCTTTTTCTTGGAGAGCTACATGTGCATGCCATCGTCATGGTGATGGCAACGTGGTGGTGCGGGGTGTGGGGTGGGCGCATGAATATGCAGGGGGCCGGCCGGGACGAGGTTAATTGTGGTGGCTGTGCTTGCACCTTGCAGGAGGCTGGAGGCCATGGGCTACAAGCGGAACGCCAAGAAGTGCCGCGAGAAGTTCGAGAACGTCGACAAGTACTACAAGCGCACCAAGGACGGCCGCGCTGGCCGCGGCGACGGCAAGGCCTACCGCTTCTTCTCCGAGCTCGAGGCGCTCCACGGCGCCTCCCCGCCGGTGCTGGTGTCTCTCGCGCCGACGCCTGTGGCCATGGCGCCGCCGCCACCGGCCACGGCCCTTCCCGGCATGGCGCCGGCCGCCGCCTTGCATGCCGAGCCAACGCCGCCGACGCCGCCGCAGCCTCGTGTCGTTCCTGTCGCGCCGCAGCCGGCTCCGACGACGGGGACTGGCAGTGTCACTGCTACCACCGCGCCTCCTGCAGTCGTCGCCACCAGCGACGCGGCGGCGGCAAGCATGATGACGCCTGGTGACGTCAGCTTCTCCTCGGGCTCGGACGGGGAGGACACGGAGGAGACCGGCGGCGACGGCGGGAAGCGGAAGCGGGACGACGGGGACGGCGACGGTTTCGGCGGCAGCAGCGGCGGCAGCAAGATGATGCGGTTCTTCGAGGGCCTGATGCGGCAGGTGATGGAGCGGCAGGAGGAGATGCAGCGGCGGTTCATCGAGGCCATCGAGCGGCGGGAGCAGGACCGGATGATCCGCGAGGAGGCGTGGCGGCGGCAGGAGGTGGCGCGCCTCGCCCGCGAGCAGGACGCGCTCGCCCAGGAACGCGCCATGGCCGCGTCCCGCGACGCCGCCGTCGTCTCCTTCATACAGCGGGTCACCGGGCAGACGATCCCGATGCCCATGCCCACGCCCACGTCCGTCGCGGCGCCGCCGCCGGCCTTCGTCACCGCGCTGGCGCATACGCCGCCGCCCCTGCAGCCCACGCCGGTCGCATCCGCTGCACCGGCGCCGCAGCCACCTCCGCCTCCAGCTCATCATCAGCTGCCGTCACCCACCACACCGAAACCGCAGCACACAACAACAATGCCGATGGCGATGACGGCACAGCAGGTACATCCACAACATCAGGCGCCGTCGCCTGCGACGCATCCAAAGGGCAATAACAATAACAAGGAGATGGTGGTCCGCGCGCCGGCGGCGGAGTCGCAGGACACGGCGGGGTCCGGTGGCGGCGGCGCGCCGTCGCCGTCGAGGTGGCCCAAGGCGGAGGTGCACGCGCTGATCCAGCTGCGCACGGAGCTTGAGACGCGGTACCAGGACTCGGGGCCCAAGGGCTCGCTGTGGGAGGACATCTCGTCGGGGATGCGGCGGCTCGGCTACAACCGGAGCTCCAAGCGCTGCAAGGAGAAGTGGGAGAACATCAACAAGTACTTCAAGAAGGTGAAGGAGAGCAACAAGAAGAGGCACCAGGACTCCAAGACCTGCCCCTACTACCACCAGCTCGACGCGCTCTACCGCAGCAAGGCGCTCATCGCCTCGTCGTCGTCCGGGTCCGGCGCCGTCGGCGGCGCAGCAGCAGCAGCAGCTCCGACTCCGGCGCCGCGCCCGGAACAGGTCGTCACCGTGCTAGCCGCGGTGCCGCTATCCCAGACGGCGCCTCACGGCAACGGCAACGGCAACGGGTGCGCGGCGGGCAGGGGCAGCGGCTCGGACAATGGCGGGGCCATACTACATCACAAGCAGCAGGCGACCAACGTCGCGGGTGGTGTTGCCGCCAGGTTCTCCGCCGTCGACGGCGCCAGTGGCAATGGCGTTGCTGCGACGAACAAGGTAATCGATGGATGGATCAATGGGTAGAGCTCAGCTTCATTAGGAAAGCTGTTTTTTTTAGAAAATAGTTTCATGAGCAACTACTAAGTTGAAGCTAAGCTGTTTTGAAAAAAGTGTTTGGCAAAACAGCTTCATCAACAATTTCATGTATGGTTGGGAGAGAAATGAAGGTATAAGCTGTGAAAAGCTACTTTTTTTTTCAGCTTCACGAGTGAAGCTGTTTTCGTGAGAGGGGGATAAAACAGCTTCATGGGTGAAGCTGTTTTGTAAAATAGTATTTGACAAAAAAAAACAGCTCACAATAGCTCATGAAGCTCGTGAAGCTGTTGTGAGCTGTACCAAACAGGCCCTAACTATCGTGCATGCATATGGTGTCTTTAATTATATATTCACTTTTGGCTGCTGATCATGGCATGCATGCTACCGTACTGCTTGTTACAGCGAGAAGAAGGCATCATCATGGCGAAGGAGACGACCTCATCGGCGGCGGAGACGAGGCCGCAGCCGGTGTCGATGAACGACAGCTACGTGAACGACGACGCCGTGGACAGCGACAGCAGCATGGACGACGACGACGATGAGGACGACTTTGACGACGACGACGATGACGAGGGCGACGTTCGCGGCGGCGGCGGGAACAGCAAGATGCAGTACGAGATCCAGTTCCAGCGGCAGCATCAGCAGCAGCAGAACAACCAGCAGAGCGGCGGCGCCGGCGCCGGCCCGGCAGCGACAACAAGTGGGTCTTTCTTGACCATGGTCCATCACTAGCTGCATGCATGCATATACATGCCAAGGCCGGCGTACAAACTTACTGTGTACGTGTCCTTGCGCACAGATAAAAAAAAAAGTGGACACCATGCATGCATGAACGAACACGAACAGCACCAAAACCATGCATTTTACTCTCTTCGATCCATGGAGCTAGCTTAGCTCTTTCAATTGTTCATCGTTTCATCTCTGGATCCGATCCGATCCAATCCAATCCTGCACATACACATGCATGCATGCATAGACACGTGACCGTACATATACATATATATAGATGGTGGTGGTATTGGAGAGGGACGACGAATTAAGCTGGGGTGTACACTACTGCATGTGGGGGTATATACCGTGTGTTACCGCTATACACTACAGTTGTATGGTACAGCAAAGAGGGATCTTGAGCTGATGGAAACATGTGCTCATGCGGGAATTTCTTTATTTTTTTTGGTATACTTTTGGGCCTTTTCTTTTTCCCCTTTTTTAAGAAGAGTTGTTACTGAACTGTCCATTATGTAATTTATTATAAATTCGTTATTACATATACTGTGGTTATATTGATGACTGTTAAATTATACTACTACTATGTACTACACACTTGGTAATTGTAAAATCCTTGAGGTTCACCGTGTAACAACTACATACTTGGTAATTGTTAAATTTTACTGCAGTTAGAGCATTTGTCTGTCACTTTTTAAACTTTAGATCGATCAGGATGCATGCAGCATATGCATGCCCGGTCGGTAAGTACGTGGTTGCATTACAATAGTAACTGAGCTGTGTGGTTATTCTCTCGGGATCCAAAGCCAAGTTTATATTATTGTCAGTTGCAACTGCCACCTTTTCCACTTTAGATCCCATAGGGCTAAGTTCCAAATCCTGATTGCATTAAAAAAATAACCATTGGGTACATAACCTGACATATGTGTGTGTCAACGCCAGTTTACAAAAACGTAAAAGGTAGAGAAGCTTATATATTAAACGTAAACGCCAGTTTACGAACATGCCGGATTGGCATGTGTACGTGCTTATATAGTCATGCATATACAGAGATCCTGACGGATGAAATAATTGTGGCTGAAGTTTTATTACCAACTAAGAATCTGTATGGAACATGTTTTTTTTTCGTCTTTCTGTATTTTTCTATATAATTAAACCGATCCTTGTGAATTTTCTGCACTACACATTTCTATGTTCCAACAAGTCCTAATAAAGTAAATACCGGGCTAGTTCACTACTACCCTGTTATTTTTTAAAAGAAAATTCAAAACTTCCTTACTACTTTCTTCATACCAAATTCTAAGCCGTTTTAGCGTTTTCATGTACATAACTTTTGCTATGCACCTAGATGTACACTATATAAAAATAGAAAAAAAACTATATCTAAAAAAATAAAAAACGACTCACAATTTAGAACAGATATGCAGCACTGTATGAATGTGGTTAGGCTACAACCATTTCATCTTCTCCGGAAATATTTTGTCATATATGAATACAAGTATAATACAAAAAAGACCTTGTGATTAATGCACATTAATTTGATGCCAGTTAGTTAAAAACATATTGTAGCACCCCCATTTTACGTAGACTTTGCGTACTGTAACTTAATAAGCTCGACTATCATAAACAGAGATCTAAAACCATTTTGTAATCATAATTATTTGTATACACGACATGAATCAAATGTATCCAAATAAATGCATCCCTAAAAAAATCGATGATTTCGAGCACTACCGGTTGAAAAAGCAAACCCACACTGTTTGATACTCCCTCTGCCATGAAAGAATCAATTCCTAGAATCCGTGTCAGTCAAACTTTTAAAACTTTGACTAACTTTATAAGAAAGAGTAATAACATCTATAATATAAAATAAATATATTATGAAAATATACTCTATGATATATCTAATGATACAAATTTGAGGTCCTCAATTTTGTCAGGGTCGGTGCTGGATCTGTCCGCAGAAGCGGCAGTTGCAGTTCAGGAAGTCTCAACTCTCACTGCTGTACAGTACTCCAATGCTGTGCGAGTGCCATAGTACAAAAAAAGTGGGATCGGTGCAAAATACTGTAGCTAACCGTCTCCGATGACGCATTTTGGATCGTTTCCTGCTGTTGAGCTGTGAGCTGGCCAACTACAACCAGCCACGCCTGGGATTGTGCTTTGCGGTTATATTTAAGTTTATTTACTTTTTTTTGCGAGACTAAGTTACAGACGCAGACGCTCACAAACACGAGCACACATTCACCCTACCCCTAGTATAAACGCACGCACGCACACCCTACCCCTATGAGCACCTCCGAAGAACCGAGTTGGACCGGCAAATCTTGAGATTGACGAAGTCACCACAGGCGCCTCGCTGTCGACGGGCACGTCGCCTACCACTGAAAGAATAGCGCCGTTAAATCCTGGAATAAATCCAGGAAAATGCAAACACCCATGTCAATAGTTGTTTTATAGTCAAGCAAATGTCAATGTCAAAGAGAGAAGGGATGGTAGAAGAGCTTGGCTTCCATGAAAGCACCAAGCTGGACACCAATGCATATCTAGTAGTGAGTCTCAATAAAGATGTACTCCCTCCGTATAAGAAATATACGGAGTATGTCGTTTAGGACAGTGACACAGACTCCAAAGCATGACTTTGACCACTTTTTTTTGAAAATATTTGTTATAAAGTGGTGTGTGTGTGTATTTTTATGAAAGTACTTTTCAAGACAAATTTATTTATATGATTTTTACATCTATAAATTCAGCAATTTAATAGTTATTCATGATTTATATTCTCAATGTTTGACTCAAACCTTTTCCAAAACGACATTTATTTCCTATATGGAGAGAGTATGTGAGGAGGAATATGAAAGAGAAATGGTTTGTAGACAAATAAAATACTATTTATTGTATAGCTTGATTTATAGCCAAGCGCTTGGCTCCATTATTAACCATGCTCTAAATAGAAAATATTGCTACTTTTAATTGTCTATCTAGATCATTTTCTCTAGACCTTAGAGTTAATATCTAAATAGATGGTCTAAAGTTTTTTTTAGACGAAAGAAGAATTGTATTACATTATAACTAGGTACATCATCACGTTACAAGTACTCTGAAAAAAAACATGTGTCCAGAAACTGATTTTCATCTATATTGTACTCACACTGAAAAATGGTTCTAACTCTCAAATTCAATCATGTTTGACGCTTTGTATGCACAGACAAATACTCAACAACAATTATTTTAGACCTAAGAACAGATGCCCAATGAACGACCAACATTATTGCAGACAGAGTTGAGAAACTTCTTCTTTCCTTGTGTCTTCCTTCTTCTTTTTGCCATCGAAGAATAAGAAAAGTTGATCTGAAAATTATTCTCCCTAGTCCTTCATCGTGGACAGACTCATCCATAATAAAAAATGAAGAAGGAACCAGAGAAATTATTTCATGGTGGCGAGATCATCTCCGTCTCGATGTTGTTGTCCGGAAACAAAAGTCTCCATGTCATCATGTCGATGAAGATGTTAACGTTGAAGTCACCCTCATCTTCAACAAAGCCACCGTGGAGAAACCGGATCCACCCTACCTTCTTGTTGTCGTCAGGAAGGAAGAGGAGGAAATAAACCCTCAATAGCAAGAACTTTGGCATGGAGAAATTCTAACTCTAAAAGACTTAATTTATTGAAAACCTATTAAAATGATGGATCTCCACTCCCTCTAGCCTCCGGCGAGATACCAAAGGGGAGGAAAAGGGGGACAAGCGACCAAAAAGACAGAGGCGGCGGGGGTGGCGGGAACTGCTCACGCCCTCAGCCATATGTGGCGACAATGGCTGATTCAATACAAAGGCCAATAGATGGTCACCTTACATTAAAACCTTATAGAGAAAATTAGTTTCTTGGCCCTAAATTAAAAAAGTGCAGCTTTGTTTATTGGCCTTTTTTCAATTGAACTTGCTTATTTGGTCCTAAAACGAATTTTGTTTTGGTTCTTGGCCCTTCCGTTAGTTTAATAAGATAATAGTGTTAAAAGCAATGCAAAATGACTATTTTACCCCTGGTGCCGAATACAATATTGCAGCAACATACCACAACTAATGAAATGCATATAATCACAATAATTTCCCAAAATAAGATATAATATTTTTCAAGCATAAAATTATTTTTTCATATATGTTTGCAAATGACATCACAATGACTATTTGAACATGTGTAATGTTGTATTTAATTAGTTATTGTTATAATGTTGTATTTTGTGACAGGGGTAAAGAGTCATTTTGCATTGCTTTTAACACCGTTACCTTGTCAAATTAACGAAAGGCCAAGAAACTAAATAAATTTTGTTTTGGGGGGCAAATAAACAAGTTCAACAAAAATTGGACCAAGAACTAAGCTGTACTTTTTGAGGGCCAAGGAACTAATTTTATCAACCTCATACCTTAAAACTAAGCTTAAGTATACACATGAAACCCACCACATTGTGCCTGCTCTCAAGCTTGCGGTGGCGGCGGCCAGCGGAGGCGCCAACAAGGCTCCCCTTCGTAGATACTCTCCACCTCTCCCCTCTTCTTTCCTCCTCTCCCCTTCCTCCCTGCCTAGCTCTGATTTTGGGTGAAAATGGTGGCTGACGCCGGCAAGATGACCAGAGACGAGTCGATCTATGACCTCTGGGTTCGGATTCGTCAACCTCCGCCTCGGACCTAACGTGTCTGGGTGCTGTGCCACCGGGCAGGGCCCCTCCACGACGTATGAGACCCAAACTGACCCTCAGGTGCTAACCTTTTTGTTTTTGTTTTTGGAGGGAATAGCTTGTAAGAGTCTGCTAGTGATTTTTATTAGCTAAATAGTTTATTTTAAGCTATTAGTTGGACTATTAGCTAAGGTGTTTGGATCAACTAGAACTAATTTTAACAGTTAAATATTTTCTTATGGGATCTAAACAAGGTATACCAGTGCATCTACAATGGCAGTTTAATGGTAAAACGCTCCCAAACACATTGTACGAGCGAGTGGGTTTCAGGTTTAAGTTGGAAAAAAAAATACTAGGCAGAGTCGCTTGAGAAGCTCCACCACACATGGTCTAAATGTACATGTCATCGTACAAATATATTATTTACTGAAACACACGTAAGACTAATTTCTTCATCGAAAAAACCTTACAAACATTTTTAAAATAAGTAAGATACTATAAAACCTAGCTTACTGGTTGGGGAAGGGACCCTCGGCAGTGGCACCGCGCAGGCTGACTCAACAAAGCGGCCCTCGCGCGTCCTGCGCACCCTCGCCGCCTGCCCTTTTTTATCTTGTTAAGTCCCTCAAGTCACCGCTCAAGCCCGCGAATACTGACCCAACCTTCGGAGTGTTCAACAATTTCTTACAGGCAAAGGGCATGAAGAGCGCTGGGAGCAACCCTCGCGCATCCCGCACACCTTCGCCGAGAGGCCCAGGCCCAACTGGTGGCGAAGGGACTCGGACTTCGCGACTGGACTGATATCTTCGCAAGACGAAGGTCAGCCCTCGAATTCCCGCGAGGGTGGGCACGAGCCGAGCGGCGGCGGGCGCGTGGAAAGCAGGCTAGGGTTTCGGCTCCAGCTGTGTTTGTACGAGTTTGCCCTTCTGTATGTATAGCGCAGAGGAATCTTTCTTGTACCCTACTGTAATTTGGTCGGCACCCCTTGGTATCCCCTATAAATACCGGGGGGAGTGAACAGTGTAACACACGCGGTTTTTTGGGGAATAGAGCCACGGTCACACTGTTCTCGTTTCCTCATACCTTCGCGCTGTCTTGTTCCCGCTACATCTTTGCTTTGGTTTCGACGATTGGCCACCTTCGCCACTCCCCTGTACGTGTGCGGAGGTAGGGCAAGGGTGTGTTACCAACAGTTTGACGCCGTCCGTGGGGATCGAAGTTCGAAATGGCGGGAAACAGAAGAGCGACCACTACCAGAGACCTTCGCGTGGCTAGAGAAGCTGCGGCGGTGGTTCCACCTGCCGAGGAAATCGCGGAACCCTCGAGAGCAGAAGATGTAACTCCAGATTCAGAAGTCCCGGGCCCTCAAACCCGGACGCCAGCGCAGCTGCACCCCCACTCTCCCGAAGGAGGAGAAGGAGGAGACGAGGAGGAATTGGGCCTCGAGGCCCTGGAAAGGCTTCAAGCTGAATTGCAAGAGAAGAAAAGGCGCCTGGACCAGCTTGAGAGGCACAACCGGTTGCGCGCCATCAGGCAAAAGGCAGACGAGGCTAGGGAACAGCTTCGCCGGATGGAGGAGTCCCTCGCGGCAGCTGAAGCCGAAGCCGAGGGATGGAACGATGGGGAAATGCCACCACTACAAGGGGAAATGAGGAGCAGGATCATGGCAACCTCCGCCGCCATCCACCACCCCCACCACCACCAAATCACCTAGAACCATACCCTATGAGACAACCAAACTTTCGCCAACTCTACCCAGATGAGATAGAGCCTAACCTTCGCAACCAGCGCAGAGCCCAACAACACCAAATGCCCTATGACCCAAAGTCACCACTCTCCCAAATACTGCAAACCCAACCTTGACCGCCTTGCTACAATCCGCAAAACCTCCCGCGTTACGATAGACTCACTGACCCTCGCCAGTTCATAATGAGCTACGAAGCGGCAGTCGCCGCAGCAGGAGGGGATGAGTCAACAATGGCGAAGTCTTTTGTAATCATCCTTCGTGACATAGCGCAGACTTGGTACAACAACCTTCGCCCCGGAACAGTGGATTCCTGGGCCAACCTCAGAGACAGACTCTGCACAAACTTCAAGGGCATCACGGCAGCCCCATCAAACCCCATCGAGCTATTCAACTGCAAACAAGAATAGCGCGAACCGTTATAGGACTACTGGCGAAGGTTCATCCAGATTAGAGCAAGAACTCCGAGAATATCCGACGAGGCCGTGATCCTCGCTGCAGTCAGTGGCTTACGCCCAGGCCCATGTTCCTCAAAGTTCGCCAGAAAACCAGCAAACACAATCGAAGAGCTTCTTGACACAATTGAAAGGTACTGCAGAGCGGACATGGATTTCCGGGCAAAGTCCGATGCCCGAAGGTCGCAGCAGAAACCACAGCCGAGGCCCCAAGCGAGAGAAAACAACCCTCGCCAAGATCAGAGCAATGTCGGAGCGATCAACAAGGCAAATCCTATCGAAGACCAGAGAAGAAGCACTCAGCCTTCGGGCAACCAAAACCCACATGGTTTTCCACCCCCGCCTGACCAAAGAAACCAACAGAGGGACCCGACCAAAATGTATTGTCATTTCTGTGGCCTAGGAAAGGGGCACACAACAAAGCAATGCGAGTGCTTCGCGAGAGGGAAAGAGTATCAGGAGTCCAAAAGAGCCTCTTCAACGGAAAACAGAACCGTCAATCACACCAGAAAGCCAAATTTCAACCCAACCCAACCTCCCTATCAGTACACCCCCGTAAACTACGGCTTACCCTCGCACCAACCTTTCTACTCTCAGCACCCACACTACAACCACACCTCATATCAATCAACCTCTTTTCCTCAACGCCAAAATGCGCCATACACTGTCACATTCCCAACAACCCCTCAAACCCAAACCAACCAACAAGCAAGCAACACCCTACCACCACCACCACCAATACCGACTCTGCCAGCACCCCAACCAGTCAAATCCGAAGCCCAAACCCAGACAACCATCAACAACCCAACATCAACCTTCGATGTGATACTAGCTATCACCGGAGGCTCCAACGAAGATCACGGCAACAAGAGGCAAAAGAAAGAACATGCTCGAAGAGTGCACCATGTAGCCGTCGAAGGACCGCACAAGTTCGGCCGATGGTCTTACATCCCGATAACCTTCGATTCCAGTGACATGAAGTTAAGGGATTACCCTCACACTGATGCAATGGTGATCGAAACCAACTTAGCAGGGTGGATAGTCACCAAAATTCTCGTCGATACAGGAAGCTCCGCTGACATCCTGTTCGCCACAACCTTCGACAGCATGAAGCTTGACAGAAACCTCTTACAACCCTCCGATAACCCACTATACGGTTTCGGCGGGCAACAAGTAAGAGCTATCAAAAAAATATCTCTGCCCGTTACCTTCGGAGATCAGCTGAACTGCAGAACTGAGCATATAACCTTCGATGTGGTCGACATGTTCTATCCTTACAATGCAATTTTCGGCCGAGGGGTCACCAACGCATTCAACGCTATAATACACCCTGCATACCTTTGCATGAAGCTTCCTGCTCCGAAGGGGGTCGTCGCAGTGTACGGAGATCAAGACATTGCAAGAGCAGCCGAAGGAACAGTAGCACCGGGGCAACGCAATGTCCACAATTTGTCAAAGCCTCGAGCCGCAAACCTTAGCGACGAGGGTGAAGAATGCATTGATAGAGTAAAAGCATCACCCAAAGAAGAGACTAAACAAGTCCAACTCTTCAAGGGCAATTCAGAAAGGAAAGTGTTCATCTCAGCCAACCTAGACCCCCACTCAGAAGACAATCTTATTCACTTCCTCAAGGAAAGCTCCGATACCTTCGCTTGGTCTGCGGAGGACCTCAAGGGCGTAAATAGAACATTGATCGAGCACAGCCTAAACATCAAACTAGGCTATCGCCCAGTTAAGCAAAAGCTTCGCAAAATGTCAGAAGAGAGAAAAGAGGCAGCGAAGGCAGAGGTAAAAAGACTTCTGGACGCAGGCGTCATCCGTCCAGTCAAATATCCAACATAGCTCTCAAACGTCGTGCTAGTTCAGAAGAAGAACAAGAAATGGAGGATGTGTGTTGATTTCACAAGCCTGAACAAAGCCTGTCCGAAGGATGATTTCCCTCTGCCTAACATAAGCACCTTGGTTGACAGAGTAGCTGGCTGCCAAATGCTATCTCTCCTCGACTGTTTCTCAGGGTACCACCAGATTTGGATGAATGATGAAGATGAGGAAAAAACAAGCTTCATCACACCTTCGAGCACCTTTTGTTTTCGAAGAATGGCAGAGGGCCTCAGAAACGCAGGATCAACCTTCGCTCGCATGACAACTGAAGTCTTCAAAGACGAGCACGCCATCTCTGCATACGTTGATGATTTGATCGTACAGAGTGAGCTAAAAGAAAATCACATAACAGACTTGGAAAGAGTGTTCAAAAACCTTCGGTCCGCCGGACTCAAACTAAACCCCGAAAAATGTGTTTTCGGGGTAAGCGAAGGAAAACTGCTGGGCTGCATTGTCTCAACAAGGGGAATTGAAGCCAACCCCGAAAAAATTGATGCCATCATCAATATGGAACCACCAACGACCAGGAAAGCAACTCAGCGCTTGTCAGGACGATTAGCAGCACTCAGCAGATTCATCTCCAGGTCCGCTGAGCGAGGGTTACCTTTCTTTGAAACATTGAGAAGCACTGCACCATTCAATTGGGGACCTCAGCAGCAGAAAGCTTTCGAGGATTTGAAAAAATATCTCACCAACTTAACTGTTTTAACTAGCCCAAGCAAAGGGGACCTGTTACTACTGTACATCGGAGCTTCGCCTCACGCAGCAAGCGCAGTCCTAATCAAAGAGTTACACGAGAACAACAGAACGAGGCAAGCCCCAATCTACTATGTATCAGAAACCCTCGAAGGTCCCAAACGAAACTACTCAGAGCTCGAGAAGATAGCATACGCCGTGGTCATGGCATCAAGAAAGCTAAAGCATTACTTCCAGGCACATGAGATCCATGTACCCTCGGCATACCCCCTCGAGAATATTTTCAAGAATAGCGAGGCAGTTGGCAGAATAGCGAAATGGGCAGTTGAGCTCAACAGCTATGCTATAACCTTCGTCGGGAGGACAGCAATCAAATCACAAGCATTAGCAGATTTCATAGCTGAGTGGACCCCTGACCCCCGCAGAGATGGAACTCAACAAGACCCATTCTGGACAGTATATGTCGACGGAGCCTGGGGAGCAACTGGAGCAGGGGCCTCGGCCATTCTAGTTTCGCCATCCGGGTCTAAGCTAAGATATGCAAGAAGGCTCAACTTCAAATACACAAACAACTCCACAGAGTACGAGGCAGTGGTACTAGCACTCTCAAGGCTTCGATCGTTGTCAGTCCGAAGAGCAGTCATCAGTACAGACTCTCAAGTCATCGCGGGGCACATCGAGAAAAATTATAAAGCGAAAGATCCAGAGCTACAAAAATACCTACAATATGTCCGAAGGTTAGAATCTTTCTTCCTCGGCATAACAGTGAAAGCAATACCGAGGTCAGATAACAGCGAGGCAGACAATCTGGCTAAAGTGGCAGCACAACAACTTCAGTTACCCCCAGACGTATTCTATGAAGCCGCGACACAATCAGCCTTTGAAGTGTCCGAGAAAACAGCGAAACTAATCAACGCAATCCAGAGCGAAGATTGGAGAGCACCAATCATGGCCTATATCAAGGGGCTGCATGAACCCGACAACAAAGAAGAAGAAAACAGACTTAAACAAAGGGTTCGAGGGTACAAAATTGTGGACAACATTCTGCTCAAAGCTTCGGTAACCTCGCCTTGGCTCAAATGTGTCTCACAGACTGAAGGGAATGACATCCTTAAACTCTTTCACGAAGGTATCTGCGGTTCACACAACGGACCGAGGGCATTAGTTGGAAAAGCTTTCCGACAAGGTTTCTACTGGCCGACGGCGTTAAGAGACGCAAAAAACATAGTCAAACGTTGCGAGGGTTGCGAACTAACGGCAAAAACACAAAATGCCCCAGGGGCTCCAACAACTCTGATATGCCCAACATGGCCGTTGCAAAGATGGGCAATGGACCTCGTCGGTCCGCTCCCAACAGCTCCAGGAAACCTTCGCTACGCAGTCGTAGCTGTGGAATACTTCACGAAATGGATTGAAACTAGACCACTGGCTTCCATCACCTCCTTGGTCGTGAAGAAGTTTTTTTGGCAGCAAAGAATTTGCCGGTTCGGAGTCCCCAAATACCTAACTGTTGACAATGGCACTCAATTCGACAGCGAGGTTTTCAAAGAATTTTGCGCACAAATCGGAACAATCCTATGCTTCGCCTCAGTCCGGCACCCTCAATCCAATGGTTTAGTCGAAAGAGCCAATGCAACAATCTTTCAAGCCGTATCAAAGAAATTGCAAGGCAGGCCCAAAGGAAAGTGGGCGGAATAGCTAACCTCCGTCACCTGGTCCCATAACACCTCGGAATGCAGAGCCACCAAATTTACACCCTTCAGGCTCCTGTTTGGAGAAGAAGCTGTGTTACCAGAAGAGTTGAAGCATGTATCACTCAGAACCACCTTCGAAACAGACGAACAAAACCAATTACTTAACAAAGACTTGCTCGAAGAAACAAGATGCAACGCAGTGCACAACCTTCGCAAGTATCAGGAAGAAACAAAAAAAAATGGAGAGACAAAAAGGTAAGAATCAAAGAGCTAAATAAAGGTGACCTTGTTCTCATTCGAAAGCAAAACGCCAGCATGGCGGGGAAGTTCCAGCCAAAGTGGACGGGTCCATACCTAATAGCAGAATGCAACCGTCCCGGCTCTTTTCACCTCTCCGACAGCGAGAGAAACATCTTGCCTCACACCTGGAACGTCGACGACCTTCGCAAATACTACCCGTAGCGGAGCCTTAGCGAGCCCTCGCAATATGTAATTTGTTATTTTCATTTATGTTTTCTTCCATTTCTTTGCATGTAACAAAAACAAAGGGGTTGCACTCTTTTTCCTTACAAAGGGGCGTAAGGTTTTTTAACGAGGCAGCATCCAAACCCTCAATACAGGCTAAACCCCCGGAAAAAGAAAAACTCCAAATTATCACTTTCACAAACAAACATCGATAAAAGCAGCTCTTCTTCAAGAGCGCTATAATCGATGAGAACCCCCCAAGATTGCTTCGAAGAAACAAACTTTTCTCAAAGCAAACTTCACCTCCACCTAAGATAAGGGGAGGCGCGAAGTCCAAAAAAGTCGAGCACCCTAGCAAAAACGCCAGGGGCTCGCAATGCAAACTTCTCCTCCACTTAGGATAAGGGGAGGCGCGAAGTCCAAAAAAGTCGAGCACCCTGGCAAAAACGCCAGGGGCTCGCAATGCAAACTTCACCTCCACCTAAGTTAAAGGGGGGCGTGAAGTCCAAAAAAGTCGAGCACCCTCGCAAAAACGCTAGGGGCTTGCAAAGCAAACTTCACCTCCTCCCAAGACAAGGGGAAGCGCGAAGTCCAAAAAAGTCGAGCACCCTCACAAAAATGCTAGGGGCTTGCAAAGCAAACTTCACCTCCTCCCAAGACAAGGGGAAGCGCGAAGTCCAAAAGTCGAGTACCCCCCGCAAAACCAGAAGCGCTACGCGAGCTTCGCTAAAAAGAAAAAGGGGGCGTCGCTGTTTTTTCAAAATCAGCGTACGAAAACGTTATGCGAGCCTCGTTAAAAAGAAAAAGGGGGCGTCGCTGTTTTTTCAAATCAGCCTATGAAAGCGCTACGCGAGCCTCGCTAAAAAAAGGGGGCGTCGCTGTTTTTTCAAAATCAGCGTACGAAAACGTTACGCGAGCCTCGTTAAAAAGAAAAAGAGGGCGTCGCTGTTTTTTCAAATCAGCATATGAAAGCGCTACGCGAGCCTCACTAAAAAGAAAGGGGGGTGTCGCTGTTTTTTCAAAATCAGCGTACGAAAACGCTACGCGAGCCTCGCTAAAAAGAAAGGGGGGCGTCACTGTTTTTTCAAATCAGCCTATGAAAGCGCTACGCGAGCCTCGCTAAAAAGAAAGGGGGGCGTCGCTGTTTTTTCAAAATCAGCGTACGAAAACGTTACGCGAGCCTTGTTAAAAAAAAAAGGCGGCGTCACTGTTTTTTCAAATCAGCCTATGAAAGCGCTACGCGAGCCTCGCTAAAAAGAAAGCGGGGTGTCGCTGTTTTTTCAAATCAGCTTACGAAAGCGTTACGCGAGCCTCGCTAAAAAGAAAAAGGAGGCGTCGCTGTTTTTTCAAAATCAGCGTACGAAAGCGCTACGCGAGCCTCGCTAAAAAGAAAGGGGGGCGTCGCTGTTTTTTCAAATCAGCCTATTGTCGGGGGACCACAAAAGGGGTACCCCCAATTAACGCAAAACAAATAAGTTAAACCTAGAGCACCAATTAATAAGAGACCAAACTAGTCTAACCGCCTAAAAAACCAACCCCTCAAGGCCTACAACGCTGGCCCACCAAGCCGAAGCCCGAAAACCCATTAAGCGGAAGTAGGCCGCGCTGGCCCTCCAAGCCAGGCCTCGGGGGAACGCTCGTTCCCCGTCTCGCCCGAGCCCTCCAAGCCAGGCCTCGGGCGAACGCTCGTTCTCCGTCTCGCCCGAGCCCTCCAAGCCAGGCCTCGGGTGAACGCTCGTTCTCCGTCTCGCCCGAGCCCTCCAAGCCAGGCCTCGGGCGAACGCTCGCTCTCCGTCTCGCCCGAGCCCTCCGCGTCAGGCCTCGGGCGAGCGCTCGACTACCCTTCAAGCCTCCCGCAAGAAGGAAGCTCCCTGCTCCTCAGCTCTGACAACCGTACCAGCCCCATACTGCGCATTTAATGCGTCCACCTACTCCTGTCACATCCTCCGGTACACAACGTGTGCCACAGTGAACCGGGGACAGAGTCAAACCGCGTTTTCACCACAAGCATGGGCAAAAAGGCACAAGTACAGCACTGTTAGGCCATACCCTGCACTGTAGCAGGCTCGAGCCACATCTCGAGACCTGGCTTCCCCGCTGTACAGCCGGGTTTTCCGAGACTTGCCCATACCTGCGGGGGCTCGAGCCCCCCGTAGGCGCCACCTCGAGGCCGGCTCCGCGCCCCTCGAGCCCTAACTGCTTTCATGCTATTGGAGGACAGGTACCCCAAGACCCGGAGGGGCCATGACCACGTCCTGTACGTGCCGGGATGGGCGCTGCACGGCCTCCACGTCGCCACGCCTCCACGTCCGCGCCCGGGATGGAGGCCACGCTTCAAGGACGCCACAACAGCAACCCCCACGCCGGCTCCAGTAACTTCGACAAGACATAATACCAACCGTTCGCCGTATTGGGCGTTGTACATGTCACTCCTGTGTAACTCTGGCCTCCTCTTGTTCTATAAAAGAGGACATCAGGGCCCTTCACGCACACGTCTACACAGGTCTAGACGGGAACACACACACACGAGTCCAGACTCAGGTCTACGCTCGTTGAGCTTGTATTGCCCCTGTACAAGCACTTAGGTGCAAGTAACACAAGAACCTCCTCCCCCCGCTGGACGTAGGGCCTTCTTTGCTCGAACCAGGATAAACCCTTGTGTCATCTTGCATCACCATCCAGGAAGAGAGCACGCGATCATATTACTAGTTGGTGTCATACCCCCGGGGTCGAAACACCGACACCTATGAAAGCGCTACGCGAGCCTCGCTAAAAAGAAAGGGGGGCGTCACTATTTTTTCAAATCAGCCTATGAAAGCGCTACGCGAGCCTTGCTAAAAAGGAAAGTGGGCGTCGCTGTTTTTTCTTAAAAACACCCCTCAACGAAAAAAGCGAGCCTCGCTAAAATGAAAAGGGGGGCGTCGATGAAAAACAACACAGAGCTAAACAGCCAACAAGCCTCGTCAATATCCGACAAGGACATCACAAAAATTACTCAAGCGAATCGTAATGACACAAATAAAACATACAGTGTTCCCGTTCATTTACAAAATAACTTCACAACGACAAACAATCGGTGAAAACTATAAAATTACAAGGAATCATCATCTCCATCAATTAACATTAAATCTTCATAACCTTCGTCACCCTCCTCAAACCCTGTCTCTACCGGAACTATGGGTCCCCACAACAAAGGAGCTGCAAGGACAATTGGCAGCTCCCCGGGCAAAACTCTCGCCCTGTACATATATCTACGGTCTACATCACTAACATCCGAAGGTTCCTCCTTTGGAACCACTAATGAACCATCCGAACCTACATCCAGTTTGCTTCGCCCAAACAAGTAATCCAAAGCCGTTTTCTCATCAATATCATCATCAACGCCAGCTTGCGAGGACGAAGAAGAACCAAACAAATAACGAGTGGCCTGTCGATCAGTATAGTCTGCTTCGCGCCAAAAACGACTCGACCTGCTATTCTTCAAATCGTACATTCGCACTTTCGACCACCAAAAACGTTCAAAAGGCAGCGAAGGATGTTTTAGCTTAGCACGAGCCCACGATTCACTAGTTATAAAAGTATCTTGATAGTTAAGCGTCAGTGGCGTCACATCAAACACTTCTAGCACGGTTCCATCAGGAACCTGCATTTTTCACAAAATAGGAAAGTGTCTCAGCGTCATCAAGTTTTTACAACCTCCACACCTTTCACAAAATGACCCTCTCGCCCGAGCAATCCTAAGTTCACACCTGCCTAGCTTCCCCGTGCTCCTCAGCCACGGCTTCGTCGGCGGAAGCATCTAGACCTCCGCCAATGGCAGCACCCGAGCCTTCAGCAGGCGCCCCTTCCGTTGCCGCCTCTTCTACAACAGTTTCTTCAGTGCTCGGAGCGTTCTCAGCCAAGGCTCCATCCTCGACAGGCGGAACCCCCGCAGGACTGGGCGCAGGAATAACTTCGGAGCTACCACCAGCATCAACAGTCGCTGGCGGCGAGGGCATCGCGTCCTTCCGAGCCTGTAAGGAAAGATAAACGACAAGACCTCCAAAATCAATACCAAACCCATCATCACAGAAACAGACCTAACCACAACTTTTTACCAAAACAACAAACATGACGAGTAGCCTCGGCAGCTTCTTCAAAAGCAAGAGCTCGGCCGCCACCGGAAATCCAGAACTTGCAAAGCAATCGCATCGCACAATTCCGAACCTCGGCGTCGTCAACTTTCATCCGGCGCACCTCGTCAACTGTCGGAAAGGCATGGCTTGGCCTTTTGATCTTGCGAAGGTGCTCGCAATCCGCTTGACGAAGCGTGCTGGCCATCGCCAAAGCCCCCGCACAGCCTCCAAAGTCGGCCGCGTTGCCAACCAACGAGCTAAAGACATCAAGCTCGTTACTCAGCCAACTTTCGAAGGCCTCCGCGTTAGATTCAGGCAGCGGTTCCCCGGCAGAACCTCCGGCCTCGATCAAGCAGGTGTCTATTTTATCTTTAACCTTCCCCATGCTTTTCTGCCAAGCCTCGGCTTGAGAAGCCAGATTAGTGGACAGCTCTTCTATTCGACTGTTTGCAGTTAACAAATCTTTATCTTTCTGTCGGCCAGCCGCTAAGAGTTCAACATTACTATTTGCAACCGCCTGCGCCTCCTCTCGGGACTTCTTGACCTTCTCTAAAGCAGCTTTGAGTTCAATATCTTTACTCTCCAAACTGCGCCGAAGTTTCTTGTTGTCTTCCTCAACCTTCGACAACCGGTCATTCAAATAGTGTAGATTGTAACTCGCCCTCCGGCGAGCCGACCGGTTAAGGAGCATCAACTCAGCCACCTTCACATCCATGTCGTCATGAAGATCATCCAGAGGTTGGTTAGCCAATCGAAGTTCCGCCTCCGGTAAACAAATCAGGTTAAAAACCCGACCAAGAAAACGCCTCTCCTCCGGAGCACTTTGCAGGTGGCACTCACGGAGGTCCGGACTCGTGAAAAGCTCGGTCGCCGGATCAGTAACCCCAACCTTCGTAGCAAAATAAGGAAGAGAATAACGGCTAGCCTCGCCGTACGGCCTTTTGCCCGGATTTCTCTCCGACTCGAGGTCACCGGTCACTTCGACGCCGTCGACCCAAATATGTGATCCCGCAAACTCGGGCACCGACCCTCGCTCGGGACTCTCCGGCTCGAGGTCGAGCATCAGCTCATCAATTCGACGCCCTGCCTCAGCATCAGCGCTTGACGAAGCAACGTTTTTTCCTTGATCATCCCCTTTTGAAGCACCCTCGTCATCCGAATTACCTTCGCTGTTAGAGGTATCACTAACCTCATCAGATGAATCCTCGTCAGTGCTCCCCTCCCTTTCATCATCTTTCTCTCCCTCTTTATCATCATCATCAGAGACACCTTCGGCGTCTGAGATCTGGATCAAAGCACTAATCCCGCCCACGCGGGGCACCCGTCCTCCAACCCGTCCAATACCCCGGCCACTTGAAACCATGGCTGAGGAGGAGGAAGCACCGACAACGCAAGAACCCATCGCGACCTTCGTTGCAAGAGCCTTTACCTAGCCGGCAGCGCTGCCACGACCCCTCTTCGGCCGCGAAACGATCTCTTTCTCCTTCGCAGAAGCACGCTTCCTTTTCTTCGGCGCATCCTCGCTCGACGGAGCAGGCCAATCAACATACTTAACCCCAAGAATGTCGAACATCCTGTTGACCCGACCTCCGCTACCCACCGAGCTGTGGATAGCCTTAACCTCCAATGTAGACAATTTACCAACAATATCTTCAGCCCTCTGCTGAACCCGCTTATAAACAGCCTCAACGCCATCTTCGCGTTTCGGAAACTTCTTAAGGACCTTTTCCCAAACTATGTTCAACTCAACCTTCAGCTTCTTCAAACCCCTACCCTCATACTTCGAGTCTTCCTCAACTGCAAACCATTTTTGCCTTCGCAGGAGGGGCCACACCTGGGCACAGCAATATTCTTCGACCAAGTCGCAGGCGCATTGAGACCGCGCTACAACCCTCAAACAGTCAACTGTGGCATGCGCTTCGGCGCACATCTTGGCCTCGGCGCCCACATCACCAAGGAGCGGAAGCTCGCCGCAAAGCTCGGCATTATCACTGAGCTTGTAGTAAAACCAAAACTCCTGCCATTCGCTGGTCCACTTGTTCTTCTGGGCCTGCACCGGCAGTTCCGATCCGGCACGATGACAGAAAGTGTACACCGCAAACTGACCAAGGCTGGCTTTACCACCGCTGTCAACAATTTTGCGAGGCTGCATGTGCACCCGATGGGTTCGAACAAATCCCTCGACATGAGGTACGAAACCCTGAGAACGGCACGCCCAGACATAAACTGACATCTTCGTGAAGCACGAAGGTGTCAGCTGATGGAAACGCAAATTGAACCTTCGCAGAACCGAGGTCACGAAGGAATCAGCAGGAAAGCGCAAACCAGCTGAAAAGAACTCCTCAAACAAAACAACATCGTCTGCGTCCGGCTTCGGAACCGTCTCCCCAGCACTGGTCCTAGGCTTCCCGTCTTCTATCCAACCTCGCTTAACATAAGCCGCTAGCTCCGAGGTACAAACCCGGCTGAGCCCGAATTCGAAGGTCACTCCTTCATCCGCAGCAGAAGGAGAAACAACACGAGCGGTTTGCTTAGACCTTGCCATCTCTCCAAAGGTGAACCTCGCACAACAAAGCAAGCAGAGCCTTCGCAAAAAACAAAAGCAACCTTCGCAAAAATAGATGCGAGCAACAAGGTGGCTATAGCAAAGGAAGGCACAACTCTAAGCCCCCACCAACCCCATCTATTTATAGGCCGGGGTACGGAACACCTCACCCGATAACACCGGCACGAAAAACGAAATCCACGACACAAAAAACGAAACGGACCTCTACAGTACAAATACAATACAACGGCCCGGCCCAAAAGTAGCCGCGGGCGTCGCTGCCAAGGGTCTCGTCTCTTTTCCCGTTAAAAGGCGCTGCTTGGGCCTAAATTCTGTTCTTTAGATCCAAGGCAACGAGGGGCTACTGTTGGGGGAAGGGACCCTCGGCAGTGGCACCGCGCAGGCTGACTCAACAAAGCGGCCCTCGCGCGTCCTGCGCACCCTCGCTGCCTGCCCTTTTTTATCTTGTTAAGTCCCTCAAGTCACCGCTGAAGCCCCCGAATACTGACCCAACCTTCGGAGTGTTCAACAATTTCTTACAGACAAAGGGCATGAAGAGCGCTGGGAGCAACCCTCGCGCATCCCGCACACCTTCGCCGAGAGGCCCAGGCCCAACCGGTGGCGAAGGGATCCGGACTTCGCGACTGGACTGATATCTTCGCAAGACGAAGGTCAGCCCTCGAATTCCCGCGAGGGTGGGCACGAGCCGAGCGGCGGCGGGCGCGTGGAAAGCAGGCTAGGGTTTCGGCTCCAGCTGTGTTTGTACGAGTTTGCCCTTCTGTATGTATAGCGCAGAGGAATCTTTCTTGTACCCTACTGTAATTTGGTCGGCACCCCTTGGTATCCCCTATAAATACCGAGGGAGTGAACAGTGTAACGCACGCGGTTTTTTTGGGGAATAGAGCCACGGTCACACTGTTCTCGTTTCCTCGTACCTTCGCGCTGTCTTGTTCCCGCTACATCTTTGCTTCGGTTTCGACGATTGGCCACCTTCGTCACTCCCCTGTACGTGTGCGGAGGTAGGGCAAGAGTGTGTTACCAACATTACTCTCTCTCTCTCCTCTTTTTTTTAAAAAAAATAACAAATTGGACAAAAGAGTTGTTGATTATATTTAAAATAAGATATCTCAATACCTTGTAATACTTTGTTCAAAATTCCAGGGTAGTAGTCCGTGTCCCACGCGGACCATAACCTAGCTACGTCACTGCCCGAGATGGACACGTATGGTTGGGTCAAACTATTTCTCAGATTTTCTTGTATTATATTTTTTTTTCGAGACCATGCCAGCAGACACGTATTTCATTAAGAAGAAATAGAGTTCGCATACGAGGGAAAACTATGATGGTAATGATGATTGCCAACAAGCTTACCCTCACACCCACATACAATACCTTTTTATTACGTAACGAGATTTTCTTGTATTATATCAGGTCATAGGTAAACAATTATGATGAGTCCACACGTACGATAGATACTGGTCAGGCCAGCAGGTCAGTTTTTTTCCACACGATTTGGGTCGGATAGGCGCCCATGATCGATCACACGGTACTGTAAACTCTCTCGACTCTTTGCAGGCCGGCCTTATTACCGTGTACCGTGCTGGCACTGGCTGGATCACAGTACGTCACCGATGAAATGAATTGCTCAGCAAAATTCTCCTCCAGCTCGATCGATCCATCCACTGGAGAAATGGATAGAGCAGAGGACTACTACTAGCGTGCGTGCGTGCGTACGTCACAAATACACCTCTCTTGCGTTTCAAACACGCCTTGAATTGAATGGGATTTCACAGCTGCCTCTGGAGCGTACCGGTACGACCCCTTTCGTGCAGCTTCACGTCACCGTGCGATTTGGACAAGTTTGCACGAAACATGCATGTAAAAAAAGGCCACAGGCGGAACTTGTACGTGCTGCTACTGCAGTAGGGCTACGCCGGCCGCCTCCGAAAGTACATGCCCTCATTTTTCCATGGAAGTAAAGCAAACCAGCAATTATGTATTGGAATGGACTGGACTGGTTTGATTGATTTTTTTTTTGGAAAACGAAATTACAGTACTAATCATTGCATATTTGGGTACCCTTTGTCGTTACGCGAAGCATGCAAGAAAGAGCGCGCATAGGAGTAAGAGATGGTATTATGAGTGCCACATGGATCCAATTTGTCTTGAAGGCCTTGTGTCGGGTTGCCATTTTGTTAGCATGAATGATGGATCGGTGGATTATTGGATTGCTTCGATTAAATTCATCGTGGGGCAGATCGAGGGTGCGTGCACGTTTATAGGGATAGATATGAACGTCTACAAAAGCAGGTGCATACTGCGACGCAATGCAGCGTACCAGCAATCGTCCTATTCATTTGTCTTATAGCTATACTTCAGTTTATTTTCTCTTACATAATACTATTAGAACAGTTGTAAAACACAACCAACTGAACAACACCGGTACTTCCTCCATCTTTACTAAATACGAATCTAAGCTTTCTGCCAAGCCGATCTATCTACCATTTGACTAAATATATAAAAAACAATACTGCTAGCTATATCAAATGATTACAATTAGATTTATTATGAAACATGTTTTCATGGAGTATCTGTTTAGAGCCTTACGTAAATATTAGCATTAATTTTCTACAAATTTAAGTGAATATATAAAATTTTGACTTAATCTAAAGCTAGGCCTTCAATTCTGGTGGCAGACTGGCAGTAGATGAGGACCTCCAGCCTTCCTCCGGGAATTTTTTTTTTATTAATAACCCAATTAAATAAGATATTTTAAAATTAACACTGTTTAATTTTTTTTTTCAAAACTAACCCTTTTGCCGCGCCGTGCCGCACGGCGCGGCAAAAGCGTTAGCCGCGCCATGCGGGCTGGCGCGGCAAACGGTGCCAGCGTGGCACCGACCGGCCACGCAAGCCCGCGTGGGCCCCGCCTGTCAGTTTGCCGCGCCAGGCGGGCTGGCGCGGCTGGTGGCTTTGCCGCGCCAGGAGGCCTGGCGCGGTCAACGTCTTTGCCGCGCCAGGCGGGGTGGCGCGGCAAAGCGCATCTAGATCGGGCGCCGGCGGCTTCTTCCTCCTTTCTCCTCCTTCTCGCCCGCCCGCGCCTCCGTCCCGCCGCCGCCGCCGTCGTGCCCCGCCGCCGCCGCCGTCGTGCCCCGCCGCCGTGCCGCCGCCGCGGTCGTGCCCCGTCCCCGTCCCCGTCCCGGCCGGCCGCCCCCGTGCGCACCGGCGCCCCCGGCCGCCCCCGGCCGCCACCGGCCGCCCCCGGGCGCCCCCGGCGCCACCGGCCGCCCCCGGCCGCCACCGGCGCCCCCCTCCACCACCGTCTCCACCATCGTCCACGACCGGAAGGTATTTTTTTTCTTTTTGTTATTTTTTTGTAGTTTGCGTTAATTAGTTAGTTAAATAGGTTAGTAATTTAGTTATTTATTTATTTATTTGCTTAGTTAGTTATCTAGTTAGTTAGTTAGTTAGTTAGGTTAGTTAGGTTAGATTAGTTAGTTAGGTTAGGTTAGTTTAGGTGGTTAGTTAGTTAGTTAGTTATATAGTTAGTTAGTGTGTTAGTTAGTTAGTTAGCTAGCTAGTTAGTTAGGTTTATGTTAGGTTAGTTTTAGTTAGTTAGTTAGTTAGGTAGGTAGGTTAGTTAGGTTAGGTTTAGTTAGTTAGTTACTTAGTTAGGTTAGTTACTTAGTCTAGGGTTTAGGGTTTAGGGTTTAGGTTAATATGTTAGTTAGGTTAGTGAAGACAACTTAGTATTTATGTCATTCTGTATTTTAGAGAAGACCATCAGTTGACCTTAGTTGCACTATTGACTTTGTAGATGGACACTGTATTCACATTGTTTTATGGAGGCACAGTTAGTAAACGAGACGGGTTGTTTGATGATAACATGGAACAAGAACTCGAAGTATTTGATGAGCGTCCTTCCTTTACGGACCTTATGTTGCGTCTGAAGGAGAAGTTTGATGGTGATTTCTCGTTGAAAGGGAGATTTGACAGTGGCAAGATTAGGTCGAACTATGCGTTGTTGCCCTTGCGCAACCAGGCTGACTGGGCAAAATACCAGGCGATCGTTATGGCATCCAATTCGACAATGGGTGAGATCGTGGTAGTGGATGGTTTGAGGAAGCAGGCAGAGGCGTCCGATGATGGCAACGATGGTGAAGCACAGGAGGTAGGGGATGATGACGATGCAGCTCCGATGACTATGGACGTTGATGGTCACCCCACGCAGGAGACGGTGTATGCAACTCAAGATGCCCACACTGACGTCGGTCAAATAAACAATGATTTTGATGTGGCCGACATAGAGCGGGAGGAGCAGGAGGAGCATGAGGCACAACTATTTGATGAAAACTATGATTCTGATGATGATTCAGACTATGACGAAGAAGAGGACAGTTATATTTCTGCTATGCCAGAGCCGGTTCGTGGTATTCCACAACTGGTTCGTGCTATGCCACAACCGGTTCCTCAGAATATGCATCCTCCAGGGAGACTAGTCACTGATATACCAGAGGATCATACACATTTTGATGCGTGGCGGCGTTTGAGCGAAGCGAGGTATTATGTTGCGCCCGATCCTTTGACTGAGACAGAGCTGCAGCAATTGAGGTCGGTTAACATGCAGTTTAGAGGCGTTCCAAGTTATAGGGATGTCAGTATGGTGGACCAGGCAGTTTGTGATACTGGATTGAATCTGTGCAAGCAAACACTGCATAACCATACAGATTGGATTCTTCAGAAGGGTATGATTTTCAACACTATGACTGAGCTGAAGCTTTTCCTTGAGAACTATGTTGTGCATCATCATCGACCGTACACGGTCAGCCATTCAGATATTAGTTTGAGGTACCACGTCAAGTGTTTGAGTCTTGGTTGTCCGTGGAGGCTGAATGCTCGCAAGAGAACTGATGATAAGTGGAGGATCAGTAAAGTAGTACAACTGCATACCTGTTTTACAAATAAGGGACAAGAAAAACATCCTCAGTTGACGGCAAGATACCTTGCACGGCGCATTTTGGCATTTGTTGATGATGACGCCGACGTATCTGTTTCACAATTGCTTATCTCCATATTTGGATTCACACGCTATAAGGTGACTTATGGAAAGGCGTGGCGTGCGAAGCAGATCGCCCTTGCAATTCATTGGGGTGGTTGGGATGAAGCGTACAACAGGATTCCTCGGATTTTGTGTGCAATGGCATACTATAACTCTGGCCTTAAATGGTTTCCACACACCAATGGGCAGTATATAAACCGCAACACCGGCAAGGTTACACATGTGCTTCAGCGTGTATTTTGGTCTTTTGCACAAACAGAGCATGCGTATCAGTACTGTCGTCCAGTCATACTTGTGGACGGTACTTTCTTGACCGGAGCGTACAAGGGTGTGTTGATGATGGCGGCGGCTGTTGATCCCGAGGACCAGATAGTTCCAATTGCTTTCGCCTTGGCTGAGGGGGAGAACGTTGAGTCTTGGTCTTCGTTCATGGCCCAGCTACGGATACAAGTGTTAGGGCCTTCTCGGACAATATGTTTGATTTCGGACCGTCATGTTGGGTTGCTTCGTGCCGCAGAGGAGGAGATAGAGGGTTGTCCTCCTCTAGTGCACAGATGGTGCATGCGTCACTTTGCCGCCAATTTCTGGCGTCGGCAGAGAAAAAAGGAGGTTTGTGCCAAGGTGAAAGAGCTATGTTGTGTTAAAACTAAGCACAAATTCAAAGAAACAATGGAAGAGTTGGACAAAATGTTAAACAGTGCTGCCAGGGCCTGGATCGAGAGACAGATGGAACACAAGGAGAAGTGGGCGCTTGCTTACGATGAGGGCGGTTTCCGGTTCGGCATAATGACCACCAACTCATCGGAGTCTTTCAACAAGGTATTCACCGGTGTTAGAGCCTTGCCCGTTTCTGGAATCGTTGAGTACTCGTTTCACAAGACCAACGAGTATTTTGTGAAAAGGTGGTCCATTGCTCAAGACAACCTACAAACGGATGGTGAATTTGGAAAGGCGGGAAATGAGCACATTCAGGAAAATGAGATATGGGCAACGCAGCTAACTTGTGAGGCTTATGGACCAACCAGACAAATCTATAATGTTCGAGCAAAGGGTGGAACTACCAAGGGCGGGGAACGCTACGGTGGTCGCAACTATCGGATCGATCTTGAAAGAGTGGAATGCAGTTGTAACGTGCCGCAGATAATGCATGCCCCTTGCTCTCACATGATTGCGTCCTGTAAAGCGCGCGGATATAACTACAAGGTCGTACCATATATGTCCGAGTACTATCGCCGGAGCAACACCGTCGCAATATGGCAGAGCAGCTTCGAGCCTTACCTTGATCCCACTCAATGGCCTCCATACTTGGGTAGAGACTTCATGCCTGATCCTGAGCTGCTGAAGTTAGGTAAGGGTAGGAGGAGGAAGAAGAGACTAAAGGGTGACATGGACAATATGGATAGGTATGGCGGGGGGGGGGGGACTTTGACCAGACACCGAGCACGAACCTATGCTCTGTTTGCCACATGCCAGGGCATAATGCAGCCTTCCATCATAGACAAACACAACAGGTGTACATATGTCTTCATTTGTTTTAATGCTTTATTATTGTTATCTTTACTTATATTAATTATTTGAATGCTTTTGCTATTATTGTACATATGTCTTTCATTTGTTTTAATGCTTTATTATTTTTGACGCTGTACTAACTTGTTACCATGTTTTGTTTAAACAGGATGGCGAACCCTCCGGCGTACCCTCTCCTTGAGCCGTTCTACGACGGCGAGCACCGGGCGCACAGGCTCACCGACTATGCCCATATATGTTAGAAAACTTGTTTGAGAACCCTATTATGTACTTCGTGGAGCCTGAGCCACTAAGCCTAGTTTTTATGACCGCTATTATGTTTCCGTTTATTCAAATTGTGTCAATGTTTGGTTCCTTGTTATTCCGTTTGCGGAAAAAGACAGGAAAAACGGAAAAACACATTCGATCAAACAGAGACAACACATTAGGACAAAGATCGATCAGGAACTCGACCAGTCGGCGGGAAACCTTGGGGCTTTGCCTGAACGTCATGCCAGCTTTTGCCGCGCCAACCCTGGGGGCGCGGCTGACGCTTTTGCCGCGCCAGGCGGGGTGGCGCGGCAAATGCATTAGCCGCGCCATCCCTCCTGGCGCGGCAAAAGCGTCAGCCGCGCCCCCAGGGTTGGCGCGGCAAAAGCTGGCATCTTCAGTGTCGTGTCCTGTCCTCATAAGTGCTCACATGCCATGTACTAGTTTGTTGTTCGTGTAATGGTTTGCTCTATTCTATTTCTCGTACTTTATCCCACAAAAAATCAATGACACATGAACTACCGCAAACAATACAACAACATATAATAAAGCCGAACAAAGTGCAGTTCAAGACTACATAATCGAGGATCCGAAATAAACGGTACACGGAAGTACAAACCAAGAGTACAATACACTAACAAGTCCACCAAATGACAACAATGTTCATTACTCAATAATGACTACCGAACCTACCACACTACTGAGTGCAACGAGGCCATTTTCCCTTCCTCACAGCATCCGGATCCTGCTCCATGGCAGCCTTGGCACGGCGCACACGCTCAAGCCTCTTCTCCCTCTCCCCCCTACGCTTAGCTGCATCCCTCATTCTTGCCTCTTCCTCATGCTGCTTTTGTGCTGCCTCTTCTTTGCGTCTCTTCTCCAAACGCTCCTTATCCTCCGCAGCCCACTTTTTCATCCTCTCTACGTGCTCCTTGTCCTCCGGCTTCATCTCAGTGTCGATCCACTGCTCGAAGTCACATAGTGGTGGAGGCTCCTGCAAAATACGACTAAATCAATTAGGTAATAAAATATAAATGATTTTTCATTCATGTATAGTACAAGCCATCAGCTTCTCACCATCAGTCCAATACGGATCTGTTTAGGTGTAGGGTCAAAGGCATAATTCTCACACATCCAATACCTCTGACCGTATGTGTGCTCCTCATCAGATATTGCGACCTTACAATCATCGCCGCAGTAGCACATGGGCACCGGAACACCGCTAGGCAATGGCAAACGGGCAAAGGCATTGCCCGTGAGAGGCTGCCTACAATCATCAACGCAATAACAAATGAACATAACACAAAATTACTTCATTAAACAGACAAATAAATAAACAATGTACCGATCTTACCTTGCCTTACTAGCTTTGCCACGCCGCGGCATCCTAACAATAAAAAATATGTCAACGCTACACATACATTCATGATTAATTATAAATCTACATAATGACGTAACAAATATTACACAAAAAATTGTACACAAAATGAACAAAATATTAAGCAAAACAGATATAAAAAGTCTAATACATGAACAAATCCATCATTAATTAACAATTAACGTCACGACAGTATCAAAATAAATATTGTCTACAAACCCTAACTTACAAAAATATGGTTCAATCCTACATTGCAAATATGGATAAAGAACAATCATATGGATCAAAATACCTCTTGTAGACAAGTTTGATTGGGGAGGGAGATGAAGAGAGGAGGAATGAAATGAAATGAAATGGAATGGATTGGATTGAATTGGTTTGGGAGAAGAGAGGAATGAGGAGGAGCCTGCTGCTCGGCGCGGCGGCCAGATCTAGATCGGCTTTGCCGCGCCACCCCGCCTGGCGCGGCAAAGCCGTTGACCGCGCCAGGCCGCCTGGCGCGGCAAACGCACTAGCCGCGCCAGCCCGCCTGGCGCGGCAAACTGACAGGCGGGGCCCGCCCGAGACTGCGTGGCCGGGCGGTGCCACGGTGGCACTTTTGCCGCGCCGCCATGCACGGCGCGGCTAACGCTTTTGCCGCGCCATTGGGGACGGCGCGGCAAAAGGGTTAGTTTTGCAAAAAAAAAATAGACAGTGTTATTTATGAAATTTTTTATTTAATTGGGTTATTAATAAAAAAAAATTCTCCTCCGGTGGGAGGGGAAGTGCCCCGCACATAAGAGAACTACCACCTCACACGTGTCGACGCCGCTCTCAGCTCGCACACCACACGTGCTCCTGTCGTGACTCGCGTGGCAGGGTCTCTCTCACTCGTGCCTGCGTCACGTCTCTCTCTCGCTACACGCTGATCTCTCTACTCTCTTCCGCCTCTGTGTAAGGTAGAGTCGTTCCTGCCACTCCTTTAAGAAAATAAACTGAATTTGCAAAACGTTCGATCGAGGAAAAAAAAAGCTAGGTAGTGCTGAGTTGGGATTTGCAAACACATTTGAGCTACCGGACAGCGCGCCTCTTAATCACGTACACAAGCAAGAGCGCTGGGTCGTTGGGTGATTGGCCTTAGGCTAGTCATACACGTTCAAGGCATATATAATTATTGCACTTGCCTCGCTTGTAAGAGTATATAGTGTATATACGTCACTGATCACCATTTATAGTCATGTTATGCAAGCACTTTACTGCCCATCTCTGCTCAGAAAGCTTACATGGCAACTGTTCCATTAACACTAACTACAGACAAGTTCACTACAACAGTTAACGAGTCCTTACCATTACCATTACCTTTTTAATTAGGAGGGCTGGCTCATGGGCATCAGTAAATTACTGGAGATGGTAATCTTTCGAGGCAATTAGTAAAACTCATCTCCAAATAATTGTTCCTCGTAATTTCACAGAAAGATACCACCAGCACCACTACTACTCAGGAGATCTGAAAAAAAAAATGGAACAGGTTTGCAATCAGTCACACTGTAAAGCATGCAAAAACAAAACTGAAGGAAACAGCAGAGAAAAGAAAGACAGAGGGAAAGTAACAGAAAGGCACCTCGCGTGGCCAAGTCGACAAACTGGTAAAGGCAAAGGCCATGGAGGGAGGGGAAAAAAGGGAGGTGATGCCAAAACGATGGGGTCACAGACAGCGCAAATGATAAGACGAAGGGTGTGCGCCTTGTTGATTCGGCAGCGTGTAGAATTGTACGAAGAGCCTGCACCACAACGACACAATGATGCGTGCATGAGCTGGTAGCGGGCATCGTTTTCATCTCCATCTTCATCCTTGGGATTGGACTCACACTCACCACTTCCACTCCAACAGCAGCGCTGGCGCCGCCAAGGGGCGTTGAATTGAAGCACTTGCCTTTGTGCCTGCATGCGTCGCGTGGCTTGCAAGGCTGCACGGCCCTGAATGATATGTAGGTGTGCCTGCCCCAAAAGTACAGAAAGGATAACAAGATGTTTTAACCGTCATCATCAGAGTTTGTTACAAAGAAAAGAGAGACGGAAAATTCTCCAGCAAGTAAAAAAGGCACAATAGATTTACTAGTCATCTTGTCGAATGAGAGCACAGTAGATTATGATTGAAAGTTGCAGTATATATAGAGAATTAGAGCATATATGATACAATGAAGAATGGATATCTGATGGGGCACAATGCAAATAAAGAGAGAGCGACTGAACCAAACCAAGCAGAATGAATGCAAGGCACCCATGCTGTAGATAAGCCGTGGCGATCATTCACTTCGGAATAAAACGCCTCATCAGGGGGGTCCATTTCGGTGCTCCTCGACACAGTACAGACTAACAAGTGAACCATTATTGTTGTTATATATATGGTCCCATGACGCTGGATGGAGCGCTAAGTTATAAACGCCGATCTGGACATATCTTTCTTCCCTTGTCCTGTTTCAGTGAGGAAGTAAACGTCTACAGTCTTGCAAGGAAAGCCTTGTCCATCACGGACCACTGGAGGCAGATATTACAATGCATCACAGTGAAATCTCTTTCTAGACTGACTGGAATATAAGAAAGATTTATGAGCTTGGGCGCGAATCTTCAGGAAAATGGTCTTTCGATTTGCAATTCACTGAAGCTTGCCAAAGATAAGGTTTAATGGCAACAGTTAGCATTAGAGTACATCCCTTTGCCAAAGATAAGGTGCCCCCGCTATTAACTGCACGACCTGCTGTACTTTATTAAGTGATGTTAGGACCAAATGTTGACGCTTGACAGCGAAACCTAAGCAACAGCTATGAATATTGCTGACTGGTGTATTTCCAATATGGGTATGCGGATCTTACTGTTTTAGTAACACCCTCACCCCCCAAAAAAAAACAATGAGCCATAATGAAAAGGTATAAGAAAATTTCCTAAAAAATGCGCACCTTAACCTATCATTTTCATCCACGTGTAGGGCTTCAGATGTTTCACAGGTAGCCATTGATTTACACCTGCAAGGATCAATGAAAAATGCTGTTTTTTTTTTGTTTGACAATACAGCTGAAGAATGTTCTGCGGGAAACATTTCACCAAAAGATTATCTGCAAAAGGAAAAATGAACTCATCGACACCATCCTAGGTGCATAGCTTAGTGGTCTAAACTGAAATAGGTGAAGTTGCATAGTACACTGCAACATAAATAAGTGCCACTAGCTCACTTTAACGAGTAAAGTAATACCACATCTTAGATAAGAAATGCCCAGTTGCCCACCCTGTGCTCTCCCAATATTCTATGAAGATACCTAAGATGCATGAAACTTGATATCTCAAGTAGTCAAGTCCACCAATAGGCTGGTGCTCAGAGTTATTCACAACATTTAGGGCCTTCCAAAGTGATAAGGGTCGTCTTGTCCAGGCCACAATAACTGCCTAATCATGTTGAGACCACTTATTCCCTGTTCTTTCTAAGGCCAAGGTGCAATGATTTTTCTTAAATGCACTCAGATCCCTTTGTAACATGTAAATGAAGTTCCAACCCTTACAACCCACTTAATAATCCATAGCATTGCCAACTAAGAATTTACCTCAGCTTAAAAATTGTACGTAACCATTAGGTGATCATTTACTACAGTTTCCATGCTCTGTATTCCTAAAGCAGATGCATATGCGTCCCTCAGGCAGCTTTTTCTGAGATTCACCCTTCCAAAAGTGGTGCACAGCACTCACTGAATATGTGCACAATTAAAATTTCCCTACAACCAAAAGCACGGAAGCCATTGCTGTGACTCAGCTAGGTTTAATATGAAAGGGACATTGCAAACAGTTGGTGTATGCCTAGCGTTTCTCTAAAATTCGTAATGAAAATAAAGAAAGGCATCACTGTAGCCCCACTGTTATCTTTCCAAATGGAAGAACAAAAAAAGGATAAAGAATTAAAGAGATAAAGTGGAAGTGGGGATATTAAGTTGGTGGTTGTTATTCCCTTGCCAGAGGAGTCCAGCCAAGATTGAAAGCTATACAGAAATATACACCAAGTAACATGGACAGACATTGCTCCCATCCCATGTTACCCCCCATCCAACTGTTGTTCCCCACTTGTGTTGTTCTGCCCTTCTTTTGCACATGGCCTCATAACTAACCCCATCTCGTTCTCACTTCTCCCATAGTTAACATTGAAACTGCAATTAAAGAGATTGCTTGAGAAAGCAACAACAAAATAACATAAATAAAATTTGTAATGTATGTACTGACTAATTTCACTATTAACAGAAACTACGAACGGGATAGGAAACAGTTCCAAGCTGGTGAAACTATTCATTGTATCCATGATGGAATGACCTATCTCGCTTCTGGCATTTCAAACTCAAAACACCATGTTAGTTGATGGGCGATGGAAATTATGTAAAATATTCACTACTGGTGGGAGTTCCCATTCTTATGAAAATGACAAGATTTATCACTTCACTTTGATGCCCATCTGTACCATCCGTACCATCCTTCGTTTTCAGGCAAACTTTGAGACGTTGTCATCATGTCACCCATAAGATGCGAGAAGTATGTGGGCAAGTGGGCCAGGTGTTCAGTTAGATAACTACAAAAGTAGATTATAAGGGCACACATGGGTCAGATGCCACGGTTATGACAGGGAAAAGGATCCCAAGGTGATAAAAATATAAAACCTTTACCATAGACAGTAAGAGGGTTTGAAAACCAAAATTCTGCAGAATTGCAAGCCACATGAGTGGAATTGTCTCTTGAGGTATCATTCCTATAGGTAAACTCACTCTTATCGTAGATTCGATGGTGAAAATGCAAATCAATTTAAATAAAAGTAGTCTTGGATCAAATATATTAGCCCAGAATGGGCTCTTGCTACCATGGATGGCCATTCTTTTCCTCAAATATGTACAGAACTGCGTATTTTTGTACTCCCACCGTCCAAGAAAACATACAATTCTAGCACAATGTCATATTTTAGTATCTTAGGTTTAAACAATTATAGACAAAAACATATTAATATTTATGATATCAAATAAACATCATTGGATTAATTACGAAATGTACTTTTATAGTAAATTTATTTGGATTAATAAATATTAATACTATTCACTAGAAACGTGGTCAGATATGAAATACTTTTCTAGGCACGGAACCCATAGTTGCATGTTTTTATGGACGGAGGGAGTATTAAAGAAGAAAACCAAAAGGAAAAAGGAACTCCAAACACAACACAAACACAAACACAAACTCTGTCACGCAAGAAAGAAGAAACTCACCTGACAGAATGGGAGCACTGTGAAAAGAACAGCGTGACCAAGTGCGGTCTGGTGGATGATGGACTGATATGTCCATGTTTGCAATTTAAGCCCAAGTAGGTATTCAATCGGCATATGTCCATCTAAGAATCTTCACCCAGAATAAACTTTGAAAAATCTAATAATTATCAAAATATGAACTTGGTCCTGAAAATATAAGGAAAATCCTAGACATGAATGGTTGTGCATCCATAGATTTTGACATGAATTGGTGCATGCTGAGCCTGGCAAGCTTACTAAAGTATACTGTGTAATACTCGTAAAAAAAGAGTACACTGTATACCACCTTCGTTAAGCATTCCATACCAAGTTGGCAATCCTCAAAAGAAAACCACGTTGACATTCCAAGTAACCAGGAAACAGAAATTTGATGCAAATGCAAGTGTGCTCCTGTTCAGCATTTTGCAGAGTCCAATTAACAAGCCTTTCAGAGAAGCGAGGGAACTTTCGTTTCCCTAGCTCAAGAGATTATGGCTAAGGCTGTACAGATTCTAATTTCATCAAATAAGAAAATTCTATCTGTATTGATTATGTACCAGCTTCAAGAGAGAAAATACTAGACACTGAACATATAATTTGAGAAAACTAGAAGTAATAGCGATGCTCTGTCTTGAACAAGCACAAATTTGTATAAATACTAACCCCCAAAAAAAAGAGATAATAAACAGTCACAAACTATAGATACACAAAACTCAACGATTTTAAATAATCTTCTGACAATAGGCATTTACTATAATATCAGTATATGGTTAGAATGAGACTGTTGTATCTCCATTACTTATCAGTAAAAACTTGAGTTAAATATTTGGAAGTAACTTAAAAGTGTGCGATGTTAGGTTTGAACATGTACTAGCTTAGGCACTGCAACTATCCTATAGGTATCAATTTCTTGACCTTGGTACAAAACACATAAAGCATTCTGATAGATGTTAGCTTCAGAGAGCTTGCTCTCTTTCAAGTTCAGATTTGACTTCAAATTTTCGGATGAATAAAAATAATTAGCAATAATATACAGCTGAATGACAAGTGAATTGAAGCCTACATTTGAAGCAGTGTTTCGCTCAATACATGACCCTAGAGCAGCATGTTTTTGTTAATTCTTCTTTTAACTGAAGTGCACTAAACTTCTGGATACCAATAAGTAATGCAAAATTTTACACAACTAAAATTTTCAAGAAAACCCCACAGAATGAACTTACTTTGGCATCAGCCTGTATGATGACATCATTTTGCACACAAATTTTAGAGAACTACAGTGATCATAGTAGTCTGGCTGATACTGAAAAGAGTCATGGCAGTTGCAACAAGGCAATTGACATCACGAACAGTATTGATAAAATCTCAGGATAGGAATGATGAAAGGCAGCCACTGATACTGTCAAGAGGGGGGAAAATAAGGAGTTAACACTGAATGACTGTGTAAATGGCAAGGTAATGAAAGTATATCAGAAGTGAGGAAGCAATGACAAAATGTACAACTAAAATATATAAACAGTTATAACTCAGAATCACTGACTAAACAAAGAAGTAATGCATAGCCATGGATCAACAGCTCAAATGTGGCATGGCGTCCATTTAACTGAGCAGTGTAAGCATTCAGGCTTAATAAACGAAAACAGTGAACATTGTAAATGGCACCAAACAAGACGTACTTTACTAGGTAGCATAGTAGTACTACTGACTGGTGCCTACAGTGGAAATGTGATTATCGGTGCCAAACTGCCAATGCATACGCGTGAAACTACATAACTTCACAGGGAGACCGGATTAAATTGTTAATGTAGGTGGACGACTTGGATCTCAATTGACACAGTCACGATCAGAAATGACAATGCAGGTACCGCAACATTGGTAACATAATGGAAGCAGTTGAGCAACAATTCAAACGATCCTTATCAAAATTGAGGTAATGTGAGCATGCAGCAGTAACAATATATCACAAGCGCAGATCTGCACGCAGCACTAATGTCGTGATGAATTGCCGGGGCCCTGGGAGAAAACATAGCTATGAATAAGAATTTGCTCGCCAGGAGCATCAGGAGATCAGGGATGACCTCCTGCCTTCATCAACTGTGACGACGGTCTTTGGCGCTAGTACCTATGTAGGGGAGTTATCTCGTGCTCACCCTGTGCCCCCACCGAAGTCCGAACTCCGAACGGAGAAGAAGCCATTCCAATCTGCTCCGGCGGGAGGAGCGAGTGAGGATGGGAAGGGGATCGCCGCCTCGCCTCTTCGCGCAGACAGCGCTGAAGGAACGACTGAACCCTAACCTCGTGGCCTCCATTGGTGATCACCTCTCGCTGCGAACACGATGCCAGTTGGAATTTTTTTTATTAATAATCCAATTAAATAAAAAATTTCAGAAACAACACTGTCCATTTTTTTTTCAAAACGAACCCTTTTGCCGCGCCGTCCCCAATGGCGCGGCAAATACGTTAGCCGCGCCATGCATGGCGGCGCGGCAAAAGCGCCACTGTGGCACCGCCCGGCCACGCAGGCCCGCGTGGGCCCAACTCGTCAATTTGCCGTGCCAGGCGGGCTGGCGCGGCTAGTGCGTTTGTCGCGCCAGGCGGCCTGGCGCGGTCAACGGCTTTGCCGCGCCAGGCGGGGTGGCGCGGCAAAGCCGATCTAGATCTGGCGTCCGCCTCCTTCTTCCTCCTCTCCTCTGGCTGCTCGCCCGGCCGCCGCTGCTCCCGCCGCCCACCCCGCCGCCGCTCCCCGTCGGAGGCCGCCACCGTCGCCGGAGCCCGCCGGAGGTCGCCGGACGCTGCCGGAGCTCCAGCCGGGCCAAAGCCGAGGTCCTCGTCCCCAGCTGGTTGTCACAGCCACCTCCTCCCCAGTCCCCGTGCAGCCGGCCGGCCAAGCGAGCTCGTCGGCTGCCAGGCGGTGGCCGGGGCCCGGATCCGCCTCTCCCTCTCCCCAGCTCAAGCAGGCCAAGCTCAGGTTAGTTTTTTGACTTAGTTCATTAGAGTTTTTTGTTATTCTTTTACAAGTTAGTTAGTTATTGAATTAGAAAATTATTAGTGACTTAGGTTAGTTAGTTTATAGATTTAGGTTATGTTAGCTAGTTAGTGATTTAGGGTTAGTAGTGACCTAGGTTAGTTAGTTTAGTGCTTTAGGTTATGTTAGTTAGTGATTTAGGGTTAGTTAGTAACCTAGGTTAGTTATTTAGTTGTTGAATTAGGTAAGTTAGTTTAGGTATTAGTTTAGTTAGTTACTTAGTTAGGGTTTTAGTTTAGTTAGGGTATTAGGTTATTAGTCATAATTTGTTAGTTAGGGTTTTAGGGTATTTAGTTAGGGTATGACGAAATATTACTGAAGACATGTTAGTGAAGGCAACTTAGTAAGTAGTTACGTCATTCTTTACTTTTGAGAAGACCATCACTTGACCTTAGTTCCACTATTGACTTTATAGATGGACACTGTATTCAGATTGTTTTATGGAGACACAGTTAGTAAACGAGATGGGTTGTTTGATGATAACATGGAACAAGAACTCGAAGTATTTGATGAGCGTCCTCCTTTTACGGAGCTTATGTTGCGTCTGAAGGAGAAGTTTGATGGTGATTTCTCGTTGAAAGGGAGATTTGACAGTGGCAAGATTAGGGCGAACTATGCGTTGATGCCCTTGCGCAACCAGGCTGACTGGGCAAAATACCAGACGATCGTTATGGCATCCAATTCGACCATGGCTGAGATCGTGGTAGAGGATGGTTGGAGGAAGCAGGCAGAGGCATCCAATGATGGCAACGAAGGTGAAGCACAGGAGGTAGGGGATGATGACGATGCAGCTCCGATGAGTATGGACGTTGATGGTCACCCCACGCAGGAGGCGGTGTATCCATCTGAAAATGTCCACGCTGACGTCGGTCAAATAAACAATGATTTTGATGTGGCCGACCTAGAGCGGCAGGAGCAGGAGGAGCAGGAGGCACAATTGTTTGATGAAAACTATGATTCTGATGATGATTCAGATTATGACGAAGAAGGGGACAGTTACATTTCTGCTATGCCTGACCCGGTTCGTGGTATTCCACAACCGGTTCGTGCTATGCCACAACCGGTTCCTCAGAATATGCATCCTCCAGGGAGACTAGTCACTGATATACCAGAGGGTCATACACATTTTGATGCGTGGCGGCGTTTGAGCGAAGCGAGGTATTATGTTGCGCCCGATCCTTTGACTGAGACAGAGCTGCAGCAATTGAGGTCGGTTAACATGCAGTTTAGAGGCGTTCCAAGTTATAGGGATGTCAGTATGGTGGACCAGGCAGTTTGTGATACTGGATTGAATCTGTGCAAGCAAACACTGCATAACCATACAGATTGGATTCTTCAGAAGGGTATGATTTTCAACACTATGACTGAGCTGAAGCTTTTCCTTGAGAACTATGTTGTGCATCATCATCGACCGTACACGGTCAGCCATTCTGATATTAGTTTGAGGTACCACGTCAAGTGTTTGAGTCTTGGTTGTCCGTGGAGGCTGAATGCTCGCAAGAGAACTGATGACAAGTGGAGGATCAGTAAAGTAGTACAACCGCATACCTGTTTTACAAATAAGGGACAAGAAAAACATCCTCAATTGACGGCAAGATACCTTGCACGACGCATTTTGGCATTTGTTGATGATGACACCGACGTATCTGTTTCACAATTGCTTGTCTCCATATTTGGATTCACACGCTATAAGGTGACTTATGGAAAGGCGTGGCGTGCGAAGCAGATCGCCCTTGCAATTCGTTGGGGTGGTTGGGATGAAGCGTACAACAGGATTCCTCGGATTTTGTGTGCAATGGCATACTATAACCCTGGCCTTAAATGGTTTCCACACACCAATGGGCAGTATATAGACCGCAACACCGGCAAGGTTACACATGTGCTTCAGCGTGTATTTTGGTCTTTTGCACAAACAGAGCATGCGTATCAGTACTGTCATCCAGTCATACTTGTGGACGGTACTTTCTTGACCGGAGCGTACAAGGGTGTGTTGATGATGGCGACCGCTGTTGATCCCGAGGACCAGATAGTTCCAATTGCTTTCGCCTTGGCTGAGGGGGAGAACGTTGAGTCTTGGTCTTCGTTCATGGCCCTGCTACGGATACAAGTGTTAGGGCCTTCTCGGACAATATGTTTGATTTCGGACCGTCATGTTGGGTTGCTTCGTGCCGCAGAGGAGGAGATAGAGGGTTGTCCTCCTCTAGTGCACAGATGGTGCATGCGTCACTTTGCCACCAATTTCTGGCGTCGGCAGAGAAAAAAGGAGGTTTGTGCCAAGGTGAAAGAGCTATGTTGTGTTAAAACTGAGCACAAATTCAAAGAAACAATGGAAGAGTTGGACAAAATGTTAAACAATGCCTTACCTTGATCCCACTCAATGGCCTCCATACTTGGGTAGAGACTTCATGTCTGATCCTGAGCTGCTGAAGTTAGGTAAGGGTAGGAGGAGGAAGAAGAGACTAAAGGGTGACATGGACAGGTATGGCTGGGGGACTTCGACCAGACACCGAGCACGAACCTATGCTCTGTTTGCCACATGCCAGGGCATAATGCAGCCTTCCATCGTAGACAAACACAACAGGTGTATATATGTCTTCATTTGTTTTAATGCTTTATTATTTTTATCTTCACTTATATTAATTATTTGAATGCTTTTGCTATTATTGTACATATGTCATTCATTTGTTTTAATGCTTTATTATTTTTGATGTTGTACTAACCTGTTACCGTGTTTTGTTTAAACAGGATGGCGAACCCTCCGGCGTACCCTCTCCTTGAGCCGTTCTACGACGGCGAGCACCGGGCGCACAGGCTCACCGACTACGCCCCTCCGGAGAGGTTGTCGTTGCTGAGGCCGCGCACCCACCTATGGCATCGGTGGGACGAGCGCTACGCACCCTTCCTACGGCGCGCGGGCTTCTTGGTGCTAGCCCGCGTTGCCAACGACGTGGTGTTGCAGCTCGACCCCGCGCTCCTCACCGCGCTGGCGGACAGGTGGCGTCCCGAGACGCACACCTTCCACCTAGCCTGTGGGGAGATGACCGTGACGTTACAGGACGTGGCCAAGATTTTTGGTCTACGCCTGGGCGGCCTCCCCGTGACGGGGATTCTTGACACCGACACGTGGATGGACACCGTCCACCAGTTCTGTGGCCGTAGGCCCCCCGACGACGCAGACGCTAAGAGGAACAAGTAAGCTATTTTTTTTCTAATTTAGTTGCATACGATTGCTACTATCATTTCCTGACTTTTACTTTTTTAAAACAAACAGGAAGACTACTGGGGTGCCTTCGTCGTGGATCACCGAGCACTTTTTGTATTGCCCCCCCAACGCTGACCCACAGGTAGTCGAGAGGTATGCGAGAGTGTGGCTGTGGCACTTTATTGGGGCGTTCCTGTTTCCCGACTCATCGGGGAACACGATCAGCTGGATGTTCGTCCCCATCCTCGCACAGCCGTGGGAGAACATCGCCGGCTACAGCTGGGGGAGCGCAGTTCTAGCATGGCTGTACAGACAGCTGTGCGAGGGGCGCCGGCGGATGCAGGCCTCCTCTAGCTTGGGAGGGTGCCTGCCCCTGCTCCAGGTTTGGGCCTGGCAGCGGCTGCCTGTGGGTCGTCCCCGTGTACGAGAGGACACGGTAAGTACAGACCTCTTGCGTGCGTGTGCTTTTATAAATTTACAGTCATTTAACTGATTCAAATTGCAAATGCATTGGCCGCGCCATCCCGCCTGGCGCGGCAAAAGCATCAGCCGCGCCCCTAGGGTTGGCGCGGCAAAAGCTGGCATCTTGTTGCACAGCCTTTTCAGTGTGGTGTCCTGTCCTCATAAGTGCTCTGCAGTTTTGATTTCCATAGACTTTTCAGTACATAGGCTTTTCAGTGCATAGGCTTTTCAGTACATAGGCTTTTCAGTAGATAGGCTTTTCAGTGATTAGATTTTTCAGCGAATAGCCTTTTCAGTTGCAATAACTACACACTCACAATGCAGCTGAGATAATTCACAAGTTCAAAACCAGGGCTCCGCCTATATAAACCCTTCAACGCCTTGAATATTCAACAACTTCAGCAGAGCTTGCGAGGTTCGTAGTAGAGATGTCTGGAGGTTCGTCCAAAGGCGGGAGAGGAAAGGGTGGGAGGAAGGGACCTCCCATTGTGTGGGAGGGCTCTCTCGGTCCTGATTCCTTCTTAGAGGCACTATATGAGTTTCCCGTTGAGAGCAAAAAGGATTTCAGCCGGGACCGTCCTCTTAGGGGATACGATAACCGCTTAGAGGACTGGCCAAAATGCCACCATAGTGAGGACTGTTTGGTGCAGATGCTCCACGACGACTTGGAGGCAGGCCGACGTTTCTTCAAATGCCCGCGAGCATGGGTAACTTTATTTAATTGTTGTTGCTATGCCTCTCATGTTTGTTAATACTTAGTCATTTTGTGAATGTCAGTCTTCTATTTCCGAAGAAAACTGCGGCTTCACCAGATGGGTGGATCCTCCTCCAATATGGCCGCATCAGGAATACATCTATTATTTGCAGCATCATATCGACGATCTTGAAAGTGAAGTTAAAAGCATGCTCAAGGACTATGATGACGACGACAGCGAAGCAGACGGTTCAGATGAAGCAATATGCCTTGATCCATATTGCAACTGCCCGCATCACAAGAACAAGGGGCCTCCACCACCGCCTCCACCACCGCCACCACCACCACCACCCGCAATGGGAGGCTATTACGGAGAAGGGTCTACTCAGTTTGCTATGTGGGACGGCTTCTAGACTACTTAGACCACTATGTGTGTGTTGTGTTGTGCCTATCAATTACCTAAGGCATGTTAGGATTAGTCTAGGACCTTTTAACCAAGTTACGGTAAGAGGTCCTCACATGCCATGTACTAGTTTTTTTTCGTGTACTTGTTTGCTCTATTCTATTTCTCGTACTTTATCCCAGAATAAATCGATAACACATGAACTACCGCAAACAATCCAACAACATATGAAAAAGTCAAACAAAGTGCAGTTCAAGACTACATTATCGAGGATCCGAAATAAACGGTACACCGAAGTACAAACCAACAGTACAATACACTAACAAGTCCACCAAATGACAACAATGTTCATTACTCAATAATGACTACTTAACCTACCACACTACTGAGTGCAGCGAGGCCACTTTCCCTTCCTCACAGCATCTGGATCCTACTCCATGGCAGCCTTGGCACGATGCACACGCTCAAGCCTCTTCTCCCTCTCCCCCCCTACGCTTAGCTGCATCCCTCAGTCTTGCCTCTTCCTCATGCTGCTTTTGTGCTGCCTCTTCTTTGTGTCTCTTCTCCAAACGCTCCTTGTCCTCCGCAGCCCACTTTTTCATCCTCTCTACGTGCTCCTTGTCCTCCGGCTTCATCTCAGTGTCGATCCACTGCTCGAAGTCACATAGTGGTGGAGGCTCTTGCAAAATACGACTAAGTCAATTAGGTAATAAAATATAAATGATTTGTCATTCATGTATAGAACAAGCCATCAGCTTCTCACCATCAGTCCAATACGGATCTGTTTAGGTGTAGGGTCAAAGGCATAATTCTCACACATCCAATACCTCTGACCATATGTGTGCTCCTCATCAGATATTGTGACCTTACAATCATCGCCGCAGTAGCACATGGGCACCGGAACACCGCTAGGCAATGGCAAACGGGCATAGGCATTGCCCGTGAGAGGCTGCCTACAATCATCAACGCAATAACAAATGAACATAACATAAAATTACTTCATTAAAACAGACAAATAAATCAACAATGTACCGATCTTACATTGTCTTACTAGCTTTGCCACGCCGCGGCATCTTAACAATAAAAAATATGTCAACGCTACGCATACATTCATGATTAATTATAAATCTACATAATGACGTAACAAATATTACACAAAAAAAATGTACACAAATTGAACAAAATATTAAGCAAAACAGATACAAAAAGTCTAATACATGAACAAATCCATCATTAATTAACAACTAACGTCACGACATTTTCAAAATAAATATTGTCTACAAACTCTAACTTACCGAAATATGGTTTAATCCTACATTGCAAATATGGATAAAGAACAGCAATATGGATCAAAATACCTCTAGTGCAGAGAGAACAAGTTCGATTGAGGGAGATGAAGAGAGGAGGGATGAAATAGAATGGATTGGATTGAATTGGTTTGGGAGGAGAAGAGAGGAATGAAGAGGAGGCTGCTCCTGGTCGCGGCGGCCAGATCTAGATGGACTTTGTCGCGCCAACCCGCCTGGCGCGGCAAAGCCGTTGGCCGCGCCAGGCCGCCTGGCGCGGCAAACTGACGAGTGGGGCCCACGCGGGCCTGCGTGGCCGGGCGGTGCCACGGTGGCGCTTTTGCCGCGCGGCCATGCATGGCGCGGTTAACGTATTTGCCGCGCCATTGGGGACGGCGCGGCAAAAGGGTTAGTTTTGCAAAAAAAAAATGGACAGTGTTGTTTCTGAAATTTTTTATTTAATTGAGTTATTAATAAAAAAAATTCGCCAGTTGCTACTTGCCAACAGAAAGAAGCTGCCGCTAGCGCTACAGATCACTCTCAGCCATGGGCTTCGCCGCTGCGTGCGTGACCGCGTGGGCGTGGGCTGCCTGTGTGGAAGATGAGATGAAGCGTGGACGGGAAGTGAACTTGGCAGGACAGGCCGTGGCGATTCGGTCTGGGCTTCTATCTCCTGCTCGTTTCGTGCGTAGGAATTGGAGGCCCAAAAACTGTGGTGGAGTCCCTTGCAGATTTGGCCTGCTTTGATGCATTCCATATATTTCCCTAAAAAGGCCTTCCTATAATGGGCCGCAGCTTATTAGTAGTAGAAAGAAAAGAAATTTGAATACGCTCAAAAAAGAAATTTGAAAATATATATATCTAAAAGGTTAAAATGGACCGGCGAGTCCTCAACTGATCCATGAATACGATGATAGTTTCACAAACTATTAATCTGCAGTTCACTAGAGACACAGAGACTCCCCAGCAATTTACGTTGATATAGGCCCGGTTTGTTTTCCGTTTATGGCCCTGTTTGTTTCCGTTTATATAAAAATCGATTATAGTTTAATCATGATTTTTGCATAAGTCGCGATCTAAAAAAATATTGACATAAAAAAATCAAAGGTGTTTTGGTAACTCTGATCATTATAGTACTATGTAGTGCAAAAAAAGATAAATATACCCTTCTTCCCCCTGTGGTCATATCCTAACTCAGACATCCATCGATCCACCGGAGAGAGTGCGAGGAAACAGGACAGAGGGCACCGACGGAGTGCGATCGACGTTAGGTAGGAAGCACCTCTACGAAGAGAGGCCCCGTGCTTCCAATTGCGGCGACGACCGAACGGATGCCGCCACCATCCCGCCCCGCGGTCCGATCGAGAGTAGTGCAGGTGAGCGGACAGGAGGAACACGGCGGAGCCAAGATTGAAGCTGAGCAACGGACGGGTGTGCCAGTCGGGGGGAAAAATCCTAGCGGTGGCCAAAACACGAGCTAGAAGCCGCGATACAGAGAACGCCAGTTCTAGTTCAATCTCCGATTGTTTCGATCCCTTGATTCTCAGACAATAAAAAAAATCGAAGATGTTTAGGTAGGATTCTCGATTATTTTCATCTCGATTTCGATTATAAGCGAAAACAAGCAGGGCTATATATTACTACTTTGCGTCTCCTTGCCATTCTTTTCACCACAATCTTGTCAATTCACTCTATAGAATGGAAGAAAGAAAACTTGTCGTTTATGTTGAATGGAATACTTAACATTTTCTCCAAGAACCCATTTTTTTTTGTTTCTAATCGAGCACCAGCTTTACTTAGCCCATCACTCAATCATCATTCATCATCTTCAAAAAAAAGAGGCACCAGTTTAGCCGACAATGATATATCATGGCTATCAGTTTAGACATGTCATCCCAGTATGAAATCTAATAAATCATCAGCATTCATCTTCCAGATACCATGCTTCTTATAGGACTAGCCAGTGCACCAAACTTTGGCCCATCATTAGGCATTCGCTTTTTAAATCCGCTGATGATCCGAGTACATCATGCCAATAACGTAGGTCGTGTAGGGCTCCTTTTTTTCACTCTTTTGTTTGGAAACCAAACGGAACTACATTCATACATACTCCCTCCATATCCATATTAGTTTTCATTTTAGACAAAATTTAGGTCAAACATTGAGAGTTTCTAACGTCCATAAAAATAAAAATTGGAAAGATGTATCACTTTTAAGTTTCTAAGTTTGCAAATATAAAAATTATATGAATATATTTATTTTGATTTTTTTCATAAAAGTGTACATGTATCACTTTTTCATAAATATTTTTATAAAAATAAGAGATTAAAGTTGTGTTTTGAAGACCGTGTCGTTGTCCTAAACGACAACTAATATAAATATGAAGGGAGTATTTATTTATATCAAAATCAGAATTGCATTGGCGAAAATATGCATAACTATTAACTAGGGCTAAAAATTAAAGTAAAAACTATCTAGGGTTAGCTAGCTACTTGGCTGACAATAACTAGCAAAACTTTTAACTTAAAAAAATTATTAGCCCACATATCTTCCTATTTGGATAGGTTAGAGCTAAAATTAGCTCTAAAATTCTTCTGTGCTTTGCAATAAACTGCTTTGTTCGTGGTGAAACATGCGCACGTACATAAACCTGCTACAGGGACAAACCCGTTCGAACCCATTGTCACATGAACATGAAGTCTTCACTCGTCTTAGTCCCACCTAAATATTTAGTGAATAAACTCACCCTGTTCGTCTGGGTTCAACCCGACACAAACAAAAAAAACATACTATTGAATACGAGAGGTACATGAGCATAATTCTTTCCGCTGATCTATTCTGACCCGTTTTCTCTGTAAACCAAACTCGCTCCAACCCGCACGAAAATAGCACCCATCAATGCGTACCTCATTATATATGAAAACTCGTCCAAAAAAACCCGTCCCCTCCCCCCCCCCCGACCCGTCAGTAGGTTTATGCGCGCAGACTCGTTTTCAAGGATGAGTAGTTAGGAAGCGAAACGAAATGCAAAGCAGCAAAGAATAAAAGAAATGGAATGGAGTTGCGCGCAGTTGATTTCCTTCCTCGCTAGTCGCGCTACTCGTGTAAATAGGATACGGACCATCCCTATACGAATCTTGTGCGGCTGCAACGTGGAACTTTTCCCTGCCGTGTTTAGTTACGGTCCACTTGCCATACACTCTATCTTTACAATGCTCTGTGCGGATGGTCCTCACCAGATTTGTTTTTCCTGTAATGAACTCGATCTTTTCTCTGTAGTAATGAATGAAACACGTGCACAAACTCGTTTTCACGGACGAGCTAGAAAACGAAAGGAAATGCAAAGAAAAGAAACGGAATAATGGAAAGGAAATATAATGCAACGACGGCAAAGTCGTCTTGTCCCAGCAGCGGCGTCTGCGTCTCAGCGTCTCGGTTAAGATGTTCTCTTCTGGCATGCATGGGTATTTCTGGGTGGGTCCCAACTCCCAAAGGAGTTTGTAATAGTACTAATGGACAGCAGACGACCACAACTAGATCGAGAGTCTAGAGGGGGGTACGTACTAGAGTTAAACTAGTTCCCCAAGGCCAAGGGGCTGTGATTCTGATGTGATGAGTGGATTTCATTTTGTACACACACGTCCGATGGCGACCTGCTGCCCGAAACCAATGCTGCAAATATGCAAATGCAAATGCAATGCAAGCGGCGCGCGAGGCCCTCCGATCCTCAGCAGAGGTCCTCTCGATCTGCTTCTGCTTGTTTGTCCACCATCAGTGGCGGAGCTAGAGCAAATTCAATAGGGGTGCGCTAGCCTTGTGGGTGCATATAATTTTATTATATGGGTGCATATATGGTAAAAATTTGAACATAATCACTGTTTTTCAGATTTTTTATGGGTGCGGCCGCACCCACTACCATAAATATAGATCCGCCCATGTCCACCATCATCATCATATCATAATATCGCTTCTGGCTGTGGTTGTGCGCGCGCTTTATCATCCCTTTCGTTATCGTTGATAAGTTAGTTAGACGCCGGATTCTACATAATATGCATGATTAGTATAATTGTTCTTTCCCTTTGGGAAAGTAGTGCTGCTAGTTCTTAATTGATAGTAGTATTATATTTGCGAGTTTGTTGTTTGGGCATATGATGGATCACTAGTACAGAACAGGCCTATTGCCCCGGGCCATTTTGGCCTTTAGCCCCGGACATGGAGCCGGGGCTAAGGAATCGGGACTAAAGCCCCGACCTTTAGCCCCGGTTCCATGGCCCGGGGCTAATGGAGGGACCTTTAGCCCCGGTTGGTAACACCAACCGGGACTAAAGAGGCCAGCCACGGTGGCCCGGCTGGAGGCCCCTTTAGTCCCGGTTGGTGTGGGGCTAAAGATCCATCTGCTTTTTTCTTTTTTCTTTTTCTGTTCTTTTCAATTGGTTATTGTTTTTGGTTTTACAATTACATTAGGTTTTCTAATACGTATTCTTCGCTGCTAATATATTCTATTATATTAGGCCAGTTTCAAATACACGTATTATTCTTCGCTGCTAATAAATATATATAAACACATAAAATTTACAATTACACACAAATGAAATATGAAACTATACATATATATATAATATAGAGCTAGCTATACACACATATGTACATAAAATATACAACATTATCCATCATGCATGCTTAACTTGATATTTACACACAAATATAATACCGTTCCTAACTTAGAGGTCATACAAGTGTTCATCTTGGTTTGGCTTCATTGGTTCGTCTTTATTAAACCAATACTCGGTGCCAGACTTAAGGACATGGTCATTAAGGAAGCCCGCGATGGTCTCTTGAATTGCTTTGAGGCGGACCTTATCCATCACCTGGTTCTTCAACCATGTCTCCTTCAATTTGGATTAAAATAAAAAGAAAGTATTAACATACATAATATTTATGTAATAGCAACAAAAAATAAAATAAATTTATTTACATGTTACGTACTTGCTGACTCTGTAAAGGAGTTCTTTTTTCATACACCGTCAGGAACTCGCAAACATAGTACCCACATAAATTGTTTCCCGGTGACTGCCGTAGAACCCACTGTACAATATGTAAAAAGAGTACTCTCGGTTGAGCGTGCGTCTGCTGAGTGATGCTAATTAAGGTAAAGAGGCAGGGAGGTACTCTACAACTTACATTTAGGACTAGAGGATCAGGAAGTTGCGCTTTCAGATCCGGACGGTGTTTCTGAACAAACCAAGTCCAAACCCTTCACAATAATTGGAACGTTAATTAACTATTGCAGAGTTAAAGAGCTATAGCAAGAATCAATATTTAAAGATCACATTACCCTCGGATAATATTAATCATATCTTGGTAATCTTCTTGTGGTTTTCTCAGAGAGTCATAGATTAGCAAACGACTCTCGTGGAGATCGATCACCATTAGAATCCAGTGAAAACTGCATTTATGTTTATATAGTCAACACATATATATATCTTTATGTCAACCTATAATAAAATGTGCATATGATAACAAAACTCACCTAAAGTTGTAGGGGAATAGTATATATCTTTTGTCCCTTTGGTTTACCAAGAACCTCCGCAAATTACTCTCTGTTTGAGTTTTCCATGCATCCGAGTGAGTATTGCTTGGGTGCTTGAAGACGATATATGGATCGATGAAACCAATCTCCTTGTCATTTTTATGCCTTAGTTGTCTCATCATGTTTCTGCACATGTTTACAAACGCTTGCTAGCAGTGTGAGGATAATTACTTATACATATACATAAGCTAAAGTGAGATTATTAAAGGAAACAATCACTTACAGGCAAAAGCAGCTGACGAGAGATTTGTCGAGAGCGTCCATGTGGCAGAGCTGATGTAACTCATTAAACTGAACATATATGATGTCATCACCACGGAAGTAATCATGGTCTCTAATTCTGACGCAAATGTAGTCATCAGCTTTTCTGCCACACGCCGTAAGGTACCACTGATTTAGCAAGTGCATCTGTGTACCAAGATCCCTCAGGGCCGCTGGGTTGTATAGACTTTGGCCATATACATATGCCCTCTTCCATTTATCAACTTCTGGAGCACTTTTGATGCCTGCTTCTCCGAGTATGTTTTCCACATTCAAACCAGTTTCCTCAAAAAATGCGAGCAGTTGCGCAGGATCAACGTCTCCATATGCTCGTTGTATGATTTCCATGTTTGTACCGTATTCATTATCAACAACTAGATCTGGCACTGATTGCTTCTCTTGTTCCCCGAGCTGTGGGACACCCTTTCCTGCTCTCTTCTTTGCCTTCTTGGCCTCCTCAAGTGATTTGCTAAGTGTGCGATCATAGTCTGATTTTGGCGAAGCCTTACGGGCAGCACGTACCTTTTTTTGGTGAGCGTCCACAGTTTGCCTTAGTTTTTCAGGACGAACAAAAAGGTACGGCTTCTCCGGGTTTCGCTTTGCTCGACCACTAGCAATGGCAGCTTCGAAGAACTTGTTACAGTCTTTTTGCACTGCAGCGTCAGTCTCCTCCTCGGTCATGTCATATGCAAGTTTTGTCATCTTGGGAGCTGATTTTCTCACAGGTGCTTTCTTCTTCGGAGGTGGTGGGGCTGACGCCTTTGTTTGTGTGACAGGCCTCTTCTTTGTTGGCGGTGGAGGTGTTGGAACCCGCCGTGGAGATGGGGCAGGTGGCGGTGTCGGAGTCCGTACTTAAACCAAACCTTAAGTTTCTAGCATCTTTTGCTAATTCTGGGAATTCTCTGTCTATTGCTCTCCACTGGGACCCATCTGCAGGGTGTCTCAACATGTTGTCTACCTTACGGTCTTCTTTGTGCCATCGCACCAACTTTGCATGGTCCTTGTTTCTGAACAGACGTTTCAGGCGTGGTATTATAGGAGCGTACCACATAACCTTGGCCGGGATTTTCTTCCGGGGACGTTCTTCACCCTCAACATCGCCAGGGTCATCTCGCCTGATCTTATATCGTGACGCGTTACATACAGGGCATTCGTCCAAATTCTCGTATTCCTTGCCACGGTACAGGATGCAGTCATTAGGACATGCATGTATCTTCTGGATTTCTAAACCCAAAGGACAGACCACTTGTTTTGCTTCGTACGTAGTGGCGGGTAATTCGTTAGGCTTCGGAAGCATCTTTTGTTTTATAATCTTCAATAATTGTCCAAATGCCTTATCAGATACACCATTCTGTGCCTTCCATTGTAGCAACTCAAGTGTTGTGCCTAACTTTTTTTGTCCATCTGCAGCAGACGGATATAGTAATTTCCTGTGATCCTCTAGCATACATTCAAACTTAGCCTTCTCCTTATCACTTTCGAAATCTCTTTGTGCATCACGAATGACATCACCAAGAGCATCATCTTCAGCGACTGTGTCTCCTGCACTTGCCTCTTCTTCACCTTCCTCCATTGCAGTATCACCAAAGTCACCGTATTGAGCAATAATGTCATCGTCAGGGTCCAATTGTTCTTCTTCACCTTCTTCCATCATAACCCCAGTTTCTCCATGCTTCGTCCAACAACTATAGTTTGGCATGAAACCCGACTTGAACAAGTGTGAGTGAAGACTCCTTGAGCTAGAATATTCCTTCGAATTATTACAAAGGGCACATGGGCAGCACATAAAACCATTCCGCTTGTTTGCCTCGGCCACTCTTAAAAAATAATGCACGCCATCAATGAACTCTTTTGAGCGACGATCGACATTGTACATCCAGTGACGTGTCATCGTCTGCATTATATGACATATCACATAATTATATCGATCTCTCATTCTTATAAACAAATAAAATTATAAAATGTCTGACATAAAATTTAGTAAGAATCACTGGTGGCATAAAAGTAGTAGCAGTTGAACTTGTCTAATTAATTAATTATTACATCAAGATAACAGTGCAGCCTAATCCACTTGGCCACAACCAAAGCAACTAACAACACATGCACATTTCTCCCACATCACAGTCCAACAAGATGTACTGTCTGCCACTCCAACCGGATAGGAAGGTAAGGTAGGGGTAGGTGCAGTAGGAATTGAGTTGATTCTTGAGTTAAAAGCATCTAGAGCTGCAGAAGCTTCCTCAAAAGACTTGTACTTTTTATGCACAGCTCCCTTAACTTTGAGGACATACTGACTGCACTCGGCCCAGCTGGTGTAAATACCTGGTTTGGTGCCCTCGAAAACAACATACCAACCAGGCATCCTTCTGCGTTTTGTAAACTAAAGTATTATATATTTCTAATTTCTGTAAACAACTAATTTAACTGATCTCTATTTCTCCAAAATAATAAAATATACTAATTAAACCGGTCACATTTTGTAAACTAAAGTATTATATATTTCTAATTTCTGTAAACAACTAATTTAACTGATCTCTATTTCTCCAAAATAATAAAATATACTAATTAAAACGGTCACATTTTGTAAACTAAATTATTATATATTTCTAATTTCTGTAAACAAATGATTTAAATGATCTCTATTCCTCAAAAAAACTAATTAAACTGTCACATTTTCTAAACTAAAGTATTATATATTTCTAATTTTTATGTAAACAAATGATTTAAATGATCTCTATTTCAAAAAAAACTAATTAAACCGGTCACATTTTCTAAACTAAAGTATTATATATTTTGTTTTCTAAACCGGTCACATTTCTCTAAAAGACTAAAATAAACTAATTAAACGGTCATATTTTGTTTTTAGATTAATAATTTGAACTATCAAGTCAATGAACTCAAAATAGCTACAAAAATGAATAACTTAAGCTAGTAACCTTTCAACGAGTCGATGGCGGTGTAGATGTGATGAAATAAATCAATCGCCGGAGATGTGTTAACAAACAAAAATCACCGGAGGAGAAGAGAGCAAACAAGCAAGCAAGAGCAAGCAGTGACTGAATGAAGAAAAATGAAGACAGGAGCTCGGGCACGGCTGGAGGTAGAAGAACATTTCAAATATAGGGAGGGACATTTAGCCCCGGTCCTTATTCCCAGCCGGGGCTAAATGTTGGCATTTAGCCCCGGCTGGGTACACCAACCGGAACAAAACCTTTTAGTCCCGGTTGGTGTTACCAACCGGGGCTAAAGATGCCAACATTTAGCCCCGGCTGCATACACCAACCGGGGCAAAACCTTTAGTCCCGGTTGGTGTTACGGCCCGGGGCTAAAGATGCCAACATTTAGCCCCGGCTGCATACACCAACCGGGGCAAAACCTTTACTCCCGGTTGGTGTTACGGCCCGGGGCTAAAGGCCGGTCTTTAGCCCCGGTTGGTAACACCAACCGGGACTAAAGGCCCCTCTGACAATTGAGCCGTTGGGCTGGGGAGCTTTAGTCCCGGTTGGTGTTACCAACCGGGGCTAAAGGCCTTTCTAGTCCCGGGCGCAAATTTTTCCGTGGCTAATGCTGATTTTGCAAATCGTCCAAAGGCCTGTTCTCTAGTAGTGGATCCTTATCACGCTGCACATTCTCCTATATTATTTGCTGGTAATTGTCTATGTGCATCTTTCTCAAAGCTAATAAGGTACCACTGCTGCAACATATATATACAGTATATATATATATATATATATATATATATATATATATGTACTTGCGAATCTAGCTTTTCGGAAGCCTTATTAGATATATATAAGAAATATACTCGATCTACATACCTGCAGTAGAGGTGGTTACCTAACAAAGTTGTGCAAAACGCCAAGGGCATCTTCTAGCAATGCATGCATTTACCGGGTGAATTGATTGATGATTAGTTCACATGCTCTGCTAATTAAGCTGTTTATATAGAATGCAATACAGTCAAATATTAGTTAGAGACCAGGTGCCAGGTGAGGTCAAGCATGCATCATCAGGGTTGTTTCAGATCAGGGACGGCACTGTAGCCGAGCAATCGAGAGCTAGCTAGTGGAGTAGGAATGATCAGAGACGAGACGAGACGATCGATCAGATGCATGCATGGCGGTTTTGGTTGGCGAATGCATCAGGGCCCCATCATCCCAACGAGGCAACGAGACATTCGATCTCGAAAGCTCTTGCGGTTGCTATTGCTTGCACGCATATACATGCTGTACGTGCTGCTAGCTAGCTAGCTGCTGATCACTCAGGCTCCGTTCGGTTGCCTCCGTTTCGGGCCGTTTTCGGCCGGAACTAATCCGACGCCGTTTTAATTATTGAAACAAACCTGGTCTGGAATTGTTCCAGATTGCAACCGAACGAGGCCTCACTCTGGCAGAGAGAGGCAGCTCGTGAGGGCGAGGCGGCAACCGGCGAGGCATCGATGGATCAGGTCGCGTCTCTTCTTCTTGATCAGATCGATCGATCAGCTCACCTGGCATGCATTGGCAATAAGCTTCGCACAAACAGGATGGGTGCTCGGCGGGAGGCAGCGACCAACCAGCATCAGAATGGAAACCGGCCGGATCTATCATATCGGACGTCGTGCCAAACATCTAATTTGGAGGAAATATACTCCAGGGAGACCAATCATGCTGTAGTAACTTGAAGAATCTTCTTTCCGCGTGTGTCCTTTTTTTTTCTTCTTCTTCTTCTTTTTCAGACTGTTCCTCCTCTTGCTTTTTGTGCAACTAACGCCCGCCGCGCGCGCCTTGAGTCCTTCTTGACCCTTGAGAGAGAGACCAGACCACCACTGTCATTTCTTTAATTCCTTGACAACACGGCAAAGGTTTTACGTCCTGCGTAGCTTGCTAGCTAAGTGTGTAGCTAAATTTCTTCACGGTTTCACCAACACTCGCTGCATTGCAGAATGCAGACGCACGGCTTCCATCCCAGTACCAAGCATGATGACGGGGGAGGCGTACCAAACCAAGCCGCGCATTGGGGATTTTTTATTTATTTTTAACACTTTTTTAAAAGATATTTCAAAAGTAAAAACGTTTTATTTTTTTTTTCCAAAACTAACACTTTTAGCGGTGCCACCACAGCAGGCGCGGCAACATCACGGTGGCGCGACAGAGGTGCCACGTGATCCGGTCCTACCAGCGTCGGGCCGACGCAGTGGATGACGTGGCAAGGCCATAGATCTTGGCCGTCGTCGGGGGATCGGCAGGGAGGACAGGGAGGTCGCCCAGTTCAAGAAGAAGAAGTGAGGGTCGGGGAAAATGGTGGCCGCCGTCGGGTCGTACTTCTAAAATATCTTTAGAAAAGTGTTGAAAAATCACATTAGGTTGGGCTTAGCGAACTAGGAAGCTTCGTTCTTTCTGTATGGCCCGCACCTTGCATTGCATTGGGGTCGACTGACTGACAAAACAAACGCCCAGGCCGGGGCATTGTTCTTGTTAGGTACTTCATCAGCTCGGTACTACTGACGACGACGACGACCAGTGGCGGATCTAGAAACGGCCAACGAGGAGGGCTAAATACATAGTTTAAAGAAAATTTAGAGTATTCTTTACTAAAATCGCCAGATGGGGGGGGGGGGGGTGCACCCCCGTGGATCCGCCAATGACGACGGCAACACCTCAGCTCCTTAAATTGTGTATATTAGACAAGTTCTTAAGGTCGTGTTAAATCTAGGTAATACCATGAACCCCATTTTAATTGGAGCATTGTACTGCCCTACTAGACCCACTTGACCATCTCCAACCAATCTCTAGAGCGTGCCCAAGGTTTAAACTGTTTTTTAATCAACAAACTTAAGAGGCTAAAAATTGCCTTTTTTACACTGACGACCGGTGATGGGCTTTGGATTTACGTTCCATTTCACGGTGGGTCACCGTACCTTTTCACGTCGACGTCGCCTTCCAAATCTCCCCTACCTGGCGCGCGCGCACCATGCGGGCCGCGGCCGCCGATCGAATTCGAATCGCTGGGTTCATGGTCATGGCTGCTCCTCGCCGGGCCCGGGCAGTCGGGCACCTATATATATAAACCCCTGCACCACCCACACGCGGCGCCAGAACCTGCACGAGTAGTGCGTCTCCGTCCCCTTCCAGGCTCCCCCACCGGCCACCCGGAAGGTATCGATCGATCGATGCTGCTGCAAAGGCGCAGCGGCCTCCTCTGCTGCGGGTGCGGCGGCAGCGCCGCGGCCGTGGCCGTCGGCGGGCGCGCACCCTTTTCGGGAGATGACAACAGCGCCGCCGATGGCCAGCGGCCCGGCGCCAAGAGCGCGGCCGGCACTGGTGTCGTCGCCGCGACGTCGGCGAGGCAGCTGTCGTGGGCGCAGGTGGAGGCCATGACGGGGGGCTTCACGTCGGCCGTCGTCGGCGAGGGCGGCTTCAGCACCGTCTACCTCGCCCGCCTCGCCGGGTCCCTCGCCGCCGTCAAGGTCCACCGCAGCAGCGAGCGCCTGCACCGCGCGTTCCGCCAGGAGCTGGACGCGCTCCTCCGCGTGCGCCACCCACACATCGTCCGCCTCCTCGCCTTCTGCGACCAGCGAGGTAGACTATACGAGAGTTGGTTCGTTTCCACTTTCCATTCCATGGGCTGGGCGTTGTTTCCATGAGTCTCTGACTCCGTGCTGGTGGTGGTGCGCATGCCATGCATGATGCATGCAGACGAAGGCGTGCTGGTTCTGGAGTTCGCGCCCAACGGGAACCTGCACGAGCAGCTCCACCTCCACGACGGCGGCGGCGGGGCGCCGATGCCGTGGGCGCGGCGGGTGTCGGTGGCGCTGCAGGTGGCCCGCGCGCTGGAGTACCTCCACGAGCGGTGCGAGCCGCAGGTGGTGCACGGCGACGTGAAGGCGTCCAACGTGCTGCTGGACGCGGCCATGGGCGCCAGGCTCTGCGACTTCGGGTCGGCGCGCGCGGGGTTCTCGTTCTCGGCGGCCGTCGCCCGCCCTGGCCCTGGAACGCGGCCGCGGGCCGGGCGCGCCGTGCTGGGTTCCCCGGGCTACGTGGACCCGCACTACCTCCGCTCCGGCGTGGTGACCAAGAAGAGCGACGTGTACAGCTTCGGCGTGCTCCTGCTGGAGCTGCTCACCGGCGTGCAGGCGTTCCGCGACGGCCGGCTCCTGACGGCGTCCGTGGCGCCGAGGCTCGCCGCCGCAGCGGGCGACGACGGCGTGGCCGTGGCCGGCGAGCTCGTGGACCGGAGGCTGGGGTGCCGGTACGACGCCCGCGAGGCGGCGGCCGTGGTGGCGCTGGCGGCCGCGTGCGTTGGGGACAGCCCGGGACTCAGGCCGTCGATGGCCGACGCGGTGCGGGCCCTGGAGCAGCTGCAGCCCGGCCGGAGCTTGTTGGGCGCCGGAGGGAAGCTGTAGTAGACCGTGACACCGACACGTAGGTGTGGCGAATCAGATCAGATGCATGCTCTGATATCATCCGACGTGGCGCGCATTGTGGCCGTGGGATGCGATTGCTCACCTTCTACTTGAATTGGCATTGGGTTGGTGAGGAACAGGGGCCAATGCTGAAGCCTACCAGAAGAACAGACATCTGGCTTGTGTTGGACAAGGACTTGAGTGGACGCACGAGTAGAGACCCTCGCTCCTTTATTTTTCATTTCTTTGGGGGTGATTTGCTTGTCATCTTTTATCGATCTGGCTGGGATGATGGGTTATATTAGTATATATAGTATGGAATAGTAGCTAGGTCATTTATATTAAAAAAAGTGCATGCATTGCTGAGGTAAAACGAACAGGAGGATGGAATTCTCGGCCACTCCAACCAAGTGTGTATACAATTGTACCTACTTGTACATAACTACATATATAATTAAGTGAGTTAAGTTGGTTCTTCGATCTTCTTCTTCTTCCATGCGTACCGCGTACGTGTTCAGTTGTGTTGCATGTATCTGTGTACTCTCATATACTCCATCATTATTCTGTCAAATTCTGTTGAAGCAATATAATAATGCATATGGATGACACGGTAGTATGTATGTATGTATGTACTAGCTAGTTTGGAGATCGACTATTGTCGCGTCGTTATCGGGCACATAGAGATGAAGTCGTAGTATTCGCAATGGCAATGTTCTACCTAACAGTATGTTTGTCAGGCAGGCAGGGCAGGAGGGCGACTCAATCTCATTATGAGTAGTGCTCGAAGGAATATTAGTATATTGTACCATGCATGAGTACGTTTCGTGTGGCGTGTATGTATAAATATACGAGTGGAGGCCCTCCGGCCTTGTCGCCGTCGCCGTCGCGGTGGTGGACGTACTAGTGGTGCGCGCGCGGCGCCGTCGTCGGCTGGTGGGGCGTACGTCCCGGTCGTGAAAGCGCACAGCCAAACCACCGGGCGGGAAATGGCCGTCGCATCGCATCGCATCCATAGTTTTTCGAACCGGACCGGAGATCGAACCGGTGAGGCGATCGGTTCAATGGTTCATTGGTCCAACCGTTAAGGACCGATTGAACCGCCGGTCTATTTTAATTGAATCGATTAATCGAACCGGCAACAAATACTTTGAACCGGTGCATATATATATGATGTTTAATTATTTTTTTATATATAATTGATAGATGAAACAAGATAAGTCAACCTTTGTTGACATATGAACCCATGGATACTTACACGGAATTGCTATATGACACTCGTGTGTTTTTTTTGTCCGGCAGCACATGAATTTGTGGTCGTCCGATCTGACGCGTGTCACTCTTTGCGCTGATTGATCTTTGTCCGCAGATGTGGTTTCTCAATATCTCTGCCATGTGGGCCTTGCATGTCTGCCGATGTGGTTTCCCCTTTTGCTTATTTTCATTTCCTCCCTTCCTCCTCCCCGCACTTCTGTTCCTGTCAACGGCGACCAGGGATTCTCGGCGACCTCTCCTTTCCTGTCTCCGCCACCCTCCCCTCAGATTTCTCTGCATCACCATGGACGACCTCGAGGAGGCCATCCTGTTGGCCTACGACTCGCCCGCCGTCGCCGCGACGTCCTTGTTCGTCCGTGTGGAGGCTCTCGCCTTCTGCGCCTGCACCCGCGGTGAGTCCCCGACACCGTCGCTTCTCCACCCGTGCCTCTCCGGCACCGCCTGCTCCCCGCACGCGCAGATCCCTCCAGTCCCTCCACGACGCGCTCCTCTGCCGCTGCCTAGTGCTGAATTCCTTGTCTAATATGTGAGTTCTTCTTAGCTTTTATCCTATGAAACTTGTAGATCTAGTCAACGCGGTTCTGATCTGTTGTTTTCTCTCCATGGGTTGTTTATTCGTGTTTGATTTGTTCTGTTCTGTCATCGTCGTCAGCCAATGCAACTGACATCTTCTTGTTTGCATCCATGCTCCGCCGCCATGGAAATGGACACCGATCGAACAGATGGATGGATGGATTCAGAGGGACGCCATCAAGGCGGCGACGAGCTTCGTGGTGCGGCACCGGCTGCCGCGCGCGGCTACAGGAGCAGATGGTCTCCCACCTAAGCCTCAAGTTCAGGACTGACTCAGAGGGGCTGTAGCAGCAGGAGACGCTGGATGCGCTGCCCAAGGCTATCCGCTCCATCGGTAATTAATTTTTTTAATTATTCATTATGGTAGGTAATTAATTATTGTAAGTACCCATCGGAGGAGGCATTGGAACCTCCTCTGAATTCTGTCGGCAGTTTGTCTGAGTTCTGAATTTTGTCGGCAGCCTGTTTGAGTGACTGTGTGTGATTCAGGTCTCTCAGATAAACACCGAGTACTTCGTGCCCAGGGAGGATGTCATCCTACAGAACGAGGCCCCGTCAGACTTCTACATCCTATCACCGGTAGTCTGGTAAAAAAACAAGAACAAGAGTGCACACATTCTTTTCTGTTTTCTCGCGATTATTTCGAGGCTGTCTGTTCCCTTTGATAAACATTTTTTATCCAGTACTATACTATACTAAGTGGCCACTGAACAAACAATAAATGATTGTCAAGCAGCAATGATTCATTGTGAATGATTATATTTGCCATCCTTATTTATTTTCTCATGGTTTAGTGAATTTTTTTCAAGGTTTCATTTCACATTGTGTTAGGATGATTTTTTTGCCAGCAGATTCTGTACTTTGTTGGTACCATTGATTTAAAAATTTATCATATATGCTTAATAGAAATAGCACTGCATGATGCTATTTATTTTTAGAGTTCGCAGTACTGACTGTATAAGTTTTTTTTTACCTGCAATTGGTCAAGCACTGCCAGTTTCATTTCACAAAAATTGTTTTTGTGATCTGTGATTGTGTTGGTATGGGAAAAAATTGTAAATTGTCCTTTCGTAGAAAAAATGATCTGTGCCGACACATTTTCAGTATTTATCTTTGTTTTTGTATAGGATAAATTGTAGTTTGTACAAATGGTGTCTTTCATTTTTGCATTTTCAATAGTGGAAATTGCACTAGTTGTAATGTGCATTTTTTCCATTATTGATTTGTATTTTGTAATATCTTTTCATTTTTCCATTAGTGGAGCTAAGACTTGTGTAGTGCTCTTCTCGTGTGCTCTTTGTTCTATCTGTGCTCGTGAATGTGCGATAAGGTGTTAGAGGTTACTGCTCATTTTTTGGTCTGTTAACAATGCACAGTATTTCTTGTGATCTGTCATCTGTGATTGTGGTAGGAGTAATGGGGATCGATCGACTGTCTATGTTTGTGTGCCGATCGACTGTCTGTGTTTGTGTGTCAATCACTGTTCGGGACTCCTTTGCCAATAATGTTAATTATCAATGGCACAACAATGAGGATGTTTCTTTCATGAGCTTTCTCTGTTGCACCGTAACCATCAAATTATTGAGAGTTTCTTTCACTGTCACATGAGTGTGTTTGTGCGTCGATTAGACGGTCATTTTTGGGCTGGGTGTGTCTAATGGGTCTATGTTGTTGCTATTGTCCTTGGTTGTTTGTAGCTCAAGCTCGCCATAGCCAAGTTCAGTTTATGTGTGAGCACACCAATTGGATTGTTGAAACAAAAAGTAGATGTCACAATTTTCTGTTGTTTGTGTATGTTGGATCAGCACTCCGCTAGGCCATCGTTGATTCCAGTGCCGCCAAGCCCTCCCGTGTCTACTGCATTGTTGGAGACGACGACCGCCGCGGCGAGGTGCTACAGGTGAGCCGCCCGTTCAAGTCCCCCACCTCCCTACATTGTTTCACCTCTGCCTCCGCCTCCCATGTTATGTTGTCGCTCCCTGCGCTATTTCCTCTGCCCCTGTCCCTGCCTAGCTTCATGCTGCTTCATACGCTACGTCGACGCCGCGGCGGCCAGGATTGCCTTGGTATTCTGAATGCTGCCGACCACCATGGTTGTGGTTGTTGTCTTTGGAGTAGCTAGGTTTAGATGATTTGAGGTACGTTCTGGTGGAGTGGAATGTGGCAGATTTGAGCTGCTTAGGGTTGGGGAATTTTAATATCAATTTTGGTCCCCGATTTTCATTTCCATCTGCTGTGTTGGCTTATATTCCCCTTAGTTCATTTGGTCTGATAGGTTACTTGTGGTCCCTTCACTAGTTTAGCTCAGCCAGTTTACTATCTCTGTTCATGCTTTGTTTTTTACTTTTCATTTTGTCAGATCTTATTTTCTTAACTGAATTTAGAGCAAATAATGGTTGTTGTTTCATGCCACCTTAGTATGAACGGTGTGATACTAGCATGGATATATAGGTCATTTTGTAAGTTGAGTTTTTAAGACGTAAACATTTTACTGATACATGGTTTAGCGAACTGAAATGTAGATCAAGAGTGCAGCGTATCCACATGCTGTAATTTTCTCTTTTAAATTTCTTAACTGGTTAAAATCAATATAAGTTCAGAATCGGTGTCTTGTAGGGTCTTCACATGCATTACCTTACCTTTGGTTATTGCTAAACCGATTTTGAACATGTACCTTGTACTGATCTGATTTTTCCTTATCTCGGTACCACCTAGCATTAAACTGGAAGTGCAAGAGATCCGAATTAGTGTATTTTTGTATTCTACTTTATCTATGGTATATTTCAGACTCTTTCCTTGCTGCTGAGGTTAATTATGTTCTAATGGAATTAACATAGTAGATAGCCTATTTGCATATGCCTGTTAATGTATATTAACTCTACTCCTTCGTACTAGTTCGTTTGTTGTATTTGTTCAGTTTAGGGAGTGCTAAGAAATCTCTTTCTTGATTCAGAGCATAATATAATAATAATAATAAATCAGAGTTGAGTGTCCATGACTATATTATAGGTTTCTCACTGGACCCCTCCCTTTTTCAGACTTATCTATTAGCTAGTCTTGTAAGAGAAAGCATCCAACTTTCAATTAATTTTAGACAGAGGGTTTTTCTTGAGTACAAAAGGTCATTCTCTTCTCCTATTAATTGTTCTTAACTAAAATTCTGCTTTTCATGATATGAAAGTATCTCAAATTGAATGTGTTGTTGTTCTTTTTCTCACTATGGTTAACTGAATATTTCTCGTGCTTATTACTATATCCTTTTTGTGTGAATATGCAAGTCATCACCACAACAGAAGTTTAATCGGCAAGCAGTTATACCTAGATTATTAGTATATGATTGACATGTATCTTTATTAGATCAACACAAGGTCAGTCAATGATGGGTCCAGTTGGTTCAGCAGCTAACCATTTGTTCCCCAATTTTTTTCAGGACCTGTTCAATTTAGTTTGCATCGCATAAACTGTAACTATTGTCTACTCTATTTTCTCTATTTAGTTTTCTATATGTTATATGAGATCAACTATTTTGCAACAACATTTATAGGAAAAATGTGATTACAGGTTTGTTTATTTAGGACACTTAGTTTAGCTGCTGAGGATATGGCCTGCTGGATGAATGCTTAAGGGCTTTGTGAACCATGACTCCATGAGTGAAAAAGGATGTACTGTAGAGTTTACTAACCTTGTTGCACCTCACGTAGTCGTTTTCCTTTCCTGATATTCGATTTGTTATATGGACCGAATATTATAATTTAGTAAGCTATTTAGTAAACTATGTTTTGTCCATCGATTTCTTGAAAATATATAAGAAGTGCAGATGCCTATATGTGTATAGAATTAAGTGATATCTGATTCCCCTATATCCACCTCAATGTTAGAAATCTATTGTTGCTCTCTCTCTATATATATAGCCTGAAGGTACATGTGTTGTTTAGTATTAAACCATATTTTTTTATTTTTAGCTCTATTTTCTATAGGTTTGAACAGTAGCTCACACTGTCCTCTTTGATTTTTACCTTTTGCATATACTATACAAGAAAGTTGTATTTAGTATCCATTTCTTTATTGCACATTTGTAAGTAATAAATTACACCCTTAAATTTCTGCAATTATAATGTTTAACATATGCAATATCCAGTTTTGATGATGAAAAATATTGCTCTAACATAGTTTAGTACTCGTGGCTGAATCATATGACTGCCCACTTTATTTTATGGTTCTTTTTTGCTTTTTGAAGGCTAAAATGCATTCAGAAAGTATGGTCTTCCAATTGTCATTAGTTCTATAATATGCAGAATAGAAATGTTGTACCTATTAGTTTAGTTGCATGTCTGAGGATCTGATGTCTGCTTACTTTTGATAGCCCTATCTTGTCTTCAGTAACTCATCTGTTGTTCTTGTTTTAGTTTTAAACGTAGATTCGTCCTTTGATTTCAGATGTGTCTTATTGGACTCTATTCAGAAATATTTTCTACTGCTTCAGCTGCAGCCAAGAGAAATTGCAGTGAGCAAACCCATTATATTTATGCTTCATAGTGCTCATCAGCTACCTGACGCATGCAAACAATGTGCTCTTTGTTATTGTTATTGTCCTAAAGCACTCTCATTATATTTGTCTTTGTCATTTCATAGATAAAAGTTGTAATCTGTATATTGTGAATTATGCCAAAACATGCCACTTTTTTGTGCTTCTCTCTCTATAGAAAAACTTATATTCTGTTAATTATGATTTGTGCCAACATATACCACATTTTTGTCATTTTGTTTCTATAGAAAAAAATATAATCTGTTAACTCTATTTTGTGCCAACACATACCACATATTGCTGTTGTCTCTGTATAGAAAATAAAATTTTAATATGTTAATTGTAACGAGGAATAGAAGGACCATTTATAATATTCTTTTTGTCCTTTATGTAGAAGCACCATTTTCTTGATTGCACATTTATAAGCAGTAAATTACACACGTAAAATACTGCAATTATGGTATTTGACATGTGCAATATATAAAGATTTGTGTACTAACCTTGCTTGATGAGATATGACACTACTAGAGAACAGGCCTTTGGACGATCCACCAACCGAGCTTTAGTCCCGGAAAAAATTTGCGTCCGGGACTAAAGACTTTTAGTCCCGGTTGGTATTACCAACCGGGGCTAAAGGTGAATCTTTAGCCCCGGTTGGTATTATCAACCGGAACTAAAGGTCCTGGACCTTTAGTCCCGGTTGGTAATACCAACCGGGGCTAAAGGGTCACCCTTTAGCCCCGGTTGGTGTTACCAACCGGGGCTAAAGGTCCTTTTAGCCCCGGTTGGTGTTACCAACCGGGGCTAAAGGATTCAAAAGGAAAACGTCTAGAACTACATCACGTGGGTTGTGTAGCTCAGTTGGTAGACGTGCCTGAGGCGAGATGTGCTGAGTTCGAATCTCACACAACACACATTTATTTTTTCCTCTCTGGACCTTTAGCCCCGGTTGAAAGCAACCGGGACTAAAGGCCGGGACCTTTAGTCCCGGATTCTTAGCCCCGGTTGACATACCCGGGGCTAAAGGCCCATTTCAACCGGGGCTAAAGGCCCTTTCTCTACTAGTGTGAATCAAACTTGTAGTCCTTGTTCTTTGAAATTCTTTTGCAATCTGATTTTTGCTCTTTTCTCCTACTATAAATCTATCTGATTAATCAATGCCTCCTGTGTCTGTCTAATTGTTTAAGGTAGAATAAAGAGGCAATTAACCATTTATTATGTTATTTGCGATTTGTGTGAGCTCACCCTATTTATTTTGTTATTTTTTTGTGTTTTCTGTTGGTCAAACCACATATTTGTGATTGTGTCGTTCTGGTGGAAAAAATTGTCAATTGTTTTTTTCTAGAAAAAATTGTATTGTGTTATATGTGTTAGTCTGACCTCATATTTATGATTATGTCGTTGTGGTTGAAAAATATTGTTAATTGTCTTTCTCTGGAAAGAAATTGTATTCTGTTGTTTAAATTAGCCTGCTAGTTTATAACGTGGCCTTTTTTCTTGTTAGATCTGTAGGATCACTTGTACAATTACAACTCAGATTGCAATTCAAACAGAGTCAGCAACAAGTACAGAGACAAAATTTGTGTGTTATTTTATTTTAAAACACATATTTCTCTGTCTGGGTTAAATTCGTGTGCTAGATAAGGAAAAAACACATGAATTTTCTTTCATGTACTGGGTTCCTTGTGTTTCTTAGTCTGCCCAGATTTGGGTGTCAAGTGCCTAAAAAACACACAGATTTTCCTCTCCTTAAATTCGTGTGTTTTTTAGACAGAAAACACTAATGTGTTGCTGGCCCTAAAAACACACGGGTTTTAGCTAGACAGGTTCTAATTATATATATAATATAATTGTCGAAGATACCGCGTAGGCCCGGTCGCGCGCTCGTCAGTGCACCGCAGGCCGCAGCAGTTGGTCCCAACCGACGCCCGCTCGACGCTCGCTGCAGCAGCCGAATAAGTGTTCATCAAGAAATATATGTAAATTTAGTAAATGATTAAAATAGTTTGACATTAATTAATCACATTCAAATGTGTGCTCGTATTTTTTTTTTTTTGAAACTAAACAAAACAGTGAGGGCGCGGGCGCCGCATCATCCCGTGACGTTGCGGTCTCTCAGCCTTTATCGGCCGGCCGCTAATAATCAGTTTGTAGCATGCGGCGGCGTTATTACGTACATTTTGATGATATGATGGTGGTCTGACCTGAATACTTGTTCGGTTCGGTCGAGACGAACACGACAACGATGGCCGGAATTGACGATCAAGCTACAAATTAAACTCCGGGACGCCGGCGCCCAGTGGCTCTAGATACACCTCAACCACCATGGGTGGAGTACAAATATGCTATGCTAACCGTGTCCGTGATGTCATGGGCCCGTCCTGTCCGCTGCATTTTGTATTGCCAACAAGCAGCAGCTAGCTAGGTCTATGAGAATCTCAATTGGGATGGCTTTATTATTAGCCTGTATAATTTTTATTTCACTAGAGATCGATGTTTAGTTCAATCAGCGATGGCTAGCTACCGACCTAGCTATTTGCATTGCATTGCATTGCTTTAGATAGCAATCGATCAGTGCAATATATATAATCCCCTTTTAATTTGCTCTGGGGTATATCTTTTGTACACCGTACCTGCGCATGCTTTATTTGTTTATGGCCCTCGATCCTTTCGTGTCTGATGGTGATGGCATCAGCGGCTGCTTGGACCAAGCATGCATGAGCACGATCGTTCTCACGACCACACCGTCGTCGGTCCGAATGGTTCATGAGTCGGCCTCCATTTTCTTTACAAAACTATACCAAGAGCAACAGGCTGTGTACTATAAAGCTATATAACCAGATAGTGGAGACGAAACCAATGATCAGTATGTGCACTTAGACATCTCATCTTAAATTTACTATCTGAATTAATAATAATCTAATAGATCCTCCATGTCATACCTCACAAGACAAGATCCACTACAAAAAAAATCTTAGAATTTCTCGTGAAAATCGGAAACATCATAACTCTTGAATTTTTGTTTTTAAACTATCCACCTCTATGGGCCCATGTGAAAGATAATACAGATGAGTAACACTTTAAATTTCATCTAAATTATCCACGTATATCGTTATAGAACATAAACAAAAAATATTCTTCAAATGTGCATCTTAATTAACTACTAGTATAAATTGTTATATAAAAGAATCAAATAACCACAAAGTACACTATACATGTACGTTTCTAAATTACGCAATCATACTGGTGCTAAATTCAAATCAAAGTAAACAAAGATGAGTAGCATATATAGAGTAATGTGTAATTTTACAACAAATGAACAGACTATAGAGCATAGAGATGTACATTATATCGTGTTTGGAAATAAATAGATAGAGTAAAGAAAATCAATTTTTGACTAGCTGTGTAAGTACCAAATTTATCCATGGAACCTGTAACGTAAGATTCTAGGCTATATGTGAGTATACTCAAAGTATCATAAGGCTTTTTTTTGACAAGAAAGTATCATAAGGCTTTGTTTGGATGTTATTGGATCCACCCAAACGCCTGTGGATTGCTGACTACGTCGAAACAAGGCTTAAGTGTGACAAAGTCTATTGAGAAAAGTATCAACATTTATAAAGTTATACAATAGAACTATATTACCTAACAAATTTAATCGTACTAATTTGATATCATAAATACTGATATATTTTCTTAATTTCGTCAAACGGTTTAGTTCTGACTAGTAGACCTATATCTTCGGTCCTCCTAACTCAAACCATCATAAAATCTGATTATAGTTATAGAAGAAAGTATTACTAACACATTTGCAACATCAAATAGGTAAATTATATATGGAAACGCGTTTCATTTCGTAGGGTGTAAATTTATGTAGCCCATATAGCTAAGCTAGCAGTAGGATCGTGTCACGGTGTCGGTATCCATTACGTTAGCCAGCCAGGCCGAGATGATACGGACACGGTGCAAATGGGAGCACGCGCGCATCGCATGCACATGCACTGCCCACAGGGCATGGACACATGGATTGGATAATGTCTGCGGAAGAATAGCAAGGGAAGGGAGGCGTGTGTCCGCGGACCACCGGCAAGGACGACGTGCACGGACGTGTGGGTCGAGGAGCCATGCAGGCCACGCGGTGCGCGCGCGGTGGGGGTGATCTGCTGAAATCGCCACATACAGGTTGAGAGGTACACACGGTGCACCATCCATGTGCGGTGGCGATCACGCCACCCGTGAACTAGCTACTTCAACGTATCACCACAGCTAGATCGAGGAGACACAGCACATGATGGATGATTCTCCGCGGCGCGCGGCACCTTGACGTGCGAATCGACACGACACGATGCACATTCACAGTCACAGTCACAGTCACACTCCACACTCCACAGGCGAGCTCAGAAAGGCAACAGATATGATGATGTCTCGCCAAAGCTACCACCGGTGGCGTTGCGGCCCATGCATGCAGTTTGCTCGATTCGGCCCGTGGGCAACGGAGGGGAGGCGTGGCGGCCCACGCTGAGCATGCAACAGCAGCCTATGGGCTTTCCTTCCTTCTGCGGGTGTCCAGACAGACACAGAAGCAGTCAACCAGCACTCCAGCAGGCAGGCAGCCCGCGCCGGCGCCGCCCAAGTCAATCGCCCTCGCCTCGCGTGTCCCTCGAAATTTCCCCCACGAGCACGAGCAGGAGCTGAGCTGCCGGCGCGCGGGGACAGGCGGCCACACCCGCCAAACTACCCATGGCGACCACGCTCACGCCCACGCAGCGCTACGCGGCGGGGGCGCTGCTGGCGCTGGCGCTCCGCCAGGCGCAGATCCACCAGTCCGCGCCCCTCGGCTCCGGCTCCCCCGATCCCGGCCCCGATGATGACGAGCGCGCCAGCAGCGCCAGCGGGAGCTCCTCCTCCACCGCCACCATCAGCAGCGGCTCCGACACCGACTCGGGCGCCGGCCTCTGGACGCACGACTCCCGCGGCCTCCTCCGCCCCGTCTTCAGGTGCCGTGCGTGCGCTCGCTCCCGTCCCGTCTCACTCACTTGCGATCCGTTGCTTACGTGCGTGCTATAGGTTCCTGGAGATCGAGGCCAAGGCGTGGTCGGGGATGGAGGAGACGGCCGCGTCGCCGGACGCCAAGCATCACATCAGCGCGGTACGGCCGTTCCATCCCTCCCTACTTCCCTCCCACCCGATCGTGTCATATGTGCTCACCTACTAACAGTAGTTTGTAGTTGGGTCTGGGTCTGGGGTCACTGCCGCGGGCTCCATTTCGAGGGTTCCGGTGTTCCATTCGGAGCACTGTTTACGCTTGTAGTTGTAGGGTCCATCCCCATCCCCATCAAAATCTCTGCTGCTGAGGCTGAGCCACCCAATGATCCCTCTGTATTGTAATGCGGTTCAACATGCAATGCCAATTGCCAATGCCGTGAATGACTGAATACATTTAACCCTTTCACTATTGCGTCTCATTCCACTCCGTGATTCTGCAGTTTCTAAGGATACTCTTTGAGGAAGACGGCGAGAGCTCTTCAGACAGGCTGGAGCAGGAGCTCGCCTTGGCGAAAGCAGTCGATGTGATGGTCATGACCTTGGGCAGCGACACCGTGCCAGACGAGAAGATCAAAGACGAGCATAAAGACTTCGCGGCTTGTGCCTCTGCGACGGAGGAGTCCCCGGAGGCAGGCTCGTCCGAGAACTTGCTTGGAATCGACAAGCTGTCCTTGGAAGATGTTCCTGCGAACGATCACCGCAAGATGGCGTTGCTGTATGCGCTTCTCTCTGCCTGTGTCGCTGATAAACCCGTCTCGCAAGAGGAAGAGGACAGGAAGTCGTCTCACTTCAGGAAGGGTTATGATGCTCGGCACCGCGTCGCTCTTCGGTTGATAGCAGCATGGCTTGACGTCAAGTGGATCAAAATGGTTAGTAGTACAAGCTATTCTTTCTTCTCGGTGTGGCAGATTCAAAATTGATTGGTGTTTAATTTCGAGTAAAAAAAAAATCCCTGAGATCGTCCAAGAGAGAAACTCATAACCATCACTCCTGGCATTATAGGAAGCTATGGAGGTGATGGTTGCATGCTCTGCCATGGCCGCGGCAAAAGAACAAGAACAAGAGCGTGAAAATGCATCACCGAAAAGCAAGTGGGAGAAATGGAAGCGTGGGGGAATTATTGGTGCCGCTGCCTTGACTGGAGGAGCATTGCTGGCTATTACTGGGGGTAGGGATGGGAATAATATGTCTAATGAAATGTTGAACATCTTGGCATCATTTGGACACACTACACCAGATGATTCATATGCTCTCATTCTCTTCACCCGACAGGTTTAGCTGCACCAGCCATTGCTGCAGGATTTGGTGCTCTAGCTCCAACACTGGGTACACTTGTCCCTTTCATAGGGGCTAGTGGATTTGCTGCTATGGCTGCTGCGGCAGGATCTGTTGCTGGCTCTGTGGCAGTTGCTGCCTCATTTGGAGGTTGGTATAAATGTTCCTTTGAAACTCATCTGATATTATTTGGGGCTCTTCGTTACATATATGTCCTGGGCAGTCTAACAATCTAGATTTGTTTTAAGTTAGCAACGACCACCTCCATATTTGTGGTGGTTACTGTATTGCTTAGGAAATCTACACGAATAATGAATATGCACCCCTCTGTAGAATCACTGGCACACATTATAAATTTTTAAAATTGTTCCCATATGAATTTCCTGTACAAGCTGTGATGCAGTATCCCAAAAAAATGGATAGGGAGTAGTGTGTTGTACTTAGCTTTTAATGTTCCTTGAATTGATTTTTTACAAATTAGCTGCTGGGGCTGGCTTGACGGGTACCAAAATGGCAAGACGAATTGGTAAAGTGAAAGAATTTGAGTTCAAACCTATTGGTGATAACCATAATCAGGGTGTGAGTCCCTTTTCCTCTCTGACTAAAATGCCATTCACCAATTTTGGAATCGAACTGATTTAGTCTTTGTAAATGTTGTTAACTCTTTCAGCGCCTTGCTGTTGGCATCCTGGTTTCTGGATTTGCTTTTGATGATGAGGATTTCTGGAAACCTTGGGAAGGATGGAAGGATAACCTAGAGAAGTATGGAATGTATTCTTATATTTGTTTTATGAATCCAAGGGCACTGTACTTTATTCATGTATTTGACACCTATGCTATAAGGGTGGAGCATTCTTCTTACTTACACTTCTGATAAATGTTTGACAGGTACATCCTTCAATGGGAGTCCAAGCATATAATTGCAGTGAGTACAGCAATACAGGATTGGCTGACATCAAGTAATGTTCAGGGTTTTGTACTCTGCCTTATACTCCTGTTAGTGAACACCTTGTAATTAGTGTTGTTGTTGATGCAGGACTTGCAATGGAGTTGATGAAACAAGGCGCTATGAGAACTGTCTTAAGTGGCCTTCTTGCAGCATTTGCTTGGCCTGCTACATTGCTTGCCGCTACAGATTTTATTGATAGTAAATGGTCTGTTGCTATTGACAGGTAATTGCAAACTCTCATAGTACAATGTCTCGTGTCAAGCTGCTGATGTTTCCAAAAAATAATATTTCTCCGTGCTAAGTAACCAGTTACAGCACTTCAGAATAGCTATAGTGTACTTGGCAACTTGTTTAGCTAGCTGATGAACTGTGTATCCTCTCAGATCAGATAAGGCAGGAAAAATGCTTGCAGAAGTGCTTCTAAAGGGGCTGCAAGGAAACAGGTAGTTCCAATCCAACTACAGAGAACGTTTTATCCAACACAGCAATCCCCCAACTTATTCTTTTCCTGATTCTAAACTTCTCAGGCCTGTGACTCTTGTTGGGTTCTCGCTAGGAGCGCGAGTTATATTCAAGTGCTTACAGGAGCTAGCTTTATCAAGTGACAATGGTATCTGTTCTTTAGTTATAGTAACTTAAATGTCATTATGACTTTGCTCTTATGCTTGATGGAATGATTCAGAGGGACTTGTCGAGAGGGTTGTACTCCTTGGTGCACCAGTTTCAGTGAAAGGTGAGAGGTGGGAGCCTGCCAGGAAGGTACAGCCATAACTATCCCCTCTCCACATAAAATGCAGAGATATCAGTAATCTTCAGCTACAAATATGCCTCTTAAAGGTAGTGTTTGCCTGCTTATATCACTTAATTAGCCCCTGCTTCACTGCAGATGGTTGCAGGGAGATTTGTGAATGTGTACTCGAGAGATGACTGGATTCTCGGTGTTACCTTCCGTGCAAGGTAAATAAAATGGGATTGATTTCGAGTTGGATAGTCATTGCTGAAACAGTTAAGTCGAGTCTTCGCTTACTAGTTCTCTGATGTAGCCTGCTCACCCAAGGACTGGCTGGCATCCAGGCCATTGATGTACCTGGCATTGAAAACGTAAGCATCTGGATGATAATTCTTGTGTTTTTAGCAAGGTTTCATTATTTTTACTGTTTACCGTGCACGATTTACAGGTTGATGTTACCGAGCTTGTTGATGGCCATTCTTCATACCTCTCAGCTGCCCAGCAGATTCTGGAGCATCTTGAACTGAATACCTACTATCCTGTTTTTGTTCCCCTTCCGGAGGTCAAGAAATAACAGATGTACTGTATATAGTTTGATGATAGCAGAGGTTTGAGAAAAGATGTAAATACCCAGGTAGGAATATACTTTCGAATTTACAGAAAAATGTTACAGCTGTCTAGACGATGACTAATCATCATCGAGAAGCAAATGGAAATGGAACAGTGGAAGGAACGAAATCATCACTGAATGCTTTGTAGATTCTTGATGACTAATCGTACAGTACCTCTATTGTTTCTTTCATTCCAATACGGAGCAGCGCTGGAGTGGCTTGCACTTGAAAATAGCGATTCGACGGGAGTTACTAATACACAGATATACACTATACAAGTATACATAGTAAAAACTATGTATAAAAATGTCTTATAATTTAATTTAGAATTGGATGATGTAAAAAATGTCTTCTAGAAGTTAAATATTTTTAAGTTTATAATTAATTTAGTAAAAAATTTATTAGTATTTATGATAAAAATATTTTTATTTTTATAGTGTATATATATAAAATATCTTTAAAGTTATAGGATCTATAATTATATTTTTTTCAGGACGAAGATAGTTACATGCACTCCCTTTATCATATCATAAGAAAAGAATTACATATCTCGTTTTTGAAGAAGTTAACCAATATTTCTATCTCTGGATAAGTTTACTAGCATGATTAATCGAAAATACTTATTCAGTATCATAAATATTAGTAATTTTTTCTGTATATATTGGTTAAATTTTGTTGACTCAGAAAAACGAGATGGGAGTATTCGATTATCACATCGGCAACTGCAAATAGACTTTACAAACTATCCTCACCACAAATATGAAGCAGAGAGACAAACGTGTACCATCACAGGACGTCAATCAATGTGCAAACTATTCCGTTCCACATAATTTCCAGAGCAAAATTGTCATCATGCTTCATCATCGCAAAACGCTAACCATGGTTGTAATAAAATCCAATCAAATCGCGAAAGCCAAGAATACTGAACAGTTTTCATCAGCAACCTAAATCGTTCCATCACACCAGGACAAATCAGAAGCTAAACCAAATCAATCAGATATAACTGTTTCCAACACATCAGGTGTTTCGGTGTCAAGAGATGCCGGTGGTACAATTGCAGTTCCATCCAACATAATGTCAAGTTGATACAGACCATGCCTAAGAGCTGAATCTACTTCTTGGGCAGGGCCATTCAGTCATACCTCTATGCTAAACATATGCTCCTTGCTGCAGTTGAGTGGAGCAGAGAGATGGTCATTTACGCTCTTTTGACTAAATTGTAATTAGCCTATACAAACTGCAAAGATATGACAAAGAATTTTAAAACCTATTCCTGCTGTGAGATCAAGGATGCAGGTAGCTACAAGATGCACCCTTTCTCCCGCATTTGAGAATATACATTAGCCCCTAGTTTGCCCCTTTGAAGTTGATCTTGATGACCCACCGCTGCCAAATCTATCAGACCTACTCCTAGAGTGATTTGAACTAAGTAGCCAAGATTCACTGATTTGGGAGTACCTGCCACGGTGATGATGACTCAGCTGGCTGCCCCGATTAGCATTATCAGAAGGGTTCAAGCCCTTGTTGTTTCCAGTGGTCTCTCCTGAAATAGAAACACTGGAATTGGTGGTTTCCTGCTTCCTTGATTCTTCCCAATAGCTTTTACTCGAGGGCTCCGCTTTTTCATTGCTACACATGCTGAGATTCTGACTAGTACTCCATGTACTACCCCAGTCTAAGCTCTGATCAGTTGATGCTTGAGAACCTAAAAGTCTGGTGCTCTCATCTACAGATGATGTTGACATACCATTTGGTATTGATGGGACCTAAAGTAGTGAAAGACACAATGTCATATGAAAAGTATACAGAAAATAAATAACATTAAAATATTGCAACACCCTTACCTGCTCAGACAGCATCCAATCTGCAACAGCACTCAAGTTCACCTGGTTCACATTTTCCTCCGCAATCATTGATCCTCTTTGAAAAAATTCACTATTAACATGGGTCACAGCCACCTCGTTGATATCATAAGTTTCCTTCCCCTCGGTTCCAATACCTGGAGGAGAAAAAACAGATGATTCAACCATAGAATTAATGGAGAGTTCTGGAAATGCTAATATCAACATGCTGACTAACCAGATGAAGCTTGGAGCATAGGTCTTGGTGAAAGCAATGACCACATATCATTGATCGAATCTTGAATACCCCATAGTGCAGAATCAACAGCATCACCTTGGTAGTAACTAGGTTCACCCCAAGGAGATAATGCGATGGGGCTAGAGTATTGTGGTTCTTCCTCGGCTGAAGCGGCTAGGAAGTCCTCTATTGAACCTGGCATGTACGAAGTTCCACCCCTTTCTTCCATTAACGATTCCAATACATCTGACACATCTATCGACTCAGCACCACAGGAAGGATCAATTAACAAATTCTCTCTTGTAGCAACAATAGATTCACTCTCACAGTATTGTTCTTTTTGAATAATTTCTTCACCTTCAAAATCTGATTTCGTGTCACCTAACTCCCCAGTTGGAGCACCAGACTTTGGTGGTACAAAGGCATCTGGTGAGTGGACATGTTGCATAGATGTTAATTGTTCAGGTGCTGCTGATGTTAACCCAGAGCTGTCCACAACAGGTTCCTTAAACTCAGGCCTAGGCGTTTCACTAGAAAATTCACGCTCTAAGATATCAAGAGATGGTACAAGGAAAACCTTGGATTGAAGAGATTGAGTAATCAAATCATTTGATGGGTTTGCTTCAAGTGTTCTTTTCTCATTCAAGATCTCCTCCATCTTGCATATGTCGGAAGCAGATGCAGAATTAGAAGTCAGATTTTGAGGCACTATTGACGTTAACCCTGAGTTATCCATGAGAGGCTGCTCACCCTCAGGTCTTGGACTTGGACTAGGACGTTCACACGCATTATCTTGGTTATCACCAGAAGATGAAGCGAAAACACTTGAGTGAGGAGGCTGATTAAGTGGAACATCTGACGCATCTGCTTCAAGTGTTCTTTTCTTATTCAAGATCTCCATCTTGCATGTACCAGAGGCAACTGCAGAACTTGTCAGTAGAATTTCAGGCACTGCTGATGTTAACACTAAGTTTTCCACGAGAGGTTCCTTACTGTCAGATCTTGGAGTTGGGCTAGGACATTCACATTCAATATCTTGATTATTGGAAGGTACAGTGAAAATGTGAAGAGGAGGCTGATTAAGTGAAGCATTTGATGCATCCGCTTCAATTGGTCTTTGCTGATTCACAAACTCCTCCATTTTGCATGTAACAGAAGCAGAGGCAGAAGATGGTGCTAGAATTTCAGGTGCCGCTGATGTAAATACTGAGTTGTCCATAGGAGGTTCCTTACAGTCAGACCTTGGAGTTGGGCTAGGACATTCACGCTCAATATCTTGATTCTCAGAAGATACGGTGAAAATGTGAGGCGGCTGATTAACTGAAGCATTTGTTGCATCCGCTTCAAGTGCTTTTTGCTGATTCACAAACTCCTCCATTTTGCAGGTATCAGAGGCAGAAGTTGTCGCTAGCATTTCAGGCACCACTGATGTTAATACTGTGTTGTCCATGAGAGGTTCCTTACAGTCAGATTTTGGAGTTGGGCTAGGACATCCACACTGCATGTCTTGATTATCAGAAGATACAGGAAAAATGTGAGAATGAGGATGATGATTAAGTGGATCATTTGATGCATCTGTTTCAAGCGTTTTGTGTTGATTCACTGTCTCCTCCATTTTGCATGCATCAGAGGCTGCAGAGGTTGTCATTAGAATTTCAGGTGCTGCTGGTGTTAACACTGAGTTGTTCACAGGAAGTTCCTTAGTGTCAGATCTTGGAGTTAGACCTGTACATTCACGCACAATATCATGATTGTCAGAAGGTACTGGGAAAATGTGAGAATGAGGAGATTGATTAAGTGGAGCGTTTAATGCATCTGCTTCAAGTGTTTTTTGCTGATTCTCAAATTCCTCCATTTTTCTTGTATCAGAGGTTGATGCAGGAGCTGTCACTGAGTTGTTCACAATAGGTTCCTTACTGTCAGAATTTGGAGTTGGACCTGGACATTCACTCTCTATATCTTGATTGTCAGAAGGTACCGGGAAAATGTGAGAATGAAGAGGTTCACAAAGTGCAGCATTTGATGCATCCACTTCAAGTGTTTTTGGTTGGTTCACTAACTCCTCCATTTTGCATGTATCAGAATCATGGGAAGTTGTCGTTAGATTTTCAAGAGCAGCTGATGTTGAAAGTAAACTGTCCACAGCAGGAATCTTATTCTCAGACCTTGGGGTTGAACTGGGGTATTCATGTTCATGTTTCACATCTTCATTATTAGGAGAAGATACAGGGGAAACCTTAGATTGAGGAGAATGACTATCTGAAGAATTCGATACAACAGGTCCAATTACTTGTTGCTCACTTGCAACCTCCTCCATCTTGCATGTATCTGAACCAGGCAAATTCGTAGTAATATTTTCAGGTGATGCTGGTGTTAATCCTGAGCTGCCAACCGCAATGTCCTTATTCTCAGATCTTGGAACTGGACTAGGAAACTCACGGTCAATGTCTTGGTTATCAGGAGAGGATATAGGGAAAATCTTTGATTCGGGAGACTGGTTAACTGAAGCATTCGATGTATCTGCCTCAAGTGTTCTTTGCTGATTCATGATCTCCTCCATCTTGCACGTATCAGAAGCAGATGCCGAAGGGGCTGATTGTGGACTGCAGATAGGAACTCTTTCTGCATGACTCAGCATGCCAGATGGTGAGCTAGAACCTCTGTCTTCAATAGGGGTTGCTGGAGCACAGCTCTTAGGCTTTACAGAAGCAATAGAAGAATGAAGTTCATCGAGAAAGCTTGGATTAGTTGTTGAACTTAACCAAGAGCCTTCATGTTGACTTGAAGCTGTCCTCGACTCGGCCGGACTCCAAGCAAACAAAGGACTGGAGACATCTTTCCCGATACGTTGAGTAGGTAGATTTTTCGATAGATCTCGCCTTGAATTCAGATCTTTAACAGGTCCTCTTTGTGAACTATTTTTAGATTCATGTTGGCTTTGTGACCAGGAAACATGCTGATTCTGATGAGGTTCCACATTACCATGTCCACTACAACTCATATGTGCCACAGTAGGACTCCACAGGGCTCCACTGCTGTGATGGTGGTTTGATTCACCAGAACATCCTCCCTGTATTCCATCATTGTTCAAGTCTGTGTGCCCATATGAACTCCCAGGAGATTGAATGAAAACAGAATGCTTATTCTGGCAGTGTGCTTGGCTATTCACAGTATAAGCATCCTTCAGTGGAACCGAACTAGTTGACAGCGACAAGCTATCATCTGGAGAATACACACTTTCCCTTTCTGGAACAGAATACTTATTGTACTGAACAGTTATTCCAGAAGAATTAACCGCACTATGACCAACAGGGGAGAAAGCATTGGTCTGATACACACTAGGGCTGTTCCTTGTATGTCCAGTGCCAACCAGTGTTGCCTTGCTACTTGTATGTGATGCAGCCTGAGTGAAATCTTTCTGCTGTTTTGAAAGCACTTCAGTCAATAGCAATGATCTCTCTTCACACTCAAATGTAAGCCATACTCTCAGATCACGTGGGAAGTAACTTGTCCATTTTGATAGTTGCAAAAGAGTAAATGGACCCTGAACATTCCCAGAAGGATCCTTGTAGTGCCAGACTTTCTCCGGCTCTGTGTCATTTGACATTGTTACTCCAGAAGATGAAAGTGACCCAGCTTCATACATAGTTCTGTTTGCTGTGCTGTTCTCCAAACTTCTTGCCCCTGATTCACAAATTGTACTTTCTGTGGACAAGCTTTTTGGATGGTGGCTAGAATCAGAAACTTTTTGAGGATGGTTTTGCTTAGTGCTAAGATATCTTGATATTCTTCGCGATATGGTTGTATCTAGTCTTGTCCGATTTACTGACTTTGCAACTGCATATAATAAACAAGCAAATGCTCAAACACTACACTTAATTAACGCTTAGACTCAGAAATGTGATTGATTTTAATGAGTTGATGCTTATTGCAACATAAATTCAAATGTACTGCATTGCAACTTTGCAGGAAATTACAGTGCCGAAACTTATACTAGATATTAGAATACACTGCAACAAACCACATGAAATTATGCTACAGTTGCAAGATTTATGCAATGCAAGAGAAATAGTTAAATTCCAATATTTATTGATCAACATGCAACTTGAAACATTAACATTACAGGAAGATACATACCAGTTCTTTTCTCATCTGTTTCTTCAGCAGACTCAAAATTAGGATCCATATGTGAGTCAACATGCACTTCCAGAACTTCATTAATCCTACGAGTTCTTTCCTCAGAATTGTCAAGAAGCTGCAGCTTTTCTACATATTCTCTAAGTGTATGATACAGTCAAGGATCACAAAATATTGAAGCATGCAGTGCAAGTAGCTGCCTATAGCTCTATAATAAAAATAAAGCTGTACTTGATTATCATGAATATTCACAATTCCTGAACAGAGGATTACGAGTTATTACTTATTAGAAGCATGCCTCTCTAGCATTAAAAGACATACGACGAAGCTATGAAAAGAAAATGGGAGCTGCCCTAAGTTAAATAAAATTATAAATGAAGCATAGCCAATTTTGGGAAGGAGCGAATAATGATCCAGAAATCAAGAAATGGAAATTCAGTTAATGAAAAACATCATAAGTGATAATAAAGGCATCACACACCATAATATGGTCAATAGGATATTCTTTTCTGCGCCCAGTTTCACTTGCACGGTCGCGAAGATACCCAAGCCTCTGTTTTTCATTTTCAAACCACTGTAAAGATTATAAATACCAGTAAGTCAAGTTTGAGATTTTTTGAAGAAAAAATGATCATTGTATACATATCGAGTTGTCCTTACATCATTCACTCTTACAGATTGCAATATCTTGGCTTTCTCTAGGATATCCCCCTGCATTAATAATCAAACACAAATCAAACCTACACAAATCTGATGGGCCAAAACGAAATTAGGTCACAAGTCTTCAGTCCCATGTAGCAGTACCACTTTTAGTCTGCTAATTACACCACACTTCATGCTCTGCCTTAAACGCTTGCACTCCTCCTGCACAAGCAAATGTAAATATCAAAAAGAGGTACAAACCAAACCCAATGTAGTTCAACTAAGAGTACCCGCCTTTAACTTGTAAGGAAGAACTATAATTTGATCATACTCTTCCTTGGGTTAAAAGGTATGATCATAGATACCAAGCATTCAACAACCCAAACTAGACAATAAAATCAGATGAGGACTTCTAAAAATGCACCTCTGGGAGCTAAACATCAGACAGGACAGTAAGCAAAAGATGTTAACCTCTGTAAAATCATGATTAGATATTGTATCCATTGTAATAATCTCCTTTTTGTTTAAATTCAATATCTCAAGTGCAAAATTTGTCATCTTCTTTCCAATGCTATACTTTTCTGGAACCTTGTGTGTTCCTGCAAAAATAAAAGAAAAAAAATGAAAAAAATTAGCTCACCGTTAGAACAAACTTTAAGAATAAATTTAATAAAGTGAACTATCTTACCAATAACTTTTACTAGACGATATATGTCTTGTTTCTGGCACACGTCAGAAATTTTTATCCTCACAAAACCACCATGAATTTTGTCTGAGAATTTGACATCATCAATTAAATCCTCCATCAGGCTGCGCCTTATGTAAATCAAATTTATATTATGCATGTCAATTGCTGCATAATCCTCAAGATTAACTTGTGTATCTCTTTCCATCTTTCTATGGATCCTTCTTCTCTTATCAGGAGAAAATTTTGCAGCCATGTCATTGTAGCCATTGGTATCTACATGAGCTGAATTGAGATCGATGGTCACTTGGCTACTATCAGTTACTGTTGATGTCTCATTCATAGGAAAATGCATTTCCAAAAGCTTTAACATCTCAAAGTGAGCAACTCGTGCTTTCCTGAACAAGCGGTGAAGTCTCGAGTCACAAATAATTTGGCTTTTCCTCTGAGGATCGCGAAGGTTATTCTTCTTGATATAATCAAGAAGAAGAGTCTGAACATCAAACGGAGAAATGAAAGATTGATCACCATCTCTCATGTGTCCTATAAACTCCAATAGCTCTGGCGACGCCCATTTCGTGTTTGGTGGCAAGGGCACTGGTTCATTTGGAACTTTTGTGTCTACTGGCAAGGGTATCCGTCCATTTGGTACTTTTGTGTCTACTAGCAATGGCACCCGTTCATTTGGCACTTCTGTGGGAACGCTCTCAGTATTTCTAGTTGGAAGCTCCACCTTTTTTGCAGCAGTGCTACAATCTTTATTTACCTTTCGGCGTTTTTGACCCTTTTTCCTTGAATTCGTTCGCCTTCGTTTTCCCGAGGAGCAATCAGAACCAGCATCATCATCATTAGTAGCATCATACAGGTCATCAGAGGACTCTTCTTTTTCTTTCCTAGCAGAAGTGCTAGGAACATTCCATCTGTTCTTGGCAGTAGTAAGTTCTTCCAATGTTAATGAAAGCTTCCCTTTCAGATCTAACCAATACAGCTTGAACAAGTACTCCCAGCTGAGTATGTCATCAAAATCAACCTGTAACAGACACATAACATGAAAAGGAAAGGGTCAACTGAGCATGTAGGGCAGTGCATCAAATAATATGTGAAATATTTAGTTTCCTAGAGCATGAACCATATGAGGTTCGGTGCTAAGCAGGACAACGCGGCTTGTGGGCAAGATAGGCAAAGAATAATACTTCTGCCGTTCCAAATTATAAGACGTTTTGGCCTTTCTAGATTCAAGATAGATTTTTCTATGCACTTAGAGATACACTATGTCTAGACAATGTATCTAGAAAAGCCAAAACGTCTTATAGTTTGGAATGGAGGAAGTATGCGAAGTATTAATCTCTCAAAGAACAAGAGCGAGTGAATAACCAACTTGCTAAAAAGGCTTGTAGGCAAACAACATAACACCAAGTTCATGTTTATGAGATTTACCTTTGTTGCACTTTCATCTTTGGATTCTATCAAAAGTATAGTCCCATAACATGTGTCGCAGAAGCCCTTTGTCCCCCTGACACTGAAGAATTTACCCTGCTTGATGCACACTTTGCAGAGGGAGTATGTACAAGTGTAGCACATGTAGTGCACTGCCTTTTCACAGCTGCTGCATATGTGCCAGCCTGGCATACAAAACGACAAGAAACACATAACAAACAGTTAAGTGGGTTTACTACAATTTTGAGGTTAACATGTCATTAAGATACATACTGCATCTTCTACCACTAAAAAATCAAAACAAGCTGTGCTTCATTACAGAACTATGCATCAGTTATCATCACAGCCTCACAAAAACAACATGGTACACCTCAGAAACAAAAGCATGTAGTTTTGTACATTTGCATAAACAAGGAGGAAAACAACTAGACAATCACAATTCCAAGAACTGAACGTAACCACGCAAAGAGCCTACACATCCCAGAAACTTCTCCAGACAAAAAACAGGAATTCTTCAATGATAAAAGATTTTAGGCTGTTGAGCATTGTTACCAAAGATACTAGGTTAATGAATCGAATCGCACGTGTGAATGCAATGAAGCACACAAAAGATCTTGTAATCAAGATTATTTACTGCCCATAACATGACACGTGACGAGTGTGAACCGGGGAAGTGGTATGATCCCACGTTCGTCGTCCTGGGATCGCGGAAGCAATCTCATCCTGGCCTTGGCAAAACCTTCCTGAAGTAGCATACCACGTTCCTCGACCCAATCGCCCTGGGAATTCCGTTACTGTACACGTGACTGTTCTCCACCACACGTGATGTATTGTACTTCCCCTTTGGACCTGTCTTCCTAGCTATCAGTAATCACTTACCATGTTAGCTATTCACATTTCTAACGCGGCAGTGTACGGAACAGTAACCCCACTCAAAGTGAGTTAAGGGAATGCGGACTCGTGATACGAGCCATCTGATTGGTAGAGGCAGGATTGTTGTCTCAATATCGGGAACCTAAGTCCGTTAGCATTGTCCGAGAAGCTAGCGACACGCGAGTCCCATGGAAAGTGTGCGTATCTCTAAACGAGTTCAAAAATAGCATTGTTTGCAATTGTATCCAACCAACCAATACTCGCTTTACACAATTGCTAGGAAAATGGAAAAAAATATGTCAGCAAATATAACCAGTTAGTAACACATGCATGATTCCTAATTTTGGGTATTAGAATTCTGCAGCATGAAAAGCGAAACAATCCAAGCCTGCCACAACAGGTTTAAGCAATGGGAGAATGAAACCTACCGCAGTTCCACTTGCTCCGGGACTGGAAGAATGCCTCGTCACGCTTGATGCACGCCGGATGGTAGACCTTGGGGCAACCCCTGGAGCAAGAAACAGAGACGACAAGCAGGCGGAGGCGGGTCAGTCAATCCCCCAATCAATCCGCCCCCAATCAATCCGCAAGAGAGAGAAACAAAATTGCAGCCCGCAATTGCGGAGGCAACACGTGCGGGGAAGAGAGCCTCGGAGAACCCCCCACGACGCGTCCCGCAGTCAACACGGAGGGAGGAGCGCGCGCGGCACGGGCACCCACCTCCGATCGCAGACGACGAGGTTGCCCCCGTCGAAACAGATGAAGCAGACGACCTCCTCCTCGTCCTCCCTCCTCCTGGCGGCCCGGGCCGGCGCCGCCGCCGCCGCCGCCGGCACCATCGCCCCCGCGGCTCCGTCCTTCCTCTTGGGGGGCCTCCCCCGCTTCCGCTTCTGCCCGAGCGGCTGCAGCGGCGGAGGGGGCGGGGAAGATGGAGGGGGCGCCGCGTCCCCGATGATCGAGCTAAGGAACTGCGGATCGTCCGTCCCCGTAGCTAGGGGCGGCGGCGGGAGTCGGAGCTCGGGCGGCCCGTCTGCCTCGGCGGGGGCCGGGGACGCCTGCGCGGGGGCCCCATCGGGCGCGCCGGTCTCCATGGATCGGGAGGGTTTAGGGCCCGCGGTGTCGCCGCGGCCGGGGAGGAGCGTGGTGGGAACGGTCGTCGTCGGCCACGGGGGGGGGGGGGACGACGTCTTCGTCGTCGCCCGCCGCGGCGGTCTCGTCTAATCCCGGGTGCTGCTGCTGCTGGGCTCTCTCGCGTCGCGTACTCGCTCGCGTGCGATGACTACCCGTGAGCCTACTGCCCCCTTGCCCTGCTCCTGTGGGCGGGCGCGTGGGGGTAGAGAGAGAGATAGAGAGAGGAGCTCGTGTGCCTGCTTGCTGCGCTGCCTGGCTGCCTCTCCCGTCTCCCCCTCTCCTCCCTGAGAATGGAATGGAACGACGACGGAACGGACGGAAGACGGGGCGGCGGAATAAAATTAATGGGGGTGGGGAGGGGGCTTTCGGCATAAAGGCGGTCCTTGCTGCGGAGGTGCGGTCGGCGTCAGCTGCTGCTGCCGTCCGCTTTTGGTTCTGGACTTGCAGGAGGATGGGGGGAGGGTTGGGCGGCCGGTGGCGACCGGGAGCGCACGCGACTACGCGAGCGCGATCCATCCCGTCCAGGCAGGCGTCCAGCAGCGGGTGGCGGAAGCGGACACGCGGTGAGGGTGACACATCACGCGGGAGCGGGACGCCGGGCCCCCGGTGGATTTCCCGGTTGGGTCCCCGCGGACTCGGGGATTTCGGTGGCGGCGACGGCGGGGCGAGACGGCGTCCGAGTGGTTTGGTGGGTGGGTGCGGTTAATAAAGACGGGACGGGACGGGACTCCTCCTGCACGCCACCACGCGCCGGCCGCGGACCGGACTCGGTGCGGCCCGGGGGGCAGCAACAGGCCTTTTGTTTTTTGGGCTTTTGGACCGCCGCGTGGTTCGCGAGCGACTCCCGAGTCCGTGTCCGTCCATACCAGATGATGCTCCTGCCTGCTGCCGTTGCTTTGACTGACTCCCACGGTCGGTTGGGACTTGGAACTTGGAACGGGCCAGCAGCAGCCGCGGAGCCGGATCCGGCCGCCCGCAGGCCAGCACCACCACGGCGCACGGGCACCACAGCAAAGCCGTCGGCCCCGCCCGTCCGTCCGTCCGTCCGTCCCTAAAGGCTAGTACTAGTAGACGAAAGCGTGGACTAGACTGAGGTCTGAGGGGAGCACGAACGACAGCTTGCTGACCGCTCGGAATCTCTGAGACGCTTGCTTGCTTGTCGACAGCCAACAAACACCTCCCTCTGCCGGGGCCGGGGCCGGGGCTGGGCACACGTGTGCGTGACGCGCATGGCGAATGCCATGTCAATTGCGAACGCGAATGCCACCGGGCCGCCGGCGCTCGAGCTCGGTCAGTCAAAGACGAAGAACACGATGCTGTGCGGCTGCAGACCGCAGTGCAAGTGCAGTGAAGGTCGATGAGACTAAATCACGAACGTTCATGCACAACAAAACGAGCGAACGATTTTCCGACATTTCCTTTTTGCGAAAAAAACCCGCTCACTTTCCTTTATTAGACAAGCGCCTGTCGTAGTGCTCACTGTATCTCACGTCTTTCACCAACTAGTTGTGGGTCAACTTGACCTAAAGTAATATTTTAAATTGCTATAACTTCTGAATGGCGTATCCGTTTTTAATTTCGTCTGCATCTGTGTGTTCTACGTGACGAGATAAACAAAACTAGACCACACTTGCATATATTTCGAAGAATTTTATTCTACTAATAATTTATATGTACTAACTTATAATATATAACTTATGTACAAAAGTTATGAAACACAATTTATGTACAAAAGTTATTAAACACAAAAAGGAACGAATTATCTTATAGCTTATGCTAAAACTTAGAGACGCAACATTTATGAAACATAAAAGGAACGAATTAACTTATAACTTTATATCAAAACTTGAAAACACAAAAAGCTATGAAACACAACTTTTGTACAAAAATCACAACCTGTGTATAATTATTATTACACAACTTATGTACATAAGTCATTGTATATAACTTACCAATTAATTTATAACTTATACCAAAATCAAAACTTGAGAGCATAATATAACTTACCAATTAATTTATAACTTATACAAAAATCATTACTTGAGAACATAAAAGTTATTAAACACAACTTACGTACATAAAAGTTACCGAACACAACTTATATACATAAGTTACTCTCTATAATTTGTGTACATAAGTTATTCTATATAACTTGCTGATACTGCAAAAAAAAACAAATAAAAGAAGAATAAAAATATTAAAATAAAAAATACTAAAAATCACATAAAAGAGAAGTGTGTGCGTGAGTGTATATAGCAGGAGTGGATAAAAGTGGCCGCATGTTGTAGGAGTAGGCAGGAGTGAGCGCATGTATATATATAACAAAGAAAAAATTAGAAAGAAGCGCGGCACGTGGCAGGAGTGGGCTAAGATGCGTCCGACAGAGTGAAAGCAGTGTTCGCTCGTTTCGAAACCGGTGAACGCGCGTTGAATTGGAATTGGGAGTGAAGGTCCGCGGCCTCGTACTCTAAGAAGAAGAAGCGAAAGCAGCGAAATGGAAGAGTCTTTTACCTACGTGCCATTATAAAAATCTAAATGACCTATGTACCATTGTAATTTTAAAAACTTCCTCAGTACCCTTGTCCGAAGTTTCTTTTACCTGTGTGCCACTTCCGTTAATTTTAACGGTAACGGCAGCTAACGGCCAGTGGAAAAGACGCTTCTGCCCTTAGTTATAGAATGCATTAAAATTTCCATTCTTTCTCCTGGTGTCACCGTAACTGTACTTTTTTCTCTATACCACTATACAAAAAATCACTATAACAACTTGTATGTGTGCATGCGGATTTTTTTAATAAATATAATAAATTTAAATTAAGAGTTAAATATATTGTTCGTTCATTAACTTTTCTCGTGTTGGAACTAGAAACATGTACCGTGCATGAGGTCGTCATATTTATTTCCACCGTGAGAATCTAGCAACTACTCCCTCCGTCCTGTAATATCTGTACGTCTAAGGTTTAGGCACGGGTACCAAGATAGAACCAAAATGATGAAATTGCCCTTACAATATTTGTACAGTAAAACATCAGTCCATCGACGCACGCAAGGCTGCAGCTGCTGCATTCGGCGTCTTGCCCTACGTGCTGGCCTACTGGAGACTGCAGACAGCCACGAGACGAGGAGCTTCTGGTGAGCCTATGTAGCAGTCGAGGGAGATCGAGACGAGCAACTGTCGTTTCTATTGTATTTTTTTTTCTTTTTATGTTGACATAAATTATTTTTTTATTTTTTGGTCTTAGTTGTTGCTAGTACGCTGTGCTGTGATAGTTTACAGTGACCTTTTATTATGGGAAAAAACTTAAACCGTAAGCGTACGGTTATTATGGGACAGAGGGAGTAGCAAGTAGCAGCTACATGCACGAGAAAATTTAATGAACAAATGATGTATTTAACTCTTAATTTAAATTTCTTATATTTATTAAAAAAAATTCACATGCACACATACGAGCTTTTACGGTGATTTTTTGTACAGTGTTATAGAGAAAAAAAATGAAGTTACGGTGACACCAGGAGAAAGAATAGAAATTTTAATGCATTCTATAGCTAAGGGCAGAAGCGTCTTTTCCACTGGCCGTTAGCTGCCGTTACCGTTAAAATTAATGGAAGTGGCACACAGGTAAAAGAAACTTCGGACAAGGGTACTGAGGAAGTTTTTAAAATTACAATGGTACACGGGTTATTTGGATCTTTTATAATGGCACGTAGGTAAAAGACTCGAAATGGAAACGGCTCCACCACCGCTAGTCGCTAGTCGCTAGTCGCTAGCACACGCCGCCCCTATCTTACCGGTATCCGGCGCCTATCGCCCATCCGTGAGCAGTGCCTCGATCGCGTGGACGTCGTTGGCGCTTTGCACGGCCACGACTGGTGTGTGTGTGTGTGTGTGTCCCGGCCCGAGAGAAAAAGGATCGATGCAACCCCGGCTCCCCGATTTCACGTACGACCGAGGTGGGCTGTCATCCTCTCGTGACAGGAAATGCATGCGACGTTATCCCCGATTGCAACTTTTATTTATTTTATTATTGTGCAAAAAAAGTAAGTACGTACATATATAACTAAGTGAGTGATGTGCCTTTTGTTTTATTTAATAATACTCCGGTACAAGAAAAACAAAACGGCCATCCCATCCCATATCGCATCGCCCTATAGATCAGCAACGTCTCGACCGTGTGCAGTGTGGACGCTGCCTTCTTGATGCACGCCCGCGATTGTCGTCGTGGCAAAAAAGGATGCAGTATGTAGGTCCAACTTCACGTAGTACGAGGAGATGCTCTCGTCTCGTCATCATCCTTATATATGGTGTCATGAAATGTGACGTTAACGCCTTCAGCATCCTTTATTTATTTATTGTTAACAAAAGTAAGTAAGTACACTATAACACAATATACCTTCGCCGACACTTTTTAAAGTCGGCAAAGGTACCTTTCCCGACACATAGCCTCCCACTAAAAGTTTTGCCGACAGTTTAGAAACAGTCGCGATAAAAGCCGTCGGCGAAAGTTTTGCCGGTGGCGACAGGCGGATCCATCGATTTAAGTGGTGGACAGCCGGCCACCGCTTGCGTGGGCGCGTCGTCCGTAGCACGGTGTGTGCCCAAACCCTAGCAAGAATAATGGGATGGGGAATGAGGGGAAGGGGATGACGCAGAGGATGAGATGGGGGATGTGAGGCACACAAACCTGGATGCATCGCCATCGTTGGAGGATGCCGCATGGGAGATCCACTACGGCGGCGGCCGCGACTGCAAGGGCTTCGCTCGCTGCTGGCGGCGATTGAGGCGTCGGTGGCTCCTTGTGGACACGCCCAGCAGCGGTGGGGCGGTGCCCGACGACTGCACCGAGCAGCGATGGGGCGCCGCCCGGCGGACGCACCAGCGGCGGCGCACAACATGAGGCAGGGGTCCGACTGGCAATGGTGTGACGCCGTTTGCGGTCGTTTTTGTTCTTCTCCTCGGTTGTCTGGCGCTGGCGTGTGAAAATAGTGGACAGGGTTCTCCAAGGGACCGTGGGCCATACTCTTTTGGCAACACTTTAATAGTGGCTCTTTTGGTCTACACCGACACCTGTTTTGTCTAGAAACTTTTGTCGGCAGTTTCTCTGTCAGAGGGAGAAACACCGACACATAAGATGTAGCCCTATAGTATTATTGGCGACAGTTTATTGGACACTAAAAAGTTATACAATTGCCAACAGACATATATGAAGTTAAAAACAATGATTTGCCAACACATAACTGTAGGGAAAAAGTATGTCATGGTGTAGTGGTAATAAGTTAATAAAACTAAGTGAGTGATGTGTTTTTTTTTAATTTTATTTAGTGAGTGAGTGATGTGTTTTCTTTTAGTTATTAATTTCATTGATCTAGGTCTAGAGCGCAGACCCATCATGGTTCAAATTTAACAATCTTTATTTGCATCAGCGCGGTCACTTTGTCTTTCTTGGGTAGTACTAGTAGTATGTGGTCTTCTGGTCTTCCACGTACGGTTTTGCATTGTTATGGATGAGACAAAAAAAAACACTTGTTGATCTGATATTCTGATATACTCCCTCCGTCCAACAAAACGTGCAATTCTCGCTTATCGAGAAGTCAAACATTTTAAACTTTGACCGAAATTATATAAAAAAGTATTAATATTCTTGATACAAAAAATATACCATTAGATTAGTAATGGAATATATTTTCATAATAATTTTATTTAACGACATAAATACTAATACTTTTTATTATAACTTTGGTCAAACTTGAGTCAATTTGACCGGCACGGATCCCATAATTGCATGTTTTTATGGACGGAAGGAGTACGTATGAGTGAGCGTCTCGATCGCTGCTTCCGAGAATGACACTCCATTCTAACGTTTCTACAAGTTCAATCTAGTAACACACAGAGTGACGAAAGCGCTCAAGCAAGTGCTTACTGGGGAAGTGACTTCTTGTACATGTCGAGATGAGGAGGCACCACCTATCATTTGCTGGTTGGATTCCCAATTTCACCCAGAATTCTTCAGCAAAGCGCGCGGCAGCCAAAGACGACTATGTGTGTGTGCTTAATAATTGTTTCATCCGCTATATTACGTGCATTGAATTTCACAAACAGGCGTGATGGTTTTCCTCAACAGAGGAACTAAACGATCGAAGAATTGGACGTACTAGTACGCTTGGAAGAGCATGCATGGCTATTAACTATTCCAGATGAACTTGGCAGCAGGGTGTGGTGGTGCGTTCCTGGACTGCAGAGGACGATAAAGGCTGCCGGAATTAATTTTCCTATGGCCGAGGCAGAAAGCAGGGTCCTCGGCGCGCGTTTGTCTCAGTGAGCGCTGTCTGAATGAGCGTCAGCAGCGTCTTGATCGCGTGGACGATGGCTTCGTCGTGGAGAGAAGAAGATTCAACGGGCGAGGCCTAGTTTCAAGTACGAGGAGGGTACGCTCTGGTCTCGCCATCTCTTGATAGGAGGAAATGCGATGTTAACGCCAACAACGTTCGTTCGTCCTTTATTTGTTGTTATCAAAAGTAAGTAAATAACAAGACAAGTGAGTGATGTGTTTTTTTTTATTATATTTGTTTAGACCCTGTTTGACACGGCTTCACTTCACTAGTGAAGCTTTTTTTTTTTCATGCTTCGACTTTTATGAACAGCTTTATCTATGAAGCTAGAGTCATTTTAGTAAATCGTTTGGCAAAATAACTCCACGCGCGTATAAAATTTCTTAAAACATGCTCTCACAAAACGTCACGTGAGATAAGGTGAAGCCACTATTTTTGGTTTCATCTGACCATAAACCTCTGTGAGAGTATAATTTAAGGGGCTTTATTTGAATGAAACCGTTTATTTTATCATATTTGGTATAAAACGGCTCCTGGAGCTGGTGGAGGAGTCCTGTCAAACATGACCTTAATGGAAGAAGAGGAGGATGACGACGAAGAAGAAGAAAACGGCCATCACACCGCCTATAGATCAACAACGCATCGATCGCGTGCACGTTGGCGTCTTGCACGTCGTGACTGTCGTTCTGGAGAAAAGATGCAACGGGTCCAATTCCATGTACGAGCGAGGGGTACGCTCTCGTCGCCCTCTCATGCAGGAAATGCGACGTTAACATCAACTACGCCCTTTATTTATTGTTATAAAAAAAAGTAATAAGTAAATAAATGAATGAAACCGAGTGAGTGATGTGCATTTATTTTATTGTATTTATATTTATATTTAATTTAATACTGTACGAAGTATAGAAAGAAGAAGAAAAAGAAGACGACCATCCATCGCGTATATATGGATCAGCATGCAGCGCCTCAGATCGCGTGGATGCTGGCCTCTTGCTATCGTCGTGGAGAAAAAGATCCATGCAGAGTGGGTCCAGCTTCACATATACTCCCTCCATACTCATATATTAGTTGACGTTTAGAACAGCGATACGGTCTTCAAAACACAACTTTGATCTCTTATTTTTATAAAAATATTTATAGAAAAGTGATATATGTATACTTTTATAAAAGTATTTTTCAAGATAAATCTATTTATATAATTTTTATATTTATAAACTAAAAAACTTAATAATTATTGATGATTTATATTCTCAATGTTTGACTCTAATCTTTTCTAAAACGTCGACTAATATGGTACGAAGGGAGTACTGTATATCAGGAGGGGACGATGGTGGCCCTCGTGACACGAAATGTGACGTTAACGCCGATTGCGTCTTTTATTATTATTAAATAGAACCCAAACCCAAGTGAGTGATTGATATATATCGATTTTTTTTTGAGCATGATATATATATATATCGATTTAACAAGAAGAAGAAGAGGAGGAGGAGGAGAGAAAAATGGAGCGACCCCTATACTACGTGCCGGGTGCCAAATAAACTGCCTACGGTCCACGGGCGCATGGCGGCGCGCCCCGGCCGGCCGCGATCATCGTCGGCGTCGTCAGACAGCGGGATCATATATATCGAGGAGAGGCGTGCGGGCGCCGCCGCCGCCGCAGCCAGCAGCTAGCAGCATGTGTTCCTCGTGAAACGATATGATCGCAGTCGCACGCAGCACTGCAGTTAGCAGATGAGGCCAGGCGAAGGCCAAGGAATATATCCGCGAATAGCTACCGGCCATCTCGTCTCCCGGCGCGAGAGCGACGCCGGGCCGTTCGGGCAACTACTGTATCGTTGATGTCAACATATTGTCATTGTCATGTCACAGCAACAGCATAAGTAGATGATATGATGGGCTGAATAGTTTGTAGCTAGGCTTAGGTATCACTCATCATCAGGGTGTGGATCGAGAAATTCGAGTGTGTCTAGTGCGCTCATGGCTTTGGATGCCTTGCCCCGGCCCGTTGTTTGTTTGTTTGGTGACGTGATCTTACCTCCCGTTGGGGGGATCGGGATTTGGATGCAGCAATTAGTTACTCCCTCCATCTCATCACATTATAAGTCATTTTAAAAATCTTGGAGAGTAAAAATCTTTTTTTCTAAATTTGACCAAATCTATATAATAAAATAATAACATTTATAATATCGATTAAGTATTATTAGATTATTTATTAGCTATGTTTTTATAGTATACCTATTTGCTATCATAAATCTTTATGTTTTTTTCTCTATAATTTTGGTCAAACTTGAAAAGTTTTTAACTCTCCAAGTTCTTATTTAGAATGGAGAGAGTAGCTTAGTGACTTTCTTCATTCAACAAGTGTTGCATATATGTTCACACAACACCATTGCTTATATCTACCGTAGTTCGTAGTACAACTACGCATCATCATGTCTCGTGCGTAAGACGAAGACACGTGTATGGAGCAACAACTTGTCACTAGATTTTACAAAGATACAGCTCGGAGCTACCAAGGACAAAAGTTCGCTTTCCTAAACGAAGTGCGAAAATCATGTATGGTGCGTGCTTTTGTACGATAACAATAGCTCTGTTTGTGACCGTATTTTGGTTAATTATCTTTCATAAAACACTATTGAAACAACAAACAAACAGATCATGTTGACGTGTTGTTCATACCATCGCTTGTCTAGCTATTGTTATCGTACAAAAGCACGCACCATCATGTATCATGTATAAGGCGGAGAGACGTGTACAAAGACGACTCGTCAGTTGGTTTTAAGAGAGGTAAGTCGCAAAATCTTTTCTTCCATCTCAGATAGAGAGTGAGGGTATTGTTGAGAAGATGGAAAGCTCGATGACGACACAATGCAAGACATCACTGTTATTGCCATACCTCATCAAATTATTGATGGGTTTAAAAGATCATGCCTTCCGTGATTTTGTGGTGGATGTCTCTTTGTCTCTTTCGTAATGAATCGTAGGTCGGGGTTGACGTTTGTGAGAATTGGTGTAACATGATGCCCTCTTAGGCTCACGTCTCTGTGTCTTAGCGTTACAAGAAAACAAAAATGTATGATCAATCAATCACTAATCAATCGACCAACCTATGGTACAAGAAAACAACAAGGATGAAACTAATGTAACGGAGCCTGAAATCTATCTAGGAAATACATCATCTAACACCCTCCTTCAATCTCATCGATCCACCAAATTGAGGTTGCACCTAAAATCAGCCAGGCGACGAGCAGTGATACTCTTTGTGAAACCATCAATAAGTTGATCCTCGGAATGTATAGACCCGATGTCAAGCAATTTGCGAGCTACCTATTCTCGAACAAAATGAAAATCATTCTCTATATGCTTATTGCGAGCATGGAACAAGAGATTTGATGATAAATACTTGGCTCCCAAATTATCACACTATAAGACTGTCGTAGGTGGATAAGAAATCTGTAATTTATCCAAAAGTTTTTGTACCCACATGACCTCCACTGTTGCATTTGCTAGGGCCTTGTACTCTGCCTCAATACTAGACCTAGGAACAGTGGCTTGTTTGCGATCACTCCAAGATACCAATTTTGAGCCAGTAAACACAACAAAACCCCTTGTAGACCTTTTATCGTCAGGACATTCAGTTGGCATCTGAGAAAGCACAGACCAAATAGTACCATTAATATATCTTAGAATTCTCTTAACTGTTGTCGGGGGACCACAAAAGGGGTACCCCCAATCAACGCAAAACCTAGAGCAAAACCTAGAGCACCAATTAATAAGAGACCCAGCTAGACTAACCTTCCAAAAAACCAACCCCTCAAGGCCTGCAACGCTGGCCCACCACCAGGAAGCTTAAGCTCGCCAAAGCCTTACCGACCGCCTCCTGGTAGCCTACCCCTCAAGCCCCGGCACATAGGCCTCGAACCCGCTACAGCCATACACCATTCCTCGAGACCCCACGCGGGGACCTCGAGCCTCTCTAGCTCGGTAACCTATCCCTCAAGACACCTCACGCCCTCCTCGAGCGGCGCCAGACATCGGATACCAGCCCCATACTGCGCATTTAATGCGTTCACCTACTCCGGTCACGTCCTCTGGCACACGACGTGAGCCACAGTAAACCGGAGCCCAGGTCAAATCTCGTTTTCACCACAAGCGTGGGCAAAAGGGCACAAGTACAACACTGTTCAGCCATACTCTGCACTGTAACACCCTCGAGCCATATCTCGAGACCCGGATTCCCGCTGTGCGGACGGATTTTCTGGGACTCGCCCATACCTGCGGGGGCTCGAGCCCCCTGTAGGCGCCACCTCGAGCCTTGACAGCTTTCATGCTATTGGAGGACAGGTACCCCAAGACTCGGAGGGACCCAGCCACGTCATGTACGTGCCGGAATGGACGCTGCACGGCCTCACGTCGCCACGCCTCCACGTCCGCGCCTGGGATGGAGGCCACGTTTCAAGGATGCTTCAACAGCAACCCCCACGCCGACTCCAGTATCTTCGACAAGACATAATTCCTACCCTTCGCCGTATTGGGCGCTGTACATGTCTCTACTGTGTAACCCTGGCCTCCTCTTGCTCTATAAAAGAGGACATCAGAGCCCTTCACGCGGGGGCGGCAACACACACACGGTTCCACACGAATCCACACTCACACGGGTCAGCTACAACACAACACACACACGAGTCCAGACTCCCGTCCACGCTCTTTGAGCTTGTATTGCCCCTGTACAAGCACTTAGGTGCAAGTAATACAAGAACCTCCTCCCCCCGCTGGACGTAGGGCCTTCTTTGCCCGAACCAGGATAAACCCTTGTGTCATCTTGCATCACCATCCAGAAAGAGAGCACGCGATCACATTACTAGTTAGTGTCATACCCCCGGGGTAGAAATACCGACAGTTGGCACGCCAGGTAGGGGCCTTCGCGTGTCGGAAGTCGATTTCTCGTTGTTTTCTGGATGGCTTCTCCCACTCCTTCGTTCTCTGCTGGTGCCATCATCTGGTTCGGGAGCCTCGAGTTCCTGGCCACCGGCAGCGGCATTGAGCTGACCCTGCTCTCCACGGAGAGCCCGATTGGAGGGCGTGTCACGCCACCCCGCGCGGGGGGCGTGGCGCGTCGCCCGCACCACCACGCGTCGCCACCTCGTGAGTGGCGCCGTCGTCACCACCGTCGCCAGGCACAGGCGGCGCCCGCGGCATACGCCCACTTCCCCGCGGCCGGCACAGAGTCCCCGAGGAGGAACCTGCCCGGCGCACGGCCGGAGACTTCTAGGGCGCGCGCGCACTCTCCCAGCGAGTTCGCGTTCGTCATGCGCACTGACCGGGAGCCTGGCCAGAGGCCCCCGAGCCGCGCTCCGTCGACACCACCTGGCTTCCTCCTGCACGGGGTGTACCGCGCTCGACGCCAGCGGTCCCCGTTCGGCCTCAACAACTCCGCAGCTCTCTACGCCCACCACCTCGACAAGCGCCGCCAGGACCGGGCGGCGTCAGAACGGGAGGAACGTCCGGGCGTAATCCTACGAGCCACCACTGACCTGGAGATCGTCTACCCCACGCACGTCGACCGCGACATCTCATGTGTCGTCGAGCCACCCCGGCGAGCCACCGTCGGAGAGTGGTACCGCGAGCTGCAGTCCCAGCACGAGCCAAGGCGGCGCGGCACCGACAGCTCTGACTCCGACGAGTACGACTACCACGACCCTGACCTCTGGGATCCCACCAGGGAGTGCTTCTAGCTCGAGGGAGTCGTGGACGATGCCGAGGACGACGGCGACGATGACACCAGGCCGACGCTCAACCTCGAAGAGCCCGGAGACGTGGCTGCGGCAGGCGGACCACACGTTCGAAGGAGGAACGAACTCCGGCACTGGATGCACCACCTCAGCACAACGACGACCAGGCGGCGCAGCTCGCGCAGCTGCGGGAGGCGATCAACAAGGCTGAGGGTGACCGACAACGCCTGCTGCAGCTCGAGCAAGCTCTTGTGCAGGAACAAGCCCAACCTCCAGGCGCCGGCGCACGTGGCCGCGCACGAGAGGTCCACCGACAGATCCACGAGGACGGGGCACCAGCACGCCCTGAGGTTCGCTTCCCGCGAGCCGAGCAGAATGTGGTGGCGGCCGCGATGCTGCTCCGCAATCTACCCACCATCTCCAACCCTGACGCCAGGCGCATGCTCGGGGAAATGAAGAACCTCCTCGAGACAGCCGCTCTGCAGCAACCGAGAGCTCAGCCTCGCGCCGGCGCAGAGCGGCCTCGGGGAAGCCAGCAGACACGCCCCGCAACGAGCGTGAGACGTCTGTCCACCAGCCGGACGCCTCTCGAGCCAGGCCAGTCCGGGAGCGGATCGTCGACAACCGGCCACCTCGAGACCCCAATGACGCCCGCAACAACATCAACCGTCGGCGCAAGGACAAAGGGGCCGAGGAGCGTGGCTATAACGCCCATCGAGGAGGGCGCTACGACAGTGACGAGGACCGGCAAGCCCTTGAGCCCCCGGGCCCCAGGGTCTTCAGCTGGGCCATCCGCAGCTCGACCCTCCCCGATCGCTTTCGACCACCGGCCAACATCGTGAACTACAACGGGGAGGTCGAGCCCAAGCTATGGCTCTCCGACTTCCGCCTGGGCTGCCAACTGGGCGGGGCGAAGAGCGACGACCGCGTGATCATACGCCAGCTCCCACTCTACCTCTCAGACACCGCCCGTCGATGGCTCGAGGGGCTCCCGCCGGGTCAAATCCACGACTGGGCCGACCTAGTCAGGGTCTTCGATGGGAATTTCAAGGGGACTTGCGTGCGCCCAGGCAACCCCTGGGATCTACGACGTTGCCGACAGACAGCGGACGAGCCCCTCCGCGACTTCGCTCGGCGATTCTCGAAGCAGCGCCTCGAGCTCCCCCACGTGCCTGATGAGGATGTCATCTCAGCGTTCCTCGCGGGCACGACATGCCAAGAGCTAGTCCACGAGCTAGGGCGCTACCATCCCAGGACGGTCGAGGATCTAATGGATCGTGTCACCAGCTTTGCCTCAGGCGACGAGGCAGTGGGGGCCTTCTTTGGCCGCTCCACGGACAAAGGCAAGGCGATGGCCACGCCAGAGGGCTCGAGCAAGGGCAACAACGTCAAGAACCGCAACAACGACAACAAAAAGAAGAAGAACAAAGGAAAAGGTCAGAAGGCGAAGCGCGACGCCGATGACGACGACGACGAAGAAGTATTCGCGGGCGCCCTCGAGCACAAGAAGCCTCGAGGCCCCCCTGACGGGGCTGTCTTCGACACAATGCTCGAGGATCCCTGTCCTTATCACAAGGGTCCCACGAATCACAAGTTGAAGAACTGCCGATTGATGAAGAGCTTCTACTCCAGGCTCAGCGACAAGAAGGAAGACGCGCCCAAGGGCAAGGACAACAGTCGACGCGACGACGGGGATGCGGGCGGCAACTTCCCCCCGGTGCGCGATTGCTACATGATCTACGGGGGCCCAACCGTCGGGCTCTCAGCTCGAGAGAGAAAAAAGGAGCGCCGGGAGGTCTTTGCACTCTGCCACGACGCCCCCCGGTATCTCGACTGGTCTGATGCGCCAATCACGTTCGACCGTGACGACTGTTGACACCAGATTTTCGCACGCATAAGAATATGACAGACGGGTCCGGCCAGCAGAGGAAACAGATTCGGCAAACGATCGGCAGTTGTTTGGTTTTCAGAGTTTCGGTAATCGTCTACGCGGTCGACTATTTCGCGAGGCCATGGTTCCATTCGGAAAACGCGTATTGTGAGTAAAGCCGGCTTGTACGAGAAGATACGGGGTGATGGAAGGCACCGAATAATGTAGGGTTTATATCTTTCCGTATTTCATTGTAAAGTCGTAATCGTCTAGGACTCATGCTTCGTCCTGGGTATAAATATAAGCCCTCGACCATTGTAAAATTGTTCATAACCACATCAATACAACCGGCCCCGTGCCGTCTTCGAGTCCTTATAGTCGTGTCGTCAAGTTCTTCGAGAGGAATCATCGATCTGTCGACCTCCGTAAGTACTGGCAACCTTGCTATTATGTCTAGTATCATGCGGTGGATTTAGATATGATGCAAGTAGTCTCGTATGTTAAGCTTAGTATCGTGCGGCGGATTTAAGCTTATGACGGGAAGTTTTTACCTATGACTTGTATCGTGCGGCGGATTGAGTCATGAGTAAAAATAGTTATCGGCTCTGTTAGATTTGGCAGATCTAATAGATTCATTAAGTTATCACGTGTTATATGTTTTATTTATTTAACTCGTACAACACCTTTTGCCCAATCTAGATTGATCTTCGTTCGGCCTTGTCGCACGAGTTTGCTTGTGCTCTGCTAATTATAAGATCATGATGGCCGAACCGACTTTCAATCTAGATTGTTACATGTTGCGGGTTCATGCATGCCGATCATGTTTAGGCTTTGATAGAGCTGGGTGTCGTGCGGTAGGTGCAGGTTTTAGATTAGTTTAATCATGCTTTGCTTGTATGTTTCTTCTCCATGGACCCCAGTTCGGCTAGTTTGCCGATTCTGGTTAAGCTTACATGAGTAATGAGTATGTATAGATCTGTTTGGATGTATGTGTGCTTTTAGCTTCTTATAATTAGATCGTATCATGCGGTGGATTAATCTAATTATAAGGAGTGGTGTAGATTTACAGCAAGTGGTATCATGCGGTGGATTAGCTTTGCTTGAGTTTATACCTGACGGGTTTATGAAGGCTGGACGTGCGGCAGACTAGCTGGATTGGCCTATGCATATGTTATCTGGATAGATTTGTATTTACAAGTTACCTCTTTTATTCTTTTGTCACGTATGTGTTCGGCATTCGACATATTTACATGCTTTCTCTCTATACTTGCCGAATGACATCTTAAACCTGTTTCGACAAACAGCTTCTATAGCTGTGTGCCGTCATGATTGGCTTCAAAAGCCGTACATATGGAACTGTCTGGTTTTTACCCAGCATGTTCCAAGGTATTCTCACATTTTATCTCTTGTTGGTTTTCAGGTCAAACCGACTGGCACGTCTCCGGGTTCGATACACCTCGGGCTCCCGATTGAAGCTAGCCTCGTTCGGCTTGCTGTGTGCTCTTGACGCGAGGCGCCACGTTTTGCGTCAACACTCTTTTTGGCACGCCCGGTGGGACCACTTTCATTTCAAGATGCCTGAAATCAGCGAAGATCAGTCTTTCGATGTGACCATGGACGATTTGCCGCTAGAGTCAAAAGATCTGGTGCAGCGGGCTTGCGATGAGTTCCAGCGCAAGTGCTTGGAGACTTTCTCCAAGAATAAAAGCGGCAAGGTCTATCAGAAGCAGACGTTCCCGAAGGTTGTTCCTCATCAACAACCTGAGCTGCCCGACGGTGGTGAAGAAGAAGCTATCCAGAAGATGACTGATATAATGCATAGAGTTGTATCAGGAGCCGTGACCAGTCATCAATCGGCTTTCTTGAACACCTTTCGTGCTATCATGGTCAATACTTTCGGTCCAAACGCGGATAAGTACTTTGAAGAGGCTACTGGTCCGATGCGGGGACCATTGTTGTTCTAAGTACCTCAACGTCAGAGAGTTGCCAAAAGCAGCGGAGCTGGCCCAAGCACAGGTGGGGTAATTTCTCAGGAGATGCAACAACCTCCCCAGACCTGTGGCCAGCTCACGTTCGGTACGACAGGGGATGTCCCGCAATCTGCCTTTAGAGTCTCTCCTGTGGCGAATAGGATTCAGAAGAATATGTTTGGAGATGGGTATCGGGAGTTTGTGGACTACAACTCGATTAACGCTCTTCCAAATCCCGGATACAGGAGTTCAGCAGGGTTACATGCTGGGGGGCAAACACAAATAGCTCCTGATTCAAGTGTCGACCTCATCATGCATAAGATGGCTGATATGATGCAGAATCAGTTTGTCCTAAAGCCGAAGAATCAGACATACACATACAAATCTCCTTACCCAGAATGGTACAATCGGGTGGCTCTTCCTCCGAGAATCAAACCTCCTACTGACCTTACCAAGTTCTCGGGCCAAGATGATGCCAGTACGAGGGAGCACATCAGCCGTTACCTGATGCAGCTTGGTGAGGCATCGGCAGATGAAGCTTGGAGGATTCGATACTTCCCGTTGTCGTTGACAGGACCAGCCTTCTCTTGGTTTGCCTCTCTGCCAGCGAATTCTATCAGTACGTGGGCGGAGCTGGAGCAGAAATTTCACTCATACTTCTTTACGGGAGCCAGTGAGAAGAAGTTGGTCGATCTCATGAGCTTGAGGATGAGACCCGGCGAGACACCGCAAGAGTATCTGCGCCGATTCAGGGAGACCAAAAATCTCTGCTATTCTCTGAATTTGCCGGATGACCAGTTGCCGGGGATAGCCATAGCTGGCATGTTGCCGAGTATCAAAGAAAAGCTATTCGGCATGGAATTTGAAGACCTCGAGCAGTTATCACAAAGGTTGGCAATGATGAGCAATCAAGCTCAGGGATTCAGGAAGAGCAACCAGTTCCAGAAGGGTGACATAGCTGCCGAGATGTATCAGGCTTTCCTAGAGGAAGCAGATGAATATGATGATGAAGGTGAGGTGGCTGCAGCCGAGATAACCTGGTCTAAAGAGCCGACTCAAGTCAACCAACGGTGGCTAAGGCAACACAAAGGTACTTATGACTTTGATGTGTCCAAGTCAGACAAATTATTTGAATACTTGTTGAAGGAGGGACGCATCAAGTTGCCGGAAGGTCATCCTATGCTGCTTCCTGGGGGCGTCAAAGACAAGAAGTATTGTGGTTTCCACAACACTAAGTCCCATTCCATAAATGATTGTCGAGTGTTCAGAGATCGGATCCAGAAGGCTATTCAAGGCGGACATCTGAGGTTCGATGGAAAAATGAAGATTGATGGTAGCCCTTTTGAGCAGAATACTGTGTCTTTCTCTGTTAACATCATCAATGTAGCCGATCCCAGGGGTAAGGGTAAGATGAAAGTTTTAACCTCTGATAGAGCGAGGGAAGCTGGCACTATTGATCCTGATCGGCAGGTTACAAAAGGAGAACTTCAGCGAAGAGTTCGGTTCCAAGATAGCCGAATTGAGACGGGTAACACCTCCAGGCCCAGGGTCACGACGCGCATTCTGTTGAATAAGTGGCGTCGGGAACAGAAACGGTACCAGAAGCAGAGGCTTTATGAAGAACGGAAGTTCCTGGAGGAGCAGAGGAGGTACGAGGAAGAGATGTACCGAAAAGAACGAGAAGATATGGAGGAACAGGAACAGTCTCATTGGGAATGCTCGTTCTTCCAGTATTGTTGGAACGAAGGCTTGAAGTTGCCTATTAAGAACAACTGCCCTGAATGCAGTAGTCAGTACTTCGAGTACAGGCAATCTCGAGTCAACCGCCGTTCTGTCCATGAGAGGCTTGGGGCACGAATCCCTGAGGACGATCGGCGATTAAAAATAAATAGTTTTGAGAATCGGCAGGGAAGATTTGTCGATCGAAGCTGGGCTCATACCGAAGAAGAAGAATACCGCGAGTATGTCTGGCAAAAAGGGCAATGGTGCCCGCCAGGTTTAAGGAAAAGCCAGAAGAGGAGAGTGCAGCGCTTAAGGAACAAAGAACTGGCACAAGTGGGCACTAGAGCAAAACAAGTCTGGCGTCCTAAAGGAGGGCCGAGTGAAGGTAGTCGTTCAGCTGACACGTGCATGGCATTCTTTTTACCATCAGAGTTCATAGCCCCTGAGAATCAAGACGTCCAGGAGGAGGCATATTCAGACTTCGATATAAGTGAGTTTCAGGACTTATTGGCTCATCTTGTTCTGGCTCAAAAGGCGGTATTTGATAAACCAATCAGGCATCGACACTTGAAGCCACTTTATATGAGGGGGTATGTCAAGGGCAAGCCACTGACCAAGATGTTCATTGATGGAGGAGCTGCTATCAATATCATGCCATATACCACTTTCAGAAAACTTGGCATGACAAGTGAAGATCTATTGAAGACCGACATGGTATTGAGGGATTTTGCGGGAAATTCTTCTGACACCCGAGTAGCAGTCCATGTCGAGTTAATGATTGGATCTAAGACCTTGATCACTACCTTCTTCGTCATTGATGGCAAGGGGGCATACAGTTTGCTGCTGGGAAGAGATTGGATACATGCAAACTGTTGTGTGCCATCGACCAAGCACCAGTTCCTCATCCAGTGGATTAGAGATGATATTGAGATCGTCCACGCTGATGATTCCGTAAGTATTGCTAATACAGAGCCCATCTACTGGGAGTATGAAGGTGTCGAGTGTTTCTCTGGAAGAGCTTGGGAAGCAGATCCTGTGAATGTCTTCGACGAGGACCAACAGCCGATTCAGATAATCGGCTCTCAGAGTAATTTTTAAATCTAATTAGTGGTAATGGGGAAAGCTAGAGCCAAAGTCTCATATCGGCTGACAAGGAATAAAGTGTTGATAATGAAGCCGAAGTTGGATCAATGTGTACAAGTTGGGATATCGGATATGCTTCAAAGTCTGCGAACCTTCAAGGGGACTTCGATTATTTCTTCATTACCAAAGCTCATGGGAATTCGAAAAAGATTCGTGCAAGGTGACGTGCAGCAGAAGCTTTTGATGAAATTGAAGATATATGGAGGCACTTCCACAATTTGGGGATTATTTCGAGTTGCACGTGACGGCCGGTAGTCTTATAGTAGGATCGGCCCTTATTTTTTTTGAGTTTAGAGGAAAGATAATTAGCAATTTGTTTTAGCCGAAAATGTCAAACCTGAGAGAGGGGTATTCGGCTGTAACAAGACTTTTCGGTTCGTGCACTTGTCAGTTGAAGCTTCGGCACTACTTGTTGAAGCCGAACGCATGGGAGTCGTGTGACTCGAAAGATATTTTGTATACAGCCGATGTGAAAAAACATTGCCTTTAGCAGAAAAAAATATTCCAAGGAATTAAGTTATAGCCGATATTTTTACATATCGCCTTTGGTACAAGGATATTTATGACCTTGGTAACCCTGGCATTTTCAAATTGGTAGGTTTATTGGGGTAAGAGAAAGGTGAGAAGCAGTAAGTGAAGATGTCGAGTGACATGATATGTCGGAGGTGAGATTCAGTCGGCTAAGACGACGTCATACATTTGGCAAACATTCTTCTGAAGAGATTCTGCAATCGAGGAAATCACTGAAGGATTGAAAAATGCAGATAGACGCTATTCAGAGAAGGACAAGTTCATCCGCTGCAAACTTCATTTATAGATCCATCCTAAGTACAAGCTACCCTTGGAATAATTTGTTTACAATGGATTGCGGATCAACAATCTCAACAATAGCAGCGGCATGGTTATCATAGACTTCAAGATCTTCAAACCCATCCGGGTCACATGCGAATCCAACTGATAGGGAGGAGTAATCTTCTTTGGTCCAAGAACTTATTGCTGCTAGCCCAAAAGAAACCCCGGCACGCACACCTTCGATGGCATGCCTGATCTACACGACCGTCAGTAGTATCAAGACTAGCCTCAATTATGTTCTCGTGGACATTCTTCTCTGCAGGAAAAAGCTGACAAAAGGAAAAAAATGTATCAGGCATGTGCAAGTTTGATCAGAGGAGAAGGTCTTATAAGGATTTTATTGACCTATGATGGCGTTGTAGGTCTGTTTCCACTGATACGGCTGTTCAGTTTTTCTTCGGTGTCATATCTCCTGGGCAAGTCTTCTGAGAAGAGAGCCTGAGCTTAGTCAAAGATAAGATGAGTGAAGGAAGCTATCACAAGGGGGTAGAAAATAGTTTTTACCCGTGATGTCGGTGAATCGGTGCTCTGTTGTCCCCTATTTCAACTATGAAAGGGACGTTTACTGAGATCACTACTACTGGGCATTGGTGGAATTCTTGAGCAAAAGAGGATTTTTCTCTTTGGTTTGAGCCAAGAGCACAGGATTGGGATTTTGGTAAGTCTGGCTCGAGGTTGAAGATAGTGGTTTGACTGAGATCATATTTAGAGCTGTAATCTACGCATTGGAAGGCCAGGCGTCAGGCTGGGGTCTTTCGCGATTATTGGGCCGATATTGGGCCAAACCAAATCTATGTTGATCCAAGTGGTTCAGGGTTTTGGAATCTAAAAGGTTGGCCAAGGTTCGGCTGATAGAAGATTACAATTGTGAGATGCTCAGTTTCGGTTGGTTGTTCGGAAAAAATTCTAAATCACCAGTTGGTACTGAAGACAGAAGGATGGAGGAGTGTTATCCTGGTACCATCATAAACCGAAAAAACCGAAAGGGTAATTGAAGAAACTCCAAATCTGAGATAATCGATTGGAGTGAACATGGTCATCAGCAACAGCCGATGGGATGTGCATCGTCGCTGAAATGAGAAGAAGATCAGTGGCTAGTACGCGGAATAGAATACACATTGATCTCGAAGGATCAATCGCAAGTTGGTATCAGAAGGACGAACGAAGGAGTTTTCACTTATTTACAAAAGGGGAAGCAAATTACAATAAAGAGTCAGTTCGTCCATTCTATTCTATTCCTAATCGGGAGATCAAAGTCAAAGGAATCGACCAGATCTGTTCCAGCTTCTTTCATGTCATCAACAGAGTGTGCCACTCCAAATTCTAGTCCTCGCTCACAGACATCAAAATGACGGTAGTCAGCGCCAGAATGGATCCGAACAGCGTTGAAGGCGAGTGTTGCACCGTAACCCATGCCAGCCCTGGAGATGTCGGGGAGAACCCGGTTGACCTCGTTCACCCGCCTCAGAGCCGTCGTACCTGGCACGTTGGCTGTGATAGCAAGATCGGCAATGGCAGCTTCGAGGGAATGAAGCTTGGCCTCTAGAGCTAAGAGAAGGAAGGATCAGTAAAACAGGGAAGGAGAATAGGGAAAGAACAGTGGAAGGATGCTTACCAATGGCCTGTTCCCGAGCGGCATCACGCTCTCGAGAGACTCGGGTAATCTCCCGATTCCTCCTTTCTAGATCAAATTGAAGATCCGTGATCTTCCGAGCTAGGACCTCGGGAAAGTCGTCATCAACCCTCCTAAACAATAACAACAATATGAGGGCGACTGCTTCATCTTTGAACGAAAAGCAATTAGAGGGTAACCTTCTCCTGGAGGTGCCGGAAGCCCCAAGCTCGAGGCTATGACGGCTCGCCTGAGAAGACATCTTCTAGCTGATTAGGAATAGCAAGAGAGAAAAGGGTTTTTCTGGTTTGCAAACAAAGCAGGAGAGGTCGAAAAGCACGGGCCGAAATCAAGTGAAAGGGGGAATTTAAAAGATCCCAAGTGCATAGGGAGACGAATTGGCAGGTACGGTAATTATGGCGAGTAAAGACAGATGCTTCTGGGGGTTCCACGTCAGTGCGAAAAGGAAAAAGGAATTTTGAAATAAACATTTATCCCAAAATTAGGGGGCATGTGTTGACACCAGATTTTCGCACGCATAAGAATATGACAGACGGGTTCGGCCAGCAGAGGAAACAGATTCGGCAAACGATCGGCAGCTGTTTGGTTTTCAGAGTTTCGGTAATTGTCTACGCGGTCGGCAATTTCGCGAGGCCATGGTTCCATTCGAAAAACGCGTATTGTGAGTAAAGTCGGCTTGTACGAGAAGATATGGGGTGATGGAAGGCACCGAATAATGTAGGGTTTATATCTTTCCGTATTTCATTGTAAAGTCGTAATCGTCTAGGACTCATGCTTCGTCCAGGGTATAAATATAAGCCCTCCACCATTGTAGAATTGTTCATAACCACATCAATACAACCGGCCCGTGCCGTCTTCGAGTCCTTATAGTCGTGTCGTCAAGTTCTTCGAGAGGAATCATCAATCCGTCGACCTCCGTAAGTACCGGCAACCTTGCTATTATGTCTAGTATCATGCGGTGGATTTAGATATGATGCAAGTAGTCTCGTATGTTAAGCTTAGTATCGTGCGGCGGATTTAAGCTTATGACGGGAAGTTTTTACCTATGACTTGTATCGTGCGGCGGATTGAGTCATGAGTAAAAATAGTTATCGGCTCTGTTAGATTTGGCAGATCTAATAGATTCATTAAGTTATCACATGTTATATGTTTTATTTATTTAACTCGTACAACACCTTTTGCCCAATCTAGATTGATCTTCGTTCGGCCTTGTCGCATGAGTTTGCTTGTGCTCTGCTAATTATAAGATCATGATGGCCGAACCGACTTTCAATCTAGATTGTTACATGTTGCGGCTTCATGCATGCCGATCATGTTTAGGCTTTGATAGAGTTGGGTGTCGTGCGGCAGGTGCAGGTTTTAGATTAGTTTAATCATGCTTTGCTTGTATGTTTCTTCTCCATGGACCCCAGTTCGGCTACTTTGCCGATTCTGGTTAAGCTTACATGAGTAATGAGTATGTATAGATCTGTTTGGATGTATGTGTGCTTTTAGCTTCTTATAATTAGATCGTATCATGCGGTGGATTAATCTAATTATAAGGAGTGGTGTAGATTTACAGCAAGTGGTATCATGCGGTGGATTAGCTTTGCTTGAGTTTATACCTGACGGGTTTATGAAGGCTGGACGTGCGGCAGACTAGCTGGATTGGCCTATTGTAACACCCCTGGTGTTTAAATGTAATTAACTTGACATGTCATCATCTTAAGCATTAATCATTTCCTGTGATGCATTTGATTTGCCTAATTGCTATGCCTTGATTCCCTTTTCAAAAACCCTAAAAGCCCAATTCTCTCTATAAGGGCAAAATGGTAATTTCACCTCTGTGCCTAGTTCTATTTAATTCTTGTTCAAATTTAGTGCCCTGATGTTTGCTGCATTGATCAAAGTTCAAAAATCAGTTTTGATTTGATTTTCCCTTTTGCAAAACCCTGATTTCCAAACCCTGGATTTTTATCCCTCTTTTTGTAATTCAAAATTATCCAGAATTTGAGGTTGGTCCAAAAAGCAAAGTTGTAGATCTGGCCAAGAGAAACAACTTTGGTATTTACAGATTTTCAAAGTTCTATATAAAATTTGAAGTAATTTCAAATTCATTCAAACTCCAGTTTTTGTCCCTTTTTGAGTTTTCAAAATTAATTCAAGAACTATCGAGTTTCAGAAAAGGTGTATATTAGCAAAGTTGTAGGTTTTGTCAAATGGAACAACTTTCATATATAAAGATTTTCAAGTTTTAGTTTAAAATCCAAAGTAATTTTGATTTGAATCAAATTTGAAAAGTGTCCCCTTTTCTGTTTTTGAATATAGTTCAACAACTATTTGGATTTTGAAAATGTTCTTATTGACAAAGTTGTAGATCTCATTTTTCTGAGCAACTTTGGTATTTTGAGTTTTGTCGCACAGTTCAAATTTTGGGAGAAATTTGCAAAATACAGAAACCAGCAAAGTCAAACCCTATCCCCTAGCACTGTTCTTCTTCCAGCTAGGGCCAAGGGGGGGGGGGGGGGGGGCGGCCATGGCGCCGGCGCTGCGCCTGCAGCGCGTCTGGCTGCTCCCCACGCGCCACCAACCTGCCGCCGTTGTCGCCACCATCATTTCGCACCCGCACGCGCACAGTTGACCCCGCTCCCGTCCCCTACCGTGCCCAGCGCGCCGCCGCCGCGTGGCCATTGCCGGCCAAGCTTGCGCACCGGCCCCGGCTGCACGCCATCACCTCCGCCAGAGCGCAATCGAGTGCGCACGCTCTCGCCGAGCTTATCCACCCCACCCCGTGCTCTCTACCGGCCTCTGGCCGCGGCTATATAAGCCCGCCGGAGCCCCGAGCTTCTCATCCTCTCCGCCACCGTGGCCAGGCCAGTCCAGTGCCTCCGCCGCTCCACCACCTAGCTCAGAAGCTCCGCCTTGAGCTCGTGAAGCTTTCCCACCCCTCAATTTCACCTTCCCCGTCTCCAATCGCCCGGCGTAACCTCGCCGTTCCCATCTCCGGCAGAAACCCGGCGAGCTCGGTTCGTGAAATACTCCCTCTCCGGTCACGGATGCTTTCCCCTGACCCCTGTGTCAGCTTCCTCGGCTCCGCGCGACTCTAACCCGGCCCTTGCGGTTTCGTGTGTTGCGCAGGGTCGTCGGAGCGCCGCTTGCCGCTCGCCGCCGAAAGAGCTCCACCGAACCACCGCCCCTCGAGCACGTGTCGAGCCTCCTTCCTCGAGCCTCACCCTCGAGCACGTGCCGAGCCACACCCTCGAGCCCTGCCTCCGATCCGTGGTAAGCACCCGAGGCCTCCGGCCTCTGCTTCCACTCCGTCTCGCCCGAGCCCAAGCCTCGAGCACGCGTTTCCGTCTCGCCCGAGCCCAAGCCTCGAGCACGCGTTTCCGTCTCGCCCGAGCCCAAGCCTCGAGCGGACTCATGCACCCTCCGCTTCGTCGAGCTAGGCCTCGGACGGACGCTTGCTTTTCCGTCTCGCCCGAGCCTTCCATCTCGCCCGAGTCCGCTTCGCCCGAGCCTCCGGGCCAGGCCTCGGACGGAGCACTCACTTTCCGACTCGCCCGAGCCCGTTTCGCCCGAGCCCTTCATAGAAGGAGCACAGTGCTCTTTTTCCTTTTTGGGGAGTTGTGAATAGTGTTCTGTTTTCTCTTTTTTGTGTGAATTAATCTGTTGTTCCTTAAATCCTGATAAAATTATGGTATGTTCCTTGCACTGTGTAGTATTTTATAAAAATATGAAACTTGAGTTTTGTGCAAAAATTTGAAAAGGTAAAATTCCCCTTTTAATTGAAAAATGAAGGTTTTGGTATTTTTGGAGAGTGATTTATAACTCCAAAAATCATGAGGCTAATTTTTGTGAGCTTCCTATGCCATGTTTAGTCTCTGGTGAACTTTTGAAGTCTTTTGGAACAAGTTGATTTTTGAGCATTTATTTTAATTAAGGAATAGTGCCTTTTGTTAATTAAATGTTTAGATTTATTTGAGCATCTTAATGACCTCCAAAAATTATGAAATTTGTTTTGCCATCTGTTTATGCCTTAATGAACTTATGTGATTAATTTGGTAATTTTTAGAGCAACTTCATAAAATGACCTTTTAAATAAAATAAGAAAAATAGAAAAGATGGATTAGGGTTGGTAATAAGTGTTTAATGATGTGATCTTTGGATTGATTGATGTTCATAGACCCCTACCCTTTGGTCTATGATGTTTGTGATGATATGTTTGGTTAATACTTAGGATAATTATAATAAGGCCTAACATCAATAATGCTTAAGAAAGAAATGGTTACCTTTTATGCTCAACCTAGATTTCGATTATGCCTTGCCTAAGAGTAATCTAGATTCAGTGGAATTGTCTTGCACCATAAGTCCATATCATCATTCTCATGAGCATTCATCATTGCATCCGTATAGTTGACGAAGAAGGTACCAGAGTCGAGGCCGCTGTTGACGAACCAACTCCCGAGGCGACCCCGAGCTCCAACACCTATACCTACCCCGAGTCTGCTGTCTTTGCTCTTCAAAGCAAGCCCCGGTGCATTTAACCCTTTCCTTGAATTTTATAAAATGATTTCCTTAAATGCTTTTGAGTTAAATTATTGCATTAGGTTTATAGGAGTTGTGTGCTATCCTAATTGATGCACTATCCACCTTGACCACTGATACACCCGATACCTGCTTTTCAAAAGTATTTGAAAAATGCTTAGCAATGCTTATTGAATTAGACTTTGCAATAAAATGCCAATTTTAAAAGTGTGATCACTTAAGGAATGTTTATGGGAATTTTGGTCTTACTCCCCGGCTGTTCGCTAGGTATCTGATCCGTACCTAGTTAATAGCGAGGAGAGGTTGTCCGAGCGTACGGTGCCGTCATGTTGTAGTCCGGGACTCAACAGTTGACACCGACCGGGACATGGTTGAAAAACTGACAGGACTATTACGCTTGGGTGAGATATGACCAAGGTATAGTTCTGGCTGGAAAATTAGGGACCATCCGTATGGGGGCCTGCTGGTCAAGACTTGTAACTATTCACATACTACGGAAAGCTCTGGCTCCGAGGAATCCTTTATTGGACCGACAACCGCGCACTGGGAGTGGAGAGATGGCGGAAGTAGCATGTACCCACGTGGGTTAAAGTCCCGGATTGGTGTGGTGTACTGTACTTCCGGGTGGCGTAGGACCGGGCCCAATCTTGGAGGAATCGTGGTAGACGAGTTGGCATATGCAAGCTTGGGTGCTACATATGCAGTGTGGATAGGGATCCTCAGCTGAGTATTATTTATCCGAATTAACGTTGCTCCTCGGTTATGGAGACTTGGTCCACTGACTGTCAACGGAGAGTGGTTCTCAACTAGGAATGTTTTGAAATGTAAAATGAATCATGAACGATGAAGAATTGAGGAATACTGAATCTTTCAAAATAAAATAAGGTTTACAAAAATGCTTTTCTGCAAAATACTTGATCTTGCTTAAGCCTTACCTTGACTACCCTAAGCCTCTCATTCCTGAGTCTTCTCCCTTTTTCTTTAGTCGGGTAAGTCTTGTTGAGTACCCCAGTACTCAGGGTTTGTTACCCATGTTGCAGGTATGCCTGAGACCCCGATGTGTCTCGCACCCTGTTGCGTGACCTTCATCCAGGAAGAGGCCGATGAGGCCGATGAGTAAATGTGCACCCTCGGGCTGGGTGTTACATGTATCTTTATGTTAATGTTTCCGCTACGTTGTCTACTTTGAATTTCCCGAACAATGGTTTGTAATAATCGTACTCCTTACCTCATTTGAAACCTTGGTTTGTAAAACTATTGTTATTTAAGTCTTCCGCTCTTTATTCCGATGTTATTTGTAAAAGTATGCAATGCTGTAACCGAATTGTGAGATGATCCTGCGGACATTGGGCACTGATGTAGCCCGGTGGCGAACAGGTCTTAATCACATGGAACATGGGTTCGGCTGTCAGAGGTTGACAGGGACACGTGGGCCATGGGATTAGGGTCGTTCCGTCACACCTATGCATATGTTTATCTGAATAGATTTGTATTTACAAGTTACCTCTTTTATTCTTTTGTCACATATGTGTTCGGCATTCGACATGTTTACATGCTTTCTCTCTATACTTGCCGAATGACATCTTAAACCTGTTTAGACAAACAACTTCTATAGCTGTGTGCCGTCGTGATTGGCTACAAAAGCCGTACATATGGAACTGTCTGGTTTTTACCCAGCATGTTCCAAGGTATTCTCACATTTTATCCCTTGTTGGTTTTCAGGTCAAACCGACTGGCACGTCTCCGGGTTCGATACACCCCGGGCTCCCGATTGAAGCTAGCTTCGTTCGGCTTGCTGTGTGCTCTTGACGCGAGGCGCCACGTTTTGCGTCAACAACGACCATCCGGACCATGTCGTAAATCCGGGGGCGTACCCCCTCGTCGTCGACCCCGTCATCGTCGATGTACGGTTCTCCAAGGTATTGATGGATGAGGGCTCGAGCCTCAACATCATATATCCTGGGGATTTCGAGGGACCAGCTCCGACCCGGCGCCGGGGGGTTCCACGGAGTCGTACCGGGGAATAAGGCCCACCCCCTCGGGCGCATCGACCTACCTGTTTGCTTTGGCACGCCGACCAAATTTCGTCAGGAGACGCTCACCTTCGATGTGGTTGGGTTCCAAGGGACCTACCACGCCATCATCGGCAGGCCTGGCTACGCCAAATTCATGGCGGTCCCCAACTACACATACTTAAAGCTCAAGATGCCGGGGCCGAAAGGGGTCATCACCATCGACACCTCCTACGAACACGCGTACCACTGCGACGTGGAGTGCGTCGAGTGTGGGGAGGCTAATGTCCAAGTCGACTCGCTCGAGGCCCTGGCTGCCCTGGCCACCGAGGTCCCTGAAGCAAAGCGCCACGCCGGCACTGTGACACTCTAGTGTCAAGCACTACATTAGGCACTGCATTTAGATACTAAGAAACATGAGCAATGCATTGCATCATTTTCATGTGCATGAGAGTGTTTTGTCTATGTTTATTTATTTGGATTTGGATTTCTTTTGACTTGATGATTTAAATGGATTTCTGTTTTGGCAAAGAGTTTTATAAAATAGAGAATATTGAGTAGAGTGCTTTTCATGTTGGAGTTTTGACCTAGTTCTATATAGTGTGTTAAATAAGAATAAGTCAAACGAAATGGTTTATGTTTCAAAATTGGCTTTGCTTATGTCCAGGATTTAAAAATGGTTTTCAGAAAAAGTGTCTTATATGAAAGTTGTAGAGAAAATTATTTTGAGCAACTTTTATATTTGGGTCAAAACCTAGTTTGGAGTTTTTGAAACTGTTTCGAATGGTCAAAGTTTGAAAAGAATTTGGAAAAAGAAAAAGGAAAACGTTTTCTCCCGCGCCAACCCTTCCGGCCCATCCGGCCTTTCGGCCCAACCCGTGCCCGCTCCCGCTCGCCCGCGCGCCCCGCTCGCCGCGCCAGCGCCGGCCCAGCTCCGCTCGCCCGCGCGCGCGACCGCCCGCGCACGGCGCGCCGGCCGCCTGACACGGCCGCGCCGTACGCCGGCCAAATCGCCGCGTGGCGGCTTGCCCTGCCGCATGGCGCCCCAAACCCTGCGCCAAATCCGCCTCCACCACTCCCCGCCCGATCCTCGCCTCCCAGATCACGCAAGCGATCGCGCTTGCCCACTCCCGCGCGGTCTTGCCTGTCGCACCGCCTCGCCGACCGCGCCGTGCTGCCGCGACGTCCCATCGCCGGCCCCGCCACCACCACTGGCCGGCCAAGGCCCCCGGCTAAGACCCCGGGCACCCTTCGCCCTCTCTCCCAACCGCACACACTCTTCCACTCTCGCTCACACTCTCCTCACACACGAACGCGAGCCGAGAGCACTGCTCGCTCTCGCCGCGACCACCGCCGCAACCACCCCTCTCTGTTCCGACCACCACCCTCCATCGCCGACCGATTCCTTCCGCACGCCGCTCCGCCTACGCCGTGCACACGCCGTGCGCACGTCGTCATCCTTGACCAAGCCCCGACGCCGCCGGAGGACGTAGCGCCTCCTTCGGTCCGCCAGTCGCCACCGCCGAGCCGCAACGCCGTTCTTCCCCAACCCGAGCTTCACCGACTCCTCTTCTTCCTCCTCGAGCCTCACCGAGCCAAGGCAAGGTGAGAACGCCAACTAGCCCTAACGCTACCGCCCTCTCCCACCTCTTCTTCCCCAGCCGAACACCGCCACCGCCCGCCATGGCCGCTCACGTGACCGAGCTTTCACGGAGCTTCCCGAGCCAAACCAAACCCGTAGTCTTGCTCCCTAGGGTTCGTAGAAGCTTATGCCTCCACCTATTTCACCGGCGACCGCCGGAAACGGCGTAGCCGCGCGATGCCGCCGCCTCCGTGCGCCGCCGCTCGCCGCCGGCATGCTCCGGCCGTGCGCTAGCCAAACCACCTACACCTCTCAGTGCGCCTCGTCGAGGCGAGTTCACAAGCCTAGCTTCCCCGCCGGCGACCTCACCGTCGGCGAGGAATCGACGGTCAAACCTCTCCCCTGTTTTCCGTCTCGCCCGAGCCTCCGAGCCAGGCCTCGGACGGGCGAGTGTTTTCCGTCTCGCCCGAGCCTCCGAGCCAGGCCTCGGACGGGCGAGTGTTTTCCGTCTCGCCCGGGCCTTCGAGCCAGGCCTCGGACGGGCGATTGCTTTCCGTCTCGCCCGAGCCCTCGAGCCAGGCCTCGGACGGGCGATTGCTTTCCGTCTCGCCCGAGCCCTCGAGCCAGGCCTCGGACGGACGATAGTTTTTCCGTCTCGCCCGAGCCCTCGAGCCAGGCCTCGGACGGGCGTTTGTTTTCCGACTCGCCCAAGCTAGGCCTCGAGCGAACCCTCGGGCACTGTCTCGTTCGAGCCGGGCCTCGAGTGAGCACACACCTTTTCCGTGCGCCGAGTGTTTTCCAGAAAACGTTTTCCAAAATGTTTTTCTATTTTTCAGTAAATGCTTGTTTATTTTGTAGATCCTGTTTTGTTAGTCCAAATGGAGTGCTTTCAGTTTTGTTAGCTTGTTTGTGAGAAGATCTGCCATGGAAAAATATAAAAGTATTTTTGATAGAAGTTTATTTTACTGTTTTCATTTATTCCAGTTTATATGCTTTTGCTAAGATAAATGGTTATATATGTTGTCTGGTTGAGTTAATTCCTGGAAAATTTGGTGTAAGTTTATTATCATGTTTTACACCTGTGAAAAATATATGATGCACTGTTTATGTGGAAAAAGTTTCTGTTATGGTTTAAAGTCCTTTTTGGCTGATTTCTTAGAATAAATGTTAAGGTGTTTTATATGCTGAAATAAAATATGGGAAAATTTGTATAGTCTCTGTTTATGATGTCCAAGCTAAGAAAAATATAAGCATGATCTGTTATGTGAAGAAATATGAAGTTGCTTTACAAAGGTGCTTTTCTGTGTTTTCCTTTGGAAATTCATGCAAGAAATAATATAATGTTTCTGTTCATGGAACTTTCTTGATAAGCATAAAATGTGAAGTAGAATCTGGGAAAAATATGAAATAGAGTTGTGCACCCTTTTACAGTAGGGTTGTAGTTCAAAGTACCTTTTTGGGCAGTTTGCTTGTCATTTTTATATCTGCAGTTCTGTATTTTATTTTTGGCTGAAATTTGTTCAGTGGAGCCCAACAACTATTGTTTTCCTTCTGGAATTTTTGTGGATTTTTCTGAGTCGAGAAAAGTGCACTTGCAGTTCAAACCTAAGTTTCTTTTGAATTATTTATTAATCGTCGCATGCAATAGGATCGACCCCGCCGGAGCCCGACCAGGAGCAGGAGATAAGCGCCGAGCAGCAGATTCCGGAGCTCCAGCAAGCCGAGGAAGCCGACCCCGTCCCCGTCACTAACTTGCCCGAGTGCCCCTCTCACGAGGCCTCGATCTTCACCCAAGGCAAGCCCCGGAGCATTCTAAGTCTCCCAGTATTTACAATTAAATTACTTGAGTCCTTTTATATTATGATGCATTAGGTTTAAGAGTTGAATGAATCCTATTTGCTGCATTACCATTCCTTGATGATTGATTAATATCTACCTTGTTATCCTGTTATTTAATTGCAATGTAGAATTGCTTAGCCTGCTTAATAAAAGTAGTAGTTAAGGATGTCTTCGTAATATCCTGATGGGTACTTACCGGATCACGGTTGGCTATATTTGCTATTGTGGAAAAGAACCTGAGTTGTAGTGAAATTCGGTCAACTGGAAGGCAAGGCACAAGTTTGGAAACTTGGGGCAGTCCGTCCGTTGGATCGTGTAGGTTTGTATCGATGTTGGCCCTCGTTCATTTTTGAACGCGCCCTTTTACTTAGGGATATGTCGGTGCCGTAATCATCGACCCCAAAGCCGGTTAGAAGCTGTTCGGGCCGGTCTCAACCCGTGTCGTGCCCTCTAGTATGGAAATTGCGATCTGCCGCGTGAGGCCATCGCCAGGTTCCAATTGGGCGGTCCGTGCTTGAACCGCGGCGATTACCACCACGAACAAGCGTCGAGCGGTTGCCCAATGCATGGACCCGACGGGGAAAGTGTGGGCTGGTATTAAAGGTCTTTCACCAGCTGGTTTGGAATTCGATTCGAGTCGCCGTCTCCCCCGGTTAGTGGGAAACTATGGCGAGCTTCACCACGATACAACTCCATGTGATATCTAAAGGTTCAACTAAAATGTGGACAAGTCAACTGGGTATGGTTATATTATTTGTCTGCTAGACTCAAGTGTGTGCAATAGTTCAGGTGCAAACCTAGAAGAAGGAATAGGTATAAAAGATGACAGCTCATCATTATCATTAATTACCGCTTATCTTAAATTGAGCTTTTCGCAAATTCAAGATTCCAGCTCCACCCAAAAAGGCCTTGCATGTCCTTGGTGTCTTTATTTTCAGTTGGACGGGTAAGTCTAGCTGAGTACATTCCCGTACTCAGGGTTTATCCCGTTGTTGCAGATGGCCAGGTCTACTTCGGCTATTGTAAGCACTGCCTCTACCCAGTGGAAGGTGATGAGGAGTAGGCCCAGGGCAGGGTCGTCCAGAAGCTTTTCCCTTTTCTTTTGCTGGACTGAGACTACTAGTGGCACATTATCTTAAAAAGGGAGGAGTGAGTTGTGTCGAGTGGATTTATCAAAACAATGTTTTATTTAGACCACGTGTGTGGTGGTCGTGTGTTAAAAACTTATTTAAGCTTCCGCACTTTTAAAGTTCAGTATTGTAATAGCTCCGTTTTAAATTCCGCACTCTGATATTTTAAATTCGGTTTCATTTTCGCTATGTTATATCTTTACGAATGTAATCCTTGAACGATGCGATCATGTATGATGTATGGTGTTAGAAATCCTTCGAGGTTTCCGGACTACCGGGGTTATACGGGTTCAAGTATGAGTCAAGGTCAGACGGATTTGACTAAGATAATACTTGAGCTCTTATAATCAGGACGGTTCCGCCACAGGCACCTTCAAGCCGGTAGAGCACACCAAGCAGATACCCGTCAACCCGACCTCGACCGACGGCAAGACGCTGGCTATCAGTGCCGGCCTCGAGCCTAAATAGGAAGCAATGCTCGTCGAATTTCTCCGCGCGAACATCGACATGTTTGCGTGGAGCCCCTCGGACATGCCAGGCGTACCGAGGGGAGTCGCCGAGCATGCCTTGGAGATCCAGGCCGGGTCCAGACCGGTGAAGCAACGCCTGCGCCGCTTCGACGAGGAGAAGCGTAGGATCATCGGCGAGAAGGTGCACAAGCTTTTGGCGGCTGGATTCATCAAGGAGGTATTTCACCCAGAGTGGCTAGCTAACCCTGTACTAGTTAGGAAAAAGAATGGAAAAATGCGGATGTGTGTAGACTACACTGGTCTAAATAAAGCATGTCCAAAAGTTCCATTTCCTTTACCTAGAATTGATCAGATTGTTGATTCCACTGCGGGGTGTGAAGTACTTTCATTTCTCGATGCGTATTCTGGCTACCACCAGATTAAAATGAAAGAATCTGACGATCTCGCTACTTCCTTTATTACGCCTTTTGGTATGTATTGCTATGTTACGATGCCCTTCGGCCTTGGAAACGCCGAGGCAACGTATCAGCGTTGAATGCAGCATATCTTTGGCGAACACGTAGGCAAAACCGTCGAGGCCTACGTTGATGACATCGTGGTTAAGACCAAAAAAGTCGGGCACCTCATCAGCGATCTCGAGACCACGTTCGAGTGCCTCCGGGCCAAGAATGTGAAACTCAACCCCGAGAAATATGTCTTTGGTGTGCCTCGAGGCATGCTACTTGGCTACATTGTCTCACAACGGGGGATCGAGGCCAACCCCAAAAAGATCTCAGCAGTCACGAAGATGGGCCCAATTCGAGACCTCAAGGGCGTACAGAAAGTGACAGGCTGTCTAGCCGCTCTCAGCAGGTTCATCTCGAGGCTAGGGGAAAAGGCGCTACCCCTCTACCGCCTGCTGAAGAAAACGGAACGCTTTGCATGGACCGTCGAAGCCGAGGAAGCCCTAACCAAGTTGAAGGGGTTGCTGACTTCCGCGCCAATTCTCGTGCCACCACGACCAGCCCAGGGTGACGATCCCCCCGAGCCTCTCCTCCTCTACGTGGCCGCAACCACCCAGGTGGTCAGCGCGGTCGTAGTAGTCGAGAGACACGAAGAAGGTCACGCGTTACCAGTCCAACGGCCGATGTACTTCATCAGTGAGGTGCTCTCCGAGGCCAAGGTCCGGTACCCACACATTCAGAAGCTGCTCTACGGCATCGTCATCACAAGGCGCAAGCTCCAGCATTATTTCCTCGCTCATCCCGTGATGGTGGTATCGTCCTTACCCTTCGGAGAGATCATCAATAACCGGGAGGCCACAGGGCGCGTCGCCAAGTGGTCTGCCGAGCTGATGGGGGAGGCCATCACGTACGCTCCGCGAAAAGCCATCAAATCGCAAGCGATGGCGGACTTCGTTGCTGAATGGACCGACACCCAGCTCCCGCTGGCACAAATCCAAGCCGAGCTCTGGACTATGTACTTCAACGGGTCCCTCATGAAGACAGGGGCAGGCGCGGGCCTGCTCTTCATCTCACCCCTCAGAGTTCACATGCGCTACCTGCTGCGCTTGCACTTCCCCGCCTCTAACAACGTCGCTGAGTACGAGGCCCTCGTCAATGGGCTGCGCATCGCCCTCGAGCTTGGGGTCCGACGCCTCGACGTTCGAGGGGACTCGCAACTCATCATCAACCAGGTCATGAAGGCCTCGAGCTGCATCGATCCCAAGATGGAAGCATACTGCGGAGAAGTGCGCAAGCTAGAAGACAAGTTCTACGGCCTCGAGCTCAACCACATCGCTCGAAAATACAACGAGGCCGCAGACGAGCTGGCTAAGTTAGCATCCACGCGCGGCACCGTCCCACCAGATGTCTTCTCGAGGGACATTTTCGAGCCATCCGTCAAAATCGGCCCGGGGGCCGGCCCATCGACGCCACCCCTCGAGCCGGACACGGGGGCTCGACTTTCAACGCCACACCTTGAGAACGACCCCTCGACATCCGCTGAGGCGATGCAGATCGACGTGCCCGCATCTTCTTCATCACGACCCCTCGACTGGCGGACGCCCATCCTCGACTACCTAACGCAAGGCGTGCTACCAAAAGACAAGACGGAGGCCCGACGCGTCGCTCGAAGGGCCAAGACCTACGTCATCTACGGCTACGAACGAGAGCTGTACCGTCGAAGCCCATCAGGAATCCTTCAGCGTTGCATCCCCCTCGAGGAAGGACGCAGGCTCCTCGACGACATGCACTCGGGGGCTTACGACCATCACGCAGCGCCAAGGACCTTGGTGGGAAACGCCTTCCGCCAAGGTTTCTACTGGCCAACCGCCATTGGAGACGCCAAGCGCTTGGTTCGAGCCTGCCAAGGGTGTCAGTTCTACGCCAAGCAAACGCACCAGCCCGCGCACGCCCTGCAGATGATCCCCATCACTTGGCCGTTTGCCGTCTGGGGGCTCGACCTCGTAGGTCCCCTCAAGACGACAAATGGAAAGTACACACACGTGCTCGTGGCTGTCGACAAATTCACCAAGTGGATCGAGGCTAAGCCTATAGGCAACCCCACCTCCGAGAAGGCCGTCGAGTTCATCTCTGACATCATGTATCGGTTTGGGGTGCCCAACGTCATCATCACCGACAATGGCACACAATTCACGGGCAAAAAGTTCACCAACTTCTGCGACGACAACAACATCCGCATGAGCTGGGCCTCGGTCGCATACCCTCAATGCAACGGGCAGGTCGAGCGCGCCAACGGCATGATACTCCACGGGCTGAAGCCGAGGCTGTTCAAGACCCTCAAGAATTTTGGAAAGAGCTGGGCTGCAGAGCTTCCCTCGGTGCTATGGGGCCTCACGACTATGCCGAGTCGAGCCACCGGGTTCACTCCGTTCTTCCTAACCTACGGCGCCGAGGCTGTCCTACCTACGGACCTCGAGTATGGCTCCCCTTGACTTCAAGCCTACGACGAGCAAACCAACGACGAGAGGCTCGCCAACGCCAAGGACCAGCTCGAGGAGGCTCGAGACATGGCGCTCATCAACTCCACGCGCTACCAGCAAACACTTCGACGCTACCACGACAAGCACATGCGCAAAAGGGACCTGGCGGTGGGGGACCTCGTGCTTCGACGGCTGCAAGATAATCGAGGGCGCCACAAGCTCACCCCTCCATGGGAGGGCCCGTACACCGTAGCTGAGGTGCTCAAGCCAGGAACATACAAGCTCTACGACGAACAAGGCAGGATCCTGGCAAACATGTGGAACATATCTCAGCTACGTCGCTTCTACCCTTAAGGGCCTCGAGGCCTTCTACATTTTGTTGCTCTGTACAAACACGTTAAATATGAATGAACAAACTCGTGCACTATCTTTCATTCTACTTAGCAACTTAAGGTAGCCTCGACCCTGCCTTGCTCAGAGTCGAGCCTCCCTCGGGGGCTGACAGGGGGGACCCCCCCAGACTCCGGAAAAAGCGTGTTTTTTCTTTTCAAAAATTTGACCCTTATCTCGATTCGTGTCTCGAGCGTACTAGCAACGTCTAATCCGTAGATACCTCGAGCCTCCAAGAGGCGGGGGGCGTCGACGTAGACGGCCACCCACGCCCCCGGGCTACGGTACCCTACCTACGCCTCCCCTCGAGGAACTCGTGGCGTGTATCGAAAGATCACAGACCAAGCCAGTGGAAACTCGAGCCAACGACAAAGAGAAATGGTCGAATAAATTTGAAAAGAAAACAGCTTCTTTAAATAAATAAAGTCATATGCATATGATTGGCCTCGACAGGCCATAAGTCATGACATAATTTTTTACAAGGGCCTCGACGCCCAAATTTGGCACGCAGGCCTCATTCTTCGTCAGTCTGGGACTCCTCCCCAAGATCTTCTACCACGGGCTCAGCCTTGACGCCCGGGCCAGGAGGAGGAGAGCCACCTACACAACTGTCTGCATCGGGAGGCAGCATGTCCTCCTCGAAGAGCTTGGCGAGCGCCGCCCCTGGCCTCTCCACCTTCTCCAGGATCTTGTCAACGCGGCGGTCGTTCCACTCTTCGTCCTTCCCCTCGATCTCGACGAAGCCCTTGGCAACGACGTTGACTGGGTAGCGGAAGCCGGAGCGGATGGCCACGAGCGCCTGCTTTACGCCATGGTGGAGAGCGCTCTTGACACGGTCCCGTGCGGCCATGTCAAAGAAGCACAGGGCATCGACCAGGGCGTCGCCTCGAGCCACCGCGCCCTCCGCCGTGGCTACCGGGTCGGCACCCCACATGGAGCCGAGCCTGTCGAGGGTGCCGCGCGCCCGCTCCGCCAACATGGTCTCACCCTGGAGTTGATCCACGAGAGCCTGATTCATCTCGTGGAGCTCCTCGGCGGTCTTCTCCAGATCTGTGCAACAAATAGAAAAGAGTAAGTCCGCGACGCGACAAGAATCTCGAAATCGAAAGCAAGACAGAGCCTGAAGGTTACGACAGCACCTTGGCAGTGCACGCCCAGAGCGTCAAAGTCGCTGGTAAGGACCCCGATGCGCTGCTCGAGTGTATGCTTTTGGGACAGCACGTCAAGATTTTGGCCCTTAAGCTCCTCGACCAGCTTGCCCGTCTGCGCAAGGTCCAGATTCTTCTGGATCACCTCCTGCCGAGCGGCAGCTAAGGCCTCCTGGGCCTCCTTCCGCGCTGCCTCCGCTGCAGCCAGGGCGGTGGCGGCCTCGCTCTTGGCCTCCTCGACCTCCTTCTTCGCCGCCTCCGCTGCAGATCGGGCGGTGGAGGCCTCGCTTCGGGCGTCGACAGCCTCCTTCCTCGATGCCTCCGCCGCGGACAGAGCGGCGGTGGCCTCCCCCTTAGCTCGGGCGGCCTCGTCTCGAGCCGCCTGGGCCTCCACCTGCGCGGCGTTGAGCCGGCTCGCCATCTGCGCGTTCCGGCCCAGCTCAGCGCGGAGCTCCTGGAGCTCCCCCTCCGCCTTCACGAGGGCGGCCGCCACCCGCGCGGACTTATCCGCCTCCTCCACGAAGGACCTCTCCGCCTGCGCGACGAGCTCGGTCACCTCCTTGAAGATCGACCGCGCCTCCCGCGGAACCCCCTGCTGAGTTGACCGCTCGACGGGGATAACAGCGTCGGGCGGGCTCGGCGCGTCGGGATATGGCCACGCCGATCGACTAGGCTCGGCGATGAGCAAGTCCACCTCCACCGACTCAAGTAGCACCAGCTGCAGCCCACCAACCGGCGGCGCTGGCTGCAGCTCTTTCCGCCCCTCCTCCGCCTCCTCCTGCTGCCCTGTCTCCTCCCGAGGCGACGGTGCGGCATCGCATGGAGATGGGGGCTCGAGCGGTAGCAGATCGATCGAGGGGTGGCTCGTCTCCAAGCTCTCTTCCGCCCTGGCCGGCTCCTCGAGCGCCCCCTCCAGCACTGAGCCCTCGACCAGGGACGGCTCCCCCTCCTTCTCCTTCTTCGTGGGCGCGCGAGGCTCCGTCGGAGGGGGATCCTGTCCAGCGGGCCGGCTCGCGTCGTCAGGGGTCTTGAGGGCCCCCGTCCCCTCAGCCCCAGACGCCGACGGAGCCGCGCCTGTCTCGGGTGCTCCCCCCGAGATGGTCGTCGTAACAGGGGGAGAGGTGGCCCTCTCGGTAGGCGCCACCGAAGGAGGAGGAGGAGGAGGAGGAGAAGGAGGAGGTGGCGCTGCGACGGACACAGTGGCGGCAGGCTTGGCGCCAGGAGCCGCGGTCCCTGCTGAAAGAGAGAACAACGACGTCAGAATCAGGAAAAAGCCTCGACCCCCGTGGTCGACGGCGTCGGCCTCACCAAGATCCACGGCAGCCATTTGACTTCCCCGAGCCATGGCTGCTCGAGCCTTCACCAGCCAAGCAGCCGCCCCAGCAGAAGAAGGAGCCATACCTCGAGGTGCTTGGACCTCAGCAGAGCTCGAGGTCCTGGCCCGCTTGGACACCGCGGGGTCCGCCTCCTGTCGGGAGCGCTTTTCCCTGAAAGGCCAGAAACGGCACACGTCACCGAAGGTAAAAAGGTAAAACTTCGCTACCAACGAGATTGAGAAACGTTACTTACCCAAAGCGACGGCGAGGCTTCTTCCCCGAGTCGCCGGACCCGCTCGGGGGCTTCGAGCCCACCCCATGGCCCGAGCCATGCCCCCGGGCCGTCTCCGTGTGGCTCGGATGGGGGGAAGGCTCCCGGTGCTTCCCGTGGCTCGACCCCGGCGAGGAGCTCTCTTTCTGTCTCTTGTCCCGGGGGGACAACCGCGTCTCCTTCGAGCGGTCCCCTTGGCGCCTCTCCATGCGCGGGCTCCGGGACCCGCTCCGGCGCTCCTGCTGGCGGTCGCGCCCACCCGCGTCTGCCTCCTTCTCCCGGCGACGGTGCGGCGATGGGCTCCGGGATCGCTCGCGGCTCACGTCACGAGACGACCGGGGGCTCCCCCCTCGACGATCATGGTGGCGGGGGCTCGACGCCCCCTCATGTTGCCCGCTCCTCCGCGGGCTTGACGTCGTCCTCAACGACTTGTGGCGGTCGGGCCCGGAGTCCCTCTCGGCATGTTGACCGCCTCTCGAGGTCCGGCCCTTCTCGAGACCCCCCGCTTGGGTCGACGCTGTCAGGGCCTCCTCCTGCGCCGCGGCGATGGCGCTCCGGGTTCGGGGCCTCTTCGCGTCAGGGGGCACGCCCGGCACGGAGCTCGACGTGCCCTGGGCCTCCGACGAGGTGGGGACTGGCGTGGCCTTCCGCGGCTGCGTCCCGCGCGATCCCTTCGCCGGGGGGATCTCCAGGATATTCTCCTGCATAGAAGAGGAGTCAGCCCTGATGTTGACGACCCCCGCGCGCCTCAGACGCGCATCCATCCCTTCATCATCACTCTCCTCCTCATCGTCGTCTTCCTCCTCCAAGCTCGTGGAGCTGGGCTCGGGGGACTCCTCTCCAGGCTGCCGGTTGCGATGAGCCTTCGCAAGCCTCTGATCCCGAGCCACCCGACGCAAGTTCTTCTCTTTCTCTTTCTTCTTCTTAGCATCCTTACTCTCCTTATCTTTCTGAGCAGAGAGGCGCCTCACCTGTATTTCCGCGGCGTCCTCCCTCACCGGGGGCCTCGACGCGCGGCACGTGAACGCCCCCTGCAAAAAAGAAACTTGATGAGAAAAACCACAAGGAGAGTAAACAAGATTCGGAAAAAGAGAGAGGAGGGGAGGCTCGAGACAGTCTGACTCGAGGATGGCTCACCAGGTCGAGACACCCCTCGTCGGGTGCCATGGCAATCAGGTTGGCCTCCTCAGGGCGGAATGGCCCGTGGATCGTGACCGTCACCTCGGAGACACCCTCGTTCCGAGGCAGCCCCTCCTCGGCCATCCTCGACCGGTTCAGCACCTCGAGCGGGGCGCTTGGCCCCATCTCGAACATGAGAAGGGGGCGGTCCGCCAGCGGAAGGACCCTTCGCTGATGGAACGCCCAAATGACCACCTGGACGGTCAGTTTCTTCTCCTCCACCAGCGTCCACATTGTATTCATCAGCGGCATCAGGTGGCGCTGCCTATCCACCACAACGCCCCAGTTCCACTTCTCGGGGCGCTGGGTGATGATCCTGCCGGTGTACTGCAGAAGGAGCCCGTCCTCGTTCTGCAGGTAGAACCAGTGGTCGTCCCACCCCGCCTGGTTGGTGGAGAGCTTGTAGCGGAGGTAGTGATGGGGAACGTTCGCCGACGAGGTACCGGTCCTCGCGGTGATGGTGAGGGAGCCCGCGCGCGCGAGCCTCCTCACGCCCGGCTTCACGGCCTTGTGGAAGAGCTCGCCCTGGAAGAGGTGGACGAACATCTCCCAGTGAGGTTCAATCTTCAAGTATCCCTCGCACACCGCGGCGTAGATGGCGGCGTGCGAGATCGAGTTGGGGGAGAAGTGCTGCAGCTCCACCTCGAAGTGGTGAGCCAGCCCCCGCATAAAGCGGCTCGGTGGAGCGCCGAGCCCCATACGGTGGTAGCGGGTGAAGCTCACCACGTACCCCTCCGGCGGGTGCGGCTCCCGGTGGTCCGCCGACGGGAGAATCCACCACGCCGGCCCCTCCTGCGGATTGGGGCGGAGAAGCCCCCGGTCCACCAACGACTCCAGCTCTTGCTGCGTTGTTTTCGACGGGCTCCAGTCTTCGGGCGGCAGCACCTGGGACTGGGCGGCCATGGCGGCAACGGCGCAGATCTGAGCGGCGGACGGGCGGCCGGGAAGATTCCCAATTGCTAGTTTGAGGAGAAAGCGTGCGGGAGCTGCGGCGGCTGTGAAGGCAAAGGCAAAGTAAAGGAACCCTCACCCCTCACTCGATATTTATAAAAGAAAACCCCAACGGGCGGGGTCTCCCACGGCAGCGAAAAGGTAACCGCACGCGTTTAATGCGCCCACCTAACCGCATCTCGAGCCGATTGACAGGTACGCGCGGCAGCTCCTCATTCGCTCCGCTCCTCCGGGCCCACCATGGCCGCCGCTCCGACTTCTTGTCAGTCGCTCTGGCGCCACGATCTCTGCCCTCCTACAGTTTCCGCCTAAAAAGGCATGCCCAACGGGCAGAAGGATTCCAGACGACGGAGGCTTCTCCAAGAAGGTAAAAACGGGCCCCGACCCCTCCAAGTCTCGAAGCAGCGAAGGCTAGCCCTCGAAGAGGGTTCGACAGCCGGCTTCGAGCACCCGAGTCAGGGACACCAAGGGGCGCCACTCGCAGCATCGCTCGAGGGCCAAGCCCTCGAGGCCCCTCACGTGTATCCAAGGCAGGGCGCACGACATGCAGTGAGATCCCCTCGGAGGGAGGCATCGAGCCACCGGGTCCTATCGAATGGACCCGGCATTCCTGCAGACCGAGCGCCCATGCTTTATGAGATCGCCTCCGGGCTTCAGTCGACCCTATCGAACGGGGCACGAGGTCTCACTTGGATTCCCCCGTTACCAGCTCACCAGGAACCTCGATACTCGCCCGCTCGTGGTAGTACGAGGCATCCCCCCTCGCATCCGATCGAAAGGACTCGCGGGATGACAAGCCAGGGCAACCGGCGTGCCGGACAGCTCGAAGAGCCGTCCGGTCGGTTCAGCCTGGCACCCCTCGACGAAAGAGGGTCGAAAAACTCGGGGGCTCGACACTCTCGAACCTAAAAAACGTAACTAACACTCACGCTCACGAAAAAGCCCACCAGGGAGTTCTGACCACTCCCCTGTGGCCTCGGGGGCTACACCCGCGGATGTCGCTCGTGCGACACCCACGGAATCAAAACGACCAAACCCTCGAAGACCAGTTAGCTAATCCTCGAGATCCCAGTCGGGAGCCCCTGCTCGAGTGCAAGCACTCGAACAAGGGCTCGGGGGCTACTGTCGGGGGACCACAAAAGGGGTACCCTCAATCAACGCAAAACCTAGAGCAAAACCTAGAGCACCAATTAATAAGAGACCCAGCTAGACTAACCTTCCAAAAAAACCAACCCCTCGAGGCCTACAACGCTGGCCCACCACCAGGAAGCTTAAGCTCGCCAAAGCCTTACCGACCGCCTCCTGGTAGCCTACCCCTCAAGCCCCGGCACATAGGCCTCGAACCCGCTACAGCCATACACCATTCCTCGAGACCCCACGCGGGGACCTCGAGCCTCTCTAGCTCGGTAACCTATCCCTCAAGACACCTCACGCCCTCCTCGAGCGGCGCCAGACATCGGATACCAGCCCCATACTGCGCATTTAATGCGTTCACCTACTCCGGTCACGTCCTCTGGCACACGACGTGAGCCACAGTAAACCGGAGCCCAGGTCAAATCTCGTTTTCACCACAAGCGTGGGCAAAAGGGCACAAGTACAACACTGTTCGGCCATACTCTGCACTGTAACACCCTCGAGCCATATCTCGAGACCCGGATTCCCGCTGTGCGGACGGATTTTCTGGGACTCGCCCATACCTGCGGGGGCTCGAGCCCCCCGTAGGCGCCACCTCGAGGCCGGCCCTGCGCCCCTCGAGCCTTGACAGCTTTCATGCTATTGGAGGACAGGTACCCCAAGACTCGGAGGGACCCAGCCACGTCATGTACGTGCCGGAATGGACGCTGCACGGCCTCACGTCGCCACGCCTCCACGTCCGCGCCCGGGATGGAGGCCACGCTTCAAGGACGCTTCAACAGCAACCCCCACGCCGGCTCCAGTATCTTCGACAAGACATAATTCCTACCCTTCGCCGTATTGGGCGCTGTACATGTCTCTACTGTGTAACTCTGGCCTCCTCTTGCTCTATAAAAGAGGACACCAGGGCCCTTCACGCGGGGGCGGCAACACACACACGGTTCCACGCGAATCCACACTCACACGGGTCAGCTACAACACAACACACACGAGTCCAGACTCCCGTCCGCGCTCTTTGAGCTTGTATTGCCCCTGTACAAGCACTTAGGTGCAAGTAATACAAGAACCTCCTCCCCCCGCTGGACGTAGGGCCTTCTTTGCCCGAACCAGGATAAACCCTTGTGTCATCTTGCATCACCATCCAGAAAGAGAGCACGCGATCACATTACTAGTTAGTGTCATACCCCCGGGGTAGAAACACCGACAGTTGGCGCGCCAGGTAGGGGCCTTCGCGTGTCGGAAGTCGATTTCTCGTTGTTTTCTGGATGGCTTCTCCCACTCCTTCGTTCTCTGCTGGTGCCATCATCTGGTTCGGGAGCCTCGAGTTCCTGGCCACCGGCAGCGGCATTGAGCTGACCCTGCTCTCCACGGAGAGCCCGATTGGAGGGCGTGTCATGCCACCCCGCGCGGGGGGCGTGGCGCGTCGCCCGCACCACCACGCGTCGCCACCTCGTGAGCGGCGCCGTCGTCACCACCGTCGCCAGGCACAGGCGGCGCCCGCGGCATACGCCCACTTCCCCGCGGCCGGCACAGAGTCCCCGAGGAGGAACCTGCCCGGCGCACGACCGGAGACTTCTAGGGCGCGCGCGCACTCTCCCAACGAGTTCGCGTTCGTCATGCGCACGGACCGGGAGCCTGGCCAGAGGCCCCCGAGCCGCGCTCCGTCGACACCACCTGGCTTCCTCCCGCACGGGGTGTACATCTTTGCCCGAACCAGGATAAACCCTTGTGTCATCTTGCATCACCATCCAGAAAGAGAGCACGCGATCACATTACTAGTTAGTGTCATACCCCCGGGGTAGAAACACCGACAACTATTGACCAGTGCACCAAGGTGGATGATGCAAGAATTGACACACCTTGTTGATAGAAAAAAATAAATTTGGTCGGGTAAGAGTTAGATACTGTAAAGCTCCAACAATGTTTCTATAACTTTTTGGAGTCTTGCGGTCCAAGCGGCACACCATTATTGAGCACGAGGAGATCCGAGATAGAAAGAGGAGTGCTGGTTGCTTTATGATCCTTCATGCCTACTCTTTCAAGAATGTCACATGCATACCTTTCTTGAGATAGAACGAGACCCTCCTTGTCTCGACGATGCACTTCCATGCCCGGAAAATAGTTGAGATCACCTAAATCCTTTAATGCAAATTCTTTCTCTAGATTCCTTAGCATAACCATGGTTGCTTCTTGTGAAGAGATAGCAACAATAATATCATCAATATACACAAGAACAAATATGCTAAGATCACCATTGTTAAAGGAGAATATAAACGTGTCAGCTTTGGATGGAATAAAACCCAACTGTTGCAATTTGAGGCATAGGCAAGTGTACCATGCCTGAGGCGTGCCTGCTTAAGACCATACAAAGCTTTGTCCAACTTACAAATATATCCAAGTTTAGTTTCATCTTCATACTTAAGTGGTTATTGCGTGTACACTTCTTTCTCTAGAACCCCATGCAAGAATGCATTATAAACATCAAGTTGACGAAGATGCCATCCTCGAGAGACCGCAATAGAAAGGACAAGCCTAATGGTTTCAACCTTGACTACGGGACTAAAAGTGTCCTCATAACCAATGTGATAACGTCGTTTAAAACCTTTAGCAACAAATCGTGCTTTGTAGCGATCAATAGTGTCATCAACCTTCTTCTTCTTAATTTTATAAGCCCACTTGCGACCTATCACTTTTTTATGCTTCTGCGGAGGAACCAAGTGCCATGTTTTGTTCTTCATTATAGCTGAGAACGCACTGTCCATAACATGTTTCAAGTTTCTGTTACTGAGAGCATCTAGGCTAGAAGCTTATGTAGTTTCAGAAGAGGACACAACCAAATTCCCATAACGAACAATACTGTCCGTATAAATTTTTGGTTTCCGAATACCATGCATTAGATGTGTAGCAGGGCGTGAAGGTGGAGCAGCAGGCGCCGAAGATACAGTAGGTACAAGTACAACAGATTCCTGCACGGGCTGTTGGGAAGCCGAGGACAATTACAATATGAGAATTGGTGTAACATGATGTCCTCTCAGACTCACGTCTATGTGTTATATAGGCTAGAAAAAGCCCCTGGCGTGGCACATATATGTTAGTGTATAAGTCAAGAAATGCTTACAAGGAAACAAAGATGTATCATCAACCTAATTTTTTGCAATGGAATACGCCACCCAAGGGGTAAACATAAATTTTGCTAAAAAAGGGCTAAGTTACAAAAAAAAATAGGGATATCAATCAGTGATCAATCTATCACTAATTAATCAACCAAGGCCCAGGGCCAATCAGTGAGCTAACAAATTGTGTGCAATTGGGCCTTATGGACCAAGGCCCAGGGCCAATCAGGCTGTAGTTTTATGTACATCGATCAGACAGCCAGAAATTGCAGACCCCAAGCGTAGGGTTTCCTCGTCATAAAAAAGGAAAACTCAAGGTATGTTCCACGTGCTCCAACCCTTCAACGTTCCTGCGGTGTGTAGATCGTCGTGCAACGTGAACTCCAAGTCTTCAACGTTCCTGCGGCGTGTAGATCGTCGTGCAACGTGGCGAAAGGTATGTTCCTCGAGCTCCAACGTTCATGCGGTGTGTAGATCATCGTGCAACGCGCAGTATCCACAGCGGCGATGCTTAGGTCGCAAAGGCATGCGAACCATACATAATGCTCCAACACCATGTGCCAACTACCTAGTAGAAGCGTATGCATGTTGTGTCGTAGTTGCCAGGAATTGGGAACTCCAAATAGACCAAAAAAAAAAGAGACTGCATCTGCATGCGCCAGTGCCAGCTAGGTTAGATTATGCAACCGAGCCTCGTGAACCTTGGGCCATTACACACCGTGAAAGAAAACAAGAGCAGTCCAAGGGATCGGAGCTATGCAAACCATAGAACATGCAGCCAAAAAAACCTATTAATTTCCTTTCCCTATTCCGAACTTATTGGTACAAATCGTAATGCAATGCGCACCAAGGCAACTTTACAATCGGCATGGTGGGAAACCTAGCACCTTATATTAACACACAAAACTACCAATTGTCCACCACCAGACCTGGGCAATACAGGTTATACAAATGGGCCAAAAGGGGATGATAATGAGGAACAACAAATTACGCTTACACAATATGGCAACTGCTCCATGGAGGGAGCCTTGAAACCGCCCCAAAAGAATCTAGCTCTTTCTCGGTTCAGAATCCAGCTGAAGACTACTCCGCCAGCCCTTTCGTTGCTCCACGTGTTCGTCTTGGCAGCAAGATGCTTGTGGAGATGTTAGATCCTCGTATTAAACAACTGTCATGTACATCAAAACACTATTGCTTTTTTTTTTTTTTACTTCTCATAGCAATCCAGCAAGCATGGCACCAGGGTCATTGTATGTGGCAGGTGCTGCAGTAGGCAACTGTGGCTGGACCGCTGCACGAGGTGGGGCAGCCTGAGTCCTTGGGATATCAATCAAATGTTCCTTGACGAACTCTTTCAACCTGTTTACCAAAATCTTTCAATCAACTTTTGCATTCTCATTAGCAATAAGCCATTATTATTTAAATAAAAGGAGCAAGACTATACTCGAATGTCAAATATTGGTCGCCCGAGGCAACTGTTAGCCGCAGTTGGGTCCTGTCTTGTGGATCTGTTTCAACTCTTATCTGCAGAGTCAAAAGATAAACAGCAAATGTTACATTTTGTCAAAAGGGGAACAAAAATACAGGACTCCCTAAAGGAATAATAAAAACAGTTTATGAGCAAGACCGCATATATGCCACATTTGAAAGTCACAGAAGATAGCTGGGTGCAAGTTACAAAATATAAGCTGTTAAAAATGGATTGAACACTGCAAATATCAGCTTTTGCTACAGCTGACAAATGACTCAAGCACAGGATTTCTTTCAGCTAAAGTGCAATTACTGTCTCCATTATTCCACTGTGATGATCAGTACACAGGGCAGCAGCATACAGCATGCATCACTAGTAAGCAGAGGCTAGGAAATCCATTTTTTTGCAACTAGGTTTATGCCACTATGTCATCACGGTTCTGATATTTGTCATTGCTTTTGTAACATTTAGAGCAGCAAACATGTTCCGTTTATGCCAGTCATACCACTTCGAGTGGCATGAATTCAGCAAGTTTTGCATAAAATTGGTACATTAGTAAACATGTTACACAGTGGTGGCATGAGTCAAAATAATACAAAAGCAATGGCAATTAACAAAACCATAACTGATGCGGTGACACAAACCTAACCTTTGCTGTTTTCATAGTTTTTGCTATTCTAGATCCAACTTGACGGTCTCCTTTAAAAGGTTGGTTTCTAATTGTGATTATCAGTGACAATTTGGTCTAAGAGCTAAATGAATCAGCTTCATACCAAGGTATGGTTGACGTTGTATATCCAATATTGAGTGAAGAGTGGATTCGAGTTCAAATTGGGGTTTGATTATTATTAAAATAAAAAGGCGCACTACACTAGCCCCAAAAGAATATACCAGGCACAGATGCATTCAGTAACGTAAGAATTTATCACAGGATTCATTTGTTAAGGAAAATTGCCATGGCACAGCTAAGAATATAAACAGCAGTAAATAATCATGCTTACCAGACAAAGCATGGCACGTGTTGCTTCAGAAAAGAATGTTGTGCATGCAACCAGATTGTTTGGGTTGTTATCCTAAAAAAGAGCAAGAACCTTTCAACTGGTTGAAAAACAAAATGCCTCAAAATGGAGAGACAAATACCAAGCTACATACAAGTCCGGGAGCAACAGGCAAGTGAAGGCTCATGAAAAGATTAGCCATCTCAGAAAGAGGCATTGGTTTCACACCTTTAACCTGTTCACATAAAAAGTTTCTACATTATTCAGAAGATGGCCCCCCACCCCCACAGTGCCACCCCTTCCTATCTTCAACAACAGACTTGAGGCCTTACCACTTCTTGAACCTTAAGCGAATGAACGGTCAGCGCTTTCCACTGGGGGAAAAATTCTTCAGGGGTAAGAGTTATAGGCTGCAAAAATTTATTCAATACAACAGGGAGTCGAAGTTTGGCATCCACCTGCATAAGCAAAACAAGGACAGCATTGTTACCTGGTGACAACAATAGGTGAATATTCAGGCACTCAGGGAAAAAATATGATAGCATAGAAGAATCACCAGTGAAGTTCCAAAAGTATATGAGAAATCTAGAACCGCAACATCTCTACTTGCACGGAGATTCGCAACCTCGAGTGGAACTTGCACCTACAGAAAATAACAAAGCAATTGAAGTATGACATGGAAGAAAACTTTAAGGCACAAAAGCATTATACTGCATCACTTGGTACCTGTGCTCTTGGAGGAATAGTATCGGGAACTGATGAAAGTTCCATTTTCAAATGACTAGGAGACAAAATTAGTGCCCGCACTGACGTAAGGGCTGAAGTATTTTTGTTACCCATGAAAAGAACAAGACGGCCATGATGGGCACGCCACTCCGCTTTCAAACCAATCTAGACACAAGGTATAGTAGAAAAAGAAAGATGTGCATCATGAGTGAGGATAAAAACGTACAGTTATGTGAAGTGATGCAATACAATCCATTTATGCAAACCTGAATGTGAGGATCCTCGTACAGCACTCCGCTATCTTTTGTGCACAATATATGAAACTTTTCCTCGACATTGACAGTTGGCTGTATAAAGCAAAATTCATTGCACAGGTGTCAGTAGAAGAGAACATGGTCCTAACAAAAGTTTTTTTTCCAGCACAATAGTTCAACTAGCATACAGCCTGACAAAGGAAATAAGAGTACACTAGTACCTGAACTGAGTTGGACTGATCCTCAAGGGTAGCAAGTGCCAATTCATCAACTGGACTTTGATTAGCATTCGACTGTTGGGCCGGATTTTGCTCTATGGCAGGAGGGCCCTCTATCGCAAGAGGACCCAAAAGATCTGCCAGAAGGTCTGCGGGAGAAGTAGAATGGGATGTAGAGGGAGGTTCAGCTTTAATCTCATTGTTGATTTCAGTAATAATATTTGTGTCCCTGCTCTCCACTTCAACGGGAGTCCCATTTTCTTTGGGAACTTCAACAGGAGGCTTGGGAGCTTCTTCATAAATTACTCCACTCTCCTGAGTGTCAGAAACAGTTTGGCTTGGCATCTTCACAAGAGTGAGATGATTAGCTGGTGGTGCAGATCCATTTGCAGGGGTGTGATCAGCTACAACAAGAGCACTGGAAGTCTGTTGCTGACTTCGTAGCTTTATAGCACTTTGCTCTGCTGTGTCAATTTCAGCATCTTCAGCCTTCTTCAACAGTGCAGACTAGATTTGGCAAATAATCCACAGTAAGAAATAAATCCCTCGCAATGGAATAAATTGACCAAGAGAAAAGTGTATCCTATCAATGGAGTTACCTCACGTTCAGGGAATTTCGGCATTTCAGCCAACACATCTGCCAAAGCGGGGCCTTTCCTGCTTAGTTCAAAATATTCAACTGCTCTCTGTTGTATTTCAACATCAATATAGCTCTCGTACCTGGATACAATGTAAAGAAGAGTAACAAAAGTTCAGCAAAACATAAAGTGGTAGTATATCATTAAAGCTCGAACTGGAAGACTCATTTGTTACTTTTTAAATATTGTGAGGATTTGTTGCTGCAGTCCAACATCAGGAGGCTGAGTGTGCATCAATATCTTGGCATAGGTTGAAAGAAGAATAGCTACAGTACTTGTCCTGATGAAAAATCGATAGTGCATGCATCAGAACATGATAGAAAATGACACTAAAGTTACTCAAGTACGAGCTTTCACAACTTACGATACTGTCGGAAGTTTATCATTTATAGTAGCAAACAACTCCTTAGGGCTACAGCCAGGTCTCCGGGCCAAAAGATGGCCATACTCCCCAAGAAGGTAGGCACTCACCTGTATAGGTGCAACAACAACAACCAAGCCTTAGTCCCGAGAAAGTATAGGCACAAGATAGAGTAAAAGACAGAATAAAAATGTAATGCCAGGCAGATTCCATTCTCTTTTTGTAAGCAAATAAAAGACAGAATAAAGGTTCTAATTTAATCAACGGGCACTTTCATGTAACAGAATATGTATTCAACATAAAGGTAAAACTATCGTACTAAGGATTGCATATCATGTTTCAATGACAACTAATATCATCTAGTAGCTCTGTAAATTCGGTCTTCATAATACAACAATTTCAGCTGATGAAAAATACCTTGACCATCGTCTCATGTAAAGCAGGCTTGTCAAGATATTCTCTCGCTTTAGCTGCAGCATATGACTGATAAAATTGCAAAAAAATGGACCATTAATTCACCAAACGAAGTTGAGATGATTTTGTTCAAGTAGATATATACACAAACCTGTAGATCTTCATTGTTCGTGACAAATTGTACCACACGATACCATATATCATCACTCACAAAATCCCCAGCTTTGTCTATAAGCTGAAGAATAACATCAACATACCTACACAAATACAAGTCAGATACAGCAAAAACTTCATGGAGATGAAATTGCATAAGTTAAAATACGCATAGAACTAACAACACAATTTGCTATAGTTGTTAAATCCAGTAATTAAATATCAGGTTAAGCACAACTATAGGCACAGTATAAGGCTGAAGTTTATGGGAGCTGGAGTTTATGGAGCTGGTACATCCAATCCTGGTTAGTAAAACACCTCAAGGATGCAAGCATACATATCAAATTCAGTATAACACAGTGCAACGGCAACACCAATTGAACATTTTAATCCAAACTAAATTGGGGTATGAAGCCCCATAAAAGTGGCAAAAAGGAGGATAACAAGTAAAGAAGGTTTTTAGCAAATTAGGTATAGACATAGTATATAGTGATAAGAAATATTCTAATCCCTCCCTCCGATTGTATATGTAAGTCAGTCGGGCCTTTACGAACTTTCTCTAAGCATAAGTCATTGTATAGCTAAGAAAGTAAGAATTTCAAGGTAATTAACCCCTTTCTTCATAGTTCACCTTGCGCGGAACGGCCCGGCCTGGTTCTCACAGGGCAACGGAATTCCGCTGCGTCAGGATGGGGACCGGGGTTCGGGGGTTTTCTCGATCTGTGTGAGAAGATCAGTCTCTTCTTAACAATATGCCCGGGGGTCGTCATACCCCCGTAGGTCGAGTTTTTTTATTATCAGATAACTAGATGAAGCATAGTTCGAACATGTAACTTCATGGTTGCAATAGTCATATATGTCTTACAGAAATGCTAAATTTGCAACATAGTAACTTGCAGATCCTATTATCAAAATCTTACCACAACAGTTCTGGAGCAAATTTTTCTGCAAGTATAGCTGCCTTCAGAGACAACTCTTCACGCATTGCAAATTCAGCTGTATTAAGGTACTGTGAGGTAAGAGAATAGGATTGTCTTAGAAAGTAGGAACAGCATGAATAACAATAGTAGAGTGCGGCAAGCCCCCCCCCCCCCCCCCCCCCCACCCCAAAAGGACATTCTCAAAAGATTAATTACCTGCAATAACTCCTCAACAATTTCCTTCGCATTTGTAACATCACACATGCCATATAATAAATCAAGAGCCCTCCGTCTAATACTGCAATACAATAACATGAAGTTGCAGCAAAGGTGAATGTGGCACAATTTATTGAAAAGAAAAACAGAATCCACAGAGAAGCAAAGAGCTAACATAAATTACATCCTGCACAAGTGAAAATGTTAAGCACTGTTTATTCTTAGTGTTCAGCCTTCACTAAACATGATACAATCCAAAGTCACTCCCAAATGCAAGAGATTGTGAGTAACTTCAGACATTCTAGGACAAATATAATATAATGAATGGGGCACTTTACACGTAAAACTGAATGGCTAGACCCACTACTGTGATTAAAAAACAATAAAACTGAATTTCAGCTATTCACTTGGGACTAAAAATGTATTTGTGATTCGCGTGATTTCATGTTTGTCCCAACCCAGCTTGATTGAGACTAAAAGGTTTTGTTGTTGTATTTGGAGAAGTGTGGAATTGATGTAAAAGCCGCCCTAGATAATATCATATCATCCATCAGGAAAGAAGTCTGGATGTTCATGTTATACCGTTAAATTCTTTTGAAAAGTATAGAAAATTACAGACTGGAAGAGAGTCAAACCTGATATCTGGGTCCTTCAAAGATGTAATGATCTGAGCCTGGTGCCTTTTAATGATATCCTGCACATCTGTTACTAACAGCATCCTAGTCATGTTTTCCTGAAAGATGAATCGATTACATTTCAATATGGTAAATTTTACACTTGCACAACTTGATGCGGAAGCAAGGCTGCCAGCAAAAGCATTAATCAAGTAAATATTAATAAGAAATGTAACTATACCAGACCAAGGTACCGAATGTTTGGCTCGCGGACTGCAATAAACTTCCCAAGAAGAGCCACACACTGTGACATCATCTCCTTTTCAGCATCCAGATGCATGACCTATATGGAGTATTATACATAAAACAAACTTAATTAAAAAGACATGATACCAAACTGTGATTCTGCAAAACATAAACTTATGCAGAAAAGGAAATGCAAAATCGAACTGGGTGGGGGTGGGGGATTAATCACTTTAAAGTCAGTACAAACTCACCAGAGCAAGAGCTTCGAAGAGAACAGCATGTGAGGCGTTGTTCTTGTTAACGTTTTTAACAACATCAGTACCCATCAAAATGCGCTGTAAAACCTGAAGGATGACAACAGTATCATTATAGTCCACACATTTTGTACAGTGCAGTAGAAAAGTTAAAAGAAAAGGTAGTACCTCAAACAAAGCTCGTCTTGCATTGGGATCTTCAATGGTAGGGAAGTACTGAAGAGCTCTCATTGTCTTCACCTGTGAAAATAAAATCTTATGGTTAGTTGAATATGTGGATCATTTCCATCCAATGTGTATGCATGTTTTCCTTTAACACACCAACATAGAACCAAATATGCACAATAATTCAAATCTGTGAAGAAAGACTCAAGATCAAACGATCTGCACCTCTGCCATGGCCAATGCACTAAGTCTACACTGCAAATAGCAACTCCACATGTTCAGTTTCGGTAATTAATTCATATGGTTGCTTACTTATTATTCACAGTACAGAATGGGTAAGATGGGTTTCAGGCTTATGGTGAACTTATAAAAACAAGCCCTGCATCACAACTTGCCTAAGTAGCTTTAGAGTAAATCTTATGGAAGGTTTATGTAGCAACTGTTAAACTATACACATAATTAATGTGTGATATACACATGACTTGCGTTGTTATTTACATACCTCCACTCACAGACTAACTGGAGTTATTGGTTAAGCTTAACAGAAGAGATCTGACCTAACTTTACTAACAAATCAAGCTGGATGAATGGATGATGGCATGAAAGGAAAGTACCTGAAGCCAAGGAGATGGAATTCCATAGTAAGTGTACTCTTGTGGAATATCTTGATTCCTTGCTAACCTCTCCAATATTCTTACACATTTTGGAAGACAATTCCAATATGCTTCAGCATTGTTGGATACTAGTGAAACAAAAAGACTCATGACAGATGTCAGCACACCCAGATCACGCTCATCTAGAAGTTGTGCCATTCGATCAGCCCTGATATACAGAATTCAATTAGTCTATTAATTAAGTAGAGTATAATATAATGTAACACTTCTATATTCTATAATATTACTACCAGCCATCAATATTTACAACATCAGGATTCTTCCTATAAAGCCGCAGAAGGCATAGAGCAGCCTTCTTTCTGACAACAGGACGGCAACTGCTTGAAATCTGACAACCATAAGATGTTTCATTAATTTCATCATACAGAAAACAGTGAAAGGGGGACATAAGCAATAGAAAATTCGCTTACAAGAAGTTTCTGGACATCTGGGGCTAGTGACTCAGAAAATTCTTTCCCACCAATGTTACCTACCTGAAAAATATTTATTTTCAATAAAATAAAAGATGACACAGAGACAGGAAAAATGCCTAAAATATAGTAAAAGTTCTTAACAGCATGCTCTACAGTTTTGACACTGCTTTAAAGATTGAGTTGTTTATTTTCCTTAACTTAATAGTGTTTGAACCAATTTGATGTCCTGGACAACTTATTATATTACACCACAAGATAGTTTTAATGACAAAAGTGCCTTTTCTAAATCAAATCTATGTGATAGTTAGAAAAGGAAGATAGGACCAAGTCCCCAGACAAAACAGAGAACGACAAGACAGAATGACATACCATTGTCAATGCTAAGCACTGGAAAGTCTCATTTCGTCCAATTATGTCATTCCGTACTGTATTTATTACCATTCTTAAGAAATCATTATTCTCATTCAGTAAGCAAGATGTCACAATATAACCAACCTGCAGCATGCGTCAAAGGATAGCAATTATTATTAAACAGCTACACTAAGAAACCTTGATAATTCTACATCAAATTTAAAAATACCATTTGAGCAAAATTGCTGTGACAAAGGATACTAAAAATGAATGTTATACCTGCTTCTCGGGATACTTTGGTGCAGATATCAACGAGACAGTTTCCATATGCCCAAAATCAACATCATAACCCAGCATATAAATGTAAAGCATTTTCCATACATATTTTTTCTTCTCGTATGGTGATAAGCCCTGCAAGATAAGAAGTCACATGATTTATAGCATCGGTTGCAAACTAGTGTCCAGATTTGAGGGCTTCAGGGACACTAAAGAGAGAGCTACAACTGCATGTTATACGACATTACTTCAATGGAAAGCAGGTCCTTAGTGATCAAAGTTTTAGTTTGAACAGAAATGGTTATCTTTGGCATTCTACTTCTACACAAGGTTAACAAGAACTGCCTGCATGGTCCACATAATTTGATGCATCGGCAAAAACGCAAGTACACTCATAGACAGGAAAAGAAGTTACCAGATTTTTCTATTTTTCTGTATGGGTCAGTTTGCATGCGCTGGTGAGATTAATATCCTCCACACGATTAATGGTGTATAGTATAGCACAGTGTGGTGCTATTTTATTTATAAAGTACAGAACTACTGAGCTCCCTAGTGCAGGTCCATGAATTTAAGCATGTCTATACATGGCAAGTCTATCCGCAGTTTTGTTTCATATGTCCAACATTGAGTCTTTGTCTGCAAACATATAATGCCAGCATGTCATGGAGAATTGTTATTTGACTATCAAAATTTGAATGTGGGCAATCAGACTTGTCAAATTTTGAATGCGATTGCACAAAAAACTGTCGCTAACATTGTATTTCGTGAACAACTTTCAAACTACACTTAACTAGGGGCCAAGCAGTGGATAGGAGACCTTAGTAGTGTCTGAACAAAAATATTTATTAACAGTGGTGGTGGGGTGGGGTGGGGGGGGGGGGGATATCTACCAGTTGCCAGTGTGAGTAGATCATTTAATAGTTGCGAACTATTTCCAGATAAGCACGAGTCATTCGGAATGATCAGTGTCGTGAAACACAGTTGCAACCATTTCACGACTAAGACTTAAGAGACAGCATTGCCCTTGCAGCCTCCTGAGTCCTGAGACCGAAACAGTACAGTTCAAGTTCAACATCATCCTATCAGACAGGAAACAAGTTTGAAACTAGGATAGCCCGAAACGACGCTGGGGAGCTTCCTATCCCGAACACACCACTAAGCACTACGAAGTAATTGAGCTCCGTGCAGTTCCTCAATTCTCGTCTAGTTCTAGCGGGGCACAGCTAGAGCGAAATTCCGAGCGCTCCACACCTCAATTACGCAAATGCGTTGGCAACTAGCAACCAGCATCAAACAAAAGTCTCAGTCTCAGCGGAGAGGGAGGGAGCAAGCGTGTGACCTTCTCGTTTTTGAACCGCGTGCGGATGTTGCCGAGCTCCTTGTCAACGCGGAGGCGCTCCTGCTCCTTGTTGTGGCAGTTGCGTATGTCGCTGATGAAGACCGAGAGCCCCCGCATCCCCGAGAGCGCCATCTCCTCCTGCTCCGGCTACCGCCGCCGCCGCCGCCTCTAGAGAAACCCCAGATCCGCGTGCCGCCACGCGAGATCTGGTGCCCGGATCGGGGGAGCAAAACCCTACGGCGAGGCGGAATGGATCGGAGCCTCCGCGCGCGGAGGCGACGCCGGGCTGCGGAGGTCGTCGTAGGTGGGGCGGGGGGGGCTGGGGGAGGTGCGGCTGGCTGATCTGCCTGCCTGCCTGTCTACCCCGCCGGTGTTGTGTGTCTGCGTGTGCTGGATTGGGGATGCTTTTTCGCTTGTTTCTGGAAGGTTTATTGCGTCTGCCAACGAAGAGGAAAAAAATTGGCGTGCCTGGTCGGGTTGAAGTTTAAACTCGTCCACGACTAGCAGGTCTGCGTCTGCTCGGGCCTCGGCCCTCGGGCTCCAGCCCGTCCCGGGAGTAACACACCTTGTGTGTGGCCTTTGGAACAGAGGAAAGCAATAATTGTTGGTATGGAGAAAGATGGAAATTTCCTAGAAATGCAGATGCAAATAGAAAGACTAAAAAACTTAGAAATTTTAAATGAGTGACTATTTGCATAGCGTACGAAAATATAGGATTTCAATTAAGAGTTCTAAGTGGATGCTGGATGCTATTTTTTCTGTAGTTTTCCGCCAAAGCAGCCGTTAGGTACAAAATTTCTACACTGTCTACTCCACCCATGCGAACCAAATGCATAAACAGTAGTAATTTGTATAGAAATCCCAAAACAATATTTTTTCTTCATTTTTATGTGAGCCAATTGGGCCTAAACCTCTCCATCTAGCTAGAGATTTCTGCCGCTGCTTTCCAGTGGCTTGGAGGGTTTACTTATCAAGGTTCAGTTCCACGCGCTTCATTCAAAGTTTATCTCAATTATCTTTTAACGTAGCAAAACAATAAAGTGTAAGGACATATGTTTAGTGGCTGGCTAAATAGAGTTACAAAATATCTGAGATTTGTAGTTCTGCTTGGGGTAGCTGTAACTTGTTAGTCTATTTGGTTACACAAAAATGATTTTATTTTTCAAAGAAAAAAACTTAATTCTTCTTTGCAGGTTATTTATGCAATCTCCCATAGACTCCTTTTGTGGGTTATACTTCAGAGTTCAGAGTTCCAGGATATAGTTGTGGAAGCATCACGATGTTAGGAGCAGGTGATGAAAGATATCTTTAACCGGACATATGAGTGACGATCTAGTCTTGGGATTGAAAATCACTAGAGTATGCTCAGTCTTTTAGTTTTAGTTGTGTGTCTATCCTTTAGGCAGAGGCTGGAAGTTTTTTCGTTCCAAAGCCGTATATCAACTCGATGTTTTGCTCATGGAATACAATAAAATCTTCTGTTTTAAAAAAAAAAAGTTATTATGTTTTCATATGCTCGTGCAAGTACTCCCTCCGTATAGGAAATAGAAGTTGTTTTGGACAAGGTTTAGGTCAAATATTGAGAAAATATAAATCATGAATAACTTTTAAATTATTGAGTTTAGAGATGTAAAAATCATATAAATAAATTTGTCTTGAATAGCACTTTTATAAAAATATACATATACCACTTTATAACAAATATTTTCAAAAAAAAATGATCAAAGTTATACTTTAGAGACTGTGTCGCTGTCCTAGATGACTTTTAATTCCTATATGCAGCAAGTACTTTACTATAAGTGCATGCATGTGAATCCACCGATAAATAGATGAGTCTGCTAACGGCGTGTTTGGATACATGGGCTAACATTTAATCTATGTCACATCGGATATTGTGTCACTATTTTAGCCTACTAAAAATAGATTTAACTATAAAAACTAATTATACCGTCATATGGTAATCAACAAGACGAATCTATTACCAGCCAATCTGGGTCGCCCAGAGTTGCGGGGTGCAGATCAATGTGATGTGCTCCTGGGCTGGAGGGAACGTAATGCCCGGAATCCACGAAAGCCTCCCTCAGACGACTCTGACGGCGAATCTGCACTCTCTCTCGTCCACGATCTCGGCGTCCTAGATCGCTATTCCGGCGACCCTCTAGGATATGCTCCGCCGCTGATCATTCCGATCACGGCGTCCCCGCCACGCCTTCTGACTCCTAGTCGGAGGCGGCCACCCATATCGCCGGTTAGTCGTTCCGGCGTCGTCGACCACAGACTTCCCCTAGGGATTGCCGCTTAGGACCCTTGGTCGGGATCTTGATTTGTGGCTGTGTTGTTGTCTCGCAGTGCACCTTTGTTGCCCTTCAGTTCGTTCCCTATGGCGGCGGCTGGAGTTGGCGGTTCGGGGGGAGGGAAGAACCACCCAAACCCTAATGTGATGGAGTTGCTGCAGAAACTCAACCTCACTAAGGAGGAAGAGGCAGTGTTGGATTTTAGCGAGGATGAGGGGGACGACTCTGTGGGGACGAAGTGGGCACTGGTGGGCAAGGTGCTATCGCCTTCTCCAGTTCATGTCAACACAGTGAGGTCGGCGATGAAGTCGGCGTGGGGTAACCCGATTGGCCTCAAATTCCGATCGATCGGGGAGAAGGGTGATAATCTGTTCATGGTGGAATTTGGAAGCCACGTTGATTTGGAGAGGGTGCTGTCGGGATCGCCTTGGATGGTTGGCCGATACGCAGTCTTGCTGAAGGCGTACGATGAACGGATGACAATATCTGATATTGTGTTCGATCGCCTGGAGCTCTTGGCTCGTATTCTGAATCTGCCCCTCGGCTGGATGAATAATTCGAGGGGAGTGAGGGCTATGGGCCTTACCGAGGGTCGGTAGTACCGGCCTTATGGCGGTACTACCTTTAGGCCAAAAATGGCCCAACACAAAGAACATGCAATCTGCTCATGGAGGGGTCGGCACTACCGGCCTCAGGGTCGGTACTACCGACTTCAGCAACCTGAACTCCGCGCTAAAACGGCCATAACTCTTAGCTCCGAACTCCGATTTCAATGATCTTGGACATTTTGGAAAGCTTATTCAGAGGGCTACACATCCCACGTACAAAGCTAATCCAACTCACAAAGGGTTAGTATAGTTTTTCCAATCCAAGATCCATCGCTTCACTTTTTAAACCAAAGCTTTCTCCAAAACTTCTTCTCCTTTGCAAATGTGCCAACACCACCAAGTGTACACCATCATGTGCATGTGTGTTAGCATTTTCACAATCATTTTTCAAAGGATTTTTACTTGCTCTCACCCCGCCACTCGATCCTAGTAACAACGCAATGTTAGATCGCTCAAGTGGCACTAGATGACTGATATGCAAACAAGTTTGCTCCTCTTAATAGTACGACCATCTATCCTAAACTCGGTCATCAACTTCTCTATACACCTATGACCGGTGAAATGAAATGCCCTACAAATATACCTTTGCCTTGCGCATTCCATTCCATCTCCTTCGGTGTTGATGGAACACATGCACCAACCTCTCATCAAATGATATGATCCACTTCATATCATCACATGGCCTCCATGGTCCATCGATCTTGATCTCACTTGCTCTTCACCATTGCTTCGGTCCTTCGGCGCCAAGTCTTGCTTAAGCCTCCCGACACTCGGTACCAACGACTTCAAAGCCTCCAACTTGCCCTTCACCTTTGTAATCGGTCCATCAAGACAAGTCTTGCCTTGATCTTCACCATCTTAGCCACATGACTCCATGTCATGTTTCATGTGCATTAAGCTCCTCCATGATCATCATATGTGTGAGCTTCACATCAAGTCCAAGCCATTCACCTCCATGGCTCAAGTGCTCACACACATGTACCTGTGGACTAATCCCTGTGTATCTCACATAAACACAACTAGTCCACCTAAAGTTGTCACTCAATTACCAAAACCAAACTAGGACCTTTCAAGGTGTCCCAGTGGCGGCTGATCAGCTTCTATGGAGAACCGAGGCGGGAACAGAGGAAGGAGAGTTGGTATTTGTTGAGGTTTCTGAGAGCACAGTCGGCTGACCCGTGGTTGTGCTTAGGGGACTTCAATGAGGTGCTTTCTGCTGACGAGCAAATCGGGGGCAACGAGAGGGAGCAGTGGCAAGTGTCAGCGTTCCTGGACGTTGTCAATGACTGTCGTCTTGTGGATCTCGGTTTCCACGGTCTCCCGTATACATGGGATATCCGTCAGGAGGAGGGGAGGAATGTGAAGGTTCGTCTGGATAGGGCGTTGGGTGATGCAAGATTTTTGGAGGTGCTTGGGGACACGGAAGTGTACCATATGCCACTTGCAGAGCCAGATCACTGCGGCGTTCTAGTGGAGGTGAGGCAGAAAGGGCCTGATAGGAATAGGCAGGGTCACAGATGTTCGAAACTGTTTCATTATGAGAACATGTGGCAAACTCATGGAGAGTATGCAAATTTTGTGAATTGGAGCTGGGACCCGGTACCTAGTGAACAGAACTTGTCATCGGCGGTCCAGGGTCTAGAAGGGTTACAAAGGTCCTTGAAAGCTTGGGACAAAGAGGTTTTCGGTCATGTCAAAACACAAGTCAAGGATCTGCGAGCGGAGCTGGATATGGAAAGGAGTAATACCCTATACCGGGGGCCAATGGTTAGGGAAAAAGAGGTGATGGCCGAGCTTTCAGTTGTGCTGGCCAGAGAAGAAATGATGGCACGACAAAGATCAAGGATAGCTTGGCTGAGAGATGGGGATAGGAACACTGAATTTTTTCAAGCTAAGGCAAAAGCAAGAGGCCGAACCAATCGTTATTAAGTGTTTAAAGGATAGCAGTGGCCGGGTGTTCTCTGATCAAGAAGTCCTTGAAAGGTTGGCGTGTGACTTTTATCAAGATTTGTTTCAGGCCCAGGGGGAGTTGCAGCCTGACCTCGTGTGTCGCCGTGTTCCGAGGAAAGTGACCACGGATATGTGTGATCATCTGTGCAAACCCTTCTCTGAAGAAGAGGTGGAGGCAGCCTCGTTTCAGATGGCGCCAAACAAGGCACCAGGTGTTGATGGTTTCAATGCCGGTTTCTTCCAAACCCACTGGCAACTGCTGAAATTGTGCGTGCTTATGGCAGTACTGTCTTTCCTGAATGGTGGTGATTTACCGGAGGATCTGAATAAAACCCTGTTGGTTCTCATTCCGAAGGTGAGTCATCCCCAAGATTTATCGCAGTACCGACCTATATCTCTGTGTAATGTGTTGTATAAGATTTGTTCCAAGACTATGGCCAATTGTCTTCGACCAATTTTGGAGGAGGTGATATCAAAAGAACAGAGTGCTTTTGTACCTGGACGTCTCATTACAGATAACGTGCTGATTGCGTATGAATGTATTCATTATTTGAGACACAAGAAAGGGAAATCTGGTGGATGTGCGATCAAACTCGATATGGCTAAGGCCTATGATCGAGTTGAATGGAGGTTTTTGAATGTTATTATGCAGGCTATGGGGTTCCTAGAATCATGGTGCTCTCTGGTGATGAAATGTGTTATGCCGGTCTCCTTTTCTGTTCGAGTGAATGGAGTTTTCTCAGACAGTTTTCGGCCGACTAGGGGAATTCGGCAGGGTGACCCAATATCACCATATTTATTTCTTCTATGTTCAGAGGGGTTATCGTGTATGATTAAGAATGTTGGCCCTCTGTATATCTCCCAGGGAGTGCGGGTGAGCAGGTACGCGCCATGGGTCTCTCATCTTCTTTTTGCTGATGATTGTCTGATATTCACTCAAGCATCTAGAAGGGGAGCTGATCGAATGGCTGCTATTTTGGAGGACTACAACAAGGGTTCAGGTCAGTTGGTAAATAAAAGCAAGTCTGCTATTTTCTTCAGTCCCAATTGTGACCAAGACTACAAGGTAGAGGTGCAGCAAAGCTTGCAGATTTCGACAGAAGCTTTCGGAGAAAAATATTTGGGTTTGCCAACCAATGCTGAGCGGGGTTCTGCTGAGGCTTTCAATTATGTGCAAGCATGTGTAAGAGGATTTGTTGGGGGTTGGGCAAAGAAGAATCTAAGTTGTGCAGCCAGGGAGGTCCTGTTAAATCTAATGCGTACCCGATGTCCTGCTTCAAGCTTTCGCCAGTGCTATGCAGAAAACTAACGACAGCGGTATCCAACTACTAGTGGGGGAGCTCGCTCGATAATCATAAGATTCATTGGCTTCGTTGGGAGAAATTAACTCAGCCAAAAGGCCAAGGTGGTATGGGTTTCCGAGATTTCTCTCTGTTTAATCAGGCACTGTTGGGAAAGCAAGGGTGGAGGCTGATGATGCTGTTAACACCAGATTTTCACACGCGTAAGAAGATGACAGGTGGACCAGTATACGGAGATAGGCGTGTAAGGCATTCGGCAGGTATCCATGCGGTCGGCTAGTTTTCAAGGGTTCGGCAATTGCTTATGCGGTCGGCTATTCTGAGAAAGAGGATTTCCGTTGAAGCGGCGGTAGCAAGAGCCGATCGAGCAACAAGATAGCGACAATTAAGGCAATGAAGATTCCGAAGGAAGTCGAAGGCCAAAAATATTATATTTTTCCTTTAATGTTTCATAGTCGTATCCTCTTAGGACTCATTTTGTGTCTAGGGTATAAATATAGACCCTTGGCTATTGTAAAAAGAGTTCACAACCATATCAATACAAACCGGCCCCGTGCCATCTTCGAGTCTTTTGTCGTGTCGTCGAGTTCTTCGAGAGGAATCATCGATCCGTCGACCTCCGTAAGTCCCGACAACCTTGTTATCTTGTCTAGTGTCATGCGGTGGATTTAGATGTGATGCAAGTAGTCTTGTTTGTTTGCATTGATCGTGCGGCAGATCTATGTTAACAATCAAGAAGTCTTTGCTTATGTTTTGCTTATGAGTAAATACCGTGCGGCAGGCGTTTACTTGATATGTTTAGCAAAAACGAGATAGTTATCGGCTCTGCTAGATTTGGCAAGATCTAGTAGATTCATTAAGTTATTATATGTTGCATGATTTTATTAATTTTGTAACACTCTTTCTGATTGACTGCATTGCAACAGTACATTATTCAGAAGGTGCATCTCAATCTATATGTGTGCTTCCTATTGTTGTCTTGGCGATTTAATAATTAAGATGCCCTATGCTTAGCCTACATGTATGAGCTCAATTAAGATATTTTGGTGTTCAAGAATGAAGATGCTATTTTTTCCAACAACATGCTATTTAGGTTCTTAAGAATTAGCATTTGTGCTTATTTCGCACCTTTGTGTTTGTCTCTCTAATTTTCCCCACACCTAACTCGGATTTCTATTCTAGGGTTTGGGCTGTCCTTCTCCGTCTTGATCCCTAGGAGGCTAGGACCCATTGCCAGTTCCTACCTTATGCCATATGCGTAGATTTTCTTTTCATCTTCATAGTTTTGTTTATGAGGCATTGGTAACCCAAATCTGATTTTGTCCATAGTTTGTTCTTATGCTTATGATGAAATTATTCATGTTGATTTATGATCTACAACATAAGGCGATGATCAAGATCTTGAGATACTCAAAATTTTCCATCTACTATGATGGCTTCATGCTCCAAAATCTTGAACAAATGATCGATAATTCGATATTTCTGAGGCCTCTAAAATTTTTAAAGGTTTCTTTTATAATCCTCTTTGCCTATGATCTGGGGCCTGCTATGGGGCCCTTGCCTTCTAAAATCTTAGTTTAGTTTCACTTATTTTTTAATTATGTTGTTGTTTTTCCAATGTAGTGACCATCAACTACCTCAGAGAAAATGCTCACAGATCTCAAACTACTTTCCCACTGGAAAATGATTTGGAAGAAGTGCCATCATATATGTTGAGTTGTCAAAAAAAACCTCAAATCCGCTGAACCTGTGTGCATGTAGGATTACCTTGTTCATAACATGTTCTTACCAGATCTTAGTCGCAAAAAAAAACATGTTCTTACCAAAAGCAATTTCTTGGAATGTTGCGTTCACATTGACTACCACTGAAACCTCCCTGCTTTTATCGACAACTAATCTTGATGGTTTCACAATAATGAATGTTTCGTCGTAGCCTCCTCAAACAAAACAAAAGGTGATGCATGATCCATTGAAACTAATATAGTGGTAGCAATCTATACGAGGAATCATGCGACCTCTACATTGATGTGATTTTTATTATTTCACAGGTTTGTTGTGAGCAAGTAATAATTGAGAAGGACTGTTATGGTCGGGCGCACGTACAAGCGTCGTGAACGTCGGGCACGACAAAGTGGCTGAGCAGGCCAGGGTGCGTCGTGTCAGGCAGCAGCCGGTGCACACGCAGTTTGGGCGCGATCACATGCAGGGGCCATGCGCCCAGTTATCTTCAGTTTGTTAGCAAGAGATTTGAGTTTGTTAGGATCCTAAACTTTAGCGCAAGTTGTTAGCAGTAGGTTTGAGTGCTATGTAATCGAACTATGGTGATTGAATAGAGTTAGCCAGAGATAGAGTTATCTCTCTCGCTATTTGGCCGTGCCTCTCACACCTCACCACCGGGGACGCCGAACAGCAGGACGGCGTCCCAACCTCGCCGCCACCGTGTGAGATCAACTCCTCCTCCTCCCTCTCACGAGTACTACCTGCGCAGCGGTAGCGGTCGTAACAATCTGGTATCAGCCATGTCCGCTTCTCAGCCTGTGTCGACGGCCGCCATTCCGGTGGTGTCCTCCGGCGCCATCCCACCTTCCACCATCCTTCCGCACACCACAACTCCATCTTCCACGCCCGCACCCACGGCCGTGCTCAGTGCCACCGACGGGTTCGATACCCTGACCACAACGATCTATGGGTTGCAGCGCCAGATGGGTCAGCTAGCTTCCAGGCTCGCTGGTGGTGATGGTCGTGCGGGGCCGTCGTCGATCTCGCAACAGCTCCCGTTTGGTATGACCTCTTCAATCTCACAACAGTTTCCGTATGGTATGCCCGGCTACGACGACATTCCTCCCGCGCCGTCATCCGGCTCTGCCATCGTTCATACCACCGCTGCCAGCCGCCCACTGCCCATCACCCAAATCTCCTTTCCCCATTCCCCATCACCAATTCCCCCACAACCCACTCCCATTCATACCTCAACCATTGAGATGCCTGACGATATTGCCAAAGGGCCTCATGAGCTTGTCACCCATTACGACATATCCAAGCTTGTAGTGGGAGCGGCAACGGATGGACGCTATTGAAAGTATGCATGAGAATCTTGTATGCCACACTATTTCTGTGTTGCTAGGCTCCAGGTTAGCCATGATCCACCGTTGCGGCAGGCACATCTTGGCGTCGTTAGGCAAGGCCCCAAGTCTGCCACACTATTTCTCTGTGCTGCTAGGCTCCAGGTTAGCCATGATCCACCGTTGCAGCAGGCACATCTTGGCGTCGTTAGGCAAGGCCCCATAGTACTAATTACGAGATGTGTTTGGATTTTTTTGCCAGCCTATATAACATGGGAATCACTATGCCAATACAGTTGTCAAACTACCCTATTATGATCTATCCTTGTCCTTCAGCTCAGTCTAGGGACGTATTTGGTTTTCTTTCTGATTTCTTTGTTCACATTGCCATTGTCATTCCTCCGTTTATACATAGAATTATTCAGTTCAAGGAACATGGTTGCTTCGATCCTCGATCCATTTCAATTTACATGAAGCCTTAACCATACCTTGTGATTTTGTCTTCTCATATTATCCGCTTCGTGATTCATTAGACCTCCGCCTGGTATTGCCTCAGTAACCATAGAAATTTATAAATTATTGTACCTTATGCAGGTGGTAGTTGTTTCATTGCTGCGAGTAGGGGCAAGGTAACCGGGCCAATGGCGCGAGCGGCATTAAACTTTGAGCAAGTGCCAACTGTCTGATTGCGCTCCAATTTAAGCTTACTGATTTATAATTCCTGTGCACATTTATCTGTGCCGGTAAATTGACGTGTGTCAATTTCATGTGCCTCTTCCGGAGATATATAAGGGTGAGCACAATGTCCATTTTTTATATACCTTCTTACTCCCATGTCTCAGTTTAAATTGTTAGCCACCAAAATAGATGGTTAATCTACTCTCATGTCTCATTTTATATTGCTGACTAGACAAAACAAGAGTTAATCTATTGTTGTTGTTTTCTAACGAATACTAGACGAGAACCATAAAATTATCTAGGCTCAGGCACTCCTGCATATCTGTTTGTTAGATTGATATTCTTCCCAAATGCCGCTATAGAAAATGTCTCACCAACCATCTAGATATTTGAATAAGTTTCATTCCAAAGATGTTCTCTAATTCATTTCCTTTTTTGGTTGTTGAATAATTTATGGTTAAGGTCATTTTCCTTTTACCACCGACGAGTTTAGCTTTTCAAACCAATGTAATTACCCCTCTTTTTTCTCTTCTATGTACAGTGATACTGCAGTCCTGCTACAAGTTCGAGAAAAAATAGAACACTCCTTCAAAAATTGTGTGCGCATATCATTTATATGCTCACATGGTTTAGTTGTTCAGTGCTATGGTGAAATTGGTCTTCATGTGCTGAACAAGCATATAGTAAGCAAGGAAGATCGTTTGTACATAACCAAAGAGCATGGGATAGACTGTTAGATCCGATAGGATCTCTAAAGGGGAATAGATTCGGGATTTCAGTTGAACAGAATAGGAACATGTGCTTAAGATAAATAACAGTAAAGGTAAAAGCCATTAGAGTTAGGGTTTCAACCATCTCCGCCCTTGGAGCTCGATCCAGTGTCCGCCATGAGTCCCTCTGGTCCTTCCTTGCTTCGGGATGAGGTAGAGGAAGCCGGCGTGGTGAGGAGCTCCCCGCAGTAGAGGAGTGGTGCAGTCGGGGTCGAAGCAGTGGCGGTGGAGAAGGGCTTCCCATCACTTGCTGCGATCCCTAGATCGGATTAGGGTAGGACTGTAGGTGGGAGTGGCGGTTGCAGTCAATCTCGTGATCTGAGCTCCAGCCTCCCACCCTCCTTTTATTTACCGCAGAGTGACAGGGCCCCCTAACCATAGATGGGTTGGGCTCCTCCGATCAGGGAGCGGATCAAGTTCCGTGTGGGCCGTTGGGCCTACCAACGGGAGGAGATCAACAGTAACATAGACAAGCTTCAAGCTGCGTACAACTCCTTTCAGGATTTGTTTAGTTAGCTCCTGGACAGCTTGAACAGCCAGACCTCAGTCTCGCTGAACAAACCCCTCTTTCCCAAGAGGTTTATCTCATAGAAGATAATACTGCTGTTGTTAGCAAAGATGGTAGTAATGCACTGGAAACCACAAAAATAGACCAGCAAAGAGGTTTAAAAGATTAAGGTCGTATCTAAGGCAAAGAGGTTTATCTAAGACTATGCTTGCCTTAATTCTGAGATGGTAGTATCCCACAAAAATAAACCTCTTTGCTGAGATTAAGCACTCAATATTAAACCACAAAAACCTCAGTCTCGCTGAACAAACCCCTCTTTCCCAAGCATTAATTCTCTTAGATAATATTGTTGCCTTAATTCTGAGTGCTTAATCTTTTTATTGGTTGGCCAACAATAGACCAGCGCATAGTCTTAGATACTCTTAGATACTGATCAGACTAGGGATTATCCAGCCTTTAGCATGTATCAGATTAGCATACAACACAACTTTGCACTGTATGGTTTTTGCCTCCATGTGGTTTTCTTGGGGGATTCGTTAATGGATCCTTTAGGTATTTTTCTTTGTTAATTGAATGGCAGGGTTCCCATTATTTTTAGTTAAAAAAAATTCTATACTTAGCCTACTGACTCAACTCATGCCTTCTAAAACTTGGTAATTGTTTTTGTAATCTGCTATTTTCATGATTATAAGAATGTCCCAACCTTTCATCTTCTACCTGAAGAAGAATATGGAGGTAAAAAAATGCTGTAGAGTGCAAATAATATGCAGTTACATGCGCTTTATGCTTCATTTGTGGTTCATCGATTGGAATCTGGAAATTTATTATTAGCTAGCTGAGATCGGCATTATCTTACTTACATTAACAGGCTGATGGATTAGTACAGCCATAATGCAACTGATCGCGAACCAAAATGCTAACCGAGCACCATCGAGCCATCAACAGTTATTGACTATCAAATGTACAAAGCATCCACCAGCGCACATAATATATATATGCACAATCCCTGTCTCTTTGTATCGTTGAACGACATGTAATATACACATCCTGATATATATCTTCGTACCTTATTACTTATATGTTGCGATATCCAGCAAATTTTCTCTATATTCAAAAATTTCGTGTGCTCAGATGCGCACGCGGTGGCGCGCGCCTTTATACTAGTATATAGTACACACGTGAATGTACTTTGCATTCTTTTGATATAATACAAATTGGGCTTAATTAGCAACACTAATTATTTTATTCAAAAGTTCATTATGAGCCTGGTGCTCGATCATGAAAAGCCACATGTGAGAAAACATCTGGATGGGCCATGCGTAAGCTATATATATGACGAGCCCATTCTGGTTAACCAAGCCTTTGCACTAATTAATCAACTTCTTTAAGCCCAAAATATTTTATTATAGCTCATCTTGCATGTACTCCGATAATTAGTGAGCTTGATCATCCTTAGAACAAAGATCATCGTGGGCCTCCAAAGTAGTGGCGAGCCACATGTTCGTGAAATATGCGTGATGTATATACGCCATGTGGACATATTATTTATCTCGGTAATCAACCTTACAGTAGTAGCCAAAAATAATTTTAATATAATATAGAGACCACATCTTATAAAATCTCCCTTATCTCTTATGAAAATATTTCATGTTATGACATGCCAAAAATTCGTCATACACATGGAAGCCGGGAATCCAACGCAAAAGCCAAATCTCGAAACAGAAGCCCAACAGAAAAGCTACGGATGAAATAGCGCTGCAACAACGAGCATCGGACTCTGGCAGCGTGTCCGATGTGAATAGGATGGTTCAGAAACCTCACTGCATGAGCATCAGACACATGAACAATGCTATCTGAGCATCAGACGCACGAATATTCGACCATTATTTCATATGGTTATAGCTCAAATTTATTTGTCGCAATTAAAATTGTATAATTACGTTTAGCAAATTAAAATTAGCAAACGGATCTGAAAAATTATCAAAATTTCACACGAAACAATCTCTGTTGTCTATTGTCTATACAAAAAGTTTTGAAGTGAGTCCAACTCGACAGTTAATTGGGAGACTTTTCGATTTGTAAGCATCACGACAACTTGTGCAAAACTTTCTCAAATGTTTACAACCTCTACGTATGATATCCTGATAGCTTGACAAATCTCGTGATTTTCAAACTTTGTTTGCTTTTTTATAGAATTTAAAACCAAATCGGCAACAAGTTCGTGCACATGATTCATGAGCAAGATGTTCGGAATTTGATGTAACTTCCCGGATTTTAACGTTATTTGATTTGAAATAAAATGAATATAATTTTTCTATTCATTTTTTTCCATTATTCAAACCACCCGCAGTTCAAATTTTACTTATCCTAAAAAAATCAATTAAATGAAAGAAATTAAATAAATAATGTAGCAAACATATCGTGAAATTTATCAAACTTTAACATGGAGTACCACATACTATTTGAGTTGAGAACAAAATATTTGGAGGACAAAAGGAAAAAAATAGTTTGTCTAGTGCTAGAGGAAAACACTCGTCAAATCCATCCCTTAGTCATGTGTAGCAAAAAGGCACTCGGGAAATAGGTTTGTTTGCCGAGTGTTAACACCAGACACTCGGCAAACAGGTAACGATCGTTAAGAAGAACGGGCAAAGGTTTGTTGAGTGCATTTTTTCTGGTACACAACAAAAAATCGTGTTTGCCGAGTGTCCTGCTTACGGCACACAACAAAGGCATGAGTTTGCCAAGTGTATTTTTTCACCGATTGTATTAGAGGTGACACTCGGCGATAGAGTACTACAAGAAATGGTTGGTTTTTTTTGACATAACATCCATTTGTGACGCTGGTTTTTTGACGTTAATTATGACATAGTTATGTGAATTATGACATTAGTTATTTGAATTATGACATCAGTTATGTGTATTATGACAAAAGTGTAATGTCAACATAACTAATGTCAAAAATTCACATAATTGATGTCATAATTCATATAACTAATGTCATAACTCACATAACTATGTCATAATTAATGTCAAAAAACCAGCATCACAAATGAATTTTATGTCAAAAAATCAATCATTTCTTGTAGGTTGTTTGTCAAGTGTCCGATAGAATACACTCGATAAACATGTTTCATGTAGTGGTTGTAGGGTTCATGCAACAAAGGGTTAGACACATACATATAATTATAAATGGTTGGGTTGTTCAATCATTTTATAGTTACGTGACACCTTATATGTATAAAACCATTTATAAATGAACATATATGAGATAACACCGATATATTGCCCTCGTATGGTCCAATCCGACCGAGTGAAGCAAAAGAAGTAAATGGTGTGTCTAGTACTAGATGGCATGACATATACAGTAGGTAGATAGTGACACTTTTCTGCCGCCTAGGCCGGCCGTAGACTTGCTACGTAGCAGCTTTGTTATAGTAGGCCGGGTAGCTGCATGTTTCTCTCATCACTCGAGCCAATAATGCATACGTGGGGGAGCTATTGATCGATCGAACGGCACATTTCACGTTGTCTCACTTACTCCTCCTACACCGGTATTATCCATGTTTTTGTTTTTGCATTGTGCCTGTGTTGTGTCAGAGTTTGACTCCGCTGATGCTTCCGTCAGCGCGCTGACACACATCTTAATCACATTAGGATACTTCTCAAATTATTAATTACCTGCCCGGTCATCCCCAAGCAAAACCAACCACATTAGTACGTTATATATATATGTGGATGTATATAAACCATATTTGATTAGTACGTTTGTGGCCTTCGGCAACCGATAATTTGATTCGCGCGCGCCTTCGCCTCCGCCTCGACAGTGTCTGTTTTCTGGCCTAGTTCGTTGCATTGATCAACCGTCTCTGCCATTAATTAATTGTATTATACCCCACCTTGCATCCAGAAATCCGAAACCATGCTGTGATTTGCGGCGATCAAATATAGAATTAATCTCCTCCCCGGTGCAAAAGCGGCCGGCCGCGCGGCATGCATGCTGCCCTTCTGCCCATGCACACGCATGCATGCCCCCCACAGAGACGTATAGTCCCAACTCTAGAACCTGGCTGACTAGCTACAGTGTGCTGTGTGATCATATCGTCGTCATCATCGATCATTCACCTGAAGACTTATAGTTAGCAATAGCATCTCTCTCTCTCTCTCTCTCTCTCTTTGTGTGTGTGTATATATACAACAGCTACCTTAATACCTCGATCGATCGAGTAGCGCGCAGTGTGAGCAGCAGTGAGCTAATAATATCTATTTGAATGGGTGACGAGGTGCCCCCGACGCCGCCGGCACCATTGTATGTCGATGGCTGTCCGGGATGCGCCATGGACCGGAAGAAGGCCAGCAACAAGGGCATCCCTTACAAGGAGTTCTTCTTCGTCACCGTCACCACCATTGCCTCTGGTACCTGTCAGCAAAATTACCTGCCTCTGCTAACTTGTAGAACTCACTTCATCTCTATATATGGCATCCCATCATCTATGACTATTTATGCATGTATGTATACCGAGATACAAAGATTGATTAGAACTCACTTCATTTGAAATATATAACCTTCATGTGTTTATTGTTCTGACTCAATCTTTACTTCGAATATGTACTGTGTCAAGAGTTATTGCTTGGCAAGTCCTCATGCACTTTTAATTTGCTACAATATTGTGGGAATAACATAGTAGTTGATATATTAATTTTGAACTATAATATATACTAGCTCTAGCCCATGAACTCGCATCCGCCAATGATGCCGAGACCCATTTTTGTAATGACAAATATGGGTAATTATTGGCAGAGATGTTTATTAGAGTATATATTAAACTAAAGGCCAAATGTTTCTGATTTTCTTTGACAATTGCTATGGGTTCTCTCTTTTTTTCTATATATCCATCGGATGCCTCCAATTAGTAACATTAAGATGATAGGTTTAGTTTTTTTATGAACAATATCCATGATAGCATCAAGCTATAAACATTTGGTATACTAATTATGTGGAAAATATTTACCCATATATATAAGTAATGTTTCCTTACATCGATAATATGTTCTTTTTCAGCTTTGCCAATATCGTCCCTGTTTCCCTTCTTATACTTCATGGTAGGTTGATCTCACTTTAACTTTAAAACGTATTTTGACTATGAGTAAACATAGTTTCTCATTCATGTCGTTACTATCCACAAATATAGTTGTCCAGGAAGCCTGTGGGCCGGTGGCCCGGTGTTTTGGCCCGGCCCAAGCATGGCACAGCCCGGTGGCCAGCGGGCCGGGCCGGCCCGGCCCGAGGATGCGGGCTGTGCCTGGGCCGCTACCCTGGCCCATGGCACGGCCCAGGCACGGCCCGATCTTGTATGCGGCCCGGTGGTGGCCCGGTTAAACTAATATTTATTTGTGAAAATGACAATACTAATGAGTTGACAATTATATATATGTGTTGTTTAGTATTATACTATTGAATTGATTAACACTTGGTTGAAAATGATGAATTATTTAACACTTTGTGAAAATGATATAGATTTTTGAGGACTTTTTTAACTGACGGGCCATGGGCCGACACGGCACGACGGGCGGCACGGCCCGAAAAATGGCCCGTGGGCCGTGCCTTGGGCCGCTCCCGTGGCCCGTGGCGGCACGGCCCGTTTGGCCCGATGGCACGTGGCGGCCCGACCCTCACCGGCACGGCATGGCACGACGTCGGGCCGGGCCGGCCCGGCACGACCCGTTGGACAACTATATCCACAAATTACATAGACCTAGGGGCTAGAGGCGGTAATTCAAACATGTGTCCCACATTCCGATCCGTTCTATTGGTTCACACAATATTAAATCAAGCTATTTGTGCATATATGGCAGAGAATCCAATAATCTTCCTTTTTTTCATCTGAATCTAAATGCAAAACATCTTTCAATAATTCAGAGTAAAAATATGTAACCTAAGTGGTGCTTCTCTTCATGATACAACAATATATAGATCGAAGATCTGCACGTGGCCAAAAGAGAACAGATATTGGACTCTACGCTGGTTTCTCGGTAAGAGGGTTACAGCTCTCTGAGTCATTCACTTGTAAAAAATAACTAAGTGTGATGCTACTGTACCTGTTTCATCATTCACATGTATAAAAAACTAAAACATATAGTTCCATGAACTAAACGGCTACTGTACATACGTTTGTATTCCATAGGTGCATCTTACTTTATTGGTCGATTTTTGGCCTCGCTCTTCTGGGGGTGTAGTGGCTGATCGTATCGGAAGAAAGCAATTATTCTATTTTTCAGTCGCTTCAGTGTGAGTACAATTTTAATTCTTAGATATGGCTTCATTCAGCTTTCTTACGATAAACTCGTAATGCAATGCAAAAGGTTTTTCTTCTGTCTTGAACGTTTTTCAGGGTCATATTCAACACTCTATTTGGATTAAGTGTAAAATATTGGATGGCAATTAACCACAAGATTGCTTCTAGGTGCTCTCAATGGCATGCTGCACCGATAAAGGTACCTTAGGATGCAAAATGGCATCATTTATGGCATGGCAACTAGTTTCAATTCTATAAATATGCTTCTTGTTATGACTCTCACTTTTTTGCAGGCTTACTCAATCGAGATTTGTCGACCGGAACATCATGCTCTTGGGTTATCAATTGTATGTAAATACAATCCGGCCGTGGTACTTTTAATATATTTGTGTGCATATATATGACAAGCAACAGTTCCATTCATCATTGCTCTTTTTGAGCTTAATAATACTGAATACAGGTAAGCACTGCTTGGGGCTTAGGTCTTATTGTTGGCCCATCCATTGGAGGCTACTTGGCACAGGTAGTATATATATACAAATAATTCATTTTTTAGGTTGTCTGAGTCACCCATTCATCTCTGGTCTCTACTTTTACTACAATATATATACCAATAAAATATAGACAACTATACTATTATAAAATTATTTTTTAAGACAAATCTAATCGTACAAAATCCACTCAACATGTGAAACTTTGGAATGCTTATTTGACTAAGGGCAACCCTTAAACATTACTTGTTTGTAACTAGAGGGAGTAATATTTATTTTGAGGTTCCATTTGTTAGAATGTGACCAATTTTCACCTTTTGTTCTCTTCTGCATGTCAGCCTGCACAGCAATACCCAAACATATTCTCTGAGAAATCAATTTTTGGGAGGTACACCAGTTTGGTAACAAATCAATTAAGATTTTTTACAAATTCATGCCAAATTCATGGATCTGACTCTATTTGCTTTTCGAAGGTTCCCATATCTCCTGCCATGCCTAAGTATTTCCATTTTTTCTGCTGTCGTTCTAGTAAGCAGCATATGGTTACCGGTATGTGTGATACATGCTCCCATATTCTTTGAATAACAAGTCATTTCAATCACTTGCATATTTATTTTCTATAATCTAAAGAAGTGTGTGTTCATTTTCTATAATCTAAAGAAGTGTTTGTTCCCTTTGGGATGGATGAACAAGTGTTGGCAAATAATGTAATAATAGATCGAACATGAGACAGACTGTTACGTGGAAAACTCTTGCGGGAATAAACCATGGACGCCAACCGGCGATCTTCACTATATGAGGAGAGTTTACATAATGTAGGAAATACAACGAGTCATCATAACTCTTCCCGTGCAGCTTACAAAATGTATTTATAGTGTATTTATAGGACGGACTGACTATTGTCAAATACGGAAATAAATCCACTAAATATATAACCCGGACCGTGGGCCTCCAGACGTCCCCGCAGGACTCACATTAGAACTCAGATCATACACGAACAAAATCCACCTTGAGACGAATTCCATCTTGTAGCGAATGAAGTATCATCAATCAACTCACTTCAATAATAAATAATCACTGACGCCAAAAGTCACTAGGACTTAAACTGTAATACCAACTAAGTTTGAGCATACTCCCGAAACTGGCTTTGTCAACATATTAGCGGGATTATCATGAGTATTAATCTTGCACACCTTAACATCGCCTTTAGCAATAACACCTCGAATGAAATGATATCTCACATCAATATGCTTAGTCCTTTTCATAAAACATCTCATCATTAGTCAGACAAATAGCACTCTAGCTTTCACAATGTATAGTAGCAAGAAGTAACCCCGCAAAATTCAGAGTATAAACCTCTCAGCCAAATGTCTTCTTTACAAGCTTCAGAAATAGTCATATACAGCTTCTATAGTAGATAGAGCAACAGTAGCCTGCAAACTTGCTTTCTAGCTAACAGCACAACCACCAATGGTGAAAACATAATCAGTGAGAGACCTTCTCTTATCCAAATCACCAGTATAATCAGAATCAACATAACCAATAACTCCATCTTTAGATTTCCCAAATTGCAAATATACATTAGATGTACCTCGCAAATATTTGAAAATTCATTGAACAACTCTCCAATGCTCTTTACTAGAATTAGCCATGAATCTACTAACAACACTCAATGTATGAGATAAATCAGGACGAGAACAAACCATGGCATACATAAGAGAACTAACTGCACTAGAATATGAAACTTTAGACATGTACTCAATATCATCATCTGACTCTAGACATAAAGCTGAGGATCATCTGAAATGTGAAGCTAAAGGAGTACTAACTGGTTTTGCATCATGCATATTGAAACGATGAAGAACCTTTTCAATATACCTTGCTGACTGAGGTATAGCTTGCCAGATTTTATATAAACAATTTCCATACCAAGAATTTTCTTAGCTGCACCTAAGTGAAGGGTCGAGATGGCGGACTAAAGGGGGGTGAATAGTCCTTTTTAAAATTAAACATACCGGCTAACGAAGCAAATGTGGAATTAAAACTATCGGTCTAGCCAACTACACCCCTCTACTTATACTCTATGACACCTTACAAAAGATCCTAAACAAAGCAAATAAGGTGTCGGGCTAGCTAAAGCTCACCTAATCAATCAAGCTTGCAAGGTCACACAAACCTATGCAACTAGTACTCTAATCAAACCGGGGAGCTCCTAACAATCTAGTGATGCAAGCCACAAAGCCTAAGCTCACTAGCAATGCTCAATAACAAGGCTACACAAGCCAAATTAGAGAGCTCAACTTAGCTACACAAACTAAGCAACTAAACACTAGCACAAGTATGAGTATGGAAACACAAGCTAGTGAAAAGAAGAACACAGTCGGTACTACCGGGTGTTTGGGTCGATACTACCGGGTGTTGTACACCGGTACTACCGACTCATTCAAACGGTACTATCGACCACCTGCAGAAAGCTATGAAATCGAAGTGGGTGTGATGCGATTTCAGATGTAGTAATTACCCCACTTCCCTAAGTGTTGTAGATGAAGATTGTAGCTTTCCCAAGTCTTGGTTCCTTGCCAAAAGGTAGATCGAGTCTTCCCAACCTAAGAAAGAGTGAAGGATGGAGGAACAACACGAAGAACACAAGAACAAGCGTAATATGCAAGGAAACAAGAACAACAAGAGAAGGGACACAAGATATTATCTCGAGGTTCACTTCGTTGCCACCAAGCTAGTCCCCGTCGAGGCAAGCCCAAGGTTGCCGCCGATCCTCTTGCTAGTGGTAACCCTAAGTCACACTCTCCACGATGAAGTGCTCACCAAGAGCTCTAGCTTTCGATCCGGCCGGACCACTTGGCGCTCTTCACGCCTCTCTCCACTAGAGTTGCTCTTCGCGATCTCCCGCGGGGCGAGCACAATGCCCCTCACAAAGCTTTCTCCGGAGCCACGCACAATCTTCTTGCGAGCTTCACGATGGAGACAACCACCAATCCATCTAGGAGGTGGCAACCTCCAAGAGTAATAAGCACCACTGGCTTGCAACTCGAACACTTAGTGCCAACTCTTGCAATCTCTCATGCACCGCACCAGAATCGCTCTCTCACACAATCGGATGAACACTATCAAGCATATGTGAGTTAGAGGGCTCTCAAGCACTCCCAACCATGGACACAAAGTCCCTAGGGTGCTCAACCTTTCCCAAGGGCCGGCCACCCCTCTATTTATAGAGGTGAGCCACCAACTAGTCGTTATCCCCTTTTCCCGCTCACACGACTACAGTCGGCTACACGGTAAGGATTAGTACAGAATTCCAATCCAAGACCCATCCAAGAGTTTGGAACACACCGAAAAGCCACCTTCTCTTCTCCGAGTTGATCCAAATCAACTCCAACACCTTCTTCTTTGCAAATGTGCCAACACCACCAAGTATACACCATCATGTGCATGTGTGTTAGCATTTTCACAATCATTTTTCAAAGGATTAGCATTTGCATTCACCACGCCACTTGATCCTAGTAGCAACACAATGTTAGATCGCTCAAGTGGCACTAGATGACCGATATGCAAACAAGTTTGCTCCTCTTGATGGTACGACCATCTATCTTAAACTCGGTCATCAACTTCTCTACACACCCTATGACCGGTGAAATGAAATGCCCTACAAATATACCTTTGCCTTGCGCATTCCATTCCATCTCCTCCATTGTTGATGCAACACATGCACCAACCTAGATCAAATGATATGATCAACTTCATATCATCACATGGCCTCCATGGTCCATCGATCTTGACCTCACTTGCTCTTCACCATTGCTTCGGTCCTTCGTCGCCAAGTCTTTGCTCAAGCCTCCCGACATTTGGTACCAACGACTTCAAAGCCTCCAACTTGCACTTCACCTTCACAATCGGTCCATCAAGCCAAGTGTTGCCTTGATCTTCTCCATCTTAGCCACATGACCACATGTCATGTCACATATGCAATAAGCTCCTTCATGATCATCACATGTGTGAGCTTTACATCAAGTCCAAGCCATTCACCTCCATGGCTCAAGTGCTCACACACATGTACCTATGGACTAATCCTTGTGTATCTCACATAAACACAATTAGTCCACCTAAGGTTGTCACTCAAATTACCAAAACCAAACTAGGACCTTTCACTAAGTCCTTCATCTCAAATTCTATACTCAATTGTGCCTTCAATTTAACTATTTGTGATTTTTCTTTAGTAGCAATCAACATATCATCAACGTAAAGAAGCAAATAAATAGCTGAACCATTAACAATCTTCAATAAAAAACATAACTATCATAATCAAACCGCTTAAAACCATAAGAAACCATAACAAGTAAACAAATTTCTTGTACCATTACCTTGGAGATTGTTTCAACCCATAAAAAGGCTTCTTTAGTCTGCAGACAAAGTTTTCTTGTCCAGGAATAACAAAAGCTTCAGGTTGGTTCATATAAATGTCTTCTTCCAACTCCCCATGTAAGAATGTAGTTTTAACATCTAGTTGCTCAAATTCATAATCATGCATGGCAACAATACTAAGAAAAATGTGAATAGAACTATGCTTAACAACTTGGGAAAAGACATCATTATAATCAATACCTAGAATCTAGCTATAACCTTTGTCAACCGACCTTGTTTTATACCTTGTTGTCTCACTTGAAGAAATACCCTCCTTTTGAAAATCCATTTGCAATAGACAAACCTTTATTCTTAGACAATTTTACTAAATTCCAAGTACCATTCTTTTCAAGTGACTCCATCTCATCCTGGATAACAGTCATCCAATTGTTGCAATTAGTAGAAGTCATAGCCTTAGATTATTAGAAGGTTTTGAATTACCTTCAATCTCTTCTGCAACACTCATAGCATAAGCAACGTTGCATTCTTTATTATACCTTTTAATTGGTTTGGGTTGTCTTTTGTCCTAACAGTAGCAATAGAATGTTGTGGAGGATACATAACTAGAGAAGAATGCTTAACAATTGGAGAAATTTCAGCAATATGTGCATCTTGTACAACAACATTATCAACATCTAGAGTATCAATTAAGTGCTCCACCTGAACCTTTTTTTTCTCTCCCTCAATAGGAGCATCAACAGATAGGTTGTCATAAAATATCACAGATTCATTGAAGATAACATTCCTACTAAGCACAACCTTTTGAGTTTGGGGATTCCACAATATAACCTTTATCACCAGGTTGATAACCAAGAAATATGCATTTAGCAGCTCTAGGCTCCAATTTACCATTATCAACATGAGAATAGGTAGTACAACCAAAAAATCTCAATTGCAAATAATTAGCTGGAGATCCAGACCATACCTAAATTGAAGTTTTCTTACCAAGAGAAATGCAGGGTGATCGATTAATAAGATAGGAAGCAGTGGAAACAGCTTCAGCCAAAAAACGCCTATTCAAACCTGATGATTAGATAACATGCAACGAGCCTTAGAGATGATAGTTTTGTTCCAACGCTCAGCTACACCATTCTGTTGAGGCGTATAAGGAATAGTGTAGTGCCTAACAATGCCTTGAGACTTGCAATATGCTTTAAACTCATTTGAACAGAATTCCATCCCATTATCATCAGTGTGAAGCTTTTTAACCTTCTTCTCCAATTTGATTTTTCAATCATAACCTTCCACTCTTTAAATGTTGAAAATGCTTCTGGTTTATGCTTTAAGAAATAAGGCCATACCTTATGAGAATAATCATTAATGATTGTCAACATATAACGAGACCCACCAATAGAAAGCTTGCGAGATGGTCCCCATAAATCAGAATGCACATAATCAAGAATACCTTTACTTTTATAGGTAGAGGTATTGAAAGACACTCTCTTGTGTTTGCCAAACACACAATGCTCACAAAACTTTAGTTACTGATGCTATGTTCATCAAGAACTTCTCTCTTGCACAATTCATGCAGGCCTTGCTCACTCATATGTCCAAGACACTTATGCCAAAGATCAGTAGCATCTGAATTAGATGAATTGGAAATTATAGTGGCATCACCTATAATTGTAGTACCATGAAGATGGTACAAATTTAGAGATTTCAATTCACCTTTCATCACAATAAGAGAACCTTTTGACACCTTTAAAATTCCATCTCCACCGGAGTACTTGTACCCTTTAGCATCAAGAGTACTCAGAGAAATAAGATTCCTGCTCGTGCTTGGAATAAGCCTCACGTCAGTCAAAGTTCTGACAATGTCGTCATGCATCTTAATTTGAATGGATCCAAGGCAATAATATCACACAGACTGTCATCACCCAATGTAACAGAACCTCCACCTTGTAGAGAGTCATAGGTGACAAACCAATCTCTATTAATGGACATATGAAATGAAGCAGCGAAATTAAGAATCCATTCATCACCAGTATTTGCACATCCAGCAAAAGCAACAAGCATATCACCAGAAGAATTATCTGCCTTTGAAGCAGCAGGAGAACATTACCTTCATCATTGGACTTACCATTTTCTCTATATGTGTCAGCTCTCTTCTCTTTATTCTTCAATTTATAACACTCGGTGATAAAGTGATTGTACTTATTGCAATATTTGCAAAATTTATCTCCCTTGCTTCGAGATTTTGATCGGCCTTTATAACCATTAGAACTTTTGCCTCTATTTCCATTATTTGATTTATTTTTTGTCCTCCCATGAACAAAAAATGCTTCTCCAATGGAAGCAGAACCTTCAGAAGACACCATCAATTTTATCTTTTCCTTGGCATGTAACGCCTCAGAAACCTCATCAAGCATTAAAGTATCATGACTATATAACAACGTATCTCTGAAGTTTGCAAAAGAACTAGGCAAACGACACAAAGAATAAGACCCAAATCTTCATCATTATAATCTACCACCATAGCTTGTAGATCAGAAATGATCTCCTCGAAGACCGTGAGATGGTTAAGCACAGAGCCACCCTCTTGCAACTTGTGCGTATATAACTTCATCTACATATACATCTTGCTTGTCAAATCGTTAGACATGCAAATTGACTCTAACTTGAGCCATAGAGCAGCTGTGGTTTTCTCCTGCAGATAATCTTGCAAAATATTCTTTGAAAGATAAAGTTGAATTGGGACAAGGCCTTACGATCTTTTCTCTTCTCCTCATCGGTCCAAGATTTAAAATTCTTGTTACCGAATTTATCAAGAGCATCATCCACATCAGGTTGTATAAGAATAGCCCTCATCTTGCCAAAGAGTGAATTTTGTGTCGCAATCTAGTTGAGCAATATGATACTTGACTGAAGACATGATGAAAAATAATAGCAATAACCAGAAGAAAATAATCTTCAGAAAAAAAAACTGGTACGCTTCGTGTGCATGAAATAAATAAACTTGCAACATGGTACACTATTTCTGTACAACCAACAATAAAATAAACACCTTCTGGTAGCCTTCCTTGGTGCATGTAGTAAAACTCCACAAAAAAATTGGTTTTTCAACTCACTGAGTAACAGGCAAGCCGATTGGTGTGCTCCCTCGAATAGCATGTACAACAAAATTTCTTTGATCAGGACAACTCTTCTCGTTTAGCGTGCACTTGAATGGACACAACCCGCGAATGTATTCGCAAAGGACAACACGGATTTCTCCTTAGCGGACACAACAACAGCAAATTGATTTTTCGCCTCCTTCCGCCGCACAAGGTGCAACTTTTGAGATGACAAAGAGGACAACAAACCAAGACCGACCGCTCGGTTTCGATCGATTGAACTCCGTCTTGGACTGAACAACGAGTCGCTGCTATCACAAAATGGAAGAAATTGATGACCCAAGAAATGATCTCGATCTGCGGTGGCCAATGACCGGAATAAAACCTTTTTTTAATCTCGTGTCTGGCTCTGATACCACTCGTCAGAGCATCCACCAGACCTCCCCGCCGGCAAGCCTTCACAACCCAACTCATGTGTTTAATCTTTACATCTGCTCAGCTTTGCCGAGGCACAATTAGCAAGGAACTTAAATTTAATAGAATTAACTTTAGATTTAATGTCGCCCCGTAGCGTTAGCACGAACAATATACTAGTTTGACTAATGCTTCCTTGGCCCTCGTGCGATCCTTCCTTACCATCTCACTACACGTAGTGGTGGTATAAAAATCATTTCTTTTACCCTATCCATAGAAGTTATTTGTAATGGTGGTTCTCTTAAGCATACCACATAAAAGAATCATTTTCAGAGACGATCGGCACTTAAGCAACCATGCTTCTGGAAATCGTTTATGAAAATTATGTTTTTAAACAGAGCTGAGAACTTTTAACGAATATTTGCACCCGTAAATAACTTCAAATGAAAACATTTTCAGCTATGAACTTTTATATCTCATTGAGATCTATAATTTTGAAATAACGTTTATCCTCATCCAACTTAATATAAAAAATTATCAAATTTATACTCGTGCACTTTTTAATCAGTTTTTTAAAAATTGATCTAAGAACTTTTCATGAGTACTCCGGTACCTAAATGATTTCAAATGAAAATATTTTTAACTATAAAGTTGTAGATCTCATTGAGTCCTACAATATCTATATAGTATTTATCTTCATATGATTTAATATGGAAAAAGTTACCATAACTATATATGTGTCATTTTAAATTGTTGTTTATAAATAGATCTAAGAACTTTTAACAAATATTTGGGAACGTAATTGTTTTCAAATGAAAAAGTTTTCAACTATACATCTCTTCTACCTCTATAATTTTATATATCACTGATTTAATATAAAAATTATGAATATTATATAGTGTAATTTGGATCATATTTCTAGCGTCACTTGCCTTAAGCAACCACAACTAGAAATTAATCTCCAGTGGCAATAGTTTTATGTCAATTGCCTCTAAACTAGGCTATTTGTATTGGCAGTTGACATAATAAGCTACTGCCCGTAAAAATATCTATTTATATATTGATATTAGCTTAAATCAAATAAAATAGGAGCATTTGTACCCACTAGGGGTGTCCTTGGGCCCGTACGGGCCGTGCGACTGAACTGGACCCTCAAAAATCATGGCCCAAGATTTACTAAGTATCATAAATATACTTAATACTTTTATGTTTTGTTTTAATTAAAATATCAGCAAAATCTATCTTATTTGGCCTAAAAATATGGCCTGCTAGAGCACCCACCCGTCACCACGATCGTGACTTCCAAAGGCCAGCGAAAGTCTAGAGTGCCACGGATTATTCCAATTTTTTTATTATGTAATCCTCTGTATTCTATACGGACTTCCTATTCCCAGAGCGTCCTTGGACCCGTGTGAGCTGTGCGATTGAGGCGGGCCCCCAAAATCATGGGCCCCCAGATTTACTAAGTATCATAAGTATACTTAATAATTTTAGTCTTTGTTTTAATTAAATATCGGCAAAATCTATCTTATTTCGCCTAAAAATATGGCCTGCTGGAGCACCCACCAGTCACCACGATCGTGACTTCCAAAGGCCAGCGAAAGTCTAGATGCCATAGATGATTCTAATTTTTTTATTACGTAACCCTCCGTATCCTATACAGACTTCTTGTTCCTCGCCCTCGTGGTTGCTGATCATCATTATTCGTTGTTCGACTTTGAGACCTAGATGCATAAGATTTAGATCGGAGACGGAGATCACCTGGTAAATTCGATGCCCAGCCCCTATTTTATTTAGTTGATCTTTTGTGCATTACCTTTGTTCACAAATTGATCTAGCGTAATTGTTCCAGCTTGCAAGTCATGAGTTCTTCAAATCGGATTAGAAAATATGAATCGGGAAACAAAAAGGAAAGAATTGACGAAAAGTAATATATTGATATTTTTATTATTTGCTTGTTTTGACACTAGATATTAGGTCTTCGCTTAGTTTTCCAACTGAGACTCATATTTTCCAGGGACGAGCCTAGTACCCACCTGCGATCTTGTTATAGAGACCACCGCTAGAATTATTGAATTTCTGTTAGCGTTTCTTGCCTATATGCACTATATTGTCATCTACTTTTGTGTATTGCGAGTGAAAAAATATGTGTCATCAGTGAAAACCATTTCTATACTAGTTTTGTGCTAATTTTGTGTGGGATCAATGAATTACTAAGTTGTGATTGAGAAGAAACCATATTATTCGATATTTGTTAATAGGAGACACTTCATAAGCACAAGATCATAGACAATGAAGTAGAAATATACGGAGATTCAAGGACTCCGCAAACAGAAGATATATATCCAGAAAAGAGTCTATATAAGAACTGGCCATTAATGTCATCCATCATTGTGTATTGTGTTTTCACACGCTTCATGACACTGCATACACTGAGGTAATTATTTTAATATATATATATATATATATTGACTTACCCTGAATCTTGCATATGGATCAATCCAACAAAAAAGAATCCCCTTTGCATCTTTGTTGCAATTTTAAAACAGATACTTTCCTTGTGGACCATAAGTAACAGAAAGTATGGTGGGCTAAGCTTTTCTTCTAAGGAAATTGGTCAAGTTCTTGCAATTGCAGGTATGTTCTTTTAAGACGTAAATAATTCTATACTACAACAAACTGCTAGGAGACGTTGTTTACTACTCCCTTTATTCCAAACTGAAAGTCATTCTACTTTTCTAGTACATAGCTTTTGCCATGTATCTAGGTATACACTATGTCTAGGCTTTTACTATGTATCTCTAAAGGTCAAAACGGCTTACAGTTTAGAATGCAAGAAATTTTATTTTGCTAATCCTTGGATATAATTAATTTCACATTTATTTGTCCTATAGGTGCTGGACTTATTGTGTATCAAATATTCATCTATAGACCGGTCCACAAATATCTCGGAAGTGTAAATTCATGCCGTGTTGCATCAGTAGGTGCCTAATAACTTGAAAATAGAAAAGTGCACCACTCCTAACCACTAACTATTGTCTTTCTTAATGTGTAAATTGTAGGCCCTTTCCATACCACTTATCGCTGCTTTTCCCTTCATGACACACCTGTCAGGATTAAAACTTGAACTAGCTCTTTATTTGCTACTATTTTGAAAGCTGCTCTTGGGGTAAGTTCCGACACATTCTCCGTATTCTGCCAACAGTACCTGTTTATAACTTTATACTTGAGCACAAATAAATAAAGACTTACATGTGTTCTTCAAATCATTAGTTGGTCATTCAAAATGCTTTGAACTCATTTTTCTACGGTTATGAAAAAAAATAGAATCTATACTATATCTTAATCTTTAATTTGTTGCAATATCATCTTTTGTTAACGTTCCACTTTTGACAAATGTGAACAGATAACTATCCTGACATGCACTTCACTTCTGCAGAACTATGCTGTGGCAAGTATCATATATGTTGATTTAGAGTTTTTATGTTTCAAATGCTACAAATTTTAGCTAACTCATTGGCCTCCAAAAACAGCCACAACATCAAAGAGGTGCCGCAAATGGCATAGCAGCAACTGCAATGTCCTTCTTTAAGGCTATTGGTCCAGCAGGAGCAGGAGCTCTGTGAGTATTGTCCCCACATCTCAAACATCCAGATTTTCTTTGATTACAGATTCATCAAATTGATCGATACATGTCATATTTAAGTGTGTTAGTACCTTGTTTGTATAATACTACCATATATAAGTTCATGTTAGGTCCACCAGGTTCCTATGCACCATGCATTAAAATTGATTAAAAAATCTGATTGATGAGTTTTATCAATGTAGATTCTCATGGACCCAAAACGCCAAGATGCTGCCTTCTTTCCAGGTATTTTTAAGTTACATTTCTTTTTTTAGGCACCAAACATCGGTACCTGTATTTTTCATTAATACGTTTTGATCCTGGGCATAGCACCAACTATGTTTTATGTCTGTGTTTCTGAATGCTAAGAGAACATTTGATTCATTAATTATGCAGGGGATCACATGTTGTTCTTCATTCTGAATGTGATCCAATGTATTGGGCTCGTGCTGACCATGAAGCCATTCCTAGTAGTGCCGAAACACTATAAGTGATAGCTGCTCGAACCCAAGCAATGGAATAATGGTGGATTAGCAAAACACAAATGTGCAAAGAAAATATATTGTTTGAGTGGCATACACAACATAATTATGTAAAGCAAAGCTTATATGTGTCAAGGAAAAATAGCTATAATGATTTGTGTGACAAATCTTTACATCTCCTTATATTATAAAGTTCTAATTTGAGACCACATTTTATGTTTGATACATGGTACCCAACTTTAATTGCTTCAATTATTCAAACATTGGTTTGAGTATGAATGATAAAAATTTAAAGTAGGGAGTTTAGTCATACAGCTTGTCAAAGTCAAGTGGCAGTACTATACCCGTGATTGGGGCCTCAAAGCAACAAACCATGTTTGGAAGAAGGTAGCGATCATTTTACAGTAAATTTTCTTTAATAGAAATAAGTTTCTTGGTACTCCCGCTTGTACGTCTCGAAAAGTCTGGTGTTGACCTGAATGGTTCCCCTCATGATAGCTTTGAATCTTCACCCAGATCTCTCGAGCGATCTCAAGCTCGAAAACACGTTCAAGCTCGAGAGGGGAGATATTGACCAAAAGCACATTACGGGCCTTGGCATCCACGTTGTGCTGGTCAATCTGGATCTGACCCACATGAGCCACTAGGACCTCGTAATTCGCGTCCTCACAAATCTCCCAAACGGAAGAGTTGATGTTGTTGAGATATGAACGCATCTGAATCTTCCAATATGGGTAGTTTGTCCGATCAAAAAACGGTGGCTTGCCTGAACCACGCTCCATGTTGTCTTCGTGGATCTGGAACCGATTAAGGTGGAAAGATCCTTAACTCGCTCTGATATCAACTGAAGGAGTTCTGTCAGTGTCCGATGCCTAGGGACCTGGCGCGTCCGATATGAACCGAATGGTTCTGGAACCTTACTGTATCATCATCGGACTCATAAATAGTGTGCATCCGATGCCAGCGTCTGATGCTTGCTTGAAAATATTATTTCAAATATTATTTATTGTCTAGGTTTTATGCAACATACCAAATGCAATAAATTAAATCATATTGCCTATTTCAAAATGATGCAAATTTTGGAGTGTTACAGTTGTTCTTCGCGTTTTGCTTTTTGTCTCAATTTTCCTGTCGCTCAATCTCCTCCCTCTACGTTGCTAAAAGGATCATGACGCCTAAGAAGGTGGTGAATTAGGCAACTTAAAACTTTTACTCTAACTAAGACCTCTATTTTCCACCTAGTCAAAACCTATACAAGAAAGTAAACTATCTAATGTGCAACTAAGGTTTTGCTAGGTGTGTTGCTATCTCTACCGCAAAAGAGTTTTGCAACCTATGATCCAAACCTATCAACTAGCCTATCAACTAAGCTAGGAAAGGTAAAGCACACAACAAAGGAAGCAAGTAAATGCGGAAGCTAAAGAGAGTGGTAGAGATGCAAACTCCCATCGCGACTCTGGTATTTTTACCGAGGTATCGAGAAGCACGCAAGCTTCCCCCTAGTCCTCGTTGGAGCCCCTCGCAAGGAATCCCTCGCAAGGGCCAAGCTCCCGGTCAGGTAACTCTGTGGATAGCTCCGGTCCTTCTCCACGCGCAAGTGGGTCTCCAGTTGTCGGTGTTTTTACCCTGGGGGTATGACGCCAACTAGTAATTATGATCGCGTGCTCTCTTCCTGGATGGTGATGCAAGATGACACAAGGATTTATCCTGGTTCGGGCAAAGAAGGCCCTACGTCCAGCGGGGGAGGAGGTTCTTGTATTACTTGCACCTAAGTGCTTGTACAGGGGCAATACAAGCTCAATGAGCGTGGACCGGAGTCCGAACTCGAGTGTGTGTGTGGACTCGTGTCGCGCAAGCCCGTGCGTAACTGTGTGCTCGTGTTCTGTTTTCGTCGGCCCGTGGACGCCTGCGCGTGAAGGGCCCTGTGTCCTCTTTTATAGACCAAGAGGAGGCCAGGTTTACAGGAGAACATGTACGACGCCCAATACGATGACGAGTAGGAATGCTGTCTTGTCGAGGTCACTGGAGCTGACGTGGGGGTTGCTGTTGAGGTGTCCTTGAAGCGTGGCTTCCATCCCGGGCGTGGACGTGGAGGCGTGGCGACGTTGAGGCCGTGCAGCGCCCATTCCGGCTCGTACAGGACGTGGCAGAGTCCCTCCGGGTCTTGGGGTACCTGTCCTCCAATAGCATGAAAGCGGTCAGGGCTCGAGGGGCGCAGGGCCGGCCTCGAGGTGGTGCCTACGGGGGGCTCGAGTCCCCGCAGGTATGGGCAAGTCCCGGGAAACCCGATCGCACAGCGGGTAGCCAGGCCTCCAGTCGTGACTCGAGTGTGCAGGGTATGACCGAACAGTGCTGTACTGGTGCCTTTTTGCCCATGCTTGTGGTGAAAAAGGAGATTTGACTCTGCCCTGGTTCACTGTGGCACACGTCAGGTTCCAGAGGACATGACCGGAGTAGGTGAACGCATTAAATGCGTAGTATGGGATTGGCATCCGATGCCTGGTGCTGCTCGAGGGTGGCATGATGTGTCTCGAGGGATAGGTTACCGTACTAGCGAGGCTCGAGGTCCCCGCGTGGGGTCTCGAGGAGCGGTGCAGGGCTCGAGGCCTATGTGCCGGGGCTCGAGGGGTAGGCTGTCATGAGGCGGATAGTAAGGCTTCGGCGGCCCTGGGCTCCCTAGTGATGGGCCGGCGTTGTAGGCCTCGAGGGGTTGGCTTTTTAGAAGGTCAGACTTGTTAGGTTTTTATTAATTGGTGGTTCTAGGTTTAAACTATTTGTTTTGCGTTGATTGGGGGTACCCCTCCTATGGTCCCCCGACAGTAGCCCTCGAGCCCTTGTTTGAGTGCTGGCACTCGAGCAGGGGCTCTCTACCGGGATCTAGAGGTTACTAACTGGTTCTCGAGGGATTGGTTGTTTCGATTCCGTGGGTGTCGCGCGAGCGACACCCGCGGGTGTAGCCCCCGAGGCCACGGGGGAGTGGTTAGGACTCCCTCGTGGGCTGTTTTGCGAGTGTGAGTGTTAGTTGTGTTTTTTTAGGTTCGAGAGTGTCGAGCCCCTGAGTTTTTCGACCCTCTTTCGTTGAGGGGTGCCAGGCTGAACTGGCCGGCCGGCTCTTCGAGCTGTCCGGCACGCCAGTTGCCCTGGCTTGTCATCCCGCGAGTCCTTTCGATCGGATGCGAGGGGGGATGCCTCGTACTACCACGAGCGGGCGAGTATCGAGGTTCCCGGTGAGCTGGTAACAGGGAATCCAAGTGAGACCTCGTGCCCCGTTCGATAGGGTCGACTGAAGCCCGGAGGCGATCTCATAAAGCGTGGGCGCTCGGTCTGCAGGAGTGCCGGGTCCATTCGATAGGACCCGGTGGCTCGATGTCTCCCTCCGAGGGGATCTCACTGCATGTCGTGCGCCCCGCCTTGGATACACGTGAGGGTCCTCGAGGGCTTGGCCCTCGAGCGATGCTGCGAGTGGCGCCCCTTGGTGTCCCTAACTCGGGTGCTCGAAGCCGGCTGTCGAACCCTCTTCGAGGGCCAGCCTTCGCTGCTTGGAGGCTTGGAAGGGCCGGGCCCGTTTTTTACCTTCGTGAAGAAGCCTCCATCGTCTGGGAATTCTTCTGCCCGTTGGCGCGCGCCTTTTTAGGCAGAAACTGTCAGGGAGGGCGACGGACGCGAAGTTGGAGCGGCGGTCGTGGTGGGCCCAGGTAGCAGAGCAATGGGAGTTGTCGCGTGTACCTGTCAACCCGCTCGAGATTCGGTAGGTTGGCGCATTAAATGCGTGCGGTTACCTTTTTCCCCGTCGTGGGAGACCCCGCCCGTCGAGGTTTTCTCTTATAAATACCAGTGAGGGGAGAGGAACCCTTTACTTTGCCTTTGCCTTCACCGCCGCCGTAGCTTCCACACGCCTTCTTCCCGAGCCAGCAATTGGGAATCTTCCCGGCCGCCCGTCCACCGCTCAGATCCGCGCCATCGCCGCCATGGCCGCTTCGTCCCAGGTGCTGCCGGCCGAAGACTGGAGCCCGACGAAGACGACGCAACAGGAGCTGGAGACGCTGGTGGAGCGGGGGCTTCTCCGCCCCAACCCGCAGGAGGGTCCCGCGTGGTGGATTCTCCCGTCGGCGGACCACCGGGAGCCACACCCGCCGGAGGGGTACGTGGTGAGCTTCACGCGCTACCACCGCATAAGGCTCGGCGTCCCGCCGAGCCGCTTCATGCGGGGGCTGGCCCCACCATTTGAGGTGGAGCTGCAGCACTTCTCTCCCAACTCCATCTCGCACGCTGCCATCTATGCCGCGGTGTGCGAGGGGTATCTGAAGATCGAGCCGCACTGGGAGATGTTCATCCACCTCTTCCGGGGCGAGCTCTTCCACAAGGCCGTGAAGCCGAGCGGGAGGAGGCTCGCGCGCGTGGGCTCCCTCACCATCACCGCGAGGACCGGGCCCTCGTCAGCCAACGTCCCCCGCGAATACCTCCGCTACAAGCTCTCCACCAACCAGGCGGGGTGGGACGACCACTGGTTCTATCTGCGGAACGAGGGCGGGCTCCTTCCGCAGTACACCGGCAGGGTCATCACCCAGCGCCCGGAGAAGTGGAACTGGGGCATCGCGGCGGACAGGCAGCGCCACCTGACGCCGCTGATGAACACGATGCGGTCGCTGGTGGAGGAGAAGAAGCTAACCGTCCAGGCGGTCATTTGGGCATTCCATCAGCGGAGGGTCCTTCCTCTGGCGACCACCCCCTTCTCATGTTCGAGATGGGGCCAACGCCCCGCCTGAGGCGCTGAACCAGTCGAGGATGGCTGAGGAGAGGCTGTCTCAGAACGAGGCTACCTTCCGGGTGACGGTCACGGTCCACGGGTCGTTCCGCCCTGAGGAGACCACCCTGATCGCCATGGCACCCGACGAGGGTGTCTCGACCCGTAAGCCTTCCTCAAGCTAGGTTGCTTCGAGCCCCCTTCCTTTCTCTCTCTCTCTCTCGAACCTCGTTTATTTTTCTTGTGGTTTTTCTCATCAAGTTTCCTTTTTGCAGGGGGCGTTCACATGTCGCGCGTCAAGGCCCCCGGTGAGGGAGGACGCCGCGGAAAGACAGGTGAGGCGCCTCTCTGCTCAGAAAGATAAGAAAAGTAAGGACGTAAAGAAGAAGAAAGAGAAAGGGAGGAACCTGCGTCGAGGGAACGGGAGCAGAGGCTAGCGAAGGCTCGCCGTAACTGGCAGCCTGGAGAGGAGTCCCCCGAGCTCAACTCCACGAGCTCCGAGGAGGAGGATGACGTTGACGAGGAGGAGAGTGACGATGAAGGGATGGATGCGTGTTTGAGGCGCGCGGGGGTCGTCGACATCCGGGCTGACCGCTCCTCTATGCAGGAGGATGTCTTGGAGGTCCCCCCGGCGAAGGGATCGCGCGGGACGCAGCCGCGGAAGGCCGTGTCAGGCCCAGCCTCGTCGGAGGCTCAGGGCACGTCGAGCTCCGTGCCGGACGTGCCCGCTAACGCGAGGAAGCCTCGAACTAGGAGCGCCATTGCCGCGGCGCAGAAGGAGGCAACGACCGCGTCGACCCGGGCAGGGGGTCTCGAGAAGGGCCGACCCTCGAGAAGCGGCCAACACGTCGGGAGGACTCCGGGCCCGACCGCCGCGAGTCGTCGAGGGCGACATCGAGCCCACGAGGAGCGGGCAGCATGAGAGGGCGTCGAGCCCCCGCCACCATGACCGTCGAGGCGGGACCCCCGGATGTCTCGTGACGGCAGCCGCGAGCGACCCTGGAGCCCGTCGCCGCACCCCGCCGCCGGGAGAAGGAGGCCGACGCGGGGGGCGTGACCGCCAGCTCGAGCGCCGGAGTAGGTCCCGGAGCCCGCGCCGGGAAGGCGCCAAGATGACCGCTCGAAGGAGACGCGGTCGCCCCCCCCGGGACAAGACCAAAGAGAGCTCCCCGCTGGGTTGAGCCACGGAAGCACCGGGAGCCTTCCCCCCATCCGAGCCATACGGAGACGGCTCAGGGGCGTGGCTCGAGCCAAGGGGCGGGCTCCAAGCCCCGAGCGGGTCCGGCGATTCAGGGAAGAGGCCGCGCCGTCGCTTTGGGTAAGTAGCGTTCCTCAACTCCGTTGGTAGTGAAGCTTTACCTCTTTACCTCGAGTGATGTGTGCCATTTCTGGTTTTTTAGGGAAAAGCGCTCCCGGCAGGAGGCGACCCCGCGGCGTCCAAGCGGGCTAAGACCTCGAGCTCTGCTGAGGAACAAGCACCTCGAGGTATGGCTCCTTCTTCTGCTGGAGAGGCCGCTTGGCTGGTGAAGGATCGAGCAGCCATGGCTCGAGGAAGCCAGATGGCCGCTGCGGATCTCGGTGAGGCCGCGCCGTCGACCACGGGGGTCGAGGCTCTTTCCTATTCTGACGACTTTGTTCTCCTTTTCAGCAGGGACCGTGACTCCTGGCGTCGAGCCTGCCGTTACTGCGTCCGTCGCAGCTCCACCTCCACCACCCCTCCTCCACCTCCCCCTTCAGTGGCGCCTACCGAGCAGGCCACTCTTCCCCCCGTCATGACGACCATCTTGGGGGAATACCCGAGATAGGCGCGGCCCCGTCGGCGTCGGGACTGAGGGGGCAATGGCCCTCGAGACCCATCGACGCGAACCGGCCCGCGGAGAAGGGGAAGGAGGGAGAGGCATCGGTGGAGAAGGTGCCGACGGTGGAGGAGCTCCTAGACGAGCTGGAGCGGGTGCCGTCCCCGGTCGAGGGCTCAATGCTGGCGCTCGAGGCACCGGCCAGGGACGACAAGACGCCGGGAGACCCGGCGAGGGAGGAGAGCTTGGGGACGAGCCACCCCTCGAGCGATCCGCTACCGCTCGAGTCCCCGCCTCCACGTGAGGCCGCGCCGTCGCCTCAGGAGGGGACAGAGCAGCAGGAGGAGACGGCGGAGGGGCGGAGGGAGCCGCAGCCTGTGCCGCCGGTTGGTGGGCCGCAGCTGGCATCGCTCGAGCCGGAGGAGGAGGGTCTGCCCATCGTCGAGATCGATCGACCGGTGTGGCCGTATCCTGACGCACCGAGCTAGACCGGCGCCGCTATCCTCGCCGAGCGGTCGACTTGGTAGGGGGCCCCGCGGGAGGCGCGGTTGATCTTCAGGGAGGTGTCCGAACTCGTGGCGGAGACGGAGAGGTCCTTCCTGGAGGAGGCGAACAAGTCCGTGCAGGTGGAGGCCGCCCTCGCGAAGGCGCAGGGGGAGCTCCAGGAGCTCCGCGCCGAGCTGGGTCGGAATGCGCAGATGGCGAGCCGGCTCAACGCGGCGCGAGAGGAGACCCAGGCGGCTCGTGACGAGGCCCCCAAGCTAGGAGGAGGCCACCACCGCTCTGGTCACGGTGGAGGCATCGAAGAAGGAGGCCGCCGACGCCCGAAGCGAAGCCGCCACCGCCGCCCGGTCTGCAGCGGAGGCGACGAAGAAGGAGGCCGCCGACGCCCAAAGCGAAGCCGCCACCGCCCGGTTTGCAGCGGAGGCTGCGAGGAAAGAGGCCGAGGAGCCAAGAGCAAGGCCGCCACCGCCCTGGCTGCAGCGGAGGCAGCACGGCAGGTGGTGATCCAGAAGGATCTGGCCCTCGCGCAGACGGGCAAGCTGGTCGAGGACCTTAGGGGCGAAAAACTCGACGCGCTGTCCCAGAAGCGTACACTCGAGCAGCGCGTCGAGGTCCTTACCAGCGACTTCGCCGCTCTGGGCGTGCACTGCCAAGGTAATTTTCATGCTTCGTCTTGCTTTGACTTCGAAATTATTGCCACGCCGCGGACTTACCCCCTTCTGTTTGTTGCACAGATCTTGAGAAGACCTCCGGGAGCTCCGCGAGACGAATAAGGCTCTCGTGGAGCAACTCCAAGTGAAACCATGGTGGCGGAGCGAGCGCGCGTCAGCCTCGACAGGCTCGGCTCCGTGTGGGGTCGACCCGGTGGCCCCGCGGCGGAGGGCGCGGTGGCTCGAGGCGACGCCCTGGTCGACGCCCTGTGCTTCTTCGACGTGGCCGCGCGGCCGCGTCAGAGCGCTCTCCACCACAGCGTGAAGCAGGCGCTTGCGGCCGTCCGCTCCGGCTTCCGCTACCCGGTCAACGTCGTTGCCAAGGGCTTCATCGAGATCGAGGGGAAGGACGAGGAGTGGAACGACCGCCGCGTCGACAAGATCCTGGAGAAGGTGGAGAGGCCGGGGGCGGCGCTCGCGAAGCTCTTCGAGGAGGACGTGCTGCCTCCCGATGCGGACAGTGGTGTAGGTGGCCCCCTCCTCCTGGCCCGGACGTCGAGGCTGAGCCCGCGGTAAAGACCTTGGGGAGGAGTACCAGACCGATGAAGAATGAGGCCTGCGTGCCAAATTGGGGCGTTGAGGCCCTTGTAAAAATTTATGTTATGACTTATGGCCTGTCGAGGCCAACATGTGTATATGACTCGTTTGTTTAAAGAAGCTATTTTCTTTTCAATTTTATTTCGATCATTCTCTTTGTCGCTAGCTCGAGCTTCAACCGGCTTGGTCTGTGTTCCTTCGATACGCGTCACGAGTTCCTCGAGGGGAGGCGTAGGTAGGGTACCATAGCCCGGGGCGTAGGTGGCTGTCTACGTCGACGCCCCCTGACTCTTGGAGGCTCGAGGCATTTACGGATTTAGACGCTGCTAGTATGCTCGAGGTGCGAATCGAGACGAGGGTCGAATTTTTTGAAAAGAAAACGCGCTTTTTCCGGAGTCTGGGGAGGGGGGGTCCCCCCTGTCAGCCCCCGAGGAAGGCTCAACCCTGAGCGAGGCAAGGTCGAGGCTACCTTAAGTTGCTAAGTAATATGAAAGACAATGCACGAGTTTGTTCATTCATATTTAACGTGTTTGTGCAAAGCAACAAAATGAACAAGGCCTCGAGGCCCTTAAGGGTAGAAGCGACGTAGCTGAGAAATGTTCCACGCGTTCGCCAGGATCCTGCCTTGCTCGTCGTAGAGCTTGTATGTTCCTGGCTTGAGCACCTCAGCTACGGTGCATGGGCCCTCCCATGGAGGGGTGAGCTTGTGGCGCCCTCGATTATCTTGCAGACGTCGATGCACGAGGTCCCCCACCGCCAGGTCCCTCTTGCGCACGTGCTTGTCGTGGTAGCGTCGAAGAGTTTGCTGGTAGCGCGCGGAGTTGATGAGCGTCACGTCTCGAGCCTCCTCGAGCTGGTCCTTGGCGTTGGCAAGCCTCTCGTCGTTGGTTTGCTCGTTGTAGGCTCGAAGTCGAGGGGAGCCGTACTCGAGGTCTGTAGGCAAGACAGCCTCGGCGCCGTAGGTTAGGAAGAACGGAGTGAACCTGGTGGCTCGACTCGGCGTAGTCCTGAGGCCCCACACACCGAGGGGAGCTCGGCAGCCCACCCCTTTCCGAAGTTCTTGAGGGTCTTGAACAGCCTCGGCTTCAGCCCATGGAGTATCATGCCGTTGGCGCGCTCAACCTGCCCGTTGCATTGAGGGTACGTGATCGAGGCCCAGTAAACGCGGATGTTTTTGTCGTTGCAGAAGTTGATGAACTTTTTGCCCGTGAACTGTGTGCCGTTGTCGGTGATGATGACGTTAGGCACCCCAAACCGGTACATGATGTCGGCGATGAACTCGACGGCCTTCTCGGAGGTGGGGTCGCCTATAGGCTTAGCCTCGATCCACTTGGTGAATTTGTCGATGGCGACGAGCACATGCGTGCACTTTCCAGTTGTCATCTTGAGGGGACCCACGAGGTCGAGCCCCCAGACGGCGAATGCCCAAGTGATGGGGATCATCTGCAGGGCGTGCGCGGGCTGGTGCGTTTTCTTGGCGTAGAACTCACACCCTTGGCAAGCTCGAACCAGGCGTTTGGCATCTCCGATGGCGGTTGGCCAGTAGAAGCTTGGCGGAAGGCATTTCCCACCAAGGTCCTTGGCGCTGCGTGATGGCCGCAAGCCCCCGAGTGCATGTCGTCGAGGAGCCTGCGTCCTTCCTCGAGGAGGATGCAGCGTTGGAGGATTCCTGACGGCCTCCGTCGGTACAGTTCTCGTTCGTCGCCGTAGATGACGTAGGTCTGGCCCTTCGAGCGATGCGTCGGGCCTCCGTCTTGTCTTCTGGTAGCACGGCTTGTGTCAGGTAGTCGAGGAAGGGCGTCCGCTAGTCGAGGGGTCGTGATGAAGAAGTGGCGGGTGCGTCGATCTGCATTGCCTCAGCGGATGTCGAGGGGTCATTCTCGAGGGGTGGCATTGAGGGTCGAGCCCCCGTGTCTGGCTCGAGGGTGGGGCGTCGAGGGGCCAGCCCCCGGGCCGATCTTGACGGATGGCTCGAAAATGTCCCTTAAGAAGATGTCTGGTGGGACGGTGCCGCACGTGGACGCTAACTTAGCCAGCTCGTCTGCGGCCTCATTGAACTTTCGGGCGAGGTGGTTGAGCTCGAGGCCGTAGAACTTGTCTTCTAGCTTGCGCACTTCTCCACAGTATGCTTCCATCTTGGGATCGATGCAGCTCGAGGCCTTCATGACCTGGTTAATGACGAGCTGCGAGTCCCCTCGAACGTCGAGGCGTCGGACCCCAAGCTCGAGGGCGATACGCAGCCCGTTGACGAGGGCCTCGTACTCAGCAACGTTATTGGAGGCGGGGAAGTGCAGACGCAGCAGGTAGCGCATGTGTACTCTGAGGGGTGAGAAGAAGAGCAGGCCCGCGCCTGCCCCTGTCTTCATGAGGGACCCGTCGAAGTACATAGTCCGAGTTCGGCTTGTATTTGCGCTGGCGGGAGCTGGGTGTCGGTCCATTCAGCAACGAAGTCCGCCAGCGCTTGCGACTTGATAGCTTTTCGAGGAGCGTAGGTGATGCCTCCCCCATTAGCTCGGCGGACCACTTGGCGATGCGTCCCGTGCCTCCCGGTGTTGATGATCTCTCCGAGGGGGAAGGACGATACCACCGTTACGGGATGAGCGAGGAAGTAGTGCTGGAGCTTGCGCCTCGTGACGATGATGTCGTAGAGCAGCTTCTGGATGTGCGGGTACCGGACCTTGGCCTTGGAGAGCACCTCACTGATGAAGTCCAACGGCCGTTGGACTGGTAGCGCGTGACCCTCCTCGTGTCTCTCGACGACTACGACCGCACTGACCACCTGGGTGGTTGCGGCCACGTACAGGAGGAGAGGCTCAGGGGGATCGTCCCCCTGGGCTGGTCGTGGTGGTACGAGAATTGGTGCGGAAGTCAGCAACGACCCCTTCAACTTGGTTAGGGCCTCCTCGGCTTCGATGGTCCACGCAAAGCGCTCCGTTTTCTTCAGCAAGCGGTAGAGGGGTAGCGCTTTTTCCCCTAGCCTCGAGATGAACCTGCTGAGAGCGGCTAGGCAGCCTGTCACTTTCTGTACGCCCTTGAGGTCTCGAATCGGGCCCATCCTCGTGACTGCTGAGATCTTTTTAGGGTTGGCCTCGATCCCCCGTTGCGAGACAATGTAGCCGAGCAGCATGCCTCGAGGCACACCAAAGACACATTTCTCGGGTTGAGTTTCACATTCTTGGCCCGGAGGCACTCGAATGTGGTCTCGAGATCGCTGATGAGGTCCCCGACTCTCTTGGTCTTAACTACGATGTCATCGACGTAGGCCTCGACGGTTTTGCCTATGTGTTCGCCAAAGATATGCTGCATGCAATGCTGATACGTTGCCCGGCGTTTCGAAGGCCGAAGGGCATTGTAACATATCAATACATACCAGAAGGCGTAACAAAAGAGGTAGCGAGTTCATCGGATTCTTTCATCTTAATCTGTGGTAGCCGGAATACGCATCGAGGAACGAAAGTACTTCACACCCCGCAGTGGAATCGACAATCTGATCAATTCCAGGTAAAGGAAATAGAACTTTTGGGCATGCTTTATTCAGACCAGTGTAATCTACACACATCCGCATTTTTCCATTCTTTTTCTTGACTAGTACAGGGTTAGGTAGCCACTCCGGGTGAAATACCTCCTTGATGAATCCAGCCAAAAGCTTGTGCACCTCCTCACCGATGATCCTGCGCTTCTCCTCGTCGAAGCGGCGCAGGCGTTGTCTCACCGGTCTGGACCCGGCCTGGATCTCCAAGGCGTGCTCGGCGACTCCCCTCGGTATGCCTGGCATGTCCGAGGGGCTCCACGCAAACATGTCGATGTTCGCGCGGAGAAAGTTGACGAGCACTGCTTCTTATTTTGGCTCGAGGCTGGCGCTGATGGCCAGCGTCTTGCCATTGGTCGAGGTCGGGTTGACGGGTATCTGCTTGGTGTGCTCCGCCAGCTCGAAGTTGCCGGCGTGGCGCTTTGCTTCAGGGGCCTCCTCGGTGGCTAGGGCAGCCAGGGCCTCGAGCGAGTCGAGTTGTACGTTTGCCTCCCCACGCTCGACGCACTCCACGTCGCAGTGGTAGGCGTGCTCGTAGGAGGTGTCGACGGTGATGACCCCTTTCGGCCCTGGCATCTTGAGCTTCAAGTACGTGTAGTTGGGGACCGCCATGAACTTGGCGTAGTCGGGCCTGCCGATGATGGCGTGGTAGGTCCCTTGGAACCCGACCACCTCGAAGGTGAGCGTCTCCCGGCGGAAGTTGGCCGGCGTGCCAAAGCAGACAGGCAGGTCGATGCGCCCGAGGGGGTGTGCCTTTGTCCCTGGTACGACTCCGTGGAACCCCCCAACGCTGGGTCGGAGCTGGTCCCTCGAAATCCCCAGGAGGTCGAAGGTCTCGAGGTATATGATGTTGAGGCTCGAGCCCCCATCCATCAACACCTTGGAGAACCGTACATCGACGATGACGGGGTCGACGACAAGAGGGTATGCTCCCGGATTAACTACATGATCCGGATGGTCGTCACGGTCGAACGTGATCGGTGCATCAGACAGTCGAGTCGTGCGGGTACCGGGGGGCGTCGTGGCGAAGTGCAAAGACCTCCCGGCGCTCCTTCTTTCTTTCTCGAGCCGAGGAGCCCGACGGTTTGGGCCCCCGTAGATCATGAAGCAGTCGCGCACCGGGGGGTAGTCCGCGTCCCGTCGTCGCGTCGATTGTTGTCCTTGCCCTTGGGCGCGTCTCCTTCTGTCGCCGAGCCTGGAGTAGAAGCTCTTCATCAATCGGCAGTTCTTCAATTGTGATTCGTGGGACCTTGTGATAAGGACAGGGATTGTAAAACACCCGGTGTTAAGCAATCCCTAAATGCACAATTTGGCATGGCATAAGCATAGCATCTCATCATTTCATGTGCATTGTTTGTTGAATGCTTAAGTCCTTGTTTGGTCTCTAGTATAACCTTGTTTACTTTCTGTTTCTGACCAAGTGCCTTATAACAAAGTTGTAGATCCTGATGAAGGGAACAACTTTGCTTTAAAGCACTTTCTCAGAAAAAGCTTTTGAGTTAGGATTTCTTGCATTAGAAAAATGGTTTAGCACTAAATTTCTTTTAAACAACAGAATTTGGACTGGAGCCTTAAGGATGATTTGTTCCTTACAAAATTCTAAGCAACTTTGCTGTTGGGACCTTTTCCTAGTTCGGTCTAGTTTAGAAGTTATGGAGCATCAAAGTTTGAAGCAAAACTTCTTTAGTTTAATCCCAGTGGACCCCGCCTGTCAGTCTCTCCTTCTTCTCCTTCGCGGACGCCGCTCCCTCTGCGCCGACCGAGCCTGCCGCCGCCGCGAGACCGCCTCGCTGGCTGGCAAACCACCGGCATCGCCGCCCGCGGTTTGCGCCGCGTGCGCCATGTCGCCCCTCGCTCTCTGCAAGCTCGCCACGTCGCCCAGGAGCTCGGGGCATGCTTGCCGCGTGGAGCGCGACACCTGACGCCGCCGCGCCGGTCGGGAGCTCCCCGACGGGAACTGGCCAGGTGCAATGCACCTAGCACTTCGTTCCGTTTGCCTTCGCTCCGCCTGTGCTCGCAGCCAGCAGAGCATTCCATTGCTCAGTCTCTCCTTCGCTCCACTCCACTCCATCTTCACCCGACCAGAGCTCCGCCGCTGCCCGCCGAACCTCGGCGAGCGATTGCTCCACTCACCGCACCACCGTTCGATTCCTCCCGCCAGTTTCTCCGCCGTGACCTCCTTTTCTCCGGTAAGGGTTGGTTTCCCCTCTCTTCCTCTCTAGCTGCCGGAACAGCGGACGCCATCCGCAAGCTTCCGCCATGGCCGCCACCGTGACCTTCACGTGGACCGGTCATCTCCGACCATGCTACCCTAAGCTGAGCCATGTTCTAGTCTTCTCTACCGCCGTAGTAGCGTAGTAGCTTAGAGTTAGTTGGAGACCTCTCTTTCGCCGTGTTTCAGCCGGAACCGAGCCATGTCGCCGCCGTGTCCGCCATGGACCGCCGCCGTGCATCGCGCCGGACAATGCCGGGGATGCCGAAGCCCGAGAGTTGCTCCAATAGGTCGCTTAGGTCTTGCTTAGGCTAGTGTCAACCTCGCCGAGTCGCAAGCCGCCGGGAGAGTTCCGCCGCCGAGTCGCAGAGCCGCCGCTCCGCCATGGCCGCCGTCGAGCTTGCTCCGGTATCCCTCTGTCTCAGCGAGTCGGTTAGTTGTGTTCGCCTCGCAAACCCGCACCCAATGATGGTCTCAGTGTCGCCGGAAGTGCCGCCGTGACGAGCTAGGGCCGGTCAACGACCACGGCGCAAAACTCCGCCGTTGACCGCCGAGCCTGGCCTCGCGCGGTTACGTGCCGAGCTTGGCCTCGGAAGCTTGGTCACCCTGACCAGCGGGCCCCGACTGGCAGTAAGGAAGAGAGAAAGGAAAGAGCTTGAGTGCTGTAGGCCTCGGTAAGTCGGATGCGCCGAGCCTTCGCCTCGAGCCTCGATCGGGTCGGTTGTGTAAGCCTCGGTCGAGTCGAGCCAAGTAGTCTCGGTGAGTCAGTTTAGTCTCGGTTGAGTCAGTTAGTCTCGGTTGAGTCAGTAGTCTCGGTTGAGTCAGTAGCCTCGACTGAATAGGTTAGCCTCGGCTGTCAGTGTGCCTCGGGCGAATCGGAAAATGTGTCTGAGCCTCGGGCCTCAGCCGAATCGCGCTGAGTGTGCCGAAGCCTTGCCTCGAAGCCTCGGGCGAGTCGCGCTGAGTGTGCCGAAGCCTTGCCTCGAAGCCTCGGACGAGTCGCGCCGAGTGTGCCGAAGCCGTGCCTCATGCCTCGGCCGAAGTCCGTGCGTTAGGATTGAGTTCTCTTTTAAAATATGTTTTGCAGAATCCATGTAAAGGCTTCAAAAATTCTTACAAGGCTCATTTTATGTCCAAATCCTGTGAAACAAATTTTGTTAGGTCAAGCATGTTTAGATCTATCAGTGAAAACTGTTGAATGCATTCTTGGTGATACTTTATGTGTAGATTTATTTAATTTAGAAAAGTGCTGATAACTTGATAAATGCATAACTAATTATGTATAAGTCAGAAAAATATGATTCCAGTTTTGTTAGGTTTGTATGAATGTGTAGTTTCAGAGAAAAAATAATATGAGGTTATTCTGTGAATTAATTTGACAGTAGCTTTTAAAATGGTTAAATGTCGTTTCCTTGTTTATTTTGTAGTAAATAAAATATGAGGAATATGAACCTGAGAATTTAAGCACATTGCTCTTGTACTAGGAAGCACAGCAGAAAAATAAGAAATCTGTTGTTTGACACTTTTGCTAGGGTGTGTAGTTCAAAGGACCTTTCCATGATGGAATTTGTCTTTTTCATAGAGGATGGAGTTTAAGTCCAAATGAGTTGAAATTTGGACAGGGAGCTAGATTGGATGTTGTTAACTCCAGTAATTTCTGTAGATTTTTCTGAAGCTGTCTAAATAAGGTTGCTGTTTAAAGCATGTGTAAATAGATTTATTTCAGCAAGTAATTAGAGGGTAATAAGCTCGTTAAGTAGACTTTGATGTGGTGGCAACATCGCTTAACAAGTTGATCTTGATAGGTTAAATAGTTGGGATGATGTTGACTACCTTGTTGAAGAGAGTAGCAGTAGATGACATGTGCTTATCTCCTGAATTGTTACTCCATGTTGCATCACCGTGCATCCCATGTGCATTCATGTTATTCATTCATGTACCGCATCATGCAGGGTCGGTAGTGGAAGCCCAAGACACGCCGGAGGAGCAGCGTCAGGAGGAGACAACCGAGGAGGGATCCCGGAAGGAGACGCTGAGGACCTGCCGGAGTGCCGTGATCATCGCCCCGCCGACTTCGAGCGAGGCAAGCCCCGGAGCATTTTTCTCCTACGGTTTGCAAATTACCGTTTACAAGTTAACCTGATATGATTGTTGCATTAGGTTATAGGAGTTGTGTGATACCGTTGCTGCATTGATTAATTATCCTTGTCCACCTGCAAATATTATCTTGTGATCCCTGTTAGGTCTAGGCTCGATTACATGCTTAGCCCTGCTTAGACCGGTAAAAGTCGGGTGATTTCCTGTCTCCCGCATATAGGTGGATACTAAACATGTTTAGCCTGGTGCTATCATGGAGAGAACCATGTGTTAATTAATCTGAGACCGGGCGGGATGTAGGAGCAGCAGGACATGGGTTCTGTGTGCTAGTAGTCTCCCGTCTGTGTCGATTAGGACCCGACGAAGGCACACCTCAGTCATTTTGAACGCGTCAATCACTTAACGGAGCAGGTGCGGGTACCTCCCGTGAAGCCGAGTAAGGTGTTTCGAGCCGGTGACGGAGACGTTGACGCCTAACACCCAGGGCCTTATATGTACCGTGGGCAACTATTCTGATCGACCTGGCATGGTCCGAGGGCAGGCAGGGCCTGATCGACCTGGCATGACCGTGGGCAGTTAATAGCTTGAGCGACCTGGCATTGAGATAACCCTCGGTGTAGAAGGGTCCATGGCCGTCCCGCGATTTGGGTTCTCGAACCTCCTGAGTGGTCGCCAACGGCCACCTGGCAGGGTGTGTCGGGCGAGTGTGCGACATTTTATCCCCAGCTGGTAGGAATCGATTATAATCGCCATCGCTCCTGGTTAGTGAGTAACTTGACTGAGCATGTGTTACCGTAGTAATATATGGAATTAATGATGGTTATGGTTGGTGAATCTGAAAGGCTATTGATGAAATAGTCACTCTTGCTTGATAAGTAGTCAAGTGTTTGCTCTAGATCAGGTGCAAATTTAGATAATCAGGTTGACTACATAAAATTGACTGCTAATGCTCTAATAATGATTATTTAATAATAAAATGCTTTTATGCAAAAAGGTAAGTGTGGCCAACCTCAGATACAGCCTTGCATAATCCTTGGTGTCAATTATTTCTGGTTTATGACGGGTAAGTCTAGCTGAGTACCTTCTCGTACTCAGGGTGCTATCCCTTGTTGTTGCAGATGGGCAATGTTTCTTCGGCTACTGCGAGAACTGTCTGTATCCCGTCGAGGGCAGTGACTAGACCATGGGCATGGTCAATCCTTATCTTTCCTGATGCTTTTGTGGACAGATCAGGCATATGGCACCGTATTGTGAACTAAGGACTTGTGTTTCAAAACTATGTTGCTTCCGCTTGAATTCAAAACTATGGTTTGTAATAACTATGAACTCCGATGTATTTGAACTATGTGCGAACTGAATGTACCTTGTGGGCATGTACGCTAATCTATTACGATCTTGGTTAAAGTTGAATGACTTGAAATCCTTCGAGATTTCCGGACTACCGGGTTTGTACGAGCTTAAGTACTTGTAATCTCTGTGAAAGCAGCGATTCGGTGCTTAATCTGGTGCAATGGTCGGTTCTGTGACAGCTGGCATCGGAGCATGGTTAGCGTTACTGTTCACAAGTGTATTTGAAAAACCGTATTTTCAATTAAAAATTCCTATTTGACAAGAACTTATAGCTATATTAGGATTTGAAAACCTTCTTGACCAAGAGTAAGGTGTGCCATTGATCAAGTCCTTATGCCCAATAGGAACTTAGGTGGCTATTTAAGTACTAACTTTGGGGGTCGTGCATCATACTTATTTTCTGTTTATTCTGTCGTCCATACGGCAAGGGTGAAATTGTATGGATGCTATTCCTCGGAATAGTAATGTATGGATCAATTGCCTCTACGCTAAAGGTAATGAGAGTTGTGAGAGCATGATTGGACAACCGCCAATCTAGGGGAGTGCAGGATGCTGACATGTATACCTGTTCCACACAAGTATATGTGAAAGTATTGATTGTGGGAGTAATAATTTCTGATGGGTGCATATACTGCTTACGTGTATACCGGGTATGCGCCTAAGTAGTATTAGATTTAAATTTCAGCAATGCATGATATTCATATTGTGGGCAGGGGGAATGAAATGGTTTTTCTGCAGGTACGCTAACTTGCGAACGTGTAGTACGTTTAGTTAACGTTATGAGTGAGCGTGTATGCCACCGTCTAGCCGATAGATTGTTAGGCAGTGAGGACGTATGTTACGCTCATGCATCATGATCATACAACTTTGCATTAATCTTACTTCCTTCCTTATGGTTTCTGTCCCGTTTTTCTAATAAAAGTTGTTTTCAACTAATTTAAAACTGTGTGGATAAACTTCTTACAGATGGCACGCACCAAGCGCACTGCTCGCAAGTCCACGGGAGGCAAGAGGCCTAACTACATGCTGGGGCCATGGACTGATGAGGGGTCAGAGGACTTCTTGGGAGAATTTGGGATGCCCACTATTCTTTGGAGAGTTCTGCACCTGGTGGGATACCAGGAGGGTCAGGAGCCGCTGTACGACTGGCACCGTGTGCAGTTGTCAGAGGATCGTCACGTGTACACGGTGGAGGTCGACGTGCCTAGCCGTGAGGACCAGGATCACGTCTGGTGTCGACGGGTGTTTGCCTTGCAGGGGAGGACCCCCTGGGATGCAGCCAACCAGGTTGCTTATACTGTTCTTCGGGACATCATGGAGGACCATCCGGAGGTGGTTGCCCAGGCTACTGCTAGTATCTTCCCGACGACAGACCCTTACCAGGCAGTGTGGCGTCAGCCAGGCGCTACCGTATTAGAGGCTAGCTCTCTTGAGAGGGAGCATTGTGCTGGACCAGCAGGGAGTGCTATGGCTGCTCTGATGGCTACTTATGGGTGCCTATCGCGCAGCTACGATCATCTGGATCATACCCTTAGTGAGGAGATGGCTGCACAGCATCGCCGGCAGGAGGAGCATACTACAGAGATAGACCTCCTCACTACACAGCTAGCTCAGTTGACAGTGGAGAGAGACCAGGCACTTCAGAGGGAGCAGGAGACGGCACACAGCTTAGGACCAGCGGGGTATGACGACCTTCTTATCCTCATCATGGCCGAGACTGAGGAGTCGCTACGTCGTGTTTGTCTCGAGGGTATGCGTGCGACTGAGAGAACAGGTTCTCAGGCTACAAGTGGGAGACCTTAGAGCTGCAACTTCATCATCTCCAGGACTACAATGATCGTCTACATGAGGAGATCCACCGCAGGGAGAATGAGAGGAACCCCATCTTTCCCCAGGAGGATCCGGAGCCGAGTAGTTCTTCTAGTAGTTCTTCAGATATGTCTAGTGAGGACGGTGACGTTGGTGAGATCGCTAGAGAGTAGTCTAGATCGTATGCTTAGCACCTAGAGATCTTTTGCGTATGTTGGCACGCCCGATCTTTTGTTTTGTTATGGGCTGGATGTAAGCATGTGAGGCAGACTTATGTGATGTGTGTGAGACCTTGGAAAGTCCCATATGTATGGGCAAACTTTGGATGTTATGTTATCTTTTGCATGATGTGTTAAGTGATCTTGTTATGTGTTGATGCGATGTGGACTGAAATTTATTGTACCTCTGTCATTGTTTGGTGAATCGTTTTTCCGAATAATAATTTCAGTGGGTATGATTTATTGTTCTCTACAAGTTGCAACTTCGCCTAATGGTCGCTTACTATATATATGCAGATGACGACAACTCGTAGTGGAGCGGGCGGTAGTGGTGGAAATGAGGACCCCAGGGAAAACCGCAATCCACCACCTCCTCCACCACCAACGGCTGAGCAGCTTTTTGCTCAATTTCTTGGAAGTCAGCGCAATATTGAAGCTTTGCTGAGGGAGAACTTGGCGCAAGGACACCAACGCCAAGAGCCAAACCAGTATAGTTCCTTCAAGGATTTCCTGGATACCAAACCACCAATCTTCAAGGAAGCTACGGAACCATTGGAGGCAGAAGAATGGCTGCATACTCTGGAGCAGAAGTTCCGTTTGCTTAGGCTCACAGAAGAGCTTAAAGCAGAATATGCCGCACACCAGTTGCAGGGACCAGCCGGGATTTGGTGGGGACATCACCGCACCACCTATCCTGCTAATGTTCCTATCACTTGGAGAATGTTCACTGCTGCTGTTCGAGGTCATTACATTCCGCCGGGTTTGACCCAGATGAAAGTGGCAGAGTTCATGAATCTGACTCAAGGAACTCGGTCTATCACAGAGTATCATCATCTGTTCAACTCGTTGGCTCGCTATATCCCAGACTTCGTTGATACAGACGCTAAGAAGATTGCTAGTTTCAAGAGAGGCTTGAACACTAAAATGGGAAAGTCAGTGGGTACATCTTCCGTACCAATTTCAATGACTTCATAAGTGACTGTCTAATTCAAGAGAATCATAACAACAAGCATGCTGCTAGCAAGGCCCGGAAGAGAACCTTTGAATCAGGATCATCACAACCCAGAGGACCACCAGCTCAGCGAAATCAGTATCGACCACCAGCGCCGGGGGCACGTTTTAGGCCGCCGCAGAAGAAGAATCAGCCACAAGCTCAGCGCAATCAGAAGCCATACAAGATAGCTGCTGCTCAGGCTCGTGGAGGTCAAGGCAGTTCTTCAGGGAAAAAACAAACGTTGGTTCGGGGACCATGCTACAACTGCAACCAAGAGGGGCACTTCGCAAGATACTGTCCCTACCCAAAGAAGCAACAGACCAATTACCCCGCACGCCTGCACAACATGACCGCTGAAGAAGCTCGTGCTGGAGAGCCCGTGACTGCTGGTATGTGCCTTGTTAATCATCATCCTGCAGTCGTTTTGTTTGATACTGGATCATCGCATTCGTTCATGAGTAAAGCATTTGCACAAAAGCATGATCAAGAGGTGTCCGAAATGGATTATGGGTTTCGCGTAAGCTCTGTGGGGAGTAGTGTGTTGTCTAGGCAGATGGTTCGTGATGCAACCATCGACATCGGAGGGCATAAGTTTGGGGCTAATTTAGTAGTTTTGCCAGGGCTCAGTATGGACGTAGTCCTAGGAATGAGTTGGATGAGTATGTGGAAAGCGGTGTTGGACACTGCAGATAGGACTCTTACCTTGACCGATCCAAGGAGGAACAACAAGTTACGTATCTCTCTTCCTCGAGGGGCTGATTTTGTTGATCTATCTTGCACCTTATCTATAGAGGACCTGTCAAAAATTCCAGTTGTTCGGGATTTCCCAGACGTCTTTCCAGATGAGTTGCCGGGTTTACCGCCCAAGCGGGCTGTAGAGTTTACCATTGAGCTGTTACCAGGGACTGCACCGATCTCGAGAAGACCTTATCGCATGCCGCCCAATGAGTTAGCTGAACTCAAAACTCAGATCAAGGAACTTTTGGACAAGGGTTTCATTCAACCTAGTGTGTCAGAGTGGGGATGTCCAGCCTTGTTTGTTAAGAAGAAGGACAAGTCCTTGAGAATGTGTGTGGATTATCGACCGCTTAATGCCGTGACCATTAAGAATAAATATCCGTTGCCACGGATAGATATTTTGTTTGACCAGTTATCCAGAGCCAAGGTGTTTTCCAAGATCGATTTGAGATCCGGTTATCATCAAATTAGAATCCGACCACAAGATATCCCAAAGACTGCTTTTTCAACCAGATATGGCCTATACGAGTATTTAGTCATGTCTTTTGGATTGACAAATGCTCCGGCTTACTTTATGAGTTTGATGAACTCGGTATTCATGCCAGAACTAGATAAGTTTGTAGTGGTGTTCATTGATGACATTTTGGTGTATTCTGAGAACCCGGATGATCACGCAGAACATTTGAGGGTTGTTCTGACAAGGCTACGAGAGCACAAACTTTATGCTAAGTTTAGCAAATGTGAATTTTGGTTGAAGCAAGTACAATTCCTTGGTCACATCCTGTCAGAAGAAGGAATCTCTGTGGACCCTAGCAAAGTCCAAGAAGTAATGGATTGGGAAGCTCCAACTTCGGTTGGGGAGATTCGGAGTTTTCTCGGTTTAGCGGGTATTATCGTCGTTTCATTCCCGACTTCTCCAAGATTGCCAAGCCCATGACAAGTTTGCTTCAGAAGGATCAGAAGTTTGAGTGGACAGAGAAGTGTGAAACAGCTTTCTATACCTTGCGGAAACTGTTAACCACTGCCCCTGTCTTAGCTCAACCAGATATCGAGAAGCCGTTTGATGTCTTCTGCGACGCATCAAAAGTTGGTTTAGGGTGTGTTCTTATGCAAGAAGGCAGAGTGATTGCTTATGCTTCACGACAGTTGAGAAAACATGAGATAAATTATCCTACGCATGATTTGGAATTAGCTGCTGTGGTGCACGCTCTGAAGATCTGGAGGCACTATTTGCTAGGAAATGTCTGCAATATGTACACTGATCATAAGAGTCTCAAGTATATCTTCACTCAACCGGAGTTGAATATGAGGCAGAGAAGGTGGCTTGAATTGATTAAGGATTACAATTGCAGATACATTATCACCCAGGAAAAGCAAATGTGGTTGCTGATGCTCTGAGTCGGAAGTCGCATTGTAATAACTTGAGGATACAACCAGAGACGAGTTTAGTCTCGTACACCCTGTGATCTTGCGTCACATCGAGTTGCAGAGCACCTTAGTTGACCAGATTCTAGAAGGGCAGAAAACAGACAAGGGAATCTATTATATCAAAGAAAAGCTAAGGGCTGCCACTGAACCCGTAAAACATTTCCGAGTTGATGATAAGGGAGTGTTATGGTTTGATAATCGCCTAGTGGTACCCAAGAATAGGGAACTGAAAAATCAGATCATGGACGAGGCTCATCTTTCTAAATTGTCTATCCATCCCGGGAGCACTAAGATGTATCAAGATTTGCGTCCAAGATTTTGGTGGACCAAAATGAAGAAGGAAATTGCCGCATATGTAGCCAGATGCGACACATGTTGTCGGGTGAAGGCTATTCACCTGAAGCCAGCAGGAACACTTCAACCTTTATCAATACCTGAATGGAAGTGGGAAGAAGTGAGTATGGATTTTATCACCGGTTTGCCTACCACTCAGAAGGGAAACGATTCGATTTGGGTAATTGTAGATCGTCTCACCAAGACCGCTCATTTCATACCAGTTAAAACTTGTTATCGAGCACCGGACTATGCGGAGATTTATATCAATCAGATTGTACGATTACATGGTATACCCAAGGTCATAGTTTCGGATCGTGGAACGCAGTTTACTGCACCATTCTGGGAGAAACTGCAAAAAGAGTTAGGCACTAAGTTAATCCATAGCTCAGCTTACCATCCTCAGACATCAGGGCAAACGGAAAGGGTAAATCAGATTTTAGAGGATATGTTAAGAGCCTGTGTAATTTCAGCAAAGGGATCTTGGGAGAAGTGGTTGCCATTAGCAGAATTTGCTTACAACAATAGTTATCAAGAAAGCATTCAGATGGCACCTTTTGAAGCTCTGTATGGCAGAAGATGCAGAACACCAGTAAGTTGGGTTGAACCAGGAGAACGTCGTTACTATGGAATTGATTTTGTCAAGGAAGCAGAAGAACAAGTTAGAATAGTTCAACAACATATCGCAGCGGCACAGTCCCGACAGAAGAGCTATGCCGATAAGCGAAGAAGGCCGCTTGAATTCGAAGTAGGTGACTATGTGTACTTGAAAGTATCACCCATGAAAGGAGTTAAACGTTTTGGCGTGAAAAGAAAGTTAGCGCCAAGGTTTGTAGGGACCCTACAGGATAATGGAAAGGAGGGGAAAAGTGGCTTATCAACTACAGTTACCTGAACATTTGAAGGCTATATTCCCTGTATTCCATGTGTCACAATTAAAGAAATGTCTTCGAGTTCCAGAAGAGGAAGTACAACCGGCCAATATCAAGTTACAATCCGACCTTACTTACTCGGTGAAGCCATATCGAGTACTCGATGAGAAAGAAAGAGTGACTCGCGGAAAGGTCGTGAAGCAATTATAAAGTATCCTGGAGTGAGCAAGACGACCGAGATGCCACTTGGGAAACGGAAGACTATCTAAAGGAAGTATATCCACAGTTTTATAAGGAATGGTTAGTAACTCAAATCTCGGGACGAGATTCCTTTAAGGAGGGGAGGGCTGTAACACCCCGGTGTTAAGCAATCCCTAATTGCACAATTTGGCATGGCATAAGCATAGCATCTCATCATTTCATGTGCATCTGTTTGTTGAATGCTTAAGTCCTTGTTTGGTCTCTAGTATAACCTTGTTATACTTTCTGTTTCTGACCAAGTGCCTTATAACAAAGTTGTAGATCCTGATGAAGGGAACAACTTTGCTTTAAAGCACTTTCTCAGAAAAAGCTTTTGAGTTAGGATTTCTTGCATTAGAAAAATGGTTTAGCACTAAATTTCTTTTAAACAACAGAATTTGGACTGGAGCCTTAAGGATGATTTGTTCCTTACAGAATTCTAAGCAACTTTGCTGTTGGGACCTTTTCCTAGTTCGGTCTAGTTTAGAAGTTATGGAGCATCAAAGTTTGAAGCAAAACTTCTTTAGTTTAATCCCAGTGGACCCCGCCTGTCAGTCTCTCCTTCTTCTCCTTCGCGGACGCCGCTCCCTCTGCGCCGACCGAGCCTGCCGCCGCCGCGAGACCGCCTCGCTGGCTGGCAAAACCACCGGCATCGCCGCCCGCGGTTTTGCGCCGCGTGCGCCATGTCGCCCCCTCGCTCTCTGCAAGCTCGCCACGTCGCCCAGGAGCTCGGGGCATGCTTGCCGCGTGGAGCGCGACACCTGACGCCGCCGCGCCCGGTCGGGAGCTCCCCCGACGGGAACTGGCCAGGTGCAATGCACCTAGCGCTTCGTTCCGTTTGCCTTCGCTCCAGCCTGTGCTCGCAGCCAGCAGAGCATTCCATTGCTCAGTCTCTCCTTCGCTCCACTCCACTCCATCTTCACCCGACCAGAGCTCCGCCGCTGCCCGCCGAACCTCGGCGAGCGATTGCTCGCCACTCACCGCACCACCGTTCGATTCCTCCCGCCAGTTTCTCCGCCGTGACCTCCTCTTTCTCCGGTAAGGGTTGGTTTCCCCTCTCTTCCTCTCTAGCTGCCGGAACAGCGGACGCCATCCGCAAGCTTCCGCCATGGCCGCCACCGTGACCTTCACGTGGACCGGTCATCTCCGACCATGCTACCCTAAGCTGAGCCATGTTCTAGTCTTCTCTACCGCCGTAGTAGCTTAGAGTTAGTTGGAGACCTCTCTTTCGCCGTGTTTCAGCCGGAACCGAGCCATGTCGCCGCCGTGTCCGCCATGGACCGCCGCCGTGCATCGCGCCGGACAATGCCGGGGATGCCGAAGCCCGAGAGTTGCTCCAATAGGTCGCTTAGGTCTTGCTTAGGCTAGTGTCAACCTCGCCGAGTCGCAAGCCGCCGGGGAGAGTTCCGCCGCCGAGTCGCAGAACCGCCGCTCCGCCATGGCCGCCGTCGAGCTTGCTCCGGTATCCCTCTGTCTCAGCGAGTCGGTTAGTTGTGTTCGCCTCGCAAACCCGCACCCAATGATGGTCTCAGTGTCGCCGGAAGCCTCGCCGCCGGTGAGCTAGGGCCGGTCAGCGACCACGGCGCAAAACTCCGCCGTTGACCGCCGAGCCTGGCCTCGCGCGGTTACGTGCCGAGCTTGGCCTCGGAAGCTTGGTCACCCTGACCAGCGGGCCCCGACTGGCAGTAAGGAAGAGAGAAAGGAAAGAGCTTGAGTGCTGTAGGCCTCGGTAAGTCGGATGCGCCGAGCCTTCGCCTCGAGCCTCGATCGGGTCGGTTGTGTAAGCCTCGGTCGAGTCGAGCCAAGTTAGTCTCGGTTGAGTCAGTTAGTCTCGGTTGAGTCAGTTAGTCTCGGTTGAGTCAGCTAGTCTCGGTTGAGTCAGTAGCCTCGACTGAATAGGTTAGCCTCGGCTGTCAGTGTGCCTCGGGCGAATCGGAAAAATGTGTCTGAGCCTCGGGCCTCAGCCGAATCGCGCTGAGTGTGCCGAAGCCTTGCCTCGAAGCCTCGGGCGAGTCGCGCTGAGTGTGCCGAAGCCTTGCCTCGAAGCCTCGGACGAGTCGCGCCGAGTGTGCCGAAGCCGTGCCTCATGCCTCGGCCGAAGTCCGTGCGTTAGGATTGAGTTCTCTTTTAAAATATGTTTTGCAGAATCCATGTAAAGGCTTCAAAAATTCTTACAAGGCTCATTTTATGTCCAAATCCTGTGAAACAAATTTTGTTAGGTCAAGCATGTTTAGATCTATCAGTGAAAACTGTTGAATGCATTCTTGGTGATACTTTATGTGTAGATTTATTTAATTTAGAAAAGTGCTGATAACTTGATAAATGCATAACTAATTATGTATAAGTCAGAAAAATATGATTCCAGTTTTGTTAGGTTTGTATGAATGTGTAGTTTCAGAGAAAAATATAATATGAGGTTATTCTGTGAATTAATTTGACAGTAGCTTTTAAAATGGTTAAATGTCGTTTCCTTGTTTATTTTGTAGTAAATAAAATATGAGGAATATGAACCTGAGAATTTAAGCACACTGCTCTTGTACTAGGAAGCACAGCAGAAAAATAAGAAATCTGTTGTTTGACACTTTTTGCTAGGGTGTGTAGTTCAAAGGACCTTTCCATGATGGAATTTGTCTTTTTCATAGAGGATGGAGTTTAAGTCCAAATGAGTTGAAATTTGGACAGGGAGCTAGATTGGATGTTGTTAACTTCCAGTAATTTCTGTAGATTTTTCTGAAGCTGTCTAAATAAGGTTGCTGTTTAAAGCATGTGTAAATAGATTTATTTCAGCAAGTAATTAGAGGGTAATAAGCTCGTTAAGTAGACTTTGATGTGGTGGCAACATCGCTTAACAAGTTGATCTTGATAGGTTAAATAGTTGGGATGATGTTGACTACCTTGTTGAAGAGTAGCAGTAGATGACATGTGCTTATCTCCTGAATTGTTACTCCATGTTGCATCACCGTGCATCCCATGTGCATTCATGTTATTCATTCATGAACCGCATCATGCAGGGTCGGTAGTGGAAGCCCAAGACACGCCGGAGGAGCAGCGTCAGGAGGAGACAACCGAGGAGGGGATCCCGGAAGGAGACGCTGAGGACCTGCCGGAGTGCCGTGATCATCGCCCCGCCGACTTCGAGCGAGGCAAGCCCCGGAGCATTTTTCTCCTACGGTTTGCAAATTACCGTTTACAAGTTAACCTGATATGATTGTTGCATTAGGTTATAGGAGTTGTGTGATACCGTTGCTGCATTGATTAATTATCCTTGTCCACCTGCAAATATTATCTTGTGATCCCTGTTAGGTCTAGGCTCGATTACATGCTTAGCCCTGCTTAGACCGGTAAAAGTCGGGTGATTTCCTGTCTCACGCATATAGGTGGATACTAAACATGTTTAGCCTGGTGCTATCATGGAGAGAACCATGTGTTAATTAATCTGAGACCGGGCGGGATGTAGGAGCAGCAGGACATGGGTTCTGTGTGCTAGTAGTCTCCCGTCTGTGTCGATTAGGACCCGACGAAGGCACACCTCAGTCATTTTGAACGCGTCAATCACTTAACGGAGCAGGTGCGGGTACCTCCCGTGAAGCCGAGTAAGGTGTTTCGAGCCGGTGACGGAGACGTTGACGCCTAACACCCAGGGCCTTATATGAACCGTGGGCAACTATTCTGATCGACCTGGCATGGTCCGAGGGCAGGCAGGGCCTGATCGACCTGGCATGACCGTGGGCAGTTAATAGCTTGAGCGACCTGGCATTGAGATAACCCTCGGTGTAGAAGGGTCCATGGCCGTCCCGCGATTCGGGTTCTCGAACCTCCTGAGTGGTCGCCAACGGCCACCTGGCAGGGTGTGTCGGGCGAGTGTGCGACATTTTATCCCCAGCTGGTAGGAATCGATTATAATCGCCATCGCTCCTGGTTAGTGAGTAACTTGACTGAGCATGTGTTACCGTAGTAATATATGGAATTAATGATGGTTATGGTTGGTGAATCTGAAAGGCTATTGATGAAATAGTCACTCTTGCTTGATTAAGTAGTCAAGTGTTTGCTCTAGATCAGGTGCAAATTTAGATAATCAGGTTGACTACATAAAATTGACTGCTAATGCTCTAATAATGATTATTTAATAATAAAATGCTTTTATGCAAAAAGGTAAGTGTGGCCAACCTCAGATACAGCCTTGCATAATCCTTGGTGTCAATTATTTCTGGTTTATGACGGGTAAGTCTAGCTGAGTACCTTCTCGTACTCAGGGTGCTATCCCTTGTTGTTGCAGATGGGCAATGTTTCTTCGGCTACTGCGAGAACTGTCTGTATCCCGTCGAGGGCAGTGACTAGACCATGGGCATGGTCAATCCTTATCTTTCCTGATGCTTTTGTGGACAGATCAGGCATATGGCACCGTATTGTGAACTAAGGACTTGTGTTTCAAAACTATGTTGCTTCCGCTTGAATTCAAAACTATGGTTTGTAATAACTACTGAACTCCGATGTATTTGAACTATGTGCGAACTGAATGTACCTTGTGGGCATGTACGCTAATCTATTACGATCTTGGTTAAAGTTGAATGACTTGAAATCCTTCGAGATTTCCGGACTACCGGGTTTGTACGAGCTTAAGTACTTGTAATCTCTGTGAAAGCAGCGATTCGGTGCTTAATCTGGTGCAAATTGGTCGGTTCTGTGACAGCTGGCATCGGAGCATGGTTAGCGTTACTGTTCACAAGTGTATTTGAAAAACCGTATTTTCAATTAAAAATTCCTATTTGACAAGAACTTATAGCTATATTAGGATTTGAAAACCTTCTTGACCAAGAGTAAGGTGTGCCATTGATCAAGTCCTTATGCCCAATAGGAACTTAGGTGGCTATTTAAGTACTAACTTTCGGGGTCGTGCATCATACTTATTTTCTGTTTATTCTGTCGTCCATACGGCAAGGGTGAAATTGTATGGATGCTATTCCTCGGAATAGTAATGTATGGATCAATTGCCTCTACGCTAAAGGTAATGAGAGTTGTGAGAGCATGATTGGACAACCGCCAATCTAGGGGAGTGCAGGATGCTGACATGTATACCTGTTCCACACAAGTATATGTGAAAGTATTGATTGTGGGAGTAATAATTTCTGATGGGTGCATATACTGCTTACGTGTATATTGGGTATGCGCCTAAGTAGTATTAGATTTAAATTTCAGCAATGCATGATATTCATATTGTGGGCAGGGCTGAAATGGTTTTTCTGCAGGTACGCTAACTTGCGAACGTGTAGTACGTTTAGTTAACGTTACGAGTGAGCGTGTATGCCACCGTCTAGCCGATAGATTGTTAGGCAGTGAGGACGTATGTTACGCTCATGCATCATGATCATACAACTTTGCATTAATCTTACTTCCTTCCTTATGGTTTCTGTCCCGTTTTTCTAATAAAAGTTGTTTTCAACTAATTTAAAACTGTGTGGATAAACTTCTTACAGATGGCACGCACCAAGCGCACTGCTCGCAAGTCCACGGGAGGCAAGAGGCCTAATTACATGCTGGGGCCATGGACTGATGAGGGGTCAGAGGACTTCTTGGGAGAATTTGGGATGCCCACTATTCTTTGGAGAGTTCTGCACCTGGTGGGATACCAGGAGGGTCAGGAGCCGCTGTACGACTGGCACCGTGTGCAGTTGTCAGAGGATCGTCACGTGTACACGGTGGAGGTCGACGTGCCTAGCCGTGAGGACCAGGATCACGTCTGGTGTCGACGGGTGTTTGCCTTGCAGGGGAGGACCCCCTGGGATGCAGCCAACCAGGTTGCTTACACTGTTCTTCGGGACATCATGGAGGACCATCCGGAGGTGGTTGCCCAGGCTACTGCTAGTATCTTCCCGACGACAGACCCTTACCAGGCAGTGTGGCGTCAGCCAGGCGCTACCGTATTAGAGGCTAGCTCTCTTGAGAGGGAGCATTGTGCTGGACCAGCAGGGAGTGCTATGGCTGCTCTGATGGCTACTTATGGGTGCCTATCGCGCAGCTACGATCATCTGGATCATACCCTTAGTGAGGAGATGGCTGCACAGCATCGCCGGCAGGAGGAGCATACTACAGAGATAGACCTCCTCACTACACAGTTAGCTCAGTTGACAGTGGAGAGAGACCAGGCACTTCAGAGGGAGCAGGAGACGGCACAACAGCTTAGTGACCAGCGGGGTATGACGACCTTCTTATCCACCATCATGGCCGAGACTGAGGAGTCGCTACGTCGTGTTTGTCTCGAGGGTATGCGTGCGACTGAGCAGAACAGGCTTCTCAGGCTACAAGTGGGAGATTTAGAGCTGCAACTTCATCATCTCCAGGACTACAATGATCGTCTACATGAGGAGATCCACCGCAGGGAGAATGAGAGGAACCCCATCCTTCCCCAGGAGGATCCGGAGCCGAGTAGTTCTTCTAGTAGTTCTTCAGATATGTCTAGTGAGGACGGTGACGTTGGTGAGATCGCTAGAGAGTAGTCTAGATCGTATGCTTAGCACCTAGAGATCTTTTGCGTATGTTGGCACGCCCGATCTTTTGTTTTGTTATGGGCTGGATGTAAGCATGTGAGGCAGACTTATGTGATGTGTGTGAGACCTTGGAAAGTCCCATATGTATGGGCAAAACTTTGGATGTTATGTTATCTTTTGCATGATGTGTTAAGTGATCTTGTTATGTGTTGATGCGATGTGGACTGAAATTTATTGTACCTCTGTCATTGTTTGGTGAATCGTTTTTCCGAATAATTTCAGTGGGTATGATTTATTGTTCTCTACAAGTTGCAACTTCGCCTAATGGTCGCTTACTATACTATATGCAGATGACGACAACTCGTAGTGGAGCGGGCGGTAGTGGTGGAAATGAGGACCCCAGGGAAAACCGCAATCCACCACCTCCTCCACCACCAACGGCTGAGCAGCTTTTTGCTCAATTTCTTGGAAGTCAGCGCAATATTGAAGCTTTGCTGAGGGAGAACTTGGCGCAAGGACACCAACGCCAAGAGCCAAACCAGTATAGTTCCTTCAAGGATTTCCTGGATACCAAACCACCAATCTTCAAGGAAGCTACGGAACCATTGGAGGCAGAAGAATGGCTGCATACTCTGGAGCAGAAGTTCCGTTTGCTTAGGCTCACAGAAGAGCTTAAAGCGGAATATGCCGCACACCAGTTGCAGGGACCAGCCGGGATTTGGTGGGGACATCACCGCACCACCTATCCTGCTAATGTTCCTATCACTTGGAGAATGTTCACTGCTGCTGTTCGAGGTCATTACATTCCGCCGGGTTTGACTCAGATGAAAGTGGCAGAGTTCATGAATCTGACTCAAGGAACTCGGTCTATCACAGAGTATCATCATCTGTTCAACTCGTTGGCTCGCTATATTCCAGACTTCGTTGATACAGACGCTAAGAAGATTGCTAGTTTCAAGAGAGGCTTGAACACTAAAATGGGAAAGTCAGTGGGTACATCTTCCCGTACCAATTTCAATGACTTCATAAGTGACTGTCTAATTCAAGAGAATCATAACAACAAGCATGCTGCTAGCAAGGCCCGGAAGAGAACCTTTGAATCAGGATCATCACAACTCAGAGGACCACCAGCTCAGCGAAATCAGTATCGACCACCAGCGCCGGGGGCACGTTTTAGGCCGCCGCAGAAGAAGAATCAACCACAAGCTCAGCGCAATCAGAAGCCATACAAGATAGCTGCTGCTCAGGCTCGTGGAGGTCAAGGCAGTTCTTCAGGGAACAAACCGTTGGTTCGGGGACCATGCTACAACTGCAACCAAGAGGGGCACTTCGCAAGATACTGTCCCTACCCAAAGAAGCAACAGACCAATTACCCCGCACGCCTGCACAACATGACCGCTGAAGAAGCTCGTGCTGGAGAGCCCGTGACTGCTGGTATGTGCCTTGTTAATCATCATCCTGCAGTCGTTTTGTTTGATACTGGATCATCGCATTCGTTCATGAGTAAAGCATTTGCACAAAAGCATGATCAAGAGGTGTCCGAAATGGATTATGGGTTTCGCGTAAGCTCTGTGGGGAGTAGTGTGTTGTCTAGGCAGATGGTTCGTGATGCAACCATCGACATCGGAGGGCATAAGTTTGGGGCTAATTTAGTAGTTTTGCCAGGACTCAGTATGGACGTAGTCCTAGGAATGAGTTGGATGAGTATGTGGAAAGCGGTGTTGGACACTGCGGATAGGACTCTTACCTTGACCGATCCAAGGAGGAACAACAAGTTACGTATCTCTCTTCCTCGAGGGGCTGATTTTGTTGATCTATCTTGCACCTTATCTATAGAGGACCTGTCAAAAATTCCAGTTGTTCGGGATTTCCCAGACGTCTTTCCAGATGAGTTGCCGGGTTTACCGCCCAAGCGGGCTGTAGAGTTTACCATTGAGCTGTTACCAGGGACTGCACCGATCTCGAGAAGACCTTATCGCATGCCGCCCAATGAGTTAGCTGAACTCAAAACTCAGATCAAGGAACTTTTGGACAAGGGTTTCATTCAACCTAGTGTGTCAGAGTGGGGATGTCCAGCCTTGTTTGTTAAGAAGAAGGACAAGTCCTTGAGAATGTGTGTGGATTATCGACCGCTTAATGCCGTGACCATTAAGAATAAATATCCGTTGCCACGGATAGATATTTTGTTTGACCAGTTATCCAGAGCCAAGGTGTTTTCCAAGATCGATTTGAGATCCGGTTATCATCAGATTAGAATCCGACCACAAGATATCCCAAAGACTGCTTTTTCAACCAGATATGGCCTATACGAGTATTTAGTCATGTCTTTTGGATTGACAAATGCTCCGGCTTACTTTATGAGTTTGATGAACTCGGTATTCATGCCAGAACTAGATAAGTTTGTAGTGGTGTTCATTGATGACATTTTGGTGTATTCTGAGAACCCGGATGATCACGCAGAACATTTGAGGGTTGTTCTGACAAGGCTACGAGAGCACAAACTTTATGCTAAGTTTAGCAAATGTGAATTTTGGTTGAAGCAAGTACAATTCCTTGGTCACATCCTGTCAGAAGAAGGAATCTCTGTGGACCCTAGCAAAGTCCAAGAAGTAATGGATTGGGAAGCGCCAACTTCGGTTGGGGAGATTCGGAGTTTTCTCGGTTTAGCAGGGTATTACCGTCGTTTCATTCCCGATTTCTCCAAAATTGCCAAGCCCATGACAAGTTTGCTTCAAAAGGATCAGAAGTTTGAGTGGACAGAGAAGTGTGAAACAGCTTTCTATACCTTGCGGAAACTGTTAACCACTGCCCCTGTCTTAGCTCAACCAGATATCGAGAAGCCGTTTGATGTCTTCTGCGACGCATCAAAAGTTGGTTTAGGGTGTGTTCTTATGCAAGAAGGCAGAGTGATTGCTTATGCTTCACGACAGTTGAGAAAACATGAGATAAATTATCCTACGCATGATTTGGAATTAGCTGCTGTGGTGCACGCTCTGAAGATCTGGAGGCACTATTTGCTAGGAAATGTCTGCAATATGTACACTGATCATAAGAGTCTCAAGTATATCTTCACTCAACCGGAGTTGAATATGAGGCAGAGAAGGTGGCTTGAATTGATTAAGGATTACAATTTACAGATACATTATCATCCAGGAAAAGCAAATGTGGTTGCTGATGCTCTGAGTCGGAAGTCGCATTGTAATAACTTGAGGATACAACCAGAAGACGAGTTTAGTCTCGTACACCCTGTGATCTTGCGTCACATCGAGTTGCAGAGCACCTTAGTTGACCAGATTCTAGAAGGGCAGAAAACAGACAAGGGAATCTATTATATCAAAGAAAAGCTAAGGGCTGCCACCGAACCCGTAAAACATTTCCGAGTTGATGATAAGGGAGTGTTATGGTTTGATAATCGCCTAGTGGTACCCAAGAATAGGGAACTGAAAAATCAGATCATGGACGAGGCTCATCTTTCTAAATTGTCTATCCATCCCGGGAGCACTAAGATGTATCAAGATTTGCGTCCAAGATTTTGGTGGACCAAAATGAAGAAGGAAATTGCCGCATATGTAGCCAGATGCGACACATGTTGTCGGGTGAAGGCTATTCACCTGAAGCCAGCAGGAACACTTCAACCTTTATCAATACCTGAATGGAAGTGGGAAGAAGTGAGTATGGATTTTATCACCGGTTTGCCTACCACTCAGAAGGGAAACGATTCGATTTGGGTAATTGTAGATCGTCTCACCAAGACCGCTCATTTCATACCAGTTAAAACTTGTTATCGAGCACCGGACTATGCGGAGATTTATATCAATCAGATTGTACGATTACATGGTATACCCAAGGTCATAGTTTCGGATCGTGGAACGCAGTTTACTGCACCATTCTGGGAGAAACTGCAAAAAGAGTTAGGCACTAAGTTAATCCATAGCTCAGCTTACCATCCTCAGACATCAGGGCAAACGGAAAGGGTAAATCAGATTTTAGAGGACATGTTAAGAGCCTGTGTAATTTCAGCAAAGGGATCTTGGGAGAAGTGGTTGCCATTAGCAGAATTCGCTTACAACAATAGCTATCAAGAAAGCATTCAGATGGCACCTTTTGAAGTTCTGTATGGCAGAAGATGCAGAACACCAGTAAGTTGGGTTGAACCAGGAGAACGTCGTTACTATGGAATTGATTTTGTCAAGGAAGCAGAAGAACAAGTTAGAATAGTTCAACAACATATCGCAGCGGCACAGTCCCGACAGAAGAGCTATGCCGATAAGCGAAGAAGGCCGCTTGAATTCAAAGTAGGTGACTATGTGTACTTGAAAGTATCACCCATGAAAGGAGTTAAACGTTTTGGCGTGAAAAGAAAGTTAGCGCCAAGGTTTGTGGGACCCTACAGGATAATGGAAAGGAGGGGAAAAGTGGCTTATCAACTACAGTTACCTGAACATTTGAAGGCTATATTCCCTGTATTCCATGTGTCACAATTAAAGAAATGTCTTCGAGTTCCAGAAGAGGAAGTACAACCGGCCAATATCAAGTTACAATCCGACCTTACTTACTCGGTGAAGCCATATCGAGTACTCGATGAGAAAGAAAGAGTGACTCGCGGAAAGGTCGTGAAGCATTATAAAGTATCCTGGAGTGAGCAAGACGACCGAGATGCCACTTGGGAAACGGAAGACTATCTAAAGGAAGTATATCCACAGTTTTATAAGGAATGGTTAGTAACTCAAATCTCGGGACGAGATTCCTTTAAGGAGGGGAGGGCTGTAACACCCCGGTGTTAAGCAATCCCTAAATGCACAATTTGGCATGGCATAAGCATAGCATCTCATCATTTCATGTGCATCTGTTTGTTGAATGCTTAAGTCCTTGTTTGGTCTCTAGTATAACCTTGTTATACTTTCTGTTTCTGACCAAGTGCCTTATAACAAAGTTGTAGATCCTGATGAAGGAAACAACTTTGCTTTAAAGCACTTTCTCAGAAAAAGCTTTTGAGTTAGGATTTCTTGCATTAGAAAAATGGTTTAGCACTAAATTTCTTTTAAACAACAGAATTTGGACTGGAGCCTTAAGGATGATTTGTTCCTTACAGAATTCTAAGCAACTTTGCTGTTGGGACCTTTTCCTAGTTCGGTCTAGTTTAGAAGTTATGGAGCATCAAAGTTTGAAGCAAAACTTCTTTAGTTTAATCCCAGTGGACCCCGCCTGTCAGTCTCTCCTTCTTCTCCTTCGCGGACGCCGCTCCCTCTGCGCCGACCGAGCCTGCCGCCGCCGCGAGACCGCCTCGCTGGCTGGCAAAACCACCGGCATCGCCGCCCGCGGTTTTGCGCCGCGTGCGCCATGTCGCCCCCTCGCTCTCTGCAAGCTCGCCACGTCGCCCAGGAGCTCGGGGCATGCTTGCCGCGTGGAGCGCGACACTTGACGCCACCGCGCCCGGTCGGGAGCTCCCCCGACGGGAACTGGCCAGGTGCAATGCACCTAGCGCTTCGTTCCGTTTGCCTTCGCTCCGCCTGTGCTCGCAGCCAGCAGAGCATTCCATTGCTCAGTCTCTCCTTCGCTCCACTCCACTCCATCTTCACCCGACCAGAGCTCCGCCGCTGCCCGCCGAACCTCGGCGAGCGATTGCTCGCCACTCACCGCACCACCGTTCGATTCCTCCCGCCAGTTTCTCCGCCGTGACCTCCTCTTTCTCCGGTAAGGGTTGGTTTCCCCTCTCTTCCTCTCTAGCTGCCGGAACAGCGGACGCCATCCGCAAGCTTCCGCCATGGCCGCCACCGTGACCTTCACGTGGACCGGTCATCTCCGACCATGCTACCCTAAGCTGAGCCATGTTCTAGTCTTCTCTACTGCCGTAGTAGCTTAGAGTTAGTTGGAGACCTCTCTTTCGCCGTGTTTCAGCCGGAACCGAGCCATGTCGCCGCCGTGTCCGCCATGGACCGCCGCCGTGCATCGCGCCGGACAATGCCGGGGATGCCGAAGCCCGAGAGTTGCTCCAATAGGTCGCTTAGGTCTTGCTTAGGCTAGTGTCAACCTCGCCGAGTCGCAAGCCGCCGGGGAGAGTTCCGCCGCCGAGTCGCAGAACCGCCGCTCCGCCATGGCCGCCGTCGAGCTTGCTCCGGTATCCCTCTGTCTCAGCGAGTCGGTTAGTTGTGTTCGCCTCGCAAACCCGCACCCAATGATGGTCTCAGTGTCGCCGGAAGCCTCGCCGCCGGTGAGCTAGGGCCGGTCAGCGACCACGGCGCAAAACTCCGTCGTTGACCGCCGAGCCTGGCCTCGCGCGGTTACGTGCCGAGCTTGGCCTCGGAAGCTTGGTCACCCTGACCAGCGGGCCCCGACTGGCAGTAAGGAAGAGAGAAAGGAAAGAGCTTGAGTGCTGTAGGCCTCGGTAAGTCGGATGCGCCGAGCCTTCGCCTCGAGCCTCGATCGGGTCGGTTGTGTAAGCCTCGGTCGAGTCGAGCCAAGTTAGTCTCGGTTGAGTCAGTTAGTCTCGGTTGAGTCAGTTAGTCTCGGTTGAGTCAGTTAGTCTCGGTTGAGTCAGTTAGTCTCGGTTGAGTCAGCTAGTCTCGGTTGAGTCAGTAGCCTCGACTGAATAGGTTAGCCTCGGCTGTCAGTGTGCCTCGGGCGAATCGGAAAAATGTGTCTGAGCCTCGGGCCTCAGCCGAATCGCGCTGAGTGTGCCGAAGCCTTGCCTCGAAGCCTCGGGCGAGTCGCGCTGAGTGTGCCGAAGCCTTGCCTCGAAGCCTCGGACGAGTCGCGCCGAGTGTGCCGAAGCCGTGCCTCATGCCTCGGCCGAAGTCCGTGCGTTAGGATTGAGTTCTCTTTTAAAATATGTTTTGCAGAATCCATGTAAAGGCTTCAAAAATTCTTACAAGGCTCATTTTATGTCCAAATCCTGTGAAATAAATTTTGTTAGGTCAAGCATGTTTAGATCTATCAGTGAAAACTGTTGAATGCATTCTTGGTGATACTTTATGTGTAGATTTATTTAATTTAGAAAAGTGCTGATAACTTGATAAATGCATAACTAATTATGTATAAGTCAGAAAAATATGATTCCAGTTTTGTTAGGTTTGTATGAATGTGTAGTTTCAGAGAAAAATATAATATGAGGTTATTCTGTGAATTAATTTGACAGTAGCTTTTAAAATGGTTAAATGTCGTTTCCTTGTTTATTTTGTAGTAAATAAAATATGAGGAATATGAACCTGAGAATTTAAGCACACTGCTCTTGTACTAGGAAGCACAGCAGAAAAATAAGAAATCTGTTGTTTGACACTTTTTGCTAGGGTGTGTAGTTCAAAGGACCTTTCCATGATGGAATTTGTCTTTTTCATAGAGGATGGAGTTTAAGTCCAAATGAGTTGAAATTTGGACAGGGAGCTAGATTGGATGTTGTTAACTTCCAGTAATTTCTGTAGATTTTTCTGAAGCTGTCTAAATAAGGTTGCTGTTTAAAGCATGTGTAAATAGATTTATTTCAGCAAGTAATTAGAGGGTAATAAGCTCGTTAAGTAGACTTTGATGTGGTGGCAACATCGCTTAACAAGTTGATCTTGATAGGTTAAATAGTTGGGATGATGTTGACTACCTTGTTGAAGAGTAGCAGTAGATGACATGTGCTTATCTCCTGAATTGTTACTCCATGTTGCATCACCGTGCATCCCATGTGCATTCATGTTATTCATTCATGAACCGCATCATGCAGGGTCGGTAGTGGAAGCCCAAGACACGCCGGAGGAGCAGCGTCAGGAGGAGACAACCGAGGAGGGGATCCCGGAAGGAGACGCTGAGGACCTGCCGGAGTGCCGTGATCATCGCCCCGCCGACTTCGAGCGAGGCAAGCCCCGGAGCATTTTTCTCCTACGGTTTGCAAATTACCGTTTACAAGTTAACCTGATATGATTGTTGCATTAGGTTATAGGAGTTGTGTGATACCGTTGCTGCATTGATTAATTATCCTTGTCCACCTGCAAATATTATCTTGTGATCCCTGTTAGGTCTAGGCTCGATTACATGCTTAGCCCTGCTTAGACCGGTAAAAGTCGGGTGATTTCCTGTCTCACGCATATAGGTGGATACTAAACATGTTTAGCCTGGTGCTATCATGGAGAGAATCATGTGTTAATTAATCTGAGACCGGGCGGGATGTAGGAGCAGCAGGACATGGGTTCTGTGTGCTAGTAGTCTCCCGTCTGTGTCGATTAGGACCCGACGAAGGCACACCTCAGTCATTTTGAACGCGTCAATCACTTAACGGAGCAGGTGCGGGTACCTCCCGTGAAGCCGAGTAAGGTGTTTCGAGCCGGTGACGGAGACGTTGACGCCTAACACCCAGGGCCTTATATGAACCGTGGGCAACTATTCTGATCGACCTGGCATGGTCCGAGGGCAGGCAGGGCCTGATCGACCTGGCATGACCGTGGGCAGTTAATAGCTTGAGCGACCTGGCATTGAGATAACCCTCGGTGTAGAAGGGTCCATGGCCGTCCCGCGATTCGGGTTCTCGAACCTCCTGAGTGGTCGCCAACGGCCACCTGGCAGGGTGTGTCGGGCGAGTGTGCGACATTTTATCCCCAGCTGGTAGGAATCGATTATAATCGCCATCGCTCCTGGTTAGTGAGTAACTTGACTGAGCATGTGTTACCGTAGTAATATATGGAATTAATGATGGTTATGGTTGGTGAATCTGAAAGGCTATTGATGAAATAGTCACTCTTGCTTGATTAAGTAGTCAAGTGTTTGCTCTAGATCAGGTGCAAATTTAGATAATCAGGTTGACTACATAAAATTGACTGCTAATGCTCTAATAATGATTATTTAATAATAAAATGCTTTTATGCAAAAAGGTAAGTGTGGCCAACCTCAGATACAGCCTTGCATAATCCTTGGTGTCAATTATTTCTGGTTTATGACGGGTAAGTCTAGCTGAGTACCTTCTCGTACTCAGGGTGCTATCCCTTGTTGTTGCAGATGGGCAATGTTTCTTCGGCTACTGCGAGAACTGTCTGTATCCCGTCGAGGGCAGTGACTAGACCATGGGCATGGTCAATCCTTATCTTTCCTGATGCTTTTGTGGACAGATCAGGCATATGGCACCGTATTGTGAACTAAGGACTTGTGTTTCAAAACTATGTTGCTTCCGCTTGAATTCAAAACTATGGTTTGTAATAACTACTGAACTTCGATGTATTTGAACTATGTGCGAACTGAATGTACCTTGTGGGCATGTACGCTAATCTATTACGATCTTGGTTAAAGTTGAATGACTTGAAATCCTTCGAGATTTCCGGACTACCGGGTTTGTACGAGCTTAAGTACTTGTAATCTCTGTGAAAGCAGCGATTCGGTGCTTAATCTGGTGCAAATTGGTCGGTTCTGTGACAGGGATCCTCGAGCATTGTGTCGAAGACAGCCCCGTCAGGGGGGCCTCGAGGCTTCTTGTGCTCGAGGGCGCCCGCGAGCACCTCTTCGTCATCGTCGTCATCGGCGTCGCGCTTCGCCTTCTGACCTTTGCCTTTGTTCTTTTTCTTTTTGTTGTTGTTGTTGCGGTTCTTGACGTTGTTGCCCTTGCTCGAGCCCTCCGGCGTGGACACCGCCTTACCTTTGTCTGTGGAGCGGCCAAAGAAGGCCCCCACTGCCTCGTCGCCTGAGGCAAAGCTGGTGACACGATCCATCAGATCCTCGACCGTCCTGGGACGTTAGCGTCCTAGCTCGTGGACCAGCTCTTGGCAGGTCATGCCTGCGAGGAACGCTGAGATGACATCCTCATCAGGCACATGGGGGAGCTTGAGGCGCTGCTTCGAGAATCGCCGAGCGAAGTCGCGGAGGGGCTCATCCGCTGTCTGCCTGCAACGTCGCAGATCCCAGGGGTTGCCTGGGCGCACGCAAGTCCCCTTGAAATTCCCATCGAAGACCCTGACTAGGTCAGCCGAGTCATGGATCTGATTCGGCGGGAGCCCTTCGAGCCACCGACGGGTGGTGTCCGAGAGGTAGAGTGGGAGCTGGCGTATGATCACGCGATCGTTGCTCTTCGCCCCGCCCAGTTGGCAGCCCAGGCGGAAGTCGGAGAGCCATAGCTTGGGCTCGACCTCCCCGTCATACTTCACGATGTTGGTCGGTGGTCGAAAGCGGTCGGGGAGGGTTGAGCTGCGGATGGCCCAGCTGAAGACCCTGGGGCCCGGGGGCTCGAGGGCTTGCCGGTCCTCGTCGCTGTCGTAACGCCCTCCTCGATGGGCGTTATAGTCACGCTCCTCGGCCCCTTTGTCCTTGCGCCGGCGGTTGATGTTGTTGCGGGCGTCGCTGGGGTCTCGAGGTGGCCGGTTGTCGACGATCCGCTCCCGGACAGGCATGGCTCGAGAGGCGTCCGGCTGGTGGACGGACATCTCCCGCTCGTTGCGGGGCATGTCTGCTGGCTTCCCCGAGGCTGCCCCGTGCCGGCGTGAGGCTGAGCTTTCGGCCTGCTGCATAGCGGCTGTCTCGAGGAGGTTCTTCATTTCCCCGAGCATGCGCCTGGCGTCAGGGTTGGAGACGGCGGGTAGATCGCGGAGTAGCATCGCGGCTGCTACCACGTTCTGCCCGGCTCGCGGGAAGTGTACCTCGGGGCGTGCTAGCGCCCCGTCCTCAAGGATCTGCCGGTGGACCTCTCGAGCGCGACCACGAACGTTGGCGCCTCTAGGTCGGGCATGTTCCTGCACCAGAGTTTTCTCGAGCTGCAGCAGGCGTTGTCGGTCCTCCTCAGCCTTGGCGATTGCCTCCCGCAGCTGCACGAGTTGCGCCGCCCGGTCGTCGCTGTGCTGAGATGGTGCAGCCGGTGCCGGGGGTTCGTTCCTCCCCTGAACGCGTGATCCGCCTGCCGCAGCCACGTCTCCGGGCTCTTCGAGGTTGAGCGCCGGCCTGGTGTCGTCGTCGCCGTCGTCCTCGGCATCGTCCACGACCCCCTCGAGCTGGAAGCACTCCCTGGTGGGATCCCAGAGGTCGGGGTCATGGTAGTCGTATTTGTCGGAGTCAGAGCTGTTGATGTCGCGCCGCCTTGGCTCGTGCTGGGACTGCAGCTCGCGGTTCCACTCTCCGATGGTGGCTCGCCGAGGTGGCTCGACGACTCGTGAGAAGCCGCGGTCGACGTGCACGGGGTAGACGATCTCCAGGTCGGCGGTGGCTCGTAGGAGCACGCCCAGACGTTTCTCCTGCTCCGTCGCCGCTCGGTCCCGACGGCGCTCGTCGAGGTGGTGGGCGTAGACAGCTGCGGTGTTGTTGAGGCCGAACGGGAGCCGCTGGCATCGAGCGCGGTACACCCCATGCGGGAGGAAGCCGGGTGGTGTCGACGGAGCACGGCTCGGGGGCCTCTGGCCAGGTTCCCGGTCCGTGCGCATGACGAACGCGAACTCGCTGGGAGAGTGCGCGCGCGCCCTAGAAGTCTCCGGCCGCGCGTCGGGCAGGTTTCTCCTCGGGGATCCCGCGTCGGCCGCGGGGAATTGGGTGCACGCCGCGGGCACCGCCTGTGCCTGGCGACGATGGTGACGACGGTGCCGCTCACGAGGTGGCGACGCGTGGTGGTGCGGGCGACGCGCCACGCCTCCCGCGCGGGGTTGCGTGACACGCCCTCCGCTCGAGCCCTCCGTGGAGAGCAGGGTCAGCTCGTTGCCGCTGCCGGTGGCCAGGAACTCGAGGCTCCCGAACCAGATGACGGCACCAGCAGAGAACGAAGGAGTGGAAGAAGTCATCTAGGAAACAACGAGAAATTGACTCGGACACGCGAAGGCCCCTACCTGGCGCGCCAACTGTCTATGTTTTTACCCCGGGGGTATAACACCAACTAGTAATTATGATCGCATGCTCTCTTCCTGGATGGTGATGCAAGATGACATAAGGATTTATCCTGGTTCGGGCAAAGAAGGCCCTACGTCCAGCGGGGGAGGAGGTTCTTGTATTACTTGCACCTAAGTGCTTGTACAGGGGCAATACAAGCTCAATGAGCGTGGACCGGAGTCCGGACTCGAGTGTGTGTGTGGACTCGTGTCGCGCAAGCCCGTGCGTAACCGTGTGCTCGTGTTCTGTTTCGTCGGCCCGTGGACGCCTGCGCGTGAAGGGCCCTGGTGTCCTCTTTTATAGACCAAGAGGAGGCCAGGGTTACAGGAGAACATGTACGACGCCCAATACGATGAAGAGTAGGAATGTTGTCTTGTCGAGGTCACTGGAGCTGACGTGGGGGTTGTTGTTGAGGTGTCCTTGAAGCGTGGCTTCCATCCCGGGCGTGGACGTGGAGGCGTGGCGACGTGGAGGCCGTGCAGCACCCATTCCGGCTCGTACAGGACGTGGCAGAGTCCCTCCGGGTCTTGGGGTACCTGTCCTCCAATAGCATGAAAGCGGTCAGGGCTCGAGGGGCGCAGGGCCGGCCTCAAGGTGGTGCCTACGGGGGGCTCGAGTCCCCGCAGGTATGGGCAAGTCCCGGGAAACCCGATCGCACAGCGGGTAGCCAGGCCTCGAGTCGTGACTCGAGTGTGCAACAGTGCAGGGTATGGCCGAACAGTGCTGTACTGGTGCCTTTTTGCCCATGCTTGTGGTGAAAAAGGAGATTTGACTCTGCCCTGGTTCACTGTGGCACACGTCGGGTTCCAGAGGACATGACCGGAGTAGGTGAACGCATTAAATGCGTAGTATGGGATTGGCATCCGATGCCTGGTGCTGCTCGAGGGTGGCATGATGTATCTCGAGGGATAGGTTACCGTACTAGCGAGGCTCGATGTCCCCGCATGGGGTCTCGAGGAGCGGTGCAGGGCTTGAGGCCTATGTGTCGGGGCTCGAGGGGTAGGCTGTCATGAGGCGGACAGTAAGGCTTCGGCGGCCCTGGGCTCCCTGGTGATGGGTCGGCGTTGTAGGCCTTGAGGGGTTGACTTTTTAGAAGGTCAGACTTGTTAGGTTTGTTATTAATTGGTGTTCTAGGTTTAACCTATTTGTTTTGCGTTGATTGGGGGTACCCCGCCTGTGGTCCCCCGACACCAGTTAAGCCACTCATGGCAAAGCCTCTCCCGGATGCTCCCCGCCGTCTCCACTATCAAGCTTTCGACCGAACCATCGTGGGCCTTGTTCCCTTCGGTACACGGTGGCGGCCACACCACAAACTCGGTTGGTGTGATCTCGCAAGACTACAAGCCCCTCCAATGTACAAATAACAGTGCGCGCAAGCACCGGTAGGTAAGAGGTTTTCAACCTCACTAAACATTAGGCCTAACACCTAGAGCAAGCGCAAAGCGGTGGTCTAACTAGCCTAAGCACTTCGCAAAGCACCTACACTAATCACCTAGTATATCACTTGAGCACTTTGGTGGCTAGAGCAACTAAATATGTCTATGCACTTGGTACACTTCCTTTAGCTCCAACACACTTGTTTTGGCCGGCCATGGGGATATATATAGAGCCCCAAGCAAATAGAGCCGTTGGAGAATGTCTTGGACTTCACAGCGTAGCATCGGACGCTGAAGTTGTGACCATCGGATGCGCGTCCGATGCTCCTTTAACGGCTAGATACCAGCCTGACACTGTGTTACAACGGCTACTCAGCGTCCGATGGTCGATCACCTGACGCGTCCGATGCTCACAGAGCCTCTTTGGAACCTCTCTGCATAGCCATCAGACGCGGGGACTGTAGCGTCCGATGTACACCGTCAGCGTCTGATGTAACGTTGTGCACGATGCACAATGTGTAACACCCCTGGTGTTTAAATGTAATTAACTTGACATGTCATCATCTTAAGCATTAATCATTTCCTGTGATGCATTTGATTTGCCTAATTGCTATGCCTTGATTCCCTTTTCAAAAACCCTAAAAGCCCAATTCTCTCTATAAGGGCAAAATGGTAATTTCACCTCTGTGCCTAGTTATATTTAATTCTTGTTCAAATTTAGTGCCCTGATGTTTGCTGCATTGATCAAAGTTCAAAAATCAGATTTGATTTGATTTTCCCTTTTGCAAAACCCTAAAATCCCAAATCCTGGATTTATTCCCTTTTTGATAACTTTTTCAAAAGTCAAAATTTTGAGTTGGTTCAAAAAGCAAAGTTGTGAATCTGATCGAGAGGAACAACTTTGGTATTTACAAATTTTCAAGTTTCAGTTTGAAATCCAAAGTAATTTTGATTTGAATCAAATTTGAAAAGTGTCCCCTTTTCTGTTTTTGAATATAGTTCAAAAACTATTTGGAATTTGAAAATGTTCATATTGACAAAGTTGTAGATCTCATTTTTCTGAGCAACTTTGGTATTTTGAGTTTTTGTCGCACAGTTCAAACTTTGGGAGAAATCTGCAAAATACAGAAACCAGCAAAAGTCAAACCCTATCCCCTAGCACTGTTCTTCTTCCAGCTAGGGCCAAGGGGGGGGCCCGGCCATGGCGCCGGCGCTGCGCCTGCAGCGCATACGGCTGCTCCCCACGCGCCACCAACCTACCGCCGCTGTCGCCCTGTTCCCTCCGCGCCCGCACGCGAGCGCTGACTCCATCTCGCGGCCCCTACTGCTCCTGCTCGCCGCCGCCGCGTGGTCGTTGCCGGCGCTGCTTGCGCCCGAGCCCCGGCTGCACGCCTGACCCTCCGCCTGCGCGCAATCGAGAGCGCACGCGCTTGCCGTGCTTATCCACCCCACCCCGTGCTCTCTACCGGCCTCAGGCCGCGCCTATAAAAGCCCCGCCGGAGCCCGAGCTTCTCATCCTCTCCGCCACCGTGGCCAGGCCAGTCCAGTGCCTCCGCCGCTCCACCACCTAGCTCAGAAGCTCCGCCTTGAGCTCGTGAAGCTTTCCCACCCTTCAATTTCATCTCTACCGCCCTCAATCGCCCGGCGTAAGCTCGCCGTTCCCATCTCCGGCAGAAACCCGGCGAGCTCGGGTTCGTGAAATTTGCCGTCTCCGGCCATGATCATCCCTCACCGACCCCCGTGTCGTGTTCCTTGGTTCCGTGCGACTCTGACCAGGCCCTTGCGGTCTTGTGTGTTGCGCAGGGTCGCCGGAGCGCCGCTCGCCGCTCGCCGCCGAAGGAGCTCCACCGAACCACCGCCCCTCGAGCACGTGTCGAGCCTCCTTCCTCGAGCCTCACCCTCGAGCACGTGCCGAGCCGCACCCTCGAGCCCTGCCTCCGATCCGTGGTAAGCACCCGAGGCCTCCGGCCTCTGCTTCCACTCCGTCTCGCCCGAGCCTTCCGTCTCGCCCGAGCCTCGGGCGGACAGACCCTCACCACTTCGCTCAAGCCAGGCCTCGAGCGAACTCGTGCACCCTCCGCTTCGTCGAGCTAGGCCTCGGACGGACGCTTGCTTTTCCGTCTCGCCCGAGCCTTCCATCTCGCCCGAGTCCGCTTCGCCCGAGCCTCCGGGCCAGGCCTCGGACGGAGCACTCACTTTCCGACTCGCCCGAGCCCGTTTCGCCCGAGCCCTTCATAGAAGGAGCACAGTGCTCTTTTCTTTTTCTGAGAGTTGTGAATAGTGTTCTGTTTTCTCTTTTTTGTGTGAATTAATCTGTTGTTCCATAAATGCTGAGAAAATTATGGTATGCTCCTTGCACTGTGTAGTATTTTATAAAAATATGAAACTTGACTTTTCTGCAAGAATTTGAAAATGTAAAATTCCCCTTTTCATTGAAAAATGAAGGTTTTGGTATTTTTGGAGAGTGATCTATAACTCCAAAAATCTTGAGATAAATTTTTGGGACCTTGTTATAACATGCTGAACCTCTGGTAAAATTTTGAAGTCTTTTGGAGCAAGTTGATTTTTGAGCATTTATTTTAATTAAGGAATAGTGACTTTTGTTAATTAAATGTTTAGATTTATTTGAGCATCTTAATGACCTCCAAAAATTATGAAATTTGTTTTGCCATCTGTTTATGCCTTAATGAACTTATGTGATTAATTTGGTAATTTTTGGAGCAACTTCATAAAATGACCTTTTAAATAAAATAAGAAAAATAGAAAAGATGGATTAGGGTTGGTAATAAGTGTTTAATGATGTGATCTTTGGATTGATTGATGTTCATAGACCCCTACCCTTTGGTCTATGATGTCTGTGATGATATGTTTGGTTAATACTTAGGATAATTATAATAAGGCCTAACATCAATAATGCTTAAGAAAGAAATGGTTACCTTTTATGCTCAACCTAGATTTCGATTATGCCTTGCCTAAGAGTAATCTAGATTCAGTGGAATTGTCTTGCACCATAAGCCCATATCATCATTCTCATGAGCATTCATCATTGCATCCGTATAGTTGACGAAGAAGGTACCAGAGTCGAGGCCGCTGTTGACGAACCAACTCCCGAGGCGACCCCGAGCTCCAACACCTATACCTACCCCGAGTCTGCTCTCTTTGCCATTCAAGGCAAGCCCCGGTGCATTTAACCCTTTCCTTGAATTTATAAAATGATTTCCTTAAATGCTTTTGAGTTAAATTATTGCATTAGGTTTATAGGAGTTGTGTGCTATCCTAATTGATGCACTATCCACCTTGACCACTGATACACCTGATACCTGCTTTTCAAAAGTATTTGAAAAATGCTTAGCAATGCTTATTGAATTAGACTTGCAATAAAATGTCATTTTCAAAAGTGTGATCACTTAAGAATCTTTATGGGAATTTGGCTTTACTTCCCGTTCGATGACTGCTTGCCTAGCTAGCATGTGGTCATTGTCGAGAAGAGGTTGTCCGCGCGTACGGTGCCGTCATGTTGTAGTCCGGGACTCAACAGTTGACACCGACCGGGACATGGTTGAAAAACTGACAGGACTATTACGCTTGGGTGAGATATGACCAAGGTATAGTTCTGGCTGGAAAATTAGGGACCATCCGTATGGGGGCCTGCTGGTCAAGACTTGTAACTATTCACATACTACGGGAAGCTCTGGCTCCGAGGAATCCTTTATTGGACCGACAACCGCGCACTGGGAGTGGAGAGATGGCGGAAGTAGCATGTACCCACGTGTCAGGACCTGTACTCTTGGGTTAGAGTCCCGAGGTACTTGTCGCTGGCGGAAAATTGGAGTGGTGTACTGTACTTCCGGGTGGCGTAGGACCGGGCCCAATCTTGGAGGAATCGTGGTAGACGAGTTGGCATATGCAAGCTTGGGTGCTACATATGCAGTGTGGATAGGGATCCTCAGCTGAGTATTATTTATCCGGATTAACGTTGCTCCTCGGTTATGGAGACTTGGTCCACTGACTGTCAACGGAGAGTGGTTCTCAACTAGGAATGTTTTGAAATGTAAAATGAATCATGAATGATGAAGAATTGAGGAATACTGAATCTTTCAAAAATAAAATAAGGTTTACAAAAATGCTTTTTCTGCAAAATACTTGATCTTGCTTAAGCCTTACCTTGACTACCCTAAGCCTCTCATTCCTGAGTCTTCTCCCTTTTTCTTTAGTCGGGTAAGTCTTGTTGAGTACCCCAGTACTCAGGGTTTGTTACCCATGTTGCAGGTATGCCTGAGACCCCGATGTGTCTCGCACCCTGTTGCGTGACCTTCGTCCAGGAAGAGGCCGATGAGGCCGATGAGTAAATGTGCACCCTCGGGCTGGGTGTTACATGTATCTTTATGTTAATGTTTCCACTACGTTGTCTACTTTGAATCACCCGAACAATGGTTTGTAATAACCGTACTCCTTACCTCATTTGAAACCTCATTTTGTAAAACTAATGTTATTTAAGTCTTCCGCTCTTTATTCCGATGTCATTTGTAAAAGTATGCAATGCTGTAACCGAATTGTGAGATGATCCTGCGGACATTGGGCACTGATGTAGCCCGGTGGCGAACAGATCTTAATCACATGGAACATGGGTTCGGCTGTCAGAGGTTGACAGGGACACGTGGGCCATGGGATTAGGGTCGTTCCGTCACACAATGTTACCGTTGTGTCCGATGTAACCACATCGGTGCGTCTGATGCTTCTGCTGGTGTTGACACGAGCTAGGATTTGTCATCGGTGCGTCCGACGCCTGCGTAGCCAGCGTCCGATGCAGCGTCCGATGTCTGTTCTTCTCGTTGCTTCGCGATTTCTTGCGCCGTCTTGGTTCCATTCTTGTGCCTTGGACTTTGCTTGATCTTGAGAATCTTCTACTGAGCTTCAAATGTCTTTCTTGAGGTGTTGATCATGTTGCCTTAGTCCAAGTCACCTTTTGCACCCTATTGGACTACAAAACAAACACTTGCAAACGCATTAGTCCAATTTGGTTATGTTGTTCATCAAACACCAAAATCCAAAGTTAAATGGGTTGAGGTCCATTTTTCTTACAGTTGCGTCTTTTTCGAATCCACTTGAACCAACTTGTTCTTTGAAGTGAGGAGAACATTTTCACTGAAGGAATCTAATTCAAACCTCACGAACAAGTAGATCGGGACGATTTGAGTTTCGTGGTGACTTTTCAGTTCTTGCACCAATCTCTTCGATTTCCTAGAGTTTGAGTTGATTTGAGCGGATGATTTCTTAGGGATAGTCTTCCAACTACCTAGTGATCATCTTCTCCAAGTTTGAGATCGAGTGATTTTGGTTTGGATCGAATTTGGAGACTTTTGGTAAGGAGGCGAACGTTTTCGCCCTCTCTAGGTGACCGTGGACAGTCCGGGCATCGGGGAGGCAGCCTGAGCAGTGGTTGTGCACCTCGGTGATTCGGCCGGAGAAACACTGGCGGGCAGTCCACCGTTGTAGCTCGCGGACAGTCCGGGATCGTCCAGGGGGCTTTCTGAAAGTGCATTCACCCCCAATGTGGGTTTTGGCTAATTAATGACAATCAAATTAGGGACTAACCAGTTTATAAAAGCATGTATGCAGGTGTTAGTCCTTTGAAAGATTTGAAACGTTGAAATCTCGTGAACAAAGCACGTAGGATATTTTTGGACATAAAGATGCCTAGCTCAAGTGGTAGTTTAAAATTTCAATTTTAAACTTGAGTTATAGGTAAGCCGGACTATGAAGAGGGTCACAAAGTAAGTTGACTAGATGTGGAGAAAAGTGCTCAAATCGACTAACCTTAGTTCGCTTGAGAGACACCGCACAATCACGAACACGTAGAGGGTAATTTCATATGGTCGGTGGTACCGACCATGGGTGGTCGGTGGTACCGACCACGGCTTCTCTGCGCAGCGCTCAAACACCCTCTCTGTGTTGGTCAAAAATGACCTGGCGGTAGTACCGCCATAACCTCGGTACTACCGCCCGCGGTGGTACCGACGCAAGGTCGGTAGTAACCTGGTTTGCAACCCTCTCTGGATAGAGTTGTTTTTGACCTAGCGGTGGTACCGCCATTACCTCGGTAGTACCGCCCGCGGTGCTACCGACCCATGGCCGGTAGTTTCCAATTTTGCAAGGCTCTCTGTTCGCGCTGTTTTTGGCCTGGCGGTAGTACCGCCATTACTTCGGTAGTACCGCCCCCGGTGCTACCGACGCAAGGCCGGTGGTAACCAAGTTTGCAGAGCTCCCTGTGTAGAATTGAAAAAGGTCTGGCGGTGGTACCGCCATAACCTCGGTACCACCGGGATCGGAGGTACCGACGGAGGTTGGTGGTAACTTGGCTTTGCGAGGCTCTCTGTGTTGTGTTGAATATGAATTGGCGGTGGTACCGCCATAACCTCGGTACCACCGGCCTCGGAAGCACCGACCCAGGTTCGGTGGTTGAAAGTTTTTCAGGGCTCTCTGGACTGACTAGCCTTTGACTTGGCGGTGGTACCGCCATTACCTCGGTACCACCGACCTCGGAGGTACCGACCCTCGGGCGGTAGTTTCCGAGGGACCGAGTCCCTAACTAAGTTGCTCTCTGTTCGAGCTTGTTTTGGCCTGGCGGTGGTACCGCCATTACCTCGGTACCACCGGCCTCGGTGGTTCCGACCTTGGCCCGGTGCTTGTCAGTTTGACTAGATCTGGGTGTATGCGACCGTTGTGACATGGTCGGTGGTACCGACCATGGGTGGTCGGTGGTACCGACCAGCCTCGGGACTGAGGGAGTATAAATGCCTCCCCTCTTCACTTTTCACGGTCACGGACTTACACGATACACTTATTGCTGACCTAACTCGAGACAAACACTCTCCGAGCATTGACTCACCCCTCTCTCTCCCCCTTTGCTCCTAGATTCATTCCCCTGCGAGATTTGAGCTAGGGAAGTGAGATTCGAGAGTGGGAAGCATCAATCTTCAACTTGAGCACTTGGTTTCCATCTTGCCGGCTTGTTTTGTGTCTTTTACTCTTGAGCTCTTTGAGCTCTATCCGGTTAGGTGTTCTTCGTGGTAGCCCGTATTGATTTACTTGTGAGGACTCCCCGAAGCGTTTGTATTACCCTGAGATTTCTAGTAGAGATACTCTCGTAGCCTTTGTGATTGCTTGAGTGAGGCGAGGAGGTGAAATAGACTCCGACCTTTGTGGTCACCTCAACAACGAGGAAGTAGGCACTCCTCAGTGGATTGGCCGAACCTCGGGATAAATCTTGTGTCCCGTGTGCTTGTTGTTGTTGTCCCTATTTTCTCTACTTCTCTTGTTATTGTGTTCTTCGTGTTCTTCCTATCCCTATCTCGTTCTTAGGTTGGGAAGGCTCGATCTACATCAAGGGGAGCAACCAAGGTTTCGTGAGAGTAGTTTTACCATAAATTATTCTTCGGAAAGTTGGCTAGAAACTTGTTTTATCTTCATAGCTTACTTTCATTGGATTTGTAGTTTCTTTTAGGATCCCGGTTGTGCCGTTTGTTTGTGTTGGTAGTACCGGTGTTTCACACCCGGTAGTACCTACCCAAACAAACCGGCCTCTCCGGTTGCTATCTAACTACATCTTATAGTTTGTGAAGTTTCAGATAGTCAAAAATCACCTATTCACCCCCCTCTAGGCTGATTCGGTCCTTTCACTTTCAGCAGCAGTGTTGTGTTCCCATTTTGACCGGCGGACAGTCCACCAAGGGACCGCGGATAGTTCGACATAGGGCGGACAGTCCGAGCCCCTGCTAAGTGTTGAGTTTTAGTGCCTGAGGCGCCAGCGGCCTGGGTACTACCTCAACACTTTCCAAGCACTATAAACGGTGCCCCTTATTTCACTTAACTCACACTCGTTAGCTTATTTCTTACTACCCATAGGAGTAGATGCTAGCAGTGTGTTATTAAGATCGTTGTCGACGCTTCCTAACATCCGCTGAATATTTGCCTCCTTAATCACGCGGAACTTCCGGAACAGTAAAACGCACCGAGCGACAAGATGAGAGATATCAGCCATGAATACCACGTGTTGTAATTCCTCCGCATCAACACCACCGTGACAATGGTCCCCGCCAAAAACACCACGGGGATCATATGCTACCAGAGCAGAGAAAAGCGACATCATCAAAAAAAGATTAGTAGGCAGGCAGGCAAGATAAATAATGTGTTAGTTCCTCATCAGAATTGTACTCCTACGGTGTAGAAATTATCATCAATAATGACAGGACATGCATCAGCCAAAGGTCACAAGGATATATTGGTGGATTTAATTAAAAAAATAAAGACAATAAAAATATAATCTGATGGCTGGTAATTTTAGCATACAAACCCCTCTACTCATGGGGGTGTTTTGCAACAACCGGATAGAATGAGTGGGAGGTTTGAGTGCTAAAATTACCAGTCATCGGATTAGATTCTTGTGGTCTTGATTAGAGTTGCATAGTTTGCACAGAAGTTTAGTTTGCATAACATACGTTCTCCATAGTTATAGGATGCTATAGCGACCAGCCCCCGCACCTTAAAAAACTAACTACATAAAGGAAGTAATTTTGGCAACGCATACTAATATAGTGTAGTGTATATAACTAGCAGAAATCAAAATCCAAACAGGGCCTTATATTAGGATAGAGAAAAGCAAAATCCTCAGCAGTAAAACCTTGACGCATATGACCTTGCGATGTTTAGATCGAACATACTCCTTCAGCCCGGTGATACCTTTCTCAAGATCTACGGAAGGATCCGACATCTTCGTTTATCTTCCTCAGCCCCGGTACAGCGCGCGACAAGGAATCCTCCTCTCTTTCAGTTTGAGCCCCCCGGCGGCGGCGCTGCACGAGAAGAATTCGACGGAGGTTGACGAAAGGAGCCGATTGGCGGCCTCCTTCAACCCCCTGACGGTGTACGAATCAGTCATAAAATAATGTTTTTGATCAAAAGAAATTAGCCATAGAATCAGCTAAATCGAAGTTCAAACAAACGGAGCCAAACATACTCTCTCTTTTCTAGCCTAGCAACGGGTAGCCGATACCCGATACTCGACGGGTATTTGATCTATTAGGGGACGGGGATGAGACGTTATTTGTACCCATGGGGATTTAAATGTGTAAGAACCCATCTCCAACAGGGATGGCGGGGACGGAGACGTTCCCTGTATATCCGTCTCATTACCCGATGTATATATATACTATAAAATAGGATTAGTGCACATATGATGGTCCTAGCCCAATTAGAATGATGCTAACGATAATCTATGATCATAATGTATGATGTATCTATACATTTATCTTATCTATTGTGTTATCGTGACATGTAATATATAATTATACATGAGTGTTACTCGGGTACGGGTAACCGACGGGTATGAAATCCCCGATCGGGGACGGGGACGGGGAAAATTCTATCTCCGCGAGCGAAAACGGAGATGAGGATGAGATGGATTTTAGTTCGCGGGGATGGGGATGAGATGCCAATACTCGACGGGGACGTATCCGTTGCCATCTTTATTTCTAGCAGAGGCCGGGTTCGGGCTTTATGAGGGGTAGGTTCAGGCGTCTCTTTTCTAGCCGATCACAGGCTCACCTGTTATCGACTAGGACTAGGACTACCGTCCGTGCGGTGCGGTTCGTCGCTTCCGTGCAAAAAAAAAAAAAAAAAAAAAAAAAAAAAAAAAAAAAATCCCTATACGGATCCTGCCCCGCCTCCGATGCCTTCATTACTGGGCACACCCAGATTTTTTCGCAGTTTTTCCGGAAAAAAACTGAGTCCATGTCGGTCAATATTTGCATGCATGTATACAAGCCCAACACAGCCACGATTCACACGTACCTAGCAAGGCGCTGGAGTGGCGGCGGCGTGGCATCACGGTTCACGGGAGAATCTCGGGTTTCTACAAAAACATAGCTCCAATACTTTACTATTAGGCAAAAGAACTTGGAGCTCGAATCCTTCGTACCAGACGATGTATAACATTCGTTTATCATTCCTTAATTCTCGTCGAAAGGCCGAAAGATCACAGCAGTCCTATCGTCAGGCCACCTAAGCGTGCAAACGGCTAACCTAGACACTTCCGAACCTCTTTAATTCAAATAGTATAAATATTTGAACTAAAGAGGTTCGGAGGTGCCCCTAAAGGTCACCAATTTGCATCCATAAGAGCAACTCCAATCTAGGCCCCTACTCGATCTCTTACTCTAAAATTTAGGAGTTTGGATGAAAAAACCAACTCCAATGAAATCCCTATTTGAACTCTCATTCTTCATGCTCTCCTAAATTATAGTTTCAGGCCTCCACATCCAGTAACCCCCTACCCCTCTCCCATCTGTGGGTCCCACAGCAAATTTCCGTCGTCGACCCACCGCCGCCACTGCCGCCTCACCAACTATGGCGGCGCATCCCGCGCGTCGTCGTCCTCCTCCACGCTCGCCTCGTTCTACGGCCACCCGCGGGAGGTGGAGTTCAGCTGCACCACCACACCGTCATACCCGCAGCAGCACTACGGGTCGTTCCCCTTCAAGGGCCGCGGCGGCGGCCGGGGCGGCGCGCGCGGCGACTACGGCGGCCTCGACACGGCGGTCGTGGTGCGCGCGTTCGAGATGCTCAACGCCAAGGTGGACGCCGGGGGGCGGCACGCCGCGGTCGCGGCGGCGGCCGGAGTGGCGACCGCGATGCCGTCGCCCATGGTGGCGTGGATCCTGGGCCGCAGCCCCGCCGGGGTCCGCCCGCTGCGCGTCACCGACTCGCCGTTCCCGGCCGTGCCCGAGGACGGGTGCTGCAACGAGCGCGTCGACGCCGAGGCCGATGACTTCATCCGCAAGTTGTACAAGCAGCTCAGGCTGCAGCCCACCGCCGCCACACCGGACGCCTACCTGCGCCACCGCGCGTTAGCTAGGGCCCTGCTAGCGAGGCTTGTTCAGGCACAGAGCTCATCAGCCGGCATGGCAGGCTGACCGGCACTGCTTTGCTTGGGATCCATGACGCGCGCGCGTCGTTTCGCGTCTCGTCTTGCTGCTGTCCCTGATCCGTCGGACGTCGGGCGGGCGCAACAGGTAGGGTGTTCACTGGATGTTGGGTGGGAGTTGGTTGGAATTTTGAGTCCCTATTTTTTCCATTTCAGCATGTAAATGGAAAAAATATGACCTCAATTTACATGTTAGGCTGGAGTTGCTCTAAGGCCACCAAATTCGAAGAAAGAGGAACCACCCCCTGCGCATCAAAAGCTTCTAATAACACGTCAGTTCCTCCGTTTGTTCCATCCTTGACAACAAAAATTTAAACCATAATCTATCTCAGTATAGAACTACATGGTCCACGCAAGCCGAGCAAAACCAACATCCATTGGCATCCAGCCATCCATAGAGTTGCAATCATTTTAGTCTTCAGGTGGTGAGAACTCGACCATTTGCATACCCCTTCCAGCTAAAGCAATGTGATACTTCCTCTTTGCCCTAACAAGGCAAGCACCGCCACTATCAGAAACATCAAAAGATAGAGGTAAGGTAAACACACATTGTCAGACTCGCTCACCGGTCATGGAAAACGTCTAGAGTTTCAGGCTCCGGCACGCTAATTATAGCATGCGAGTATTCTGTGAATTGGCTGGTTAATCCCATCTTCCAGCATCTTACTCTTTGATCAAGGCCAGTGGAGAAAGCCCAAGTGCCGTCTGTCCAGATTCCTAGTCGAAAACATGCATATAATTTGCACAACTCAACAAAACAGATAGAAATAAAGTGAATACATGAACTACATTTGTTTTAATGGTGACAAACCTTTAACTGCTGCACTATGAGCTGATGATGCCTTGTGTTGATATAGAATTTTAAGTGTGTCATTGCCATGCGAATCTAGCCTTGCTGTGGTTGTTAAGCAATCCTCTGAAGATACTACTCTGAAGTTGAAGCAGTGAACAGCTTGATCATCCCCGCCACTTATGATACAGTATGACCTGTCGAGTGTTGAGTATGATATGTGGAGGCAATTAACGCCTGACTGGTGAACACCGGATAACAGGTGCATCGGTCTCAATTCAGGTATATCACATGATTGGGTACTTGAAGGCATCTCAGTGTTTGCGCCATCACTTGCTTCATGCACTATAATCTGAGTGTTTTGCACACCAAAAGCTTCAGATGAATTTTCAGCAGCGTTTAGGCTACCCAGGTTGCTCCCATCAGATGGTGACATATCTCCATCTCTCTTCTTCAAAGTGTATGCCAGTGATCTCCACCGGCGACGGCCGCCTTGACTCCCTCTTCCGGTCCTGGGACGCTTTTGATAATCAATATTCATGTGTGGTTGAGTCTCCGATATTAGTTGCATGAAGCCATGAATGGTCTCTGTCAGGTTCCAAAAAGTAATGCTACCATCAGTTGATCCACTCACAATAAGGTATCTGTCTCCAGCATCATCTGAAAAACAGAGCGCTAATTTCATTAACATAAAATAAGGTATCCAGCATCATCTGAAAAACAAAGCACTAATTTCATTAACCTAATCATTGTCAGTTCAGAAGAAAAGAAAGCTAGAACTGACCTTTATAGTGGCCAGCATTGATGATAATATGCCGCAGCACCAAAACTGGCGATGCCTGTGGAATCAACAAGGCAACATCAAACCTGTACAAAAAGGAAGCAGCTCAGAGACAGCCAAGAATACTATAAATACAAAATCTGTTCAGAAATGCACAATGCATACCACAATCGAGAAGGTAACAGAAGAGCACGAAGCACAACCGTTGCATCCGAGCAAGCAACAACAACAAAACATACTGTCAACCTGCTGCAAACGGAAGAGATTAAATTAAGATTACAGGAAGCAAGAGCATGAACCAAAGGCTATGCTAGCTAGACTCTGTACTGCCAGCAGCACATGAATCACAATACTGGATCTTACCTGAGAACTGGATGTTTCAAATGAAATGCTGTTACAGAAAGGTAACGCCAGTCATTTTCCATGTGATCCATAACGTCCATATTTGGCTGTACAGCAGAGGAATTTCCTTCCTCAGCACTCTGTTTTATGTGGCCAGATTTCAGCCTGTTCCTAGGAAGCCTTGGTGGCATGTGAGTAGTTAGCCATTGAAATGACATGACTGAATCAACATTTTCCAAGTTTTTGGAGTTTTGCTTGGGGTCAATATCTAAGCCACTTGAACATACTTGTCTGTTTTCTGCATTCCTCGGTTGCAAAATCCAAGCAGTGAGGACTTGCTTTGATCCAACAGATATGAGTAAGAAAGTCTCATCTTTTTCAACAGCAATGTCATCAGAAATACCGTTCAAACTGTAATTATATGATTTATATGTTACTGTGTAGGTCTTTGCGATGAAGCATGTTGCTCGCACAGCTGACCCACCTACATGCTCCCCTAGCAACTTTGAGGAATGCCATTTTCCAGAACTACCAGTCAAGAAACTGTAATAGACATCAGTATCAAAATGGAACATGTAATTCACATACACTTAATGCTTCAGAAACAAATTTACCCTGTAAGACGCACAGTTCCATCTTCACATCCAGTTGCTATCAACAGATCTGAGTTATTCTCAGGAGCCAAATGGCTTGCTGGATCTATAAAGCACAACGAGTGCACTTCTCTACCATGAAACTGCAAATGGAGAACTTGTGGGAGTAATTTCTTATCACTAGTTGGTGCCCAGTGCCTGTGAATGTGAATATCATGATCCTGCTTGGAGGAAAAAAAAGTTAACTATGTGATGAAAAATGTGTAACACAAGATATAGTCAAGTCACCAACAGCAAAACTTAACAATGTGGTGAAGTATGCCACTATGCTTTAGTCTTCTTTTTTGGTGGTGCACAAAATTATGTCTTAGGTAATAACCAAAACAAAATAGTCTACACTTGCACATAACTAACCAATTAAGAGATGAGGAAAACGATAGATACAGGAAACAAAATAGTCTACACTTGCCCGATAGCATTTGAGTGAGATAAGATTGTGAATGTCTCAACATGCAAAGAGATGGAAACTAAAGTTGCCACTCTCCTGTGACAAATTCAAAATTACAAGCTCCTCAAATAAGCTAACAATGGCAAGCCTATGAACACATGGAAGCTTCAGAATGGAAGAAATAATTCCCATGAGGTGTGTTGACTTTCACTAGAACATCAGCTAAGAAAACAAATCCACAAACGAAGAAATTTAGAACACAAACCTTTACAAAGGCAAAGCAGTTCTGATGCTCGGGGACTGTCCCAAGATAATAAGAATAAGGCCGTCGCCAGCCTCCACAGGATACTTGAGCCATCTATATAGAAGATAAAAGTTTGAAACTACTGATTAGCTGAACCGTTGATTCTGACTGGCCAATTCATATGGTACATGTGTTATGTTACCTTTGTTTCATTCTCAAGGTCCCAAATGATAAAATCTGCAGAAGTGAAACCTACTGCATAGGTACTACTCAATTGGCTCTCAGATGCAAGATTAGTGTAAATGGATTGAATGGTGCCCAGTTCTTTTACTTGCCTCATTCCAAAAAAATCAATCTTTTGCACATTTTTTCCATACTTGAAAAAGCAAATGCAACCATCTCCCCCAGTCTATAAATTTCAAGGATGAGGAGTATATGTCAGACCAAACCCACAACTTTGATAATATGAATAACAATATCGTTCTGGACATACAGTGTGAATTTCAATATGATCAGAAATCGAATCTTTTATATGAACACTTGTGACACTAGAAATGCCATGAGCTCCTTTAAAATGATCACATGGAAGCATCTTCTGTTGCATCAGACCACTGGCATCCAGTACCGATGTTTTAGGGAAAGGAAAGGCTGTGATGTTACCCTTTTTATCACCAGCTATAAGGATCTGCACAAGAAAAAAAAAAGAGAAAAATTATGTCTCACAGATTCACATCTTATTGTTAGCTTTATGATAAGTTCAACTAATTAGCAGTTAAATGGTATGATGTATTTCTCCCCAACAGGGCTGTATCATCCTCTTCTAGCTTTGAGGCCACAACTAATAACTTAAAACTTCCTTATTATCCTCATTCTTCTGTTGCCTAATCCTACTAATGCATAATATTTACACATTCTAATCTATCAATAGGAATTTATGATTTTGTCTTCGACTGAAATCCAACAGGTTTTAAGATCATTACCTCCTCTCCAGGAGATGCATCTAGACACATGATTCGAGCTCCAAAGGAGGATTCAAACACTGCTACAAGTGGAAACATCTGAGGTGCATTGATAATATCAGTACTTGAGAGCAGAGCATCTCTTATGTTCCACAGCTTAAGCACACCCCTAGGATCAGCTGTGAAAATGTGGCTACAAGTGAAAATAAATCTGGTGAGAATAATGAATAACTGTTATTTTAAAATGTCTTAACAAGAAATTTAACAATTCACTGACCTACATTCAAGAGCCTTGCACCAGTATACTCCTAGTAGTTGCCGATCTTTTTCTGCTAACCAGGTAAAAGATAGATCTAGTTTAGGTTCACTGCTGCCACTGGTTAAACGGACAATAGTAACATTTCCCCGTCCATCTCCAAGGGCAATTATGTCCTCCATATTCAAAGAAAGGTTTGAGTACGTTGTCATGACATCGATGCAGATTATTGGTGCTTTCTCAGTGACCTGAATAATCTCAGTCCATCTTGCATCCTCTGTGTTAGAGACTTCAGCATGATGCAGATATCCATTATTTGTGGCAACATACAGAACATTTTCTTCTGCAAAGTGTAGACAACGAACATACTCGCTTTTGCTGTGACGAACCAATGAATAAACAATTTCACTGTCACAAGATGAGAGATAGAGGTACCATGCAATTTGTGAAACTATAAAGAAGTACATCACACCTATCCAGGGGACCATACTGCCCCGAAACAGAAGGAGAGGATACAACAAAGATCTCAGAATCATAGTTCAGACCATCAGAGACCCTTTTATCTTCCACTATGTCATGAAAAATGGAGTTGCATAGATGGTGCACTTTGATTGCTGAATCGAACCCAGCAGTGACCACGATCAGTGAGCTTGGGTCAAATAAACATCGCCATATTCCTCGCCCACTGTAGATTAGAGTAGCACAATGAGTTATTTTCGCTTTAGATTCCAGATAGTTAAACACCAGCTTACTAAAAAGTTACAATCTAACAGCTACATCTTTCCAACTTACATGTGTTCTTTGAACATCTTGATTAGCTTTCCATCCATTCCCCAAATGCAACAAGTACAATCCTCACCAGCAGTTATAACCATCTAAAAGCAAAGCACAGTTGCAAACAGTAAGAAGTTTAAAACTTTTTTAAAAGATGATGAACTGGAAATTTTACAAAAATTCTATTTATTCAGGAAAAAAAGGTATGTTGGCTTCTTTCCAAACTAAAAATACAAGTAAAAAATAAAGTATAGCTAGATGATTCACATGCAAAGGGAGAAGGAACAAAGTATCACAAACTTACAGAATCAGAAACATAGCAGTCCCATATCCTAGCACTATGCCCAAAAAGAGTGAGTTTTGGTATAATTTCGACATTGTCTTGACTGGCTGTCTGATTGACAAAACCCTGTGATTTGAAACTCAACATCCACAAGCGAGCACTGCCACATCAGTGAAGCTAAATAGGTCAATAATATCATGAAAGGCAGTCTAAAAAAAGTTACTGGTGCAGGCAGTGAGAACCCAAATAAAAATAAGCCAACCTACGGTCATCAGAGACAGACATAAATTTTGATCCATCAGAAGACCAAGCTATTCGAAATATTGAGCCTTCATGCTCCTTCAGCCTACCAAGATGAACTGTCATGCGCTGATTATCATCAGGATTTATAATTTTGGGACTGTTTACATCAGAAGTATCTCCTTCATTGGAGCATACCATGGAAGATCCCAGAACTTGTGGTGCTAATTTCCATATGAGAATCTGGAAAATAAAACTCACATTTAGAAAGATTCTCCTCAAACAGTTAAACTGGAATTGAAACAGAAGCCGCTTGAGAGCCTGGAAAGCTTACCTCATTTAAAATGGTCCCGGATGCCACAAGAAGCTCTCTAACAGAGTCTCCCCACATTCTCATGGAATATAGAAGGCACTTCTCTGCACCCAGAAGGCAACTTTGTAATCAAACATGAACGAAGAATTTAGCACAGGTCATGCCAATTGGACCAAAGTTAGCACGGAGGTGCATGGTTCATCAAACCTGGAGACTTCACTCGGGTAACCAACGCACACTTGCTCAGATCCCACAGCGCTACTGAATTATCACTCAGACCAATAGCAAGCAGCCCATCGACCTGTACCGGAGTCATAGCGACCATATATAAGGTTGGTAATAAAAACGAAAAGCTCCTCTCAAGACTCCACAGTAAGAGCGCGAACCAAACGCGGTACCTCCAGGAAACGAGCGTCGAGCACCCAATGGTCGAACCCCGGGAGCCTGTGCTCCAGCTCCAGCCGCGCCTCACCCACCTCGCCGCCATCTACTTCAACACCGAATCCGATGGAGAATAGGTTGACCCTCCTCTCGCCGAACACCGCGAGCGTGCAGCTGTCGCGGCCTCCGCTCCGGGGCTCGATGCCGTGGACGCGCACCCCGTCGAACACTCGGAACGACGCGACAAGCCTGGCGGCGCCCACCTCGTACAAGAGCAGCTGCGATCCTGTGCCTGCGGCAACAGGGCGAAGGACATGGATGTTATCACCGGCTCGCTGAGGCAAGCAGAGACGACACACGCATTCCAAAGCGGCGCGGGCAAGCCAGATAGCTAGGGGAGGAGGGCAGGAAGGAGACTAGAGCGTACCGGCGAGGAGGAGAGGGTGCGGCGAGGAGGGGAGGAAGGAGAGCGCGGAGACGTCCCCCAGGTAGGATCCCGGACGGAGGTGGCCGCCGGCGGCCATCGGCGAGGCGGCGTAGGCTGCGAGTAGTGCTTGGAATTGACGGCGACGGCTGCCGCTCGAAGCTCGATTAGGTTTGGGGTTTGGGCTCGATGTGCATTCCCTCCATCAGTCCCTTCAAACATTGGGCCTGGCCGGTACAGTCTGGGCCGATTTCGATAAAACATGACATGCTGAAACTAAAGCGCTTTTTTTTTCTTTAGAACTTTTTTATATAAAAAAAATACTAAAGCACAATTTCTTTACTTAGAACTAGCTAACACCGCCTCCCCTCCCCGTAAAAGTTGCATTGCAATGGGAGGTAAAATGTATCGTATGATGCTCATGCCAATATAATAATTCAGCTTTTTTTGTTGGATTTTATTAGAGTTTGGTCCAACCTTAAATCAAATAGATATCAAGGACCATATTAAATGCTAGTGCAATAAAATACTAATTTTATAAGGAAAATTGACAATAAACTAACTCAAATAAGTGGCTATGGTGTGCACCTATTGTTCACACATGCGTGGCGATACTAGGGGTGTGATTGGTTGTCTGGGTTTCCTGGCCTGGGCGCCTGGCTAGCTACAGGTAGCCAGGGTGGGTTTTGCCCTGATTTGCGCAATGCAAGGGGGCTGTTTGGTTGGTTGGTTTGGACTAGATAAGCTTCGCTCGGACTCTATTTGGTTGGGTGCGTTATGGTTTAATTGCATTGGCCGAGCAAGGGGGCTTGTTTGGTTACCTGTTCTTGGCCATGTTTGGCTTCACCCCTCCCTATTCGGGTGAGGTTACCTCCCTAAGTCTGGTTTCGTTTTTGGTACTGAAGTATTTGTAAAAAAAATACCAAATTAATTAACCATAGTGTTCAACAAGCTTAGTCATTAATACAAATGTTCATAATTGGAATTACTAGTACAAATGGTCATCTACTTAACTAGAATTACGACCATTTGAGCAACTAACACTAACACTGCAATCATAAAATCCTTTGTAAAAATAATTTCTTTCTTCGCCGGAGTATTGCAAGCATCTTTGATTGTCGTGTGAACCTCAATTGCCCGATCAGCTTCACGCTTGTACAACTTCCATGTTCGATCGACTTCTTCTCAAGTCTTGTATCCCTAATACATGTTGCCTTGAAATCCATCAACTTGAACATTACAATGAACCCAGTTGTCATACACACCAGGACTGCGTCCCTTGAACACAACATAAAAATGGGACAAGCTATCTATGATAATATTTTTCAGAGCCCGCTGTTGACACATAGTTTTGTCAATAAGTACATTGTTGAACTACAAGCTTCGAAGCCGGCTCAAGTGTCAAAGCCGATAGTCCAGGCAAGGAGACCAAGGTGGTTGCCACAACACCAGGATGTATGAAACTGAATGTTGATGCTGCAATTTCCAAGAAATTTGGGCAGGGCGGCAGTGGCAGCTGTAGCACGAGACCAGGTCGACAACTTCTTGGGTGCATCAGGGGTAGTCATTGATGGACTCACTGATGCCAAAATAGCCAAGGCGATTGCTTGCAGGGAGGGTTTAGCTTTGGCCTCCGATCTTTTGCTGACGTCCTTCAGGCTGGCTTTCGATAGCGCCAATGTCATAAGAAGTGTTGGAGGAGCAGAGATGTGTTCATATGGGCATTGATGGACTCACTGATGCCAAAATAGCCAAGGCGATTGCTTGCAGGGAGGGTTTAGCTTTGGCCTCCGATCTTTTGCTGACGTCCTTCAGGCTGGCTTTCGATAGCGCCAATGTCATAAGAAGTGTTGGAGGAGCAGAGATGTGTTCATATGGGCAGGTTGTAAAAGAGATAAAGGCTCGAACACTAAATTTTATATTTGTAGATTTTACTCATGAGAGTAGAAAGTCTAATATTGATGCCCACAACTTAGCCAGAAGTATGTTTTATTCTAAGACAGACAGACATGTCTAGTTTTTAGAACCGCCTGTTGACGTTTGTAACTCATATGATCAATTTCATGAATAAAGAATATAGAGTTCCCTCAAAAAAAACAAGAGGCAAGGTTAGCGGGACGACTACTATATCAACCCGGTCTTTTTAGTTGTAGATAGACATAAGATTGAATGATTTACGCACCGTGGGTATAATCTTTGACGTTAAAAAAACGAGTGTTTAGCTGAAATGTAAAAAGTTTTTAGATGTCACATGACACTATTTTAGTCTATTAAAATAGATTAATAAAAATAAATTATATATTTTGTCTGTAAACCACGAGAAAAATTTATTAAAGCTAGTTAATCTGTCATTAACACATGTTTACTAGCACAACATTATCAAGTCATAAACTAATTAGGATTAAAAATTCATCTTGGAAAGTTATCACAATTTGTGTAATTAGAGGGTGTTTAGTTGGATGACAAAAAAATAAAAATAGTCTAATAAAAAAGAAATTACATATTTCGTCTTGAAAGCATGAGATGAATTTATTAACACTAGTTATTTCATCATTAGCACATGTTTACTGTAACTCAACATTACCAAATCATGGTCTAATTAGACTTAAAAAATCATTTCGCAAAGTTATCACAATCTATGTAATTAGTTATTTTATAGTCTACATTTAATACTTCATGTACGTGTCCAATACATTTGATATAATAGGTGAAAAGTTTTTGTGCTGAGAACAAAATATCTATTAGTAATTTTTTTAGTCTAAATTTAATACTTCATGCATACTCATATGTCATTCGATATGATAAGTGATTTTTTTTTGCGTGGAAACTAATAAAGAGCGCCTTTAATATGGCTGACTGTTGGAGGCGACGTGTACTGTGTACAGCGGGTCGAGGTGGGCCGACCGACAAGTGGGAAGCGTGGAACAACTGAACAAGACGGACCGCCCGCCGACCTGCGTGTGTTTGGCATTGTGGGCAGGCGTCGTCGTCGTCGTCGTCTTTGTGTGTGTCATCGCCGTCCAACGAGAAACCACCAACCTACTCAATTGACCTGTGCAATATAATTTATGCACAAATTAAATGCAGTCCAAGCATGGCCGATCACGCCGGCGCCGGCCGTAATGACGACGGCCGTCAACGGTAAAACAATAATATTACGGGAGTGTCGGTCCGATCCACCACGTACTGTGCTGGTGTGCTGCTAGCTGCTACCACTGTGTACTACGTACTCCGTACTGTACGTAGTACTGTCCGGTGAAAACAGCTAGCGATGTGCAATGGATGGGATCCGGACGACGACCCTGCATTTACGTCGGTCAGGTTGGTGATGGATACTGTACTACCTTCTGATCCGATCCTGTAGTAGACTGCTGCAGTGAAGGACTGGAGTGCAGTGTCGGTTGGATCTCTCGCTGCATCATTCCCCATAATATCCATATCGTCGACCATACCCGGCCGGGCCAAGTGTACATACGTACGTGTCACGCGTGTCCCTGCCACCCGCCCGGCCGGCCAGCGGCTATAAATGAGCGACAAGGCGAGCCGGGCCTCTTCACTCGGTGCGGTGCGGACACCACAATTCAAACACCACCAGCTCCGATAACATGGCGAAGCAGCAGCAGCAGGGCATGACAACGGTGGTGCTGCTGATGCTGGTGCTGGCGGCGACGGCGGCGGAGACGGCGTCGGCGGCTTCGTGCAACGTGGGGCAGCTGGCGGTGTGCGCGCCGGCGCTGACGTCCGGCGCGGCGCCCTCCTCGGCGTGCTGCTCCAACCTCAAGGCGCAGCAGGGGTGCCTCTGCCAGTACGCCAAGAACCCCGTCTACACGCGCTACATCAACAGCCCCAGCGCGCGCAAGACGGTCGCCTCCTGCGGCGTCTCCCTGCCGCGCTGCTAATTACTGCATGCACTCGATCTACTGCTACTCCTACGTTGGTGGTGGCTTCGATCTGCGATCTGCCGCTGCTTGTTTTGTGTGTGTCGATTGTCTCCCATCACTCATCACTCATCACTCATCATGGTGTATGTGTCGCTTCTCTACGTACCGTCGTGTCGTGTTGTGGAGCCGCTGCCGCACCTTTCCTACCTGCACCGCGCTAGACCTCTCTACGTACATACCTACGTACGTACGAGAGATTAATAATAAAAAAAGGATGGACGGACCTGTTTGTTTGTATTTATCAGTCCTACTTATCATTTACTTTCTCTGTTCCTAATTAAGTATCATCATTGGCATATGTGTCACAAGCTTAACTCAATTTGTAGCAATATATGCAATATTTGTATCTCCAAATAATTTTGTTAAAAACTAGATTTAAAGAACTTTTCAATAATACTAATTATGTACGATAGATATTAATATTTTAATATATATTCAGTCAAACATGTTTTCCGGAAAGTGAAAACAGTAGTTATTTAGGGACGGAGGGAGTACGTTTCAGTATTTTTCTCACGTAATATTAGTCGTAGCCACACTGTTGAATACAGGGAGTTCTGTCAAACGAACAAGCCTTCGTCCATGCACTTTGCGTCTCACTGCACATTAATTAACACCAAAATAGCATCGGACATCTGTTGCTAAAAGTTAACCATTAACGCGTTCAACGTTTAGTCGCTAAAGATTTCCTATGGACCCTCAGTCGCTACAAACGAATGTTGTGATGAATGGTCTGTTGCTATACATATTTTGCTTTTGCGTGCCGCGATGAATCAAATTTAGTTCGAAGGAACCTTTAACCCATATATAAAGCATGTGCAAAAGCGAAATATTGTTTTTCGTATGGACACTTTTACACCGCAAAAGCCTAACAACAAACAATCTCATCGAACGAAACTGGTCAAATGATTCAATATATATGTAAACTTTGCAAAGTAGAGTCCGAAATACCCCAACATCTCTGCAAGGACTACACATTTACAAAACAAGAATGGAGAATTTTACACATGGTGTGGTTTCATTATAATGTTCACACCGTATCTTAGTAAGGACATGTGTGGTAGAACTCCATTTGATTCTCTAAGATGGTCTTTGATAGAAGTGATTTTGTGGCTAAAAGTGGTTCTCTTTAATTCTCGAAATCACAATGGATAACCACTTCACAGAATTAGGATAGACTATTTTTTTAGCTTCCAGTTTCTTAGTTTATTTTAAAGAATCACTCACAGAATCAAGAATCAACAGAGAATCATTTATTTTTGAAAAAACCATTTAGCAGAACTCCTACTGAATTCAACAGAATCAAGAATCAACAGAGGATCATTTATTTTTGAAAAACTATTTAGCAGAACTCCTACTGAATTCAACAGAGAATCAGCTTTGAAAGTTGTGCCAAACATGACCTAAGTGGTAAAAGTAACACGGAGAACAAAAATAATGTCTTAATTTTTATAAGCAGGAGAGCACATGAACATATAAGGGCAGTCCCAATGATAGAAACTACGCACAAAATCCAAAAAGACCATGTCAGCAAAAATCATCTATAGAAATCACTCTACACAATGGAAGAGTCTATGTATAATAATTATTAGACTTTTTTATCTTTCTGTCTTCGGATCCTTTACGCATTTGGCTTTTCTTTCTTTTCTCTATCGACCTCTCACCACCGGCGTCAAAGCAGCGTACGAGCTTCATCTAGCAAGGTTTGCCGACGTACGTGCACTTGAAAGAAGCAAATCGACATGTCCTTTGGCCAGCAGGCATGCATGCGTACAAAGTCATCAAAACCGATTCAGTACGCAAGAGCTGCGAGCACGCACAACTAGAACGTCCTGCGAGGCCAGCATATCGCATCGCAACGGTGGCGGCACGGGCAAGCACGTGGCAGCGCGAACGAGCCAACGCGAGGAGGTTCGTGGCTTGCGCGGCTCCCAGGCCAGCGAGCAGAGCAAGCATGCGCAGCGGCGGCGCCAGGGCGGCGAGCGTGGGTAGCGCCACAAGCGCCACGAGCACCTGAGCGAGCGCGGACAAGCACGAGACGACGCAAACGATCGAGCGCGAGGGGCTTCCGCGACTTGGTGGAGCGGCGCGTCGCGCCCGAGGGTGCCGCGCGGCGGCGGAGCAATCACGCTGCCGTGTGCGGGAGCTGCGCTTCGCGTGAAGGATGTCGCGCAGCGGCGACGAAGCAATCAGGCGGCCACAGGCAGGAGCTGCTTCGCGGGCGATGCGCGGCGGCGACGCAGCAGATCCAGATGGACTCTACTCGTTTCTCCCCAACGGGGATTTACTCGCGTCTACCAGGCTCGATGTGAGCGTCGACTTGGTTTCGTGAAATAGAAACGGTTTCCTTGTTTTGCACCTTCTCTCTTCATTCATTATCATGACACATCGTCAAAAAGCTGAGTTGACAACCTAATTAATAGGGATAGAAACTACCATAAATTCTCTATTGGAACTGCCCTAACTGGATTAAAAAAAAGCTAGGTGTTTTAACTAAGATTATAGCCTAAGGTGATTTGCAATGCCAGAATGGAAATAATTAGGAGTAGCTGCTAGTCAAAAGGTACCCAAAAAAAAAGAGACAACCAGCCCAAAGCCACGATTGTGATAAGAAAGAGACATGCAGCAAGGCGAACCCCATCATCTTATCTAGTGTCTTTGAAAGGGAATGCCGAATGCTATGACCCTATGACCAGTCCACTTCCATTTGTGAAATAGCAGAGTAATACACATTTTTTTTCTTGCTGTAAACTGTTCGTAATACTTGTTATATTTAATAAAATATGTTCGAACTTGGTATTAGGGCACTCCCAATGCACAAACCATCATGATTTCTATCCCTATTAATTAATCTGTCACGTAGACATTTTGCTGACATGACAAGTAATTTAATGAGGAGAGAGAAGGAAATGTAGAAATCGTTGACGTCCTCACGCGCAACAAAGCGAAACGATCCGATATAGCGTTGGGCAGAAGCACTCGGTTTCCATCGGCGACCAGGGATCCTGTGCGCACACCGGTGGGAGCTCGCGCGGCCATGGCTACCTCGCTTGTGCTCTGCAGTCTCGCTAGCCGCGGCCACGGTCTCTTCGCTGGCGCTCCGCCGTATCGCTCGCCCGGCCACGACCGTCTCGCTCGCGCAAGTGCGACTGCCTGGTACGCGCTCCGCCATCTCACGGGCGCGGTGGCCTGGTACGGCGTTGATGACGATGACGGAGAGACGGTGGCAGCGCTGGCAGTCCGCCTCGCCGGTCAGGGATCTCGAACGGGCGGCGACGTCTTGAGGCCAGCTATGGCAATAGCGGCATCATCAGACCAAGATGGAGCTCCGACCCGGGCAGATGTGAGGGCGTGCCATGGATGGGAAACAGAGCTCGGTAGACACGGCACGAAAAGCCCACGACGAATGGCTTACGGCTTTGCGGTGGGCCGGCGCGGACGTACAGACGAGTGGTTTCGCAGCGGGCACGGTGCAGACGCCGAGGACGAACGGCTTCACGGGGCCTAGGCCAAGGTCCTCCCTCACGAGCAGCACGGAGATGCCTCCCTCATGAGCAGCAAGGAGATCGGCCGGCTTCGGCCGCTCACGGCCACAAGCATACTTGCCCACATGTGTCCTCGGCTCCTCGCATTCAGTACTAATAATTAATTAGTAGTTGGATATGCAATAGACTAAGTAACGATTAATTAAAGATCTAGGTAGAAAAGTATCAGTGCACAGAGCAAATATAATAGCAAGTTATAAGCTGCCTAGATACTTTTGAGTGTCAACAAGAGAGAAGATGAGAAGCATGTTATAAGTTTACTACCGGTTTACGGTCAAGAACCCAAAAAAAATGTGTAAGAGAAGTGAACCATATATTAATGGTGAAGAGTTAACCACAAAAAATCTTATAGCCAATAAGTTAGTTGTATTATCAGTCTTGCTCTATAATTAATATAAACAGAGACTCGAGGCATTAAAAACACAAAATAATAGTGCAACCTAGCATAGGTCTGATCAGAATATATTAAAAAAAAAGAGCAAAGGAGCAGAGGAGAGGAGGCGGGACATACATAGGATTGTGTAAAATAGCAAACAAGGTTGAAGGGGAAGATCAGTGAAGCTTTGCTGCTGCTGACTGCTGTTGGTTTGTGTCTTGATAGGTTTATATACTAAGGGGGTGTTTAGTTGGTAGGAATTTTGGTGTAAAGTTCCTGTAGTACTTTCGTTGTTATTTGACAAACTTTGGACCAACTAGACTCAAAAGATTCATCTCGACATTTACAGACAAATTGTGCAATTAGTTATACTTTTTACCTATATTTAATACTCCATGCATGCGTCTAAAGATTCGATATGATAGAGAATCTTGTAAAAATTTGAAATCTAAACATGCCCTAAAATGTATAAGACATGTTTAGATCCGGGCTGCAAAGTTTTTAGATGTCACATCGGATGTACATATGATGTTACATAAGATATTTGGATAGTAACAAAAAAAAATACTGAATCAGTCCGTAAATCGCAAGATGATTTTTTAAGTCTAATTAATCTATCATTAGCACATGTGTTATTGTAGCACTTTAGTGTCAAATCATAGACTAATTAGGCTTAAAAAATTCGTCTCGTAAATTACACGTGAACTGTGTAATTAAATGTGTTACTTTTAATCTATATTTAGTATTTCATATATGTGTTCAAAGATCCGATGTGACAGGACGTAAAGTTTTTAGTTTAAATCTAAACATGTCCTATAGTCAATGAGATCCACAAGATTATCTAAATACGAGACAGCAAAAGAATTAACGCATATGCAAGAGCCTGATACTATTGTGAACCATGGCCGGAGAAGAGTAAGCGTGACCGCTGACTTGTCCTTTCTTTTTTCCACAGAGGAAATACTCCGTAGAAAGCGACCGGGCCGGAGGGGAGCAGCCGAACTAACCCGTGACAATCGCAGGACTAACCGGTGACTAAAGTTGGCAGCTGCCCAACCTGACAGTAACAGATCGAGTCCACGGTCGAAGAAAATCGTCTCCGAGCCAGACATCGACATGTAGTATGTTCATACATACGTGTCGCACGTGGCCCTGCCACCCGCCTACGCGCCATCTTGCCGGGCCGGCTATAAATGAGCACCCGGTGCGGAGTGCGGCGAACACCACAAACACAACACGATCGACCGATCGACGCGCGATAACTAAAAACATGGCGAAGCAGCAGCAGGGCATAGCAGCTGTGGCGCTGCTGCTGCTGTTGCTGGCGGCGTCGGCGGCTTCGTGCGACGTGGGGCAGCTGGCGGTGTGCGCGCCGGCTCTGGCGTCCGGGTCGGCGGCCTCGGCGGCGTGCTGCTCCAGCCTCAAAGGGCAGCAGGGGTGCTTCTGCCAGTACGCCAAGAACCCCACCTACGCGCGCTACATCAACAGCCCCAACGCGCGCAAGATCGTCGCCTCCTGCGGCCTCTCCCTGCCGCGCTGCTAGTCGTCTACATCTCCGACGACGATCCGTGGACGCACCACCCGTGACCACCACCACAGGATCGGATCGTGTATCGTGTGTCCATTCTATTTCTCTACAGTCGTGTCCTGTTGTCCTGCCTGCACCGCATCTGCGTACGTGCTTACGGAGGAAGGAATTATTATATATAATACAATAATAATAATTTAAAGGATAGCCGGGTCCGTCCATGCACTTCGCGTCACAGGGTGCTCCCTGCTTGTTTGCTTGCGTGTACCGTACCTGTACGTATGTGTGTGTCCATCGATTATATATCGATGTACATAAGCCCGGCCGTTTGTCTGATGCAACAACGATGGTGTGAGTGCTGCGTGGCGTTTTTTTTATTAACCACGCGTACGCGTACACCACCTCTCTGCGGCTCTGCCCCAAATAAATTAATTCCTAAAATTGTATTATTACTAAGTTAAAATCTTGTAAGTTTTACTGAATATATAGAAAATTACATCAAAATTTATGACCCAAAATTGGTATCGTTAGATATTCCATACAAAATTGTAAGTTTTTTTTTTATCTTCTAATACTTATTTCGTGTTGTGGATGATAATGATATAAAATTCTTTCAAGTTTTATCAATTTTATATAAAAAAAATAACCTATAGCAACTCTGGTTAATTTGCTTTATGGATTTAAAGTTGAGAGATGTTTTACCGTGCTTGGAGGAACCGTTAGTTCCTCTTAATAACTAATTAAATATAATCAAGGATAATTTAGTCATGTTAGTGCACACATTATCCTAACCGCCTTTTGCACTAGTAGTATACACATATACGGAACGCACAAAAGCATCAACACCAGAGATAATTTTCGTCGGCTCGTGCCTCATCAGTCGTCGTCACCGTGAGGTGCACTGGTGCCGGCGTTTGTCAAGGCTCGTCTGCAGGTCTGGAGGGGCTCGTTGGCGCCTGCCTGCAAGCGCGCTTGTGGGCCGGCTGCAAGGGATCGACGCTGCCCGCCGCCTGTCTGCATGGGGCACGCGACAGCTGCCTGTCCGGGCTCGCTGCCAACCGTCAGTTCTATTAGGAGGAGATGCATCAACAACCGGCATGTAGAACTGTAGAAGGATGGGAGCAGCGCCGGAGCGACGAGGTGTGCACCTTTGCAACGATGGCAGGATCGTTCAGACCGCCACTGTCGCCGCTGATTAACTTGGTTGTGGGCTGGTTCATTGGTGTGACAAGTTCCATCGATCAAAGTACCATTATACCCTTTGGATAAATGTAGAAAGCAGTTTCTGGCCCACTGAATTTGAGTTTCGGCCCACCACTTAAGTTCCTCTCATTAGGTTCCTTTACATTTTTAACCATTAGATCTAGATAAATGAAGGGCTTTCATTATTTCTAAGCACCGTAAAATTTCTCTTAAAGTTGATTGATTTATTTATTAGAAACTGAGGGAGTTTGTGTTCCCGTCCCAACAAATGCTTCTGGCTTCTGTTCGAAGCTTTTCCTCTCTTCATTTTGGAGCTTCGTGAGCTTCTGGTGGGCCTCAAAGTTGGGCTTTGTTCGGCGGATCAGTCTCAAGCTAAGGAGGTTTGTAGTAAGTAAAATTGGCTACAAGGTACTGAAAGTAAACTTTTGTCGGTGTTTCGAACCGGAGGTCCTAACATCGGCATGTAAATTTGTATCTGCGTGTTCCTAGTTTCGGATGGTGATGCAAAAAGAACACAAGAGGTTTATACTGGTTCGGGCAAAACACGCCCTACGTCCAGTGTGAGATGCGGAGTTCGTGTTATCTTGCACCGAGGTGCTCGTAGTAGGGGTACAAGCCGGTGAGAGAGAGGGTGCTGGACCCAAGTCTCGTGCGGGGGATGAGTGAGTTGTGTGTTTCTAGTTCGATGGTTGTATTTTGAACCACTTGCTCCTCCTCCCCCTAGAGGCGTCTCCGGCTCCTCCTTTTATAGCCTTAAGGAGGGCACATGTTACAAGGAGATAGTACGTGAGTGCTCTTAGACAAAAAAGGTGGGGGTGAGCTACTGTGGCTCTACAGTGATGGTATGGTCGTCGTGCTTGTCGTCGTGGCCAGGTACGTTCGGCCTTATGGCGATGCACTGTCGGATCCCTCTGCCCCGTCCTTGCGCCTGGCCGCGAGGCCTCGGGCGAGACGGAGAGTAAATTCATCCTCTGAGGCCTGCCGTGGAGGGCCCAGGGGATGAGGTCGTGTGGACTAGTAATCAATTGTGACGGGTGTACTTGATGTACAAGGGCTTTGACTCTAGGGGAGAGCCGAGTCCTCCGCGGGCTGTAGCTTGTCAGATGTTCGTACGTCATCATTGTCCCGGAGTGGGTATAGTGTCGAACAGTGCCACCGGGTGTGGCTTTCCATGTCCGGATCCGCCGGTGGTGGAAAAAGGGGATGTGACTCCCTTCATGTCTTCCCACGCCTCCTGCATGCCCCTGCCCTGACCTGATAGCAGATGTCAGCGCGTTCCAGGGAGGAGTGTGATTCTGTTTGACAGGACGTGGGCGCAGCGGGCAGTGGTACGATTGTCAAAGTTGAGAGGAGCGGGGAGTTTCCTTCTTGCGGAAGGCTTGGGAGGTGATTGCGCGTTCGCCCGAGGCCTGACGTGGAGGGCTTGGGTGAGACAGAGAACAAGCGTTCGCCCGAGGCCTGGCTCGAAGGGCTCGAGCGAGACGGAGAACGAGCGTTTGCCCGAGGCCTGACTCAGAGGGATCGAACGAGACGGAGAACGAGCCTTCGCCGGAGGCCAAGCTCAGAGGGCTCGGGCGAGACGAAGAACGAGCGCTCGCCCAAGGCCTGGCTCGGAGGGCTCGGGCGAGACGGAGAACGAGCGTTCGTCCGAGGCCTGGCTCAGGGGGCACGGGCGAACACTAGGATTGTTGGGCCGCCGCGGCCTGCTTCCGCTCGACGAGTTTTGAGGCGCTTGGCTTGGCGGGCCAAGTAGTGTCGCTTACCTTCTTGTCCCTGGTTATGTTTTTTCCGAAGCGAAGGTTTTGGGGTACCCCTTTTCTATGTACTCGATAACTCTCTTTGCTACTATTATATATGTAAAATAAAACAGTTTGAATTTGCTGATAGATACCGTGCATAATAACTTTTTTTTATAAAATAGATATAAAATCATATAAATATCTGAAAGTTATACTATAAAATATTCTACAGTCTATATGATGAAAATTACATGGTAAAATATTGTTTTAGACAAAAATAACCATTTTACACCTCTTTATAGATAAACAAAATTATATCATAGTTAATTTGTTTGTATATTTAGGATATTAAAAATCTTAAAAAGTTATAGAATGGTTAGATGACTAAATCATGACTATGCTAAAAATATCAGTTTAAAATAAAATAAAAGTTTATATCAATTAAGGTCCAGTTTGGTAGAGCTTCATCTGATTCGGATTCTCTATAGAAGCTGATTCTCTGAGAGAAGTGATTCTATGGTTGAAAGTGATTCTCTTTGTTTCTTTAGCATAAATTCTTAAAATCAGCATGAAGAATCACTTCAGAGAATCAGGGAAGTATTTTTTTCAGCTCTCAGCCTCTTAGTTCATTTCAGAGAATCACTTTTCGCTGAAAAGCTATTTGGCAGAGCTCCTGTTGAATTCAACGGATAAACAGCTCTGGGAACTCTGCCAAACGCCCCCTAACCTTGTCGGCCGCTCCCACTCCCAGACAGGGACCGGGCTGCACCAAACACGCTACAGCCAGTGGAGAACAATACACGGCTAGCGCTAACTAGTACTCCCTCCATATTATAAAACTTGACGTTTTAGATAGCGACACGGTCTTTAAAACATCACTTTGACCACTTATTCCTTTAAAAGTATTTATTGGAAAGTGGTATATGTATATTTTTATAAAAGTACTTTTCAAGACAAATTTATTTATATAATTTTTATATCTCTAAACTCAATAATTTAAAAGTTATTTATGATTTATATTCCCAATATTTGACCCAAACCTTATCGAAAACGTCAACTTTTTTAATATGGGAGAGTAGTATGTATGTAATGTGGAAAAAAGATTATTGTATTTAAGTAGTAGCTGCACTTGAGCAATGCTAGCGTTAGTACTGTACTCCGATAGTGCGGTGCTAGTTCTAGCTAGTTGTATCGTGTATCGTCATATCTTTCTCAGCTTTACAATTAATGTACTCTTCTTTTTACTACTACTCTACTTTTTATTATTTTACTAAGCACGGGCTACAAGTTACCAATATCCACACAATTGTATGGTAGGTATACAAGAGGTATTATGTTTAGGTATAAGTAAGGGATGACATCTCTTGTTCTCTTTTTATCACTTCATATTGTTATTTTCCATTTTATCTGTTAGTGTTTCTCTTTCCCATAGCTGTTTGTTGTGATCCGTATAGAAATTGTTTCTCTGTGTACTTAGATTTCAGAAAAGAAGGTTGTGATCATCTTGTACCCTCGTTGGTGTCTGGGCTGAAATCTTTTGTCTCGCGTTTTTTTTTCTTCGTGTTCTTGTTCGTTCCCTTCTCTTCATTTTGTGAGATCTTTTGATTCGAGGGATAACTTTGTTAAACGATTGTTTCAACTCGTGCTAGGACGTATGTAGGAGGATGGTTTTCACCAAAGAAATTTAATTAATTCCTCATGAGCACGTATACATAGATCAGGTCGTTTTCATTTTCGGTTTCAAACCTTTTCCTTTTGCACATGATCTACGATTCATGAAATTTTAATTAAGTTCGAGCCATGATCTCTTATGTATAGCTCACCAACATATACAGTTGTGATCATCGGTGCAAATTTTGGTAAAGTTTGAAGTTAATTTAAGTGAGTTTCGGGTTAATTTATTTGATATTTGAATCGAGACTGTTTTCAGTTTGATCAGACACTGTTATAGTACGACCGAACACTAGGATAACTACTACTCCCTCCGTCCCAAGATATAAGACGCGATTTGACTTGACACGGTCTTCAAAAATATATTTTGACCTATAATTTCTCTTATAATATATAATTTATAGAAATAAAAGTTTGATCATTAGAAAGTATTTTAAATATAAATATAATACAATTACTTTTGTAGTATAAGCTTTTCATATTATTAGGCTAATTCTTAGTCAAAGATAAAAAAATTTGAATTTTGAAATACGTGCGCGCCTTATATCTTGGGACGGAGGGAGTACATTTTACTCGACGCTACAGTAACTGCTAAGTGTCATCGTATAATATATGCAGTCCTCTCCTAAGCAATGCAAGTCCCACAGCTCGGATTTGCTGTCGGCGGCCGAGTGTCCCTGTCGCTAGCCATGCACACACAAAGCTCCGATCCGATTAGCTATCACTCTATCAGCCACCTCCTCCAGCCCCAATATCATTGCTTCGTTACTAATTCAGCTTGGAAAGAAGAACACACAACCATGATATATACAGTACTCTCTCCATACCCATATTAGTTGACGTTTTAGAAAAGATTAGAGTCAAACATTGGGAATATAAATCATCAATAACTATTAAGTTTCTAAGTTTACAAATATAAAAATTATATAAATAGATTTGTCTCGAAGAATACTTTCATAAAAGTATACGTATATCACTTTTTCATAAATATTTTTATAAAAAATAAGAGGTCAAAGTTGTGTTTTGAAGACCGTGTCGCTGTCCTAAACGTCAATTAATATGGGTATAGAGGGAGTATGATTTAGGTGGGATTCACTGTATCTAGACTATCTAAACCAGGCCGGATAGATTGAGAGCTGTTAGAGATAAAAAAATTTCTAATCTTACCCAAAAAAAAACCCAGGATTGAGAAGCCATTAAGATACTCTTGAAGATGGTCTTATAGATTATAACGAACCGTTTCAGACTTTCAGCCGCCGTCCATCGAGTTCCGATATTAATCTCTCTTCCTTTCCGGTGTACAACTTGTTCAGGTGTGTGTGTATAGTGTATATGCTGCTCATCGAGTTGAGAGCTAGGTCAGGTAGCTGCTGATGTCCATGTCCTGCTGGCAGCTGGGGGAGCATCAATAGTATGGAGTAATATACTAATACTAGTATACTAATAAAAGCATCTGCTTGGTGTAACTATTTAATTGTTCATGAATTATGCATACAAGCTAAGTTGAGCTGCTGGGCTAGCTAGGAAGCAATATAATCGAGTATGTCGTAGCTAATAATATAATAATGTGTGTAAATATTAATATAATATGTCCTTCAAATCCTTTTTTGTAAATAAAGGAGAGAATGCATGTGACAACAGTTATATTGATTGTTCCTTACTGAATGGAACTTTTCGTATTGTTTCAGGTAGAGGAGAAAAGGCGATCGAGGTGCAGTACCCGGAAAAAGGCGGTGGTGGTACCGGCCGTGCATGCATATATATATAATGCGTGGTTGTTTATCTTTATCCTAAGTTAATGATATACTCCGTATGATTGATGATTCTCACAAGAAAAGGCAACCCCGGCCGGGGGCGGGCCCTCACCACGTACAACCAGCTTAAATTCCATCTCCGACTCCGATCCACGGATTATTAGCTAGTGTACGTGTAGTTGCGCATGACTTTGCTCTTCAGAATCCAGAGTACTCCCAGATTCTCTGGCAGGTGGCACAGCAGGTACATGATTATCCATGAACTGGTTGACAGCCGAAAGGCTCAAGCTTGGAATCTCTCAGCTAAGCTAGCTGCTGTGTACGTGTATATATATATATATAGGGAAATTATTTTCTACTCCTATATATATATATTTCCCCGTGCACCCGTGCAGTGCAATTTGGTTTTTGGTCCTGCTCCTGCATGCAAGAAAGATAGTACGTACCTGAAACTGCACGCAGCAACAGGAGTACAAGACCAGCTCGATCGTTCTATTCTATTTAATTATATGCGTGGTCTATAGAGAGAACGAATCCAGTAGCTGGCTGTGAGCTGTTATTAGTTGGGGACGATGGATGGCATAGCAAGGCAGCAGCAACCTGGAACACCGAGGTGGCGGCTGTCCTGTCCTTTATTTATTTGTATGGCCAGCTGGCCCCCATGCAAGCAGGTTGGCACATATATATGACGTGCATCCAACACCAAACTATGCAAAGTCGTCATCATCAGAGAACGTAGTAGTACATTTCGTACGATCGACGACCGGATTAATTCGTGTGGCGATTTTATACATAATATACACCAATGCAAATTCGTGTGAAATTTAAAAAAGGACTCGGATTATATATATGTTGCACATATATATATATATATATATATATATATATATATATAATAATGACGACCCTGATGCAGCTGCAGCTAAAAGTCACCACTGCACAACGTACTACGCACCACCGTTGCTCGTCTGCTCCTAGACCGGCCTACCACGATCATATCTGTTGTTGAACGGATCCAAGCATCTTGCTGCTCGATGATGCAGATGCAAACCGGCGGCCCCACCGGCCATCGGTGATGGGCCGGGTCGCCTGCCTGGAACAGCCCATCAATCCATTCATACATCACTTCCCTCCTTAGTTTGTTTATTAAGCCACCTTGCATTGCTAGCTATAAGTAGTTAGTTAAACAAAACACTGCTACTACTGTGTACTTAGTTGGTGAATGGTGATAGATAATATAATAAGTAAGAGATCGATCGATATGCTTTCTTCTTGCTTAGAAAACCAATTCAAGTATACTTTGTTGAGATGCTCTCTCTACAATATATCGTACGTACGATATCGATATATATATATATACCCTCCTGAGCTAGCTAGAACTAGAAAGCCACCTTTATTTGCTTGATTATATTTCCTCTATATATCCCCACCACCTAGCATCAGGTAGCAGCAGCGCGCCTGCCCTCCCCCCTCCCCCCCTCCTCGTTCCAGAATCCAGACTGCCCAGCCAGCAGCCAACACACCATTATTCTTTCTCTACCTCTCTAATCTAAGCTAGCTAGCTAGCGTCCTGTAGTCTTAGCTTGCAGGCTCACCTGCTGCTGATTGTTGAGAGGATCGGAGGAGGAGATCCATCTCATCTCATCATCTCATCTGACTGAATTCAGCAGCAGCACCTGCTAGCAGAGAGATAGATGGCGGCGGAGGAGGCCAAGAAGGTGGAGGTGGAGGCCACCAAGGACATCGCCGAGGAGAAGGCCATCGTGCCGCTGCCGCCACCGCCGGCGGCTGCCAAGCTGCCCGACGACGACTCCAAGGCCATCGTCGCTCTTGTCAAGGGTACGTTACCACATCCTAGCTTGTTCCTTCTCCAATCTTAATCTTTAGCTAGTAGATTTTCTTTTTTTTTTCTTTCCTAAAAAACAAGGGTAGTAGGAGATTTGTCTATTACTAACTTATATACAAATGAGAGACCCTCGGTATACATGCATGGTTGGAGTTATGTTACAGTTTAGCTTGGAAATCTCCCCAAACCGAACTTTACAAAGATCATGCAGCGGGAGCAATTCTTCGTCTAGCCGCCTAGGTTCTAGAGAGTGGAAGTTCAGAAAAGCAGGTCGACTAATTTGCATTGGGGACAATAAGTTCCCTTTAATTTATTTCCACTGTACTGCTTTTTTTAAGGTAAAAAATGAGACAGACCAAAAAAACAAGTTAACATATTGTGTTGCTCAAAGCTCCTAACAATTTTTAATTTCTCTGGTAACATGGATTAGTCACAAACTGCAAACCGAGATAATTCAAATGTGATGCCTAGAGGATCGGAGGTAGACGAAGAAACAGCAACCGAACACTGAAGCACTGACAAGTGACAACCAAATCTTTTATTCTGAATGAAAAAAAAAACGAAATCTGATATATATATATATATATATATATATGTCTACTATTTTGCCAGACGCTACTGAGAAACCTGCAACTATTGGAGGTTCAACTGAAAGAGGTAACCAACAAAAACAAAAGATATGTTCATCAAAATTCTCAGTCGTTTATGTAGCGAACAAAAAGAACAATGCAAGAATTCTAGCTGGTTCAAACTCATATTCCACCCATCTCTCGCTGCATTCATTCCCTTTTATTTTCTTCATTCAGATGCTTATCTCGCGAAGATTGTATCCGAGAAGAGGCTGACTCTGATCACCGCCTGGGAGGAGAGCGAGAAGGCGAGAGCCGAGAACAGGTAAAAAGTCTCTCTGAATATGTATATATGTTCAACTGTCGGTTGCTTAATAAATAAAAGCAATACAAAAAGGATTAAATCTCCGGCCGGTTTGTTTTGATGGGTGAGAGATACCATCACATCACGGATCACACTGCCATATCTTGCGATGCACTCAAAGCACGATGAAACGAAAGCACACCTTTCGATCGCCACCCCCGCATGCAGCCCGGCTGCAAATGCAACTGACCTCTCAACCACACCAACAGCAGCTCGTCGTACGTACTGTAGTGTGTCTGCAACTAACTCACGCTTGCTGCGTTTGCCTGCAAAATGCAAATGCAATGGTCCATGGACCATGGACCATGGATGGCAACAGGGCCGCCAAGAAGCTCGCCTTCATCACGTCGTGGGAGAACGCCAAGAAAGCAGAGATGGAGGCGGAGCTGAAAAAGATCGAGGTGGGTGACAAGTCACGCACCTAGTAGTATTATTACACACTGCGCATGCAGGTGCAGCAGAGTTAGTTACTGTGGCCCTGTTAGTTAGTAACTGACGACCGACGACGTGCATGGGCCGGCAATTATTGGCAGGAGCAACTGGAGAAGAAGAAGGCGGCGTACGAGGAGAAGCTGAAGAACAAGGTGGCGATGCTGCACAAGACGGCGGAGGAGAGGCGGGCGCAGACGGAGGCGAAGCGCGGGGAGGAGATCATCCTGGCGGAGGAGATGGCAGCCAAGTACCGCGCCAAGGGCGAGGCACCCACCAAGCTCTTCGGCCTCTTGAAAGCCTGAAGAAATGACCATCTGATCCGTATAGTATATGCTTGCTTGTAGATGTGGTGCTGCTGCTGCTGCTGGCGCATGGCCGGATCCATGCGTGTTTAATTTGTGCCGGTCGGTGTGTGCATGCAAGTGTATGTATCTGAAATGCCCTTGGTGTAACGGTGTGTTGTTGTTTTCTGTTGTTTTGGAATTCGGAAGGATTTGGCAACTTGTCACTGCTGGTGCAGTCTGTAAAAGGAATTGTGTATAATTAAGCATATAGCCGCATAGGAGGAGTGCAGTGCAGTGGAGATGGAAACCTTTTTTATTTGTTCTTTCTTCTCAATTCTCATGATGACAGTTCTGTCAGTTCAGAAATTGGTTATGCGTTTGGCAACAGGCAGATGTACTGGTTGTCTGCTGTATTTTGTTTGTTGGATGGAAGGAGAAAGACACAGCGGGAATGCCAATGTCCTTTCTGAAGACTTGATGATGCACTGATTCTGGGAATTACTCCGCCACGGAAACACGGAAACATTACTCCGCCAAGGAGTAGTATTTAGGAACCTATATTTTCATCGGCCGTCCTGTTGCTTGGTCCTAATCTTCAACTGCACCACGGAAACATTCAGAGAGAAACTTTTCTAATTGTTTTTGAAACGATCAACATCAGATCTACCGAACTTAGGGATTAAAAGGCACTGTACAAAAAAGGGCTTTTAGTAAAAAACAAAAAACATCAACAAAAAACATTCAGAGAAGATCTTGCTGAAACAGTGAGAAAACACACGGATGGTGGACCAAATCAACAAAAGTGAATAGAAAATTTATTACTCCAGATAATTTGACACACGGATGGTGGACCAAATCAACAAAAGTGAATAGAAAATTTATTACTCCCAATAATTTGTCACATTCCATCTTCTGCTGTAATTGGATAGTTCAGAACTCCTGCCTGAACTTGCTGTAAAAAAAAATCATCTGCAGTTGGATAGTTCAGAACTCCTGCCTGAACTTGAGCAACTGAATGGAGTACGCTTCTGCCACGGGAAGACGTACTTCTTCTCCATCGAAGCGGAGCAAGCTGCGTACAGTATCCTACCTACCGGATCACACATTCTTTGCCGTCGCCCGCCACTCAATCCGGTAAGAAAAATAAACAGGCCCACCAGTCAGCGAGACAGTTGCCGTCCGCACCAGTTGGAGGAATCTCTCTGTATGCGCCACTGCGGCGCCCGTGGGGCCCACCACGGCGCCGCCGGCAGCGCCACCAACCCCCACCTCCGCCTCCACCTCCACCCTCCCACGGGCACTCCCCGCGCCTGCTCCACGCTTATGCGCTCGCCTCCCTCTCTCGCCGCCCACCTCCGGCGCCTGCTCCTCCTCTCGCCCTCCGCCCACCTCATCATCCGTCGCGCCATGGCCTCCACCATCGTCGCCGCGCAGGCGCAGCCAGGTGAGCGACGCCTGGGACCCAGCCTGCTTGCGTACAACACCCACGCCCAGTGCCTGCGGGCCACGGCTGACGTTCGGTGAGGTGATGAACTGACCACGGCGGTTGGTACTTGGTGCGTGTGTTTGGTTGGGCTTTCTTCTCAGGTGGCGCTCCGCCGGCGACCGCGGAGTACGACGAGGTGCTGGGGCGGCTCTCCTCGCTCATCACGCAGAAGGTGCGCGCGCACAGCGGCAACCGCGGCAACCAGTGGGACCTCATGGCGCACTACGTCAAGGTCCGTGGCTCCGTGCATCGAGAATTTAAGATCTCCTCCTACTTACTACTACTGCCAAAGTTCTCCTGAATCGCAATAGGACGACTGTTTGATTATTCGGTCTCGTTGGTATGAATGGTGGGTAGATTCTGGAGCTGGAGGAGCCGATCGCGCGGATGAAAGTGATTCACGTCGCGGGGACCAAGGGGAAGGTAAACTAACTATCGGCATCCTCGAGTTAGATGCTGTGTCACTTTTAGTTCGATCAGAAAGATCAAAATAAATATGTGTATTTTAAAACAGCAGCTAGGCAATCACGACTAGGTTGGAATGCAAATGTAAATGATGTGAATCATTAAGCTTTACAAAAGTCGTTTAATGCTATTCCTGTTTGGTAGTGTTTGGAACCAGGACGTGATACAACCATTTCCATATCTGTATTAGCTAGCATTGAACTGCGACTTTTCCTACGCACAGTACACATAAGAAATGAGAAATGCTGAATTCTTTTAGGGCCCTGACCTGGCGTCAATTGAACAAGGCAGTGATTTTATCTACAGGGTTCCACATGCACATTCACCGAGTCAATCCTGCGATCGTGTGGCTTCCATACTGGGCTGTTCACCTCACCGCATTTGATGGATGTTAGAGAGCGATTTCGGCTAGATGGGTACTTCTTTTTTCCACTGTTCTTGTCTTATATACCCACATCTGGTTGTGGTGTTGACAACAGTAGATCCTATGAACTTCCGGATTTTTTTTATGCAAATGTCAGATGAGCTGTGTCATCTTTCTTATGTTGTCCCTGTAATTAGGTGTCATGAATTTATGATTGCACTGACCTAGCTCCTCCTTTCTGAGGGCATCAGGGTTAATATTTCTGAAGATAAATTTTTGAAGTACTTTTGGTGGTGCTGGAACAAGTTGAAGGTAAGTGTCTTGATTACTCATTTCATATAAAGTCTCTCTGTGCTGGATGCTTAGTGCCTACTAGAAGTGACAAAGCAGAAACAACTGAATTGATTCCATCAGGATCTTTTTGCATTTTTTTTGTAACCTGTCTGATTTCATCATATTGCTTTAGTTCTATATAAACTGGTGGATGATGAGGTAAATGGGCTTACTTCCAGGAGAAGACTGATGATGACATTCCCATGCCAGCCTATTTCAGGTTCCTCGCGTTGCTAGCATTCAAGATATTTTCTGCTGAGCAGGTAAAGCAAGCGCAAGCATTTCCTACTCTTTCTGCCTTGTTTTGCAAGATATTTAAGATGCTAAAGTCATTTTACTTGCTTGACATTGTGTTATTATGTGATTTTAAGGTAGACACATTCACACATCTATCGTATATATGACTAGGAATTTACTGATTCTTTATACCTTTTGAGCTTCATTGGCATCTGCACAATCATTTCCCCTGTCTTTTTCTGTCTCTAACAGGTAGACGTTGCTGTTCTTGAGGTTGGCCTAGGAGGGAAGTTTGACGCAACTAATGTGGTATGTGATTTTCCATTGCATTAATGTATAAACAAAGGTTGTCTATAAAACTTATCTTGAGTAGTCAAAACCCAAAGTAAACTTGAACTGTGTCATTTTAGTCCTGAAAAATATTGCATGCTTATTTTCTGAGAATCCTTGTATTATATGCAAAAAGACGGACTATGTCAATTTTTAAGCCTGCTTCTTGTCTAAGAATCAGTGTCAACTTGACTTTCAAAATGATTTTGTCATTCTGTGTTTAAATTTACCTTGAGTTTCTTCTGGGCTTTCTGACAGCATTTATATTACACTGTTATCTTGAACTATCAAAAATCAAAGATCTTGACTGGTCTCTAAATTTGGGTGTCTGCAGGTTAAAGAACCTGTAGTTTGTGGAATATCTTCTCTTGGATATGATCATATGGAAATTCTTGGTTAGTCATGTAACTTACAGTTGAAGCATCTCTATCATTAGGTTCATGCTTTCTCAGTCTCATGTTTGCTTTGTTGCCTGTGAGCAGGGAATACGCTTGGAGAAATTGCAGGGGAGAAGGCTGGAATTTTCAAGGTTTTGTTTAGTTGCTTTGCTATAAAGCTATTCAAATTATATAGCCAACTTTCTTACGTTTCTGGTTCTCTTTTGTCAGCAAGGAGTTCCGGCCTATACTGCTCCACAACCAGAAGAAGCAATGACTGCTCTCAAACAAAGAGCTTCGGAGTTGGGTGTATGTCCTATCATCGATTACATTCTTTTTTTTTGGTTGCCTCTATTCTAGCCATGACACTTAATGCAACATTGGTTTCTGAAGATCTCTCTCCAAGTCGCTGATCCTCTGGAGCCCCATCACTTAAAAGATCAACATCTTGGACTCCATGGCGAACATCAATATATAAATGCTGGCCTTGCAGTTGCTTTGGCTAGTAGATGGCTTGAGAAGCAGGGACACAAGGACAGGATACCAGTCAATCGTACTGTAAGTCTTCTCAATCATGTTGCTTTTCCAAAAAAAAAAAGATGGTATGACAATTTGTCCTGCTATGATGGAATTCAGGATCCCTTGCCAGATCATTTTATTAGAGGACTATCAACCGCTTCTTTGCAAGGCCGAGCACAGATTGTTCCAGATTCACAAGTGAATTCAGAAGAGAAGGACAAAGATTGTTCTCTTGTTTTCTATTTGGATGGAGCACACAGTCCTGAAAGTATGGAAATATGTGCCAAGTGGTTTTCCCATGCCACAAAGGATGATATAAGGCTACCATCTTCCGTGGAGCAATCTCAGACAACTAGGTCCCAAAAGGTATGTCTCCGGCATATCTAATTTTTTTTCATGCTTCAATTGACCTGCTTTTGTGTGCATAACATCTTAGAGTAGGTTCCCCCGTTTATATGAAAATATTCTTTTTAAACCAATTGCAGATCCTTCTGTTCAATTGCATGTCTGTGAGAGATCCGATGAGACTGCTTCCTCATCTCCTGGACGCATCAACTCAAAATGGTACCTTAAAAATTTCTATCATCTCCTGGAAGTATTGCACCATCAATTTATATATTGTTTAATATCATCTTAGTTTGTTTAGTGGGAACCAAAATTTACTGCGCACTTGAGTCCTGTGCGAAGTTACTGGTTTATTTACTGTTTCAAGTGCGACCTTTTCCAGTTCTAGGTGGGTGCATTCATTTTTGTCTAATTTTTTCAGGAGTCCACTTCGACCTGGCCCTATTTGTGCCGAACCAATCACAATACAACAAGCTTGGTTCTAATACTTCAGCACCTGCGGAGCCTGAGCAAATCGATTTATCATGGCAGTTGTCACTCCAAACAGTGTGGGAGAAGTTACTTCAGGAAAAAGGTTCTTCTGAAAACTGAGCTTGATTTCTTTAGCCATTTATGCTGCTTTTCTTAGTGCCTTGTATGTCTTTTCCCCTGGAAACAAGCATTACCTGGTCTGAATATAATGTAACACTTGCAAGTAAATGGTGCAGGTATAAATACTACAAAATCTAGTGATAGTAGCCAAGTTTTTGAATCGCTTCCACTCGCAATCGAGTGGCTAAAGAGAAATGCCCGAGAAAGCCAATCTACTTCTTACCAGGTAAAATCTTTCATGAGAACATAACCTGTCCATCGTAGAACTGTGCATATTGGTATTTACCCTAATGTTCGTTGCCTTTCATTGTCCATGCATTCGTAACTGACATGTGTATGCCAAGTCACTAAGTGCTACTTCAAGTTTGCCATTGTTATTCTCTAACCTCTGTTGATCTATTATCCCCTTTCTCCATCAGGGCCTTGTTTATTTGCTCATTTTTCTTTAAAACACGATTCAGGAACTATTCTCTCGTTATATATATATATATATATATATATATATTTTGTGTATATCCAACTGCCTTCATACTCAATGCTGACACTTTTGATCTAATGATGGGACTGAAGGTGCTGGTTACTGGTTCCCTGCATCTCGTTGGCGATGTCTTGAGAATAATCAAGAAGTGATAACACCGCTCGAAGTTCAAACTGGAACCGGCCTGTGATACCTCCCGCAAGGCTAACATGATGATTAGCAAGTGCAGAAATTTGAACGATGCTTGCTTATGGTGCTAACCAAGCCGCGAGCTTCTTGCCTTTTCTGGCCACTGTCGCCGTTTGCCGAGGAAACCGCTGTGCCCATTCTTGTAAGGGAAGGCGTGAAATAGGATGATCACATGCCATCATAGAACATAATTGAGAATTTGATATGAGACTGGGTCAGTCTGTATACTCACAGAATAAGAGCGCATGTGTTTTCTTTCTTCTTCAAATACAAAAACCAATCATTCTTCTCCAGAGTTAAAAAAAAAAAAATTCATGTTGTGATGATGTATCATTGTTCTTTCGTCTCCATGACGAAAAACTGATGGCTAAACAGTGTTTTCCCTGTATCACATTGACGCTGGGTTTCGCTGTGTGTCAGTGTCAGTGGCGACCTCTGATCCATCCTTCTTCGATGCATTGCACTTGCACGCTATATAGATATAGTACTACAGCGACCCGAGAAACCAACACACCTCCTCTGACCTCTGTTCAGAGTTGAGAGTTGAGAACTGAGAAGACTCACTCCCTCTTGTCATCTCGACCTTGCTGGAAGAAAGCCTGGAACTGGAACCATGGGGTTGCCACGACAAAGCTTCGTCATCAGGTTCATGTTCATGGTGGTAGTACTCACAGCCTCGCTCCTGGGAGTCCTCTTGTGCCACGGCCGGCGGACTCCGGGCTCCGAGGTGGCCATCATGGCGCACGACGACGTCAAGTCGCCGCCGACGCCGACGCCGAGGGAAGGTCAAGGCCTGGGCCACTACTACTCCTCCAGCGAGTGCGAGTGCGAGTGCGAGTGCGGCCGGCAGAGACGACGTCGCTGGCGGAGGCGCGTGCAGGATGTACGTGTCCGAGTCCAAGAGAAGTGTGCCGGAGGGACCCAACCCGCTGCACAACTGAAGGCTGAAAGCCTTGGAGGACAGTTGGACTCTCAACTCTCAACTCTCAACTCTGAAGAGGTACGTCGTCGGTGCTCCGGCTCACTCGGCATCTGTCTATCTATCTGAGATTCTGAGCCCTTAGCCTGAGCATCTGAGCAACTACCAAGTACCAACAACAAGAAGAGAGGCGGTTGTGGTTCCATTCATGTCGTCCGCGAGCCAGGGAGGTGGGGTTCCACTTCTCCTGATCATTCGTCCCGGTGCGGTTCGCCGCCAAACAAGTGTACTCTTTCTTCATGGACCCAGGCGCCGGACTGCCGGAGCCGAGGCCACGCCACCCACAGCAATCAGCCGCTCCTCACTGCTCGGCGCGCGCTGTGCGGTGACCATGACCATGGATGGATTTCGTCCCGGCCTGTGCCATGTCAGCAGCATCACTTCCGTTGCTTTTGCTTCGTTTCTGCCGCAGAATTTCAATTTATTTTAATTTGCTCGCACGGCCGGGAGAAACGAAGGCACGCACGGGACACGGCCGGCGGTCGCATCGTCCACCAGCTCTCTTCTCTCTAGGATGCCGGCGATCAGCCAACCACATGACTTTGGTCAGGGTCACCTCTCAGTCTCAGTCAAGCAATAATTGGCTTGCAAGATTCATTCATTCATTCATAGAAACAGAGCCAATGAATTGAAATGTACAGTACCTGACTGTCAACGGGCACGGTTTGTTTGTCGATGTGGGGTGGGGGCACAGCTATTAGCGTGCAGTGCAGTGGTAGTTCAGGACAACAAACAGTAATCTGAGATGCGACTCCCAGCAACATTATCGGTGTTCATCTGCAGACGGGTACACCGCTTTTTTTCCTTGCCCAACTCGAAGAATCCCCATTGCAGGCTTGCAGCAGCTCAAAGAAAACTCAGAGTCAAGAGCAGAACGCCAGTCATCACTCCATCTACATCAGCTGGTTCCCCACGGGGTCAACGGTGAAATGCAGGTGCAGGGATCTCTCCACGACCGGGTGGAACTTGGATGCCCACATCTGCAACTCACAGGCCAAACCAAACACACGAGTCACATTCAGGCGATGGCATCATCGTTTGCTCTCCTGCTTCACTTCACTTCACTTCACTTCAGTTCAGAGTTGGAATCCAACCCTGCATGTGCATCATCGTTTTCTGTATGTAAACATCTACTACTTGTATTTTTCTAGGTTTATTTATTACTTTGCTTGGGTTTGTGGAATACGTATGACAACGTAACGTGGTATGCAGATCCAGGCACGAAACTCAAAATGTGAAATCCATATGAACAGACTTCTTACATCCTTGTACTCCATGCTCTCCCTGAACAGCTTCAAGTCATCAACTGCATGATACAATAAAGTGAGTGAGTAAGCAACCGTAGCTCTAAGATGCTAACTTATACGTACCACAGAGATTCTGACTCTTGCATAGGATGTAACAAAACTTATATAGCCCACTAACATGATGGGAAACGGATTACTGCAGCATGACTGTAACCATTATCTGGATGATCCAAACAGCAGCCTGATATATATAAAATAAAAGTATAACATTAGAAGCAGTTCCTTGAGACTTTGGAAAAGGTATAGTTAGAAAGAAGAATAAAAAAAACTGATACGTGTTAATAACGGTCTGGATAAATAGGTTATATGTCTTCAGCCTTAGCAACGTATTCGCAGTACTAGTGGCAATGTGACAGAAGAAACATAAGGATACCATGTTTTCTTACCGCAGGTTGCCTGCACAATAAAAGAACTGCATTGGCTGACCAACTTCTGAAGAGAAGCTAATGCATCCTCCGTTGCCTCTCTGGATGCAGTCTTAAAGAAAGATATCAACAGCATAAACTCGACACCATAGTTAAAATCCTGCCACAGGAACCAACATTTCTGTTTTAGTGCAAAAATGGACAGTCGGGCATTTTTACATAGCTAAAGAATGGTGTCGATCTACACCAGGATAAAGTAGCTCGAGTTACCTCTCCCCTACGAAAGAGAGGTATAATGTCATCTTCCACCTCGGACTCGAAATCTACAGAAACCGAGCCCTGTAAGTTATCCAAACGGTGACTATCATGGTGCTATGAGCATAGAGAATCAGTGTGGTGTAAGAACTGGAAAGAAGATTACATGCTGGGGCGTACATAGGAAACAGGTTTTACGTGCTCATCAAGAATTTTTGAATAGTATGTACTGCTCTGGAACTTTGCAACGTCTTCTTTCTGCTGAAAACGCATGAACACAGCGTGTGTGAAATTCTCGCTGTTGGGGTCCTCTATGCGGCCTGCATCCAATATATCACAAATACAGAGTTGAAGTTTATACTTATTAACTGATTCTGCGGTTGAAGTGTATATAAGCAAGCCTAACCTAATGAGACTGCGAGTATCCCTCTCATCTGGTACTGTGATGTATATAGGTAGTCCAGCATATCTTTTTCCTCAGCACCTGAGATGTTTGGCTTGGCTCTAAGCAGAATAATGTGCTCCACAATCTTTCTGCAAAGTGTACTAGATCAGCTGTAAACTACAGCTCTGCATAGTCCAGGGCATGAGGTGACAGTATGCAGAAGTTAGAACTTTAAGGTCAGCTGTCTCATTGTAACTATGATACTTTCATAGTGTCAATTTCTGGGCAACAATTTTACAATTTTGAAGTGATTTGGTGATGCAGCACTTACAAAACAACTCACCTTTTCTTCATAAGGTCACTAGAATGTGCACCATTGCTGGATTCAAGCACACCACGAGTGGAAAGAATCATCTTCCTTCCAGTCCCCTGCCATCTGCGATCTACACAAACACAAGGGGCTTGAGAATCTGTATTCAGCAAGCATACACTTCAAAAAGAAGCCCAGAGCTGAGATCGAGAACTCACATCGGGCCAAATTCTGCGCAGATAGTTGATGCAACCTGAAGCAGCTCCCAAAAGGTCGTATGGTGTGAGGCACCTGGGCTGATGCTGGCACAGACATCCTGATGATTCAGAGCCTGCAAGCTTTAGCTCTCATTGTTGCCACACTGGTTTTTATGGTTTTGGGTGGAGCTGTGGTAACCGTGAGCAAAAGCAGGATCTTTTGGGTTGTGTGCACATAGGACATCCTCTGTCCTCACCATCAGTGTGTGGTTGGAGCTTATAGCACTGTCATTTTCACTGCTCCACAATTTCAGATATTTTTTTGCAACAAAGATACTAGATCTCTCATTGAGAAATACAAATTTTAAAAGGGAAAGCATCAGAACAGAACTGCACCAACATCAATTTGCATTGATCACCAAACAGTGCCACAGAATTGCACCAACATCAGTTTGCATTGATCACCGAAGGAGATTAAATTAAAAGTAGCCTAAATTAGAGTGACATAAGAATTACACCAGTCAACCTTCAAATCATTCACAAGTTTGATCACAAGGAAAGATGCTACAATTCTAGAACCAAAACAATAAAGATTCTAAAAACTACCGACGCTCCATGATGCACTTGACGGAGTCTAAGATCCTAAAATAATGATAGAATAATGCAGAATGTTCGCCCTCCAAACCATCTCTGTGGTGACGGTTGCTCCCAGCAAGATTGTTACACGGACTTCCACCAATCACAAGATCAAAGCCGCCAATTCTTCTAATATATGACTCAATCCTGTCTGCCGTCAGTGTCTGCACATCAGTAATCTCAATCAAAGTACCAGTCTGCGTCTGATCCCACCAACTCTTTAGAATCGTCCTATTGACCTCAGATTTCTCTACTGAAATAACTGTGTTCATGCGTATACCAAGCCTGTGGAGAGCCACCTCTCCTCCTCCAATACCAGAGAATAAAGACAACACATTCATGCCTTGTGGGTACATATCCTTGAGGACTGAGAGATGGTAAGCAACAGTATCAACTTGAAATGAATTTCCTAGAGATCGATACCTCTCTGTCCTGCTGATACCTCTGGTGTGATCCTTCGGAAAGCCGAGTAGAAACTCCATCTCATCAGGCTCTAGAGGAGCAACCTTGTTTAAGCCAACCCAAGCGAGATTCCATTTCCTACACTCCTCCAACACAAACTTCTGAACTCTTGGAGAAGGTGGATCTGAACTGTTTGTAAGGGCTACACGAATCCTCTCTAACAGTTTTGCACTAGAAACACAAGTCTGGAGGCAGTTGAACTGTCGTCTTGGGTCCCATGACGGCCACCACCTCTTGGTACGAGGAAATGCTTCGGATATTGTTTTTGGAGGTATGGGGAGGAGAGGTGACCTGTTCTCAAGTGGCAGATTGTGTATATAACCCCTTTTCCTGGCAGCAGCACAGAAGTACTTCGAGTCCACAAACTCTGGCTGAATATCATACAAGAATCTTGATATGGTAGTCCACACACCTTTTGGAGCAAGAGCAACATTCTCGTAGTAGAAGTATGGTGGACCAATAGCTTGTAGAGGCAGCGATCTGTTCACTCTGTCCACTTGTATTGACCACTGGTTTGGCAAGTTAAATCCAACCATTGGATGTGGGAGGGGCATAGGTTCATCACAGCTACCATCTAATGGGCCTCTACTTCCCTGTGCTTGACCTCCATATCTCTTTCTCTTTTTTTTGTTCCCATCTATGAACCTTCCTTTGTTTCTCCCTCCATAGGAATTATCCTACAGCATTGCAAACACAGCTACATTATCAGACCATTAAGTTAGAACTAAATCTTATTGCAGACTTATATGGACAGTTAATCTAAGACAAACCTCAAAGTCGGACAAATTGCCACAATTACCATCGCCTGCAGTCTGTGAAGCATAAATTGAATCCACCAAAACAGAAATAGATGCATCCTGCCCTGAGTAATTTTAAACGAAAGACGACAGTAGATGGCATAAGGTGCATGATCAGTGAACAGGGGACAGTCTGTGGAGCATACTTTGAAAAATTCGAATAATAAACTCAGAAGATTAAGTTAAAATAAAACAAGGACAAGGACAGAATCTGAGTGGTACAAGATGCTTACAAGATGCAAAAATGGTTTTATTTGACAGCAAACACAATTAAAATATTCTGACAATGCTATTATTCAATAGAAAGTTTGACTTATAATTAAACATAGCATTGCTATTATTCAACCGATTTAATGCTTATTTTGCTGAGTTAAGGCAAACAGAGGAGCACGGAACAAAGGCTCAGAGAGCACACCGCATCTAGTAACAGCCATTGCTGCCTCATCTTCAGGAAATCCCATTTTAACTAAGGAATCAACTTTCTCATCCTTCTGTGACATCTCATGTAAGAAATCCTGTGTAGAAAGCACGGGAAAACACTGAGAATAAAGTTGACGAGCTACATAAACTAGCATTGCAATTAGCTTCCAAAGGACGAAAAGAACAATTCTTGTAATGTGTAAAAAAATGGGAAGTATCATAACTTTGGACAAGTTCAGAAAACAATTAACTTTTTGATTGAGAGAAACAATTGTAGTGTGTAAAAAAATGGAAGTCCAGCTGTAGTCCAATTCAATCAACTCTCAGCTACATGAAATCGCATGCCAAACACCAGAAAGTACAATACAAGTTCAATGTTACAGTTGAACAGAAATGTTGCTGCACTACAGAGCCTCCAGTTCTCAGGATCAGTGATCGATTTGCTTAAGTATCAAAAAGGAAAAATTATAACCCATAACTGCAGTTTTTTGTGAATTAAAACGGTAAGAGAGAATGCTATTGCAGGGAGGAGGGGGTACAGCAAACTTATTATAAGTAAAAAGAAATGATACAAAATAAGAAATTCATCATTAACAAACCACCCACAATTTTGGAAATTTCATTTGTTAGTCCACGGTGATGTGTTGTTCAAGAATGTCACTGACACAAGAGTTCTAGTCATACGCATAAGATGAAATGCAGTAGTTCAAAGTTTATGATTGACACAACTATCTTGCTTACCGTCTTACCGATACAATTGTCTTACAAAATCAAGGTTTCTGGTTTCATGGGAACATGCGTGCCTAAAAGAACTCAGTTGTCCCAAAATTAAGGGAAAAAACAAAGTTGATTGGCTTTCTAGTACAGCTACATAGCTAACAGCTGTTTAAAAACCAAAGGAACAGGTGCAAGTAAAAGCAAGGAAACTTATGATTTTCAGGATAAGTAGTCTACTTACTGTATTAGCATTAAACAAGTTCAATGCAGAAGTATATATGATTGAAGCAAAGTAAATGCATAGCAGGTTTCTGAAAAGAGAATAAATTGAACGCATACAGTCACCAAGGGGAAGCATGAAAATACCTCGTCACCAGAATCATCACCAGAGTTAGCAACCCTGGTGCTTCTCCCACCAGCATCCTCATCATCCCAGTTTTCTAGAATGTCATCATCATCACTATCGTCAGCAGTTTGGGGGGCACAACCAGAAGCAAAGCCGTTATCCACTTTGAGGTCATTGCCTAGTTCCTGCATTTGGCATCGCTTTGTAAATACAAATCCTCTTTGACACCATGCAACGACATCATCAAAGTATGGGGAAAGAACTACAACAATGGCAAACTGCATGGTTAAACAAAGAAGGGATCTTTTTTGTGGAGAGACATATTAAAGCTTTTGGATAGTTTTAAAGGAGTGGCATTAGTTAACATTAAGAATGGAGAATCTTGTCTCCTTCGGGAGGATCTTTGGCTTGGTAGAGTCCCAAGTCAAGCATACCCTGAGCTCTTTTCCTTTGCAAAAAATAAGAGAATAACACTCAGCAAAGTCAAATCAATTTAACATTGCACGACCTTTTTCATCTCACACTACCAATTGAAGCTTTTGCACTGCTACAACAATTGGAGCAAGATCTAAAAGGCATCACTTTGACAACTGAACATGACTGGTGGTCTTATATTTGGAGCTCTCACATTACAAATCGACAAAGGCTTACAGAGTTCTAATTGGACACACAGAGGTACACATGGCGTTCAAATGGATCTGGAGGTCATCCTGCCAATACAAACATAAAGTCTTCTTCTGGTTACTCCTAGAATACCGACTCAGCACAAGAGAACTTCTCAAAAGGAAAAACATGGATCTTCCCTCTTATGATTGTGTCCTATGCACCCAATCTATGGAGGAAACCCTGGAACACCTCTTCTTGAGGTGTGACTTCGCAAGCTTGCTGGTTCAGTCTTAATCTTAGCATTGACACCGAGGCTGAATACTTTACTACTTTGAAACACTTCAACCAACAGTTATGAGTCCAGTTCTACATGGAAATTATCATACTAATGAGCTGGAGTATTTGGGTCTCAAGGAATGACCACATCATCCAAGAAATTATGCCATCAATATCAAATTGTCAGGCCTTTTTCAAAAAAAAGAGTTTGCTCTGGTTATCCATAGACCGAAGAAGAAATATTTCCCTCATACAAGAATGGCTAGAGCATAAATTGTGGTCTTCTTTATATTCTTTTTGTCCTTTCTCATTCCTTAAATTATGTTGCTTGGACATTATTATATTATTAATATAAAGATCTCTACAGACGGGAGGATTGGCGCTCTCGGAGGCCATCTCCTTTTGTTATCGAGTGATGATTTGACAGGTGGCTCCACGTCCGTCCACACTTCACCTGCTCCGCGTTGATCTTACGCCAGCGGAGCGTTTTCTATGGGCCGGGTGTCTGGTTCGTTGCCAAAAAGTGTTACAATAATTTGTTTAACAAAAAATGCTACACTATTCTATATACTGTATATAGAAGAATAACGCGCTCAATGCTCAGGATACAAATTGTTTATTTAATTATGATATACTTTTTAGTTTACACAAAAGTTATCACGTCTAAAGCATACATCTATAGAATAGTGTAAACAAAAGCTATGCACCGCAGGAGGCAAACACAACATGTGTGCAGGCGCGGCGAAGCGCGCCCATTTTTCTTGTATATATTAACTAGTGAGGGATTACCCCTCCTGTTTCCTCCAAAAAAAAAATAGAAACAGGAACACAAATGTACCTGGTAAGTAAGAAGAAGCTCAACTAATGAATCTGCTCCATTATCCCCTGAAAGAAAAGGCAGCTGTCAGATAGAGTATATAAAATCACCTATAATCTAAATAAATGAGAAGAAATGGGTTGTTAGGAAAGTACCATTGTCCTTCATGGCCTTCACAACAATCTCTTCCGCGAAACCCATGTCCATATACTTCTGAACCAGAGAGGCAGATGGCCCAGCCTTCCCATTGCCATTAGCAACCTTAAAATCAGCCCCACAAACAAACAGAAACATTACAACCGTAGCCACCACAAACAAGGTAACAGTAACATTGAGAGTGTTTGTGTCGCTATACGCTAATCATGTTCCTTATTCTGTTCATGATTACCATATATATACGCTAATCATGTTCCTTATTCATGTTCACAATCTGTTAGCTGGCTTACCCGTGTCGATGGACCCGGAGCATCAGGGTTCGCTGCTGACAGAACTGACGTACCAGCGCCAGCCTCCTCTCCATTGCCATCACTATCCCATTCGAAGTTATCACTGTCACTGTCGCTAACCCGATGCTGTGACACGAATTAAGAACTACACGTCAGGCACATCGACCAACAATAGGACCAAACCACCAGCAATCCCGAAAAGGCATCCAAAATGCAAGCTCTAGCTCAATCCAGTGTTAAGAAAACCCCAACACTGAGCAGCCGAAAGGAAGAGACCGAATATGTGAACAACCGCACCGCAATAACCTCGCGACATCACAGACCCCCAATCTAAGACGCGGAATCACCGTAGCAGCGGACCAGGTTACTAGCATCAAGAATTAATGACCGCGAGAAGATCATCTCTTCACAATACATGGAAGGGGACAGAGCAAAGGAGACGGGGGGACGAAAGGAAACTCTTACCGCCATTCCGGAACCTTCGAAAAGGGGCTCCGGGGGCTACCTCTCCGTCGATCCCTCTCGTTAACCTCGGCCCCGGCGCGGCCAGAGGCAGCGACGACGGACCCGGAGGCACCGGTCGGCGTGGCCCGGCGCAGCCTCTCTCCGCCCCTCCTCGGACTACCTCTGCCGCCTCTCCCCTCCCGTCGCCGTCGGCACCTGCGCGCTGGGAGTTGGGAGGCGGTGGCAGAGGAGGAGGAGCAGGAGGCCGCGACGGCGACGGGGCGGCTCTGCCTGCCTCCGCCGTCTCTGCTTTGCCCGCTTAAGACGAGGGGGAGGGGGAGGGGGGAGACGGCGAATATCAACGAGAAACTCACGCGCCGCGCCCGCCCGCCAAACAGCACAGCATTGGGCACATTGCTGGCGGTACACCACTGGCATGTGGGGACCGCCTCATGTGACCGGAGCTGTCAGCGAAAGAGTGCGGCACTGTCCTGGGTACCCCGGCACGCGAAGGCGGTGAAGGATCCTGTGCGCCGGCTGATCGGTGGTCACCTGTGTGGGGAGCATTTCTCGATGCTAAACAGAAGCCGGTGGGGTCCCGGGTTTCCATTGCGGAGTTTGGGAAGGCACACTATTGAACGCAGAGTCACGGGTGTAGCGCACATCTCAATGCAATAGTACTATTTTTTTAGAAAAGAGAGAAAAGATGTTTTTATGTAGTGGTGGACTGGCAGTGGAGGTAGGTGACAAGTTAATTCACCCGCCACCTACCACATCTGTCACACGCACATGGTATGATGGATTTTAAGGCATCAATAATTATCATGCATATTATAACAGTCTTTGATTGTTTCTATATAATTTTATATGGTACTCCATCTATCTCAAAAGAAAATGTTTTAGCTATGAAAATGGACACATTTTTATCCATATTCATAGCTAAAATGACTTTCTTTTTGGTACTAAGGGTACTAAAAAAATTTAATGCTAAAAAACGAGTGTGCACTCTACGGAACTGTGACACAGTGTTGTGTCCACCCGATTCATGGGTGGAAACCGCGTTGTCGTCTTATTTGCACCCACCAACTCACCTGTCGTCGCTTGCGCTCGACACCGCCAACGGAGAAGGCACCACCCACGCCCGCCGCCACCGACCATAAAAGGCAACGCTCGGACCCCAAGCACACTCCATCTTAGGGTTTCAGCGAGCAATACCACCCCTTTTTCCTCAACTCCGATGAGATTAGAAGGGGTCGATCGGAGGAGGAAGGTCGACCAAGTAGTAGAGACAGTGGTCCAGTGGTTTAGGGGAGCTAGCGGTGGCAATGATAGTCGGGCAAGGTCAGGAGTGGGGCACCCTGGCCAGAGTTCGTCGGAGGTCACCATGTCCGCATGTAGGAGGGGTTGTGAGGGGGGGAGAAGAAAGCCGCCACCTATCGGAGCTCTGCGACCGCGGGGTGGGTGGTGAGATGGTGGTTGTGCTCAAGGCGGGGGGACGGGGGCAAGAGCGGTGAGCCGAATCTAGAGGGTGAGGGCGGCAAGAGATGAGGCAGGGGTGGCAAGGACCAAGGAGGAAGACGATGTGGGACGGAGAAATTGTGTGTGGACAGTGCGTGAGGGTGAAAGTGTCATCGCGTGAGCATGCGACCTCTAGCATAGTTCAATTTTATTTTCATGGAATAGATATAGTTAAATGTACTAGCGACCCTTCTGATCAAATCATGTGATCCTCGTCTCTCAAGAGCCACTAGCTTGTCGTCATCGCCAGATAAGGAGGCATCTCCTCTTTTCCAAGCATCGCATGTCCTCATTGTCGCCAGAACATAAGGCGGAGGATCCATCAGGCTCGGCTCCTGCTCTGGTTGCGATGATCGAATGAGGATGTGGAGGCGTGTTTGCCGGCAAACCCGCCAGGCTTGGGTCCTGCTCTGGCTCTAGTGCCTGAGTGAGGTGGAAGCATAGGTAGGGCTCGAGCAAGGAGAGGCGGGTCTAGGTAGGGCTCGAGCAGGTGGAGACGCTGCAGAGAGGAAGGAGAGAATCAATAGAATTTTTTCCGTTGCTCGCTAATAAACTGATTATATAGTCATGTTGAAATGGGTCGGGGAGAGAATCGCCGAAAAATTAGGTCAATCTAGAATTATAGGGTTCATTACGATTAAACGAATGAGAAGCCTCTAAATAGGACCAAGACCAAAACAATGGTGGTGGACCATCTCGGTGAGGCGACCAAAATTGCCAAAAGCAGGCGACATCTTAGATGCCCACAAGATACTTGTGCGGCTCAATGCATGTTCACAGGTACCCACATCGTTGTGACACCATTGCTATGTTCCGCCTTCTATAAGGAGGCATTGTGCGGTGCCCTTTCGAGCACCATCGATGCCTTCTACTTAAGGAGGTGGATGTGCTCCTAAAGATCCACACCTACGAGACCTTCTCCGAGGTCAACTCCAGTTCACTCACTTCACCTACGTCCAAGTCGTGCTCGATGAGCTCTACGGTGCCGAACACTAGGCATGACTCTTGTAGTAATTGGCCTGGTATAGACCAAGTGCGACTCTCAAGGTCACTGCATATCTCTTTTTGATAGTCGTGGAGAAAAAATCTAAAGTAGACGGTGTATGAGTCAATGCATTTGTCAATGTTTTCTCATAGATTCATATGTGTTTTTAATAAGTTTTAGATGTGTTTTGGTCTATTTTCGGAACGTTAGAGTTTGAGAGCATGTATATTATTTTAGGATTGATAATTGAATTCAGTATAATTAAATAAGGTTCTATTTCTATAGAATATCAGCTACATGGAGGGAAGCCACACAACTATTCATATAGATGTATACTATGCTGAGTTTAATTCTCATTTTTTAGAAAAAAAGAAACTAAAATAAAACACTCTACTGCTAGGAGTATAAAATTTCGTTGGCGGGTGAAATACTTGACACAGGAAGGTTAACGGAGGCCATTCAAATTTTTCTGTACGTAGTACTGCATTGTGGGAGAGACGGTATTATTGAATTGTTTGTTTTTGTAGCCTTGAAAAAGTGATGTCTTTATGTATTTATACTGTTGTCAATCACTCATGTGATTCATTTTCACGCGAAAGATATTAATGATGATTTATTAAAGGAGCGTTAGGGTCCAGGTTTGGCCTTTCGAATATGGGAGGGCACACGAGTGAACACAGAGTTGCAGCCGCAGCGTAAGTATCGATGCAATGCAAGTGGGAGGAGAGAGAAAAAAACAGTCTTTATGTGGTGGTCATAGCTGTCACGCACTATGCGTGCCAGCTTTGAATGTCTTTATGTGGTGGTGGCCCGAAAAAAGAGTTAATTTATTTATGGCTATAGCTGTCACGTAGTATACTGTTTTATCTCAGAAGAAGAGTCATGCATATTGATCAAATTTTCTCAACTTTAACCAAGTTTAAAAAAATGTAATATTTCTATCTCTAAATAAATTTATTATAAAAAAATATTCAAAGATTTATCCATTACACTAATTATGTATCATAAATATTAATATTTTATTATATATATTTGGTCAAAATTAAAGATTGTTGATTTTTTAAAGCAGATTGACTCTTTTTGAGGACGGATGGAGTATGTGACCGTTTTGATTGTTTTTATAAATTTTTATATAAAAAGTGTTATCAAATTATTATCATTTTATTTATTTATTATAAATAATATTTTAGTAGACCATATATACGCTTCTATAATAGAGGTGCTATAAAATTATTTATTATACTAATCATAAATAACTAAACTTTGACATGTGTATAATTAAGTTTGTGTTATACTGTATTTCATGTAATTTATTTTTAATTAATGATTTATTGATACTCACTCTTTCTACAAATATCTATCCGAGCTACACTCTTTTAAGAATCCTAGACTATTTCCTGAAAACGGTATGGTCAAATATTTAGAACTTTTTAGAATCGACCACAACACCGGTGTGCTCATTCTTGCATAAACGCGTCCGAAACAAAAAAGAACAAGACACTGTCAGGCTAGGAGTAAAACTTCGTTCGGTAACCCGTAGTGAAAAATACCTGACAGAGTTAACAGAACCCATTCGAATTTCAAGGCACCCGATTGTAAGCAGATTCTGGTACCAAACAGTAGTGCTAGAAAAGCTGCTCTAGAATTGTTTTCTTTTTTCTGACGGTCAAATATACTATACAGGGGTGTTTAGTTGGTGAATGAAAAGCTTCTGGATATTAAATTACATTTTGGTCTTATTTAGTTGGGGTGTAAAAAGTTTTCGTGCGTCATATCGGATGTTTCGGAACTGATTTAGTGTATAAAAAATAGATTAATAAGAAAACAAACCGCACATTCCGTATGGAAACCATGAAACGAATTTATTAAGACTAATTAATATATCATTAGCACATGTTTACTATAAACAACATTGTCAAAACATTAACTTATTAGACTTAAAAATCATCTCGTAAATTACAAGAGATCTGTGTAATTAGTTATCTTTCAGTCTACATTTAATATTTCATTAGGGTAGGAACTAAACGAATCTTTTGTGATACTAATTTAGTCTATTAAAAATAGGCTGGTAAAAAAACAAAATACATATTTCGTTAGGAAACTGAGAGATAAATTTATTAATACTAATTAATCCATCATTATTACATATTTACTGTAGCACAACATTATTAAATCATAGATTAATTAGACTTAAAAAATCATCTAATAAAGTTATGGACTAATTAAACTTAAAAGTCATCTAGTAAAGTTATCGTAATTTATGTAATTAGATTTTAGTTTTATATTTAATACTACATGCATATATTCAAACATTTAATATGATAGTTAAAAAGTTGTTAGGTGAAACTAAACATCTCCTTTATTTATGTGGTGGAGATCGAACGAACCAATCTGAGACTATCCGCACTCGTCATCTCTAAATTCATCCTCTATTCGTCCTAGTCATCAAGATTCTTTCCTTTTTACGTATTTTTTCTGCACCTATCATCTTCTATATCTCATACTTTATATCAACTACCAACAATGGATCCCACATGTTTGTAAAGAAATTTTATCTAAATATATCAATATGAGATCTTGTTTTGAAGAATTTATTGAAACAAATTTAATGGTGTAATCCGAATTTAATTTGATTTTTTGATTTGTGAGTTATAATATTTTTTAGTTAGTTCAACAAGTGGGGCCTACCTCTGCATCTTTCCTCGCAGGCGCGCACCGTGGCTGCTGCGTCACTTTGGCTGCTGCCTGTGGGCTCTTTGTCCTTTAGTGTTCATCTGGTATGCCGCTACAAATAGAGGATGACCGAACGTTTGCCGTATAGCGTTGTGGTGTTTTTTATTGGAAATAATACTGCAGGACGAATTTCCAGTACCCGCTGCAGTCAGTCTGATATCGCAGTTTCCACGCATTAGTATTATGTGTGTCAGCTTTTGACCATTCTTATGTAATTTTGTCTACTCCCTATATCTAAAAAGTGTACAATTCTATGTTTTAGACAAGTCAAATTTTTCTAACATTAGCTAGCTTTATAAAAAATATTAATAATAATTATGTTTCCAATTACATTTATTATAGAAACATATTCATAACTAGTCTAACGATATTTATTTGTAACGTTTGTAATTGTTTTGTAGGTTTGATTTCTCAAGAAATGAGAATTATATTACAGAGAGAGTATGAGATATTAGTATATTGTTTGTCTCATTGATTTCTATTCATAAATGTTGATACTTTGATATGTGCGTAGTCAACTTCGTTGTTATTAATCATTCATGTGATTCCTTTTCCCATGAAAGATTAATGATTTGTTGATTATTTTTTTCCTTGGACGTGTGAAGCACCGAAAAAAAAACACCTACTGCTACTAAGTACTCTCTCTATATAGGAAATATAAATTGTTTAAAACAGCGACACAGTATCCAAAACATAACTTTCACCACTTGTTTGTTTGAAAATATTTGTTATAAAGTGATATATGTATATTCTTATGAAAGTACTTTTCAAGACAAATTTATTTATATGATTTTTACATCTCTAAACTCAATAATTTAAAAGTTATTCATGATTTATATCATCAATGTTTAACTCAAACCTTATCCAAAACGACTTCTATTTTCTATATTGAGGGAGTATCTAATCAGCGCGTCCCAAAGCTCACAGCGCTCTCGATAAAACCGAGTGTCTTTGCCTCTGTATGACACTGTGCCTCACGTCTATTAGTATAAATATATATAGGTAGTTATAATTTTTTTGGCTAATAACTTGTTTAGTTCGTGGGTGAAATTTTTTTGCGTGTCACATCGGATGTTTCGACACTAATTTAGTCTATTAAAAATAGACTAATAAGAAAACAAATTACATATTTCATGTGGAAACCGTGAGATGAATTTATTATGACTACTGTCATTAGTACATATTTATTGTAGCAAACATTATCAAATTATAGATTAATTAGGCTTAAAAGATTCGTCTAGCAAATGTATTGTAATTTGTGTAATTAGTTTTTTAGTCTATATTTAATACGTCATGTATGTACCAAACATTCGATGTGATGAGTGAAAAGTTTTTTGGACTAGACTAAACAAGGCCTAAATCGTGATTTAGCCAATGCCATATTGGAGACGCATAAGCCCTAGCAAGCACCCTATGTTACCTCGCTAACTAAATATTAGGCCAGTCTCAATAGAGTTTTATGAGAGGTTCATGCACATTAAATAGAGTGGTATATCAAAAAAAAAAATTATGAAACTAGGAGGAGAGAGAAGTGAAACGTTTGATCCCGTGAAACCTTTGAGCGTTGTTTCCAAAACAGTGAAACCTTGGTGAAATCCCCATTGAGAGCGTCATTGTGTTTCATCTCATACAATATGTGTGGTTCGAGAGAGAAAAAGAAGAGAGAAAGAGGAATCATGGGACCACGAAGTATATGCAACTGTGCATTGAAACTGTGTATATTGAGGGAGAGATCTATTTCATATGTGGTTTCGTTTGTTTTCGAAACCTAGAAATCAAACTGTGCATTGAGATTGGCCTTACGAGGACTCTTGCAATGCAGATTCTAACATAAAGTGTAAGCCTATTTATTACCTCGAAGATATCATAGGCTTGGAGTCTTATTTTTTTTCTCTTTCTTTAATAAATATACTGACATATCAACAAAAAATACTATAAAAAAGAGTAATAAATGAGTTTAGACTCTTCGATAGAGTTTGTAGCGTAAGAGCATCTCCAATTGTTTGGAAAAATTGATTTGGGAAAAGTTGTCATTTAGCAGCTTGCTAAAACTTTTGGCAAGTAAATTTTTTATGTATCTCCAATAGTTTGGTAAAAATAACATATAAAAGTAGGCGCGGGAGAAGTGGCGACAAATTCCAACTTGGTAAAAATAACATACAAACGCAGGATAGCAAGTGAAGTTGACTTGGTAAATATAGCAAGTTGATGGCCTCTGATTCCAACTTGAAAAAATTTAGAAAGTCATATACCAATCTGTTGGATAACGTTTTTTTTTCTTTTCCCAACAAAACAAGGATAACAAGTCATTTTTGCAAACTATTGGAGATGCCATAAGTGCCCTACATGCGCCAACGAGAGCAACATTGCAAGAACTCTAATAATTTTTTTTCTCCAAACATAAAAGATACTTATCACTACAATTAAGAAAAAAAATAAACTATACATACAACACGCTTCTAAGGAGTGCCCTAGAAGGCGTGATAGTCATAGGTTAGATTGTTCTAACAAACAGTTTCAAGCTTCGATACTACATAAATGGTCCATGACCAAGTTAAGAGGAGCGCAAAAACGTAGGAAGTTGGACGCCTTCATTGTTGTGTGTGTAGCCTTAGGACACCCGCAACAGTAAAAGTCAGGTGATAGCTTTAAGCCAACCTCTCTAATAGTGTTAGCTTTTAACAATAGCTCATAATACAATAAGGTCCACATGACGCTCTCACATATTCTTGGAATGTGTGCATGGGTGAAGCTACGTTGAAATTAGTGGGTGCAGCCCCACCCACAAAAAAAAACAGTGATAAGAGCTAATTTATCACCATATGTGCACTCATATATTGTAAACCATTGCACAGTAAGCGCACCCCCTCAGATTTACTCTAGCTCCGCCACTGAGTGTGTGTATGAGTCTAGCTCTTATCAAGAGCTAACTTTTCTCTCTCTTATATTAAAGTATGAAAAAATGCTAAGAGTCAGCTACAAGTCACTCATTGCGGGTGCCTTTAAAGAAAAAATATTCTTGGGCATTCATGGGCTGTGACCATCACAAGACTACATGGGCCCTCATATATGCTATAAAAACAAGAATTAATTGATCAAGTTGGAGTTCATATATAATAATAGGACGGGGCATTATCATTGGAAACGTATGCTGTGAAAATCGGTCTCTTATCTAAATTATAGAAACTCGAATCATAACTATAGGAATCTAATCCAATGGTGGATTATTTTAGCACTTAAATCCCTCCACTCATCTTATCATAATACAAACAGTCGTAGACACAGTGGGGGATTTAAGTGCTAAAATAACTCATCATCGGTTTAGATTTCTATGGTCTTGATTACAGTTTCTATAGTTTACCTAGAAGGCTAGTTGTCATAGCATACATTCACGTTATCATTTCTCTGGAACTTGAAATATACCTACCATTTTGTACGCTCACTGCAGACACACGAACATGAAATGAAATCGCCGCTTCCTCCTTCCCTCTCTCCTGTTCGCTGGCATATGGGCCCACTTCCGTCTCTGGTCAGAGTCAGACAGACCTTGTGGAGCTTGTGCGCTACCCAAGCCGGAACCTGCGCAGCACGGCGCGGCAGTCCGCAGTCCGCATCTGGCTCGACGCGGCCGCTCGGCCATGCGTTCGTTCGCCCGGTGGCGGTGGCGGTGGCGGAGGCGGAGCGGCAGCTCGATCTCAATGAGTTTTATGCATGTCCAGGAGACCGCGTGACTATAAAATTATTATCAACTAGTAGGATGGACAAAGTAAACCATAAGAGTGAAATGGTAGCATGAAAAACAAATATATAATATATATATAGGGTTCATATCTAATCTAATAATGGTTACATAACCAGTGCTGCAACAAACTGAATAAACTGGTTAAAAAAACATGACAACATTGGGGGAAAACTGTCGTCCTTACATGTATGCCACTATCACATACAGTGCTAACCCCGATTGGTAATTAGAATCATAAAGAAGCATTCAAGTATTTTAAATGTGGAAGATGCAAAATAGATAATGTTGTAGATTATCTGATCGATAAGAAGGCCTATAAGTATGTACTGTATTGATCACACATTCTGAATATTCATTGCTTACACGCACTTGTGCAATAGTTGCACACTTGCACCTGCTGCTTAGATAAAATTATCTCATGATTTAAACATCGATCGATGGAACACCCAACGCAGAAGCGAGATTATATATTGAAGCAAAACCAAACGACATAAGTACAACAAAGAGAGACGGTAAGAGTACATGGAACATTCTGCTGATGATCGATCACGACACACACAAAACAATTGAGCAGGCATGCAGGCAAGCTGCTTTTTTATTCAGTAGAGGGATTCAGAGGAGTCCTCTACGCACGACGGCGGCCGCCGCAGCCGGTGGGCGCCGGCTCCTCCTCCTCCTCCCCGCCGGCCGGGCCGAGGTGCTCGTAGACGACGCCGGAGAGGCCGGCGCCGACCATGGGCCCGGCCCAGTACACCCAGTGGTTGCCCCAGCGGCGGGAGCCCACGACCGCGGGCCCGAACGCGCGCGCCGGGTTCATCACGGCGCCCTCCAGCGCGCCGCAGGCCAGCACGTTGGCGCCCGCCAGGAGCCCCACGGCGAGCGGCGCCGCCACCGCGCCGGCGCCGGCGCGGACCCTCCGCGGGTGGTGGTCCATCACCGTCGCGAAGTAGGCGTGCATGAGCCCGAACGCCATCGCCGCCTCCAGCACCGCCGCCTGCCACCCGCTCACGCCCCCCGCCAGCGCGTACTCCGGCAGGTGCTGCGTGCGTGGACGAACCCATGCGCCGTGTCTCTCGGCGTTAGCATAGCACAAGGTGGGTGCATGACAATAAGGGAACGGTTTTTTTTTTTTTGAGTTTATCGCAGGAGCACGTACCATCCCTCCGGTGGCGAGGCGGAGCACGAGCGCGGCGGCGACGGCGCCGAGCAGCTGCGCGGCCCAGTAGACGAGGGAGCGGACGAGGCAGATCCGGCCGGCGAGCAGCGCGCCGAAGGTGACGGCCGGGTTGACGTACGTGGCCGCCGGAGGTGTTGGCGGCGCACGCCACGGCGGCCGCGAGCGCGAGGGCGTGAGCGAGCGCCACCGCCACCAGGCCGCCCACGACGCCGCCGCCCTTGTTGTCATGGCGGTGCATCCTCCCTGCGCGCGCGGCACGCCGGCAGCCCGGCACCGGCACACGTGAGGAGGTTAGTTATACGAGTGAGTGACGCACAGCAGGCACACAGCAACGTAACGTACGTACCGAGGGAGAGCGTGGCGCCCTCGGCGGCGAAGACGAAGATGGCGGTGGCGAGGAGCTCGGCGGCCGCGCGGCGCAGCGTGGTGGGGTGCGTGGCCGTGGCCAGGTGGCCGACGGTGAACCGGCGCCGTACTGCCCTGATCATATTCATGGCTGCCGACCTGCTGATCTATCTATCTATCTAGTCTGTCAGGCTAGCTAACTAGCTAGGTGTAGGTTACGGATCGGACTTATCCGACTGCCTCTGGTTACTGCGCGCTGTCGCCGGCGAGAGCTGCTAGGCCGCGCCGGCGAAGGTGCTTAATTATAACACGGGGATGATCGGAAGAGACGACGGTGCGTCACGTTTGGAGCGTGCAGCGATGTGTGCCGTACCGGTATGCATGCGTGCGTGCGTGGTGCCTCGTCAGTCACACACCATGCGTATCTATCCATTACGCCGTCGATCGGAGGAACAAAGCAAGCAAAAAGCACGGCCGTCGATGCACCTGCATGCGTTTCGCGGCGGCATCAGGCAGTTAGTTTGTGTGCAGTGCAGTGCAGGCTTCGTGTGTCGTTTTGGCCTGGAAATCAGTTGGCCAAGACAAAGTGGCTCGTGCGGCTTTCTCTCCTGGTCTCATCCCCGCACTCGGGTTCTCGAGTCTTTGATATCTCATCTGATCGGATCGGATAGGAAGCGGTTTATTCTGTGTGCCGCTTTTGCTTTTATTTTTCTTGTGATTTTTTCAGCTTTTTTAGATGGCCTTTTCTAGCGAACAAAAAGTTCTTTGGGCGCTTCTACTTTAATACATCTTTTAAGGAGAGTAGGCCATCTCTCCACAGTGACGAACAGTTTTGTGGCAGAAATTAATTATACTGTGCAAGTATATATTGTGTTGCTCTTTACGCCCTCAATTCCAAATAAAAAATCTTAGAGCATCAAAGCATCTTAAGTTTGACCAAATTATAGAAAAAATACAAAGATTTATAACATGAGAATAAAACTAATAAAAAAATTAATGATACTTGGTTTGTATCATAAATGGTATTACTATATTATATAAATTTGGTTAAATTTATAAAACCTTAACTTTTGAGATTTTTGGAATGACTTATAATTTAGAAATGCCATGTCAATGTGTACAAATTAAAAAATGTATAAATAAAACTTAATTTCCAACCAATATATGTTGAGGCTCATTCAATGGTCGTTATGTAAAAACAATGTCTCCCTTCTCTGCCATGTTTTTGGGGCCTAATCACCAAAATACTTAGATGGGCTGCATGGGTCAACCTTGTGTGCTCAGCCAGCCAACAGTCCAGAGCCCAGCCCATCAATTCTCTCGTCGTCCATTATTGTCCTGTGAGGCGTGAGAGCACCTGCCAGGTTGGCCACACCAGAGACCAATAGCACAAAGAATACGGGAGTTCGGCCTTGCTCCCTCTAGGACCCGAGACAATTCATGCAATTACAAATTCCCCTGGACTAGGGTGCAGGACTTCAGATCGACGGTGGCACATCTTACAAAGACGATCTATCCTCCTATGCCCGCATGAGAATATTTCAGGGCAAGGACCTTGGACAGTATGGCGCGAACCACAAATCAGGCAAACACAGTCATCTGCAAAACATAGGGAATAATCAAGGCAAGGAATAGCTACTGCAAGGTATGATGGACACAAGTCAATATTTTATCAAGCGAGATATACATCCTGACTAAAAGGAGCAGTGGCGGACCTAGCATTTTATCACAGGGTATGCTGGACAAAAAAATATATATAAATTGATAAAATCATATTTTAATTTAATAAAATCACGTGCATTAAATAACATGATAAGCCCTTAAATTCTAAGATTAAGCTAAAGACTATGAAAAATAACGATATAAATAATTCAAATGATATAAATAGTTCGAAATATAACCATAAAACTAAAGGATGAAGTATATTATTATATGTACTTCATTTTAGAGGAGACAAGAAAATAGAATTTAAAATAGTGTTCTACATTGCTATTGGTAAGTGATAATAAAATGATGCCAAAGTTATCATATATATATATAGTTAATAATATTGAGAGGTGATAAAAGATCAAAAATTAAAACTACTCGCAAACAGTGGAAAATAGAAGGAAAAAATAACAAAAACATGCAACACAACTGAGAATGGAACCGGTGACCTCCTGCTCACGAGGGAGGCATACCATTGCACTAACAATACAGATTTGAAAATTGGCTGCACTTTTTTTATCTAAAGAAATAATATAGCCAAGTGTTAAGGGCACTGCCCACAGGGTATGCCGGGGACCACCTGGCATACCCTGTGGGTCCGCCCCTGAAAAGGAGAACAAAGAGAGATACATTTTCCACTCCGACGTTTAGCCCACCAAAACGGAAAACCTAGGAACCTGTATGCTTCATTAACTGGTTCATGTGAAAATACATGGCAGAAACCAAGATATATATCAGGCTGACTGAAAGCCTACATTACAATAGCAAAACCAAGAACATCATTTTTGAATGAAAAGAAACAAAAACTAAACACAAACCCATCAATTACATACGCCACTGGAAAGCACCAAACTTCTATATATACTTGGTCCACCTAATCATCTGTTGCCTCATACCTACCACCTAATTGTTAGTTGTGCCATCAAAGACACTCCAAAGTGCACCTTAGCAGCACAAAAATTGAAATAAAATACTCATTGCTCATCTAATCCAGTGCCTGAAATTTAGTGGCGTTAATCTAAGGAAAATCGTGGTGCTGTTGGTCCTTCTGAGAAGCCATAGAGCCCTACATCATCTTAGCCTAGCTTAGGAGCATGACAAAAGTGAATCATGGAGCCACATGTTGATCAACTGTTTCTGATAAAAAGATGCAGTCGCCCTGGAACATAGGGTATACGAAGTTTGGAATTGTAAGGGTGTGGTTCTTATATGAAGAAATAAAAGGTGAACAACACAAATGAATGCTAGGCAGCTGCAAAAATGATCCCGTTAATAAGCTCATTGATAATCCTTAATACTTCAAAAAAAATCTTTTCTTTTTTGTAGGAAGGCTTCAAATAAACAAGTGTAGAAGGTTACGGTAACATAACTGCTTGTTTTGCAGTATCCTTTTCTTTTTGGTGCGAAACATATTCCAGTATCAAATGTACACAATAAACTCTCTCAAGTCTTTAACAAAAACTACGGCCCAGCCCTCAAATGTAATGTATTCAAATCTAGGACCAAAAAGGGACTGTTTATAAAATATAAAAGTGGGATGATGATGCAGCAGACAAGTAACAAATTAAAGTAAAGTATCCCTCTCGTAAATAAATTAAATGTTAAAAAAATAACAATTTGCCAGAAATCAGTGAATAATATGCCAAGCACCATACAAGTGCTTGACAAGGTTACAAGTCATCGAACATCGTGATGAGCGCTTAGACGCATAGACCAACTAAGCAATACAGTCAATTCCAATGGAATTCCCAGTGTCTTATGAAGCTAAGCTAAGGGCCTGTTTGGAACGCGGGAATTTCACAGGAATCACGCAGGAATTTCACAGGAATCAGTTCAATTTTACAGGAAAAACGCAGGAACAGGGAAAAAATCCCGCGTTCCAAACGGGGCCTAAGTACTATTGTCTACTAAAAAGATATCGAGCTACATTGGTATATACTGTACAACTGATCTTTGAGAAAACATGCTAGATAGACAAGGCATGATTTTTCTTAAACAAAGTATGGCCACAAATTCATAGTACATACCTAAAGGTGCACATGTTACAATTCCATCATGATAAGAAGAACCATTCGTCTCAAAAAAGAAGAGGGTCTGTGGCCCATATAGGAATGAGAAGCACCACGCTTCCCTCTGACGAGCCACAAGTTGCCATGAGACCAGACTACTCTTGATGAACAGTCTGTTCCCGTATTTTCCATCACCTTTTCAGAAGCAAGTACGTATTCCAAGCCCTGAAATATAGCCAGATCAAGAGAAGCCATTGATTAATATACTGTTGACAGTGCCAGAGCAGATATTTGATCAATTCTGATAGAACGAGTTAGAAACATCACCGGATGCCTATCATTGTAGTATTTCAAACATTCTTTTGCGGCCTGTATTTGATGTCCTTGAATTTCCAAGTACTTCGGGTGGCTTTCTCTGGTAATATAATAAGGGTAAACAATTTTGAGGAATCAGACAGACAAGCGGGAAGTGATACATGGTACCTAGAGTATATAGGTGGCATGTAGGACAGTAGAGGTGATAAACTCCTCATTAGTCAAGATAAAACAATTATTCAAACAAAGAGGATTAATGGTCTGTGTTTGACTGCATGTTCATAGTCAGCGTAGGGCAGATAAAACTAGACCTTTCGATAAACCAAATTGGCTAAAAAAATCTCAAATAATCAACCTCGTACCTAGCCCGTGCACTGATCTCTAATCGTAGCAATTTCGATCCAACATCATATGATTCTTATTAGTAATAACATGGTACTTGATATTTAGCAACTCCTGGCTAATAACCAAACTAGCAAAAAGACAAAAAAAAACTAGCCATCTTAAGGGAAAAACAGAATCTACTAATTACCTAACGAGTTGCTTGAGGAGATTTGGTCTATTGACTCGTAGTAGTCGACCTTCTTCCTCCACATCCAGCGGAGGTAGATAAGCCATTCGTCCGCCTTGTAGAAGATCCAGCGCAGCAGATAGGCGACTAACCAGCACACGTGCCCGGCGGTATTGATGAGAGAGGGTAGGCGATTTTCCCTGCGCATGGCCTGCGCCGCCGCTTCCAGGTCGCCGTCGTCGGAAGCATGCGTCAACAACGCCGTGCCGGATGCCATCAAAGCTTGCCCTCCCAGTAGCTGTCCCCCCGCGTCGTTCTCTCGCCGTATCCGCTCCCGGCGGCGCGGTCGCGCCTGGTCCCGCGCGGATCCGCCCCTTGCTGGCTACCCTCGATCCTCGAACCTCAATCGCGTCTCTGGTTGGGGGATTTGGGAGACAATGAATGATGGGCTCAGAACTGCTGATTTCTACAGTACTTCTCATTAAACCTTGACTAATGATTTGATGAACGATGGACTGAGATGGAACTAATGATTTCTACCTCTCGATCGTTAAACCAAATGTCTCCCGAAATCTTAAATTCGACCACCATGAAGTCTCGTATGCCTGCCTCAATCCCTGAGAATCGTGTTTGGATCCTTAGAACTGGATGCATTTTAATAATTATAATTTAGACACATATTAATTAAGGTCTTATTTAGATCTCAACCAAAAACTTTGCACCTTATCACATCAGATCATTGGACACCTATATAAAGTACTAAATATAGACTAAAAAAATAACTGATTACACATTTTGCGAGTAATTTATGAAATGAATCTAATTATTACATGATTTGACACTAAAGTGTCAGTAATTTGTTTTTAAGGCTAATCTCAGTGGAAATTTCATCTGAGTTTCATTTGCATTAAATGTGTTGCCACATAAACACTTTTGATGACATGACAGCGTATTTAAAAAGAGAGATGAAATGAGTTTAATATAGATGAAACTCTCTTGACATGAATATCAACTCTCTATGAGTCATGAAATTTAATACCCATGAAACTCTAGAATGAAATTCTTACTCTTAATGGAGAGTTTAATTCAAGTTTCATTTTACTCCATATGACATGACAATCTTGAAAACAACACAATGAAACTCACCATTGAGATTGACCTTAGTATCCGAACACCTCATGCAACACCCTATACAACATTGGATATGGCATCCAAAAAAATTACAGTTCGGAACTAAACAAACCCTACTAGATACGTTTCCAAGTTAATATGGTTGTATATGAATTATATCTATATATTATTGTTAGTTATACAAGAGATATTTATGTGTTGTATTTCTACCGTACGAGAGCGAGTTCAAAAACATGCTATAAGTTTTATCTCTCACCCTATGAATTTAACGTAAACTTATATTTGAACTTTCAAAAGCGGTAGAGTGTCATATTCTTCTAAGACAAATAGCCAAAATTATTAATAAGATTTCAATTACTCCAAACTCCAAACGGCCCCTGAGAAAACTCGATGAAGATGACGTGCGACTTTCAATGTTTTCAATGATGTATGGTTAGGCTCCATCTCCACCAATATCCATGAATTAGAGAGATGGAAGATAGAAGTACGGTTAGGCTCCATGTCCACAAATACTCATAAGTAATAGCATTTTTTTTTAAAAACAACGTCCCTATAGCTCAGTGGTAGAGCGTCAGCCTTGTAAACTGAAGGTCCGTAGTTCGATCCTGCGTGGAGGCACTTTATTTTTAGCTAAATCCTTTTTAAAATTTACTCCTCCTTAGATCGGTTTGTTTTTTAAATTTAGCTAAATCCTTTCAAAATTTACTCCCCCTAGATCGGTTTGTTTTCTAAATTATGCCACCGCATAAATATGTGGTCAATCTTTGTGCAACAATCTACCTATGTTAATATAAAATTCTCATATATTCTTCTAATTGCTCATCTCTTGGACTATTTTGCTTCATCATCTTTAAAATGAATCCTCCCATAAACTGGTTTGTGTTTTTTTATTATACCACAACATAGATATATTGTCAAACTTCGTGCAACAAACTACCCTCCTTAAACCGATTTGTTTTTTTATTGTGGCCCCGGAGGTCGTTGAACTATGTTGTTTTGTTGCACGAACTATCCCCTTTTGTGTGAACTATGTTTGCCTTCACCGAGGCGACACCGGCGAGAGGCTGAGCATGGAAGTGGTGTTCGCGGCGTTGACTTTGGCATGCCAGAGCGATGTTTGCTGCTTTTTCGATAGGCCACAGAATATCACCGGTGCCTCAACCTCTAGATCGGTGGTCGCTGGAGCTGGGTGCCGGGGCGGAGGCCACATGACAAACCGACTATTAGCGAGTGAATCTGCAAGCTCTACCAGCATCAGGTCCTCCTTGATGTTGCGAATAAGTGCGACGTCCATGTACGGTGTCAGTGCCAACGGATTGAGCTTGTTAAGGTCAGTCTCGTTTGTCTCTGGCCTGAGAACCGGTAGCGCCAGAGGTGTTGCTCGGTGCTAGCAGAGCGACCTCTGCTGATAGACCGTGACTTCTTTGTCACCGGCGTCGGTGTCGATGTCGACGCCCAACCTAGCCTCCGGCAACGGTGTCACCTGGTGCTACTGACGCGGCCCCTGTCGACCGACTATGGTTTCTCCGTCATCGTTGTCATTGACTGCCATTGGTAGAACCAACACAGTCCCAACAGAGTCTCGTGTCGGTCATCACCAGCGCGTGCAACGCCTAAACGCCTAGGTTGTGTAATGATTTTGTATAGATGTTCTATATGTTGTAAATATTGGGTGTGTCTGGATTGATGAACACGACAACCCATTCGAACTCGGGCCTAGATAATTGTGGACAGTGACGGTGTTTGCGTCCTAACCAATATTTTGCCTAGCGTTCATTTTATGGTTTGCATTGCAAGTATCCCCTCCCAGTGGCGGAGCTTGGTTGCAAGTTTAGGAGGGGCCAAACAACTTGGCATCAAGTTTAGAAAGGGTCAATCAGAATAAAAATATAAATTAAGTAGAAAAGAATTTACTATTTTAAGGCAATTAATGAGTATCATATATGAGTAGGGGGGGTCATGGCCCTTGGTGGTCTCAATGAAGCTCCGCCCTTGCCCCCTCCGTCTCAATTTATAATTTTGCTAAGAATCTTGAAGAGTCAAAATTTTTCAAGTTTAACCAAAATTATATAATAATATTACCGTCTATTTAAATTTTTAAGTCATTTTGACTTTTTAATATATTTATTTTACTATGTATCTAGATATAATACATGATATGTCTAGATGCATAACAAAATGATATATAAAAAAGTCAAACGAATTAGAATTCAGAATGGAGGGAGTAATATTTATGAGGTCAAAGCGAATTAAAATTCAGAATGGAGGAAGTAATATTTTTTATACCAATTAATTATCATTAGATTCTTCAATAGTTTATAGACATCGCGAAATCCTGCTATATGGCTACGTGTCAGTTTCACTGATAAAGCATGAAAGAGTTAAAAAACGTTTTTACCGCAGATAAAGCCACCTTTTTGTTCTATGACGACTGACACGATAGAATATACAAATCTATATCCTCAGGAGAATTGACACTCAGATAATACAGAAATCTATATCTAATCTTCAGGAGAATTGACACTCAAATAACGCCTTTAATACTATATGAGCAAATGACCAGATGACACATTGCTATTGTATCGTGTGTCACTGACGTGAAATGGTATATGGCTATTCGTACATCGTACTTGCACCTCCCTGTTGTTGGCCACGAGTGCATGAGGCAACAGTTTGCGCTGCAAAAGCACGCCTCACGTACCTTTTTAGCTCTATATATTTCATGGTCATTTATTTATATACTGTAAGTAACAGTACATTATTCTACAAACTTCATCTGAATTCATCTGAATTAGAATAGTTTTTTAGATAAAAACTCAAATGATATACATTTTATGGGCTCAAAACACAATTTGTGTTGCACATTTCCTAAGGTCTTCGTCAGTAACACTCCTCTGATACTATATTGGATTGAAGAACATATTTGGTGTCAAGATTCAGTGAAAGAAGGCATCAGAGGCTATACTCAAAACGATTATATTACTTGTAGAATAAGAGCCTGTTTGGGAGAGTCGTGCTTCCTGATTCTCTGGTGAAATGATTCTGCGGCTGAAAGTAGATTCTCTTTGATTCTTTAAACTAAACTCTCAAAATCAGAATAGAGAATCACTTCGTAGAATCAGGCTTGCGTCAAGCTCTGCCAAACGTCCCCTGATTCCACAGTCGGAGAAGAGAGGCTTCTGGTCCTGCAGAGGAATCTCCCGTTCTGGCATCACCCGGTGACAAGCGGGCCGCCGGCAACTCGGCAAGTCGATCCAAACACGGGAAGCAAGCAAACCCCCCCTCTCCTCCCGTCTCCCCTCCCTCCCGTCTCCCCTCTCTTCCCCGCTCCGTCTGTCTCCGGCGAGCTAGGGTTTGCGTCCCCTGCCTCGCCACCCCACGGCTCCCGCCCTCCCTGGATCTCCAGCCATGTACGGCGGAGGTAAGCTCTCTCACCCTCCCCCAGCCCCCTCATGCCCCCGCTAAGCCCTAAACCCCTGGAGATCTCACGCGCCCACCGCTCCCTTCTGCCTCTGCAGACGAGGTTTCGGCAATCGTCATAGATGTGGGCTCCTACAGCTGCAAGGCGGGCTACGCCGGCGACGACACCCCTAAGGCCGTCTTCCCGTCGGTGAGACAAATGCTCCTTTGTTGCTTCCAAACTCGCCGTGTCCTGGGGCTGGGGTCGTTTCCGAACTTCACTCTGGGGTCACGGTCTGGACACTTCTGCGGTGTCTCTAAGCTGTTACGGGCGAAATGCGCTTCTGGGAATCTTGTATTGCACTGGCGAGTTGGCACTCTAGTTTTGATTGCCTGAAGCATTTTAGGTTATTCAGTTCACTCTAAAAAAAATGGTTGCTGGTACCAAATGCTGGGTTCAAACATGACAGACTACTGCGTCACTCGGGTTGATACAAGTGTATTCTGTGTTTTCTTACAGTTTTAGGTGGGTTCGGTTCAATTTGTGAATTTGGCGACAGACGCTAACTTGCACATAGATTCTTCTGACTCGTCCCATCACACCTGATCCCTCCAACCAAACACTTGCCTCCTATTGATTCTAGAGGCTAACTTCAGATCCCATGGAAATGAGTGATAGTCTAAAGCACATCTTCTGTACCAGTTCTTAAATAGGGAATTATTTTCTTGTTATCTTAGTTTTGACCACGTCCACGTTGTGTGGCTGTCCCTTGTAGCTAATGGACCTAATTAGTTAGTATTGCATTATGGGAGTAGGTTGTTAGCTTCATTACTTTGTTGAGATGAACAGGAGGATAGCGAATATGAAAAACTCACAAATGCTAAGGATTTACCATGTTGTATAAGAAATTATGTCTTACCAGCATCAATAAAGAACGTCTTGGAGTTGACTATTTAACATCTAATTCAGCACAGTTGCCATGGGTTATAAATTCTGTTGTGTTGTGAGCTACTTATAACAAATTCTTACCATGCTTTTTGACATGTTTAGGTCGTTGGTTCAATTGAACAAACTGAAGACGCCGATGACCCCAAGCCAGAGAAGGAAGCTGACTCCGCATCAGATTCTAAGAACGGGGCCAAGCCTATGGACGTGGACAAAGCCAAGACAAAACGCAAACTTTATGTAGGTCAAGAGTTAGAGTTCAGGAGGGATCACATGGAGGTTAGTATCTGCACATACTCAGAATTAACTCTGATACCATAACTTTGTTGACTATGTTTTATTGATGATCTTTCACCTACTACCCATGCAGGTGATTTCATCTATGAAAGATGGAACGGTAACTGATTGGGATATTGTTGATAATATATGGAATCATGCTTTTAGGTGAATTTTGTTATCTATTTCACGTGTTTCTGAGAAGTTTCTGCTCTTTAAACTAAATTGCGATGAATTGTCTATTTGGGTCATATTCTAGGGTATTATTTGTATCTGAACATTGTTAATTCTTTACTCTCGCTACTTTCTGTTAACCTTGCTCATTGTGCTGGCTGCATGTGTTGATTGTGAAATCTCTTGCTATGTTTGCTAATCAGATACAATTTGTTATTTTCTGGCTTGATATAATTGATGGTGATGGTATTCATTCTCCATAAGCCAATGCTAGTTAAATTAGGATTTTCAATTTGTGACGTGGTTCTGTAATATGTATGACAATTATTTCATCACCTTTTACTGTCCACCTGACTTGTTCTACATTTCAGACGGAGGTTGTTGATCAATCCTGAAGAGCATCCCATGCTCATAGCTGAACCATCTACAAACACTGCGCAGCAAAGAGAGAAGTATGTGCATCATGTGTTTAATATGTCTGTGTGTTGGAGTATACGTGTTAGGCCCATGAGGCCCATGTATTGAAACCTATATAGCTACCCTTCTTAGGGTTAGCCTAAGAATCTCAATTATTATTCTTAGCATGGTATCGGAGCTAGGGTTAGGTCCTCTCCTCCCTCCCTCCCTCCCAGCCGCTGGCGCAGCTTCCTCCAGCCGCCGGCGCCGCCGCGGCCTCCATGGCCGGCGGTGAGGACTTCCCTCCCCTTCCCCATCCCAACTCCTGGCGGGCGCATCGCTTGCCCGTCAAGCCGCTACGGTTCTTCACGCCGGCGAGGCAACCAGCAGCATGTCCGCTGGCGGAACGCGCAGCGCCGCCGCAGCCGCCGCGCAGGGCGCGGGCGCGGGCGGCGCGCAGGGCACGACGCGGGCGGAGGCCTCGCGGCCGCAGCAGCCGCGGGCGCGGCCCGGCCTCGCGGGCGCGGGCGGACCAGGCGCGGGCGGACCAGGCGCGGGCGGGCTCGGCCTCGCGGGCGCGGCCTCAGGCCTCGCGGCCTCAGCCGCCGCGGGCGGCCCCGGCTCGCAGCAGGCGCAGGCGCGGCGGGCTCGGCCTCGCGGGCGCGGCCTCAGCCGCCGCGGGCGGCCCCGGCCTCGCAGCCGCCGCGGGTGGCCACGGCCTCGCAGCAGGCGCAGGCGGCGCCACCCTCTCTCCCTCCCTCGCGACCACCGCGGACGGCGCAGCTGGAGGCTTCGCGGGCGCCCACCTCTTCCCCTCCCTCGCCGAGCTCGTCGCCTTGCCGCGTGGTGCTGCTTCCTGCGCATATCTCCCTGGCGCGGGCGGACTCGCTCATCAGCCGTTCCCACCGCCCCCTCCTACTCACTTGGGGACTGCGGAGGCCATCCTCGCAGCCGCCCTCAACGCAGCTCGGGCAGCCGCTGCGGCAGGGCAGGTGCGTGTCCAGGCTGCCGCTCTCGCCTGGGAGCGTGAGCGCGATGCTGCTGATGCCTTGGCCCGCCGTATCGCTGAGGCCGAGCAGCTGCTCGTCTTCCCCACTCACCACGACGCCAGCGCTACTTCCTCCGGCTCCCCAGCGACTCATCGTCCGCTCGCCACCGCGGTGCTCTGGCATGATCCGGCCGATCCCCTTGTGGCACAGCTGCACATCCAGGCGGGTGGTGTCCAAACCATCCGGAATCTGGTCACCGTCGTCCTGGAGCCTGAGTCACCTTCCTACGCTCGCTGGCGTGACCAGGTCCTCCTCACTCTCCGTCGCTACGCTCTGGATGACCACGTCCTCCTCGACACTCCGGCTGCGGCTCAGACCCCTGCGTGGCTGCGACTCGACAGTATTGTCCTCTCCTGGATTGTCGGCACCATCTCCCTCGACCTTCAGGATCTGGTCCGCAACACTCCTGGCGCTCGACACGCGTGGGTAGCTCTCGAGGGGCAGTTCCTGGGCATAAAGAAGCATTCAAGTATTTTAAATGTGGAAGATGCAAAATAGATAATGTTGTAGATTATCTGATCGATAAGAAGGCCTATAAGTATGTACTGTATTGATCACACATTCTGAATATTCATTGCTTACACGCACTTGTGCAATAGTTGCACACTTGCACCTGCTGCTTAGATAAAATTATCTCATGATTTAAACATCGATCGATGGAACACCCAACGCAGAAGCGAGATTATATATTGAAGCAAAACCAAACGACATAAGTACAACAAAGAGAGACGGTAAGAGTACATGGAACATTCTGCTGATGATCGATCACGACACACACAAAACAATTGAGCAGGCATGCAGGCAAGCTGCTTTTTTATTCAGTAGAGGGATTCAGAGGAGTCCTCTACGCACGACGGCGGCCGCCGCAGCCGGTGGGCGCCGGCTCCTCCTCCTCCTCCCCGCCGGCCGGGCCGAGGTGCTCGTAGACGACGCCGGAGAGGCCGGCGCCGACCATGGGCCCGGCCCAGTACACCCAGTGGTTGCCCCAGCGGCGGGAGCCCACGACCGCGGGCCCGAACGCGCGCGCCGGGTTCATCACGGCGCCCTCCAGCGCGCCGCAGGCCAGCACGTTGGCGCCCGCCAGGAGCCCCACGGCGAGCGGCGCCGCCACCGCGCCGGCGCCGGCGCGGACCCTCCGCGGGTGGTGGTCCATCACCGTCGCGAAGTAGGCGTGCATGAGCCCGAACGCCATCGCCGCCTCCAGCACCGCCGCCTGCCACCCGCTCACGCCCCCCGCCAGCGCGTACTCCGGCAGGTGCTGCGTGCGTGGACGAACCCATGCGCCGTGTCTCTCGGCGTTAGCATAGCACAAGGTGGGTGCATGACAATAAGGGAACGGTTTTTTTTTTTTTGAGTTTATCGCAGGAGCACGTACCATCCCTCCGGTGGCGAGGCGGAGCACGAGCGCGGCGGCGACGGCGCCGAGCAGCTGCGCGGCCCAGTAGACGAGGGAGCGGACGAGGCAGATCCGGCCGGCGAGCAGCGCGCCGAAGGTGACGGCCGGGTTGACGTACGTGGCCGCCGGAGGTGTTGGCGGCGCACGCCACGGCGGCCGCGAGCGCGAGGGCGTGAGCGAGCGCCACCGCCACCAGGCCGCCCACGACGCCGCCGCCCTTGTTGTCATGGCGGTGCATCCTCCCTGCGCGCGCGGCACGCCGGCAGCCCGGCACCGGCACACGTGAGGAGGTTAGTTATACGAGTGAGTGACGCACAGCAGGCACACAGCAACGTAACGTACGTACCGAGGGAGAGCGTGGCGCCCTCGGCGGCGAAGACGAAGATGGCGGTGGCGAGGAGCTCGGCGGCCGCGCGGCGCAGCGTGGTGGGGTGCGTGGCCGTGGCCAGGTGGCCGACGGTGAACCGGCGCCGTACTGCCCTGATCATATTCATGGCTGCCGACCTGCTGATCTATCTATCTATCTAGTCTGTCAGGCTAGCTAACTAGCTAGGTGTAGGTTACGGATCGGACTTATCCGACTGCCTCTGGTTACTGCGCGCTGTCGCCGGCGAGAGCTGCTAGGCCGCGCCGGCGAAGGTGCTTAATTATAACACGGGGATGATCGGAAGAGACGACGGTGCGTCACGTTTGGAGCGTGCAGCGATGTGTGCCGTACCGGTATGCATGCGTGCGTGCGTGGTGCCTCGTCAGTCACACACCATGCGTATCTATCCATTACGCCGTCGATCGGAGGAACAAAGCAAGCAAAAAGCACGGCCGTCGATGCACCTGCATGCGTTTCGCGGCGGCATCAGGCAGTTAGTTTGTGTGCAGTGCAGTGCAGGCTTCGTGTGTCGTTTTGGCCTGGAAATCAGTTGGCCAAGACAAAGTGGCTCGTGCGGCTTTCTCTCCTGGTCTCATCCCCGCACTCGGGTTCTCGAGTCTTTGATATCTCATCTGATCGGATCGGATAGGAAGCGGTTTATTCTGTGTGCCGCTTTTGCTTTTATTTTTCTTGTGATTTTTTCAGCTTTTTTAGATGGCCTTTTCTAGCGAACAAAAAGTTCTTTGGGCGCTTCTACTTTAATACATCTTTTAAGGAGAGTAGGCCATCTCTCCACAGTGACGAACAGTTTTGTGGCAGAAATTAATTATACTGTGCAAGTATATATTGTGTTGCTCTTTACGCCCTCAATTCCAAATAAAAAATCTTAGAGCATCAAAGCATCTTAAGTTTGACCAAATTATAGAAAAAATACAAAGATTTATAACATGAGAATAAAACTAATAAAAAAATTAATGATACTTGGTTTGTATCATAAATGGTATTACTATATTATATAAATTTGGTTAAATTTATAAAACCTTAACTTTTGAGATTTTTGGAATGACTTATAATTTAGAAATGCCATGTCAATGTGTACAAATTAAAAAATGTATAAATAAAACTTAATTTCCAACCAATATATGTTGAGGCTCATTCAATGGTCGTTATGTAAAAACAATGTCTCCCTTCTCTGCCATGTTTTTGGGGCCTAATCACCAAAATACTTAGATGGGCTGCATGGGTCAACCTTGTGTGCTCAGCCAGCCAACAGTCCAGAGCCCAGCCCATCAATTCTCTCGTCGTCCATTATTGTCCTGTGAGGCGTGAGAGCACCTGCCAGGTTGGCCACACCAGAGACCAATAGCACAAAGAATACGGGAGTTCGGCCTTGCTCCCTCTAGGACCCGAGACAATTCATGCAATTACAAATTCCCCTGGACTAGGGTGCAGGACTTCAGATCGACGGTGGCACATCTTACAAAGACGATCTATCCTCCTATGCCCGCATGAGAATATTTCAGGGCAAGGACCTTGGACAGTATGGCGCGAACCACAAATCAGGCAAACACAGTCATCTGCAAAACATAGGGAATAATCAAGGCAAGGAATAGCTACTGCAAGGTATGATGGACACAAGTCAATATTTTATCAAGCGAGATATACATCCTGACTAAAAGGAGCAGTGGCGGACCTAGCATTTTATCACAGGGTATGCTGGACAAAAAAATATATATAAATTGATAAAATCATATTTTAATTTAATAAAATCACGTGCATTAAATAACATGATAAGCCCTTAAATTCTAAGATTAAGCTAAAGACTATGAAAAATAACGATATAAATAATTCAAATGATATAAATAGTTCGAAATATAACCATAAAACTAAAGGATGAAGTATATTATTATATGTACTTCATTTTAGAGGAGACAAGAAAATAGAATTTAAAATAGTGTTCTACATTGCTATTGGTAAGTGATAATAAAATGATGCCAAAGTTATCATATATATATAGTTAATAATATTGAGAGGTGATAAAAGATCAAAAATTAAAACTACTCGCAAACAGTGGAAAATAGAAGGAAAAAATAACAAAAACATGCAACACAACTGAGAATGGAACCGGTGACCTCCTGCTCACGAGGGAGGCATACCATTGCACTAACAATACAGATTTGAAAATTGGCTGCACTTTTTTTATCTAAAGAAATAATATAGCCAAGTGTTAAGGGCACTGCCCACAGGGTATGCCGGGGACCACCTGGCATACCCTGTGGGTCCGCCCCTGAAAAGGAGAACAAAGAGAGATACATTTTCCACTCCGACGTTTAGCCCACCAAAACGGAAAACCTAGGAACCTGTATGCTTCATTAACTGGTTCATGTGAAAATACATGGCAGAAACCAAGATATATATCAGGCTGACTGAAAGCCTACATTACAATAGCAAAACCAAGAACATCATTTTTGAATGAAAAGAAACAAAAACTAAACACAAACCCATCAATTACATACGCCACTGGAAAGCACCAAACTTCTATATATACTTGGTCCACCTAATCATCTGTTGCCTCATACCTACCACCTAATTGTTAGTTGTGCCATCAAAGACACTCCAAAGTGCACCTTAGCAGCACAAAAATTGAAATAAAATACTCATTGCTCATCTAATCCAGTGCCTGAAATTTAGTGGCGTTAATCTAAGGAAAATCGTGGTGCTGTTGGTCCTTCTGAGAAGCCATAGAGCCCTACATCATCTTAGCCTAGCTTAGGAGCATGACAAAAGTGAATCATGGAGCCACATGTTGATCAACTGTTTCTGATAAAAAGATGCAGTCGCCCTGGAACATAGGGTATACGAAGTTTGGAATTGTAAGGGTGTGGTTCTTATATGAAGAAATAAAAGGTGAACAACACAAATGAATGCTAGGCAGCTGCAAAAATGATCCCGTTAATAAGCTCATTGATAATCCTTAATACTTCAAAAAAAATCTTTTCTTTTTTGTAGGAAGGCTTCAAATAAACAAGTGTAGAAGGTTACGGTAACATAACTGCTTGTTTTGCAGTATCCTTTTCTTTTTGGTGCGAAACATATTCCAGTATCAAATGTACACAATAAACTCTCTCAAGTCTTTAACAAAAACTACGGCCCAGCCCTCAAATGTAATGTATTCAAATCTAGGACCAAAAAGGGACTGTTTATAAAATATAAAAGTGGGATGATGATGCAGCAGACAAGTAACAAATTAAAGTAAAGTATCCCTCTCGTAAATAAATTAAATGTTAAAAAAATAACAATTTGCCAGAAATCAGTGAATAATATGCCAAGCACCATACAAGTGCTTGACAAGGTTACAAGTCATCGAACATCGTGATGAGCGCTTAGACGCATAGACCAACTAAGCAATACAGTCAATTCCAATGGAATTCCCAGTGTCTTATGAAGCTAAGCTAAGGGCCTGTTTGGAACGCGGGAATTTCACAGGAATCACGCAGGAATTTCACAGGAATCAGTTCAATTTTACAGGAAAAACGCAGGAACAGGGAAAAAATCCCGCGTTCCAAACGGGGCCTAAGTACTATTGTCTACTAAAAAGATATCGAGCTACATTGGTATATACTGTACAACTGATCTTTGAGAAAACATGCTAGATAGACAAGGCATGATTTTTCTTAAACAAAGTATGGCCACAAATTCATAGTACATACCTAAAGGTGCACATGTTACAATTCCATCATGATAAGAAGAACCATTCGTCTCAAAAAAGAAGAGGGTCTGTGGCCCATATAGGAATGAGAAGCACCACGCTTCCCTCTGACGAGCCACAAAGTTGCCATGAGACCAGACTACTCTTGATGAACAGTCTGTTCCCGTATTTTCCATCACCTTTTCAGAAGCAAGTACGTATTCCAAGCCCTGAAATATAGCCAGATCAAGAGAAGCCATTGATTAATATACTGTTGACAGTGCCAGAGCAGATATTTGATCAATTCTGATAGAACGAGTTAGAAACATCACCGGATGCCTATCATTGTAGTATTTCAAACATTCTTTTGCGGCCTGTATTTGATGTCCTTGAATTTCCAAGTACTTCGGGTGGCTTTCTCTGGTAATATAATAAGGGTAAACAATTTTGAGGAATCAGACAGACAAGCGGGAAGTGATACATGGTACCTAGAGTATATAGGTGGCATGTAGGACAGTAGAGGTGATAAACTCCTCATTAGTCAAGATAAAACAATTATTCAAACAAAGAGGATTAATGGTCTGTGTTTGACTGCATGTTCATAGTCAGCGTAGGGCAGATAAAACTAGACCTTTCGATAAACCAAATTGGCTAAAAAAATCTCAAATAATCAACCTCGTACCTAGCCCGTGCACTGATCTCTAATCGTAGCAATTTCGATCCAACATCATATGATTCTTATTAGTAATAACATGGTACTTGATATTTAGCAACTCCTGGCTAATAACCAAACTAGCAAAAAGACAAAAAAAACTAGCCATCTTAAGGGAAAAACAGAATCTACTAATTACCTAACGAGTTGCTTGAGGAGATTTGGTCTATTGACTCGTAGTAGTCGACCTTCTTCCTCCACATCCAGCGGAGGTAGATAAGCCATTCGTCCGCCTTGTAGAAGATCCAGCGCAGCAGATAGGCGACTAACCAGCACACGTGCCCGGCGGTATTGATGAGAGAGGGTAGGCGATTTTCCCTGCGCATGGCCTGCGCCGCCGCTTCCAGGTCGCCGTCGTCGGAAGCATGCGTCAACAACGCCGTGCCGGATGCCATCAAAGCTTGCCCTCCCAGTAGCTGTCCCCCCGCGTCGTTCTCTCGCCGTATCCGCTCCCGGCGGCGCGGTCGCGCCTGGTCCCGCGCGGATCCGCCCCTTGCTGGCTACCCTCGATCCTCGAACCTCAATCGCGTCTCTGGTTGGGGGATTTGGGAGACAATGAATGATGGGCTCAGAACTGCTGATTTCTACAGTACTTCTCATTAAACCTTGACTAATGATTTGATGAACGATGGACTGAGATGGAACTAATGATTTCTACCTCTCGATCGTTAAACCAAATGTCTCCCGAAATCTTAAATTCGACCACCATGAAGTCTCGTATGCCTGCCTCAATCCCTGAGAATCGTGTTTGGATCCTTAGAACTGGATGCATTTTAATAATTATAATTTAGACACATATTAATTAAGGTCTTATTTAGATCTCAACCAAAAACTTTGCACCTTATCACATCAGATCATTGGACACCTATATAAAGTACTAAATATAGACTAAAAAAATAACTGATTACACATTTTGCGAGTAATTTATGAAATGAATCTAATTATTACATGATTTGACACTAAAGTGTCAGTAATTTGTTTTTAAGGCTAATCTCAGTGGAAATTTCATCTGAGTTTCATTTGCATTAAATGTGTTGCCACATAAACACTTTTGATGACATGACAGCGTATTTAAAAAGAGAGATGAAATGAGTTTAATATAGATGAAACTCTCTTGACATGAATATCAACTCTCTATGAGTCATGAAATTTAATACCCATGAAACTCTAGAATGAAATTCTTACTCTTAATGGAGAGTTTAATTCAAGTTTCATTTTACTCCATATGACATGACAATCTTGAAAACAACACAATGAAACTCACCATTGAGATTGACCTTAGTATCCGAACACCTCATGCAACACCCTATACAACATTGGATATGGCATCCAAAAAAATTACAGTTCGGAACTAAACAAACCCTACTAGATACGTTTCCAAGTTAATATGGTTGTATATGAATTATATCTATATATTATTGTTAGTTATACAAGAGATATTTATGTGTTGTATTTCTACCGTACGAGAGCGAGTTCAAAAACATGCTATAAGTTTTATCTCTCACCCTATGAATTTAACGTAAACTTATATTTGAACTTTCAAAAGCGGTAGAGTGTCATATTCTTCTAAGACAAATAGCCAAAATTATTAATAAGATTTCAATTACTCCAAACTCCAAACGGCCCCTGAGAAAACTCGATGAAGATGACGTGCGACTTTCAATGTTTTCAATGATGTATGGTTAGGCTCCATCTCCACCAATATCCATGAATTAGAGAGATGGAAGATAGAAGTACGGTTAGGCTCCATGTCCACAAATACTCATAAGTAATAGCATTTTTTTTAAAAAACAACGTCCCTATAGCTCAGTGGTAGAGCGTCAGCCTTGTAAACTGAAGGTCCGTAGTTCGATCCTGCGTGGAGGCACTTTATTTTTAGCTAAATCCTTTTTAAAATTTACTCCTCCTTAGATCGGTTTGTTTTTTAAATTTAGCTAAATCCTTTCAAAATTTACTCCCCCTAGATCGGTTTGTTTTCTAAATTATGCCACCGCATAAATATGTGGTCAATCTTTGTGCAACAATCTACCTATGTTAATATAAAATTCTCATATATTCTTCTAATTGCTCATCTCTTGGACTATTTTGCTTCATCATCTTTAAAATGAATCCTCCCATAAACTGGTTTGTGTTTTTTTATTATACCACAACATAGATATATTGTCAAACTTCGTGCAACAAACTACCCTCCTTAAACCGATTTGTTTTTTTATTGTGGCCCCGGAGGTCGTTGAACTATGTTGTTTTGTTGCACGAACTATCCCCTTTTGTGTGAACTATGTTTGCCTTCACCGAGGCGACACCGGCGAGAGGCTGAGCATGGAAGTGGTGTTCGCGGCGTTGACTTTGGCATGCCAGAGCGATGTTTGCTGCTTTTTCGATAGGCCACAGAATATCACCGGTGCCTCAACCTCTAGATCGGTGGTCGCTGGAGCTGGGTGCCGGGGCGGAGGCCACATGACAAACCGACTATTAGCGAGTGAATCTGCAAGCTCTACCAGCATCAGGTCCTCCTTGATGTTGCGAATAAGTGCGACGTCCATGTACGGTGTCAGTGCCAACGGATTGAGCTTGTTAAGGTCAGTCTCGTTTGTCTCTGGCCTGAGAACCGGTAGCGCCAGAGGTGTTGCTCGGTGCTAGCAGAGCGACCTCTGCTGATAGACCGTGACTTCTTTGTCACCGGCGTCGGTGTCGATGTCGACGCCCAACCTAGCCTCCGGCAACGGTGTCACCTGGTGCTACTGACGCGGCCCCTGTCGACCGACTATGGTTTCTCCGTCATCGTTGTCATTGACTGCCATTGGTAGAACCAACACAGTCCCAACAGAGTCTCGTGTCGGTCATCACCAGCGCGTGCAACGCCTAAACGCCTAGGTTGTGTAATGATTTTGTATAGATGTTCTATATGTTGTAAATATTGGGTGTGTCTGGATTGATGAACACGACAACCCATTCGAACTCGGGCCTAGATAATTGTGGACAGTGACGGTGTTTGCGTCCTAACCAATATTTTGCCTAGCGTTCATTTTATGGTTTGCATTGCAAGTATCCCCTCCCAGTGGCGGAGCTTGGTTGCAAGTTTAGGAGGGGCCAAACAACTTGGCATCAAGTTTAGAAAGGGTCAATCAGAATAAAAATATAAATTAAGTAGAAAAGAATTTACTATTTTAAGGCAATTAATGAGTATCATATATGAGTAGGGGGGGTCATGGCCCTTGGTGGTCTCAATGAAGCTCCGCCCTTGCCCCCTCCGTCTCAATTTATAATTTTGCTAAGAATCTTGAAGAGTCAAAATTTTTCAAGTTTAACCAAAATTATATAATAATATTACCGTCTATTTAAATTTTTAAGTCATTTTGACTTTTTAATATATTTATTTTACTATGTATCTAGATATAATACATGATATGTCTAGATGCATAACAAAATGATATATAAAAAAGTCAAAACGAATTAGAATTCAGAATGGAGGGAGTAATATTTATGAGGTCAAAGCGAATTAAAATTCAGAATGGAGGAAGTAATATTTTTTATACCAATTAATTATCATTAGATTCTTCAATAGTTTATAGACATCGCGAAATCCTGCTATATGGCTACGTGTCAGTTTCACTGATAAAGCATGAAAGAGTTAAAAAACGTTTTTACCGCAGATAAAGCCACCTTTTTGTTCTATGACGACTGACACGATAGAATATACAAATCTATATCCTCAGGAGAATTGACACTCAGATAATACAGAAATCTATATCTAATCTTCAGGAGAATTGACACTCAAATAACGCCTTTAATACTATATGAGCAAATGACCAGATGACACATTGCTATTGTATCGTGTGTCACTGACGTGAAATGGTATATGGCTATTCGTACATCGTACTTGCACCTCCCTGTTGTTGGCCACGAGTGCATGAGGCAACAGTTTGCGCTGCAAAAGCACGCCTCACGTACCTTTTTAGCTCTATATATTTCATGGTCATTTATTTATATACTGTAAGTAACAGTACATTATTCTACAAACTTCATCTGAATTCATCTGAATTAGAATAGTTTTTTAGATAAAAACTCAAATGATATACATTTTATGGGCTCAAAACACAATTTGTGTTGCACATTTCCTAAGGTCTTCGTCAGTAACACTCCTCTGATACTATATTGGATTGAAGAACATATTTGGTGTCAAGATTCAGTGAAAGAAGGCATCAGAGGCTATACTCAAAACGATTATATTACTTGTAGAATAAGAGCCTGTTTGGGAGAGTCGTGCTTCCTGATTCTCTGGTGAAATGATTCTGCGGCTGAAAGTAGATTCTCTTTGATTCTTTAAACTAAACTCTCAAAATCAGAATAGAGAATCACTTCGTAGAATCAGGCTTGCGTCAAGCTCTGCCAAACGTCCCCTGATTCCACAGTCGGAGAAGAGAGGCTTCTGGTCCTGCAGAGGAATCTCCCGTTCTGGCATCACCCGGTGACAAGCGGGCCGCCGGCAACTCGGCAAGTCGATCCAAACACGGGAAGCAAGCAAACCCCCCCTCTCCTCCCGTCTCCCCTCCCTCCCGTCTCCCCTCTCTTCCCCGCTCCGTCTGTCTCCGGCGAGCTAGGGTTTGCGTCCCCTGCCTCGCCACCCCACGGCTCCCGCCCTCCCTGGATCTCCAGCCATGTACGGCGGAGGTAAGCTCTCTCACCCTCCCCCAGCCCCCTCATGCCCCCGCTAAGCCCTAAACCCCTGGAGATCTCACGCGCCCACCGCTCCCTTCTGCCTCTGCAGACGAGGTTTCGGCAATCGTCATAGATGTGGGCTCCTACAGCTGCAAGGCGGGCTACGCCGGCGACGACACCCCTAAGGCCGTCTTCCCGTCGGTGAGACAAATGCTCCTTTGTTGCTTCCAAACTCGCCGTGTCCTGGGGCTGGGGTCGTTTCCGAACTTCACTCTGGGGTCACGGTCTGGACACTTCTGCGGTGTCTCTAAGCTGTTACGGGCGAAATGCGCTTCTGGGAATCTTGTATTGCACTGGCGAGTTGGCACTCTAGTTTTGATTGCCTGAAGCATTTTAGGTTATTCAGTTCACTCTAAAAAAAATGGTTGCTGGTACCAAATGCTGGGTTCAAACATGACAGACTACTGCGTCACTCGGGTTGATACAAGTGTATTCTGTGTTTTCTTACAGTTTTAGGTGGGTTCGGTTCAATTTGTGAATTTGGCGACAGACGCTAACTTGCACATAGATTCTTCTGACTCGTCCCATCACACCTGATCCCTCCAACCAAACACTTGCCTCCTATTGATTCTAGAGGCTAACTTCAGATCCCATGGAAATGAGTGATAGTCTAAAGCACATCTTCTGTACCAGTTCTTAAATAGGGAATTATTTTCTTGTTATCTTAGTTTTGACCACGTCCACGTTGTGTGGCTGTCCCTTGTAGCTAATGGACCTAATTAGTTAGTATTGCATTATGGGAGTAGGTTGTTAGCTTCATTACTTTGTTGAGATGAACAGGAGGATAGCGAATATGAAAAACTCACAAATGCTAAGGATTTACCATGTTGTATAAGAAATTATGTCTTACCAGCATCAATAAAGAACGTCTTGGAGTTGACTATTTAACATCTAATTCAGCACAGTTGCCATGGGTTATAAATTCTGTTGTGTTGTGAGCTACTTATAACAAATTCTTACCATGCTTTTTGACATGTTTAGGTCGTTGGTTCAATTGAACAAACTGAAGACGCCGATGACCCCAAGCCAGAGAAGGAAGCTGACTCCGCATCAGATTCTAAGAACGGGGCCAAGCCTATGGACGTGGACAAAGCCAAGACAAAACGCAAACTTTATGTAGGTCAAGAGTTAGAGTTCAGGAGGGATCACATGGAGGTTAGTATCTGCACATACTCAGAATTAACTCTGATACCATAACTTTGTTGACTATGTTTTATTGATGATCTTTCACCTACTACCCATGCAGGTGATTTCATCTATGAAAGATGGAACGGTAACTGATTGGGATATTGTTGATAATATATGGAATCATGCTTTTAGGTGAATTTTGTTATCTATTTCACGTGTTTCTGAGAAGTTTCTGCTCTTTAAACTAAATTGCGATGAATTGTCTATTTGGGTCATATTCTAGGGTATTATTTGTATCTGAACATTGTTAATTCTTTACTCTCGCTACTTTCTGTTAACCTTGCTCATTGTGCTGGCTGCATGTGTTGATTGTGAAATCTCTTGCTATGTTTGCTAATCAGATACAATTTGTTATTTTCTGGCTTGATATAATTGATGGTGATGGTATTCATTCTCCATAAGCCAATGCTAGTTAAATTAGGATTTTCAATTTGTGACGTGGTTCTGTAATATGTATGACAATTATTTCATCACCTTTTACTGTCCACCTGACTTGTTCTACATTTCAGACGGAGGTTGTTGATCAATCCTGAAGAGCATCCCATGCTCATAGCTGAACCATCTACAAACACTGCGCAGCAAAGAGAGAAGTATGTGCATCATGTGTTTAATATGTCTGTGTGTTGGAGTATACGTGTTAGGCCCATGAGGCCCATGTATTGAAACCTATATAGCTACCCTTCTTAGGGTTAGCCTAAGAATCTCAATTATTATTCTTAGCATGGTATCGGAGCTAGGGTTAGGTCCTCTCCTCCCTCCCTCCCTCCCAGCCGCTGGCGCAGCTTCCTCCAGCCGCCGGCGCCGCCGCGGCCTCCATGGCCGGCGGTGAGGACTTCCTCCCCTTCCCCATCCCAACTCCTGGGCGCGCATCGCTGCTTCCCGTCAAGCCGCTACGGTTCTTCACGCCGGCGAGGCAACCAGCAGCATGTCCGCTGGCGGAACCCGCGCAGCCAGCCGCCGCAGCCGCCGCGCAGGGCGCGGGCGCGGCGGGCAGCGCATGTGCACGATGCGCGGGCGGGTGGAGGAGGACCTGGGACCAGCCAGCACACGCGGGAGGCCCCGGCCTCGCGGGAGCGGGGCGGACCCAGGCGCGGGAGGACCAAGGCGCGCGGCGGGATCGGCCTCGCGGGCGCTGCCTCAGCCTCGCGGGCCTCAGCCGCCGAGGGCGGCCCGGCCTCGCAGTCAGGCGCAGGCGCGGCGGGCTCGGCCTCGCGGGCCTGCGGCCTCAGCCGCCGCGGGCGGCCCCGGCCTCGCAGCCGCCGCGGGTGGCCACGGCCTCGCAGCAGGCGCAGGCGGCGCCACCCTCTCTCCCTCCCTCGCGACCACCGCGGACGGCGCAGCTGGAGGCTTCGCGGGCGCCCACCTCTTCCCCTCCCTCGCCGAGCTCGTCGCCTTGCCGCGTGGTGCTGCTTCCTGCGCATATCTCCCTGGCGCGGGCGGACTCGCTCATCAGCCGTTCCCACCGCCCCCTCCTACTCACTTGGGGACTGCGGAGGCCATCCTCGCAGCCGCCCTCAACGCAGCTCGGGCAGCCGCTGCGGCAGGGCAGGTGCGTGTCCAGGCTGCCGCTCTCGCCTGGGAGCGTGAGCGCGATGCTGCTGATGCCTTGGCCCGCCGTATCGCTGAGGCCGAGCAGCTGCTCGTCTTCCCCACTCACCACGACGCCAGCGCTACTTCCTCCGGCTCCCCAGCGACTCATCGTCCGCTCGCCACCGCGGTGCTCTGGCATGATCCGGCCGATCCCCTTGTGGCACAGCTGCACATCCAGGCGGGTGGTGTCCAAACCATCCGGAATCTGGTCACCGTCGTCCTGGAGCCTGAGTCACCTTCCTACGCTCGCTGGCGTGACCAGGTCCTCCTCACTCTCCGTCGCTACGCTCTGGATGACCACGTCCTCCTCGACACTCCGGCTGCGGCTCAGACCCCTGCGTGGCTGCGACTCGACAGTATTGTCCTCTCCTGGATTGTCGGCACCATCTCCCTCGACCTTCAGGATCTGGTCCGCAACACTCCTGGCGCTCGACACGCGTGGGTAGCTCTCGAGGGGCAGTTCCTGGGCAATGCCGAGGCCCGGGCCCTGCGTCTCGATGCGAGCTTCCGCACGTCTGTTCAGGGGGACCTCTCCGTGGGTGAGTTCTGCCGCCGCATGAAGGGCCTCGCCGACTCTCTGGGTGACCTGGGATGTCCGGTGGACGACCGGATCCTGGTCCTCTAGGTCCTTCGCGGCCTCAGTGACCGCTACAGCCACCTGCGAACATGGATCACCCGGCAGCGGCCATTTCCCTCCTTCCTGCAGGTCCGCGACGATCTGGTCATGGAGGAGCTCACTCAGGGCATCCAGTCCGGGTCGCACTCGACACCAGGATCTTCGTCCACCTCGACTGCCCTCGTTGCGGCTCCTTCACCACGCTCCACCGCTCCACCTGCGTCGTCTCTTCTTGGTCCTCCTCCCCCCGGGCCGAGCGGCGGTGGGGGGGGGTCGTGGCGGTCGTCGTCGACGTGGGGGGGGCCGTGGTGCAGGGTCCGGTCGTGGGACTGCACCGGCCGCCCCGGCTCCTCCTCGGGGTGGTGTGCCCTGGCCATCCTTCCACAACCCATGGTCAGGGCGCATCTCCATGTGGCCCTACCCGGGGGGCAGGTGGTGACCCTCGTGCTCCGTCGGCCATGCTCGCGGGCACGGCTCCGTGGACTGGCCCGGCAATGCCTACCCCTCCGGCCCCGTCGTCCTGGACTCCCCCTGCCGGGATGCCTGGGGCCGTCGGTTGGGACCCGACGGCCTTGGCTCGCTCCTTCGGCACCATGACCCTCACGCCTCCGGTTGGACAGGACTGGATCGCCGACTCAGGGGCCACGTTCCATACCACCCCTGACTCTGGTATTCTCTCCTCCGTCCACCCACCTTCTCCTTCTCATCCTTCGTCCATCATGGTCGCAAATGGATCCTGTATTCCTGTCACTTCTGTGGGTGCTGCCGGCGCCCATGGCTCCTTTCATCTTCCTGATGTCTTGGTTGCTCCATCTATGGTTCATAACCTTCTTTCGATTCGTCGTTTTACAGCTGACAACTCTTGTTCTGTTGAATTTGACTCTTCTGGTCTTACTGTGAAGGATTTGGTCTCCCGGCGTCCACTGCTCCGATGTGACAGCTCGGGGCCCCTTTACACGATTCGCCTTCCTCCGTCCCCGTCTTCCACTTCGTCAGCTGCTCTCGCCACCTCGACTTCCTCCACTACCTGGCACCGTCGTCTTGGACATCCCGGCCGAGACATTCTGATGCAGCTTAGTCGTAGTTCCGACATATCATGTACTCGGACTAGAGATGAGCACTTGTGTCACGCGTGTCAGTTGGGTCGACATGTTCGCCTTCCTTTTCCTACCTCCTCTTCACATGCGACCCATCCTTTTGATCTTGTACATTGTGACCTATGGACATCTCCTGTCATGAGTCTTTCTGGTTATAAATACTATCTTGTCTTGGTGGATGATTTCTCTCACTATTCCTGGACTTTTCCCATTCGCGCTAAGTCTGACACTTTCTCCACGCTTCTTCACTTCTTCGCCTGGGTGTCCACTCAGTTTGGCCTCACCATCAAGGCCGTTCAGTGCGACAACGGACGCGAGTTCGACAACTCCACGTCCCGTGCTTTCTTCCTCTCTCACGGCGTGCAGTTACGCATGTCGTGCCCCTATACCTCCTCCCAGAACGGCAAGGCCGAACGCATGATTCGCACCACCAATGACACCATTCGCACCCTCCTCTTGCAGGCCTCTCTTCCTACCCGCTTCTGGGCTGAGGCTCTTCACACCTCCACCTACCTCCTCAACCGTTTACCTTCCGCTGCTTGTCCTGCTCCCACTCCTCACCACGCTCTCTTCGGTACCCCTCCTCGCTACGACCACCTCCGTGTCTTCGGGTGTGCGTGTTACCCTAACACCACTGCCACTGCTCCTCACAAGCTGGCTCCCCGGTCGACTCGGTGTGTCCTCCTCGGGTACTCCCCGGATCACAAGGGGTACCGTTGCTTTGACCTCTCCTCTCGTTGTGTTCTCATCTCCCGCCACGTTGTGTTCGATGAGACCGACTTCCCTTTCTCCACCACCACCTCTACTCCTTCCACCACTCCACCTCCCACCTCCGATCCGTTTTACACTGACGCGGTGGTCCAGCCACCTTTGTTTGTTTACCCTGCAGGTACCACCCTCCCACCTGCCACGACGGTCTCGCACCCTGTGTCACCGTCCTCGGGCGCACTGCTGGACCCTGTGCCCAGTGCCGGTCCGGTGGAAACGTCCACCCCGCTGGATCCTGCGCATGGCGCGGGTCCCGCGTCTTTGGCACCTCCCGCTCGCTACGCTGAGCCGGTGCGTGTCTACCAGCGGCGTGCGCGGGCGGGCTCCCCGCCACCGGTGCGTGCTGCCTCGCCAGCCGCGTCCTCGCCGCCACTGGTGCGGGACGTGTCGCCGACCTCGCCGCAGAGTTCTCCTGTCGCCGCCTCTCCGCCGTCGACACCCACGCCCCCGCCACCGCCTTCACCACCCACTGCTCGGGGTGACCGGCCGGTTTATCACCCGCCGCTTCTTCACCGCCACCCGCGTCATGTACACCCATGGTGACGCGGCATGCGGCGGGGGTACTCCGGCCTCGCGCTCTCGCCTCGACGACCGATGCCACGGGGGTCTCTCCGGTACCCTCTTCCGTGCGGGACGCCTTGGCTGACCCACACTGGCGTGGTGCAATGGAAGAGGAGTACGCGGCTCTCGTCGCCAACCAGACCTGGGATCTGGTACCCCGTCCACCTGGAGCCAATGTTGTCACCGGAAAATGGCTCTGGACTCACAAACGGCGGGCTGATGGATCTCTCGAGCGCTACAAGGCTCGCTGGGTACTCCGGGGTTTCACACAGCGGCCTGGAGTTGATTATGATGAGACTTTCAGTCCAGTGGTCAAGCCTGCTACTGTCCGCACAGTCCTCTCGTTGGCTCTCTCGCGCTCCTGGCCAGTGAATCAGCTGGATGTCAAGAATGCATTTCTTCATGGGACACTTGCTGAGACAGTCTACTGCAGTCAGCCTGCGGGTTTCGTTGACTCCACCCAGCCTGATCTGGTCTGTCGCCTCAACAAGTCTCTCTACGGCCTCAAGCAGGCTCCCAGGGCGTGGTATTCTCGGTTTGCTGCCTATCTGTTTACCCTGGGTTTTGTGGAGGCCAAGTCTGATACTTCGCTGTTCATATATCACCACAGCGGGGAGACTGTCTATCTGCTGCTATATGTTGATGACATTGTGCTCACAGCTTCCAGCTCGACACTGCTGCAGCGGATCATCACTTCCCTTCAGCAGGAGTTCGCGATGAAGGATCTTGGTGTGCTCCATCACTTTCTTGGGATCACTGTTGAGCCCCGGCCAGGGGGCCTCTTTCTTCATCAGCGGCAGTACACTCTTGATATCCTCGAGCGCGCTGGGATGACTGACTGCAAGCCCTGCTCCACCCCTGTTGACACTCAGGCCAAGCTGTCAGAGACCGAGGGCGCCACAGTCACTGATCCTTCCGCATACAGGAGTCTTGCGGGGGCGCTTCAGTACCTCACCTTCACCCGCCCGGACATCACATATGCAGTTCAGCAGGTTTGCCTTCATATGCATGATCCGCGGGAGCCTCACCTCATGGCCCTCAAGCGCCTCCTCCGCTACCTCCGCGGCACCGTCGACTACGGCTTGTTTCTCCACCGGTCCGCCTCCACTGAGCTCGTCGTCTACACCGACGCGGACTGGGCCGGGTGTCCGGACACTCGCCGGTCCACCTCCGGCTATGCTGTCTTTCTCGGCGGCAACCTCGTGTCCTGGTCGTCCAAGCGCCAGCCGGTGGTCTCCCGATCCAGTGCCGAGGCGGAGTACCGCGCCGTTGCTAACGGCGTGGCTGAGGCCTCCTGGCTCAAGCAGCTCTTGGGTGAGCTCCATAGTCCCCTGACCCGGAGCACGCTGGTCTACTGCGACAACGTCAGTGCCGTGTACCTCTCCACCAACCCCGTTCAGCACCAGCGGACCAAGCATGTGGAGATCGACCTCCACTTCGTCCGTGACCGGGTGGCCATCGGCGATGTTCAGGTTCTCCACGTCCCGACCACTTCTCAGTTCGCCGACATCTTCACCAAGGGCCTCCCGTCCTCGACCTTCTCCGAGTTCCGCTCCAGCCTCAACATCACTAGTGGCTAGTTGAGTCTGTGGGGGGGCATGTGTGTGTGCTGTTTGCTTCTTTTCGTGCCCAGTCTTGCAACTCCGCTGCGCCGGTAGTTCAGACTGCGGGGGGGTGTTGGAGTATACGTGTTAGGCCCATGAGGCCCATGTATTGAAACCTATATAGCTACCCTTCTTAGGGTTAGCCTAAGAATCTCAATTATTATTCTTAGCACTGTGTTACCAAAACTTTGAGTCATAGAGCAGTACTACTGGTTTCCTATTTGTTTACAGTCATGACAGATAGTTTTATTACCCAGGGCCTGATTTTCTATTTGCTATTATGGATCTGACTACAAACATTACTATCATTATGCCTTTTTATATTTATATGTTTTGTATTTAATATGAGTTTTTTCTTCTTGTGATGTCTCATTTTTGGTTTTCATCTCTAGCCTACCCCAAATTGCTTGCTACTCTAAGGCTCTTGGTGTTTTTTTTTGTAATAGTCCTGTTGGCATATCTGTCATTCGCTTACTCTACTATTGGTAATGTCATGCTATATCAAGGCAGAAAGGGTTTTAACAACCTAATTTTCTCCTGGATATGATTTGCTAATGGATTTCTGAAATATAGATTTATTATTATATAGTATATCCAAAACTATATTTGTAATGAATTGCTATACAATCTTTCCTTAGGACTCCAGAAGGCTTAATACATTCATGTCTGACTGTTGTTTTGCATGTTTTCATAGAGCAGCGGAACTTATGTTTGAGAAATACAAAGTGCCAGCGTTGTTCCTAGCCAAAAATGCAGTATGCCTCTGTCATGGTCAATTCCTGTTGCAATTACTTTTTTTTTTATTTTTTGATTGTCGATTGTGCTATCAGGTGCTCACATCTTTTGCATCTGGACGAGCTACATCTTTGGTGGTTGACAGGTGAGCATTTCTTTGTTTCATTCCACTATGCAGATACCTTTTCTCGTATGAAACAATAGATCCCTTGTGCTCATGTTAGATTGGTGAATTAATGAATGACTGCATCTTCCTTTTCTGTCTGATTGGTTCTTCCTTCTCTTTATTTAATATAGAATATACAAACTATATTTTTGCATTAGTTAGGCGCAGTTGCAGGTACTATTGGTCCATCATCTACTCCATGGAAATAAAATAATTTGAGAAACTGAAAGCTGATGCTCTTGCTCTTGTTTTGTAACAACAGATTCTATACCATTCTATGCCCTTACCATGAGTGTCATGGTCGTATTGGTTTAATGTGCTAGTTGACGATTGAGTTGATTGGTTCTTTTGAGCTTTTAGGTGCAGCCATCTCTGTTATTTTATAATTTTGGACTGTCTCAGTTTTTGAAGTCTGCCATGTGTTTTGGGGTCACTTTTCGCCTTAGCAGCCACTTAGTCCGTTTAAATGCTACACGTTGGCCAGCCATGCTTGTTAATTAGCAGTCCAGCCCGTTTAGCCATCCAAATGAGAGGTGGCCAACTATTTAATGTTTTTGGTTGAGCACTGTTTGGGACTGCTGGTGTAACAATATTGTCATTGGTTCAGTTTGTCTTATTCCCGATGGCTTTTGGGACTTCTTAATGAGAAACATAGCTGGAATATGATAATGTGGCTATTTATGGTGCAGTGGTGGTGGGTCTACTGTGGTTTCCGCTGTCCATGATGGTTTTGTTTTGCAAAAGGTATGCTATACTTTTCATATGTGACAGGCTGATAACTATCTGTAAGAGAAAAATGTGTGATGCAATATTTTGTGTCTAGTTGTATTATTTCTTTTGCTTTTTGTTCAGTCATTTGAAAATGTGAATGACCAATGCTTATCTATTATTTAACAACACTTTCTTAATTTTTTATCTGATACGTACACACACATGATTTATGACTGCAGTCTGTTGCTACTTCTCCAGTTGGTGGTGAATTTTTAACTGACTGTATGATGAAAAGCTTGGAGAGCAAGGGCATCGTTGTAAGCTTCTCTCTTGCAATCTTGCCTGTCATTTAATATTGTTTTTTTGCTGCCCTGTTCACCCCTGTTTGTTCACTATCCAGATTAGGCCCAGATATTCATTTAAGAAGAAAGAAACCAGTCCCGGAGAATATAAGGTGCTATTTCTTCGTAAAAATATGTTTGAGAATACGTGCTTTCTTTCAACCAAGGGAAAACTGACCATACCACTGAATTGTACCTCTTTACTAATACATAATATTACTATGCCACATGTAAGCTGATCTGCCAACATGCTTGAAATACTTTAGCAGGACTTTAGGGGTTCTACTTTGTGTTTTTTTTTTCTGGTGTGTGTTAAGGCCCTGCTGGGTTTGTATTGTATTTTGTTCTTAATATAATGACGGGCAGGTCTCCTATTGGTTCGAGAAAAAAGGAAGACTTTATGGGCTTGTTTTCATGACGGGCAGGTCTCCTATTGGTTCGAGAAAAAAGGAAGACTTTATGGGCTTGTTTTCATAGTTAGAGATACGACCGATGCAAAAATGAGATAGCTGGAAACAAATGCAGGCTTTTTATTTTTCCGACTTCATTAGCAGCTCAAATTTGGTGTTATTCCAATTATATGGTTCAAAAATACCAGCCTCGGATTCATTCAATTAGGAACTTGTTTCATACCTGGTAGCCAGTAACCACTATGTCAGCAAATCCAAGTAAAAGCGATATTTTGATGTTCTGGTTTCTTCTCTCTGGTGTATTGCTTAAGTTGCGTTGGAGTTTTGTGTGATTATTTTAGTTTCTGTTCTTTGCAATTGGGGGCAATTACAAATTCTGTGGTGATTTTCTTACTACTCGCTGTCCCAATCTGAGGATCTTAATCTGTTGATATTTTATTCGTGATTATGTATAATGTCTTGTTCATTTTGCTGTATTTACTTATCTTTACCCCTATACACTACAAAAATGTTTGCACTATGCCTCTTTGCAATACCGAGCGCTGTCCTGTATTGCTTTTGAGATTACAGCCAAACAATATTTACTTGTTATGTGAGTTTATGTTTGTCCTTGTTTCAGATTGTAGATCTTGATCTTCCAAACACAACTGAGAGTTACAGGTTGTACTGCATGGTATGTTCATTTAGTTTTTACTATATGCAGTTGAAACTTTTTTTTATTGTTTTAATGATGATCTGTTGTATTACAGAGAGCTATTGCTAGTGACGTCAAAGAGTCTGTTTGCAGAGTTCCAGACACTGCTTTTGATGGTATACTATTGTTGCAACTGTAGTTATTATGTAGCAGTTATCTTTTGGTGTTGTTTCTATTGTAAATTCAATATTTCTTTGGCTTCTTTTATGTGTACCTTGAATGCAACATAAATTATATTTGTTTCATGGACTTATAGTTTTAAACCTTTTTCTTTCTTTACATTTTCTGTTATGTTATAGCACTTAATTTCCCAGCTCTATTTTTCATACAGAAGTGGCATATGCAAATGTTCCTACGACTTCATATGAGCTTCCTGACGGACAGTAAGTTGGACTTTAGCCATGACTACCTATTTTCTTGTTATTTAATCCATCCCTGTGAAGAATATGTGTTACTTTACCTTGTGGGCTTATTCATCGCTCCTAAACTATCAGTGCATCTGTGCACTCATCTCTGTCTGGCATAAAAATAGATCATGAGGAACTCTGGCTTAATAATGTTGATAAAAATCTAGTTTATCATGCTAGAAAACAAATTTAACTCAACATCTGATGAATTGGGTTCGAGACTGAGGATCAATATGGCAAGTTACTGTTTACTGAAGTTGGATTTTTAATGACAGATTACATGGTCTTTGAGGTGGGATTTACAGATTCATTGAGAGGGTGGATGCAGTGCATATCCCATCTTTTGCACTGCTCTTGTATTTAATCTTCTGTTTTTTTTCTTTGGCATGTTCTGTTTATTGGATTCTTAACTATCTGATATTTGAGCAGAACTATTGAAGTTGGTGCTGATAGATTCAAGGTTCCTGATATTCTATTTAATCCATCTCTATCCCAGGTGAGTAGTGTGGAAAGGGGTCTGTAGTACTTACTGGTTTGAATGATTTGTAGGTTGTAATCACCTAATTTCTTCTGGTGCTGTTTTTTTTACTTCACTGGTTTTTGTAATGGATCAATGTTATTGTGCAGAAAAAACCCTAGTGCATTGCTTTCTTGTTTAGTGCGTGTTAGCAGTGGTTTAGAGAATTGTTTGAACTCAGCAGACTTGCTTTCTCTCACCTCATATATCGGCCTTCATTCTCACAAATTTTATGACCAACAGACTATTCCTGGGATTGATGGATTTGCAGATTCAACACCAGTCCGTGGCCTTCAACGAATGGTGAGTTGAATGAAACCCATACTGTTCTGCATTGCAGGAAGCATGGCAGTTCATATATAGCTAATAAAGTTGCTGATACTTTGTTTGTACCCAGGTCATTGACAGCGTAAATAAGTGTGACGTTGACATACGAAAGGAGCTATTTAGCAATATCTTGGTAAATACATGAATTCCAGAGCATTTTACTACTTCACATGTATCATGCATGGCAGCATGTGATATTAGTCCCTTCAACAACAACCTTTCGCTATGTTATTCTAATATCTGTGAACATTTATTCTGTATAGCTTTCTGGTGGCTCATCATCAATTCTGCAGTTAAAGGAGCGCCTAGAGAAAGAAGTATTAGAGGTACAAACTTTTTTAGCTCTCTAACCACAAGTACATACTTGTACTACCTAGGTTTCTATTAAACTGAAGGTGCTTTAAAATTTTCATTTCAGTATAATTTAATAATTCCAATGATGGAACTACTACAAAATTAATGATTAATAGAGTATATTGGAGACTATTGGTGGCTTGGCACCTACAATTGGACATGGTGGAAGTATCATATTAGTTCACATATTTCCCCTATTTTGTGACCTTAGTTGACAATTATGAAACAATTCTCTTTGTTCATGTTGGTTAGAACACTCTTTTACTCATTTTTAATGCTGGTTATTATTTCCACATTGAATTATTACAGGAGTCTCCTCAAGCTGCTCGTGTTAAGGTCATGGCAAGCGGAAACTCAGTAGAGAGACGATTCAGGTTAGACTACTATATTACTTGTTACTCCATGCATTCCAAATTATAAGACGTTTTGGCTTTTGCTATGTATTACTATGTTTAGATACGTAGTAAAAGCAATTTATCTAGAAAAAAGCCAAAATGTTTTATAATTTGGAATGGAAGGAGTAGGTTATTGGCGAATAACCTACTGCTACTTACAAATGACATGGCTGATTTGTTGGAATTCATATGCAGTGTTTGGATTGGAGGGAGCATTCTTGCATCCCTTGGGTCGTTCCAGCAAATGTGGTTCTCCAAAGCAGAGTAAGCTTGATATTTTGTAGGCCCTCAGTCTTCTATACTTGCCCTGGACACCTGATAAGTCGTGCCATGTATTTCGTGCCAGGTATGAAGAGCATGGGGTTTCCTATATTCAAAGGAAGTGCCCTTGAAGCAGGGGAATAATATTATGCTTTACACTGCTGCCAAAGGGTATCCTTGTGTACAACTGTTTGATGCCTTGCCATGCCGGCCAATGAAGACTCGAGTATAGACTCTTTTCAAATGACATTTATTGTCGTCATGACGAATTAGTTTTAGGTGATGTAAGGGTAACGTAAGAACTGGGTCAGCTAAAATAAAATATTTATCATTAATGCTAGATTCATACGCTGAAATGCTGAATCTTATTCTCCCTGCTTTGTAGAATGAGATGAGACCCTCTTGTTCTGTACCGGAGCTATCTCTTTGCCAGCACTTAAAGAGCCAAGACAATTGTTGTAACTCGGGTTATTTAAATCCCAGCGGCAATTAACTTTTCTGTGTTTTTGTTTCAAGGTTTCTGCAAATACTCAACCCTAAACGTGTACCCAGTCCGTCCCCAAAAAATCCATAATTATAGCACAATAGTATCTTATAAATTTATGATACTACATAAATATCATTAGATTAGTTACAAAATGTATTTTTATAATAAATTTATTAAAATCCATAAATATAAATAGCATTTACAAAAAAAATTAATTAAACATAAACTACATTACATCGTAACAAGTAACCAGCTACTTTCGTTCCTGTTTTTTCCCTATCAGTCGTACTTCGCGTACTCTTTCTCACATCATACTATTGAGTCAGTAATTCATACTGTATTTTATGACTGTATTCTCAAATAAATGCCTTGTGCACCATGACTCATTCGCATACATCATGGCTACCTTTATAATATGATATAATTAAGAAAGGCTGAAACCACAGCTGCTAGTACACAGGGATGAACAAGACATTTCTTTATTAGCACATAACAGCACACATGCTGCTTGGCGATTGCCTTCATTCATATATGTATAATACATACAAAGGAAGAAAAGAATACCCCAGAAAGGCTGAAATATGCCCCAGGCTCATGTCCCAGCTCCCAACCTGAAGTAAAATCTGCTGCTGCTTTGGCACAGCAGATTCAGTACAGTATGTATGTGTAACAGTGTAAGTAACGTGTCACTGTATCCATCGTGCCATTTCAGCACTATGTCTGTATTTAGGGTGTCCAAGCAACCATTCGTGCCTTCTTTTTGGCTGGGGACTGGGGAGGTACAGTGCAAGCCAACTTCTCCAGGCCCTCGTTCCCGCAACTGCACTAAATTACCCAAGAACAAGCAATAAGTGTAAGGCTGTAAAACGAAGCTATGAACCTTGCTAATCTTTTGCCGCCTTGTTTCTCCAAGCAGCGATCGAGTTTGGAATGTTGTCGAGGAGAGGCTTCGGGATGCTGTCGAAGAGAGGCCTGGAGATGCCATCGAACAGCGGGAGAGGAAGCGTAAGGGTGAAAGCATCCGGTTTCAAGTTCCACTTGCTCTTCAGCCATACCGAGGCAATGCTGATGCTGTCTGAATCTTGGAACTCTGGAGTGCTAGATGATTTCTTCACAGTATGCAACCCATCCCCATACGAGGGAACCCACGTAGCCAAGAGATCTTGCTGGCCGCCGTTCATATCTGGACGACTGCCAGATTTTGGCCTCAGGGCCAAGCCTTGCCCAGACCTCGCCAGCATGCTACCGCCATTGTCCTCCCTAGCTGTCAACTCACCATCATCGGTTTTCTGGCGCCGCCTTATGGGCTTCTCAGCATCATCCATCTCCCTAGCGCTATCTCCATTTTCAAGAGAGAAGTTGCTTGATAAGCTTCTAGCTTTCCTATGATGACCTGGAGGTGGTCATCCAAGGTGCAAAATTCAGAAATTCAGTGGACCAATAGACCAGGAATCATAACTCAAGCAATTGATATTAGCAGGTTTACCTTTAGCATATGCTGCCATTTCAATGCCTTCATTGGTCAGGTCCTCCTTTGGAGTTGGTGTAAGGCCATAGTATCCCTGCAGAATGCTCATGGATGGCGAAACTGTGCTCCGTGGTGGTTTAAGAAATGGGTCCAAGGAAGCAGCAATTTTGGGAGGGCGGCGTGTAGTCCATTCTCTGAAAGAAACCATATTGTTACTGCGGATAATAATAAAACATGAAGCTTGCCTAGCCAAGACTCAAGAGGAGCACCGACATTGAAGTCAGTCAGCATTTGTGAAAAGGCGTCACATGGTAGCGCCATTAATAAACCATTAAAGGCAGCAGCATATGCAGTGCCATCTAGGCGTGGAGGTACTGGTGGAGCATCCTTTAAATAATAAGTAAGCTGTCCTACATCAAAACCCTCCAGAACGAAACAAAAAGAGAGAGAAAAAACTTCCGTATTTTGTGTCTGGATGTTCTCTAATGTTTCTGTAATTGTGTTTTATGTTGTCAGCCATGTGATAAGGCTATGAAATTATCTCTTTTCTTTATTTATTTTCGTTGATAAGCAAATAAGAGCTTTTAGGGGCTAGGTTTTCAAATTCCTTCAATGGGAATGAGTGGTCTTTGCTCCTCTTTGGTGGGAGGGATGGGATGTAGATTCTTGAAAAAACTCAGTGGTTGTTTCCACCAGTTTCAACTGGCGGTGTCATTAGTGTAGAACAAGAAAGATCTAAAAGGTCACACTTGCACAACATAAGAGTCAGCTCATTAGGTTCTAGAGGTGTATGTGTATCGTCTGTCAAGAATAAAGTGTGTACAGTAGTGATGTAGAGACGAGAGAGTGCAAGCATGTGGAGGCCGCGGCTGCACATCTGTTGCCAGGCAGGATTGCATCATCTCTCCTCCTCATGGTTTCTCTTTGGATGTTGTGTATCATTTGAACACAGGTGGCAGAGAGACCTTTGGAAGTTTATATAGGAGGGAAAAACACGGCCTCACTAGGCGTCAGGTCAGTGCTCAACACACTGATTCGAGGACAGTGCGTCTGTGAGTGTGAATCGTGGAGAGGGGAAGTTGGTTTCACACCGGTGGAACGCTGCCTACCTCACCGGTTCTCAACGGTGTGTGGCCAAACCTGCCAACCTCGAGGCTAGTGATTTTGACCTGTAAACATTGTGGAAATGGACCATTATTGCCCCAAAACCAAATCATGCGCTCTGCTTGTATACGCATCCAGGAAGGAAGAATAATAGCGAGTGAGGACAAAGTCAAAACTCAGCCAGAATTGGCCCGAATTGTTGACATGTGGACCGGACAGAACGCATGTAAACTTTGCAAGGGGCAAGAGACGGCCTAGCATCTAGGAATAAGGAATGCAATGCGCGGTGCTTGCTATCAATTACTGGCTGTTGTGTTGGGATGCAATCACTCACATTATGAGGGAAGAGAAGAATCATCATCGGGCAAAAATAGTAGTAACGTATTGCACAGCAAAGTCACACAAGACAGGACAGGTGATGAAATTGAAAGGTGTTAATGATCGTTATTGGCATGCATTTAGATGCAATCTACTGTAGTAAATAATAGCTGGGGGAAGAGAGAGAGAGAGAAAGGGAGGATGAACCTGGCTGCGCGATCGGCGTGGCTTGGGGAAGAGGAGGGAGGAGACGGCGCGGTGGCGGGCTGGTGCCTCCCGTGGAGCGGGACCCGCAGCGTCTTGTGCGCGAACATCTGCAGGTCGGTGGTGAGGCCGTTGGCGCGCTTCACGTCGGCAACCTGGATGGATGGGCAGGCCACGAACGCGGCGGGTGGCGGAGGAGATGGGTCAGGTCAGATGTTTGCCTCGTCGGCAACCAGAGAAACGGACTAGGATCGAGGGACGACGGATCGGTGGAGAGAGAGAGAGAGAAGAATAGGAAGAAGAAGAAGAGGAGGCCTGCGAGAGAATGGAAATGGCGTCCGTTACCGACCTCGACGCCGTACTTGATGGCGACGCCGGCGAGTGTGTCGAACCTGCAGACCCGGTGGAGGAGGTAGCGTCCGCAGGACGACATGGGCGGCGGCGACGGCGACTGGTCGTCGCAGCGGCCGGCGCTGCTGCAGCTGCTGCCGTCGTCGCCGTCGCCGTAGCGGGGGCGGGGGCGGGGGCGGACGAGGACCTGCTTGACGCCCATCGGTCGCGGCGGCGCCTGCGGCCCCTGCCCCTGCTATTTTTGGCGGGGCGGGCTCCCCTCCCTTGTGGCCTTCCCCTCCTCCTCTCCTGTGGTCTGGTCTGGTCTGGTCTGGTCCCGGCGTGCGCGCGGGCAGGCGGGCGGGCGTCGGTGCCCCCCGGCCAAAAAAGAGGAGGGGGAGGTGGGCGGTGCCGACTGCCGACCGAGCCACGCGAGTGATTGATTAGGGGGATCACGATTCACGCACGGGCAACTGCGCGTTTTCTGCCGGTGCACCGTGCAGGGTGAGTGGCTGACTGACTGGGTCAGGTACTCTGGGTGGGCTCGGTCGCACGAGTCCCCTTTTGTTTTTGCTGCCTGGTACCCGACCCCAACCCAAAGCCACTTTTGCAACGCGATTTCTCGTGCTTCGTCAAACAAAGCTACGTCCTCCTCTCCTTTCTTTACACAAAACAAATAAAATAAAACACTACTACTATGATACGGAGTAGTACTAGTAGTGTAATAATAAAAACCCGTCGCGCCGCTTCCTCCTGGTCCTGGGCAAATCTTCAACGCCGGATAAGGTCCACACACCGCGTGTCCGGTGGTGTCCCTCGACATCACCCCGTGATGCAGGAAATGTGGGGGGTGTGATAGATGTGCGAGCTGTGAAACAAGGGAGCAAAGGCTCCTGCATTCCTGCCTGGACCTAGAGTGTTTAGATCCCTAGCTAAAGTTTAATCCTTACCATATCGAATATTTAGAAGCTAATTAAAATATTAATAAGCATAAGCTAATTATAATACTAATTGCAGAAAACCCGATCCATAAAAAATTATAGTCCAGGACGGCAAATGAAAGCAGTTTTTCCCCTCTTTGATTTTCTGATCTGATAAAGAGAAATATCCTTTGTCGTTCACTGCTAGAAAACAAGCCTTTGGACGATCTATCAATTGAGCTTTAGTCTCGACTAAAAGTTGTGTCAAGGGCTAAAGACCTTTAGTCCCGGTTGGTAACACTAACCGAGACTAAAGGTGAACCGGGACTAAAGGGTCAGCTCCGGTTGGTGGTTATCAACCGGGGCTAAAGGTCCTTCCTGAGTGGATTCAAAAGGAAAACGTCCAGAACTATATCACGTGGGTTGTGTAGCTCAGTTGGTAATCGTGCGTGAGGCGAGAGGTGCTGAGTTCGAATGTCCTTTCTCTAGTAGTGGTTATTATTAGTTGTACTTGTACAACCATCTTACAAGTCACAACTGTTGGAACTTGGAATATACAGTTTGTTAAAAATGATGTTTGTCCTATTGGCTTTGTTGCAGAGAGCTAGCTAGAGATAGTTTGGTCATCGAAGCCTTTTAGCTGGTTTAGCTAGGCCGAAACAACTAAAAAAATTATGTATATTTTGGCTCTAGCGAAACCTTAGCTGACTTTAGCTATTGATTGTTTGGATACACTACAACTAAAATTGAGTTGGCGCATCAAACGGGGACTATGGGCTGCAACAGAGAATAGGTTTATGATGCCCACTTGCCCTCAGAGAATTTTTTTTTATTAATAACCCAATTAAATAAAAAATTTCATAATTAACACTGTTTAATTTTTTTTTTCAAAACTAACCCTTTTGCCGCGCCGTGCCGCATGGCGCGGCAAAAGCGTTAGCCGCGCCATGCATGGCGGCGCGGCAAAAGTGCCACCGTGGCACCGGCCGGCCACGCAGGCCCGCGTGGGCCCCGCCTGTCAGTTTGCCGCGCCAGGCGGGCTGGCGCGGCTAGTGCGTTTGCCGCGCCAGGCGGCCTGGCGCGGCCAACGGCTTTGCCGCGCCAGGCGGGGTGGCGCGGCAAAGCCCATCTAGATCTGGCGCCCGCGGCTTCTTCCTCCTTTCTCCTCCTTCTCGGCCGCCCGCGCCTCCGTCCCGCCGCCGCCGCCGTCGAGCCCCGCCGCCGCCGCCGTCACCGGCCGCTCCCGGGCGCCCCCGTCCCCGTCCCCGTCCCGGCCGGCCGCCCCCGCGCCGCCGCCCCCGTGCCTCGTCCCTGTCCCCGTGCCTCGTCCCCGCCCCCGGGCGCCCCCGAGCCTCGTCCCCGTCCCCGTCCCGGCCGGCCGCCCCCGTGCGCACCGGCGCCCCCGGCCGCCACCGGCCGCCCCCGGGCGCCCCCGGCGACACCGGCCGCCCCCGGCCGCCACCGGCGCCCCCCTCCACCACCGTCTCCACCATCGTCCACGACCGGAAGGTATTTTTTTTTCTTTTTGTTATTTTTTTTTGTAGTTTGCGTTAATTAGTTAGTTAAATAGGTTAGTAATTTATTTATTTATTTATTTATTTGCTTAGTTAGTTATCTAGTTAGTTAGTTAGGTTAGTTAGGTTAGATTAGTTAGTTAGGTTAGGTTAGTTTAGGTGGTTAGTTAGTTAGTTATATAGTTAGTTAGTGTGTTAGTTAGTTAGTTAGCTAGCTAGTTAGTTAGGTTTATGTTAGGTTAGTTTTAGTTAGTTAGTTAGTTAGTTAGTTAGTTAGGTAGGTTAGTTAGGTTAGGTTTAGTTAGTTAGTTACTTAGTTAGGTTAGTTACTTAGTCTAGGGTTTAGGGTTTAGGGTTTACGTTAATATGTTAGTTAGGTTAGTGAAGACAACATAGTATTTATGTCATTCTGTATTTTAGAGAAGACCATCACTTGACCATCACTTGACCTTAGTTGCACTATTGACTTTGTAGATGGACACTGTATTCACATTGTTTTATGGAGGCACAGTTAGTAAACGAGACGGGTTGTTTGATGATAACATGGAACAAGAACTCGAAGTATTTGATGAGCGGCCTTCCTTTACGGACCTTATGTTGCGTCTGAAGGAGAAGTTTGATGGTGATTTCTCGTTGAAAGGGAGATTTGACAGTGGCAAGATTAGGTCGAACTATGCGTTGTTGCCCTTGCGCAACCAGGCTGACTGGGCAAAATACCAGGCGATCGTTATGGCATCCAATTCGACAATGGGTGAGATCGTGGTAGTGGATGGTTTGAGGAAGCAGGCAGAGGCGTCCGATGATGGCAACGATGGTGAAGCACAGGAGGTAGGGGATGATGACGATGCAGCTCCGATGACTATGGACGTTGATGGTCACCCCACGCAGGAGACGGTGTATGCAACTGAAGATGCCCACGCTGACGTCGGTCAAATAAACAATGATTTTGATGTGGCCGACATAGAGCGGGAGGAGCAGGAGGAGCATGAGGCACAACTATTTGATGAAAACTATGATTCTGATGATGATTCAGACTATGACGAAGAAGAGGACAGTTATATTTCTGCTATGCCAGAGCCGGTTCGTGCTATTCCACAACCGGTTCGTGCTATGCCACAGCCGGTTCCTCAGAATATGCATCCTCCAGGGAGACTAGTCACTGATATACCAGAGGATCATACACATTTTGATGCGTGGGGGCGTTTTAGCGAAGCACGGTATTATGTTCCGCCTGATCCTTTGACTGAGACAGAGCTGCAGCAATTGAGGTCGGTTAACATGCAGTTTAGAGGCGTTCCAAGTTATAGGGATGTCAGTATGGTGGACCAGGCTGTTTGTGATACTGGATTGAACCTGTGCAAGCAAACACTGCATGACCATACAGATTGTATTCTTCAGAAGGGTATGATTTTCAACACTATGAGTGAGCTGAAGCTTTTCCTTCAGCACTATGCTGTGCATCATCATCGACCGTACACGGTCAGCCATTCTGATATTAATTTGAGGTACCACATCAGGTGTATGCATCATAGTTGTCCCTGGAGGCTGAATGCTCGCAAGAGAACTGATGGCAAGTGGAGAATCAGTAAAGTAGTACAACCGCATACCTGTTTTACAAATAAGGGACAAGAAAAACATCCTCAGTTGACGGCAAGATACCTTGCACGGCGCATTTTGGCATTTGTTGATGATGACGCCGACGTATCTGTTTCACAATTGCTTATCTCCATATTTGGATTCACAGGCTATAAGGTGACTTATGGAAAGGCATGGCGTGCGAAGCAGATCGCCCTTGCAATTCGTTGGGGTGGTTGGGATGAAGCGTACAACAGGATTCCACGGATTTTGTGTGCAATGGCATACTATAACCCTGGCCTAAAATGGTTTCCACACACCAATGGGCAGTATATAGACCGCAACACCGGCAAGGTTACACATGTGCTTCAGCGTGTATTTTGGTCTTTTGCACAAACAGAGCATGCTTATCAGTACTGCCGTCCAGTCATACTTGTGGACGGTACTTTCCTGACCGGAGCGTACAAGGGTGTGTTGATGATGGCGGCGGCTGTTGATCCCGAGGACCAGATAGTTCCAATTGCTTTCGCCTTGGCTGAGGGGGAGAACGTTGAGTCTTGGTCTTGGTTCATGGCCCTGCTACGGATACAAGTGTTAGGGCCTTCTCGGACAATATGTTTGATTTCGGACCGTCATGTTGGGTTGCTTCGTGCCGCAGAGGAGGAGATAGAGGGTTGTCCTCCTCTAGTGCACAGATGGTGCATGCGTCACTTTGCCGCCAATTTCTGGCGTCGGCAGAGAAAAAAGGAGGTTTGTGCCAAGGTGAAAGAGCTATGTTGTGTTAAAACTGAGCACAAATTCAAAGAAACAATGGAAGAGTTGGACAAAATGTTAAACAGTGCTGCCAGGGCCTGGATCGAGAGACAGATGGAACACAAGGAGAAGTGGGCGCTTGCTTACGATGAGGGCGGTTTCCGGTTCGGCATAATGACCACCAACTCATCGGAGTCTTTCAACAAGGTATTCACCGGTGTTAGAGCCTTGCCCGTTTCTGGAATCGTTGAGTACTCGTTTCACAAGACCAACGAGTATTTTGTGAAAAGGTGGTCCATTGCTCAAGACAACCTACAAACGGATGGTGAATTTGGAAAGGCGGGAAATGAGCACATTCAGGAAAATGAGATCTGGGCAACGCAGCTAACTTGTGAGGCTTATGGACCAACCAGACAAATCTATAATGTTCGAGCAAAGGGTGGAACTACCATGGGCGGGGAACGCTACGGTGGTCGCAACTATCGGATCGATCTTCAAAGAGTGGAATGCAGTTGTAACGTGCCGCAGATAATGCATGCCCCTTGCTCTCACATGATTGCGTCCTGTAGAGCGCGCGGATATAACTACAAGGCCGTACCATATATGTCCGAGTACTATCGCCGGAGCAACACCGTCGCAATATGGCAGAGCAGCTTCGAGCCTTACCTTGATCCCACTCAATGGCCTCCATACTTGGGTAGAGACTTCATGCCTGATCCTGAGCTGCTGAAGTTAGGTAAGGGTAGGAGGAGGAAGAAGAGACTAAAGGGTGACATGGACAATATGGATAGGTATGGCGGGGGGGACTTTGACCAGACACCGAGCACGAACCTATGCACCAGGTAATTCCGGAATGAGTTCAATTTTTTATATCCATACCGGAACATGACTAACTATGTCTGTTCATTACAAACAGGTCAGTTGGGACCCCTGGGACCTGTACGACAACGTGTTCGACCCCGCCACGGAGCTGGACCGTTTAGATTGGCGTTGCACCGTCCCTCTTATCTGCTTCTACGTGGTCGAGATGCACTTGCCCATCAGGGTGATGCGTCAGTTCGGCCTACGACAGGAGTTTCCTCCACCTCTGATTAGCACGGATCAGAGGTTGCACAAGTAAGTATCCTCCACAGTGTTGTTCAGTTACTCTAGTAAATTCTATCTTATGCTCTAACAGATGGGTTTCCTTTGCAATGCAGGGTGAAGCGCCAAAGCAGACGGAAGAATCCCGTTGATTGGCGCGCGGAGCACGCCGATCATGTCCTGAGTTGGACAAACAGGTACCAGCAGGACGTTGACGACGGCGAGCCGTACGACCAGGGCGTCTTCGACCAGTACCTGCAGTGGCTGCACCGGAGCACCCGGTTGCACATTAAGCCACCGTACTACGAGGTCACTGCTGAGGACGAGTCGGACGACGACGAGGACCCGTACGATGCTACCACTAGGGCATCGACTCAGCCTGACAGAGCCCCTCTACACAGCTACGTGGTAATATATCATGTCCTTCAACTATTGTTTGTGTTTCTGTACTTGGTGCACTTACCCCCTGGTCTTGTGTCGGCAGGCGTCGCAGCTGTCTCGGTACTCCGACGAGGCAGCGCAGCTTATACACCACACCAGCTCTACTGGGGACCACGCCCCGGTACAGGCTTTTCTGCAGGTATCATAACCCATTCGAACTGCACGTGTAAATTTTAAGAAGTCATAAACTGTACTAATATTTATTATTATTATTTTCTTATTTGCAGAAAATCAGGAAGGGCTGCAGGAAGCTTGCTCAGAAGCTTGGGTGCATGGACACAGCGTGGGCCCCACCGCACCTTCCTCAGCCTTCGAGCCCTTTGGTGTCAGACACTGTACCAGCAGCAGCGTCGTCCGACGCTCGGACGGGAGGCACTTCTGCGGATCCACGCGGAAAGGGCCCCGCTGCAGAGGAGCAGCCCGAGGAGGAGGGGGAGGAGGAGGAGGACGAGGAGCAGTACGTCGAGCGCACGACACCACCCTACACGGCTAGTGCAGGCTACATGGCCCTCGGCCATAGCTCGCACTACGCTGGAGGGTCCTCCTCCAGAGGTGGCCTGGACGACACGGCGTGGCAGGTACCTGGTGCTTACGACTACCCTAGTGGCTACTACACCGGCCCTGGCTGGCAGCCTTGGCCAGAGCAGGGCGCAGCACATGAGCTGGGGTACTCACAGCTAGGTGGAGCTCCACTACCTACTCAGGAGGACGTGCAGGTACATAAGTTGACCGCTATACATTTAAGTTCGTCAGATATATTTAAGTTGTGTGCTAACATTTATTTTGAATGTTGCAGGGACCTAGTCAGACGCAGGGGTCACCACGCCGGCAGCCACGCGCACGAGACCGCACGGACGTCACATTCACGCCGAACATGGATCTGTCGCAGCCGAGGCGTCGGAGGCGGCCTCGTCAGCCGTACACACCTAGCTAGGCTTAGTGTTAGACTATATGGATAGGTGATGTATATGTTAGATAACTTGTTTGAGAACCCTATTATGTACTTCGTGGAGCTTGAGCCACTAAGCCTGGTTTTTATGAGCGCTATTATGTTTCCGTTTATTCAAATTGTGTCAATGTTTGGTTCCTTGTTATTCCGTTTGCGGAAAAAGACAGGAAAAACGGAAAAACACATTCGATCAAACAGAGACAACACATTAGGACGAAGATCGAGCAGGAACTGAACAGAGACAACACATTAGGACGAAGATCGATCAGGAACTCGACCAGTCAGTCGGCGGGAAACCTTGGGGCTTTGCGTGGCGACCATGCCAGCTTTTGCCGCGCCAACCCTGGGGGCGCGGCTGACGCTTTTGCCGCGCCAGGCGTCCTGGCGCGGCAAATGCATTAGCCGCGCCAGCCCGCCTGGCGCGGCAAAAGCGTCAGCCGCGCCCCCAGGGTTGGCGCGGCAAAAGCTGGCATGCCGACTGTCCCTACGATGAACATTAGTAAGGATTTTTCTCTCTCTGTTTGATCGAATGGTACTCTTTTTCTGTCATGTGTGCAGTACTTTTCAGTCACGCTCAAGTGCTGGTGCTTACCTGCCGGAAGTGGAAGAGGAAGCAATGTTCTCAACTCATCGTTTCTGTGCCAGCAGTACTTGTTCAAAAAGAATCTTCTCTCGAGATGGAGGAGGACGACGCGCATCGCAAGAGCAAGGAAGGCGGTTGCGAGAAGGCCCTGCAAAAGCATCAGCCGCGCCACCAGGGTTGGCGCGGCAAAAGCTGGCATCTTGTTGCACAGCCTTTTCAGTGTCGTGTCCTGTCCTCATAAGTGCTCTGCAGTTTTGATTCCCATAGACTTTTCAGTGTATAGGCTTTTCAGTTTGTAGGCTTTTCAGTATATAGGCTTTTCAGTGATTAGATTTTTCAGCGAATAGCCTTTTCAGTTGCATTAACTACACACTCACAATGCAGCTGAGATAATTCACAAGTTCAAAACCAGGGCCCCGCCTATATAAACCCATCAGTGCCTTGCATATTCAACACCTTCAGCAGAGCTTGCGAGGTTCGTAGTAGAGATGTCTGGAGGTTCGTCCAAAGGCGGGAGAGGAAAGGGTGGGAGGAAGGGACCTCCCATTGTGTGGGAGGGATCTCTTGGTCCTGATTTATTCTTAGAGGCACTATATGACTTTCCCGTTGAGAGCAAAAAGGATTTCAGCCGGGACCGTCCTCTTAGGGGATACGATAACCGTTTAGAGGACTGGCCAAAATGCCGCCATGGTGAGGACTGTTTGGTGCAGATGCTCCACGACGACCTGGAGGCAGGCCGACGTTTCTTCAAATGCCCGCGAGCATGGGTAACTTTATTTAATTGTTGTTGCTATGCCTCTCATGTTTGCTAATACTTAGTCATTTTGTGAATGACAGTCTTCTATTTCCGAAGAAAACTGCGGCTTCACCAGATGGGTGGATCCTCCTGCAATATGGCCGCATCAGGAATACATCTATTATCTGCAGCGTCGTATCGACGATCTTGAAAGAGAAGTTAAAAGCATGCTCAAGGACTATGATGATGACGACAGCGATGCAGGCGGTTCAGATGAAGCAATATGCCTTGATCCATATTGCAACTGCCCGCATCACAAGAACAAGGGGCCTCCACCGCCGCCCCCACCACCGCCACCACCACCACCACCCGCAATGGGAGGCTATTACGGAGAAGGGTCTACTCAGTTTGCTATGTGGGACGGCTTCTAGACTACTTAGATCACTATGTGCGTGTTGTGTTGTGACAATCAATTACCTAAGGCATGTTAGGATTAGTCTAGGACCTTTTAACCAAGTTACGGTAAAAGGTCCTCACATGCCATGTACTAGTTTGTTGTTCGTGTAATGGTTTGCTCTATTCTATTTCTCGTACTTTATCCCACAAAAAATCAACGACACATGAACTACCGCAAACAATACAACAACATATAATAAAGCCGAACAAAGTGCAGTTCAAGACTACATTATCGAGGATCCGAAATAAACGGTACAGGGGAGTACAAGCCAACAGTACAATAGACTAACAAGTCCACCAAATGACAACGATGTTCATTACTCAATAATGACTACTGAACCTACCACACTACTGAGTGCAACGAGGCCACTTTCCCTTCCTCACAGCATCCGGATCCTGCTCCATGGCAGCCTTGGCACGGCGCACACGCTCAAGCCTCTTCTCCCTCTCCCCCCTACGCTTAGCTGCATCCCTCATTCTTGCCTCTTCCTCATGCTGCTTTTGTGCTGCCTCTTCTTTGCGTCTCTTCTCCAAACGCTCCTTGTCCTCCGCAGCCCACTTTTTCATCCTCTCTACGTGCTCCTTGTCCTCCGGCTTCATCTCAGTGTCGATCCACTGCTCGAAGTCACATAGTGGTGGAGGCTCCTGCAAAATACGACTAAGTCAATTAGGTAATAAAATATAAATGATTTGTCATTCATGTATAGAACAAGTCATCAGCTTCTCACCATCAGTCCAATACGGATCTGTTTAGGTGTAGGGTCAAAGGCATAATTCTCACACATCCAATACCTCTGACCGTATGTGTGCTCCTCATCAGATATTGCGACCTTACAATCATCGCCGCAGTAGCACATGGGCACCGGAACACCGCTAGGCAATGGCAAACGGGCAAAGGCATTGCCCGTGAGAGGCTGCCTACAATCATCAACGCAATAACAAATGAACATAACACAAAATTACTTCATTAAAACAGACAAATAAATCAACAATGTACCGATCTTACCTTGCCTTACTAGCTTTGCCACGCCGCGGCATCCTAACAATAAAAAATATGTCAACGCTACACATACATTCATGATTAATTATAAATCTACATAATGACGTAACAAATATTACACAAAAAATGTACACAAAATGAACAAAATATTAAGCAAAACAGATATAAAAGTCTAATACATGAACAAATCCATCATTAATTAACAACTAACGTCACGACAGTATCAAAATAAATATTGTCTACAAACCCTAACTTACAAAAATATGGTTCAATCCTACATTGCAAATATGGATAAAGAACAATCATATGGATCAAAATACCTCTTGTAGACAAGTTTGATTGGGGGAGGGAGATGAAGAGAGGAGGAATGAAATGGATTGGATTGGATTGAATTGGTTTGGGAGAAGAGAGGAATGAGGAGGAGCCTGCTGCTCGGCGCGGCGGCCAGATCTAGATGGGCTTTGCCGCGCCACCCCGCCTGGCGCGGCAAAGCCGTTGGCCGCGCCAGGCCGCCTGGCGCGGCAAACGCACTAGCCGCGCCAGCCCGCCTGGCGCGGCAAACTGACAGGCGGGGCCCACGCGGGCCTGCGTGGCCAGCCGGTGCCACGGTGGCACTTTTGCCGCGCCGCCATGCATGGCGCGGCTAACGCTTTTGCCGCGCCATGCGGCACGGCGCGGCAAAAGGGTTAGTTTTGAAAAAAAAAATTAAACAGTGTTAATTATGAAATTTTTTATTTAATTGGGTTATTAATAAAAAAAAATTCCCCTCAGACAGCACTAGTGGCCATTGCAGGCACTGGCAGGAAATGAAGGTATGTAGCGCGTCGCAATCTGTTCCGGCCATGCATCATAGGGAGTACTTCCTTCATCCCTAATTGATTGTCACTGTTAGTGTGTGTGCCATAAGTTTAACTCAATCTGTAGCAAATGCATGCAATATTTATATCTTCAAATAATTTTGTTAAAAAACTACATTTAAAGATCTTTTCAATAATATTAATTATGTAGGATAACACCGGGTTAATCTAGTTTAAAATGTAGCAAATAAAGGTCCTCGTATGAAGTCGTAGGAACATTTGCATGCTAATTAGTGTGTCTTCCTCGTTGGTTTATAATTTATATTTAATTAAAGATATTTCTCGGGAAGCGAAAACGACAGTTATTTAAAGACGAAGGGACAAGGGAGTATGCATGACAGCTGAGGTCGTAGCTAGGCCTGCGTCGGTGGAGTACGTATGCAACAAATAATTATTTGACTGAGACTATCTCCAACAACCAACACCCAAATACAATACCTATTTAATTTTTAGGTAGCGCTACAGTGAAAAGTTTCAATACTCATTTAACATGTTCTCCAACAATAGGATCTAAAAGAGAATCCTTTCTGCAAATGAGTTCCCAGGAGAGAGAAACTCATATTTAGGTTATGTCTCTCAGGCAACCCAAAATGAGTCTTCTGTATGGGTACTCTGTTGGAGGCTGATTTTAGGTCTCCTGTTACCTATTTTGTGTTTGGGTGCTCATATGGGGTACCTGTTGGAGACAGTATGATGGATGGACTAGAACCAAACCAACGAGGAAGGAAAAGATGTTTGGTTGTCGGCCATACTTTTTCACACTTTATGTTAGAATAAGTTTAATTGAATTAGTACGTATTTAGTTAGTAACAATGCTAACCAATATATTTTTAGACTCCACATGTTATATAGTACAGTACAAAAATGTAGTAATATTCTTTTAGATAACACTTTCAAAGACTAGCCACATTTACCTGAGGTTAGTTATGTGAAACAAAAAAACCTCGTAATTTAGATTATCAACGTAGGAGAACACATAACATATAACATAACATAATCAGTGAACCGCCGAAACGAAATAAGGTCAGCCCAGAATGGCCTTGAGAGTGCGAGAGCCTGCCTGGTGTGGGCTGCAGGAGCCCAGAGAGTATTTGGCCCACAGCCCCATACTAGTCCGTCTCCGCCCCCGCCCCCGCCACCGCCCCCGCCCTATGAAACAACAGGAAAGGGAGAATAAACAAGCAAACACTAACTAGATTTATTAATAGATGGATAGTCTGTCTGTATATGTTTTACATATATATACTACGACAACACGTACTGGCTATTAACTTGGAAAAAATATGATAAAGCAACCTAGAAGTATTGAAGCCATTGTGCAAGACAGCATCATCGGCGTACACACTTTTCGCAGCAACGACGACGACGCCCCAAGATGACTATTAGCAAGGAGGAGGACCCGCTGGATCCGCCTCCTCTTCTTCCTCTCTCGTCTCCGTCGTTTCAAGGCTTGGTCCAAAGGCATGCACAAGAGATGGCTGTGAAGCCTGAACCCGTAAGGGTTGTCGGGGTTGTCTAGGCACAGCCTTCGATAAAAGAATCCGGCTTCGAAGCGGCGCTGCTGGTACTTGTCAACCGAGCGGCAGATGACTCGGAGCAGACGGTAAATGCTCCTCTTCTCCTGCTTGTACTCGGGCCAACGGAGCATCCCGGCAGACCTGAGACGAACAATTTCCTTTGAAATCCCTTGCATCCGAGTGCGCAAGAACATTTCTTTGTACAGCGACGACGGTTTCACGACATTGTCTGGCTGGCCAAAGACGCGTGTGCCGAACATGTTCTTAACATATAGGCCTGACTTCTTCCCTTTGAGTTTCACCACGGTCTTCTGCAGTCCTGGCCTGCAAAAAATTGGATGTTTATTTGTTGTAGCAAAGTTGTATAGTTCATATGCATGATCGGCCGTGATAACTAAAATATATACTGCCTTCGTAAATGGGCGGATCTATATAGATGATATTGGGTGCGGGCGCACCCACGAAAATTTCAAAAAAGCAGTAATTATGATCAAATTTTCACAATATTCGCACCCATATAGTAAAGTCCTATGCACCCACAAGGCAAGCGCACCCTCCTCGAATTTGCTCTAGCTTCGCCCCTGCTTCGTGTCAGAGATAGATGTCGTTTTGGACAGAGTTTGAGTCAAATATTGGAAATATAAAACATAAATAACTTTTCAATTATTGAGTTTAGAGGTGTAAAAATCATATAAAATAATTTTGTCTTCAAAAGTACTACATATAGCATTTTACAATAAATATTTTTAAAGAAACAAGTGGTTAAAGTTATACTTTGGAGACCGTGTCGCTGTCCTGAACGACATCTAAAAGCGATAGGAAGGGAGTATATATATATAGAGAGAGAGAGATCTAGAGAATTGAAGTTGGTTTATTTCATGCAAAACGTAACATCTAATCTAGGGGTTTAATTATTTTTGTTACATTAAACATATACTACACTAATAAAATGTATGAACTGCGCTGTGTGTGTGCGTATATAGACTTTGTTTGGCTGCACGCAGATCCATCTTAATCCAGATGGATTGAGAGATATTGATGTGAAATTTAGTTCATGTTTTATCCTGATCCACTCTAAAATGTGACGTACAGAAAAATATACCATGCAGCGAGGAGGGGTGAGCATATATGTATATATCAGAAATTAAATTAAAATGCTAAACATTGCTCGAAAAAAATCGATCGACTTTGCAAAAGAAATCACAATTTTCTTTCTCGTCGATAAATAAATTACTAAATATGGTTGTTGACGAGAAAAACAAATATCTACTACTACTACCGTCACTCACGGTCATGAAATACGAAAAGGGGGGAAAAATGAAGGTGTATACATACATGTATTTGTCGAAGTTAGTTCTTGGGCTCGTGGTCTGATCCATCAGATTGCTCCTAGACTGGACTAGCTAGTGGTAGATCCAAAACTATGCCTGCGACGGCTGCTGACCTACCTATATATATTTTGGGGGCATTGCGTGGTTGCACTACATACAATACAACTCAAGCTCGTCCTGAGTCCTGACGTAGTTGTATGCGTGTCCGTCCGGCTGGCACGATCCACGGGCCAGAGGAATAGTAGAATTGCAATTGGGCCCATACTCAGGTTGTATGTAATTGGGCCGTGGTGGTTGTCCTTCCGAGTTCCGACCCGCGTGGATGTCTTGCTTTGATGTCATGCATGGCATGGCAATGACACGCAGGATGGGTATGCATGCAATTTTTGAAAGGGGACTAGAATGCATGTACCGCATGAAACGCTACCCTGATCCAGTGATCCTGAACGTACGTACAAGCTAGGCGGCGTGTGGAACGTACGTACGTCCGAATGCAACAGGCTAGGCTCTTGGATCCTATACTATACACGCATTGGTTGTTGATTGACCAAAAAAGTAAAAAGTGTTTTTTTCTTTTTCAATTTCAGAGAGAGAGAGAGAGAGAAGCAGATCAATATTAATAAAAGGTGTATGTATGTGTTGATCCATGCCTGGTGGTGTGTGCATGCATCATGCATGGTACGGGTGCGCGCAGTGGAGATGTATGAGACGAAGAAGAAGTTGGCTCTCTCTCTATCGCCCTCGCTCGCTATCTAAGTTGGCATCTCCGATATGATCCATCCGTCGTCGTCCATGTATGTATGCCAGTGCGTGCTCCGGGCGTTTGGCACTGCTTTTGCAGTGCCAGTGCCAGTGCCAGTGCCGCAACAACCTTGATTCGCTTCCTTTTCTTTCGTCTCGGATGATCCTACCATTATATTGATCCCCGGCCGGCCTCTACCTACATCTCTAACTACTCCTAGATTTCACTAAGTAAATCCTGGTCGATTCATTCTGGTAATAAAACAACAACACATATGTATACGAAAACACAATTCATTCATAGCAATAGCAAAATATTAGATGATCGATACCGACCGATCATACTTCGTAACGTACTACTAGTAGATACAGATAACATCTGAACAACAGATTCGATTCATGCATACTATATATATATGCATAACGACACGATGATTCGATTCATATAGTGCCTACGGCCTACGCGTAGCTGAAACCAAAGACATCATCAAAACAAAAACAAAAACAAAAACAAAAACAAAAACAAAAACAAAAAAACGATCGCAGCGGCGCAGCCCATCGCGATCTGATCTCTTGACTCACTTCATGCTGCATGCGCTGTCCTCCTCGCCGCCGACCACGACGGCGGCAGCCTCCTCCCCGTCGACGCCCACGACGGCCACGTCCTCCTCCTCGCCGCCGACCACGACGAAGACGAAGACGGGCTCCTCCTTCTCGTTGCCGCCCACAACGGCCTCCTCCTTCTCGTTGCCGCCCACGACCTCCTCCTCCTCGTCGTCGTCGTCGCGTAGTGGCAGGAAGGTGCTCGCGGGGCCCGAGAGGTCGCCGTCGCGGAGTTCCTTCTTCCTGCGCATGGCGTCGCTCCCGCCTCCCTCTCGCAGCAGAACCACAAAGTCCTGGCGCTCCGGGACGCGGCGGAACTGCCGAGCCACCGCAGCGCCCGCCGACTTGCGCTCGCGGGTGGACACGCGCTTGTCGCAGCGGCGGCGGGCTACGGCCCCCTCTCCCTCGATCGCTCCCGCCATCGCTCTCGCTTGCTCGGGTTTGTTGGTGGTGTTGCTGTTGTTGGGCTGCGCGAACGCTCACGCCGGAGCGCTCTCTTTATAGCCGCAGCCCGCAGGGGAACTCGTCTCGCCATTTTTGTTTAGTTTAGTACTTAAGTAGTAGATAAAAAAAAACTAAGGTATTTTCGTTCCTAAAGTTTTTTTTAAAAAAAAACGTATTTTAGTCCATATATTAAACAAACATTCGTACAATTTTAGAGAAAAACTATCACATCTGCATATATACTCAAATGCAAATTAAAGTTGAACTGCAATGTATATTTTCCAAGGAAGAAAAATGGTTCTATATGGCATCCGAAGGTTGTCGTCATGCATGTTTGGACAATACAACTGAAAAGTTTAACGTTGTTGTTGTATGGAACGTTCAACTTTCAAAATATAGTAGTAGTATATGTGTCAAGTTCTCGAGATTTAATTTTTTTTTCTTTTAACAATAACCTAAGGCACTTTTTTTTTTAAAAAAAAAGGTGACTTACGTTTAGTTCGTGCTACATATTTTGCCAGGCTGGTACCACCAGCGAAGGAGGCCCAAACATCATTGCCCGTGGGCTGTGGGCTGTGGGCTGTGGCCTAGCCACGCAGATTCAATTGACCGAACCGGACGTCATGCACACTGCACAGCACAGGCGAACCCGAGCGCCGGGTGGATTGGATGGATTGGCTTCACCAGGATTCCCCACGGTCGGACGCAGTGTTCACCATCACCGGCCTGTGATGGATTCCTGGCAATTTTTTTCTCAAAAAAAAGTAGTATTTGATCTCCTAACCGTCAGCTTAAATTTTGCCCAAAATCCAGCCAAACAATAGTAGGAGATGAAGAACTAGAACCAGAACTGCATATTTAGTAATTTCAATAGCGACGGAGGTAGGTAACATGTACTGCATTTTAACAACCACCAGCATTCACCTTCACATGCCAAGTCCTGAATTACTCGTCGTAATTATAATTAATTACTACTACTGACAGAATGGACGGCAGCTGATGCTGCTCTAGATCCACGCCGCGCCAAAAAAGGGTCCCACGCCGGCGCCGCCGTCTCGTCCCGTGTCTAGCACTCTAGCTAGACGCAGAAGCATCCACCGCCGTAGTCCTTCCCCTTCACCTGCTCGCCGACCTTCCGCACCGTGACCGTCGCGGCGGGCGCGCACGGCGTCCACTCGGCCGCCATCCTGACCCTGGCCCACCACCCGCCACCCACCTTGCGCCTCCTCCTCGCCGCCACCGCCGCCGCCGCGGCGGCCACGGCAGCCTCGTCGGCCAGGCGGCGGTTCTCGGCGCGGAGCCTCTGGATCTCGGCGGCGCCGGCCCTGCGCTCGGCCTCCCAGGCCGCCATGGCCTCGTAGCACTCGCGGTTGCGGAGCTCCAGCGCGTACACCTGCGCCTGCAGCGCCTCGATCTTGCGCCCCAGCATGCACACGCGGTGGTCCTCGCGGAGCTTGACGACGAGGCGGGCCATCTCGGCGGCGCGGCGGCGCGCGTAGCCCAGCTCGGCGACGGCCGCCGCGGCCTCGTCCTCGGCGGCCGACGCGCGGAAGCCCAGGCGCGCGTTCTCGCCCAGCAGCACCAGCCGCTCGGACTCCAGCACCTCCACCAGGCTCCCCTGCAGCTCGATCTTGCGCGCCGACTCCGCCGCGCGCCGGGACGCCTCGTCCGCGAGCACGTCGCGCTCCACCCACGCGCCCACCAGCTCCGCCACCACCAGCTCGCCCTCGGCTGTGGTGGTGCTAGTGCCGCTGCTGCAGGCCCCGACGGCACCCGGCGCGGGCTGGAACTGGAAGGAGAGCGAGCTGTCGGCGTCGGAGCAGTGGTCGTCGACGTCAGACGAGCCGCAGTCGGACGCCGCCGGCAGCGAGGAGGGGTGCTTGTGGTGGAGGACGGACAGCGACTGCGCGTAGCGGTCGGCGAGGCAGAGGTAGCGGCGGTGGAGGTCGGTGAGCAGGGACAGCAGCTGCGGCCGCTTCTGGTAGTAGTTGTCGGCGCGCTCGGCGAAGGAGTGCTCCGTGGGCGGCGCCTCCTCGTCCACCGCCAGCGCGCGCACCCGCTGCTCCATGTCTGCAACCATTTTATTTATTTTTTCAAAACCAAATTCAAATAGGCAAAGGAACCATTCGTCAGTTTTTCAGAGTAGGAATGTTGGCAAAGGGGAAAAAAAATTCAAATGTTACTAGTACTGTGAATGAGCGGAATAGTTAAACAGGAATGGGCAGAGCAAAACGAGTAGTTAGAATACTTACAGTACTTTTTAAAGAAAATGATGAGAACAGTCAATTCAAATACGTAATTTCATCAAGTAGTACGTACATATTTGAATTTTTTCGAACGCAACGTGCAAAAGGAGTGGGCTGTACAACATGTGATGTCGTGACAGTGCGATATCTTTGTCCTGTCAACCTTTGGCCCAGCATTGACAGGACGAGAGGCTGTACTTCAATTCCTCAGGAGATTGGCAGGATGAATCCGTTGACTTGGAATGATTGTTACTACAGTACTCCAAGACAACTTTCGTCTCCTACTATTAGCAGTACCAGCAGGATCAATCAATTCGAACGTGAAAATTTTCAAATTTGGAGGTGAAAGCCAGGGAGAATAGAATGGAATCCAGAGAGAGGACGGAGAGATTCCACTAGGAAGCTAGTGAACAAAAGCAAGGCAACGAGCCCATGTCATGCATGGTGCTGGTTTAGCCTTCGGAGCCGGAAAAAGGGAAAATATTTAAGTTTCATTCACTCAAATTTAGCTTCATTCACTCAAATAAACGGAAAATATGCATGTGAATGATTGGTGCATGGTGCATGGTGCTGGTTTAGCTTCATTCACTCAAATTTAGCTTTTTTTTTCTTTAAAAAAATACTCTACTAATTGAGTTTATTTGGAAAAGAAGAGATGAAAACGGTTGATGAAAAAGAAAAGTGACCTGACCCTGGTCCGTAAAAGAGAAGCCACACCCACACAGTGAAAAAGCCTACGCAATGCCAAGACAGGTACCGTACAGTAGTAGGCTGGTGCTGTTCTCCGTCGCCATCACCAATTCAATTCACCATCCATGGTGGGTTGCGTTGCGTGACTGTGACTGCATGCATGGTCCGGGCGTGAGGCCATGGAAATACTCGTGGCTGGTAGCAGTACTATAGCTACCACTACTAGAGTAGTGTACTGTAGCTAGAAAGAGGTCCGTCCGTCCGGCCGGCCGGCCGGGAATCCTGTGCTTTGTTGTGCTGTGCGTCATGAATTCCAATTCCAAGGACGCCGCCCCGTGACCGTGATCTCCACTTGTTTCCGCATGCAATGCAATGCAGAAGCAGAACAGAACTCGCTCGCCATGACCCCCCATGCCCATGGTGGAATGGATGACCGATCGAGTACTACGTACGGTAACAACTACAACTGCTAGCTTTTCTACGTACGGAACCACATTTCACATTGATCCGACCCCAACTACAAACATACAGAGAGAGACAGAGAGAGAGAGTAATCTACCCTCATCGGGGGGGGGGGGGGGGGGGGGGGGGGGGGTTTAACCTATACAGACAGTACAGGTTGTGGATCCTCTCCTCAACCTCAACTGTCGCGCAGCAGGAGAGGATCGACCGATGCAGACGCATGTTTAGTTGGGGATGTCAAAAGCTGATGTCCTGGACTCCTGGCACTTATCTAGTCCATTAAAAATAAAATGATAAAAAAAAACAAATTGCATATTCGGTTTAGATGTCATGAGATGGATTTATTAAAACTAATTAACATGTTTTATTAATTTATATTTACTGTAGTATAATATTATCAAAACATAAATTTATTAAGGAAAAAATCGTCTCACAAACGTAATACGTGTAACTAATTATTATTATTATTTTTTTAGTTTTTCGTGGGAACTAAGAAAAAAATAATAAAGGAAAGGAGGAGTGGAGAGGCGATGGTCCTGCGACGGACGGACGGACGGACCTGCGACGGCCGCTTGGAGCCAAGGTGGGCACGTGGGCGAGCGGCAGATGCTCGCCATCATCACAGGCGCCGATGCCGACGCGGACTCCTCCATGTAGCCCCGCCTGCTGCAATGCAATGCAACCAGATGCTTCCTGCGACGCGGTGCAGGCCTTGAGGCAGGTGGCGTGGCCGCGCCGCTCTCTGGTCTCTGCCTGCCCCGCCGCGTCAGCAGCTGAGGGCAGCGGCGACCTCGTCGGCGCTTTGCTTGACGATGCCACCTGACACAAGCCAGCCTAGGATATCAGGTAAAAGCATGCATTCTCACAGCCTAGTACTGTAGGATAATAAAATACAGTACAGTAGGTAACACGGGAGTAGTATAAAAAATGCCAGCAAATACAGTACAGTAGTACTCAAACAGTAGATACAGGAGACAAGAAAACTCTGCTCTCCACTGTAGCCTCCCTCGTCCTGTACAACGTTCAAAGTTGAAACAGTACTCCAATTTCCAAAGCCCGCTAGGGCGGTACGGGCAGAGATCAAAGAGTACTCGGACGACACGACACGGCGGCAGCACGTCACCGCAAGCGAGGCGTGCTGCGATGGACATGGACGTGCCCTTGCACAACACGAGGATCCGATCCGATGTGACCTGACGCCCTGCTCGTCTGGGCCACGCCCTTGCCGTAAGGTGATGTTTTGCATGGTAAAAACACGAATCACGTGATGTAACCAGTGTAAAAACCTCCCATACCATACTACTGCCCATACGGCTTGCGTGCCGCCGTGTTGTAGTTAGTGCGCGTGTTTCCTGCGGTGGGGAAGACCAAAAAAAAATAAAAAAAAAAAAGGGGATGATCATCGGCTTGGTGGAGTAGGTTCACCTTGCTTAACCCAACCAACCAACGGCAATAATAATAATAAAAGATATACCAGTAGTAATACCTTACTGTATTTATTACGGAATATTACTGTGGCTGAGGAAGATACTACTGTTTGTAAAAAACATCTTGCGATCGGGGTCAGGGAGTACTATATGTCCGTCGTCTGTACTGTACACAAGTGTGTATAATGTCGTGTGTTAAGCTAACGGCTGCCTCCTCTTGCTTTGCACGGCGGGACAGCAGCATCCAGCATGCACAAGTACTACTACTGCAGAGCACTGCAATTTTTATGCTCTAATTTATTATTGTCCTCTATCTCTACGAGTTGAGGGTTTTTTTTTTACTGCACTACTGCTTGGGTGGGTGCCTTTCGCTACCTGAACCACAGCCGTGAAAAACGTGATCCTCCTCCTACCAATCTGCAAAACCATCTACCGACAGCACAGCCTGGTAATATAATATATGGCTTGCAATTGCAAGGCACTGTGTACTCAGCTCAGACTCAAGAACAAGAAGAGGTAAAATCCGCTACCGCTGTCTACGTACGTACTGTACACAAGGACAAGAGACAATCGGATTATCCAAGACTAGACCACAAAAAAAGAAAAAGAAGAAGAAGAAGAAGAGGAAACTCAAGAAACGCAGCTTAACTTGAAGGGCGCAATGCAACTCGATTTCAAACAGGGAAGCGTTGGCGGGCGGCGAATCAAAGGAGACGAGAGAGATGGATGGATGGTAGGAGGGAGAGATCACACACACACACACTATTCTGCTCACCAAAGCTGCATGGTGCGAAGGGAGTAAACAAACACAAGAGAGATAATATACTACGGAGTAGTAGGTACTCTAGGTAGTAGATGGAGACGGACTTACACTTACGCACGGCTCTGCAGTATTCTTCTACTTGTACACCGGAGGAGGAGGAGGAGGAGGAGGATGACGACGACCTCGAAGCAGAAGTTAGGCTACGGAGGAAGAGGAGAGGACTCCATTCTTTCTCTCCTCCTTGCAGCAGCTGGGATGTGGGATGGGGACCAAGGTAGAAGAAGAGAGAGCCCCAAGCTGAAGCACTTTTTTTGATCTATGTGTACTGTGGAGTGTGAACAAGCTGACAAGGCCTCCCTCCTCTGCTGCTTGTACTACTGCTGGAAAGACGAAACGAGAGAAAGAGAAGGGCCAGGCCAGGCCGCCAGGCCATTCCCATCCCGCTGCATACTCCCTCCGTCCGTGTCCGTTTGTTTTGTTGGTGTCCGTTTTTTAATATATATTTAGTTAAAGTTGTTTTCCTCCGTTCCTAATTCACCGTCGCCGTTGGTGTCCATTTGTTGGTGTCCGTTTTTTAATATATATTTAGTTAAAGTTGTTTCTTGGAAATTGGAAAGCGCAAACGACACACATTTCGGGACGGGGAGTATACATCAGCGGACGGCTAGCCGGGCTATGCTTTGCCCTTTGCCGGCCGTGACCCCACTCGCTGTGACTGCTCGTCACTACTGCTGCGCTCGTGACTCGCGTCCTCCAAACCACGCGCTGTAGCGTCCCAACGCTGATCTCAGCCGTCCAGGTGCCCTGCATCCAGTGGAATCAACGGCCTGCTACGGCCTACGGAACTGGAGGACATGCGGTGCCGCTCAACAGCTCTAGCGGTTTTTAAACTTCAAACACGGAGGCAATGCGACATTTTAATACAAAACAAAAGTACATTATGAATATACATTAATTAATACACAACCAAACAAACCAACCAAATTCACCTGTTCCGATTGTTTAATGCGAAATGGCAAGCTCACACGACTTGTTCCTGTTGCCATTTGAAAATGCTCGCCGGGATCTCAAATTTATGGAGAATAAATAATCTAATTTCATTTCCAGATCTACTACTGTAAATATGATCTGACGAGCGGACAGAGGCCTGTTTAGCCATCTGCCGGGCAACAATTACACAGAGTACAGCTAATAAACAGCCACTTTACATCCAAATCACTGGGTAGCCACTGCAGGATATTATATGCTAATAACTAACGTCTCAGCTCGAGCCTCGCGGTGCGTATAAAAATGCCCAATGTCAGTCAGTCGAAAATCTGGGCACAATGGTGGTTTCTGTCTTCTCTACTTGCTATTTCTCTCCGGCACGTGGTTTCAGTCTTCACGTTATCATCGGCATCCGCCTCAGGCTCGCACTGCCCACTTTCAGGGCCAGAGACCTCCCCAGGGCTCCGTTTCTGACTATCCACCACCGCGCCATTGTCGGAATCCATTGGCGCTGCCCCTTCTTCTGGATCGCCCCCGCTGCCACCGCCGTCGGTTTCAGGTGTTGCAGCAACCTGCACGGAGTACATGGGGACATTGTCGGTAATTATAGAGGTTACTTAAATGGCAAGTTATGATCAAGAAGATGGTTGAGGTACCTGTTGCTCTTTGGGTTGGGCTGACACACCTTTTGAGTCTTCCCTTCTCGTCCGCTTAACCTTTTCGGCGGCAGGCTTCGAAGAAAACCTGGCATTTACTTCAGGTGGCAGGAGTTCTGAAGGTACAACTCCTTCAATCCCGTAGTCTGAAAACTGAAATGGAAATGGTGATCATTATCCATATTCATCCAATCTTGCACTCTACTAGCACTCATTCACTCAAGCATGAAATAATTACATCGTGATGCTTCACATACCCGGGCAAATCCATCCAAGTCCTGCCTGGCTGAAAACCGTAGTCCTTTCCAGCAGTACACCTGTCACACAAAAGCAGCTCTTAGACCAATCTACTAGCTATATGCAAATCAAACATGTAAATATGTAATGCTACTTCCTCAAAACCCAGTGCCCATGAAAAAAATGGCCTCTTCTAACGCAGTATTGTGCAAAGTAGGTAAGGCCATCAGGAGGTTGTTTTGAAATAACAAGAAGTGCCAATGTTGTATTAGTTGAAGGCAGATATTCCTATTTCAACATTTATCCACTGCTTTTCTGGGAGTATACTCCATGAAAGGGTAATAAAAACCTAAGTGTCGATAAGACAATAAGTTCCAGCAGCTGTGCCTAACAAGGCACCAATATTTTCAATAGCACTTAATTCTATAAGGCTCTTCATGGAGAGCTCTGGCAATCTGAACATAATTAGCTAGCAGGGTCCACCTATCAACTCAATAGAAAGCTCCAGAAATACTTCCCATTGAGTAAATTTTTTTTAAAAAAAGCAATAGAGTAATTAGCATAGCTGAAATCAAACTTACCCTATTACTTTTGTGGTGGTACTCCTCTTCAATTCCAGCAGATGGATCCATCTGCATGTTAAGATAGGTACAACTATAATTACAGGACTGTTTCAAACTTTGTTTACAGCAAAAGGATGAATGGCCAAAGTGCAAAAAGAACCATCAAGGTCGGTGCCATGTAACTTTCTATTAAAGAAGATGTAAGAAAGTCAAAGTGCTTACATCTTCTGCAAGTGGTTTCCAATATTCCGTAATTGATGGCATGCGGACACGGTCAGGATCAGTCAAAACATTCTACAGCTCCAATAAAAATGTGAGTGGTTAGATTGAATGAAATAAAATTGTAAGACAAAAATAACCAGTAAAAGAGTACAGAAGAAAAGAAGTAGCAATGCTCATAACTAAGGGAGAAGGGCCCTATATAAAACTTGACAATTTTCAAACAATGCAAACAAAGTTTAAACCTTAATTCAAGGGACAAGCACTACCTTATAGCTTTAATCACTTAGGGATGCCAAACTAATTTGATATTTTAGACTAGTTAACAAGTTCAGATTTAAAGAGGGAAACTAACAGAATGAAAAGAGACTGGCACTATACAAGTATATATAAAATGAAGTTATTTCTATACAAGTATATATAAAGGCAGAAATGGGCAGTAGGGCAATGATTCTTGGAGTAATACATAAAATATTTTTTTAATGTTCTGCCCAAAACCAATAAATTTGTGCAATTTTATTCCTAACTCGCACTATAGTGGGAAGATGTATGTGAACATACAGGGTTATGTTCTGCCCATTTCCAAAGCTGGCTAAGCTCTTTGTTTCCCAGTCTCCACCTTGGCTTCCTACAATGCAAGAAAGCATGCAATATCACCTTTACCTCAAGTCATGGAAGCAAAGTACAAAAAGGAAGTGGAAATAATGAACACCAATCAGCTTTCAGATTGCTACATTAAAGATTTAGATTTTGTGCAAAACATCCCCATTTTTCTTTTACCTTAGCAAAATCACATAAGCTATATGATTGGACACGGTCTTTCTTAGATACTACCTCCGGTCCCTTTTATAAGGCGCGATAGAGAATGACACGGTCTCCTAAATTACACTTTGACCATTCATTTACTTTATATTATATTATTTATGTTTATGAACTTATGATTGTTGGATAGTACAATTGTTTACGGATCTAACCATATTAAATTTATATTATAATAGTTAAATATTATTACTAAATCATTGGTCAAAGTTTTTAAAGTTTGAATCTTGACTCTGTGTGTACGCCTTATAAAATGGACCGGAGGTAGTATAAGTTTAAGTTTGACAATTTAATAATGCATACAATTATGTTATTATAATTTCTTTCTTGTCAACCTTTCCTAGACAGATCTAGGCAAACTTTGATGAGATAATCAATAGAAACAATTCACTGACAGTGAACCCAGTGCCTAAGTAGCATACCGTTTTCTGGTTCCAGCCTGACCTGGTTTCTTCTCAAAGGGTTGTTTTTCAAATGCAAGACACCCATCTCGCTTCCACCAAACCTTTTCAAGATATAATGGATGAGAATTAATCATTGGTTGTGTAAGTTCCAACAATAAAGGTAAAAAAAAACGTGAACCATGTGCAGTAAAAAGCATACCCAATTTTTCTCCCGCTCAAGAATATGTTTGATGCTTTTCAGAAATTCCTTTCCTTTTGGGGGAATAATTTCCAGAAGCTTCTTAACATGCTCTTCACAAGATTTGATTTCCTCTTTCTGATTGAAGGGAAAATATACAGGACAAATTATTCACAGTTGAACCAAGGTTTGAGAGTCATCGATAACGAAAGATATAGCTTTGTGAGTTTAAACTATTTGAATATCATATTGTTCCTGCATATACTCCACGCAAACCACCAACTTACTCTATGGAGCCACCTAATTTTATCCATATAAAAAGTAAATATTTGAATTTCTTTGGTGTAAGCCATGAAATCAGAAACTACTAAAAACTAATGTTAAACCAACACAAAGCTTCAGGGATAGAATATCTATAACTTTAATGTATGTCATATGGGATTTAAGGGGAGTAGGGAGGGAGAGAAAATTTCCCATGCATATGGAGATGGATATAATCTTGTCCTCACTTAGGGAGCAGGAAGAATATGATTGAGTTCAGCTGGGGCCAGAGACATGGGAGACGAAAGATTGTTTTGGGAGAAAAACAGTGACTTTATTAGTCAACCGAAGAATACACATGACCACTATTCTAGATTCTTTTGAGTGCATCTTGACATTTCTAAATGGAAGAACCTAAACCATCAGACAGTCCAACACACTTCACATGTTTTTGGACAACGGCACTTGATTTGTATCTAGGGTTTAGCTTTCAAGTATAAAGATTGGATGAACATTATCAAGCTGTGGACTATAAAAATATGTGTATGTTTAGTATTTTATAGAATCCTTCTCTGCAGTTAGTGATACAGGAACAAGATGCTTAAGGAACAAAGGATTTCATGAGAACTGAGTCAACTGACAGTGGCAATATCGAACAACAAATATGTAGAAATGTTTGTGTCAAGTATATATAACTGCACAAAGGGAAAAATGTCAAAGTCTCAGTGCTGACCATGCTCCCTGTTGGACCATCTTTGTCATTTTTTCCAGGCGCCTGAGCAACAAAATAACTTTGTCAGCAGTCTGCACTTCAGTGACTATAATACACTAGACAAATGAAATGAAGATATTGTAACAAAAAAAGGATATTATAGTACATGTGCTCACACAAGTGTGCATAGGTGTACAACATAGAAGATTGGCTTAAGTATTGTTATTAATTAGAATTTTGCCTTGTATGATTGCCTAATACATGTCGTCATTGCATCATCTCAACTTCCGGAGTTTATTTACCTTGAGATAGTCAAAAAATATAAGGCACTGAACAAGGATGTGACGTCGAAAACTTGGGTCCTTCAACTGAAAGAATGGAATGTTTATATCACAACTGTTGAACAATAAAAGAAAAGTAGAGCCACCTGCTCAAAAGCTTTTACCTCCAAACCCATTAGTTTACTGCTCGTCAGGTACTTAATATTGAAAGCGGCATCTTCCTCCTCATTGAGATTGTTAAGTTTTCCATCATCATCACTAAGAGGTTGAGCTTCAAATGTGCTCAACACAACCTGGAATGAGGTTAATTCTTAACTTAGTATCAGATATTCAGAATGAGGCCACAGGCCACAGTATTGCAAAGTGACCATAAAGCATGTCATTGGACGAAAATTGTATAAAAGGATGTACCGCCAAATTAGAAGAGAATTTTTGCCATTTTCCTGGATTTGCAGAAGTCAAAGCTGGGTTACTGAAATGTTCCTGGTACATACATATATTCAAAAAATGACCATTAAACAAAAATTGTTGATGATTAAGAAGAATGTATGATATCTAATGACAATTTCCAACTCCATAGAATAACCAGAAGTGCTAAATATCAACCTGTAGACTCCACAGGGTCTTGTAGAAGTTGAAATCAACAGAGATTCCTGAGAAACGAAAGTATACATGGGGACGCAGCATTTAGGGAGACAGATTACAGAAGTGGACAAAAAACAACTCATCTGCAGAGTTCAGGTCTAATAAAAAAATACTACAGTATTAACATAGATGAGTCATACTCACCATCCATAGCATCCTTTTCATACTTGGTTACATTTGATGTGTTGAAAACTCCTTTAATGTTGAGAGCTGTTAAAGTAGACAAACAAAATGAATGGTGTACATAGACACTTATACGTAGTTTACCCAAAGGAGACCAACTACATGAGAATGGTGAAAAGGAGATACAATATGCAAACCTGAACGCTCAGATAATGGGAAAAAATGTGCTAGAAACATAATAATGCGCCCACAGAACACCACATCATTTGCCTGAGATATTTAAGAATGAAGGGAACATCAGTGCTAGTTCAACAAGAATGAAATGAACCATGATGGCATTTGGGTCCCTAAATTCTTATACAGTAAAAGAAATGTCACCAATGTCATGCCCCCTGCACGTTAGGTGCCATGCTAGCAAGTGATTGTTACAGTGTTGGCGATGAGGGGATCAGAGAATTAGACTGGACTGAGAATTGGAATGAAGGGGGTAGCAAGGCAGTAATGTGGTAGAAGGTTTGCAGGTGGCAGCGGCAGAATCGCTCGCAGCCACCGTCGAAGGGAAACCCAACCACCTGGGAGGTTTATTCCTTCTTCGATAAGTCTGATAACAATCTCTAGGTGCCCTTTATAGAATAGTTGCACTCCTAACAAACCAAAATAGATCTCCTCCCTTTCCTCTCCTAACTTAACCAGCCGAGCCCCTTAGCCACGGCTGGGCCTGGGCCGGCGTCTATACTGACGCCCCACAAAGGCGTCTATAACAGTGACATATGCTAATTAGGGAGATTTGGACCTTAAGTGGCACACCTAATAAGTTTAGGTGGTGCATTTTACTCTTCAGCCAAAAAAAAAGTGCTGGAAAAACTCCAATTCATATACAAAGAGTGATAATTGAAGGTGTTCACTACGTTAAAAGAACCATTGGTACACGAAGTTCAAAATTTCGGTGATATGGTACAATCAATCATATAGTTTAGAGCAAAGGTTATTAGGGCGTCTATTTCTTCTTATTGGCAATGCCACATAGTTCTTCATAGGCCTTGTGTGGATGGGGGGGGGGGGGGGGGGGGTATTTTTTACATACAGGATAGCTAAGGTAATCAGCTGGCTAACCGAATGGCCACTTAACAAACCTGCAATGTGGGAACAACAGAAAATCTAAACTTCAAAGAGTAGACACAACAAAACAATTGAATCTAACCTTCGATAGTCTGCGAAGAAGTTGGTTGCAAGTCCTTAGCATAACTAGTTTTCCACGTCCAAAAAGTTCTTGCTACAAACAACCCAAAACGATAATCGGTGAGCAAATTTACAAACATGCATCTTCTCTACTTAACCAGAACTAACCAAACGAAATAAAGATCACAATTACCTTCCCTAGTACATCTTGTTGGCTCTCAATATAGCCAAAGATATCTTTGCAGTCTTTGATTGTTGACATTTCAGTTAGGTCTTCTAACAGCTGGAATACCATACCGCCCTCAACATGCCCTCTTTCGCAAAGATAAAGCACAATATCTATCATGAAAGAACATTGGTTTCTCAGAACAGAAATTAATGCTACACAGGCACCAAATAGTGTTCAAGAAAAAAAAAGAAGGTGATGCCATAAGGTCCTCAGATAGGTAAGGATTCGAACAAAGAATGTTGGAAGAACTGCAACTGACCAAGAAGGCGAGTTATCAGGCAGTTACTTTCTCCGCTATCCAAGGAATTCCCATATTGCATAATCTTTTTACCCGATTGGACTGCAGATGACTAAGAATACAAATATAAAAACAGAATCAGCAATCAATGTTGGTTTCTAAGATTGCAAATGAAATATGCACCTGCACTTTCCATATAAAACAGAATCAGCCATCAATGTCACTTTCTAGGATTGCAATAAAAATGCAGGAAAACATCATTAAAACCCTGCTACTCAGAAACATAGTATTCCTAACGATGCAGTGACCAAGCACATTGTGCATGCCGACAACACTCCCTAACCACTTTATCATCAAGTGAGATCAAAGGACATTGTAGCCACATAGAGAGTTACCACAAGTTCCTGCAGCAATGTTCGAAGAGCGTTTTCCAAGGATTGATTCTCCTCTAGAACCAACACGGTTTCCTTCTGTGAAATGAGATATGTGCGTCAAATCAGATGGTTAACTGAACTAAACAGCAACCTGAATCAGATAGGTAGGTTATCTATTACACAAGCAAACAAAATAGAGGGAAATAATAACATGAATCACTAACGGTTCATCATCAAATCAAGATTCACAAGCATGCCAGATTGAAGGTAGATACCTGAGGTTTAATTGCTTCCTGAACTGTCTGAAGGGAAAATGTTTCTGGGGGTTCATTCCTAGACAACGCGCTCCGGAAAACTCCCTGAAAAGAGCAAAGAGATCACATTTCACCGAGTGAGAAAGTGTGATAGCATGCAGAAACAATTTCGCTAAATTTTGAGCGTTCCTTCTCCATTCTTTCACACAACCCTTAACTACACCATTACTAACCGTCTTTTCAACGCCTCTATGGAAGTTTACCATGGTGATTTGCGATCGAAACAGAAAGAAACGTGATGCATGAAACAAACTGCAACCGTATGGAGGCACTGGAGGGGAGTCCACTAGCACTACCACAGTACCACTCGCAGGAAATGGACGAAGACGGAACCCTTCGTGCTACCCAAAATCAGGGACAAAATTTCTACTATGACCGATTGACTGCGCTAGGGTTCATGGAGGAAGGTGGAAGGGAGGGAGGGAGGGAGTGGGAGCTCACGATGATGCGGTCGCGGTCGGCGTGGCTGGAGACGGCGGCGATGGATGGAGGGGAGGGCGGCGGCCGGTCCTTCGACAGGAGGATACGGAGGCCAGCGTTCGACGCCGGCGGCGGCGAGGGCTCCGCCATGGTGAAGTGGGCGATAAGGGTTGCCCGGTTAGTTGGGGAGATCTACCAGGCGCCTAGAGAGGGCCTTAGACGCGGTGCCGGGACTGCCGGAACAAGATAAGAGTGTTGGCGAGCACCGGGCGGCCGCGGCGGCGACGAACAGACCACGATGGAAGGAGGCTCGCAGTCGCAGATGCACCGTGCGTGGCAGACTGGCCGAGGAGCCGACAGCCGAGGAAGGAGAGGCACAACGCATATGGATGGACCGCGCACCTGGGCTGCGGCCCATAACGGATGTCAAGTGTGACTGTGTGAGTCCACACGTAAGAAAATGGTCCAGTCCAAAAACAACCTTTCCCGTTGGGAAGTTTTTTTTTCAAATAAAAATTACACAAAGATGTCACAAAAAAAACAGGGGAATTGTTTCATTTCTTGCAGGTATAAAATTTTCACGAATTTCAAACATCGACCTGTCTTGTGCTCCCCCTTATAGGAAATAGAAGACGTTCTTTTAAATTGTTGAGTTTGAAAATATAAAAACCTATGAATGAATTTGTCTTGAAAACTACTTTCATAAAAATATACATATATCATTTTATGGTAAATATTTTTTAGTATAAAGAGAGTCAAACTTATATTTGGAGACCGTGTCGGTGTCCAAAACGTCTTCTATTTTCTATACGGAGGGAGTAGGTAACAGAGAGAAGCTAGATCGCCGATCTTTTTTTAAAGAATGCGGATCTTTTTTAGAAGAGAGCATTCATGGAAGGATCACACAGATCCCAGAAAAGCAATAGCAAATCGGCAATCTTTTGAAGATAGTAGAACAATAGGTCACATTTCAGAGAAGCAGAATTTGATATTTCTAGGAATTCTGTATGCCAAGGGCATAGTTCTTAACTTCTTACATCGCCATGATCAACGCCAAATAAGCAGAAACATCAAGCACAACGATGATAAGCTCCGATCATACCAAAAATGAAAACATACAGATATGCTAACTGGAGAAGTGATGAATACACAACAATTGTGAACATTGATTGAAACCCTTCACTGCTCAAGCCTGGCGATAACTCAAGCAATTGCCGAGCAACAGCAGACTGTCCAGGTTTACACACCATTGGCAATAATATCTTTACATGCTAGATCAATAACAAGTGCAAAAATAAGCAGCAAAAATACACACGAGACGGCCATTTGATTACCAGATCAACCAACATGTACATCCACAAAGTGGACTAATTTACTAGATGCTTCGTTCGAAAAACAAAATGTGACACAATTTGCTCCAGAAGAATCTGTTTCAAGTCGTAGAAGATAGGGAAAACGACAAAAAAAATCAAAATAGTAAACTAATTAGTTCAGGTTAGACAAGGTAGAGGCACAACCATCTATTACATGATTACCAACTTATCAACAGGGCCAGCCCTAAACGAAGAGGAATGTTTCACTAGAAAGTTGGTTTATACTCCCTCTATCCTAATATATAAAGCGTAACCACTTTTTTATTCATGTCTCATAATATAAGGTGTGCTCTCTCTATATACATGTATATCAATGCTATAGTACTGGTATTGAGAGATAATTAAAGAGCTTTTTACCTATATGACCTTAGAAATAATGGTTCTTCCTTGTATGATCCTTTTTTTATTTGAACTTACTTCTATGCCTCTGAAACGAACTTTTATTCCTTCTATGGCCTTCCGTCCGTTTTTGCTACTTGACGGTGTTAAGTCAAGGATAAAAAGACAGTTTTACCCCTAGCATAAAAAAATTGCAGAGTAATATTTTTGTTGTATATTAAAATTAATATTAAAAAAATAAACTCACACATGACACAATATTTCACATAAAAGAAATATTGTTATGTATAAATTTATTTGTTTAATATTATTCTAAATATACAACAAAAAAAACAAAATTGTAATTTTTTATGCCAGGGGCAAAATGATCTTTTTGCCCTTGAATTAACACCGTCAAGTGGCAAAAAACGGACGGAAGGTCATAGAAGGAATAAAAGTTTGTTTCAGGGTCATAGAAGTAAGTTCAAAAGAAAAAAGTCACACAAGAAAGAGTCATCTTTTACAAGGCCATGTAGATAAAAAGCTCATAATTAAATGGGTTTCTTGGTTTTTGAACCAGAGGTTGTTACGCCTTATATACCGGGACAAGGGAGTATACAACAGTTCATATTTGAACTGCATCCCAGAACATTCTAATAATCTAGATGCTAACACAACTAGACCCTATGAGCCATTGAAGTTGTCCCAATAGCAGGCTCCATAACATATAGAGAAGAAAGCAAGAAAATAATCCAAGGTTAAGTGACTAGAGTCAGCTTTGTTAACCAAACAGTAACTTTGTATTGTTAATTTAGCAGTCTTCAAATCAAAATATATAAACACAACCAGAACGGTTTGTCGTGGAGCCCGATTTGGCACAACTCGAATTCCTAGTTCATTTTGAGAAGAGAGATAAAACAAGCTCCCTGCTAGTGGACAGAGGAGCTGGGGCGAGCCAACAGGAACTCCACCAAATTGGTCCTGCAAGAGGCTCCAGGAAACAAAATGAAGATAGGCATAGAGGTGAAGCATGCAGCTATACTTGTTGCTGTTTGATGAAATCAACACATTGCAATGTCTGCAGACTGTATCCAGCCTTGTGGCCTTGTCGAAATCGAATCTCGAGAGATATTGCAGACAAAGCAGCAGTCACATCCATGAACAAATTCCAACAAGAAATGCTACAAACATCAGTATCTCGCTACGCAGACCATTCTACATCATATCCCTAAGCCTAAAAAATAGATAGGCTAGCAAACAAATAACTCCCATCAGCTGGGGAAAGGTTCGGCGTAATTATTTAGTGGCCCACAACCACACCAAAAAATCATACTACGAAAAGATTTTTGGAGTACATTTATACATCATCACTGGTAAAATACCCCCAAAAAATCTGTATAGTCAACAAACAGCAACTTTTTAAAATGTTTAATGACCATTAAAAAGAAAGGTAAAGTGAAAATGCTCAGAGGAAAACTGCAGAGGTTGCATGGTCAGTTGGTCACATTCATACAAGTTCCAATAGGAAATGATCGAGACATTAGTATGTCACTGTGTGGAAACAATTGGATTGATTTAGAGCAATGTACTCCACACTAGACTAGACTACCAGATATAACTCCAGGGCAGAAAGTTCTGCTTCTGCACATTTCTGCTTTACATACACAATTGCACAGGGAACCACATATATTACACCTCGATTTGTAGGAAGAACACTACACCACAATTTTGTAAACCGTGGCAGTCAATAAGATCCATGTTTTGCAGTAACAAGGCAAGCATCATTTCAGTTTGACTATAGTAAGAAGACACCAGGTGTGTATTCATTCATAACTTAAATTTCCTTTCCCCCAAACGACATACATAATAGATAGAATCAGACAGACGCGACACACATAAAAGAGGTGCATACAGTTACAGTGTATACTGCACAATTCCAAGCAATTATGCAATGTTATTACGAATCCCCCGGTAAGACCGAAGACGGATCCCCAGCCCTAGTTCTTACCGGCGCCGTACTCGTCGGCGTCGTGGATGATGACGTATCCGGCCTTCTTGGGGCTCTCGGAGTCGGACAGCTGGTCCTCGTCGTCGCTGTAGAGGTCGTCGTCGTAGCCGGAGGCGCAGGTGGAGGCGAGGAGCGACCAGACGAGGTACATGGACGCGGCGGTGAGGGCGCCGCAGCCGAAGCCGAAGAGGAGGCCGGAGACGACGATGAGGATGTCCTTGGCGCGGTCCTGGACGGACGAGGCGGCAGCGACCTCCGGCTCGGCGGCTGGGAGGGCCACGGGGCGGCGGATCTGGTGCGGGCCGAGGCGGCGGACGCGGAGGACGGTGACGACGGTGGTGGTGAGCGGCGTGGGGTTGGTGGGGTCCGGGTTGGGCCTGGAGACGGAGGAGAAGGAGACGAGGAGCGTCTGCGCGTGGCCGCACGGGCGCGCGTCGGCGACGAGGGACGCCGCCAGGACGGCGGCGGCCAGGAGGAGGAGCTTGCCGGCAGCGGCCATGACGGCGATGACGCGTCGGATTTGGGGGCAATCGGAGGAAGGGAAGGGGAACGCCGGAGGGGGGGTGTCGTGTTAGTTAGGGAAAGGGGAAATTTTAGGAGGCTGGATGGGGACGTTTGACTTGGTGGGGTGGTGAGCCGTGGTGGCAACTGCCGTGTCCGTGCCAGCACGAGACGAGGTCCGAGGTCCGAGGTCCGAGTCTTCGCGTGGGGGTGGGGCCGAATATAATCGTGTAGGGCGTGGTCATCTAGTCAACGGTGATTGATCCGAGAGGATTTGGTCCTCGGGACAATATGGCTCACGTAAAGAGGGTAAAGCACTCTTCCTATAATAAAGACAGCCATACGGGGTTCGCATTTGAGGCTCTGCTCGTTTTTACATGTGATTTTGGCTATTTTTATTAGTATTACGTATGTGAGATAGAATATCTCTATTAATAAATTGGTTGATAAATTCAAACGAAATGAGCACGAGATCTTAGGTCCTGTTTGGCAGGGCTCCTCCATTGGCATCAGGAGCCGTTTGGAGTCGTTTTGTACCAAACGAGGTAAAATAAAACGGCTTCGTGCAGGAAGCCCCTGAAATCGTGCTCTCACAGAGCTTTGAGATGGGATGAAGCCAAAAATAGTGGCTTCACCCGGCTTCACGTCATCCTACGTGGCGTTCTGTGAGAGCATGTTTTAAAGAGCTTTATGTGTCGAGCTATCTTGTCAAACGATTTACCAAAACGGCTCTAGCTCTACAAGTAGAGCTGTTCACGCAAAAAAAATGGCTTCACTAGTGAAGTAGAGCCGTGCCAAACAGGACCTTAGATGCCAGTATGAAAAAATTTGTGATTATTAGTTGTGTTAGATTACACTTTGCATCTTTTGTACATGTTCTCTAAAAAAGTTGATGTCATCTAAGAAGCCCTCTTTCATCTTTTAACGATGTTTTCAATGGCAAGAACGAGAGCGCTCCATCTTGTGCTTATAGTTAACCGGTTCTTTAGATTTCGATTGTTTAAGTTCAGTAAATAAATTTGCACACAAAATCATTACCGATGTTTGACCGGTAGTTTGTTACCCCTACGACTAGTGACTTAAATGATAGTCATAACAACGCCTTTATTGTTATCTGTAAGAACAAAGATGCTCATAGACACTTCTCTTAGGATATCAGCTCCAGGTCATTGACCTCGTCGTCAATGGTTATGGAGAGAAAATTAGGTGTTCAACTTGATAGATCAAGGTCACAGATGTTGAACTTGCAGTCTATGTTATATCTGAGGGTTCAACCATATATACTCTTTCATTGTTTCATATGTGTTTTTGTTCCCAAAACGTCGGATCTTTGCGATGTGTCCCATGTTTTAGGGTTGGTCAGCAGATTCGACATGAGGACTTTCTTTAGCTTAATTGCTCTAAAGACTCACTAGTGTGCTTTGGTGTGGTCTTAGATATCACCATCGTATTGAGGGTTAGTATGAAATCAATATGGTAATATTATTATTTTAAATTTTAAAAAACTAATTTAATCCCTCTTTTCTCATTTACTCTTTTAAATTACACGATGCTATTGATCTGGAAAACTTTAAAGAACAAGTGTCATTTAACTCATCTATAAAGATTATTAAGATTACTAAGAAGACATTAAAACCATCGAACCTTATGATTCATGCCTTTGCAGCGTATTCATCTTGAATACAGAGTATCAATGAACTTACCCACAAGTTTATTTCCTAGTCTTTTTCTAGAATTCATATCTTGCTAATATCAATGCAAGTCTATGTAGTGTGTATCTGTCATTTGCGTGACATAGGTTGTTGTAGATTGTTTGACTTAATCTTTGCATCATCGAAATTTAGGTTATATGATAGAATGGATAGTTAGCAAATGTATTTATGCTTTCTTACCGCATCGTGTCACACTTTTGAGTGTTATATGCACATGCTGCACATGGTTTTGTAGCTTTAGATATTAAGCACAAGCTTTATCATAATGATGAAAACTCTTATTTATGGGTCTATTTGGTACAGTTTACAACAACTTCATGAGTTGGTGTGAGCTATTTTTGTATCAAATAACTTTTTTCAAAACAGCTTCACCCATAAAAGTTATTTTATTTTCCTCTCACAAAAAAATAAGCTAAAATAAAGTTGAATAAACTAGTTTTTCACAGCTCACACATTCATTTCTCTCTCTTAAGTCTTAGTGAAGCTGCTTTGTCAAACATTTTTTTTTCAGAACAGCTCGAATTCACCTAAAAAGTTGTTTATGAAACTATTTTTTTAAAAAAAAACTATGTTAAAGGGGACCTATATATTGGGATCTTAGCCGTCAGAACACATGGAGCATGAATATATTATTCGTTCCAGGAAAATTAACATTCTGATTTGGGAACATTTATGTTTTTTTAGAGCAAATGTTGCGGTTTGGAGATATTTAGAGCAAAATGTTCCTATCTGGGAACATTTATTTTTACCTTGTAGTCTTAGAGGTGAGTACGTGTAAGGCTCTGTTTAGATGCATCAGCTAAACTTTAGCTGACTAAATTTAGTTGCTAGACATCTAGACGACCCAGCTAAAATTTAGCTACATTTAGCTATTTCAATATAACTAAAGCCAGTTAAAATTTAGCTGAGTCTATTACTGGAGCATCCAAACACCCCGCTAAAGTTTAGCTGAGAAACTTTTAGCTAGCTAACTAAATTTTAGTTGGGTACATCTAAACATAGCCTAAATGAGTGATACCTTTGACACAGTGAGTGAAAGGGGTTATCGAGCCGGTCCATACTTCCAAGCAAGGATCACAACTCATTATAACCATCCGCTCGTGTGAGAATTTTTTTTATTAATAACCCAATTAAATAAAAAATTTCATAAATAACACTGTCTTTTTTTTTGCAAAACTAACCCTTTTGCCGCGCCGTCCCCAATGGCGCGGCAAAAGCGTTAGCCGCGCCATGCATGGCGGCGCGGCAAAAGCGCCACCGTGGCACCGCCCGGCCACGCAGGCCTGCGTGGGCCCCTCTCGTCAGTTTGCCGCGTCGGGCGGGCTGGCGCGGCTAGTGCGTTTGCCGCGCCAGGCGGGCTGGCGCGGTCAACGGCTTTGCCACGCCAGGCGGGGTGGCGCGGCAAAGCCGATCTAGATCTGGCGTCGGCCTCCTTCTTCCTCCTCTCCTCTGCCTGCTCGCTCGCCCAACTCGCCCGCGCGCCGCCGCCGCCTTCCTGCTCGCCGTCGCCGTCGCGACCGCCGCCGCAGCTCGCTGCCGGAGAGCTCCGGAGTCCGACGGACTCCGTCGGAGCCCCAGCCGGCCCCCACAGCCTAGGCCGTCGTCCCCATTCGGCCTCCACAGCTAGCTCCTCCCTTCTCAGTCCCCTCCCTTGCACTCGGCCGGCCAGGCGAGCTCGCCGGCGGCCAGGCAGTGGCAGGAGGCCGGATCCCCCACTTCCTCTCCCCAGCTTCAGCAGGCCAAGCTCAGGTTAGTTTTTTTTAACTTAGTTCATTATTATTTTTTTGTTGTATGTTGATTTAGCAAACTGTTAGTGACTTACGGTAGTTAGTTTATTGATTTAGGTTATGTTAGCTAGTTAGTTACTTAGGGTTAGTTAGTGACCTAGGTTTAGTTTAGTGCTTTAGGTTAGGTTAGTAAGTTAGTTATAGGTAGGTTAGTTTAGGTATTAGTTTAGTTAGTTACTTAGTTAGGATTTTAGTTTAGTTAGAGTATTAGGGTATTAGTGAAGATATATTAGTTAGGGTATGCTGTAGTTAGAGTAATAGGTAATTACTGAAGACATGTTAGTGTATAGGTAGTTAGTGAAGCCAACTTAGTAAGTAGTTACGTCATTCTTTAATTTTGAGAAGACAATCACTTGACCTTAGTTCCACTATTGACTTTGTAGATGGACACTGTATTCAGATTGTTTTATGGAGGCATAATTAGTAAACGAGATGGGTTGTTTGATGATAACATGGAACAAGAACTCGAAGTATTTGATGAGCGTCCTCCTTTTACGGAGCTTATGTTGCGTCTGAAGGAGAAGTTCGATGGTGATTTCTCGTTGAAAGGGAGATTTGATAGTGGCAAGATTAGGACGAACTATGCGTTGATGCCCTTGCGCAACCAGGCTGACTGGGCAAAATACCAGACGATCGTTATGACATCCAATTCGACCATGGCTGAGATCGTAGTAGAGGATGGTTCGAGGAAGCAGGCAGAGGCGTCCAATGATGGCAACGAAGGTGAAGCACAGGAGGTAGGGGATGATGACGATGCAGCTCCGATGACTATGGACGTTGATGGTCACCCCACGCAGGAGATAGTGTATCCATCTGAAAATGTCCACGCTGACGTCGGTCAAATAAACAATGATTTTGATGTGGCCGACCTAGAGCGGCAGGAGCAGAAGGACCAGGAGGCACAATTGTTTGATGAAAACTATGATTCTGATGATGATTCAGATTATGACGAAGAAGAGGACAGTTATATTTGTGCTACGCCTGACCCGGTTCGTGGTATTCCACAACCGGTTCGTGCTATGCCACAACCGGTTCCTCAGAATATGCATCCTCCAGGGAGACTAGTCACTGATATACCAGAGGATCATACACATTTTGATGCGTGGCGGCGTTTGAGCGAAGCGAGGTATTATGTTGCGCCCGATCCTTTGACTGAGACAGAGCTGCAGCAATTGAGGTCGGTTAACATGCAGTTTAGAGGCGTTCCAAGTTATAGGGATGTCAGTATGGTGGACCAGACAGTTTGTGATACTGGATTGAATCTGTGCAAGCAAACACTGCATAACCATACAGATTGGATTCTTCAGAAGGGTACGATTTTCAACACTATGACTGAGCTGAAGCTTTTCCTTGAGAACTATGCTGTGCATCATCATCGACCGTACACGGTCAGCCATTCTGATATTAGTTTGAGGTACCACGTCAAGTGTTTGAGTCTTGGTTGTCCGTGGAGGCTGAATGCTCGCAAGAGAACTGATGGCAAGTGGAGGATCAGTAAAGTAGTACAACCGCATACCTGTTTTACAAATAAGGGACAAGAAAAACATCCTCAATTGACGGCAAGATACCTTGCACGGCGCATTTTGGCATTTGTTGATGATGACGCCGACGTATCTGTTTCACAATTGCTTATCTCCATATTTGGATTCACAGGCTATAAGGTGACTTATGGAAAGGCGTGGCGTGCGAAGCAGATCGCCCTTACAATTCGTTGGGGTGGTTGGGATGAAGCTTACAACAGGATTCCTCGGATTTTGTGTGCAATGGCATACTATAACCCTGGCCTTAAATGGTTTCCAAACACTAATGGGCAGTATATAGACCGCAACACCGGCAAGGTTACACATGTGCTTCAGCGTGTATTTTGGTCTTTTGCACAAACAGAGCATGCGTATCAGTACTGTCGTCCAGTCATACTTGTGGACGGTACTTTCTTGACCGGAGCGTACAAGGGTGTGTTGATGATGGCGGCGGCTGTTGATCCCGAGGACCAGATAGTTCCAATTGCTTTCGCCTTGGCTGAGGGGGAGAACGTTGAGTCTTGGTCTTGGTTCATGGCCTTACTGCGGATACAAGTGTTAGGGCCTTTTCGGACAATATGTTTGATTTCGGACCGTCATGTTGGGTTGCTTCGTGCCGCAGAGGAGGAGATAGAGGGTTGTCCTCCTTTAGTGCACAGATGGTGCATGCGTCACTTTGCCGCCAATTTCTGGCGTCGGCAGAGAAAAAAAGAGGTTTGTGCCAAGGTGAAAGAACTATGTTGTGTTAAAACTGAGCACAAATTTAAAGCTGGCGGCGGCGGTCGCGACGGCGACGGCGAGCAGGAAGGCGGCGGCGCGCGGGCGAGCTGGGCGAGCGAGCAGGCAGAGGAGAGGAGGAAGAAGGAGGCCGACGCCAGATCTAGATCGGCTTTGCCGCGCCACCCCGCCTGGCGCGGCAAAGCCGTTGACCGCGCCAGCCCGCCTGGTGCGGCAAACGCACTAGCCGCGCCAGCCCGCCCGGCGCGGCAAACTGACGAGAAGGGCCCACGCAGGCCTGCGTGGCCGGGCGGTGCCACGGTGGCGCTTTTGCCGCGCCGCCATGCATGGCGCGGCTAACGCTTTTGCCGCGCCATTGGGGACGGCGCGACAAAAGGGTTAGTTTTGCAAAAAAAAAGACAGTGTTATTTATGAAATTTTTTATTTAATTGGGTTATTAATAAAAAAAATTCTCGTGTGATCTGTACACATTTCAAACTTGTATTATGGCCTTATTCAGTTCGCGAAATTGTTTGGAAAAAAAGGTCCTGTAACAATTTTGTTGTTATTTGACAAACTTTGTCTAAACATGGACTAACTAAGCTAAAAAAATTCGTCTCGATATGAATAGACTAAAAGTACAATTAATTATTTTTTACATATATTTAATGTTTCATGCATACGTCTAAAAATTTGATATCACGGATACTATTCAAATTTTTTGAGGAAATCTGGGAACTGAACATGGACTATATTATCATATTTCATCTGCTCCGAGCAAGCCATGTACAAAGTCCCAAGAGACACGCGCCAAAAGTTCAAAAAGAATCCGGTTGTTGATCACTTCCAAGTCTGAGCTCTCTTTCGCGCCAAGAACATGATAATCCGCGGGAAGAAGGTCTTCCTCTGCCTCGCGTCCTCCTCCGCGTCCGCCGCCGACCACAGCCCCGCCCGCGGCATGTACCCTCCTCTCGGGCTGACTATGTGCGGGTTCCCGCGCCCCACGTCGGCGCCCGGGTCGTCGAGGACGGAGATCCCGGCGAGGCCCGGCCGGGGCGCGCCAGTGTCACCGGGCGCGCGCCGCTGCTCGTGCTCGGCGCGCCACTGCCTCAGCTCCCGCTCCGCCGACAGCTTCTCGAACTCCGCCTCCTCGGCCTCCAGCGTCGCGGCCTCCAGCGCCTGCCGCCTCAGCTCGGTCTGCTTGTCCAGCCGCGCCACCTTCTCCAGCCTACTCACCTCCGCGTCTTTGGCCTCCTTGATCAGCTTCACCGCCTCGACCACGCGCATGCCGGCGGCCTCCTCTGTCTCCTGCGCTCTGCGGCTCAGCTCATTGTACTCCTCCATCGCCAGCGTCACGCGCTCGTCCCCTTCGACGGCCTTACTGCTGCTCTGTGCCTTTTCGGAGTTGGACGACTTGCTTTCTTGCAGCAGCGCGCCTGCCGAGGCCGTGGCGATCTCCTCCGACGTGTTCGCGGCGAGTATCTCCCGCGTCACCGCGTCCAGCCGCGCCTCCATGGCGGCGACGGCGGCCTTGGCCACGCCAGCATCTTCCCTTGCCCTGGCGACCTCCTCTCGAGCCGACCGGGCCTTCGCCTTCGCTTCCTCCGCCTCGCGCCGTGCCTCGCCTACCTGCTCGGCCATCTTGCTCTCGTTGCTGCCCGTCTTCGCTCGTGCCTCCGCCGCGGCGAGCTCGGCGGACGCCCGCCTCAGCTCCTCCTCGAGGTAAGGGATGGACGCTGACGAGGACCCTTCCATTTCCCTCCCCCGTAGCCGTAGCGCGGTGAGCTTCGCTTTCTCCTTCTCCAGGTCATCGCGCATCGAGGCGGCGGCGGCGCGCAGGCGCTTGGCCTCGTCCTTGGCACTCTCCACGCTCGCCTTCACGCCCTCGAGCTCCTTCTTGGTCTTCTCCAGCACCGACTGGGTGCTCGCCGCCGGCTTCTCCTCCTGGTCCAGCGTTCCTTCGACGGCGCAGGCGAACAGCTCGGCTTTTAGGCTCGCCAACAGCTCGGAAGCAGCCTCCACCTTCATCTCGACCTCGCAGGCCGCCATGAGTTCCTGTCTCAGCCTCTTGGTCTCCAGCTCGGCTTCCTCCAGGTCGATCTGCCACCGCGACTTGTCTTCCTCCCACGCGACCGCCAGGCGCATCCTCTTCTCCTCCGCTTCGTCATGAGCGGCGTGCGAGGACTCCAGCTCCCCCTTCAGCGCGACGAGCTCGGCGGCGAGGTCCTCGATGGCCTTCCCAGCCTGCCGCGACGCCGCGGCGGCCTCCCGCGCCCGCGCCACCGCCGCGCTCGCCTCGGCCGCGGCGCACGCGCGCACCTTCTCCAGCGACTCGGCCTCTGTTCGCGCCGCCTGCAGGTCCGCGAGCGTGGCCGCGCGGCGTTCCCTGGCTTCGTCGAGCTCCGCCTTCGCCGCGGCCCTCTCGCTGGCGGCGCGCCGCGACTCCTCGAGGCGCAGCTCGGCGAGCTCCGCCTGCTGCCGCGCCTGGGCCTGCTCGGCCCGCGCCATCTCCAGGCCCAGCGCCAGCTGGTCGGCAGCGTTCACGGCGGTTCCCAGCTCCCGCAGAGCTTGCGCTCTGCCGGCCTCCGCCTCCTGTGTTCTCTTCTGGTACTCCGTGACCTCTTCCTGCACCTTGTCGAGCTCACCCTGGACATGCTTGCGTTTCTGCGCGCACGCATCATGCATGCATGTTACGAAACTGTGCCTGGTCTGACAAGAGGATATGATTCAGATTGCACGAGCGATAGATGCTAGTAGGTCCGCACAATACCTCTTTCCAATCAAGAACCCCTCCGACTCCGAATTTGCTGACGGCGCCCTTGACGGAATCGATGGGCGCCGCGGTGTCGATGCTGACCTTGGGATCGTTGGAGCGGCTGGCGATCTGTGACGCTCTGTGGCTGCTGTCTGGCTCCTGCGTTTCATCGACCTGCTGCTGCTGCTGCTGCTGGGCCTGACAGGATTGAGAGCCCTGGTCAGAACTGGATGGAACAGCCGATTCCGGAGACGCGTCAGGAGCGATGGAGGGGTGGCTGGTCCCTTGGACGTTAGGTTCCTCCATCCCGCAGCATAGGTGTATGATGCAGAGGAGGAAATGTCTGACGACCAATGCATCAAACAAAGACGTATCAGGAATTCAGATGATGCTGTTGAGTAATAATTTATTAAAAACCGAGCATTTGTTCCGAAATCCAAATCCAAGAAAGCAGCTCAGGTGGGCATCCAAATCGAGCAACAGAAGGAATGCGGTGACAGGGATGCATGGCAGACATGAATGGAAAGGAGAGCAGCAATTCACAACGAGGCAGCCCTACCTGAATGGCCCTCTGCTCTCCTCCTCTTCCTCCTCGGTTCCTCGCAGGAAGTCCGTCGATGTGAGAGAGAGGAGAGGAGGAGAGAAACAGAGGAAGGCAGGCAGGGAGGCGAGACGGATTGAGGTGCGTCGCGGAGGAGAAGAGAGGACGAGAGAGAATGTGGTGGGGAGAGAAGCTCGCGCGCCAGCCGCGGAGCCTTGCTCTTTCGAGCTGGTGCTGGTGCTGGTCTGCAGCACGCAGCAGCGTGCGTGGATTGGGCTGGGGCTCAAATGCCAGCCGTCGGATCAGCGGGCTCGCTGTGTCCGGATCTACCTGGGCCGCTAGGGCCCACAGCGGCCCAGAAGAACACAGCGTGGTGGTAACGCTGCAGTGTCCACAGGCCACAGCTGAGACTCGACTCAGGTGAGGTGAGGTCCGCCGCGCCCATCACTACCACCACCGCCACCGGATCGAGACGCCGCGCCCGCGCGGATAGGATTAGGATGAGGCCGCCGGTGAGCAGGGCCGCCTTCGCGTCCGCGCTGATGGGGCCGCGCGCGCTCGGGGCGTCTCTGGTCGCCGCCCGCTGCGCTGCCTCCTCCCCTGCCGCCGCAGCGGCCGCCGCCGTCACTGCCTACGGTGAGGCCAACAACCAACCATACACGATTTTTTCTTCTCTGCATGGTTCTCGTGGATCGAAAGGCTCTCCTGTTGCCTCGGCCTCACATTTAGTCGGCCTGTAGGAACACTTCAACACAACGTATAACACTCATCCTTTTGCCCGTGCTGTGTGTACTCTGCATTCCTGCTTCTGCTTGTTACTAGTAGTAGCAGTTGCATTGGCCATTGACGGCTAATCGAGGATAAGCAAGCCGGTGCCATCGTCCGGACATGTCTTGTGCCAGTGTCGTTTTCCTCACAGGTTTATTATCCTGTGTCTTTACTCTTGAGTGCTCTTATTATGCCCTTTGTCTTGCATAGTCCATTTATGTAATTACTACCTCCGGTCCTTTTTATAAGGCGTACACACAGAGTCAACATTCAAACTTTAAAAACTTTGACCAATAATTTAGTTAATAATATTTAACTATTATAATATAAATTTAATATGGTTAGATCCGTAAACAATTGTACTATCCAACAATCATAAATTCGTAAACATAAATAATATAATATAAAGTAAATGAATGGTCAAAGTGTAATTTAGGAGACCGTGTCATTCTCTATCACGCCTTATAAAAGGGACCGGAGGTAGTAATAAACTAGAATCACGCTATTGGAGTGTACATAAATCCTGTCCCCTTTTATGGCAATAGCAGCTGCGTTTCTTACAATTTCCCAAATTAATTCCAGATCATGCATCCTTTGTCAAGGAAATTGCTGCAACCGATCCTCCGGAGCATCTCAACTCTCTCCTGAATGTGCTTCAAGCACGAGGTATCACTTCAAATACCTCACAAGAATTTCGTTCGTGGTTGCTTCCCTGTCGTCCACCTACACTCGTGCATGTGCATACCTGAATTGGGGGCCTTTTACCGTTATTTTCTCTCTTTTTTTTTCTTCTTCTGGCACAATGGCAAATTGATTTTCTTCTTAATACAAAGATGTGGAGCTCTCCTGTGTGTTACTGAATAAAAAACAGTGGAAAATTGACAGTTTCTGGCATTCGCTGTGTGTTGGGCTACGGAAGCAATCCTGCCTGATTAGTTATTTTTATCTTAGTAGCAGTTACAAATAATTCTTGCCTCTGATCGTGCCTCTGCCTGTTTACAATTTTCACAGTAGAAACGTGTTGGGCTTCAGAAGCAATCCTATCTGATTAGTTATTTTATCTTAGTAGCAGTTACAAATAAGAGTTTTGCCTCTGATCGTGCCTCTGCCTGTTTACAAATTTCACAATAGAAACCATACTGTTTAAAGGGCCCTCTTGACCTTGATTTCACAAATACATTTGCAACAGTAATGGAGATCTTCGCCAAGCATTGGTAGATGTTTACCAGTAGGCTTTGATTTCATTTTAGAATTGTTTTCGATATATGAACTCCATTGCTATTTGCTAACTTCTGTTTTCATTCTCATCTTATATCTGATGTTTGCAACATCAAATGTCCAGTGCATGCCTCATGCAGAGGCCAGAATAAAAAGTATTCCTTCATCAAGAAAAGTACATTTGACAGGTGAAAAGATTGTTTCTCCTGGAGCAAAAAGAGGGTTGATTCCAGTTGTCGTTCCCTTATCAGAAAGTCCAGCAGGTATGAATATGGAGATCAAATGATTCATTTGAACAGAAGCATCTATGATCTAGGTTTGATATGTCTCTGGTTCTACCTGACATTGTCAGTCAAAATGCAGGTAATTTGACATCCCTCCTTAGATGGCCAACCGCTCCAACTGGGTACACTAAATATCCTGCTATTTTTATATCCATGGTATCTTTCAGAAGGCATCTAAATAATGTGTATCCAAATATCCATATGTTACTTGTCCTTCAGGATGGAAATGCCTGTCGTGGAAGTTCGTAAACATGGGCTGTGGCTTTTGGCTAACAATGTAAGTTTGTGTTGCATCTTATTACAACTTTTTTGCCTTAGTGTAAGTTAAAATCGCATGGATCTTCATAATTTTACTCATGTTTATCAGGTGAAACAGTATATCCACAGAATACTTGTTGAGGCTGACATCAGTGCTGATACTGGTGATGATTTATGGGCTGCTGTGGGCGAAGCTGGTAAAAACCTTTACGCTAAAGGTGACTTCAAAGAGTCACAGCTGCCAGACCTTGATGTCTATTTGTTGAAGAAGGTTGAGAGATACATGTCAGTTCCTAATTACTGAGTTACAAGGCAGCTTGTGTACTGATACTTTTTTGTAGGTTGGACTTTTCCCTGATGTTATAGAGAGGAAAACATTGCGCCATCTCGAAAAAGGAGATAATGTAAAACTAGATTTTTACAGAGATGCATTGATCTTGTTTACATAATGATTTTTAATGTGCATTGTTTTTTTCTCTTCAGGTCTCGGCTCTCATTACTGGAGAATTCTATAGTAGAGATCAATTTCCTGGATTTGGCAGGCCCTTTGTGTTCAATGCACAAATTTTAAAAAGGTATTGTTGTGACATGATTAGTCTAATTACAAGTTATGCCATGCAAGGTCAGGAGAACCTATTAGGTGGTTGTTTGCATTTCGTGTCAGTGTGAACATATATCATTACATTACATGTTGCATGAACATGAGGTATGATTTCCTGATTTAATTGCAAAATGCGAGACAAACACAATATTGGTCACATGCAGACTTTATATGCCTAAACAATTATATACTATTTGGCCTCAAAAGATGGTAATACACTTGTCTGTGGCCACTGCAATATCATATGATTTAACTGGACGTACTCCCATGCACAAAGGTCAGAACAAAATTCAATGTTCATCTGTGTTCCTTATTTTCTTATTGGTTTATTGTTGTTAGAGTTGGACGTACATCTGAAGCCAAAGATTCAGCTCGAGTGGCTCTGAAATCACCATGGTGGACACTAGGCTGCAGTTACGAAGTATGATTTGTGCGGCCTTTTCATGTTCTCCTTGTGTGCCTAGCAGCCGACAGATATTCTTTTAGTCTCTCTTCTTGAAAGTTGAAACCAAATACTTAACTTATACACTTCTGTCGTGAAACAGGAGGCTGCTGAACTAGCTGGGTGGGAGGATGAGCAGCTCGAGTTTATAAGAGAGAAGGTATCTGAGGAGGGTAAGCGTGAGGACCTGAAGAAAGGAAAGGCTCCAGAACAGGTGGCTGACGAGAATCTCTTTAATTTGTCACATGATAGTGTTCAATTATTTCTTGGTTGACTCCATTGCCTTTGCTGCCCTGGTGCACTGCAGGTGATTCTTGACGAGGCAGCATTCTTAATGGATTTAGCGTCTGTGGATGGTAACTGGGATGAGGTTGTGGATCGGATTGCTGAGTGTTACAGAGAAGCTGGGCTTCATGACCTTGCAAATTTCATTGCCTACAGGGAATAGATGTGAGATTCCCTATGGTGTACATTGTTATTCAAGAAATTTTGGTTCTTTCATGCTCTGCTATTTATTCTTATACAAGGGAAGAAGGCCCAATGACTTGCAGTAGCCCCACCCCCACCCCCACCCCATCAGTTAGTGACACACCCCATAATTTCATGCCTGTATAGCTCTGAATGTACTTTTGCAATTTAAAATTTCATGCTTATTCAGTATGATTATCTATCAGTGCATTTTATTTTTTTAAATGATCGATGGCAGATTTGCTTTGATTCAGAATATACAAGTTTGAATACTTCGATATCTGAGACTTTCTATCTGAGTTGATCCTCCGTCCAAAATGTCACGATGAATATCGATCGACATATGAAGTTTCCTTTGAACCATGAAAGTTGATTTGGAATCTGTCTAGCTCGGAGACAACTACATCTGGAAAAATGCCATTCTCTGTGATCAGGAAGAGGAGAATATGCAACTCATTCTCACCGACACCACCTGTGTTTTCTCTACACATGTACTGTATGTAGTAGCACGCTGGTCTCCAAGATTTCAAGCCCAGACTCTAAAGATGGGTTGAATAGCCTGTTGTGTCTAGGGATGGTAATGGATCATGACCCTTATCACTCATTCACAATCCAACTTGACTCTTTCTATTTTTAGTTCAAAATCATATAGTATTACGATCCGATCCTTATTGAGCCCGATCCTTAAATTTGCCAGACAAAATTACAGGGCTCTTTACCACCCCTAGTTGTGTCTTTTGCTGTTTGTGAATTGTACTCTTATACTATTTGCTCCTTAGTCAATGCAATGATGCACAATTCTTCTGCATATCGGATAAACAATGCTAAAACCAGAAATGGTATCAGCGACAACAATGTCTTCCACATCGAAAATTTGTACAGTTAGCCATGACTCATCAGAGTTCCAAGGTTCTACAAGCTGTAGCTGATATACAGAAAGATGAATCGATAGAGTATGCTAATACAGTCATTTGTCAACAAGGGAACATGCACAAGTTAATAACAGAAGCTATATATATACAGCTCATGGAACATACATAAGTTTAATAACAGAAATAATATATACACCTCAAAGAGTACAGAGAGAAGACCCGAGCAATAGAGACACAAAATTGGCTAAAAATTGGCTATGTGGATAATGTCATGACACTGGCAGTCATGGCAAGCTTGGAGGGGAAAGAGATGGTTGGGCTACTTTCAGCTCCCCGCAGTCGCTGATATATATGGTCTTAAGTGGGCGATTCCACATAGCCCGAGCAGTTTGACCCCTTTCATCGCCAATCAGCTGTGCAAAGTCGTTGAAGAAGCGGATCCTTTCAGCTGGTTTGTAGGTAGGTATGGTTGCGATGCTGGTGATAACATCCATTCCTGGATAACAAATGTCACAAAGCATCACAACACAAAAGCCAAAGAGCCAAAGACATTTCAAGAGGAACACAAATTCATAAATATTGCAGATTCAAGAAACCAAAGGAAGATATTGTGATTCTCTATACCAGCATGAGAAAAGACAGCACCTCAGGTACATATAATTTCCACTAGGATTGATATGCCAAAACGGTAATTGCAATATTTTAAGGTAGTGGATCAAGATCTACAAATATCTTTATCATATCCATTAATGAGTTTAATAACAAACAAGATGTCGCTGCCATCTTTTCTCTTCTCTGTATATAGACGAACCTACTCTATTATCCTCATGGGACAAATCTGCCAGAACAAGTATAGGCATCAAAATATCGACTATTAATGTGCATCTACATCATTATTTCCCAACCACATATCAGTGAAGGAGATATAAGACCACATAAAGTATATTTATGGCAACATAAATTGCTAATCATCAAGAACAACAATTTCTTTGTGCTGAAAATTTCAAGAACTGGCACAAGGCATGTAAAACTGCAAATCAAACTGCACCTTCTATACACTGATGTAGCCATATAGTTTCAAAAAAAAAAAAATCATTTGATAAAAAAATGAACTCAGCTTCAATGTTCATGTTTTCTTCTGTTTGGACCACAAAAGTAACCATGAATGAATAAGATAGCTGTACTAATATAATAAGATTTCTGTTTTGCACAAAGCGTGAAATTTGCATGTCACAAGGATATACACCTACTTCGATATGCTCATGTAAAGCTGCAAATTAAATTTGCACCTTCTATACTCTGATGTAGTCGTATAGCTTACTTGAACACAATGTGCCAGAGCTTAGCAAGCCTATAATACTAAATAATTAACAAAGGACATCAAATATAATCCCAATGCATGAAAAATGATCTAATTTTCATGTTGTTTATGTTTTCTTCTGTCGGACCTCAAAATTAAACAGACTTTGGATGTGATCCTAACTTTTGATGTTTTATCAACTGATATGTTAGTCATTCTATGAATTTCCTCAACATTGTAATGTGTTTGGAAAATATTGAAGGGAGGAATACTAGAGTTCTTGAAAGACTAACAATTCAAAGTATAATGTGATGTGAAAACAATGTTTTGAAAAAGAAAGTAACTCACCTTCCAATACAGTCCCAAAGACAATGTTCTGGCCATCAAGCTCAGGACAGGGTCCTGGCCCTGTAGTAACCAAGAATTCAAGATTGTGATAATTCGGATTGAGCTTGATGTCATCATCATCATCATTCTGTCCAAGGCATAACGAAAGTGTGCCGGGCCTTGCATGCCTTAGTTCGAATGCTTTAGGGTTAACAGTCTCAGAATTCCTAACAAGGCCTGAGGGAGGCTGGACCTCACCCTTGTCACGCCGAAAACCTTGTCGGCCAGCAGCAAAAAACTGTCCCTGAAGGAGCTTGTGGACAAGAGTGCCCCTATATGCAGCTGCAGTACACGTAGCTTTGAAATTGGCAGTAGTAACGGGGAGAAGCCGACCATAGAGACCAAAGACAACACGACCAAGAGGCTCAGAATCAGGGCATGAGGAAAGCTCAGCTCCTAGAGGTCTGTCTGAGCGAAAGTAGCTTGGACAGACACTGAAGTCCATGAAGATGCGATCTGTGATCGTGGTGTCGATTGTTGAGGTCGATGGTGTGTTTGTGTCATCTACAGCAAGGGATGAGGATGTGTGGAGGAGAAGAAATGAGGCAGGTAGGGAGAAGAGAGTCCGTCTAAGAATTTTGGGTGACTGGGTGCATTTATGGGTATTGTCATGGTTTGCTCTCGTGGGACGAATCGAAGCATGGTGGTTACTGGGGTGATGATGGAGGCTAAGATGTGCAGGGTAGACTGTGGAGGATGCGGCTCTCATGCTTGATGAAGGCAAAGCCATACTGATGAAAGTGAACGCTCCAGTTTTTGTCCTTCCAACAAAATTATGGTAGACAATCTGGTTGGAGTTGTGCTAGTACCAATATCTTTCCTGCAAACACAATAGAAGTGAATGAGATGTAAAATTTCCTGAACTAGAATTCTACAACTTACTGTCAGTATGCATAATTATGAAATGTGAACATAAAAATTCTGCAACTTCAACTTCTTCAAATGTAAGTGTGGAATCTGCCCTTCATCAGAAAATAAGGTGGGGAAGTGTAGGATGGGCAGTTCATCACATTGGCCACCCTATAGTCTTTGGGGACTACGGTATTCTTTTAAGAGATTTGATTTGCACGTTACCCACCATGCCTTTGCACCTAGTATTTTAGATTTAAGCATCATTTATCATCCGAAAGTTTGCCATGAAAGTTACCATGTATGAATTCCACAATGACGAAGTTTGTGGTTACCTAAATTTTGTCTCTATTATACATATAAAAAAAACTAAATTTTGTCTATCAATACACTCTGTGCACAGAAGTGGGCAAAGGCATCTGCCGTCAGTTATTGTTTGTTGTAAAGTCACTTTTGGCAGTCAAAACAGAAATGGACTCTAAAAGCTGGGACAGCATAAGAAGACTTTTAGATCTTTGGCTGATCGAGCCTTCGCAGCCCTCCTCCTTACCCGGGTTTGGGACCAGCTATATGCAGAGCATAAACTGCATGCTGCGCAATGCGAGTGAGTAGAGTAGAGGTAGACAGGCCTCGGCACTCCAAATTGTCAGCTTTGCTTTGGTCTATGATTTGTGTGAGTAAAATCGAGCACTTGTTCCAAATCCAAGAAGGCCGCTGGGCGTCCAGATCGAAAAACAGGAGGAGTGCGGTGACAGAGACAGCAAACATGGGAAGGGGAACACGCAGCGATTTACAACGAGACATACACATACCTGGTGGATGCCCCCCTGTTTTCCTCCTCCTGGGTTCCTCGCAAGGAGACTAGAAGAGGAGACCGGAGAGACCCGATTGCGAGCAGGGAGAGGAGAGGAGAGGAGAGGAGTCAGCAGGACTCGGGAGAGTGTGGTCGGGAGAGAAGCTGGCGCAGCAGCCGTCGGATCAGGATCAGCCTGCGTCGCCCAAGTCGGGCTTTATCCCGGCAAAGGCCCACGCAAGCAGCAGCTCCAGAAGAAAAGGAAGGAGTTGAAGAAGAAACCGTTAGAGTGGTGAGAGTCCATGAATGAGAGTGGCTGGTGTGCGCCGGCCTGGATATGACGCCGACCTCTCCTGTCTCTTCTCTTCCTCCTCTCTAGCCGTAGCTTTTGCCTTTAGATAATGCATGCAAAAGTAGTTTCGGCTTCAAACGGACAACCTCTTCATCAAAGCTTTGAAGAAGAATTCTCTCCCTCCCAGAATTCTCTCTCTCTCTCTCTCTCTCTCTGCCTCTTCCTCCTCTCCCTCCCAGAATCAGAATCGTCCTGACTCACCGGCGAGCCCTCGTCGCCGCCGGCTTTTCTCCCAACAGTCAGGTATGCCCGTCTCGCCTCGCCTCGCCTCGCTTCCCATCCAAATAATCCACTCCATTCGGCTATCGCCCGCCCAATTGCAAACTGCATGTGCATATGTACATGCATATGATGAATTGGTGATGCTCCGTACCAACTGATTGCGCGCTTTTGATTTGTGATGCGCAGATTGCCACGGCGGCGAATATGCTGCGATGGTTTCTAGCGTCCACACCAGCGGAATGGCGATGACATGCTCCAGCTGCTCCGCGTGCATCTGCCCCTGTGTTCCAAGCACCGCTGGGGGAGCGTATGCGTATGGTCCCCGTTTCATGACCTTGATGACCTGTTCCGCGGCCGTCTCCAACGCCATTGCGCTGCGGTTCCTCACCGAGGGCACGAGCAGGACTGCCCTCCGCGGCGGTGTCTGCGCGCGCGGGGTGCTCGCTCTCGGTTCCCACCCGCACAGGAGTAGGAGGGCGAGGCGCAGGCACGCGGCGGTCTTCGCCAAGACGAGGAGGAGGCGGCGGCGGCCCAGCGAGTGGCAGCGGCCGTGGTGGAAGACCTTCTTCGCGGACTGGAACGAGGACGAGGAGAGCCTGGCCGGGCTGAGGGAGGACGACGAGCTGCTGGATGAGATTCGGGCCGACCAGGAGCTGTCGGAGAACGACAAGTTCGACGAGTGGAGGAGGAAGGCCGAGGCGATTGTTGATCTGCGCGAGGCCCAGCAGGATGCGATCAACGCCGAGGCGCGGTCGTGGGAGGATTGGACCGGTGCTGCCGGCGCGTCGGGGACTGGAGGTGGTGGTGGTGGGGACTGGGGCGGGCCGTCCAGCTTGTTGGACGACGAGATAACCGATGATCCTGCGGAGATAGTGTGGGATAAGGGCGTCATTGAGGCGTTCAGAGACACCGTCGATGAGGATTACGAGGACATGCTCTTCGAAGATCGAGTGTTTATGTATGCCTCCACAAACTCGGTGCGTTCTTCCTTTCTTACTACCTTGTTTGCATCATCAAACCAAGTAGCATAATGTACTACAGTGCTGCCCACTGATAATGTAATCATGGCATGCCACTAGTTACTACTGCCCATTGATTAAGCAAATAAGCATGCATCATATCACTATACTAAGAACTTTGGGACTTTGATCTGACAAAAAAACTCACAAGTACTGTACAGGCCAAGTTTCTAGCATTGCTGATTGTGGTTCCGTGGGTGATAGATTTTGCAGTTCATCACTATGTTATGATGCCCTTCTTAGACAGGTAATTCATCTCACCCATTCCGTATCATCCCTTCTTGTTGGTGAAGTACCGAGCTCTAATAAGTCATAAGAGCATCTCTTTTTGCTCCTGTCGTTACATAGAACCATGTATGCTAAATGCAGAATATATTACATGGAACATTACCTAATAATAACAGGTATGTTGAGAAGGTGCCACTTGCAGCTGAGTTACTTGATGTAAGGCGCAGCCAGAAGCTGCACATGGTTAAAGACCTAAACATGGAAAAGGCAAGATACCGTCTTGAAGTAGAGATCGGGAAATCTCCTCCACTTTCTGATGAGGAGGTCTGGTATGAGCTGCGGGAAAAAGCGTGAGAAAATCCTTAATACCATGCTTTCTTGCCAAGTCATTACTTTTATAAATGCACCATCCATCAGAATGCTATTGGTTCTCTGCCAATATGAACAATTTTCTTCTCTTCTTTATCAGGATGGAGTTGAGGGATGATTGGAGGCTAGAAAATCGAGAAGCTTTTGCAAATGTATGGTCCGATATGGTTTATGGGATTGTTCTATTCCTTCTTCTCTGTTTCAACCAGAGCAAAGTGAGTACCTATCACAAGACTGTTTCATTTTCATTTTTAATTGCATATCATTATCTATGTAGCACTCTTGCTATGCATGTGGACACATAGTTTTCTCCTTATTCAAAATAGAGTTTAAATGATTAGACAGATTCCTGTGCTATTAGACCCTACTAAGAGCATCTCCACATTTTTTTTTCAAAACCATGGAGTTTTCTAACTCCACCAAAAATTATTGGAAGGAATAAATAAGACCATATCCAACAATTTTCAATAATTTACTCAACACATATAGAAGACAATTTTATATCAGAAATCTCATACTATTTCTAAATTATCCTAACCATTTTTTTATACTCTTGTACATTTGCATCAAGAACCCTTTCCTACTCTTTGTTTTTTCCCACACCCTTCCACCTTTAGATTGGCCGATGGATACGCGCGTGGGAGACGCACACATATATCCACACGATCGGTCTGTTGGAGATGAGTCTTTTTTTCATTCTCGCCAAAAATCATAGATTGGGAGGCTTTATTGGGAACTCATGGAGATGCTCTAGTCACTTTACAATTTTACCTTCAAATAACTGAAAAAATGTAATAACCACAGTTTCACCTCATTTTTCTTATGTACTTGGTGTACTCCACAATTCTAAAGTTGTGCTGATGCGTCATCCAGTTAGCGTAACTAGCAGACATCTTTCAGTAATAAAAATGTCTTGGCAATGTAAATTTGTCTCATTGATTATCATGGTCTTTTGTTTCTCCAAATGAATATATAGAGTTATGTTGTTATCATACATCTTACTTTATTCCCTCCTCACACTCAGGTTGCGATGCTGAAGTTCACAGGATATAAGTTGCTAAATAACATTTCAGACACTGGGAAGGCCTTTCTTATTATTTTAATATCAGACATCCTTCTAGGGTATGTTATATGAATTGTCATTCTCTTATATAGAACATCTATGTATGCCTATATGGTTTTGAGGCCTGCATTCATTTATCCAGCATGCTGTTCTAAAGTGTTATTCATGACACATTTTATCATCAGTACTCCTAGCACTAGAGTTGCAGCTTCACAACCCAAACGGGAGGTGCTAAGCTATATAATTGAGCTCTAAACACTCATAAACAGTACCAAATTTAGTGTTTACTCAATGCAGACTACGCGTTGGACAGGGGGGGGGGGGGCATGGCCCACCTTAGTCTCAACTAAGCTCTGCCCCTGACTGACACAGTATATGCACATTTGTTGCATATAATGTGACATGTCACATGTGCAAGTAGTTCAAAAACAGGGAAGTATTTAGGTTATGACTACTAGGGCAAATTAAGTTGCTATACTCGTGCTTGAGATATCATCGTTCTTACTGATTCTAGTGCTAGATTGTTTTCCCTTTCATCAGAAGCTAAGCACTATTTGTTTTGGGAGTGTTTAGGGGTAGTTAAGCTGCTATGTACAAAAGCTGATAATCCATAAGACAATTTAAATGACTCTCAGTCTTGTGTTTTCCTTTGGGATACACATTGCTCCTTCAAGCAAGTAAGAAATAGCCTTTATGTTTTCTGTTTGATTGTCTTTTCATTTAAGACAACATTTTATTTGTGCATCTTCTTTTGTTGTTAACTATAGTTTATAGCCAATGATTTTATCCACTTTATAAAATCCACTAACTGCATTTTTGCAGGTACCATTCAGAGTCAGGTTGGCATACAATGGTAGAAGTTATTCTCGAGCATTACGGGCTTGAAGCTAATGAAGCGGGGGTCACATTTTTTGTTTGTCTGGTTCCAGTTGCTTTGGATGTGTACATAAAGTTTTGGGTATGCCTTTTTCGTCTAACTAACAGGGATAAAAAATGTTTTTAAAAGTTAATTAGCATAGCTTTTTTTAAGGAACCTCTTGATTTTGTAAGAATTTTTCTGTCCTACGGTCTTACCTCACCATTTTATATGTTCTCTCCAGTACTACCATTTTAGTCACCTTTTTATAGAGGAGTAAGTTGCAGCTTTCTTTTTTGTTGGAAACAAAATTCAATTTTCTATTGACTGCTTGCTTTTATTACTTTTATGGATGTAAAACATTGTTCGGTGTTGCTGGTATTATTAGTTTATATGAGTTTAGAAATTCACATTGTAATCTGAATAAGATCAAGATACTTAGTTTATTTTTCTATGTTGCAGGTATACAAATACCTTCCAAGATTATCACCCAGTGTGGGCAACGTTCTGGATGAAATAAAGCGCCATTAGAGATATTTTTTTGGGTTTCCTTAATTGGGAAATTGCTTGGAAAATTGTCGCCTTCCAGGTATGTATTGGGCTCTGGATTCCTACTTGCTTTATTTTCAGAGTTTGAACAGCAAGTAGTGGAGAATCTATGCACATTTCTGTATGTTAGGTTATTGCCAGGTTCATTCTTTTGGCAAGAAAAACCAACAATGTTAATTGGCAGAGTGCAGTGTGAAATATTTTTTTCTTGAATGATAGTGTAAAATATTACGAAACACTTTTTTTTTCTGGTATATTCAACTTTCGCTTATATTGAATTCTTGCTTGTGATGATGAATACATAAGTTGTTCCTGTCATTCTTAAGAATTGACATGTAACCTCTAAAAAACATAAACAGATAAACTATCCTGACTTGATACTTTGCTAATTTCTTTTGTACTTAGGCTGGAAAACTTATTACGGTTTGCAGGTAGTCAATGGGTATATTGGCATGTGGCATATTAAGTTTTCAAATCTGAAGGATGTCTTCGCCTGAAAGGCCTTGCCTAGAATGCCTGCCTGGTGATCAATCAGAGTGTCCGGCTGTTTTCGGGAAGACTGGGAATTGGAGAAGTAACCTGAGCTAGTCCGTCCTTATATTCTATAAGTACAAAACAATGTCTTGTGAAAGACTATGTTAGCCGGTTAGCAATATTCTCCGGGTGAACACAATAGATACCCTACAGGAAACTGCAGGCTTTTGGTCTGTCATTTATCATTGACAATCATTTTTGCCTTAGAACTCTTTTGCATGTTGGAGGTGTAGAGAGGTTGAAATCTGTCAGGTTACTGTTTCAGGATGTCACAGAGCTGCAAACTTGATATTTTAGAACTGAAACGTATCGACGTCTTGAAGGCTTCAGAAAAAGGAAGGATAATGAGTTGCAGGGTTCAGAAACCGAAATATATGCCAGTTTTAAGCTTCATTAAGTCGTAATGTTCAATTGTAAATTGTTTGAGTTCGGTTCGAATCTTTAGCTTTCAACAAAGTAAGTTTTAATTTAATTTAACCAAGGTAGAGGTGGCTTTGTATTAATAAAAGGAATGGGGGAAAACGCAAAAGAAAGGTTCCATGACTCGGAATCAAACATTGTCTACAGGCTACATACAGGCTGCCTTGAACTCATATGTTCATGTTCTAGTTATTAGCTATGGTTTGTGTGAGCAAAAGTTCCAAATACAAGATTCAAAGAAGGCCGCTGGGCGTCCAGATCGAAGAATAGAAGGAATGCGGTGACGGAGACAGCAAAACATGGGAAGCGGGAGCAGCAGTTTACAATGAGACATACCTGTTTTCCTCCTCCTCGGTTTCTCGCAAGGTGAGGACTGAGGAGAGACCGATTGCGATTGGGATTGCCAGCGGAGAAGGAAGGAAGAAGACCGGCAGCGTGTGGTTTGTGGTGGGGAGAGAATCTGGCGCGCCAGCCGTCGGATCAGGATCAGCCTGCGTCGTCGCCATGTCTGCAGCTACCTGGGCCTTTTTTCATTATTTTTTTGACAACAACCTGGGCCTCTCAGTCGGGCTGAATCCCGCCAAAAGCCCACTGCAGCCCCATAACAGATCTGGTGTGCCGCGGCCCGCCTGATCTCCTCTCTTCTTCCTCTCCTCATCTCTAGACTCTAGCCGTAGCTAGCAGCTTACTCAAAGGATCAAGCTGCCTGCCTGAATTCTCCTCTTCCTCTCCCACCCAGAATCAGAATCGTCCCGACTCACCGGCGAGCCCTCGTCGCTGCCGTGACGTACACCGACGACTGGGGGCGAGTGCCGCCGCCGGCCTTTCTCCAGTTTTTTTGCACCCAACAACAGCCAGGTATGCCCACCTCGCTTCGCTTCCCATCCTGCTGCGCGAAACCCAAATAATCCAAGCTATCTCCATTCGGCTCTCGCCCAACTGCAACCTACAAGTGTATACATACATGCATGCGTGATGATGATCCGTACCAATTGACTGCGCGCTTTTAATTTGTTTGCAAAAATTATTATCTGTACAGGGTCCCCGCTCCTCCCTGCTTCCGATGTGCAAATTGCTACGGCGGCGAGTATGTTGCGATGGTATCTAGCTTCCAACGCCATTGCGCTGCGCTTCCTCACCGAGGGCAGGAGCAGGACCCTCCGCGGCGGTGTCTGCGCGCGCGGGGTGCTCGCTCTCGGTTCCCACAGGAGGCGCAGGCACGCGGCGGTCTTCGCCAAGAGGAGGAGGCGGTGGCGGCCCAGCAAGTGGCAGCGGCCGTGGTGGAAGACCTTCTTCTCGGACTGGAACGACGACGAGGAGAGTCTGGCCGGGCTCAGGGAGGACGACAAGCTGATGGAGGAGATTGGGGCCGACCAGGAGCTGTCGGAGAAGGAAAAGTTCGAGACGTGGAGGACGAAGGCCGAGGCGATTGTTGAGCTGCGCGAGGCCCAGCAGGATGCGATCAACGCCGAGGAGCGGTCGTGGCAGGATTGGATCAGTGGTGGTGGTGCCGGCGCTTCGGGGGGTGGAGGAGGTGGGGACTGGGGTGGGGAGGCCAGCTTGGTTGACCAGATAACTGATGATCCTGCGGACATTATGTGGGATAAGGGCGTTATTCAGGTTTTGAGAGATACCGTCGACGAGGATTATGAGGACATGCTGTTCGAAGATCGAGTGTTTATGTATGCCTCGACAAACTCGGTGCGTTCTTTTTTACTACCTTGTTTGTGTTACCAGGTAAGATAATGTCCTACTGCCCACCGATGATAATATAATCATGATCTCCTAGGGCGTTCGCCGGAAGCGTGTTGTCTGTATGGTTAAACTCTTCTAGCTTAATTACAATGATGCTCAAATCTTTTGCATATTCGAGAAAAAAAATAATATGATCATGACATGCCACTATTTACTACTGCTCTGATAAAAAAAAATACTATGTTAATTCATTATGGGTACCTGAACCTTGCATCGAGTTTTTGTTTGAACTGACAAAAAGACTGTACTGTACAGGCCAAATTTCTAGCATTGTTGATTGTCGTTCCATGGGTGATAGATTTTCTAGTCCATGACTATGTTATGATGCCCTTCTTAGACAGGTAACTCATTTCACCCATTATGGCATTATCTATCATCCCTTCTTGTCAGTGAAGTACAGAGCCCTGATAAGTCATAAGAGTATCTCTTTTTGCTTCTGTCACTACATGCAACCATGTATGCTAAATGCAGAATGTATTACATGCAAACATTGCCTAATAACAGGTATGTCCAGAAGGTGCCACTTGCAGCTGAGTTACTTGATGTAAGGCGCAGCCAGAAGCTGCACATGGTGAAAGACCTAAACATTGAAAAGGCAAGATACCGTCTTGAAGTAGAGATTGGCAAATCTCCTCCACTTTCTGATGAGGAGGTCTGGTATGAGCTGCGGGAAAAAGCGTGAGAAAATGCTGAATACCATGCTTTCTTGCAAAGTCATTACTTTTATAAATGCACCATCCATCAGACTCCTGTTTGTTCTCTGCCAGTATGAACATTATGTGTTGTCCAGTAAATACAGTCTGTTTGTTCTTAAGGATTTTCTTCTCTTCTTTATCAGGATAGAGTTGAGGGATGATTGGAGACTAGAAAATCGACAAGCTTTTGCAAATATATGGTCCGATATGGTTTATGGGATTGTTCTGTTCCTTCTTCTCTGCTTCAACCAGAGCAAAGTAAGTATCTATCAGAAGGTTTTCATTTTCATTTTCAATTGCATAATCATAATCTATGTAGCACTCTTGCTATGCATGTGTACACATAGTTTTCTCCTTATTCAAAATAGAGTTTAAATGATTAGACAGATTCCTGTGCTATTAGACCCTACCAATGTCAAAGGAGTGCTAGTTACTTTAGACTTTTACCTTCAGATAACTGCAAAAATGTACTGATCACAATCTCACCTCATTTTTCTTCTGTACTTGGTGTACCCCACAATTCTAATGTAGTGCTAATGTCAATCATATCATTCCATGTGACAAATCTAACTCTATATTGGTGGTCAAAATTTTGAAAAGTTGACCGAAAGCTTGTAAGATAGTATTTACTTCGGACCAAAGCTGTGTCATCCAGTTAGCGTAACTTGCAGACATCTTTCTGTAATAAAAATATCTTGGCAATGTAAATTTGTCTGATTGATTATCATGGCCTTTAGTTTCTCCAATTGAATATATAGAGTTACGTTGTTATCATACATCTTACTTTTATTCCCTCCTCACATTCAGGTTGCGATGCTGAAGTTCACAGGGTATAAGTTGCTAAATAACATTTCAGACAGTGGGAAGGCCTTTCTTATTATTCTAGTATCAGACATCCTTCTAGGGTAATGTTATATGAATTGTCATTCTCTTAAATAAAAGATCAATGTATGCCTATAAACAATTTAAATGTCTCTCAATCTTGTGTTCTTCCTTTGGGATACACATTGCTCCTTCAAGCAACTAAGAAATAGCCTTGATGTTTTCTGTTTGATTGCCTTTTCATTTAAGACAACGTTTTGTTTGTCCATCTTCTTTTGTTGTTAACTATAGTTTATAGACAATGATTTTATCCACTTAACAAAAATCCACTAGCTGCATTTTTGCAGGTACCATTCAGAGTCAGGTTGGCATACATTGGTAGAAGTTATTCTCGAGCATTACGGGCTTGAAACTGATGAAGCGGCAGTCACATTTTTTGTTTGTCTGTTTCCAGTTGCTTTGGATGTGTACATAAAGTTTTGGGTATGCCTTTTTCGTCTAATTAACAGGGATACAGAAATAGTTTGTAAAAGTTTAGTAGCATAGCTTCTTCAAGGAACCTCTTAATTTTGTAAGAAATTTTGTGTCCTATGGTCCTACCTCACCATTTTATATGTTCTCAATACACATTTTAGCAACTCCACTACTACCATTTTAGTCACCTTTTTTATAGAGGAGTAAGTTGCAACTTTCCTTTTTGTTGGAAACAAAATTCAATTTTCTATTGACTGCTTGATTTTATTAGCTACAGCTTTTATGGATTTAAAACATTGTTTGGTATTCCTGGTATTATTAGTTTATATGAGTTTAAAAGTTCACATTGTAATCTGAATAAGATCAAGATAGTTTATTTTTCTATGTTGCAGGTATACAAATACCTTCCAAGATTATCACCCAGTGTGGGCAACGTTCTGGATGAAATAAAGCGGCATTAGATTTTATTTTTTATAGTTTCCTTAATTGGGAAACTGGTTGGAAAATTATCGCCTTCCAGGTATGTATTGAGCTCTGGATTCCTACTTGCTTTATTTTCAGAGTTTGAACTGCATGTAGTGGAGAATCTGTTTTGACTGTTTTGTTGTTCAGGGAGAATAAAAAGAAGAAATTTATTCCTTGAACCATAGGGATGCACATTTCTGTATGTTAGGTTATTGTCAGGTTCATTCTTTTGGCAAGAAAAACCAACAATGTTAATTGGCAGAGTGCAGTGTGAAATATTTTTCCTTGAATGACAGTGTAAAATATTAGAAAACAGTTTTTTCTGGTATATTCAACTTTTGTTTTTTTCTTGAATTCTTGCTTGAGATGATGAATACATTGTTCCTGGCACTCTTAAGAATGAGCATCTAACTGTCCCAACGCCAAAAAAAACATAAACTATCCTGACTTGATAATATGGTGTTTTTTTTGTGTGTGTGCTTAGGCTGTGAAACTAATTATAATTTGCAGGTATTCAATGGGTATATTGGCTTGGCATATTAAGTTTTCAAACATGAAGGATCTCTTCGTCTGAAAGGCCTTGCCAAGACTGCCTGTCTGACCATCAGTCAGAGTGTCCGGCAGTTCAGGCTTTTGGTCTGACACTTCATTGGCAAGAGTTTTTGCCTTAGAAATTATTTGTGTGGAGATCCAGGGAGGTTGAAATCTGCGAGGTCATTGTTTCAGGATGTCCAGAGCTGCAAACTTGATATTTTAGGACTGAAGCGTATCGACATCTGGAAGGCTTTAGAAAAGGAAGCATAATGAGTTGCAGGATTCAGAAACCGAAATACATGCAAGTTTTAAGCTTCATCAAGTCCTAAAGCTTGATTCTCAATTGTTTCGAATGATTATCCTTCCGTAAAGTAAGTTTTAATTCAACTAACATAGGCTTTGTGTTGCAATCAAAGAAATGGTTCCTACATCACAAAACAAATGGTTCCATGGCTCCGAATAGAACGTATGTCAGGCAAATATATCTAGTCGACCCATTATTAGGTGGTCATTCTCTTTAGGGTCCAGATGTTGCGATTGTTCAGACCAACCTAAAAGCAAAAAAAAAAAAAAAAGGTATGGGTCATGGACTTGGTAAACCCATTCCCAGCCTACCTATACATCCCTAATAGGCAGTAATTGTACCCATCAATGGGCAATAATTGTCAGCCAATGAGTCACTCTTGATGGGCCGCGCATCATCTCGATATATATCACTTGCAATGAAAAGAGCAGTTTCTTTCAGTAATAACGATCTTTTTTTTATTCCGCGGTACGGAGCAGAGAAACATATTTCTAGTCCTATTCCACAGCATATTCTGACCACTATGACACTCCAACATCTGCAGCTACGAAACAAACCAAATAGCGAATTCAAATGCCACCGACAGAAGCATACACATGCATGAAGTTTCTTCCAATGATCCGTCAGATGACGCCAACATCATGGACTAATCAGCCAAAACAAAAACATACGTCTGAAATGGAAAAAGAAACTGTTTATTCCTTTCGAAACAGTGTCACGATAAGCTAATCTGAATATCAGAGTGTATGCCATTGCATTTCCCAAGTCTTAACTAGAGCAAAGTGTCAGTGACTCAGTGATCAGTCGATCAATATAAGCTCGAAGAATGTTCAGTCTCCCTGCATACTTTGTCCAAATATATTATATTCATTGTATCACATTGTCATCTGGTGAAATCATTAATTAGACCAATAGTGGATCCTCTCATACGCTCAACTGACAAGTTTTACAGCTTCTGTTCCAGAAACGAGTATATCTTCAACGAATGGAATGGTCTTCCATACTTTCAATCCTAGTGGCAGTCTACCGTTTCCAGAATCTGCAACATGTAAACAATATGTGACTGGAAGAACAGGATAACAGAGCAATTTCTCTGCAAAATGAAATATTCCAATTACAAACCTGAACTTGGTGAGTCATCCTCTACACAGATTGCCATGTAATGAGAATTATGTAGCTCAGCAAGTGCAAATTGCCAATTCTCGGACAGACAGTCACAGCTCGAGTCAGAATCATTGAATACTTTTGATGCCTGGAAACTCCAAAGGATTGAAGACAAATCAGAATTTTTCTTACTTTCTTAGGCAACAAGACTTAATTAAGTTGCATTTTGGGAGCAGTTGAGCTTGTAAGTGTGGCTATATAACAACATGATACTTTTGCTTAGAAAATTTTACAGCACCAATCAGCAGTCAGGAAAAAGACAAGCATACACAAAGGATGCAGAGATGATGTTTTTTACTGTGTGACCAAGCGTAAAAAGGAATCCATAGAAAGTTGTTGCTACTAGGGGACCAGTCGCCCGAAAATTATACTGATCAATTCCATAAATTAATGCAAGTAGTATAAGAATCCCCTTCAGATCAAAGGTCAACAATATGGTTTATACTAGATTTCTAATCCATACCTACCTCACATGTTGGAAAAAATATACATAGCCTATTGTAGTAAACCCTTAAAGCCTTCAGACCCCCCCCCCCCCCCCCCCCCCCGCCCCCCCGCGCGCGCGCCCACCCCACCTCCTCACGAACATGTCATTGTACCCATTTGTTGGTTGGTTGCTCATAACATTTTTTCCCTTGGCCTAAATCCCCAGGCTGACATGGTAACACTCTTCCTGAAGGCCCACTAAAAATATTGTTGTCTGGCTATTTTTGGCTGCAATAGTTCAAATGCATAGAAAATGTAGTTTGAGTCCCCTTGCATGTGGCACACATCAAAGATGACAAGCACGAGTGCAAAGAGGGAAAACAGCATACCACAGAAATTTGGATTCTGTTATTTGCTGCCAATATGATCGAGAATTTGTTGAAAGGAGCACCTGAAAATCCCCTTCCAAGCGCTTTTACATATGCTTCCTACATACAAATTAAAGACATCAATGATACATGTAAGCAAAATTGCTATTGCAGCTTTTAAGTCTCTGATTTAGGAATGAAATGTTGACTAAAAATCCGATGAGGATTTAAATGAATTAGATCAAAGGTATATGATAAGGTGTGATCATTCATAAATAACTCATTAAATGGCCTCCATGCTACCCTCATGTCTCCTTGGTCCTAGTATGCTTTTTAAGTGGTGCGAGACTAGTTCAGTTAAGAATATTAAGCTTTGCATAAGAAAACTACTAGTGTTCTAAATAATGGTAATATAAAAATACAAATCAATTGCTTAAGAAAGTTCACTAACTTTAAGAGTCCATAGTTTTATGAACTCCTTTTGCTGACCATCAGGATCTGGAATTTTAGCTAGACAATCAATTTCAGATGGGGTGAAATAACGGCGAGCAAGAGATAAAATATTCTTGGCTGTCTTTCGTTTCTTGTCTTCAACGTCAATGCCAATCTGAGATAGACAAAAAAAACAGTAATATTGATAGCATAAGTTCCACAGAAACAGAAGTATGGATATTTCTGGTTTTCTAATTTAGGAGACAATAATAAAAAGGAACATACAGGAGTATCCATGGTTATGCCACAGGCAATCAAAGAAGATGTGTGTGAAATATTGAAATGCAAAGGCCTTTCCATCCTGCTGTCATCAGATCGCCACAGTATCTATTTAAGCATGGCAGCAAACAAAAGCAACTTGAGCTCAAAATTGAAGAAAAAGTGTAATGTAAAGCTTAGCTTCTAACCTCTTACCTCAGGTTTGCCAAACTTGTTTTTCTTAAACTCAAACAATCTTGGATCGACTTTACAATCTGTATCTAGTCTAGTCAAAACAAATCAGCAGCAATCATATCAGTAATCCTATAGTGATATACAACATATAAAAAACAACAGTAACAAGACTATACTACTAATAAGATAAAGTGCCAAGCTCAAACACTTAGTGCATTTAAACTTCCATGAGGCAGGTTTAATGGCAGAATGGTAATACACATTCCACTATTCTTAGGGCTGCTAATTTGATGCACTGCCTTCTTTGCATTATTCTGGAAAGTTGGTATATGAATTAGAGAACCAATGAAAATTGCATCTCTCCCCCCGCACAATAACATTGTCCAGAAAACCCCCTAAACTAATTTTGTTTTCAAGTGAACCTCCAGAATTTCAGTTGGTCAAACCCACCCCTTAATAAGATTTGTCTTTTTTTGTTTCTCCATGTATAAGGTGTGTTTTAAGTTCAAATTTTGTGGGGTGATAAAGAACATCATAAGTTTTAATTTTAATTTTTTCTAACATAAGTTTTGATGTTCTATATCACTCTACAAATTTGAACTTTAAACTCAACTTATACACGGAGAAACAAGAAATACAGATCTTATTACCGGTGGATTGAACCAACTGCTGAAGTGCCCAGAGGGGTAAATTGAACACAAAAATTACTTTAGGGGGTTATCCAGCCAACTTTCCTGTGCAGAGGGAGTAATTTGGACATTTTCCTTCGAGTATGTATCAAGAGAATGGGAATATGATAGTACATGCTGCACTGTTACTAGAGACACAATCCGTTCATGATCAATCCAATAATTTGTACATGGTTTATCATGAGTTGCATGTATATACAATAAAGAAAGATAATTGAGCAAATAAAGGCATCTACCATATATAAGCCAAACTTAGCATGCATCAAGTAATAATAATAATGCACCCCCACCATCACCACACACACACACACACACGCCCCATAGACAGATAGTCTTCCATGTCATTATGAATAACAAGTTCACAACAACATAGCCCAAAATTTACTAAACACTGGTACCACTACCATCGGCAAAATTGTATATCCTTTGATCAAAACTGATATACAGTAATTCTAGTAGTTTTTTTAATACTTTAAAAAACCATGATAGCAAAACTACATAGCAATTACTAAATGATAGTATCACGCATGAAAATTAAAATGAGATGGAACAATAAGTAGTAGACCGTTTCGTACATCTCGAGAGGGTGGTGCGCACCAGTGCACGGGACAGCACAGCACCTTTCTGCAACTTTTCCCCATTCATAGACAAAGCAGTCTTCCTTTCAGAAGGGGAAAGAAGCTCCGTGTACATCTTCAATTGGGAGGCATCATTGAACTCATCCGGCAAAAGATACCAAACATGCACCTCTCTGCGACAAATTAAGTCACAATAATTAGTGTATTCAATGCCTTGATGCAGGACATCACAATTACAAGAAAAAGAACAGTTAACTGTTTTTAAGTGCAAAGCGCATGAATTATATTCTTGTAAATTCCAGCATTTAGCCCAGCCCGGAGAAAAACTTCAACCAATATCATCTCTAATTAATATATTTCTTGCATTTAGAAGGCTCTAGTCCAATAATCTGAAAGGTGCTTAGAAGGGAGAGACTAGAAAGAGCTCTGAAGACTCTGCTTTAGTCATATGGCGTCATCGAATTCCCCTTTCATAACGATGCCAATTGTATACCAGCTGCCAAAGCGCAAATGTCAATGCCAGGAAGCAAAATATTCACATTCATTCTAGCAGCAAACTGCAGAAGCCAAACTGCTTGCACTGGCAAAAGGCAAGGCCGATAACTCAGGAAACCAAGGCGGATTTTGGGAGCCGGAAACAAACTCAGAATCCACCAGTGGCAAGTGGCAACACTGAATTCCCCTACTCCGTGGATCACAGCAGCGCTTCCAACCTCTACGAAAGTAGAGTGCCTGAATCCAGACCCCAAACAACCCCACGAGACATCTCAGCCTATTTCTCCATTCCCATGCCTACCCCTGAAAATGTTGTGCTCCAAAACCGTTGCTGTGCCAAACAATCACAGGATGAGAAAAGCTACGGATAGACGGAAGAGTGTGGGCGGTGAGGTACCTTCGAGACTGGAGCGGCGGCGGCGGCGGAAGCGAAGCGAGGAGGCGCCCGCCGGCGACCCCCGGCGTGCGGGGAGCAGGAGGCGGGGATTGCGGGAGCGGCATCGTGCGGCGGAGCAGGCGGTGGCGCATCCACGGGTCTCTCCTAGTTTATAGCGTGCGGGTGCGGACTGCGGCGGAGGAGAGGGGGTCGGTCCAGTTCCAAGTGGAGTCGATGTGAACGAGGCGCTTGTCGGAGAAACCGATGGGCTGCCCCCGTCGATGGTCGCCGTCGCCCAACCGGTTATTAGGCGTGCTCTGCTCACTGTCGCGGGCGCCGGCGACTCCTCGACCCACTCCACCTTTTCGTTAGGCCATCCGCAATGGTTGTCAAATAGCTAGCTAAGAGGAATTTTATTGGCTCTCAATAGCACTTTATAAATAGCTAGCGAGATGACGTATAAAAATAATATAAAAGTAGCACTCTTATTAACTATCGAGGAGAGAGATCAAATAGCTAGCGACTTCCTAATAGCTAGCTATTTGATCTCTCTTCTCGATAGCCAATAAAAGTGCTACTTTGTAAGTTGCATCATCAAAATAGTATTTATTTATATCTCTCATCTAGCTAACTATTTGTAAGTTGTCATTGAGAGCCAATAACATTCTTCCTAGAGACCAAATAGCTAGCGATTTGAACACCATTGCGGACGCCCTTAGACCATGTAGGTGAGGCTGAACAAGTGAGTAGAGAGCTTCTTCGGGGTAATTTTATTTTTATTTTATTTATTTATTTTGTGAAACAAATAAGAACGTAAAAACATGACAGTTGTTTTTGTATGATTTGTAGCGCAATAGACTCCATTCGAGCCTTACGAGCCTGCGTCCAACACTTTTGATCATGTACAGGTTCCTTGTAATATGGGTTAGAGATTAAGTTTAATTGCAAAGTTCCCGTTTTCTTCATGAATTAGCCTCTTTATACATAGTTTTATTTTCTAAAACAGTAATACTTCCCCTCTATATTGGTTTGTCATCTTTACCGGTGCTAATTTGATAATAGCTCTAACTTCATTTACTACATAAAAAACTATCATAGATGTGGGAGCAAAGAGGTAAATGAAACAAGAGACGTTTTGACTAAAGTCACTTTTACAAAGTAAGCTATACAATTTAGTTACGTGCGAAGAACAAATTCTGTATCATGACCATTCTCATGCCTCTATTAGATGAACAAGGCATGGATAAAATCCTACATATGCTCATTGGAATTCATCATTATCTGTCTTTTGCCACGTCTAATTGGTGTTCTATATATGGTACTCATCGGAATATTTAAGTATTTCTTACTTAAATATTGTTGTTTGTGTGGCCACAACCAAAAAAAACACAAGACGAAGAAGATCGGTCGTGCATGCGCATATGTTGATTTGCTAACGATATGTTGTGGTGATGTTATGGTGTGCCACAAGATGACCGGTCGTGCTCGGGTGAATTTTAAATATGAAAAATGACGCTTTTGCAATGAGCTATTGTCTCATTTTTTTTTGTTGGCACTTACTCCCTCCGTCCCAAAATAGAAGTTATTCTCGCTTCCTGAGAAGTCAACATTTTACAAGTTTGACCAATTATATATATTAAATAATATTAATATTTATAATACATAATTAGTATCATTAGATAGACCATTGAATATACTTTTATAATAAATTTATTTGAAGATATAAATGGCGCACGTATTTTCTACAAACTTGGTCAAAGTTGAGAAAGATTGACCGACACGCATCCCATAACGACTTCTATTATGAGACAGAGGGAGTACATTGGTTCACCTCTTTTAATGTAAATGGGTTAGGTTGATGAATGTGTTAGTGTGTTTTTTACGAACCGGCATGAAAAGGTGCCAATTACATTAAATGGAGAAAAGAGTATGATAAAACCTCTAGTGGCATTAATTGAACACCATTAGGATTAGAGCTCCAAGCTTCCTAGCACATGCAAAAATAACCACGCTCTACTCTCTCAATCTTTACAAAGAGTGCACCCGTCAAGAACTCTGATTTTTTAGTTTCGTTACTGTCAAATCTCTCGCGTAACCAACTAGCCATGCTCCCACACCAAAATACAAAAAACGAGTGGTTTGGAGCAAATTTCTGCTACTATATATGCGTTTAAGCTTATACACATACTCCGTATAAGATGAACACATGTTTTAAATTTGCTCCACCTTCTCCGTTGGCTAAGTTCACGACAAATTTCTGTACAACATCAACCGCTATCATCAGTTCTCTGGCGATGAAAGTGCTGATGCTTTGGTGTGCCGGTGTTTGCATCCGGACCGCATCCGATCGACAGCAGCGGACGGCCAGGATTGGATTGGCCGGTGGTTTTTTTTTTTTTTTTTTTTTTTTTTGACAAGGTGGCCGGTGGTTAAAACCCTAACAACGCGGAGCGGAGGGGAAGAAAAGCCCCTTCCGGTCCCGTGTGCTGCACCTGCACACTGGTTGTTGGCCTCCCGACCCCGACTCCCCCGTCCCCCCTATCTCTATCTGCTTCCTGCTGAGCTCAGGAAATCCCCTCCCGTCCCCCATTCCACCCGCCGCCGCCGGTCGCCGCGCCTGTCCAAGGTGAGCCCCTCCCTCCCCTCTCTCCCCTCTCCCCGCGCACCCTGGCTGTCTCGCGAGGCCCGCGCTTTCTTTTGCTTCGTTTACTAGGCTAGGGTAGGGTTGGCCCGCTGCTGATGCGAGCGAGGTTCCGTCGATTCAGATGCATTACTCGACTGCTTGGTGTCGGTGTCGCCGTTGGTCGCTGTGTTGGCCGCGCGTCCAATCTGGGCCGCGCTTTCTCCTGTTGTTTCGTGGCCTAGGCGAGACTAGATTTATCCCCTCCCGCAGGCACCGAGGGGCGGCTTGCTTGTGAGATGAGATTCGGTATAGCAGCCCGGCCTGCCTGTCTCTACCGTTTCGGTGTACTCAGGTGTGCGATTTGGAGGACGCTCTACTACGTTCTCTTTACTCGTGCCGGCTGGATTCGCATGGCGACAATACTGCATGTGTTTGTGTGTGGCTCCTTCTACTCACCCGCTCACGGCTTGTCACTTTTGCTTTTGTCCTCACGCAGATGAATGTAGAGAAGCTGAAGAAGATGGCGGGCGCTGTGCGCACTGGAGGAAAGGGCAGCATGCGCAGGTGCGACCTCCTCTTGCCTTCTGCATGTGCTGTGGTGGTAGCACTTATTGGTTCTTATACCTTCCATGTAGTTTTCGTACGTTACTTTGATCCAAGCTTACACATCAATAAAAGAGTTTAAGCTGCTATATTCGTCATCACAAGTATCTTGTTGTCGTTACAGTTCACATAGTTTTTGGTAATGTATGATAGGAAAAGGTAGTATTAAACTGTGATTGTTGTTTTGTGTGTGCTATCGTGCAAAATGGCAGACATTGAGCTTAAACTTTTTCTAAAACTAGCATCTTAGCCATTCACATGTATAGTGGTCTGCAATAACCTGAGATGCTGTCTTTTTGTGGCAGTCTGCAATAACCTGAGATGCTGTCTTTTTGTGGCAAGTTGTTTGCCAACACATCCTGTTGTAGTCCCATACTAACAATTTATGAGGACAAAATGCTGACAGGAAGAAGAAGGCAGTTCACAAGACCACAAGCACCGATGACAAGAGGCTGCAGAGCACGTTGAAAAGAATTGGAGTGAATACTATTCCTGGTATTGAGGAGGTCAACATCTTCAAGGATGACGTTGTTATCCAATTTCAGAACCCTAAAGGTAAAATCTCGCCATGTGAATATGTTGCTTCCCTACAGATTATTGACTTTGTCTAACACTGTCAGTCTTTCTCTGTTTCCTGCAGTGCAAGCATCCATTCCTGCAAATACATGGGTAGTCAGTGGAGTACCGCAGACAAAAAGTGAGTGGATCATTTACTTTTCAATCTGTGCATGCCTGATTGTTGCTCAAGTACCCTTTTGTTTATGCAGTAGCACAGATACTTAGCTGATGTCTGATACATGGTTTGCTGCTTTGCAATCTTGGTTCTTATGTCTGTTGTTCACTCGTAGCCTCATAGGCAAATAGTATTTGTTGAGATTCAGTGGTTAAATGCTGGGCCATGTTTACATCTGTATCTTTAATTATCCTTGACATGCTGTAAAAGCTAGGGTTGCAACTAATTACTGATGGCATGAATTTGAATTGCTTCTGTTCTCTAAATGCAACAATGTTAGTTCCTTCTATATATGTTCCATGATCCTCAACATTGAATTATGTCGTATGAAACCCTTTTGTAAAGCAACCTTTCTTAGTATTTAATGCAACCTGAGGCGTACATGATCTTGTTACTCCACTATAATTCCTCAGCATGCTGTGCTGGTTTCTCTTTGTATATAAGATAAGAAACTGGTTTCTCATTAGCTTTCTTATTTGAACAGGTCTACAAGACCTTCTGCCATCAATTATCAACCAATTGGGTATGAATCTTTCCACATTGTTCTGTCTCTCTGATTAATAGTCTCAGCTTCCTGAGAAACAACTATTTTTACTGCTTGCCTAACCTTAGCTTTCCCCTTCTTCAGGCCCTGATAACCTGGACAACCTTAAGAGGCTTGCTGAGCATTTCCAGAAGCAGGTACCTGGTGCTGATGCTGGTGCCAGTGCAGCTGCACAAGATGATGACGATGTCCCTGAGCTTGTCCCAGGAGAGACATTTGAGGAGGCTGCGGAGGTGAAGGAGCCTGAACTGGAATCGGAAGAGAAGAAAGAATCGTAATTTTGTTGAGTGTCTCATATCCATTGTTGTGAAGGGTCGTTTGTTTTAAGTGTTTCCACCAGCCATGCGCGAGACGTGCTCATCTATGAACTCTGACGTGCCTCATTCATTTACGTGTGCTCCAGTTTTCTGTTTCTTACCTGGAATTTGGCCACAACCCCAACAGTCGAATTCAGTTTTTTAAGTGTGTTGCAGGTTCCAAAAGCATTAACGCAGTAAATGTATGCTTTCATTTCAGATTCAGAAGGCCTATCTACGTGCGTATCGATATTCTACAGATCCATCCTAATTGTTGGTAGACCCGCATATATTTTTGTCGAACCAGAGTGGGTTCCAGCAAATTTTTGTTTTCTCGGCGTCCAGCGTCAGTTTTGTTTACAGTTTTGCAAATGAGAAGCAAAATTTTGTTTTCTCGGCGTGCAGCATCAGTTTTGGTGACCAAGTTTTGCAAATGAGGCACGTACCAACTAAGTTTTGCAAATGAGAAAAGGTAAATATTTTCCCTCCGTTGGATTGGATGTACCATTCCACTGTTTGGAAAACACATGCTTCTGTTGCTACCCGGCTTGATCCACACCTTAACAGCATCGTCTCGGTTGCCAAACAGCCTACGGCAGGGTAGGAAATGAGACCAGACTTTGCATAATCTCCAGTTTCATCATAAATACACTGGATGGATTCGAGACCTAGAACTAGTGCATGCCACATAAACCTTTTGTCACACCTGATGATTTTCCTCATCGGAATCATCATACAAAAATGGGCCTGCTCATCACACAGACCGACTAGCTCCGCCATCCCAGCCGACGGGTTGGCGTCACACGAAGGACCAGTTGACGAAGCAGAACGCCAGGCAGTGGACATTGCTGTCCTCGCCGAGCACCTTCCACGCTACAGCTTGGTCGAAAGAAACATGGCGACCCATTCCTGACATGCACACGCCTGACGGCAGGTACACGTAACCCTAAACCAACGAGGAAGAATGTTAGATGTTGGGCATGTAAACACATTTCAGATTCAGTGTCAAGGATGGTTGTGTTTTGACTTCTAACCTGTTCCATTAGTTTTGAGATATCTGAGAATATTGCTTTCCTTCCTGACTCGTCAAAGATCTTGTCTAGCGTCAGATCTTGCAGGGCAATAAGAGATGTTTCTAACATGTCGAGCCCTGCCTTGTTTGCAAACGTAAACATAGGTTTCTCCTGAAACAATAAAGCAGACCCCAGCATGATTATCAAAAACTACACACCTAATAAAATCACTAGTATAGATGATTCTCACATGATAGCAAAAAGGTTATTTCAAAGCATTCATAGAAGGTGCAGCATGAGCTTAACAAGATACAGAAAAAGGTATCATTCAGCAAGTAAGTAGGGTGCAGGCTCATCTACTCTCATGCATAATCCATATATAGTTTATTATTGGGTACAATAGGCAGCACGAAAAATTTACTGCAAAAGCACTAGCATGGGCGGAGGGATCTTCGTCTACTTTAGAAGTATGTAAAACAGATCGGAATATTGCTGACTTTGAGTAAAACTCTTCTGATACCTTAAAAGAGCAGCACAGAACAGCATCTGGATGATGCCAGAGCATTTTCAATAATGCTTCACCAGCTTCATCTGAATGATTGAGTAATTCCACACCTAGATGGTAGCTATATTGGGGCCCAAAAGAATAGCCATGAGATTACAATAAAAAGGAATCAAACCATTTAGGTTAGATATCAGAAACAGCAGGGGAAGAAATTTACAACTTCACTTACTGATAACTCTGGCAAACCCATCTAGCAAGTGTGGCAGCTTCAGGGAAGCCAGAAAGCATCCTCTGCCCAGCATTTAGACCAGATTGGGAGGGAGATATAGCCATCGACACTCTTTGCACAGCAGAAACAACACTACGAACATATTGACGGGCCATAGTTGCAACGCTGTCCTGAAGGTGCATCTCATAAGGGAATTGAAAGGCGATTGTCAGCACAGATCTCAAATTACAGTCGTCTGGAGATGCATCCCCTGAGGCTTGAGGTGCAGCAGAACCCACATCAAGACTAGATGCCAAATCTAGCGTCCTACCAGAGGATACACCATCCTGCATGAGATATAATGGTCAGAAACTGCATTCGAGAATACACATATTTTAGCAGAAGACAGCCAAATGACTAGATAACAAATTATAGCTAGCTAGAACAGAACGCAATATGTTTGTTAAAAATATCACAATCCTCCATACAGTAGGCCATGGCGGAAATGTGAGAGTTGTTTCAGAACGGAAAAATAAGATGTGCTGGAAAAAGAAACAAACAGAAATTGTGGCAAACAAACATTCTAACAGAAAAACAAACAGAACTCCTGAATGTATGATAATGTGGCTAAAAACAATCATTCTAACAGAATGTAAAGTGTCAGATAACACTTGCACTCCCGATCCAAATCAAGTGACACGTTAAGGATAATTATAAACATAATTGACAAGGAGATGAAGGAGCTGCCCAAGCAAGATAAAAAAAGGAAAAGGTAAAGTTGTTGGCGATGCTTAACTGTTTTCATATCAAGTGGTATGACACGAAAGCCAGAAGAAATCAATGGAGCATCATCCGGAAAATGCTCATCAATTGGTGCAAACACAAGCTGGAAGGAGGAACCCACAGACTTCTCATCTATTCCAGTGCAAAGCTGAAAAAAAAAAGAATGATTAGCAATGCAGTCTTAATACGAATTGTTCAAGATATTCTCTTTTAGAACCTTGATCTATTTCTTTATTCAAGACCTCAATTAGTATTGCTAAACAGACATGTGCCTGTTGTGAAACCAAAATCAGTAGCCAGATCTCATTTCGTGCACGATAAAAGAGACAATGAACTAAATATCAACAAGCCCCATTTCTGAACTTACAGGACAATTTTAATGTCAAAGAACCTATAAGTGTAACTTTGAGAAGCCACTACATCATCAGAGCTATAGAATAATCATCCTGTTAATTGAAAAACATTGATCTTGCTACCTTTTGGTTCAGTGAGACTCTCACATTTGAAACGATGCAGGATTTTGAAACAAAAGAATAGATGGAACTCAAATATGTACCTGGAGAAGGTGGATGTCCCTTGAAAGAAGGGCTTCATCATGAGTAAGAGGTTGTCCTTCAAGGCGGACAACTTCAAGAATCTGTGAATTATTAACCAGTCAATGACAGTAATATAAGTCACATGGTACATCTAATATAACTAAGTCAACAATGAGAACAGAGTGATGGAAATGACATCAATTAGCTTCACAAAGACACAGGCTTTCCGCGAAATAGTTGCAAGCATACCTCCTCGTTCTCCACTGTGTGAGCAAGTGGCATGATCATCTGCCCCCCAGAAAATCTCATGGGTCGCAACCCAGGAAGTGAACATGCACTGGTCTTCAGTGATGAAGCCAAATACGCATCAATATTGTAATCAGCCCATTCAGATCTATGCTCCCTCAGAAATCGGACCAGCACTGCAGGTGGGACACTCTAGAATACCAATAAAGAAACATGTTTAAAAACAACATAGCATATGGGGAAGCTAGGTTCAGAAATAATGTTAAAAGTGTTTATAATAGTAGCATATTTTTTATTTTCAAACTGGGCTGGAGCTCTTCCAATCACCTTACAGGGGTGAAACTCATATTTCTAGTGTCGAATGTGCACCCACCACTGCATTTAAGCAGAATTCCTAAATCTCTAGTGTAAAATGTTTATGTACAATCAAAAAGTCATCTATTGTGCTTCTATAAATAAAACCTTCCGTTTCCACCCAAAAAAAATCTATTGTGCTTCTTTCTTGTTAACACTTTGTGGTACAAGAACAGAGTTAAAATTCAGAAGTTACTATAGCTGTCGATGCATAGATGGTACCAGAAATATTGTGCACAAGCCAGAAATGTATTCAATAAAGTGCAAATCAAACAAGGATGATATAATGTTTTTGATTAAAAGGTACAATGTAATGTAACAAAACTCAGTAATTCATTTGTTTACTTGTGCCCAATGCAATATGCAATGGTTCCTGCTTCCCCCCTTTTAATTCTAAATATAAAATGAAAATATTGTATAAATAACGCCTTCACACAAATAATGATCACCCTTACCTGCAGTAACATGGATGCCTTCGCACAAATAATGCCTCCAGGGGCTCCAAATGTAATCCCGGCATTGTTGTTATTCCTAATTTTCTTGGTTGAGTTGCAAGCAACAACAACGTCTTCAATGCCATCTCCCCCCATTACAGACCAGCCATCGTCATTGAAACCGCTAATGGCATCATTAAACCCCCTAATGGAAGAACAAGAAATTTTTATGTTTTAAACTAGACAACAACATGTACATGAGTTGGGGCTAAAGTTCAATAAAAAACTACCTGCTTAGTCTTTGACTAAAGGTCCGTAGGACTGCAGGTTGCCTTCCCAAGGCGTACACTACTTCTCCACTGGTTTCTTGAGCAATTTGTCTAAGGTGGCGCAGTGCCTGGATACACAGAACAGCTAGCATGAAGTATAGTGCTAAGAATGAACTATTCAAACATGTCCACAGAACTAAATGCAACCAAGTATACAGCCAGTCATTACTTAGAACATACGAAACAGACCTTTTCATTCATGAATGAATAGAAACTGATTATTGGCAACCTTATTACAGAAATCTAAGGTTTTAAACTAAAAACACCATAGGCCAAAAAAATTAAACACGTACCACAGTAGTCATTTTCTGAGCAACTACTCTAGAAGACTCATACAGCGGTCGAAGCACTTCAGGAACACTCCATGCCTGAAAGATGAAACCCAATACAATCATTAATGGACAACATACAGACTTACAGTATCAAAAGATTAAAATAAAAATACAAAATGGGAACCAGACCTCGAGATCTAGATGGTCCACTATATGCACAATCGAACCTCCACCTTCGCATGGGCGAACTAAATACCCACTTGGAAGCATCTCAGCCCTAACAAATTGCTGTGCAGAAGCTGCATTTGGACCGCCTCCAGAACCACTCAAGGATCTCTCACAGACCTTGGAGATGGAGGAAGATTAGCAATTATCAGTGTCCTGGTTCCTCCGTTATAAAGATAAAAGCAATAAAACTGCAGTTCAGATCACATACCACAAGGCTGCCATCATCCATTGTTGTCGTATATCGCAACGTCCAAAAATCACGTGCAGGGACTAAAGTTGTTGGGGCATACATCTGCAGGAACATACAAATATTACCATCCACAATGCAGTTCACCAGAAATGCTGAAGAAACATCACCAATGAAGCAAAATGAAATTTCCCACCTGCATGTATATAAGTTCAACTGTTCCCCCATTTCCAGCTGGAAACATTGTAAACACTTCAAGACTTCGACAATCACGGAACCAAGAGGGACGATCTTTCAAGATCTCTATGACCTGCATAACACAGCTATATCAGGATCAAATAACTTCTTGAAAGTAAATGCTAAAATTTGTATCATTGGCTGATACTTGATAGGCAAAATATGAAAATATCGAAGAGCCTCTGTAAGATCATGTAAATGATGCATGAGTTTGTTCGATATTGCTCAGATGTAAGGAGGTATGCCATCAATAATTAGATATATAAAAGAGTCTAATCATATCCAGAAGTTACACAGATAACTTACAAATGTACAGACTAGAACAAAGAAAACAAGAGGGACATTTATAAAGGTAGCACAAGGTCCCAAACAATTTAAATACTAACTTTTGTTGGTTCAAGATTCACCAAACCACAGGCACGGGCAGCAACGCCACGGCAACCATGCGAAATGGCCACGATACCAACAGAATCCGGACCAGGCTAATCAGAAAACAGAATGTAGTTAGCACCTAGCAATTATCTGAAAAAAATGTAACTTAAGCCAAAGAACAAGAATTGAGAGTTGACGTATAACCTTCATCCCAGGCATCTGGACCCAATCAATAGCTGTCCCAGTAGCCTTTGAGAGGAACTCTGTGAAGGTCTCCTCTGCAATCGCAAGGAGTCTGAAACAAGAATTGAAATGGCACTATGATCAGGACAGTCTTGAAATGGCAAGATTATGCAACAAGAATCCTTCTCTAGATAGCCAGAACGATTGACTTACCCAGAAGGGTTACTTGCATCCCTTATAGGGTTTGGAGGTGTAGTGACATTTGATTCACAGCTTGTATCATTGGCCAATGAAGTCTGCACCCAATCAATAGATGATATCAGGACATTGCAAGGATAGAATACTCCAGTAGGCATTATATTATCCCAGGGGTCAATATTAAATTGATTCAACACCACCATCACATGGACAACACAACAGCATAATGTGGACTTAACATCGCATTGGCATAAATTTGCTGGCACTATCAACTTTTGAAAGTCGTCCACTGCTAGTACAGTACAGCACTTAAGGTACAAAATGATGCAGGAAACTGGACTCCACTTCACAGACATGGTACAAATACGGCATCAGCAAACTGACTTTTAGCAATAGCATAATTTGTAAGCAACAAGGCCAGCACATTGATCGAAGACTTACATTCTGCAGCTGCTGCCGCATGTGCGCATTTTCATGAACCAACTGAGAGACTTGCTTCTGAAGACGCTCATTCTCTTCCATAAGAAGCTTGTTCATTGCAGTCAGCTTTCTGTTCACAGCCTGCAGCCGCGAAGACTCCTTCCGCTGCTTATCACGGCACCTACAGAAAGGATAGACACATGAATCCAAACGTGAAACACATTCTTCACTAGAACTAATGGGCTGTGGCTCGACTTTGACTTGTCGGATTTGGTTACCTTCGGTTCTGGAACCAGACCTTGATCTGCTTCGGCTCAATGTTGGCGAGTATAGGACACTCACGCAGCAGTTGCTGCCGCCGTGAGGAGCTTGGCTTGGGGCAATCGATGTAGAGCCGCTCGAGCACCTCAACTTGCTCCGGGGTGTAGCGCACGTATTTCCCCGAGTCCATCCCGGGAACCTTATCAAATCCTCCGCTGTCGCTGCTTCCTCCTCGCATCGCCACCGCTGCAGCCATTGTTCCGTCAGCAACACAAATCTCGTCGCCCTCTCTCCGCCTTCAACAGCTGCTTTTAGCTCCCAGCTCGCGGCGGAAGATCCCTGGGTGGGAGACAAAGGAAATGGAGGGCTGCAATGAGCTACGGCACCAAATTTTGCTACGACGGAAATTTTACTGCAAAGGTACAAATGCTGGGGGTCGAGACTCGAGATGCACACAACAAAATTGGGCAGGTTGAACTGCAAAAATCGGGGAAACGACTTCCGAGAACGGAAGGAAGGCGAAATGGAGTGCTAGAGCTAGAAGTGGGCTTTGGCCAAAACAAACAAGACGAAATTCTACAAAAACGATTACGGGAAATGGCAGAGAACCTGAAGCGATCAAATCGGCGGCGTCAGTGGACGCGCGCAGACACCAAAAGCTGGACAGATCCACACAGCACAGGCACGGCGAGACAAGAGTCTTGTGTGCAAATTGCAAAAGCAAGCGGGAAGCCAAGGTAGGTAGGGAGGTAGCTAGATCCTAGAGCGCGGAGCTCTGACCTGCTGCCACCTGCGTGGGTGGGAAGCAAACGCGCGGCGAGGCCGGCCGACCGACCGACCTTGAGAGGCAGCCGGCAGCCCCCTCGGCGAGGAACGGCGGAGCAGACGGAGCAGACGCGCACGACGCAGCGAGCGGACAGCCTCCTCACAGCCTGCCCGAGCCCGAGCCGCCTCCCGCGGCGCCTCGCATCGATCGCCGGAGACGCTTGACACGGTTGGACGGATCGGATCAGGCGGCGGCAGCGCGTCGGCCGCCGCAGGAGGAGAGCAGGCACCTACCACTCCGGGCTCCGGCGCTCGGTGGTGCTAGGGTTCGCGGGTGCAGTTGTGGCGTCGTGGTTGATTGAGGGGGGGAGGGCAGGAGGGCGTAGGGGAAGGGGAAAGGTGACAGCCTTAAAGCGGAGACAGAGACGTGGAACAGCAGCGGCAGCAGCTAGCAGCTCCTAGCAACGGAGGTGAAGACGGTGGTGGTGCTCGCTCGCAGCAGTGGCCTGGCAAGCACTGTGCTGCCGAAGCAGACGGCCTACGTATATACCAGCGGTCGGACTCGGACAGGAGGAGCGGAGGACGGAGGAGAGAGAGAGACGCCGGATGAGTTGGCCTGCTGGCCTGGGACGCGGAGGCGGTGCACGCGGTGCAGTGCACCGGCGGGACCGGGGCTTGGGTTGGGGTGGCGCGTGATTGCGCTACGCTTTCGCGGCTGATTGAACCGCGCAGGGGCCCACACCGCGGGGACAGCGGACACGGTGGGCCCCGCAGGGCGTACGAGAGGTCCGGTCTACGTGGGGTGGGGGGTGGGGGTGGGAGGGCCCCGCGCGCCTGGGAAGCGGACGCGCGCATCGAGGAGCGCGCGGGTGGTGGTAGTGCTGGGGGTGGGGGCCGCGCTCAAATCAGCGGCGGAATGACGGGGCTGCCCCTGCTCGCCTTCGTGGGCACGGCGTTCCAGCGCCGAGCCGTGGTGCCCACGAGCGCGCCGTTTCGTTGGTGCTTGGTGGTGGGTGGGCCTGGACCCGGCGCACGGCGGTGACGTCGCAGGTAACGACGACCCGACGGCCTCCTCCTGTTCCTGTCCTGCACGGCTGCACGGGGCGGGCGCGGCCGTACCCGTACGGTCCCCCGTCCCGTTCCGTTGGCCGTTGCAACGGGGGGCGGGCGGGGCGGCCAGACGCCGACGTGCGGGCCACCGCGCGTGCGGCGCCTGTGGGGCCCACACGGGAGTGCGGAGCCGGCACGCGCGCTGCGCGCTTGTCAGCCTCTGCCCTCTGCTCAGTGGGCTGTGTAGGCTGTGGGAGTGGCAGTGGCAGTAAAAAAACGGAAAGCCTGGCCCTGGCGTCGCTTTTTTACGGTTTTACTACTACACCAGCGCTGTCTGTCTGTTGCCGTTGGTCACTCCACTCCGCTTGCTCCCAAACGGCGCCTTTTACTGCAGCTGCCTTTTCCCGGTTCACGGCAGCGTGCACCGTGCGCTGTAACAAAAAAAAAAAAAGGGCAGTGCTACAGTTTGAACTGGACTACAGTGTCGCTTTGCAAAGGCGTGACGCCGGCTCTGTACCGGGGAAAGTTACAGTTATAGGCGGTGGAGATATAAACCGATTTTAAATTAATCATGAAATAATATTTTTATCTTGTAATAAATTAACTAAACTAAACAGAAGCCCCTTTAAGGTATGCGACTCAAACTTTGGCGTGATTTCTCGCCCAAGCGGAGTAGGACTGTGGTAAGCTTATCAAACAGCTATTGTAGTTGTCCGTATTATATGCTCTCCTCCGTTAAGCTACTCTGTTGGCTTTAATTCATATAAATCAGTCATGAAACAGTATCTCTGATAAAAAACAGTTGTATAAATCTGTCAAAATGACTCTTTGCTCAAGCGAACAGAGCCAATCAGTTGAAGGATAAGTTGATTTATACTCTCATGCTTGTCCAGCAGCTAGGTACGCACGCATGGGTACATAATAAGGAGTATGTGCCATCAGCGTATGTATGGTTGCTGGTATTTATTTGTATATCCTACCTAGACTAGACCAGAAGAACGGCCGATCAATTTCTCAATTAGCCACGAGTGAAATAAATAAGGTGGGTGGTTACGTTGATCCATACAGTTTGCATGCATGAGCGGATGCGTGAAATAGTATCCTATGGCGCACGCATGCACGCGAGAAAAGAAGCAGGCCGAGGCCGGTGGCAACATGCATATGCACATGGCTCCGTCCAACGCAACTGACCACCCTCCATCGCCGCCCCTGCACTGAAGCTTCTCTTCTTGTCGTTGCATCTTTGCATATACTCCCTCCGTCCCAAAATAGATGTCGTTCTCGCTTCCCGAGAAACAAATACCGGCAATTATATATTAAAATATATAAATATTTATACTAAGTAATTAGTATCATCGGAGAGATCTTTAAGTCTTGTTTTTTAACAAATTTATTTAGAGATATAAATATTGTACGTATTTTATATAAATTAAGTCAAACTTGTGGCACAAAAACCCAAAACGACTTCCTTTCTGGGACGGAGGGAGTACAGCATACTGACTGTAGTAGCTAGCTCCAAGGATCCATGAATTCATCATAAAAAAAAAACTTCCAGGCTTGCTATGGACCATGGAATGGATCATTGAAATACGTACTCCTGGCTAGTACAATGAACATGCATGTATATGGGATGCTGTAAACTAAACAAGTACTGTGTGATAGTTAACACTTAACACCAACGTTAGCTAGTGATACTGTATATATAAAACCATGCATCAGCCACGGGTTAATAATGTTAGTGAACTGTTATTAGTGGGTAATATTATAAATCTTTGTGATCCTTTCTATAATTTCGGTCAAAAATTAAGACTCTCTAAGACCTTTAAAATGACTTAGGCCTTCTTTAGGACATGTTCGTTCCCTGGCAAATTTTTTTTATTAGTCACATCGAACGTTGCGGCACTAGTTTAGCCTATTAAAAATATAGTAAATAAAAAACTAATTTGTCAGCCGGAGACTAATTCACGAGACGAATCTATTAAACTTAGTTAGTCCATAATTTGATAATGGGGTGCTACAGTAAACATTCGCTAAAGATGGATTAATTTACCTTAATAGATTTGTCTTAGTAATTAGCATATGACTCTGTAATTAGTTTTATAATTAGTTTATTTTTAATAGGCTAAACTAGTGCCGCAATGTTCGATGTGACTGGCAAAAAAAATTTGCCAGGGAAACGAACATGTCCTTAGATTCTTTCTAACTTTTTTCACTCTCTCTCCATCACAACAATGTTTGGACACATGCATGGAGCATTAAATGTTGGTAAAATAAATAACTAATTGCATAGATTAGTTATAAATCACGAGACGAATCTTTTGAGCCTAGTTAGCACATGATTGGACAATATTTGTCAAATACAAAGTGTTGTAGTGTCAAAATTGCAAAAAGTTGTCATCTAAACAAGACCTTGTTTAGATTTCATCAAACTTCCAACTTTTTTCGGTCTCCCTCCATCACATCAATGTTTGGACACATACATGGAGCATTAAATGTTGGTAAAATAAATAACTAATTGCACAGGTTAGTTATAAATCACGAGACGAATATTTTGAGCCTAATTAGCACATGATTGAACAATATTTGTCAAATACAAACGAAAGTGCTACATTAGCAAAGTTGAAAAAAATTCAACATCTAAACAAGCCCTTATAATTTGGGAATAATTATTGTTTAGAGACAGACGAGGATGTAGAGGCAAAGGCGCTGTCTGCCTTTGAGCTACTCCCTTCGTCCCAAAATAAATATAATTCTAGAGTTCAAAATTTCTTCCAAAATAAATGTAACTCTACAAAGATAAGACAACTATGTTTGTCTTTTTATACTTTTTTGTTTTCCAAAGCGTAATGACTGTAACTTTGTATGAGGTATTTTGATAAATTTATTAGAGTATTAATAACTATAATTAGTGTTAGAATTATATTTTGGGTCTGTTTGGTACCAAACACCTTTTTACAAAAACAGTTTCACTCATGAAGCTGAGTGAAGCTGTTTTATTCCCCTCTCACAAAAATAGCTTCACTCGTTAAGTCATTTATGAAATGGTTGGTGAAGCTGTTTTACCAAACAATTTTTATAAAACAGCTCAACTTAGTAAGTTGCTCATGAAACTATTTTTTTTAAAAAAAACAGCTTTACTAACTGAGTGAGGGGCCGTTTGGGAGAGCTTCAGCTTCTTCGAAGAGAATCACTCCCAACCAGCCAAACGCTCAAAATGCCAACTGATTCAGGTGGGGATCCACAGAGAATCACTTCTCCATTTACACTAGAAGGTGGGAGCTAAAAAAAACTGCTTCACCCTGCTCCCTGTTATATTCTGGTGGGAATCAGCTGAGAATCAATTCTCCTTGACTCCTCATCCTGCTTCCTCCTAAAAACCAATACAATCACTCTATCGGAGAATCATGGAGTGGAGCTGGGGAATCAGGCAGTGGAGCTCCCAAAAGGAGTCCTGACTCCTGAGTAGCTTTGATTGCTGCGCACGGCTGTTGGCAGCAAACCGAGCAACGTGGACGCGGGCGGAAACGACGGGCACAGGCCTCTCCTCCCTTCTTCCCTCGGAGGAATTCTTTTTTCGGGCCCGCGCGGCCGCTCCAGCAGCCCACGGCGGCGGGAGGTGGCGCACGCCCGCACGTTTCGGAGGCGTGGGAGCCAAGCCTGCTCGTGCTCGTGCTCGCCCACCCACCAGCTACTAGCCTACTACCACTCCGCTCCCACCAGGCCACCACACACGCTACCCTGCCACTGCTGCTACGAGTTTCATATCACAGCGGATGTAGTTTAAAATTTGTCCCAAAATAGGGGGTACAGGGTCATATGCTTATTACTAAGATAAATCTATTAAAGTAAATTAATCTGTCATTAGTGAATATTTACTGTAGCACTATATTGTCAAAACTGAACTAATTAAGTTTAATAGATTCGTCTAATGAATTAGTCTCTGGCTGATAAATTAGTTTTTAAATTATTATATTTTTAATAGGCTAATCTAGGGCCGTAATATTCGACGTGACAGGACAAAAATATTTTGCGCTGGAAACGAACATGCTCTAAGGTCATGTTCAGTTTCCTAAATTCCTCCAAAAAATTTGCACAGTACCCGTCACATCGAATCTTTAGACACATGCATGAAACATTAAATTTAGGTGAAAAATTAACTAATTATATTTTTAGTTTGTTCATGTCGAGACGAATCTTTTGAGCCTAGTTAGTTCATGTTTGGACAAAGTTTGTCAAATAACAACGAAAGTGCTACAGAAACTTTTTTCCCAAAAAATTTGTGAACTGAACAAGGCCTAAGTGCACATTTACGTAAAAGACAAACTAGTCATATTTGTCTGTTTCTATTTTCTTATTTTTCGAGGTTTAATGATTACATCTTTCTACAGGTATAAATGTAATTTCACATTAACCTTAGCATCTTCATTTAAACTCTAGAAGTGCACTTATTTTAGGATAGAGAGAGTAGTCTACTAAAAATAGATTAATTATAAAACTAATTTATTAGTTGAAGGTCAATTCAGGAGACGAATCTATTAAACTTAATTAGTCCATAATTTGATAATATGATAATACAGTAAATATTTGTTAATAATGGATTAATTTGACTTAATATACTCATCTTTTTAGTTTTTTGTATGGTAGTGTAATTAGTTTATGATTAGTCTATTTTTAATAGATTAGATTAGTGTCGTAACATCTAATATGACTCGGACTAAACTTTAGCCCGTGAATCTAACACTCCCTAGGTAAGGCTATCTTCGGTGGAGATTTTTCATCTCACAGTTTCCAAGACACTCATATTTTAGAAAACTGTATAGAATAGTTTCATCCGTATAAAACTTTCTCTACTCATATGAATTTTTCATAATCTCTCTTTATTAATATAATATCATATGAAACTTTCATTAAAATTAGTCTAATAGACCTGCCTATGCACTGACAACACAAAAAAAAACATCAATAATACAGTTATACCACTGCAGGTCTCACTAGTACAGAACAGGGTCTTTAGCCCCGGTCGGCAAGGGCCTTTAGCCACGGTTGCCGAGCAGGGCCTTTAGTCCCGGTACGCTTCCGGGACTAAAGGCCCCCCTTTAGTCCCGGCTCCGGTCACCGGGGCTAAAGCCCCCCCTTTAGTCAACCGGGACTAAAGGGTGCTGCCAGCGGTGCAACGCAACTGCCAGCGGTGCAACGCAGCAGCACCCTTTAGCCCTGGCTGATATTACCAGCCCGGACTAAAGGGTCCCCTGGTTTTTCCTTTTTATTTTCATTTTAGTTCTGTTTTTAGTTTTGTTTATTTATTTAATAGGTTTTCCAATATATATTCTTTGCTGCTAATATATATAATTATATATATTAGCAGCAGCATAATACAATAAGCTTATTGCATGCATATATAATTGAACTATAGAACTACATATATATATATATAAATATATGTACATAAGATTACAAACAATATACATATAGGAGTTGTCTAAATATCTATCTACACAAGTTGTACTCCAAAGTTAGTACTGTAAACCTATTATAAGTTGTACTCCATCTAAAGATCTACAGGGCATACAAATTATCATCATTGTTTGGAATCAACTTCTCGTTGGTATTATAGTAGAACTCGCCGTTTGGATTTATGACTTGTTCCCGAAGAAATCCTGCTATTGTCTCTTGTATTGCTTTCAATTGGCCTTGTAGCATCACTTTTTACTTCAAGCAGTCAGTCTTCAATTGGAATTAAAAAGATATTAGTTATATCTATATTATCAATATTAAGTCTATAAAAAATGAAAAGAAACATGTTACGTACTTTGATGATTTCTTCAGGAATTCTATTTGATTCTATCATCATGTACTCGCAAACATAGAATCCGCATAAGTTGGTACCATGTTTTTGTCTCAAAATCTACTGTAGAATGAAAAGATTCATCTCATAATAAAGATATGATATATGACATGATATAATAAAGATACACATACATTGACGAAGGTGTAAACTTACTGGTAGTCGTGGCTTTATTGTAAGTGGGGCCTTACACTGACTCATATGTTCCCGAGCAATGAATTTTTCCCAAACCCTAATCCGGCCAATGAAACATTAATAGTTGGATCATTATTTATTAATTAGTATACATATATACAAGCTTAGTCTATACTTTAAACATGCAAGCTAGGGATCGAAAAATTACCTTTGGAGGATGTTTATCATATCTTGGTAATCTTCTTGCGGTTTGCTCAACGAGTCATAGATTAACACATTGCTGTGTTTGAGATCGATGACCATCAATATCCAGTGATAGTTGTTCATACACATGATTCATATATATATATATATTATTAGGGTTAAGTAAAATAAAATGTGCACATACTTATTATTAACTATATATGTCTCACGCACTTAAAGTTGTATGGGAAGAGAATTATTTCTCTATCTTTTTGGTTCACGAAGAACCTCATGAGATTCATACATGACTCATCGCTCCAAGTCGCTGAAGGGTTTGGAGCCTTGAAAACAACATATGGATCAACAAACCCAACAGAATTGTCATGTTTATCTCTGAGCTGAGTCATCTGATACCTGCAAAATATCGAGTCGATCCACAAGTATGTGTGTAAGAATACTACGTACTATATACACATACTAGAGAGTTCAATGAAAACTATAAAAGAAACACTTACAAACAATAGCAGCTAGATTTGTCCAGTGCGTCCATATGACATAGCTGGTGTAATTCCTCCATCTGGACTAAGATTAGGTCATCGCCACGGAAGTAGTTATGGTTTCGAATTCGGACAGAAATCCAATTGACATCACCGTCTTTAGAAGCCTCCATGCACCATTTGTTGATTGCAAACATCTGCGTACCAAGTACATGTAAGTGATTGGGGTTCATTAGACTCCTGCCCGATGCAAAATTTCTCCTCCATTCATCAACTACTTCCGCTCGTGGAAACTCCAGCCCAGTAGCAATATTTTTAATCGTGTCGTACGGGAGACCGCTCTCAATGATAAAATCTTCAATTGAGTCCATCTCAGACAAAGTGGTCTCTCCAGATTTATGTTGTACAATGCACATGTTTGAACCATACTGATTTTGCACAACTAACGGGGACAAAGGTCTTGATGTTTCCCCGAGTTGTGGAACACCCTTTCCCACTTTCTTCTTGCTGGATTGTTGTTCTTTTGCGGACTTCATAAGAGAGCGTTCGTAATCTGATTTTCGCGAAGCCTTTCGGGCTTCACGCATCTTGATACCATGTTGGTCCACCCTTTTCCTTAACTCCTGTGGGTTTAACAAGAGGTAAGGCTTCTTCGGATTCCTCTTCGCTTTAGCAGCGGCGTCACATTCATCTAAAAATTTTCGCACATCTTTTTTCACTGTAATTTCTAACTCCGCATTAGTCTTTTCATAAGCTAATTTCTCTTGGGCTTTTTTTCCTGATGCATGAGTCTTCTTCTTTGCAGGTGGGGCCTTTGGTTGTATGGCGGGGGACCGCTTCTTAGGGCCGCGTGGTGGAGGCAGCGGTGTTGGAGCCCGCGGTGGAGGTTGTGGCGTTGGAGCCCGCGGTGGAGGAGATGGTGGGCCCGGTGGCGGTGTTGGAGCCCGCGGTGGAGGTTGTGGCGTTGGAGCCCGCGGTGGAGGAGATGGTGGGGCCGGTGGCGGTGTTGGAGCCCGCGGTGGAGATCTTTGTGCAGGAGATGGGGTTGAAGCTGTGTCCTCCAACACATCGTCACCGCCCGCAGCACTCTGATGCGCTGGGGAATAATGACGAACTGGACTATAGTTCCTGCTACGCAAAACAACGAATGATGTGAGCATCCAACTAATATATACATATAGGAAGTTAGTGTAATAAAAATTGTTTCTCGTTCACGCGAAAACACTACCTATGGTGAGGATCTTGATCAGTAGGAGGAGGTTGCGGCAGTGACACTCCAGGAATAATAATGAAGCGCTTGCGCCAGCAAATAAATGTCTTCTCCGCTTCACCTAAAGTCTTCTCCCCATCTCCCCCTTCGATTTCCAGTGCCACACTGCCACAACCTGTCTCAACCCTATCCACCGAGACGCTAGCGTATCCGGCTGGCACTGGTTGACCATGGATTCTTGGTGTTCTTGTGCGGTCGATAGGGTTTACAACACCGACAACCACCTTTTTCGTGGCATTCCCATCTGGAATGTGCAGCTCACAAGTAGTAAAAGGTTCTTTAACGTCATCCATGGGGAAGTGTAGCTTGGAGTCATCTTGAATGGTTGGTACTTCCGTGGAGGCGCAACTGCTTTTCATCTGACCTGGGGGGCTAATGTTCGCTTGAGGCTGTTGTGATGATGTACCTTGCCCACTCGTCATTTGACTAAGTGTCGCTTGCACTTGCCTTTTGATTTCCTCCTGCATCCATTCTTCAGGAGATTTGTCACGCTCTTGTGTTTGCAGAACATACTCCTCCAACTTGTAGATCCGCTCTGCCTCCTCGTCCTTCTTTCTCTGGCAGCTTCTGTAACTTTCTCGATCCGCTTCGAAGGAATGCAACCACGAAACGGCCCCAAAGCCTCTCGTACGCCCACCGTGCTCAGGATTCTCCAGCGCGTACGTGAGTTCATCCTTCTCTGTTGGGCTTGAACTCGCCAGCCAACACCGCTTGTCGTGCTTGAACTAGCCTCTGTGCTGCTCTTGAAATTTGCGGGCCCCAATCAAGCTCCCCGTCATTAGGGTTTATGGTTCCCCCATGAGCGTAGAACCAATTCCTGGACCGTTCACTCTAATTTCTTCTTATTGTCTCCGGGACTACCCCCTGACAAGCATCTCTTGTTCCTGTCTCTCCCACTGTGGAAGGGCAGTCTTATAGCCACCTGATCCTAAATGATGGTGGTATTTCTTCTGAGCTGCATTCTGTTTGTTTACTCTGACCCGGGCCTCGCTCTCTTGTGATCTTTTGTACTGTACAAATTGATCCCAATCGGCCCTTATCTTGACATACGCCTTAGAGTTGAAATCTGGCGTCTCGTTCTTTAGCACAAACTTGTGGTACAATTTCTTCTTCTAGTCCTGAAAAAGTGTGGCCATCTTCTTCATTGTCCACTCCCGAATTCGCCTCAGCAGCTCCTCATCATCCGTGTCGAATGAGAAATGAGCTTGAATGTCATTCCAGACTAGGTGTTTGTCAAGATTGGAGACATAACTGATCTCGGGAGTACTTCGCCTCTCTTTCCATTCACGGGCACTTATCGGAATCTGATCTCTCACAAGGAACCCACAGTGAAAGACATAATTCTGTGCATGGGGTCCTAGTGGTTGGCCTGTAGCCATATCGAATTCGGAGATTACATGACGGCCCTTCAACGGCCTCTTTGGCTCTCGTTTTGGTCTGCTCTGCCCCGTCGCAGACATCGATCCAGAGGGCTACATATAGGTAAAGACACGAAGATGAAACTCTAATACAAGTTGAGATAAAACCTAATCAAGTAAATGTAAACCCAAACACGACATATTGTATATATGTATACCTCGCCTGTATTGCCTTCTTCCATCTCAACTTGTTGTTCAGGGGATTTTCATCATGCATGGTCATGTCTTCGTAATTCAATAAGTATTGACTCCCGTCATCGTCGCCGACGATGATATTCATCATTTCCTCCTCCATGTTCTCATTTGGGTCAGCCATTTCTGCGAATATTAAAATATATATACAATATGATCGAACACTTAGAGGAGCTTTATACATGTATGCAAAACCAAAACCGAAAACTAGGGGTTTCGGGGCTTAGGGTTTCAGGGTTTAGGGGTTTGAGGGTTTAGGGTTAGGGTTTAGGGGTTCGGGGTTTCAGGGTTTAGGGGTTCGGGGTTTAGGGTTAGGGTTTCGGGTTTTAGGGTTTCGAGTTTTAGGTGACATGTAATCGTCAACATTAAAAATAACATATATTCGTAAAGAGGCAATTCAAACATTAAAAATAACACGAAGAAGCATATCTGTCAAAATATATCTGTAACACTTAGAAGAGCTTTATATATGTATGCGAAACCAAAACCGAAAACTAGGGGTTTAGGTGTTTAGGGTTTAGGGTTTAGGGTTTTGGGGTTTCGGGGTTTAGGGTTTCGGGGTTTAGGGGTTCGGGGTTTCGGGGTTCAGGGTTTTGGGGTTTAGGGGTTTGAGGGTTTAGGGTTAGGGTTTCGGGTTTTAGGGTTTCGAGTTTTAGGTGACATGTAATCGCGAACATTAAAAATAACATATATTCGTAAAGAGGCAATTCAACTTTAAAAATAACACGAAGAAGCATATCTGTCAAAATATCTCTAAGTGTAAATACATGTTTAAACATATCCAAGTGATAAATACATGTTTAAACATATCCATGTCATGTGATTTTCTGAGTGTAAATACATGACCATATCTAAGTGTAAATACATGATAAATACATGTTTAAACATATCTAAGTGTAAATACACATGATTTTTTATGAACACATATTTCTAAGAGTGATAAATACATGTTTAAACATATCCATGTCATGTGATTTACACACCGTGGACGAGAACGACGACGACGGACAGCAGCGAGGATGACGACGGTGCGGATGACAGTGGACAGCGGCGAGGTCGGACACTTTTTATCTACATGTGTAAACATATATTTGTTAGGTTAAAAAACATATATATATGATTTTCTTTTTTCTATAAAATATATCTATTCATATTCATTATCTGTATATATCTATTTCTATAAACAAAAGAAATGAAAAGGTTAAATAGAAAAATTGATCATATTCATTATCTATAAATATATATATCTATTTATATTCATTTCTTTTTCTTTATATATATATATATATCAACTTTTCTATTTAACTTTTTCATTTATTTTTTTTACACTCTCACACACACTGGACACACACGCACACCATCACACACTGCACACGCACACACACATGCACAGGCCGACGGCGAGGAGGACGGCGGCGTGGAGGACACGCCTGCGTGGAGGAGACGGTGAGGAGGACAGCGGCGCGGACACGACGGCGAGGACGACGCCGAACGGCGTGGGAGGTCGAGGGCGGAGCGGAGCTTGACGGCGCCGACAGAGGCTCAACGGCGAGGAGAGCTCGAGGGCGGCGGCGCGGACGGGAGGCGGGGCAACTAGCGTCGATCTGGGGAAGATTGGAGGGCACTGTGCCCTGTGCACTATATACCCGGGAGGACCTTTAGTCCCGGGGCGTATTACGCACAGGGACTAAAGACCCTTTAGTCCCGGTGCGTATCTTTAGTCCCGGTGCGTAAGACGGCCCGGGACTAAAGGGTCCTTTCCCGCCACAGTTTTGGGGTTTCAGTATTTTGGGTTTTGTATTAAGTTTCCACTTGATAAATATGTTGTAATTCTTGTTAATTGCATAGTAAATTGAACAGTAGGCATAAAATTACTTAAAAATAACAGTTGTATATATTTTAACCTTATTGTATAGTACAAAATTTTGTAGTATAAATTCTTTTCTTTTTTTATAATAACGAATATAAATGTAAATAACCATTCATATGTGGTTAATGCAAAAATTTAATGTTCAATTTAAATTTAAAAATTGTTGGCTTTCAATAGAAAATTTATTTTCATATCATTTGGACGTTAATCTTTTGTTTATAACATAAAAAATCATTACCCAATTTCGTTCTACGCGACAGATGCAGTAGTTTTAGATTTTAAAATTTAGTTTTTTATTTTTAAATATATCTTAAACCTTTCTAATTGAACAGAAAATTAAATATTTGATATACTTTCTTTTAAAAATTAGTATGAGATTCTTTTTGCTTTAGTTTACAAAAGAAAATGTTAAATTTTAGTATGTTCTTATATGTATTTTGATGATTCACATCTAGAGAAGCACATAAATCAATGATCACTACTATTAAATATATATATAAATCCATTATCAAATAAATGAAGTCTTAATTAATTAATTATTACATAATATCTTTACAACCCACTATTAAGCGGGCACAACTGCGAACCTCCTCTTGACATATGTTCCTTGGTTATGATCATTCCTTAACCATGGAGTTTCCTCATTGTTTAACAAAATGCTTGGGTCTTTGTTCACTTTGAATTGCGAAATTCGATCATCTCTTTCATAATCACCTGACATGTCTGACTTGTCCTCAATTCCGACAATGCTTCTTTTCCCTAAAAGAACTATATGGCGCTTTGGCTCGTTGACGATCGAGTTGTTATCATTTTTCCCTCATTTTGGTTTTGTAGACATGTCTTTCACATAGAACACCTGACTCACATCCGCGGCAAGGACAAATGGTTCATCTTTGTACCCAATATCGTTGAGGTCCACTGATGTCATCTCATACTCCTTGTCAATTGTTACCCCACCTCCGGTACCGATCATCTTGACCCATTTACACCGGAACAAAGGGACTTTAAATTTAGGTGCGTAGTCTAGTTCTCATATGTCATGTATGTAGCCATAATATGTTTGTTTGTTCCCATTTGGATCTGTGGCATCCACGCGTACACTACTATTTTGGTTGGTGCTCCTTCCGTCTTGGGCTACTGTGTAAAATGTATTCCCATTGATCTCGTACCCTTTGTACGTGCTGATATGCCACGATGGTTGTCTGGCCAACAAATAAAGGTGCTCATCTATGTTATCATCACTCTGACATTGTTTTCGCAACCAATCGCCAAAGGTTTGCATGTGCTGACGTGTAATCCAAGATTCACTCTTCCCGGACCACTTGGATCGAAGGAAATCCTTATGTACCTCGATATATGGATCGACCAATGAGGAGTTCTGTAGAACTGTGTAGTGTGCTTTATCGAAGTAATCGTCTCCTGTACCGATATATGTTTTCTTCCCTAGTGTTTCCTTGCCACTGAGTCTGCCCTCGTGTCGCGATTCAGGAATGCCAATCGGGTCAAGGTTTGGAATAAACTCCACACAAAACTCTATGACCTCCTCTGTTCCGTAGCCCTGGGCGATGCTTCCTTCAGGCCGATAACGGTTATGAACATATTTTTTCAGGACACTCATGAACCTCTCGAATGGGAACATGGTGTGTACGAACACATGACCGAGAATAATGATCTCCTTGACCAGGTGAACTAGGAGGTGTGTCATGATATCAAAGAAGGATGGAGGGAACACCAACTCAAAGCTGAGGAAACATTGAACGACATCATTCTGCAAAGTAGAAAGTTCCTCTGGATTGATTGCCTTTTGTGAAATTGAATTGAGAAATGTACATGGCTTCACGGTGGCTAGACGTACATGTGGAGGTAGAATTCCTCTTAGAGCAACAGGAAGCAATTGGGTCATAAGCACATGACAGTCATGGGACTTCAAGTTTTGGAACTTCTTCTCTGACACATTAATTATTCTCTTTATATTGGAGGAGAATCCAGATGGGACCTTAATGCTATTAAGGCATTCAAACATGCTTTCCTTTTCTTCTCTGCTAAGAGTGTAGCTAGCAGGGCTTAAGTACTGGCGCCCGTCATCTGTCTTCTCCGGATGCAAGTTGTCTCGTTCTTTCATGCGCTGCAAGTCCTGTCGTGCTTCAAGTGAATCCTTAGGCTTTCCGTAGACACCCATGAATCCAAGCAGGTTCACACAAAGGTTCTTTGTCAGGTGCATCACGTCGATCGCATGGCGGACCTCTAGGACATGCCAGTAGGGTAACTCCCAGAATATGGACTTCTTCTTCCACATGGGTGCGTGTCCCGAAGCGTCTTTGGGAACAGGTTCGCTGCCACGTCCCTTTCCAAATACTACTTTCGTATCGTATCCTTCACTATTTCGAGTATATCATCTCCGGTTCGGTTACGAGGCTTGGTTTGGTGGTCTGCCTTACCTTTAAAATGTTTATCTTTCTTTCTTACTGGGTGGCCCATGGGAAGAAACCGACGGTGCCCAACATACACGACCTTCTGACACTTTTTCAAAAATAAACTATCAAGGTCTTCGAAATAGTGTGTGCATGCATTATATCCCTTGTTTGTCTGGCCTGAAAGATTACTTAGAGCCGGCCAATCATTGATTGTTACGAACAATAATGCTCGCAGGTCAAAGTGTTCCTGTTTGTACTCATCCCACACGCGTATGTCTGGTTTGCTCCATAGAAGTAGAAGTTCCTGAACTAATGGCCTCAGGTAGACATCGATGTCGTTGCCAGGTTGCTTCGGCCCTTGGATGAGCAACGACATCATAATGAACTTCCGCTTCATGCATAACCACGGAGAAAGGTTGTAGATACATAGAGTAACTGGCCAAGTGCTATGACTACTGCTTTGCTCCCCAAAAGGATTAAAACCATCCGTACTTAAAGCGAACATCAAGTTTCTAGCCTCATCTGCAAACTCTGGGAATTCTCTGTCTATCGCTCTCCACTGGGATCCATCAGCTGGGTGCCTCAGCATATTGTCTACCTTACGATCTTCTTTATGCCACCATAACAACTTTGCATTGTCCTTATTTCTGAACAAACGTTTCAAGCGTGGTATTATAGGAGCATACCACATAACCTTGGCAGAGATTTTCTTCCTGCTTGGACGTTCTTCAGCCTCTACGTCGCCAGGATCATCTCGCCTTATCTTATACCGTGATGCTTCACAGACCGGGCATGCATCCAAATTCTCGTATTCCTCCCCACGGTACAGGATGCAGTCATTAGGACATGCGTGTATCTGCTGGATTTCTATTCCCAAAGGGCAGACGACCTGTTTTGCTTCGTACATAGTGGTGGGCAATTCATTCGCTTTCGGTAGCATCTTTTTCATTATCTTCAATAACCGCCCAAATGCCTTGTCGAATGTACCATTCTTTGCCTTCCATTGCAGCAGTTCCAATGTAGTACCTAGCTTTTTTGGCCATCTTCAGCATTGGGATATAGCAATTTCCTATGATCCTCTAGCATGCGCTCGAACTTGACCTTCTCTAAGTCACTTTCACATTTTCTTTGTGCATCACGAATGGCATCACCAAGAGCATCAACATCAGCTGCCACATCTTCTGTCACTGTCGCATCTTCTTCACCATCTCCTCCCCCCACTGCATCATCATCAAAGGCACCATACTGAGCAATAATATCAGCGTGGGTCAATTCTTCTTCACCTTCTTCACCATCATCCATTACAACCCCCTTTCTCCATGCTTCGTCCAACAAATATAGTTTGTTACGAAACCCGACTTCAACAAATGCGTATGAAGAGTCCTTGGGCATGAATATTCCTTCAAATTCTTACAGACGGCGCATGAGCAGCACATGAAACCATCCTGCTTGTTTGCCTCAGCCACACCTAAGAAATAGTGCACGCCAGCAATGAAGTCTTTGGAGCGGCGATCGACATTATACATCCAATTGCGTGACAACATCTGCATTAAATATTACAACCATGCACTTAGTAGTTTCTCATGTTATTGCACAACACTTGTGACATCACATGATTGATTAATTCAAGCAAGCTTGACTACAACGAAGACTATCGCAGCTAGCACTAAAAAAACTAAAAAAAATGCACTTAAGCAACATAATTAGTTCGCGTCCGATCCCAACTAAAATAGACAGATCATTCGCTTCATCGGCATGGATGGGCTGCTGCCGCTGACTCACTGCCTCATCACCTTCAACGGCAACCTCTTGTGCAACAGAATTTCGTAAGTGTTGAACGTACTCTTTCTCCCAGTACCAATCTTTACATTCGCCGGTGCCCTCCCACTGCAATTAGAACAAAGAATAAGAAATTTAAACAACAGCATCAAGAAAAACCGATACGAATGAACCATATTAATTAAATGCGGGTAAATAATAACCCACCTCATGATCCGGACACTTGTAGAATATACGACCCTTGTTGATTCTCTCTTTTTTCACTCGGTACTCCTTCACAATCTTCTGCTTACACTCGCCGCAAGCAATGAGAGGAAGATCCGGCCGCAAACGCTTCGGATCCCGATGATGAGAGGCTGAGGACCCGATCACGGTTGCCATCTACTATATTCATGCTCATTTTTTAAACTATTACATGCAAATTCCTAATTTTCTAAACAATTATAAATAAAAAAGACTCTAAATTTATCTATTTGTTTAAATAATCGAAAAATATGATATAACAATACCAATTTCCACATTGTCTACTCTCTATATTTATTGTTGCAAACTATTATAAATTCCACATTTTTCTAAAGAAAATAAACTAAAAAGACACTAAAATTCAATATTACTCGTCTTGCATAAGTATGAAATATAGAATGGATACTACCTAGCAGTAGAAAACTATCAAGTGATTGTGATGAACCAATTTAAACTACTCAACTCTCTATGCTTGTTCTCGCAAACTATATATATATATTAATTAAATTCCTCTCATATATTCAAAAGACATGGTAGGAGATGAAAATAGTTACCTCTAAACGCAAAGACACGATGACGGAGTCGAAGAAGATCACCAATTGACGCCGAAGACGAAGAACAATGAAGAGCAAATGAAGAACAAGCAATAGCAACAACAAGAACAAGCAAGAAGCTCACTGAAATTTGAATGTCTCTGGCTCGGGGAGGAAGAAGTTGGCTGGTTAAAAACTGGGGAGCTTTAGTCCCGGTTTGTATTAAAAATTGGGACTAAAAGGTGATCATTTATCCCGGGGCAAGTCACGAACCGTGGCTAAATCTTTAGTCCCGATCCGTGGCACCAACCGGGACTAAAGAGTGCCCTTTAGTCCCGGTTGGTAACACGGACTGGGACTAAAGGGTCTCTGCCCCAACAGCTCTGCGCAATAGCCATTGGGGCAGACCCTTTAGTCCCGGTCCGTGTTACCGACCGGGACTAAAGGGTCTATTAGTCCCGGGCGGCAAAAACGCCGAGACTAAAAACGATTTTGAGAATCGGCCAAAAACCATGTTCTGTAGTAGTGTCTAGAGGTGACGATAGTATAACTAAACATGTAGCTAGGACTTGATGACTTGGTTTGGAACTTTGGATAGAAGTCATCCGATGAAGGCTACTAGGATCCTTTTCAAACAAAGGAAATTAAAGGCATGCTCTGGGAAACCAAGGTCCCTAATTTGATGTTTAATTTCTCGGGACATGAGAATTACATTTTTTTATGGGCGAAGGGAGTAGCATATTTGATCGAGCGCCTTCAAACGATTATATTATGTAATAAAACAGGGTAAAAAAACTGAACAAAACAAGTCGTCCTCCTGCTCGCAAGGTGGAGTAATTAGTCATGTGTGGCATCACACACAAGTAAACATGATGGTCCGCGTGCACTTACATATATTTAGTGACAGGTGTAGAATAAAAAATTCACCTATGATGAACATTTTAGTACCCATTCGTATAAAAAAACGATCATATAGTAAACAAAATATAAATAATTTTTTCGACTTAAACAAGATGTAAAGTATGATGAAAATATACTAAACTGTTTGGTAAGGCTCCTCTGCAGGAGCAAGAGTTGAAGTTGAAAAGAGCCCTACCAAACATGACCTAAGTGTGTGTAATATTTCAAATACATTAAAGATGGGCGTTTCAACGTGACTAATCGGCAAAACTAAAATTATATGGGTGCATGTAGTTTGTAGTGTAGTAGATCAGAAGTAAATTACTCGCGATCTGTGCTCCCATCCTGTAGCGGCAACGCCACTACCTTGATAAGTTCGATCATCATGTTAGGTCAGTCTCAATGGAGAGTTTTATTGCGTTGTTTCCAAGACTATCATGTCATGCAAAATAAAATGAAACTCAAATAAAACATCTGCTCTCAATGCAAAGTTTTATTATATAGTTTCGTAGACGTTTAATTTCATGACTATCATAGAGTTGGTAATTGTTCCAAAAGAGTTCCATCCTCATAAAACTTATTTTCTTCTTAAATACACCGTCATATCACAAGAGTGCTTATATGATAATCTATTTAATATAAATAAAACTCGTACGAAATTCTCACTAAGGTTGGCTTTAGTAGGTGCATGGTTTGCTCATGCATTGGCGTACTGAGGTTGGCTTCAGTAGGTGCATGCTTTGCTCGGGCATTGGCGTTGACTAGCTGTCACCTTAGTAGGGTTAGGCCCTAATTGTTGGTCCAATAACTCTTTATACCCATAATAATATAACTTTTAGGCCCACATGAAGAAGCTTGGAACGCCCCTCATCCCACGCCTGAACCAAAAGCGCCGCCACCCCACTACCGTGTCGGCCACCATCTGCCACCGCCCACCGCAGGCACCCGCGCGATCGCACCAGTGCTGGAGAGGTCAGTGCCTGCATTGCACGGCGAGCGGCGACCAACCCCATCCGGCTCCAGCTCGGCAGCTTCAAGCTATCGAGCTCCGACGATGGCTCCAGCCCCTCGTTCGGCCCTCACTCGGTCGATCCCTCTCTATCCCTATCTGGCTGCTTCTTCATTTCTGTTGCTCTGGTATGAATACAAGCAGTTTTTGTTTTCCTATTCAATAAAATATTTCAATCAATTGGATCGAAAACTAAAATTACAAACATTGATGATGGATCTACAGACAGACACAAAACATTTTCATTAGTTAATCTATTTCCCTTTTGATGGTACTTATGCAAATCGATCACTGATCCTGACAACTGGAGGCTCTGTAGTGCTACACCATTCTTGTTCAACTCTAACATTGAACTTGTATTGTTGTTTGGCATGTGACTTCATGTAGCCGAGAGCAGGGTTTTTCTTACCGGAACGGTAACCGACGAACCGGTCGGTAACCGGTCCAACCGGGCCGGTCCGGTTACCATGTAAGCCGGTTACCAAATTTGAATTTGAAATTTGAAAATTTGAAAAAAAAGTGCCCAAAAAATTCCTAAAAATAGATTATAATTTATGGAGACCAATGGTATAAATTTTTTTCAAATTGGAGTTCGTTTAGTATTCATTTGGACGTTTGGAAGTTTGAAATAAAAGGGACGGCCCGTTAAGGCCCATGAGGCCCATTAGGCGCTCACGGGCACAAAACGACTCGTGGCCGGGCGGGGGGGGGGGGGGGGGCAGAACGGTGCCTTCCCGAGCCTTATCCGCGCCCCGCCCCCTGCCCTCCGCCCCAGCGCCGCCGTCCGCTCGCCGCCGCCGGCTAACCACTCGGTTAGGCTCGGTTACCGAGCGGGAGCGAGCGGTACCGCTCCGGCGACGCGCCCTCGGCTAACCGCTCCGGCGGCTCGGTAACCGAGCGGTTGCGTTCGGTTACCGAGCGGTTAGCTCGGTTCCGCAGGTAAGTTCCCCCCCTTTGTTTTGGTATTTTAGTTAAGTAGCTATATGTTTTGGGTGTAGTTTTGTGTTAGGATTGTTGTACTTAGGCAGGATCTGTGTTAGAAATTAGGATGGATGGATTTAGGTTAGGGTTAGGGTTAGGTTTAGGTTTAGGGTACGATTTAATTTACGATGTATTTAATTTGTTTAGGATTTAGGATTTGAGGTATGATTTGTGTTAGGATGTATATTTTGTATAGATAAAATTTACGTGGGTGTGATTTTGTGTTGTCTGTTTATGCAGGTAGACAATGTCGGGCAGGCACAAAGACGTTGTCTGGGAGCATGGTGAAAATCTCGCTCCCGGGTGGCGGTGGTGGTGGGAATGGTGGTGGGACTAGTTATGGAATTCGTTTCACAGGTATCCATTGCACTTGCACGTACATACACACATTTATTTCTGTCTATGATTACTAATTATGGTTCATTGCAGGCGAGACCCAATACACACATGCTACGCAAGATCGTGACCATGGACAACCACAGTCCCAGAGGAAATCAATTTCATTTCCACCCACGCACGACGACAATCCAGAGGACTCGCAGGGGAGATCAATTTCTTTTGCACCTACGTACTACGACACTCCAGACTACTCTACTTCATGCTATAGCTATGCCTCACAACCTTCTTATAGCTATCCCATTCCTGACGTGAGCACGCAGCTTCAGACTAGGTGGGTGTACGAATGGGAAGACCCCAGCTTTTACAGTATGTTGGTTCAAGAATGGGAGACAACTGCAGCTTGGACGGGCCAGACGTGGCAAGATTACAAGGCAACCCTGCTTCGAACCAAAGGTATCGCTCTTATGTCCATCGCCGAGTATGAAATTTCGTGCCAACATGGGGCCTTTCCATACATCTTGCGTAGATGACCATGCATTCCTGTGACTGTGAGGATGTGAGCCTGTGACAATATTTATGCAACAATAAGTTGTTGATGCTTTCGTTGATGCTTTCGAGACAATATTTATTTGTATGCGACTATATGTATGATTATATATATTTGTATGTGACTATGTCTATGTGTAGTGACTAGTGAGTATATATATTTGTATGCGACTATTTGTTCATGTTTTCGAGACAATGAATTTATTGCCGCATTGTGCGGTCTTTTTTATATCTATATGTCCAAAGGAAGTACCAAAAAATCATTTTTATCCGACAAAAAAAAAAGACAACCCACCGGTTTGGTCCGATTACCGAGCTAACCGGTCGGTAACCGACCCAAACCCATCGGTTTACCGCTGCAAAACCGAACAACTGAGACGTTTGAATTCAAACTTCAAACCGGCCGGTACCTGGCGGTTACCGGTCAAACCGGACCGGTAAGCCGCTACCGGAGGCCGGCGGTTTTGTTAATCCGATCGGTAAAAAAAACCATGGCCGAGAGCCCGGCCGAGAGTTGATTGAATTCGACTACAGCTGGACTTCCATTTTTTTTTACACACTACAATTCTTTTATTCAATCAATAATTGTTTTTTGTCGTTTGGAAGTTAAAGTTAATTCCGATGCTAATTTATGTAGCTTGCCAACTGTATTCTCAGTGCTTTCCCGTGCTTTCTACACAGGATTTCTTACAGAAGGACGAAAAAGTTGATTCCTTAGTTAAAATGGGGTCCCCGGTCTGTGAAATATGTCATTGTGAGGATGAAACTCCAGAGCATATCATCTTCTGATGTCCCTTTGCTGCGACGTTTTGGGCAAAGAGCTTGGCATTACTTTAGACCCAGACCAGCCGATCAGCAATCTAGTCACAATTCCTGATGTCCAGTTTCCAATGTTCATGGCGCTATGCTGTTGGCAACTCTGGAAACACTGGAATGGTGTCATCTTCAGAAACGAAGTGCTAAACTTGCAGCAGGTTCTTGCGTCCTGCAAAGTAGAAGCCAACCTCCGGCCTTACAGGCTGCCTGTGCCTTCCAGACCTCCGACAGATAAGTGGTGTAATTCTCATGTCACTCTAGTTTAGGCTACTTTTAATTTAATCTCCTTTGGTGATCAATATGCAAACTGATATTGGTTCATTAGTTCTGTGGCACTGTTTGGTGATCAATGCAAATTGATGTTGGTGCAGTTCTGATGCTTTCGTTTTGTATTTCTCAATGAGAGATCTAGTGTCTTTGTTGAAGAAAAAGATATGCTGGACTACCTATTAATCTATTATACATCACAGTACCATATGAGCGAAGTCTCATTAGGTTAGGCTTATATCTACACGTACTTCTAAGTTCTAACTGCAGAATCAGTTGTTTATTAACTGTAAACTTCGATCAATTTGGTAGTCTACTGCAGTCGCGCGCTGATCGATCACGAGGGCATGATACAACAAAAGATGCCCGCGAGAAAGCTCTGCAAAGGATGGACGTACTTCTTGACGAATCGCGTGCATGGCGCTGCCGCGGCGGGTCCCCAACGGGCCCGGCGACTGTTGCCGGCGATGGTGTGACTTGCTATTCTCACGCGTGTACAGCCGCGACGCTGTCCTCAGGAGTGGGTCGCTGATGGCCGCCTCCAGCGGCCGACCGTTGCCGTCTCGTCGGTACAGGGCGGCGCGACCGACCACGTCCTCGAAGCTCACGTACCCGGGTGCGGCCTCCATGGATGTAGGGGGAGCTGTTAGCGGGGAGAAGAGGGCGCCGCGCCACTCTGGCCTCTGGGTGCCTTAATTGGATGCAAGCAGTCAGGATTGGGCCCAGGCCTAAGCAGGCCCCGAAGTCGGCCTGCTGGTGCCCTGGTACGCGCGGTCAAAGGCGCTCAGCCTCAAAACGCCCACGAAAAAAACGTGAGTTGAAAGAGATAAAGGCAGGCACTTTCTCTAAAAAAAGATGGGTTGATTTGAAACATAAGAAAAAAAAAACAACGTAAAAATGAGTTGAAACAAATAAAGGGAGTCACTTTCCCCCAAAAACATGAATTGATTTGAAACACAAAAATTCAAACAATATTTGCCGCTAGAAGGAGGGCTTGAACCTCCGACCTTGTGGTTAACAGCCACACGCTCTAACCAACTGAGCTATTCCAGCTTATTATTATGTAATCCCTGATGTAACTTAAGTACGTTTAATATTCGACGTGTGTACGTCAATACCCTACAGGGCTTCAGGTAACGTCTGCTGCATGCTCCATCGATCCAGACAGGATCCGGCCTTGGTGTCATCCGACGACCGGTGCTAGGGTACGCATGTGTATGGCCGTTTGGTATATGATGATGTGCATATTGATTAAATAAGTTTTTTTTTATCGGTACAACTTAGATCCACGAAACCCACACACTCCACACTCACACACACGTGTGGATCTGTACACATACAAAGAAAGAGATTGTGAGACTCGCCGGCTCCAGTGCGCAGGAAACGCGCACTACCACCACGCACGCATACATGTCCTGTAAGTTATGGATAAAATTCACGCATATATTTAACTACTCGAGAAGCTATTGGTTAAATAAGTTTTTTTTATCGGGTATAACTTGGACACACACTCTACACTCGCACGCGCAAAGAAAAAGATTGACAGACTTCGCCATCTCGCAGTAACACCACGCACGCGTGCATGTATCCTGTAAATTTCTAGATAAAATACAAAAAAGAGCGAACACTAGTGTTTGAATCCTAGTGGCTAACATCCCACTAGACTGACTTACCACTAGACCACAGGCTCATTCGTTATTGGTTAAATAAGTTGGTTTAACTTAGGTGCTGTTTGTTTCTAATATTGTAAACGGTAGTGTAAATGGGATCTTATCACTGCGCGCTAATGAACCGGTGGATCGTTTATTTCTTTCATGAACGCAAAGAAGCGAAGCGACCGTATCAGTTATCGCTAGATGAGGAGCGGTACCGCGTTCCACTTACATGTAACAATTGACACGTACTGATGTCCATTAGAGAGCGGCGCATAGTCGGATTGCCGCATGAACTTATAACATGCAAAGAACCAGCAGCCAAACAATACCTTAGATTCTTTGTTTTAAGGTTTATTTAGATCTCATGGCTAAAAATTAATCTATCTTGCGAAAATGAATTAAACATGAGCTAATTTTAAGCTAAAGGACTCTGACCATAAATTAGTCCTTAGTAGCTTTTATTAGTCCATAATTAGACCATGTTTAGACATTCTAATTGATATAAAAAATATAGGCTAACTATTAGCTCTAGAATCCAAACATCCTCTTAATTAGTATAGTACTTATAAATAAATGAAATCGATGGAGAAAATTGTAGCCATAAAAAAAACATAAACATGGCGTAGCTTCAGTTAATTTTGGTCATAAATACCATATATGTTATACCAAACAATCAAACATGACGTAGTTACATAGGAGATCTATTTTGATAATTTTTTATGTGTGATTGGTCGTGTGACTCTACTATTCGCAAGTTGTCCCAATCAACTTATGGTACAAGATTATCAATCTCCATATTAAATTTAAAGCAAAAAACTTGTTTGTAGTTTAGAGCAACTCCAACAGCTAGACTATTCTTGCTTTGGATGCTATTTTGACATTTGTATAGTTAAAAAACAAGCTTCAACAGATGTGCTATCTGGTTTTGTAAAATAAGAAGTTAGCTATTCCTTAATTTTAGGTGGTCATATATAGCCAACCATAGACGCTAGCTATCTGAAGTTGAGAAATAGCAAGATTGTTGGAAATCTTTTCTTTGTTGAGAACCTTTCTATTTTACAAACTAGCTAAACCATGTAATATGACTACTAAGTTTAGCCAAGCTGTTGGAGTTGCTCTTAGGGTCTACACACAAAAAATAAAAAAAAAGTACAAACAAAAAAGAAAGAAAGAAAAAGGCTATGTCACCACACCTAGGAGGCGGTGCACGCCGCACCATGTCTAGAAGCATCAAGCACGCAGAGTCTTCGTCAAGCGCAGGTGCCAGCGAAGCCGCATCGACGCTCGTTAGCGGGGCCGCGTCCACCGCTAGGAATGTCGGGGCTGCATCTATCTTGCCAAGCACGTCGGCCTCCTGCAGCAAGGTGAGCGCACTTGCAGCTGGTGTCTCGACGAGGGTTGACGTGGTCGATTCGACAATCAGCGGCGACGATGGGCGCCGAGGTCGTGTCGATGGCCACCGTTGTCGCGGCGAGTGTGGGTGACAACATGGCAGCGTTGAGTGCGAGTTCCGTGGCAGCAGCGAGCGCGCAGGGTGGCGGTGCTGCGTTGCGGTCGCCGTGCATTCTTCATTCGTGTCTAGGGTTTATGCGATGGATCGTTCTTTCCAGTTATTTACAGCGTACGTGTATTCGTGTATTGATCAATCATCCATTGTGAATACTCTTCATATATATTAATTAAGCCAAGGACAGAAGTGCCTTTTAGTATAAAAGGATTCCAAAAAAATGTAAACAAAGAAGCTAAATAGAAATTATGACAATAAAATCAAAGTAGCTTAAGCTTTTAGGTTGAATGGGTTGATTCATGGAACTCAATATTGATAAATACCACATTTTATCAAAAAAATGCAAAATCGTTGGAGTTATTCTAATACGAACAAATTTGACATACTAGTTAATGCAACATAATCTACTCTGAGTATTATGCAAGTCTGCACAAGGGCCTCTTCCCAACTCCCAAGCGATCTCAAGATAGGCAAATGTTAGGATCATTACATTAACGAACTGTTTGGTTTACGTAAATGAAACATTAACGTAAATGGAAGTAGTTCATTTTTTATTTTCGCTGGTAACCTATGCAGCTTTAAATTGTTTGCGTTTGCAATACTGTCGAAGAACCAAACAGTCTGTAAGTAGCAATGCTCGTTAGGAAAAACGATATACGTATAGTTTATGCACTATAATTAAAGGGTCAAGTAGCCCTAGTGGCCATAGTGCCAGGCCACTGGCCTCATCAGGCAACAGGACAGGGATAAACAGACCTCGGAAGTCTATTATATGTTTGTTGAGAACGATGTATTGATTTCATAATAAGTTTTTTTCCCCATAATAAAGTGCAATATATTCTCTATCGGATCATCCATAACCATTTTTTTTTTTGCGTGAAAAAGAAAGGAACGGCCCAAGGAAAAAACGGCCCAGGAGAAGCTCCGTGCGGTCCATCGGCCGAACATCTCCTGAGTTCCGGAGTCCGGACTGGTGGTATACCGCCGCCGTTGTTCACGCCGCGAGCTCTCTCTTTCTCGCTCACTCTCTCGCGGCGACGACTGGGCTACCGCGGCCTCCGCCCTCCGCCTGGTGCTCTTCGCTGGCGACGAGCGCACACCAGGTTTGTCCGCCCCTTCTCTTCCCTTCCTGCCGTGGGAAACCGAGCAAGAAAACCCTACCTTCTATCTAGCTACTTGTATTCGGATCTGATCGAGTTGTCAGGGTGCAGTGCCTATTGCTTACGATTCCTGTAACCCCGGAGCTAGCTGCATACAGCACGAGATAGAAGATGGGTATCCTTGAGAGAATCAAGGAGATTGAGGCCGAGATGGCTCGGACTCAGAAAAATAAAGCAACAGGTTTTGCTATCTTCACTGCCTGTTTCTTTCAGCTATGCAATTCATGTTCATCGTCTCATATCTCCTTGTGAATGAAACTGTGCTGTGATGTTTCCAGAGGAGCACATATCTAATCATGAATTGCCTTTCAGCAGGTTTTGTATCTAGGGTATCTGATCCTATTCATGTTCAGTGCTATAGATATTTATGATGATGGCCACAAACTGTATCATTTGACCATCTGCTAGTAGATTCATAACAAATTTTAATGTAGACATAATCTGGACTAGTGGATTAGACGACAATATATAAATATTTTACTCAACTCAGTTAAGTATTGATGAACAATCAGTCAGATACTATTCTCTATATGCAAACAGGTGTGCCAGTCCCTTCCCTGACATGCCCATGGATCTTAATCATACAGTTTCTTCTTCTTCTTTTTTCGAAAAATGAAACTCATCATAAATGCTTGTACTTGATCTGAGTACCTTTTGGTTGGTGCATTTCCCCCTAATTTCGCAGCATGTTGTATCTGATAATATTTTTCCATTGTCTGTCATTCAGAATATCATCTTGGACAACTGAAGGCAAAGCTAGCAAAGTTGAGGACACAACTATTAGAGCCTCCAAAGGTATCAACGGGGTTCTGCAACCACGTCAGATATTTAGAATCTTGAAATTCGTTACTTACTTTTCCATGGTAATTTGGGTTGCAAATTAGACAGTGAAGTGAAGCTAGCATTTTGTTGTGTCTTCATTCCTTTAAAGTTATTTTTTTATAAGTAGTAACATAGTCTAAAAAAGGTAGGGCCTCTTTGGATCTGCTAGCCTAATAGGTAGCAGCTAAATATAGTACTATTGGATCCAGATGAGCCTGCCAGTAGACCAACTAACCATTAGCTAGGGGACTGCTAACCATTAGTTCGAGTGTTCGACTAGCAGGTTTGGAGCTGCAGCTGCTAATAGGCGCCAACTGCCAACCACCTATTAGTAACTTATTAGTAGGTGGATTTTAGAGTTCAAGGGCACATGCCCCAGCCTTTCAATAAGAATCAAAAGACTATAGGTCTGTTACAGCACAGAGTTTAAACCAACAAAACCCAGCTCCAGACGGAGACAGGGACCTCTCTCCTCCCCAAAGCAACCAAATGAAGAACCAAAACATCCAGACCTAAAAAACACTCAACACCAGATCAAAAAAATCCAGACATAATCAACACCTCCTCAACATAGAACGAAACTACCACTACACCATCTCCAAAGAAGCATTGTACGACCATCACCAAGATGCTGAAGTAGCCGTCTCTGCGTCCGCCATATTCTCAGTTGTACGATCATTTTCTGCTTCACCATGATGGAACTTCAGATATCGCCCTTGGTTAACTGTCTTCACTGCAGCTTTGATCTTCCCCAGGAAAACTTTCAACAGCTCTTTCTTTTTCTGGAGGGCACAAAACTGTCCAGTTCTGCAAAAGGCCACTTATCCTGAATAGCAGCATCTCCATGCTTCTCTAACCAATTTTCTGAAAACAAAGCCCATTCCTTAGCTTCCAATTACACCATAGAACAGCAGAAGTAATAATGTTTGACACCCCATGTTTTTTATTAGTAGGTGGATCCAACGCCCCCCTGCTAATAATTAGCTAGCATAGTTAGTAGCTATTAGCTATTAACTAGCTAACTATTGGTACTAGTGGATCCAAACAGGCCCTAAGTAGCAGCCTTAACGTGGGACTTGCATTTGTTTCATCTTTCATCTCACTTGACATTCATTTTGGTCATACAGGGATCCAGTGGAGGCGGAGATGGTTTTGAAGTCACAAAGTTTGGGCATGGTCGTGTTGCACTTATTGGATTTCCAAGGTCTCCTCCCACTCATGCCTACAAACTTGACTACCAGAAACTCAAGTGTTTCAAAGCTTTCAATATTAGTCTATACGAGTTGATTTGTGATTTTTGGTGTCTGTTACTCCTTCCGTCCGAACATATAAGGCACACACGTATTTCAAAATTCAAACTTTCTTATCTTTGACTAACAATTAGCCTAATCATATGAAACACTTATACTACAAAAGTAGTTGCATTATATTTGTATTTAGAAATACTTTCTAATGATCAAACTTTTATTTCTATAAATTATATACTATGAGAGAAGTTATAGGTCAAAATATATTTTTGAAGACCGCACCAAGTCAAATCGTGCCTTATATCTTAGGACGGAGGGAGTATAATCAATTAAACAACCTTACGTGTTCAACATATGTCATCTGCCGCATTTTATTTTTGACTCATGTATGTCTGGAAAACGAACTCCGGTAGCTACTACCTTTTATCAAAATGGGACGTATGATATTTGATTACTAGTTAGCTGTTTTTTCCTTGTTGGTAATTCAAGGCATAAAATGTTAGTGGTGTCAACCAATTAGATTATAAATACTACCTCAGATCCGAAATATAGGTTCATTTAGGATACGGTGGTCAAGTCTTTTGACTTGATTAACAATATCTTTGAAATCATATATATTTACAGCATAAGATTAACGTTACTAGATTCATTGTAAAAATTACTTCTATACTAGATAGCTCTTCTATTTAAAATAGTATGTTGCCATATATATTTATATTTCTAATCCAGGGGGGTCATATGGAGGCTGCAATCATGTTCCAAGGAACTTGTGTTTGGATTTATAGCATAAGATTGACGTTATAGATTGATTGTAAACAAAATACCTTTATACTATATAACTCTTCTATTTAAAATAGTATATTGTCATAGATATTCATATTCCAAGCCGAGGGGTCATATTGTAGAATGCAGTGATGTCCTAATGGACGTGTGTTTAGGGTCAGAGGGGGTACAATATGTCTCATGTTGTGACTTGTGAGAATATATCTTGCAGTGTTGGAAAGTCAACTCTTTTAACGATGTTGACCGGAACACATTCTGAAGCTGCATCATATGAATTCACAACACTTACTTGCATTCCTGGAATTATTCATTACAATGATACCAAAATCCAGCTTCTTGATCTTCCTGGTATCATTGAAGGAGCCTCTGAAGGCAAGGGACGTGGCAGGCAGGTAAATGCTGCTAATAGCTAATTGTTTATATGTATGCTTTATTTCTTTTGCCCACATACCATTTCGTGAATTGTTTTTTCAATGATAATGTTTTCAGGTCATTGCTGTTGCAAAGTCGTCAGATCTTGTGCTGATGGTTCTAGATGCCTCAAAGGTTAATATTTGATTGAAGAACCTTTGCTTCGCTTCTGTTGTTATCTTTATTTTACCCTTTAGAAGTTAGAACAGCTAAGTTTTCAAAGCATATTGAGATTTTATGTTAGGTGAGAGGGAACGATCGGATGTCAAGTTTTTGGGTATTGCGTGCCTCTCATAGACGGAATATTTTGATCCTCATAATTTAATTTAATTCCTGGCAAGAGCAGAAATACCACGTTTTCCTTACCTGAATAATTTGATTATTGAAGTTCTTAGATAACTACTTTCATAATCAAGATTCTTGACCAGCTTCCTTGCAAATATATATCACATATCAGAGTTGTATGCAACAAAGCGGACAGTTACCAAAAAAAGTTAAGTGGAAGAAACAATAAGAAAAGTCTCTAAAAGGATAGACAATTAGGAAAGCAAATGCAACAAAGATAGAAGTGCTAGGAAAATCTGTGGTTGTTTTGTACTGTGCTACTTGGCTGGATAAGGGTGTGGTGGCAAGAAGTGGCACAGAAAAAAAACCTGCAGCTTATGGATGAAAGAGCAAAAGTAAAGCAGGTCGGGTGAAATGCTAAGTCTTGGTTCTGGCATAGGAGGAAATCTCTTATTTCAAATTGCATGCTGATTGTTTCATTTGTTCTACAATAGCTATTTTCATCTTTTTAGTTGCAATAACTAAAAGCCAGTGTTACTCAGTAAGTCACTGTTGAGCCTTAAATCTACTTCACTAAAGGTATATCTGCTGAGTTGTGTTAAGTTATTGCAGATACATCAAGGCACCACCTTTTATAAGCAATATGACTACTTGGAAGTCTGTTCAATATTTTTCCGTGGAACCTTCTGAAAGTAATATAGTCGCTTGAAAGTTCTTGCTTAATTGTAGTGGGTGTAGATCAAGGGTAGATGGTGTGCACATCAGGTGTGATGCGATGGAGTGTCTTAGTGTGTAAGAAGATTAACTCTGGACGAGCTTCCCATTTTTTATATGTTCTTGCACATGTTTTAAGCCTTGTCTCGTTTCCATTTGTTTATCACATCACTGTTCTAAATTTCATTTCAGAGTGAAGGACATCGCCAAATATTAACTAGAGAACTGGAAGCTGTCGGGCTCCGTCTTAACAAAAAGCCTCCCCAGGTATGTATATGCATGCATAGTTGAAAGTGTGACAAATATAAATGAATGTAGAAATCGACATACTTATGGAACATTAAATTGTTTAGACATTTGGGGTGCTCAGATAAGTCATTTTTAAATGTGGTTCGAAGAATGGAACATTCTGAATATGCCGGGCACGACTCTAGTCCATAGATCATGTACTTATGTCAGGCCTACAGTGAAAGGCAGTGTCTGAATGATGACTCATGGGGATGACATGTATTGCATGAGCTTCTAAACCTATGATTCCGTGGAGGTCTGACTGTCTGACTAGTGCATACTTCATCTGAACCATAACTGCAACTAATTATATTTTTCTGTGCCAGTATTGTATTCTTAATTATCATAAAGCAGTCAAAAGTTTGTTCAACTAATTGATCTCACAGAGCTACACTCCTACTCCATAGTCCTTGCTCGGCAGGAACATACATTAATTTTACATGTAATAACATCAAGTGGTCAAACACAGGTATAGGTGTTTAGGTAGGCTTGGGTCCCACGCTGTAATCATGCAAGTGCGCAATGTCAATGACATAAAATGAGTCTTGTATTCCACAAAGCACTATTTCAAATTTGTTGTCTATTGAAGTTGTCATATCTATGACAACATGCAACTTTTTGGGTACTATATTATTTGTATGTTGGTAAGGCATACAATGAGTATTGTATCTACACAAAACACTTTTCAAATTTGTTGGTTGTTGCCTGTTGAAGTTGTCATATCTATGACTATGACAAGGTGCAACATGTTGGGTACTATATTATGTGTATGTAAGTATGTTGGATGTGGATATCATAGGATGGAGGGTGCAAGTTAAGATCCGACTTACCATGGGCAGTTTTAGCAAGCTCTAAATCACCTTTTTACTTCTCACTGAACATTTGTACCCTATGCTACATGAGTTTTTATCTTATTGACAAGTTCTGATCTAATAGTTATGTAACTTAGCCAACAAATTATATGACTATGCCCTAAATATTGTGTCACCAACTATACTCTGTTGCTTCTGACTTTATGGGGTGTGCACTTATACCTTGTATGTTCCCTCTTGGCACCCTTTTGTACGAATAGATATACTTCAAAAGGAAGAAGACTGGCGGGATTTCTTTCAATACCACAGTGGCTTTGACTCATATTGATGAGAAGCTCTGCTATCAGATTCTGCACGAATACAAAATTCACAATGCTGAGGTGCGTGGACATGCTTTTGGGTATGCATGTGCATATCTTTGCTGTCGACTGAACTATTTTGTTTAATTTTAGGTGTTATTCCGTGAAGATGCTACTGTGGATGATCTCATTGATGTTATCGAAGGAAATCGAAAGTACATAAAGTGTGTTTACGTATATAACAAGATTGATGTTGTTGGTATCGATGACGTGGATAAGCTTGCTCGGCAACCGAATTCACTAGTGATCAGCTGCAATTTGAAGGCATGTTTCATCCATCACCTACATATCTATCGAATTTTGTAATGATCCTTTATATGTTTGTCATCCCCTGAAGTCATTGAGTTCTCCAATTTCCCCAGCTGATTCTGTTTTATATCTCTATACATTTTTCATGTGACTGAAACTATTTGTTTTTTTGCAGCTGAACTTGGACAGGCTACTGGGAAGGATGTGGGATGAGATGGGCCTAGTGAGGGTGTATACAAAGCCACAGGGCCAGCAGCCTGATTTCACAGATCCAGTCGTTCTTTCTACTGTAGGTTCTCTTCCCTTCCCCTTGGTTGCTTTTCACTCCTTACTTTTCCAAGGAACAGAGGGAACAGGCGGCTGGCTGACACTGTGTCGTGTACCATCAGGATAGAGGTGGTTGTACAGTGGAGGACTTCTGCAATCATATTCATAGAAGTTTGCTCAAGGATGTGAAGTATGTGCTTGTATGGGGAATCAGCGCGAGGCACTATCCACAGCATTGTGGGCTCAGCCATGGTCTTCAAGACGAGGATGTCGTCCAGATAGTAAAGAAGAAGGTTGTGATCTTCCCTTGCCTGACTTGGTCACATCTGGAAGCAATCATCATTTTTATATATAAAGTCATAGATTGTTACCTGTTTTCCCGTTCTAACAGTTGTGCCAACAATAGCTGCCAAGGTGCTAAATCTGTTAACTGGAACTTTCAGGAAAAGGAGGAGGGTGGGCGAGGCCGGTTCAAGTCGCACACGAACGCACCTGATCGGATATCTGATAGGGTGAAGAAAGCTCCTCTGAAGACATAACTGATTCCCTGAGCGAGCGCGTCGCGGCCATCTTGCTTCTCCAGATCAGATGAACAACCTTGATTGAGATCATCATCATATATAATCCGGAGCTAGCTGAGCCGCGCGTGCTACTTTTTGCAACCTTGTTTTGTACCAGAACAACAGAAGGGCCATGACATGACAATACCAAATGCCAGCAGCGGCTACGCCCTGGACGGTGCTCCATCTTGTTTGATAATGCGCGCTTTGCCATGAGTGCCAAGTACTTGTCAACTCACGAGCTATGCATGGATAATGGCAGCTGTGGGAACATTTGCTTATCATCACCAGCCTGAGCCTGTGTGTGTGAACTGTGATTGCTTTGCATGAGAGACTCGGTCTCCATTTTGCTTGGAAATTGGAATGGATATGGGGCAGCCGCGTCCAGGCCCAGTTTATTTATGTATTTAATTATCTAACGGAATTACAGGACATGTGAGCCAGTTTAGGCTCCGTTTCTTATAGGGGCCGGGCTGGGCACACATATCCACGGCACTCGTAGCAACCGACTTATAAGCCACACTCAGAACAGTGTTTTTTTTTTTCTCTCACAACAAATGAGCCGGTGAGGAGTGAAGAAGACACAAGGTTTCAATGTGGGAGTGGAGTCGTAGAGACTGACACGGGTTTGTTTGTGTGGAATTGAATTTTATTTTAAGAATCAAGCAATCCGTTTTTGATCTAAAATTGAATGTAAAATGTTTGATGGTCCTCACAATGCAAGGAGCTTTTCGTGTCCTCACAAGGCGCTCAGGTCGTTGTCAGGAGCTCTGCGCCATGCTTGTCGAGTGCTGCTGGGAGAATAAAACTGCAAGTTGGGTGGGGCGGGTCGACCCGTTCTCAAACACGCGCCCGCTCCTGGTTTGGACATCCGGTTCGGAGCGGGTCGACCCTAATTCTGACCCCTCCCTGTCCCTGTCCGCTGGGGTTCCTTCCTCTCCGCGTCCGCCCGCAGGCACAACGCCTCGCCGCGCGGTTGCCTCGTCGCTCCACGCCTGCCTCCCCTTCTCTCCACCCGTCCGATCACCGCCGCCACGGGCCCTAGCCCGCCGGATCTCCCTCTCCGGCGACGGGACGCAGCTCTGGGTGTTCAACCTCCGGAGGCGGCAGCAGGTTGCACCTCGCCGACTGCCCCATCCTACTCCAGCTCTTCGTCATCGATCTAGAACTGACATGCATTCAATGTCTTAGTGATGGTCTATAAAGAGAGTCGAGTCTCTGATCTGATGCCATCCATAGCTCTGCGTCTGCGTGTACTCAGGTGGCGTCTAGAACGGCTGAATTGTTTTTCAATAATAGGATTCATTTTTTGATAAACATGTACTTTTCTGTTGAAGATGTATTCAGGTGGCGTCTAGAACGGCTGAATTGTTTTTCAATTAATTTGTGGAAACCGGAAAGGGAGAGAGGGCAGCTGATGTTAATGGGTTGGATTAATTAGTCAGCATCTACAGTTTAATTTGTCGGGTTGTTAATAAACCCAGGGCAGGGGATTATAGTAGTAGTAGTAGTAGGTAGTATGGGAAAATAATGCTCTTGTCCCTGAAGAAGATTCCATGGTGATCCATCTACAGTTTAATCTTTAGTTTATTTATTCTCTATATATTATAGTATCTTCAAGGATTCAGACTTCATCTAATAATCTATGTCTATCTCTACGTAGGGCAAAAGAATACTTAACAAAAATTTGTTTGAGTTAGTCCATCTACATTTGTTAAGAATGTCCTGGTAATATTTGCGGATTGTAATCTCTGTGCACAAGTTGGTTTCTTCTAGCTGAACCCAACTCAACTATCGTCCTGGTAGCATGTCCCATATAATGCAGCTGCTCCCCATTTAGTTGAGTTAGTGGCATGTTAGTTCGGCTTATGCGTATTAGTTAGTAGCTAGTCCACGTATATAATCCCTGGTAGCTCTGTTTTGTTTAGCATTGGCTGTTAGAGGTTCTGCAAGAAATCCATGTTCATTTTTACCCATTGTGTTTGCACCTGTGGATTTGTTTTTTCATTTCAGAATGTGAACACTTTTAATGGTTTGTGGAAGTTTTATCTTTCAAGATGTCAACCTTACAATTTTGAGATCAGATTAGCTTTGTTCCTATTACCTTGTATACAGACATACAGTATACTGCCAGTATTACAAGTGCTAAATAGGCAGTCAGGCTACTTCATAGAACCTTTGGCTTCATTTATGAGCCTTTTATTTTGAATTTGCAAAGTTCTGCATCCATACATTGGGACATTCTTAGGTACAAAAGGGCTAGATCATGCCTGTTTTTATTCTACCTTGCTTTTTAAAAGTATAGCCATAGTTTGAGTATTGCTTTCAATATATAAAATGAATAGCTTCCTTAATTAATTGTGTCACATTTGTTGACAGGTGCGCGGATGGAGGCGGGGAGGGAGAGCTCCAAGGCCAAGCGCGCGCGTGCCGCCATGGTAGGCTACCACCACCACCACCTCCTCCTCCGCGACTCTACCCCCTCCTTCCTCCGTGCATATTGCTTGGTTTTTGTCGCGATCCGCTGCGACTAGTCTGCTGCCCGCTGGGGTTTCTCCGATCCGCGGTTACTTTTGGAGTTTTGGTGGCTGTTGTTGTTTTGCTTTCTGTTTTGGAGGTGGTACTTCGCAGCGCGCGAGCCTGATTCTAGTTCGGAAGCGTTTGAAGTTCGTCGATTGCTTCGTTGGTGTGCACGCCTCACAATTTGGGGTCCGGAGTTCGTTGATCGCTTGCTGCTGGGTTGGTCCGTACTAGGGGTTTCGTTCGTGTTTTTTTTATTATTATTCGGAATCTGATCTGGCAGTTTGTGGATGCGCGAATGTGCGATCACCTTCGAGTCGTTGAATTTGGAACCCTGTGGCTACTCTGATTTGGACTCCTGATTCGAAATGTTCAGTGTGGGTTTTTGAATTGTTTGTCAGGAGTTTTTTTCCAACCTTAATTTCAAATTCGCAAATCAGCCTGATTCATTGTAATCTGTAACCCGTGTGCGATTTGGTGTGACATGCAGAGCAACGAGGATGACACAACGAGCCAGGGTAGCGCAGGAGGTGGCGCCGCGGCGTCCGCCGGTGCCGTGACTGCGGCCGTGGCCGCCGTGGAAACGGAGGGGGACAAGATGGCCGTGGCGGAGGCGGACGAGCATGTGGGGTCAGCAGAGACGGAGGAGCACATCCAGCGCATCCTCCTCGCCATCGACAACTACACCCGCCAGGTGCGCGCACTGCAACTTCTTGCAACACCAAGGCGATGAAGCGATCGACATGAACGGCGTGGCGCTCATGCGTGCAGGTGTCTGACATGCTGGATGCCGGGCGCGCGCTGTTCAAGGACCTCGCCGCCGACTTCGAGGACCGCCTCTGCTCGTAAGCAGTAACTAGGAAACCTCACCTGCTGCCCCGATTCGCTCGCTGACCTCGTGCCGTGCGTGCAGGATCCACAAGGAGAGGGTGGAGCGGTGGGAGGAGGAGATCCGGGAGCTGCGCGCCCGCGACGCCGCCAACGAGCAGGCCCGCGCCCTCCTCCAGAACGCTCAGCTGCACCTCCTCCACACCGTCCGCGACTAGCCGATGGCCGAATCGATCCAGAGGTCTCCTCCATCGCATCGCAGACGCAGCAGCAGCAACTCACTGCCTCCGCTTTACCACGTCTCTGAACAACTTACCTGCACATCACTGTTGCCTGTCTAGAATGATAATGGTGTACTATGCATGTATGGATCACAGGATCAGGGAGGCAAGCAATTGAGTTACCAACTGCATATCTGAATGCTAGCTGTTCTTCTAGTTTAGGCAGCAATTGCGTGCATCAAAACTTGTTCTACATGAACTCTAGATGTCTGTTCAAAGTGCTAAAATATGTTACACTACACACCATTGTACTCCAGTTTCTAGGCGAGGGCACAACATCTCTTCAGGTGCTAAGGATTCAGGAGTCATTTCTGCTCAGGCACCTACAGCTACAACCTCCAGGTTCTAGAGTCTTACGCACGGCACGTCGTGCAGCGGGTGCCCCTTCATGTTCCTCTCCATCACCCTCCTGGCCGTTGCTAGACGCGCCGCGGGCTGTCCGCCCAACACGCCGCACGTACTCGCTCGGGTTGCGGGGGTAGTCGAAGAGCACCACGTGGTTCACGTTCGCAAAGTCGATGCCCCGAGATGCCCTTCACCAACCGTGAAATCATGACTCAAAAAACCGTCTGTCTCCACGTCGAGAAGACTAGGCGACAGACACGGAACGAGTGTCGGCGCGGCACCGCATCCTACTATGCACCTCCCCGCCATCCCGGCTCGCCCCCGATGTCCTTTTTCTGGCTCACCTCTGTTCCGAGCTCCACACCCTCGCCGTCTGTGCGTGCCCTAGCACCTGCGCTCCGAAGCAACCCACACCACACGTTCCTGGGGCGAGAAAGGGGAAGAGGTGAGAGGCATGGGTGGGGGTGACTGACTCCCTCACCCATTCGCTCCATCTAGCCACTCTGCTGGCTTCGTCGGCCTGGCTCCGAAAAAACACATCTTCCATTGTTTTTCCAGAGTCTTGCTCAAGTGCTATAAGCTTCGTGTTGGGGTGGACTCTGAGACTGGACCAGCAATAAGAAACACGGGAGATTTCAGCTTGAGAGTTCGGACCACCCTTATGTCTCTGTATGCCTTTATGGGGGATATAGCTTTGGCTCCTTGTTTTTATATATGTAAAAAATATTTATTAGAAAATAATATATGTATATTTCTATAAAAATATTTGCCAATACAAATCTATTCATATAGCTTTTACATTTTAAAATCTACTTCCTCCGTCTCTTTTTAGATGTCACTAGGAAAACGTGTTTGTGAGTGAAACATGGTTTTCTAGTGACATCTATTTTGATACGGAGGGAGTAATAACTTAAAAGTTATTTGTGATTTATATTTACAATGTTTGGTAAAAAAAATTGTTCAAAATGACTCTCTTTCGGAGGGAGCATACCGAGCAGCATCGCCACCTATGTGCGATCACGATTCACGACACGAATCCAGACCGCGGTGCTGAAGAGGGGTGGGCGTGGAGGGTGGGTGGGTGTCGGAGGCGGAAGAGAAGGGGGTGTCCGGAATCCGGATCGGACGGTGACGACTTCGGGCCTTCCTAGTACTATATAGATAGACCGCGCCCCACCTGATCCTAATAATAATAACAACAACAACAATAATAATAATAATAAACTCTTCTTCATCCGCCAAGTCGCCGCCGCGGAGCCCCTTCCAACTTCCGTGAGCGCGCGCTCGGCTGAAGGCTTGAAGGAAGATGCCGTCGAAGGCGAGTTCCGACCCCGTAGATCTGGAGAAAGGTGTCACCGGGCTGAGGAAGGAGGAGGAAGATCTGTCTGCGGTGGACTCTGGCAAGTCCATGTGTATAAGGGCACTCACAATGCAGACTCTATCGTAGAGTCTAAACCTATTTATTACACTCCTATTTATTGTATTTTGCTGATGTGGCAGTGTAGTTATTGAAGAAAGAGAGACAAAAACTAAGACTCCAAGTCTTATTTAGACTCAAGTCTACGATATCTTCGAGGTAATAAATAAACTTAGACTCTACGTAGAGTCTGCACTGTGAGTGCCCTAAAGCTGTTGTTGGTGAGTTTCTGACCCCCGTTTTTCCTTCTTTCCTTGCGGTCTGATCTATCTGTTTTATTTGGTCTAGATTGGGGATCCTATTGTGCTGTTTTTGGACATCAACAATCCCCACAGGCCACAGCTAGTATATATCAAAGCAGCTTGTGTGTTGTATCTGTAACAATAACAAGAGGATCACAATGGCTTACTTATCAGATGCCTCTACTGTTTTTGCAGGATGCATCGGCCTTGTTCTGTGTGCTGTATTTTGTTGGCTTCATGTCCTGGGCGATTATGGTTTCAAACACCTGGTGGGATTCGTTGCCGTCTCTTTTTTGTTAAAAGAAAAGGCAATTTCCAGATTAAAACCAGAATATAAATCATGATAAATTGATGATCTAGATATCTCAGATTGTATTGTTTACTAGCATAGCAAAACATGCATAACATAATCTCAAACATGACAATCGGTGTAAGCATAGCTCGTACACCAGATAGATTAAAAGGCAAGATCAAAGATATAAGATCTAATGTAAACATAGACATTAGATCACGAACGGCGTACCTTTCGTTAGCTGGAGAAGACGGTGGCGGAGTCGGTGCTGGCTGATCGTCGATGAGCGCTGGAGGAATAGCTCTGAGCAGTTGACGACGAATACGCCTGGACGTAGCGCCGCCTGACTTGGACGGTAGACGACCCGTTGTTGTAGATGAGAGCAGTCGCGCGACGAGCGCTTCCCAAAAACCTTATTCGCCTTCTCCCGGTGCAGGATCGCAAAGACGAGGGTTCCGGAGACCTGCTCGCCCGGTCGCTGGTGCACGCAAGCGAACGGACTGGAGACGACTAGATGGCAGCGCAATAGCGATATGAGGCAAACCCTAGCTCGAGAGGTGTTGAGATACGTTTCGGCGTGGCCGATAGGTTGCTTATATATAGTCCTGTTGAACCGACCTCGTGTCGCGATCACGATCTAAATTGGTTTAGGACTCTTGAGTCGTAACTGTTTAGGACTCTCCAACTTGAAGGCCAAGAAACCAAAAACTAAAACTGCAAAAGGAGACCGCGCTCCCGCAAGGCGAGGAGCCGGATTTCGGCGGACCATTCACGCAGGTGCCGTGCACCCGCGCAAGTCGCCTCGCCTCGCCTCGCCTCGCCCCGCCCCGCCCCGCCCGGCCCGGCGCGGCGCGGCGAGCGAGCGCGCGCGCGCGTGTGGACTTCTCTTTCTCCTTCTCACACTAGACTTGAGGAAGTGGAGAGGACTTCCATATTTAAGCAAGTCCTCCTCCCCTTCCACTAGCAAGGTGGGACTAAAGAGTTCCACTTCCCCTCTTTGCTCACACATGAATGGGCTTTGAGATTTATTTAGGAATTTCGGAATTATTATTGGGCCAAGCCCATATAAATTCTAACAATCCCCCACCAGATCTCAAATGTCCATTTAGAGATTTGCCTGTTCCCACTACTGTTTGATATACTAGTGTTTAGCAGAGACTGTTAAGTTGAACTTCTGCCTATAACCTCAAGTTACACTTATTCACAACTTGAACAATGGACTATGCCTTGAATTGCAAGTTTTGCGTGAAGCAAGTTTTACTCAAGGTTAAACTAGTACCTGGCTGCCAATAGCCTTTCTCCGTGGGTGGAGCATATACGTCATACTCCATGGTCTCTTCATGAGCTTACTAGAGATCACCCTAATCTCATAGACTGCGACGTTTAACAGTCATGGCTCATATAGGTATGTTCTTTCAAGAATACTCTGTAGGACAGCATCTTTGCTTTTAAAAGCCAATAGAACATATTAAGGCCTTTGCCAACCTTCCATACAGTGCCTCATAGCAATGAGAGTATTGCATCTTTCACATAGAGAGGGTTTAGAGGTTACTCTCCTCAGTTTACCAATAGCTTGTTCTTCCCAGATCCTTAGTCACGGGATCTCCGATCAAAAAGGTTGGGTTGCTACTACTGTAAACTCATATGGGTCTCATACCCATCTCCCTTGATGCGATTTCTATCACATTCCGTGATAACCCTTTTGTAAAGGGATCTGCCAGGTTTTTGTCTGTTTGCACATAAGTCACAGTTATTACTCCGGAGTTTCTCAACTTCCTGACAGACTTCAAACGTCTTTTAACGTGTCTTGTTGACTTCGCATTATCCCTAGCACTGTTCACTTTCGTGATCACTGTTTGATTATCACAGTTCATAAGGATAGCCGGTATTGGTTTTTCAACCACCGGTAAGTCAGACAAGAGCTCACGCAGCCACTCTGCCTCTGTAGAAGCTGTATCCAAAGCAGCAAGTTCTGCTTCCATGGTTGATTTAGTCAATATAGTCTGTTTACAAGACCTCCATGACACCGCACCACCTCCAAGGGTAAAAACATACCCACTAGTGGCGTAGATCTGATCAATATCAGAAATCCAGTTTGCATCACTATATCCCTCTAGCACCGCTGGGTGCCCAGAATAGTGAATTCCAAAACTCATTGTACCTTTGAGATAACGCAAAACTCTTTCAAGTGCATGCCAATGATTATCACCCGGGTTGGACATGTACCTACTCAACTTGCTCACAGCAAATGAGATATCTGGTCTAGTTGCGCTCGCTAGATACATGAGTGAACCAATAATCTGAGAGTATCTCAGTTGGTCTCTAGCAATCTTTCTGTTCTTTCTCAAAGTCACACTGGGATCATAAGGTGTTGGAGAAGGTTTACTATCCATAAAGCCAAAGCGACTCAAAACCTTCTCAACATAGTGAGATTGCAATAAAGTAATCCCACTCTCATCCTTAATCAGCTTAATGTTCAAAATAACATTAGCTTCACCCAGATCTTTCATATCAAAGCTTTTTGATAAGAAAGACTTGACCTCATTAATAACATCAATATTTGTTCCAAAAATAAGAATATCATCAACATATAAACATAATATAACAGATTGACCCCCACCATGTCGATAATACACACACCTATCAGCTTCATTAACAGCAAAGCCTGCACTAATTAAAGTAGTGTCAAACTTCTCATGCCATTGTTTAGGTGCTTGTTTCAAGCCATACAAAGATTTCAATAACTTACACACTTTTTGCTCTTCACCTTTTACTACAAACCCATCAGGCTGATCCATATAGATTTCCTCATCCAACTCTCCATTAAGAAAAGCTGTCTTCACATCCATTTGATGAATAAGAAAACCATATGAGGCAGCCAGGGAAAGTAATACTCGAATAGTGGTTAATCTAGCAACAGGTGAATAAGTATCGAAGAAATCCTCGCCTTCTTTTTGAGTATAACCCTTAGCCACAAGCCGAGCCTTGTACTTGTCAATAGTACCATCAGGTCTAAGCTTTTTCTTGAACACCCACTTACAACCCACAGGTTTGCAACCAAAAGGCAACTCAGATAACTCCCAAGTACCATTAGAAAGAATCGAGTCCATCTCACTACGAACAGCTTCTTTCCAATCATCTGCATCTGGTGATGCATATGCTTCTGTAATAGAAGTAGGAGTATCATCCACAAGGTACACAATGAAATCATCACCAAAGGATTTTGCAATCCTTCGTCTCTTGTTCCTCACAGGAATTTCATTGTCATCCTCCTCAAGGACTTCATTAAGTGGTTGTTCAAATGACTTAAGCGGAGACTCAATAGGTGTAGTAAAATCAGGAGTTAATTCAGAGGAAAACTTAGCATTGCTACGCATATCTTTCATAGGAAAAAAGTTCTCAAAGAATGTTGCATCACGAGATTCAAAGATCGTATCCACATGCATATCAGGTACTTCAGATTTTACTACTAAAAATCTATAGGCAATGCTATGGTGTGCATATCCTAGAAAGATGCAATCCACGGTCTTTGGTCCAAGCTTACGCTTCTTAGAAATTGGAACATTGACTTTCGCCAAACATCCCCACGTGCGTAAGTATGTAAGTGATGGTTTCCTTCCAACCCAATACTCGTATGGAGTTGTCTCTTTATTTCTGTTTGGAACTCTATTCAGGACATGACTCGCAGTCAATAAAGCCTCCCCCCACCATGCCTTAGAAAGACCAGCAGTATCTAACATGGCGTTCACCAAGTCAGTCAACGTGCGGTTTTTCCTTTCGGCAATCCCGTTTGATTCAGGAGAATAGGGAGCTGTCATCTCATGAATAATACCATGTACAGAAATCATCAAAAAGCATAGGAAAATACTCACCACCACGATCTGACCTTAGACGTTTAATCTTTCTCTCTAGTTGATTCTCAACTTCAGCCTTATAGATTTTAAAGTAGTCTAGCGTTTCATCTTTAGTTTTAAGCAAGTAAACATAACAATATCTAGTTGCATCATCAATTAAAGTCATGAAATATCTCTTTCCACCTTTTGTCAACACACCATTCATCTCACAAAGATCAGAATGTATGAGTTCTAGAGGTGCCAAGTTTCTCTCCTCCGCTGCCTTGTGAGGCTTGCGAGGTTGCTTTGATTGCACACAACTATGGCACTTAGAACCTTTGGCAATAGTGAAATCTGGAATTAAACTCAGGCTAGACAAACGTGACATTAAACCAAAGTTCACATGACATAAACGAGAATGCCAAATATTAGAACTATCATTAACTGTGCCACAAATATGATTTACTGACTTATTACAAAAATCTGCCAAAGATAGGCGGAACAAGCCTCCGCAATCATAGCCTTTACCAATAAATTGTCCATGCTTAGACATAACTACTTTATTGGACTCTAAAACTACTTTAAAACCATCTCTCAAAAGAAGAGATACGCTAACAAGGTTCTTGCGTATAGTAGGGACATGCTGCACGTTCTTCAGTTGCACGATCTTCCCCGAAGTAAACTTCAGATCTACCGTGCCAACACCACGAACAGAAGCATGTGATCCATTCCCCATTAGGACAGAGGAACCTTGGAGCCCCTGATAAGAAGAAAACAGAGAGATATCAGCACACACGTGAATATTAGCACCTGTATCAACCCACCAATTTGGTGATTGAAATACTGATAGTACAGTAGGAAAATTACCATACCCGTCATCAGCATCGCTAGTAGTCACAAGGTTGACATTCTTCTTTTTCCCTTTGCGGTCCGCTCGCTCCGGACACTCTTTGGAAAAATGCCCAAGCTCTCCACAAGTGAAGCACGGCAACTCTGCTTTGTTCTTCTTCTTCTTCTTAAATGTAGTAGTAGTTTTGGCATTGAAAGACTTAGGCTTTCCTTTGTACTTGCCATGGTTTTTCTGGACGAAGTGGGCGCTAGCTCTTTCCTCGTTCCCCTTCTCAGTGTTATCTTTAGCCCGAGCCTTCTCTTCAACATCAAGAGATGCTATCAGGTTTTCAACTGATATTTTCTGTCTCTTGTGTTTAAGGCTTGTGGCGAAATTCCTCCACGAGGAAGGTAGCTTTGCAATAATGCATCCAGCCACAAACTCATCGGGTATAACACAGTTAAGGAGTTCAAGCTCTTTTGCCAGACGATGTATCTCATGAGCTTGTTCGACTATAGATTTGTTTGCAACAATCTTGTAGTCATGAAAAGTCTCCATGATGTACAACTCCTTGCCAGCATCTGAAGCACCAAAGGTAGCTGACAGATGATCCCACAAAGTCTTTGCGTCTTTAATGTGCAGAATTGTATCAAAGATATGATCAGCAAGGACATTCTGCACAACTCCCACAAAGATTTGGTTGGCATCCTGGAAAGCTCTCTGATCCTCTTCAGAGATATTTCCCTCCGGCATGCCAGCACTCACCCAGAACACTTTCATGGCCGTCAACCAATTGGTGACCTTAACTTGCCATCTCTTAAAGTGCTCTCCAGAAAATTTTTCTGGCTTCAGCGCATCAACAAAACTAGCCATAGTTAATTCTGGAAACCTATAATAAGGTTTTTGGATTGTTAAAAGAAAAGGCAATTTCCAGATTAAAACCAGAATATAAATCATGATAAATTGATGATCTAGATATCTCAGATTGTATTGTTTACTAGCATAGCAAAACATGCATAACATAATCTCAAACATGACAATCGGTGTAAGCATAGCTCGTACACCAGATAGATTAAAAGGCAAGATCAAAGATATAAGATCTAATGTAAACATAGACATTAGATCACGAACGGCGTACCTTTCGTTAGCTGGAGAAGACGGTGGCGGAGTCGGTGCTGGCTGATCGTCGATGAGCGCTGGAGGAATAGCTCTGAGCAGTTGACGACGAATACGCCTGGACGTAGCGCCGCCTGACTTGGACGGTAGACGACCCGTTGTTGTAGATGAGAGCAGTCGCGCGACGAGCGCTTCCCAAAAACCTTATTCGCCTTCTCCCGGTGCAGGATCGCAAAGACGAGGGTTCCGGAGACCTGCTCGCCCGGTCGCTGGTGCACGCAAGCGAACGGACTGGAGACGACTAGATGGCAGCGCAATAGCGATATGAGGCAAACCCTAGCTCGAGAGGTGTTGAGATACGTTTCGGCGTGGCCGATAGGTTGCTTATATATAGTCCTGTTGAACCGACCTCGTGTCGCGATCACGATCTAAATTGGTTTAGGACTCTTGAGTCGTAACTGTTTAGGACTCTCCAACTTGAAGGCCAAGAAACCAAAAACTAAAACTGCAAAAGGAGACCGCGCTCCCGCAAGGCGAGGAGCCGGATTTCGGCGGACCATTCACGCAGGTGCCGTGCACCCGCGCAAGTCGCCTCGCCCCGCCCCGCCCGGCGCGGCGCGGCGAGCGCGCGCGCGCGTGTGGACTTCTCTTTCTCCTTCTCACACTAGACTTGAGGAAGTGGAGAGGACTTCCATATTTAAGCAAGTCCTCCTCCCCTTCCACTAGCAAGGTGGGACTAAAGAGTTCCACTTCCCCTCTTTGCTCACACATGAATGGGTTTTGAGATTTATTTAGGAATTTCGGAATTATTATTGGGCCAAGCCCATATAAATTCTAACATTTTTATCTTGTCGCCCATCTTGCTTTCGACGCTCTGGCTGACGACCAAGATGAAGGAGGTGTACGTTTACGGACATGCCACGGAGGAGGCTCCACTGGGAAGCGACGAGAGCAGCGATCAGTATCAAACTACTAGCTAGGAGCATCTTCTAATAAGAAATAAGCTAATGAGTGAGCCAAATGAATAGTACTAGTACTAGTACTAGTTTATTTAATACAGTATATATATATATAAATTTGAAGTGTGGTGCCCCCCTGGTGTAGTATGCACGGCGCCTGCTTTTGATTACGAAGTTGATCGGCGCTTGATGGGTGTGAATTCCATTTTAAATGGTTATTATATATATGTCGCGTGTAACACCTTCCATGTCGTTTTTTTTTGGGGTTCCATGTGTTTGAATTCCACCGCTTGTCTATTGCGTTGCGTCTCTGTTCGCTTTAATCGTGAAACTGTATTTTTCTTTCCTAACAAATCATCAGCCACAGTCGTGCAAGTGTGTCTTAAAGAAATCCTTAAAACAATTTTTCTAATCGGTTTTTATTTCGAGATTTGGTGAGCTGTTAGATGAAGACCGTATTTGGATCTCATAGTCTAGATTTTATTATTTATAATTGGCTAAAATTTAGTACCTATTTTGTGGGGTTGGCTAGAATTTAGACACGCCTTTAGACCCCGTGTTTAAAGCGTCAAGAGATAAAGTGATCCAAAGGTTAGTAGCTAAACAAGCCCTAAGTAGATAGTGGGATGAGATCACTCCATCCGTAGTTGGGTCTTAAGACTCCCTTAATCGAATGTTGCTCTAAGATCAATCAATTCTTGTAATCCTCCTAAAACTTATTATGAGAAAAATATAAGATAATGACACTTGGCACCATGCTCCCCTTGGGCTTGGAGCCACCACGGTTCTCCTATTGGGGGCTCCGTTGGCACCAGTGCAAGTTTATGTACTACTCATTTCATATAGGAAAAAGGAATCGTTTTGGACAAGACTATGATCAAACATTGGAAATATAAATCATGAATAACTTTCAAGTTATTGAGTTTTAAAAACACAGCATCCAGGTTTTTAACTTACCTGCACATCACTGTTGCCTGTCTAGAATGATAATGGTGTACTATGCATGTATGGATCGCAGGATCAGGGAGGCAAGCAATTGAGTTACCAACTGCATATCTGAATGTTGTTCAGCTGTTCTTGTTTAGGCAGCAATTGCGTGTATCAAAACTTGTTCTACATGAACTCTAGATGTCTGTTCAAAGTGCTAAAATACGTTACACCACACACCGTTGTACTCCAGTTTCTAGGGGCTAGGGCACAACATCTCTTCAGGTGCTGAGGATTTAGGAGTCATTTCTGTTCAGGCACCTACAGCCTCCAGGTTCTTCAGTCTTAGACGCACGGCACGTCGTGCAGCGGGTGCCCCTTCATGTTCCTCTCCATCACCCTCCTGGCCAGGGACACCTGCTTGCCCACCGCGAACACGAACGCCTTGCCGTTGCCAGACGCGCCGCGGGCTGTCCGCCCAACACGCCGCACGTACTCGCTCGGGTCGCGAGGGTAGTCGAAGAGCACCACGTGGTTCACGTTGGCAAAGTCGATACCCCGAGATGCCCTGCACCAACCATGAAACGGTAGCATCAGCACTGAGAAAACAGTGGCAGGAAAGGAGAAGCTATGCATGGCAGAAAATGCGGTTTAGCCAACGCTGACCTATCTGTGCACACGAGGAACATGGAGTCAGCCGTTTGCTTGTTCAGGAACTCCTTGATGTTTGTGATGCGTTGGGCCTGATCCAACGCAGCATGGAAAGGGAGAACTTTGATCTGCGAAGCTTTCCTGTCAACCCGCCTCAACACATTCTCAACCTTTCTACATGTCTCAATCTAGCAACAAAAACACAATTATCAGGGTACAGTGTGATTTGTACGTCTGCCTGTGATCAGTGCCACAGGGGTGTTAAGGAAGGGACTACCTTGTTGCAGAAAATAATTGTTTTGCGGACAGGAGATCCCTCGATAATCTTTAAAAGTGCTGATTTCTTGTTCGAAAATGCTGTTTCTGGATTCTTTTCTTCGTTGTCATCTCCACTGCAGTCCACAAGAATCTGCAGTCAAGCCAATAGAGATGTAAAATCATTCTAGGAAAACACAGATGCATGATACCAAATGCCATGGCTCACACTATGAGCTTCGATGCATTATGCAATCCTATATGTCGAACATATCAGACAATCCACTGACATCCAAGATGGATTTCCTAGAGAGGCTTCAGAAAGCATGTATAACAGAGTGACAGGTAAAGAACAGTGAAGTAAGTGAGAAATGACCAACCTCTTCAAGACGAGAGCTTGTTCGGTGGACACCGGGTCCCATGATAACCTCACAGTCAGGAAAGGTTTCAACAACCTTGTTGTAGATATCAAGAGGAAGAGTGGCAGTCACAAAAAGATATTGTGTTGTCACTGGTGCAACAGTAATCAACTGATGAAGCACTTGCTCAAAACCATCTTCACCAAATAAAATGTCCACTTCATCCAACACAACACTGCAAACAGAGAGAACTTTGATTTTTTTACGCTGATAAGTAAATTTGTTCTTTTGGTTCTTCAAATGTATCCTCTAGAGATGCAAATCTCACTACGAAATGATGGAAAAGGATAACGAAGATCCATACCATCTGAGGTTACCTAATTGCACAAATCCTTCCTGAAGCAGATACAAGAATCGGCCAGGTGTTGCTATAATTACATCAAGCTCTTGGTCGAGGCTTTCTAACTGTGTCTTTTGTCGAAATCCTCCGGTTGCAACCATAGACCTAAATGGAACCCCAGATTTTGATATCAACCGGCAATTGTTAAGGACCTGAGATTAAAAACGAAGGCTCAACTGGCAATTCCACATTTTTAGGTGTAAAAAAAAACACGAGAAGCATTATTAAATAAGTAGGATACCTGAGAAGCAAGTTCAGCAGCAGGGGTCAACACTATCACCCTGGGGTTCCTAGGGGATGATTTATGGAGCCCTTGAACTTCTTCACTCCTTAAGTTTTGTATTATAGGGCAAAGATATGCCAGTGTCTTGCCAGACCCACTTTGATCAGCAATAACGCAACTCCTCCCCTCCAAGATAGGGCCATATGCCATAGCCTAAAAATAGTTTTTGGGCAGTTAATAAAGAATGGGTGCAATAATTCAGCATTCTATATAGAGCTGATGGTTTGCATAAAGCATAATCGCACACATAGAGACAGCAATTGAGGATGCTACAAACAAAACTTAAGATGCTTCCATAAGTTGAATATTTTCTTTTGGAAAATATATTTACCTGAATATGAGACGGACGTGGGAAATCAAAATTTCTCAACGCACCTAGAATTTCATCGCTGCAGCCAATCTCCTTAAAAGTTCTGCGACTGAAAAACCCACTGTCCAAAGGCCCTTTTCTTTGAGGGAAATTTAGAGGCTCCCTTTGCTTCTGATTCTGCCGTCCATAAGTAACATCGGCAACATTACCCCATCCTTTGGAACCAGAAGTAGCCTCTGAAGCAGGGAAGCCCGTATCATCATCACCTCTGTATTGGCCCAAAACAGAAGTCAGAGAATGTGCGCTTTGAGTCCTTCCGTCTCTGGAGTCACTGCTCAGCTTCGCGCGGCCTTTTGAGTCTGAGACAGGCTTTCTTCTCTCAAAATAGCTTTCCACTTCATCATCAGAGCCATCGAAAGAAGATTCATCAGACCGGTTTGTGCTTGAGCGATTAGAAATCTCCCTCTTGCGGTGAGCTGACCTCGTGAGCAAGGATTTTATTTTCTGTGCCTTCAACCTGCCGAAATTCCCGATACCTGTACCTCCCCCACCACCTGCAGTGCAAAACATAGAATGAGTCTTAGCAGAAGTGGAATTTTGGGGTTACCGGCTTACCGTGCCAAGAAGCAAAACAAGACAAGAATTACAGGTTGCAGGGTTATCTAGCCAAATCTACTGCTGGCACACAGCAGACCTCATAATTTTGCCGCAAGGCTGACATTTTAACTAGGACTGACCGACTGATGTCAATTGTCAGATGACGGCACAGCTGCATTTGCTGAAGCTGAAAATCCTTTGCATTCTTGATTCTTCTCTTGTATATGAATAATATGAAGAAACAGAGAGTGTGGTTTGCAAATCAGAAACGTAGGTTCAGTTGGTGCACTTGCTCTCCAAGCACGAGCCGTGGAATTAAGCAGAGAGGGGTGGTGTGATTCAGTGACTCTAACCTTGGTTGCGGCGGCGGTCGGTGGTCCTGGAGAGCACCGCCGGGGACGGCATGGCGGCCTCGTCGCCGTCATCGGTGCCGCCCCATACGATGACGCTACGGCCGGTGGCCCTGTCCACCAGGCGGTACGCACCGGGGGTGTCCATGGGCACCTTGTCGAAGCCGCGGGTCTCGTCCCCCTCCGCCGTGGCCGCGGCCGCCCAGCTCCGGCGCGCGCCCGCGCAGGAGACGGAGACGGAGCTCCGCAGGGAGGCGGGGTGGCGGAGCAGGAGGGGGACCGCGCGGGCCTGAGCCCCCGTCACCTCCATCGTCTCCTTCCTGCCCTGCCGGGTGCTTGCTCAGCCAAGACAGTTGAGATGGCCGTGCTGCCGCCTCCTATTTTCCTATCCGATAAAGATATTCCTGCTCCGTTTCGTTAGTGGGCCTCTTCTTTCTTCTGGATTAAACGTTCATGGGCTGCTGGGCTACTTTTGCAATGAACTTGAAAGCAATAGAGAAAACATAATCAATTAACAATTTAAGGCCGACCGTGTAATTATGATCTGCAGACCTATATGCATGGATGGTTGCTGCAATTGCACAGATCATCAGTACACTTCAAATAAGTATGTAGTAATGAGATACGAAAACTACGTATCAGCGAACTTGACATTTCAAAATGCCTGAAGCAAAGTAAATGATGTCTGATATAGTTCAACTGTGCATGAAGGCATTAGAAAAATGCAGAATTGCAATCTATACAAATGGATCCAAAAAGGTGCATCCACCACATTAATTATCCTTCTCGGGCGCGTTTGGATTGCAGGAATTTCAAAGGAATACAGTTCTCCCATTCTACTGATATCATATGCTGTTTGGAACAAAGGAACCAACCTTGTTGTTGCTCCGAAAAGAAACACTCTCATTCACAAAACGCAGGAACGAAAAAATCCACTCTGATCCAAAGTTTTGGTGGATGCCCGAGGCGGACGCGTGCGTGGAGGTTAAGAAGCGATCGTTTCTCTCTCTCTTACCTTTCCAAAGTGGCGAATTGGTCATCTTCTTCCTTGAGCTTATGGTCGTCTGTCCATGGCCATCCTGGCATAACGTTGTTGTGTGGGGGAGAGGGGACGTGGGTGGCTTCACGAGGGACGGCTGGCCGGTGGCAGTGCTCGGCGGTGGTTGCGTGAGGGACGGGGCGGCAACGGCGCAGCGCGTGCGGCCGAGAGAGACGAGGAGAGAAGTGGAGAACCGTGAAACCGAGTGGAGACGACAATATACGAGACTACGAGTGGATGAAGACCTAATTTTTTATTTTTAGCCTTTTTTTTGAAAAACATTCCCAAATAATCCTTTGTAGGTTTGATTCCAGTTTAGGGACCTTGACCTCGGCGCCATGACCATTAACGCCGAGGTCTTGGAAAAGCGTCGAATGTGGAGGTAACCTGGCGCTGACATGGACGAGGGCTCGGCGCCATGGATCTTGGCGCCGAGCTCATTGCCCTACATCTCGGTGCTGAGCTATTAACCTTTAGATCTTGAATATTTAATAGAACAAGTATGGTAGTTCTTGCAATAAATGTTGTGTGGTGCAGTTTGTTAGCGCTCGCACTCGTTATCCTGGAGACCTAGGTTCTAACCAAATAGCTTTTGTTTTTGCAATTTAACAATATTTTTTGTCCATTTTTAATGTTTATTGAAACCAAGGCCACCTTTATAATAACAATAACGTTGATTTTTCTACAGATCTAAAATCTGTTTTTTCTGCAAATTTCGAATCTTGATTTTTTATGATGGCCATGTCACATTTAATAATATAGGTTAATGTTCTATTAAAATTATAAGAATTAAATATAACCTTTATATATTAATATTTATGGTACATAATTAATATAATTAGGGACGGTGGGAGTATATCATAACTTTAATTTTTATTTTACTTATATGTTGCTACAGTAAAATATCGAGCTCCATAAATTATAAATAACAATTAAAGCAAAAAACAAATAACAATTAAAGCAAAAAACCAACTATAATAGATGCAGAAGCAAAGCAAAGCATCCTGATCAACTATATGTTTGAATATATGTGTCTTATGTTAAAGCAAAGCATCCTGACCAACTATAATAGATGCAAGTTTTTTAAAGTGCAAAGAAAAACCAACTATAATAGATGCAAGTTTTTTAAAGTGCAAAAAAATAGTTGAGCCCGAAGCTTAAACCTAGGTCTCTAGGATAACAACTGCATCCACTAACCAACTGCACCACACAAGGTTTGTTGCAAATAGCAGGGAACTACCATACTTGTTCTATTAAACATCTGAGATCTAAAGGTTAACAACTCAACGCCGGGATCTAGGGCAATGAGCTCGGCGCCAAGATCTATGGCGTCGAGCCCTCGTCTATGTTAGCACCAGGTCACCGCCACGTCTGACGCTTTCCCAAGACCTCGGCGACGTGTCTCCTCGGTGCCAAGAGTCATGACGCCGAGGTCAAGGTACTTAAACTGAAATCAAACCTGCAAAGGACTATTTGTGAATATTTTTTTAAAAAAAAGGGCTAAAAAATAAAAAAATAGGAGATGAAGATTGCTGCGAACTTTTGGTCAGATGACCATGGACCATAGGCCCCACATGTAAGCGAGAGCGACAGGGGATAAAAGGACACCATGCTATCACATATGAATTTATTAATCAATCCATAGCTAGACTAATAAGCACACTTTAATCTTGAATCATTAATATATCCATAGCTAGACATCCCCCACGTCCATTAGTATTCATCTCTTTTAGTCATTAATTTATCTCTTTACACATATGTTTATTTGCTAATTAAAATATAAAGTTGCAGTGACAAACAAATATTTAAATAATTAAACAAGTATTCATCTCGTTTAATCACACCTCATATTTTGGAAATACTGTGTTATAATTCTTGTGTTCCAAACACCTAAATCTATATTTTTCGTATGTTTTTCCATTCCTCTATTTTTCCCACAACACCTATACCCCATTCCTATGTTTTTTTTCCTTTCCTCTGTTTTGTAATCCTTTGTTCCAAACGGGCCTTAAATAAACTAATAGAGTGGGTTCACATTCAGCAAGAGAAGGTGCCATGTAATATACCATGCACTTTTCTTCTCTTTTAACTTTGTTGCAATGCAATAATAATATGTAGTGCTGCATAGTTAGCTGTGCATTTTGTGGATTGTTCAGATTATTAAATACAATGCTTCCAAACATAACACGACATATTAGAAATGATGACCCATACAGGTTACAACAGGGCCTGAACAACATCACGTTGCTGAATGTGGGGAAAAAATACGTTAATGACAGTAAATTTGCCATCTGTGATCGTGTATGATACATGTATACATTAACAAGTGAAATGTCATGCGACATAACACCTTAATGATTTGTCATTTGACCTTGCTCAGTTATCTTCTATGACCTCACTTTAGCAAGCCTTTCCCTTATCTGGTCTAGCTCATCATCATCGACAGCCTCGGCTATAGCAGTTCTCTGCACAATGGTCAATTGCGCATGCTCAAAGAGGTGTTCAAGAAGTCTAAGAACTGACACTTAAGATTACAAAATGCAGAAGGGTGCATGCGAATTATAATATTACCTCCGCAGGTACACTTGTTGAAGGCTGCTTCGTCTTCTCCTTTTCCTTCCTGACAGCATCTGGGAGCTCAGAGGCAGTCTCCCCAGCGATTGCAGTGAGGACCTTGTCAACCTCCTCCTCAATTTCCTCCTCGATATCCTCATTGTCCAGCGTTGAATCTAAAGCATCGTTGACCATTTCTTCCATTACACCAGCCTACACCACAGAAATCATGAGGTAAAAATAAGTACAAGTATTTAATGCGAGAGATAATCGTTTGAAGGGTATGAGTGATCCCAAATGCAATATGCCACTCATTGTACCTTTGTCATCTCTTTGCTGAATTCCTGCATTGTGGCTGCAACCTCCGGGGCTTTCATGAGGTTGTTGACAAGTTTCATCACCTCCGTGCTCTTGGACAAGTGGCCTACTGTCCTAGCAGTAGCTGAAAGATCATGACATTCCAACCTATTGTCAGTACAAGTCTGCAACCCTAAGTTTCATACAATCATACTGCAATTACTATATTCCACCTATGAAGTTTCATACAATCACAATGCAATTACTATATTCCACTTATGAATGTTATTATCATGTTTAGGAATCAGGACAGAAGAAAGAGTGGATCCACATGATTCATGTCAGTGGTTCAAAGAAAGGAACCAGCCTAGGTTTCCTGTAGTGATAGGTCCATTTGGTAACAACATGACATAAGTTTTAGGTACCAACCAACCAGTAGGTGGATAAGGGGGTGTTTGGTTCTCGCCCCCTAGAGTTTAGCCACTAAAGTTTAGTCACTTTTAGTCACTAAAGTTCCAAACACCCTCACTAAAAGTCACTTTTAACACTACAACTCTAGTGACCTTCACTAAACTTTAGGGGCTAAACTCTAGGGGGTGGGAACCAAACACCCCCTAAGTACAATGGTCGATTCAGTCGTAACTACATAGCATTGCACAATGCAAATACCAAACATAGATGAAGGTCGATTCAGTCATAACTACTCCGTACATAGCATGGTACTTGCACATCACAAATACCAAGCATTGAGGGAAGACTGGAGCTATGGTTACAAGATAAGAGTAGCACGAACGGGATAGATAGTTGTTACCAACGATTTCGCCAAGGTGCATGGAGATGGAGTTGAGCTGTGCCTTGTTCTCGTAGAGGCGGTTGACCGCCTTCCTTGACTGCACCACCTCCTTGGCCAGCGCCTTGGAGGAATCAGACAAGCAATTGGTCAGTGAAAGTGAAGCCAAAACCAACAGATCGCCCGCTCTCACCACCGTTTCAATTCAATCAATCAATCAATTGATTCGAGATGGGTACCTTACCTTGGCGGATCCCATGTCGTTGCGCTTGGCGGCCTCCCTGATGGCCTTCTCCACCTTCTTCTCCTCCCTCTGCACATCTGCAGCACATCGAGACTCGAGAGGAGAGCCTCGCTGTCGTTAGTTAGTTCAACACCACGGGAACTCGGCGTGGCCATGGAGAAAGGGAAAGCGGGCTCGCTCGCCTCGGATCTGCCGGTCGATGTTGCGGCCCTCGTTACGGAGGCGACGCTGCCACTCGCGCAGCTGCTGCTGCGGCGTCGGCTTCGGCTTCAGAAGGCTCTTCACCGTCTCCATCTTCTCCCCCTCCGATCTCGTTCTCTCTGCCTGCCTGGGCAGCGGCAGCACCGCGTGGGGACAACGCGGTGGCTGCGGTTCTGCTGCGAAAAATGTAAGCCTGTAAGCTGTAAGGAGAGGAGGAGAGGATGGGAACGGGACGAGCTGCAGCTGTAAGCCTGTAACTCTTTTTTTTTTTTTTTCTTTTGAGAAAAATGTAAGCGCTAACTGGGAAGAAGATGCTCTAGTTGGGCTGAGCCCTTTTAACAAAATTGGGCCACTAACGGCCCAGGAGCAAAGGCCTCGCTGGCCGTTATTGCCTTGGGAAAAGGTTCCCTTTCGATTTGCGGTCGTTCTAATTACTTCAATCATCTACAAAACCGATCCTCATTTTTAAACGGGATTGCTATACAATACTCAGTATATATGTATTTTGTTTGTTGTTGGTATATAAATTTTGTGGCCGCTGAATGAACAATTCGTGTCTCTCACTATATACACATGGCCTCTGACGGTGCCACTCATGTTATTGCGTCCTAGCGTTCCAACGTTCCACATCTTACCTCGTTGTTAGCTCCGCTAGCTAGGTGATGCCTGGCCCTCGCTACCCATAGGCTCTTAGACCTAGCCATCTAGCCTCCACAACAACCCAGTCGCCTCTAGGCTCCTACTGGTAGGAGTGTCTCATTACCCACTCAAGGATTTAACTTATGCGCTCTATGATTAGCAGCTGACGGTCCAGGCACCTGGCGGTCAAAGCAGATTTTCAGTGTATACATGTTGAGTAGACGTTATTTCCGTCTGTACACTGCATCAAGATATGTGTCATTTAGAATAGTAGTACTTCACATTGGGTACAGTGTACAAAATAAATCTCAAAGCAGTTCTAGACGGTGCTAATAGCACATGCTGAACATCTGCATGTTGTATTGTGTTTTCGCCTAACGGTTGCCATAGAGAGCCAAATAGGTTGCTAGACCATGAGTTGACACTATATTATAACTCTAAAACATCACCAGACATCAGTCGTTAAAACTACTTAATAAACTGATGCATTATCATTTGGTAAAAGGTTGCAACAGATCAGTCGATCATTAAATGTTTTGAAACTTAATTGCAGGTTTTCTGACTTGTCGTTCGTCGATACAAATCCTACTCTTTTGAAGCAGATGGTTAGAAGGCAAAGGGCATTTAGAGTTTGGCGAATAGAATTCCATAAAAATCGCCAAAATATAAAATTTTACAGCTTCGGTTTGCAAAGGGGATTAGAGAAATACCTTTAAAAAGGTTTCCCCCTGAACCCCTTTCTAAAAAAAGATGGAATAGTGAACCTATTTTTTGCTTATTTAGTTAAGTCGTTAGGTTCATTACTATTATACAAATCACCGAATCCAAGGGAAAAACATAGCTAACAACTGAAAACCCTTTTACTATATTACTTAGTCATGACTGCGTATAATAACGACAGTTAAAAAAGACAGTAACGGAGTCGTTAATATGCATCAGACTGTTCATCGGCGAATAGGCCCAGGACTTCGCGCCACATTGCAGTCAATTATCCTGGCCCAACAACAACAACAAAGCCCAAACTTGGTTTCTTCATCCATGTCTTCGCCGCCGCTCGCCGCGCCTTGCTCCCATCCCAAGGCAACGGCGCCGCCGCGCGCTCCTCCCAAATCCCCTGCGTTGTTGCCTCACGCGTGCTTCTTCTCCCAAATCCCCCGTATGCGAAAACGCCGCCGCCGCCGCCACAACTCTTCACCGTGCCCTTCACACGGACATTCCTTTTCCCTCCCTCTCATTTTGCTGGTTCCACCAAGCTGCGGCACTGGCCCCTGACGAGGCAACCTGAGGCGCTGCTGCATCAAACGCCAGGAGGCCCGAGGACCCACTGCATTGATGCCTGCCTCTCCTCCTTGCTCCCTGTCAGTCAATTCATCTGCACTAGGCCACTAGGTATGTAGTACTGATACCCTAGATCCACTAGCACTGCCTATTGTTTTCGTGTACTGTGATTCAGAGTATCATCTTTGTAATGTCCATCCTAAGATTTTAGTACAGATTGAGCTGACTAGGAAAAACAACAAGTATTTTATATTAATCCAATAGGAGCTGCATACTGTCATACGTTATTATGTGAATAATGTTTATTCTCTATCATCCTTCATGTTGTGGAATAAACTATATTTGGAGCTAATTTTCTGAGATGAAACTGAAATCACATTTTTACTGATTAAATTCTTCCTGTTTGATACTAGCACCTTCCTAAATCTAGCTGTTAATCTATATGGCTGCATGCCTATTGGTTGCTTTTGTTTTATCCCATAATATCTCATGCTAACCAAAATCATTCAAGTCTAGAGAATCAGATGTACTTGTGTTATTAGGTGTATATTTGTAGATGTATAAACACTACCCATAGTAGGGTTCTATAAATATTCGGAACACAATTCATCAGGCAATAAGATGTTTATTGATGTTCTATCAAAATGCAGATAATTAACTCAAGTCATGATGGTGTTCCTGTCTTGCTGTCTTTTCTTTTGTTATCTTGGAAGTAGAAGTAGATGTTTGGTCATCAGGTTGCAAGGTAGTGTCTGTAGGTTGCTATATAGAAAATCATGTAGTTTGATCTAGACAAGTAATATAACTATTCTTCGCTCTTTACCAAGTGATGCAAAAATTATTTGTTTCTTACTATACTAGCCTGAAAATTTCAAGCACTAGTGTTGATATGGTCGCAGCATTCTCCATTGCATTATTGCTGTTTTCCTATATGTGCTGAACTCTAATTCAGAATCAACACAAAGGTTGTTTCTTATGTATGTTTATATATGCAATATGCATGTCAGTTCTGTCTTCTCTGTTTATTATTGGAGCTAGTATTCCATATATTTCAGCATATTCACCTCATGTTGCAATTTCTATACACCACTCTTGCAGTATATGTAGAAGAGATTGGTGATCTGAGCTCATACATTGTTAATGTCTTTGTTCCTTTTCTTTTGCTCTCGATTATTCTCGTTTACTGTATTCGAATTTGTGAAAGATACCTTGTACAGAAGCTTTGTGTTTCTGGTGGTTGTCTGCATATCAAGTGGTTTTGGCAATTGTGGTGATTCTGGCTGTTCTCTATGTATCTAATCTAATAGATTTGAGGTGTGTTGGTGATTTAGTTTTTGTGCTGTTCCTCAACTAAAGTTTAAGTTGCATGCCTCTTTGTAGCACTGATCTCAGCAGAGATGGCCCAAACAAAAATAGATGGTGCATTTGTTGGTTCAAACCTGGCAAAGAGAGTTTTCCTTAGATTTAAAAATCTGCAGTAAAACAAGATAGCACTCGTTGTTTATGTTGACTCGCAATGTTATGGCCATAAAGAACTGTTTAGGCATATGTTACATACAAGAATCAAGATTTGTTAGATATATTTTATACTTACTGTTTTTTATTTACCCCTGCATGCAGTGATCCAGCATCCACCATGGTTCTAGGCAGCAATATTTCCTTTCAGAAAACCTTGTATGAGGTTTTATCTGTGAGTGAAGATGCTACATATGATGAAATTCGTGCAGCATACAGGTCTGCTGCTCTGAACACACATCCTGATAAAGCACAGACAACTCTTGAGTCGTCTGTGCCTTCCAGTGAGCAACAAAAATTTTTTAGTGTGCAAAAAGCATGGGAAATTCTACGCCATCCTACATCTAGAGCAGACTATGATAAGCAGCTGCAATCATCCAGACAGAACATTGAGATCATTTCATCTGAAATTGAAGTTGGGGATATGATCTTTGAGAGCACTGCTGATACTGTAGAACTGTTATACCCATGCAGGTGTGGTGATTATTTTTTCATCACTTCATGTGAACTTAGTGAGATGGGAATTTTCGTCAGTGGAGATGGAGAAGTAGAACTGCAGGCGTCTGGTTATACATCAGCTTCTGTTGTTTTGGGCTGTGGTTCTTGTTCTCTCAAGATACGGTTGGTTATAAATGGAACTTCATGATGCATTTCAGACTCTTGCTGTACTTTGTTAAGCAATGATTACTTTAAAGTTTAACAGTGACCACATGTTTCTCAAACAATATGCAGCTCCTAGTCTGCTGAAAACAGTGCAATTTAACAACCTTATTTATGGTTGTCATTTCCCAGAAATGCTAAGTTTGTAACCTGATCGTGGTTTGACCATTGTAATCAGCTAACCACCTTTGTCAAATCCAGCTCCTGGGAATTTAAAGATGCTTGGGTGATGGTTATTCGGTAAATCTTTAGTTAATGGTCTCATCTATCAGTCATTTACCTAGACAATAGCTGAATGAATGTTTTCTTTCTTGGCATGAGCTAAATGCATGAATGCCAGATGTCTATTATAGTTGATAGGAAGTGGCGGATCCAGAATCAGCCTATGAGGGGGGCTAAATACATAGAGAGCCGAGTTTGGATTGAAATTCTCTTTGTATTTTTAGCTCACGAGAGGTTTTTGATAGATTTTAAGGTCATTCGAAGAATATTGGAGAGTCAAAACATTTCAAGTTTGACCAAAATTTATAGAGAGATATATAATAATATCCGCTTTTATTCTGCCAGTTCAAAGACCGCTTGTAACGGGGATTTCCAACTTGAAATGTTTTGACTCTCTAATCTGGGGTAGTGTAACCAGTTGTGATATGCTCAGTTTGTTCTGTCCACTCATCATATCGACTTTCGTTCTGTCTATTCAAATACCGCTTGTGATGGGGATTTCCAACTGGTTGTGAATATCAAATCTGGGGTAGTATAATCAGCTGAGATATGCTCAGCTCGTCTAAAATAACTCAAAATAGCCATCCAAATAAGCCAAATTAGCTTTGTCAAATTTAATTAATTTAATTTAAAGCCGTGACGTATCACTGTTGGGTTAGGTACGCCTTGCAGGAACCTAGTATCTAGCTACAAATTAAAGGCAACGCATGGTCAAACACAACCAAGGATGCATGATTACGCTTTCTAGAAAGAAAGCTAGAAATAAAAGGTAAAGGAAGAATGTGTGTGTAGTACAGGGTTAGTTGATTTGGCAATTCAGAGTCGGTTGCTTGTTGGTTGCATATATGAATGCACCTCATCGATCAGCTAGCTGATGATGATCTTGTGAAACAACAATATTGTTCTACGATTATTATACGTACTTTTTTATGTAAAGATACTGATCGAGCCATTCCAATGGACCTCTTCAACCCTTACAAATTAAACAAGGAAAATATAGCAAAGAGAAAAATGTATTATTACAAAGCTTGTTGCTGAAAATAAAATTAATAAACTGATGAATAAGACGATGCAAATTGGATGACGATATGGACAATTGTTGGAATTTGCGTACAAATGAGATAGATGTCACCAAGTAAAGAGCACTGGTTTTATTTATTAGGAGAGATGTCAGGGTCTAAATTAGTGGAGGAGGTGCCGTACGTGCAGGCGGTTGCTTTCTCTTGCACATAGGGCATGCATGTGACCATATGGCTTCATTTGCAACTTCTTCCGATACCGATCATCATCATCGGTTGTTGCACTAAATAATTTCTTGTATTGAGAAACATGCGCCAAACAAAATAATTAAAAAACATATAGTATACAGAGAGGAATGTGTATTTACAATTCACTTACACTATTTTACCATTCTCCATATCATATAAGAGAGTGAGTTCTAGGTGCTAATGGGTATTATAAATGTCGTTAGTAAATTTTTTTAGAGATTTAGTTAGATCGACCTAAAATTGTTTGGCTCCTCATAAAGTAGTAATTGCAAATATAGGAGGCGCGCTAGCGGTTGATCAGTCCGCATCTCGGACAAAATGTTCTCCAGTTCCATTGATTGGCACGGCCTAATATAATGGCCTATATATAAAAAAAAGTGCTTTATTTTTTATATCATTATTATAGAGTATCAACCAAATTTAATCAATTTTTTGTTATATATTATTTTGTTCTTCAGCGCCTAACCAATAGCAGATAATAAAGTTGGTTTAGCTATAGATTCTATTTCTGCCCTTCATCGCTCATGATGATCTCTAGCTTTGCAAGGATCGGATGGACGTATTAATGGGCAATACTACACGCACTCCTTAGTATTAATTAAATTAATGCCGAATTTCGTTTCAGCAGGCCGGTCTTCTTTTTAAGGAAAAAAAAATAGCTGACTGACTGAACACACACACACCTTTATACATGGAGTTAATTTTCAGCCAACCAAGCAACAGAGATGGATCAAATGTTACAGTTTCATTTTCATATATGTCAATAATTTCGACGACAGCTCAATTATTCCACACCCTCTATAATATATATAAAAAAGAAGAAACTTGTTTGAATGCGCGCGCGGCATGCATGCATGTGATGGTGAAGGCGACGTGCTAACGCATTCAGACAAGTGCAGAGCGCTACTAGCTAGCTAGCTGAATCTTCAGATTGAAGCGTCAGACCATCTCATCGCCGCAGCATCCATGACTGTGCTACTGTACACACTTCAATCCGATCGATTGACAGTCAAATGTTGATTCGATCAATCGGCGATCGAGAGCCAATACAGTTACTAGCTAGCTAGAAGATTACATGCAACATAATTATCAACATCCATATGTACTATATATATACTCTGTACTATAGTAGTAGTACTGTACTTTTTCACCGTGTGCTGCTAGATGTAACTTGACCTGACATGGGCTAGGGACGGTAGGCCTGGTTTAGATGCAACCGATGAGATTTTTTCTCAACTGTAGCACTTTCGTTGTTATTTCACAAACTTTGTCCAAATATGGACTACGTATACTCAAAAGATTCGTCTCGACATGTACATACTAAAAGTACAATTAGTTATTTATTTTACCAACATTTAATGCTCTATGCATGCGTCTAAATATTGATGTAATGGTGATGTGATGGAGGAAGAGTGAAAAAAAAGTTAATAGTTTGAGTGTATCTAAACAAAACCCTAGTTTTGCATATATGTAAACAAAACCCTAGTTTTGCATATATGTACACACATATGTAAACAAAACCCTAGTTTTGCATATATGTACACACGGACATGTTTTTTTTAACGAATAGCAGGAGAGATACCGATTACTCAGGCATCAGGCATGCTATTGCTTACGTAGTTTTCTAGCTAGGACGGCCGGTTACACTACTGGTCTACTGCGTAGTACAGTACTGCACATGATGCAGTGTGGTTGTGTACTATATAGACGATGTAGTGATTGGCCGAATTGGATTCCGGACCTATACATGCGATGTGATTAAATTATATATGGACTATAGAGGGGAACGAGGCCTAACTAACTAACTAACTAACCGATTGTCGGTTCATATATCCTCATCACTATTTCTGTTTGCATTATTATATTTGGGTCACTATGCATGCATGGTCCTTTTCAGTCCATTTTTTTGATCGATCGGTCGGCAAAGGAAATTAAGCGTCGTGACATTTCCTCTCTGATCTGATCGATATGGAAATATATATATAGGGCATGCAATTTAGAATTTCAGACCATAGACGACGCACGCAACGCACCATGGAGATGGAATTGGAACACTACTAGAGAACAGGCCTTTGGACGATTTGCAAAATCAGCATTAGCCACGGAAAAATTTGCGCCCGGGACTAGAAAGTCTTTTAGCCCCGGTTGGTAACACCAACCGGGGCTAAAGCTCCCCAGCCCAACGGCTCAATTGTCAGAGGGGCCTTTAGTCCCGGTTGGTGTTACCAACCGGGGCTAAAGACCGGCCTTTAGCCCCGGGCCGTAACACCAACCGGGACTAAAGGTTTTGCCCCGGTTGGTGTATGCAGCCGGGGCTAAATGTTGGCATCTTTAGCCCCGGTTGGTAACACCAACCGGGACTAAAAGGTTTTGTTCCGGTTGGTGTACCCAGCCGGGGCTAAATGCCAACATTTAGCCCCGGCTGGGAATAAGGACCGGGGCTAAATGTCCCTCCCTATATTTGAAATGTTCTTCTACCTCCAGCCGTGCCCGAGCTCCTGTCTTCATTTTTCTTCATTCAGTCACTGCTTGCTCTTGCTTGCTTGTTTGCTCTATTCTCCTCCGGTGATTTTTGTTTGTTAACACATCTCCGGCGATTGATTTATTTCATCACATCTACACCGCCATCGACTCGTTGAAAGGTTACTAGCTTAAGTTATTCATTTTTGTAGCTATTTTGAGTTCATTGACTTGATAGTTCAAATTATTAATCTAAAAACAAAATATGACCGTTTAATTAGTTTATTTTAGTCTTTTAGAGAAATGTGACCGGTTTAGAAAAACAAAATATATAATACTTTAGTTTAGAAAATGTGACCGGTTTAATTAGTTTTTTTTGAAATAGAGATCATTTAAATCATTTGTTTACACAAAAATTAGAAATATATAATACTTTAGTTTAGAAAATGTGACAGTTTAATTAGTTTTTTTTTGAGGAATAGAGATCATTTAAATCATTTGTTTACAGAAATTAGAAATATATAATAATTTAGTTTACAAAATGTGACCGTTTTAATTAGTATATTTTATTATTTTGGAGAAATAGAGATCAGTTAAATTAGTTGTTTACAGAAATTAGAAATATATAATACTTTAGTTTACAAAATGTGACCGGTTTAATTAGTATATTTTATTATTTTGGAGAAATAGAGATCAGTTAAATTAGTTGTTTACAGAAATTAGAAATATATAATACTTTAGTTTACAAAACGCAGAAGGATGCCTGCTTGGTATGTTGTTTTCGAGGGCACCAAACCAGGTATTTACACCAGCTGGGCCGAGTGCAGTCAGTATGTCTTCAAAGTTAAGGGAGCTGTGCATAAAAAGTACAAGTCTTTTGAGGAAGCTTCTGCAGCTCTAGATGCTTTTAACTCAAGAATCAACTCAATTCCTACTGCACCTACCCCTACCTTACCTTCCTATCCGGTTGGAGTGGCAGACAGTACATCTTGTTGGACTGTGATGTGGGAAAAATGTGCAGGTGTTGTTAGTTGCTTTGGTTGTGGCCAAGTGGATTAGGCTGCACTGTTATCTTGATGTAATAATTAATTAATTAGACAAGTTCAACTGCTACTACTTTTATGCCACCAGTGATTCTTACTAAATTTCATGTCAGACATTTTATAATTTTATTTGTTTATAAGAATGAGAGATCGATATAATTATGTGATATGTCATATAATGCAGACGATGACACGTCACTGGATGTACAATGTCGATCGTCGCTCAAAAGAGTTCATTGATGGCGTGCATTATTTTTTAAGAGTGACCGAGGCAAACAAGCGGAATGGTTTTATGTGCTGCCCATGTGCCCTTTGTAATAATTCGAAGGAATATTCTAGCTCAAGGAGTCTTCACTCACACTTGTTCAAGTCGGGTTTCATGCCAAACTATAGTTGTTGGACGAAACATGGAGAAACTGGGGTTATGATGGAAGAAGGTGAAGAAGAACAATTGGACCCTGACGATGACATTATTGCTCAATACGGTGACTTTGGTGATACTGCAATGGAGGAAGGTGAAGAAGAGGCAAGTGCAGGAGACACAGTCGCTGAAGATGATGCTCTTGGTGATGTCATTCGTGATGCACAAAGAGATTTCAAAAGTGATAAGGAGAAGGCTAAGTTTGAATGTATGCTAGAGGATCACAGGAAATTACTATATCCGTCTGCTGCAGATGGACAAAAAAAGTTAGGCACAACACTTGAGTTGCTACAATGGAAGGCACAGAATGGTGTATCTGATAAGGCATTTGGACAATTATTGAAGATTATAAAACAAAAGATGCTTCCGAAGCCTAACGAATTACCCGGCACTACGTACGAAGCAAAACAAGTGGTCTGTCCTTTGGGTTTAGAAATCCAGAAGATACATGCATGTCCTAATGACTGCATCCTGTACCGTGGCAAGGAATACGAGAATTTGGATGAATGCCCTGTATGTAACGCGTCACGATATAAGATCAGGTGAGATGACCCTGGCGATGTTGAGGGTGAAGAACGTCCCCGGAAGAAAATCCCGGCCAAGGTTATGTGGTACGCTCCTATAATACCACGCCTGAAACGTCTGTTCAGAAACAAGGACCATGCAAAGTTGGTGCGATGGCACAAAGAAGACCGTAAGGTAGACAACATGTTGAGACACCCTGCAGATGGGTCCCAGTGGAGAGCAATAGACAGAGAATTCCCAGAATTTGCAAAAGATGTTAGAAACTTAAGGTTTGGTTTAAGTACGGACGGGATGAATCCTTTTGGGGAACAGAGCAGTAGTCATAGCACGTGGCCTGTTACTCTATGTATGTACAACCTTCCTCCGTGGTTATGCTTAAAGCGGAAGTTCATTATGATGCCCGTGCTCATCCAAGGCCCGAGGCAGCCTGGCAACGATATCGATGTCTACCTGAGGCCATTAGTTGAGGAACTCCTACTTTTATGGAGTAAATCAGGTGTACGTGTGTGGGATGATTACAAACAGGAACACTTTGACCTGCGAGCATTGTTGTTCGTAACAATCAATGATTGGCCTGCTCTAAGTAATCTTTCAGGACAGTCAAACAAGGGATATAATGCATGCACACATTGTTTTGATGACATGGATAGTGTATATTTGAAAAAATGTAGAAAGGTAGTGTATCTTGGGCATCGTCGATTTCTTTCGATGAATCACCAGGTTAGAAAGAAAGGCAAGCATTTTAAAGGTGAGACAGACCACCGGAGCAAGCCTCGCAACAGAACTGGGGAAGATGTACTTGAGATGATCAAGGATGTGAAAGTAGTCTTTGGAAAGGGGACGGGCAGTGAACCTGTTCCGAAAGACGCTATGGGACACGCACCCATGTGGAAGAAGAAGTCAATATTTTGGGAGCTACCCTATTGACATGTACTAGAGGTCCGCCACGCGATCGACGTGATGCACCTGACAAAGAATCTTTGTGTCAACCTTCTAGGATTCATGGGTGTGTATGGGAAGTCTAAGGATACACTTGAAGCACGACAAGAGTTGCAGCGCATGAAAGAACGAGACAACCTACATCCAGAGAAGACAGATGATGGACGCCATTACTTAAGACCTGCTAGCTACACTCTTAGCAATGAAGAGAAGGAAATCATGTTTGAATGCCTAAACAGCATCAAGGTCCCATCTGGATTCTCCTCCAATATAAAGGGAATAATAAATATGCAAGAGAAGAAATTCCTAAACTTAAAGTCGCATGACTGCCACGTGCTTATGACGCAATTGCTTCCGGTTGCTTTAAGAGGAATTCTACCTCCACATGTACGTCTTGCCACTGTGAAGCTCTGTGCATTCCTCAATGCAATTTCTCAGAAGGCAATTAATCCACTAGAACTGGCTACTCTACAGAATGATGTGGTTCAATGTCTTGTGAGCTTTGAGTTGGTGTTTCCTCCATCCTTCTTTAATATCATGACACACCTCCAAGTTCACCTGGTCAAGGAGATTCATATTCTCGGTCCTGTGTTCCTACACAACATGTTCCCCTTTGAGAGGTTCATGGGAGTACTGAAAAAATATGTTCGCCAACGTGCTCGGCCAGAAGGAAGCATCGCCAAGGGCTACGGGACAGAGGAGGTCATTGAGTTCTGTGTTGACTTCATTCCTGACCTTGACCCGATTGGTGTTCCTGAATCGCGGCACGAGGGGAGGCTATGTGGAAAGGGGACACTAGGGAAGAAAACATATATCGGTACGGGGAATGATTATTTCAATAAAGCGCACTACACAGTTCTTCAAAACTCAACCGTGGTGGATCCATATATCGATGTACACAAGGAGTTCCTACGATCCCAATTTCCAGAGAAGAATGAAGTTTGGATAACACGTGAGCACATGAATACTTTTAGCACTTGGTTGCGAAAGGAATGTCTGGGTAATAACAATATTGATGAGCAACTATATTTGTTGGCTAGGCAACCGTCATGGCACATCCTCACGTACAAAGGGTATGAGATCAACGGAAACACATTTTACACCATGGCCCAAGATCAAAGGAGCACGAACCAAAACAGTGGTGTTCGCGTAGATGCCACAGACCCATCTGGGAAGAGGCAAACATATTATGGCCGCATAGAGGAGATTTGGGAACTAGACTACGCACCTAATTTTAAAGTCCCTTTGTTTCGATGCCAATGGGTCAAGGCGACCGGAGCCGGAGTAACAGTTGACAAGGAGTATGGAATGACAACAGTGGATCTCAACAATATTGGATACAAAGGTGAACCATTCGTCCTTGCTGCTGATGTGACTCAAGTGTTCTACGTGAAAGACATGTCTACAAAACCCAAGAGAGGGAAAAATGATGATAAATCAACCAAAGAGCCCAAACGCCACATAGTTCTTTCAGGAAAAAGAAACATCGTGGGAATTGAGGACAAGTCAGACATGTCAGAAGATTATGAAAAAGATGACCGAATACCGCCCTTCAGTGTGACCAAAGACCCAAGCATCCTGCTAAATGCTGAGGAGACTCCATGGTTACGACATGATCATGACCAAGGAACATACGTGAAGAAAAAGATCACCAGTGTACCCGCTTGATATATATTACAGTTTTCGTGTAACTAATAATGATTATGCATAGTCATGGTTCGTTGATGTCAGTGTCGATGCCCCACAAGTGGTGTTAGATTGTTCTGATCATTATTTTAATTATTACATTTTTTCTATGTCGAATGAGATAAAAGTTGGTGAATTTCACCTCCGACCCTCTGCGGTTTTTCATCAACCTCCACAACATTCTTCTTCCTAGGGCATACAAGACCCTGTATAAAAGTTTGGCTCCATTCTGGATTATTTTGTTGGTAGGCCTAATTGACCCTATAATTATTGGGTGAGAGTGTGCGGTAATTCAATTAAACCGGAAAAAGAAGCAAACCATCTCCGAAAAAACACAAACTTGTTGGTTGCCTCACTCGTGCCACGTGACAACCTAAGAAAAATTTTGAGACCAATATGACACAGAAACGTATATGAACTACACAAATTTATCTTTTAAAATTAAATTGTAATTTAACAGTGAATTTCTCTATCGTGCATTTGGACAATAAAAGATAAACAACCCAAAATTTAACGTTCATATAATGCAAAAAATATTTTCCTATCGAGCACCAGTTGTTTCAGATATTTAAATTTAACATTATATTTTTGCATTAACAAAATATAAATTGTTATTTACATTTATATTTGTTATTATAAGAAAAGAAAAAAGAATTTATGTTACAAAATTTTCTACAATACAATAATGTAAAAGGAAACACAACTGCTATTTTTAAGTAATTTTATGCCTAATATTGAATTTACTATGCAAGTAACAAGTATTACAACATATTAATATAGCCAAAACTTAATTCAAAACCCAAAACACAGAAAACTCAAAATAAAGGCGGCAGAAGACCCTTTAGTCCCGGGCCGTAGCACCACCCGGGACTAAAGGTACCTTAACCCAAAATAAAGGCGGGAGAAGACCCCTTATTCCCGGGCCGTAGCACCACCCGGGACTAAAGGTACCTTAACCCAAAATAAAGGCGGGAGAAGACCCTTTATTCCCGGGCCGTAGCACCACCCGGGACTAAAGACACCTTTAGTCCCGGGCCGTAGCACCACCCGGGACTAAAGGTCCCCCTTTAGTCCCGGGTGGGCTTATGCACCGGGGCTAAAGGTGTTTTAGTCCCGGGTGGTGCCACGGCCCGGGACTAAAGGTGCCCCACGTATATAGGGCACAGAGCCCTCCTCCTTCCTCAGATCGACGTCATATCGAGTTTGCGCCGCCGCCTCCGTCTTCGCCGCCGTACGTCTGTTGTGCCTCGCCGCCGTCGTCTCGTCCTCCTCCTCGTCGTCGTCCTCGCCTCCCTCGCCATCCTTCGCGGTGCCCTCGGCCTCCCTCGCCGTCCTCCGCGGCGCCCTCGTCCTCCCTCGCCGTCGTCCGCGCGCGGTGCCCTCGCTGGCCTCCCTCGCCGCCGAGATCGGCCTCCCTCGCCGTCGTCCGCACTCGGCCTCCCTCGGCCGGACCGGACTCCTCGGCGCTGTTCGTTCGCCTTTCGCCGCGGCGCCCTCGGCCTCCCTCGCCGCGCGGAGGCACTCGCCGTCCTCGCCGTTCGCCGTTCGCCGTCCTCGCCGTCGTGCAGTGTGTGTGTATGTGAAGTGTGTGTGCGTGTGTGTATGCAGTGTGCGCCGTCCTCGCCGTTCGCCGTTCGCCGTCCTCGTCGTCGTGCAGTGTGTGTATGTGAAGTGTGTTCCCTTCCGCGAACGGCGAACCAAGTCAACAAAAATGAATATAAATATATATAGAAAATAGAAATTAAATATAAATACATATATATTTATAGCAATTTCGTGATTTGGATCTTTAATTGTGGGAAACTTCTCAAGTTTTTCCGCCAAGCTTTGATTGTAGTTAAAATTAAAATTAATATTTAAAATTATATATAGTTACACAAATCAAAGCTTAATATAAATATATGTCTAGAAAAATAGAAAAAGAATATATATATATATGTTTTTTACTCTAACAAAATATATGTTTACACATGTAGATAAAAAGAGATTGGTCGCGTTCCCTCACCGCCGTCGGTCGTCGTCCTCACCGCGACGTCATCCTCGCCGCTGTCGGTCGTCGTCCTCACCGCGACGTCATCCTCGCCGCCGTCCGTCGTCGTCCTCTCGTCAACGGTGTGTCCTATGTGATAGATGGAGGAGGAATAATGACTTAGATATATTTTGGTTCACTTAGATATATTCACATATATATGTTGATGGAAAAATCACTTAGATATATATTTTTTTTGTTCACTTAGATATGATATGTAAACATTTACTTAAATCGGTCATGTATATGTTTATGGAATAATCACTTACATATTTTTATGTCCATAGTATTATTTTTATGAATGTGGTCTTTATGAATATACGTTATTTTTAATGTTGTCAAAACCTAGACCCGAAACCCTAAACCCCAAACCCGAAACCCCAAACACTAAACCCCGACCCTAAACCCTGAACCCCAAACCCCTAACCCTAAACCCCAAACCCGAAACCACAAACACTAAACCCTAAACCCCAAACCCGAAACCCCAAACACTAAACCCCGACCCTAAACCCTGAACCCCAAACCCCTAACCCTAAACCCCAAACCCGAAACCACAAACACTAAACCCTAAACACTAAACCCTAAACCCTAAACCCCTAACACTAAACCCTAAACCCTAAACCCTAAACCCCAAACCCTAAACCCGAAACCCTAAACCCCAAACCCTAAACCCCAAACCCTAAACCCTAAACACTAAACCTCAAACCCAAAACCCCTAACACTAAACCCTAAACACCAAACCCCTAACCCTAAACCCCGAACCCAAAACACTAAACCCTAAACCCCAAACCGTAAACCCTAAACCCGAAACCCAAAACCCGAAACCCTATGCACGTTAGTTGCAAAAATATGGTGTTTATTATCCTCCATGTCATTCGCAGAAATGGCCGACCCAGTTGACAACATGGAGGAGGAAATGTATGAATTAATCAACAGCGGCGCTAATCAAAATTTAGCAGGTGATGATAACAATAATCAAGAAGTAGATGACGGCAGTCAATACTTTGCCGATTATGAAGAAATAATGCAAGAAAATACTGGCGAGGTATATACCTACAATAATCTCTATGTGCACATGAAATTCTAAATTATTTATAAATGTATTTATAATATACTGTTCCTACATATGTAGCCCTCCGGATCGACAACGACTACCGGGAAGAGTAGGACCGTACGAGGTCCGAAGAAGCCGTTGGAGGGCCGGTACATTATCTCAGAATTCAACGTGGAAACAGGCCAAGTACTTGGAGAACATGCACAGAGATTTGTTGCCCACTGTGGGTGCCTTGTAAGGGATAAGATCCCGATCAGTGCTCGTGAATGGAAGAAAAAGGCAAGTGCTCCTGATATAAGTTTTGTCTCTGATCTTGATAAGGAACTGGTTTGGCAAGAGGTCCTTGCACATTTCACACTTGAAACAGAAGATATAAATTTGAAGGCCAGAGTTCGGGACTAGGCTATGAAGCGCAACTTCCTGATCCTCTACTCCTAAATGTAAGTTGTAGAGTACCTCCCCGCCTCTTTACCTTAATTAGCATCACTCAGCAGACGCACGCTCAACCGAGAGTACTCTTTTTACATATTGTACAGTGGGTTCTACGGCAGTCACCGGGAAACAATTTATGTGGGTACTATGTTTGCGAGTTCCTGACGGTGTATGAAAAAAGAACTCCTTTACAGAGTCAGCAAGTACGTAACATGTAAATAAATTTATTTTATTTTTTGTTGCTATTACATAAATATTATGTATGTTAATGCTTTCTTTTTATTTTAATCCAAATTGAAGGAGACATGGTTGAAAAACCAGGTGATGGATAAGGTCCGCCTCAAAGCAATTCAAGAGACCATCGCGGGCTTCTTTAATGACCATGTCCTTAAGTCTGGCACCGAGTATTGGTTTAATAAAGACGAACCAATGAAGCCAAACCAAGATGAACACTTGTATGACCTCTAAGTTAGGAACGGTATTATATTTGTGTGTAAATATCAAGTTAAGCATGCATGATGGATAATGTTGTATATTTTATGTACATATGTGTGTATAGCTAGCTCTATAATATATATATATATATATGTATAGTTTCATATTTCATTTGTGTGTAATTGTAAATTTTATGTGTTTATATATATTTATTAGCAGCGAAGAATAATACGTGTATTTGAAACTGGCCTAATATAATAGAATATATTAGCAGCGAAGAATACGTATTAGAAAACCTAATGTAATTGTAAAACCAAAAACAATAACCAATTGAAAAGAAAAGAAAAAGAAAAAAGCAGAGGGACCTTTAGCCCCGGTTGGTAACACCAACCGGGACTAAAGAGGCCAGCCACGGTGGCCCGGCTGGAGGCCCCTTTAGTCCCGGTTGGTAACCAACCGGGAACACCAACCGGGACTAAAGGGGCCTCCAGCCGGGCCACCGTGGCTGGCCTCTTTAGTCCCGGTTGGTGTTACCAACCGGGGCTAAAGGTCCCTCCATTAGCCCCGGGCCATGGAACCGGGGCTAAAAGGTCGGGGCTTTAGTCCCGATTCCTTAGCCCCGGCTCCATGTCCGGGGCTAAAGGCCAAAATGGCCCGGGGCAATAGGCCTGTTCTGTACTAGTGGAATGGAGCGGTTGATTGCACGCAACTATATACTAGCTAAACAAGAAAGTCTCCGCACGCACTGCACTGCAAGAGCATATATATCCATGCTACTGCTGTACTGCTGCTCAATATCATCAGCATCACAAGCCACTGTTGCGTATATGAATTCAATTATTTTCCGTCAGTCGATTAGATAGATCGTTTACCTATCTAGATCAAGTAAGGCTTGCATGGTGCTGATCGTACTAATATCAAGTAAGCCACTGTGATAGATCTTGTAATACTAATAAGTTGCATGCTGATCGTACTGAAACACCTAGCTGCTAGCTCTCTCTATACTCATATTAGTTGACGTTTAGGACAGCGACCCGGTCTTCAAAACACAACTTTGACCTCTTATTTTTATAAAAATATTTATGGAAAAATGATATATGTATACTTTTATGAAAGTATTTTTCAAGACAAATCTATTCATATAATTTTTATATATATTTGTAAACTTAGAAACTTAATAGTTATTGATGATTTATATTTTCAATGTTTGACTCTAATCTTTTCTAAAACGACAACTAATATATATAGGTATAGAGGGAGTATTTCTTTTATGAGAAGCAGGAAATAAACCAGCTGCAGGGAGTAGAGTACTAGGTAGTATGTGGCAATAAATTAAGTCTGCATTAATTTTGTTTAGTTGGGTGTTTTTAAGTGGAGACCTTGGAGTTAGGTAAGTTGAGTAGCATGCAGGAGCATGAAAGCGCGGGAGATCAGAGTGAAAATTTAAGGTCATTGACCAACCAAACCAGCGGACAAGTTGCGCTGGTTGCAGTTGTAAAACCTGAAAAATTTCGGCACCAGATCGAGAAATGCAGAAAACATGCATATGCATGCTTGCATGGTGCTGCTTGCCTCTGAATGTGCCTGATGACTGCAGAAATGCAGATAAGATATATATGCATGCAGTCCCGGATAATCAGTTCTGTAGCTCTGGTTGTGTCGGTTTTTTCCAAAAAAGAAGTCTTTGCGGTAGTTAGATCACAAGTGTCTCGTTACTGTACGTACATCGTCTTTTCTTTCTCCTTTTCGATTATTTGCTTCCAGGACTCTTTAGGTACTGTACTCGATCGGTTGGCCTTGCAATGTAATAATGACGTACAGTACGTAGTAAAGTATTACTCCGTAGATTTGATCGAGAGCAATGCAATCATCACTGTCTCCGGCCTGTTTGGTCACTGAGGTTCTGTAACTAACCAAACACTACACTAAGGATTATTGGGATATGATTTGGGAATTGGCCGGGACAGTCCTATATATATATATTGGCCCGCCCCCATGCAGGAGAATATGAAGAAGGAAGCGAAGCAGCAACACAACCACCTATATATATTGTTGCTACATCGGGCTTCTTACTTTCTTAGTACAGTACGTAGTAGAAGGCCGGCCGGAAGGAAGATGATGTCTGACATGAATCAGAATCTCCTTGCACGCCGCCGCCACCAGCCGCTGCCGCTCGCCGTTGCCGTGTTGGCGGCGGCGGTGCTGGTGCAGGTGATGCAGGCGCAGCCTTCGCGGGGCTACTTCCCGAGCTCGAGGGTGAGGTCCATGGCCTTCACCGAGGACTACGACAGCCTCTGGGGGGCGCAGCACGAGACGCTGTCGCAGGACAAGACGGCGCTCACGCTCTTGATGGACCGCACGTCAGGTACGTCATTATATTGTTAGCATATAGCAGTTGGCAAGATCGAGCTTTCCAATTAAATCACGATGAGTCGTAGTACGTCCGTCCTCAGATGTATTATTGTCCATTGCATGCGCGCACTGCAGGCAGCGGATTCAAGTCGAAGCGCTCGTACCGGAACGGCTACTTCGGCGTCTCCATCAAGGTCCAGCCGGGCTACACCGCCGGCGTCAACACCGCCTTCTACGTAAGTCGTCGTCGTCGTCGTCGTCGATCATCACTGTGCACACACAGTAGTGAGTAGTGACATATGCAGTGACAGTACTGTCATGAATAATATTTATCTGCATGCCTGCCTGCACTCCACTCCCGGCCGGCCCTGCATCAGCTGTCCAACAACGAGCTTTACCCGGGGACGCACGACGAGATCGACATGGAGCTGCTAGGCACGGTGCCGGGGGAGCCCTACACGCTGCAGACCAACGTGTACGTGCGGGGCACCGGCGACGGCGCGCGCCTGCTGGGGCGGGAGATGCGCTTCCACCTCTGGTTCGACCCGGCCGCCGACTTCCACCACTACGCCATCCTCTGGAACCCCGACCAGATCGTCTTCCTCGTCGACGACGTCCCCGTCAGACGATACGCCGCCGCCGGGTTGTTGTTCCCGGACCGCCAGATGTGGGCGTACGGCTCCATCTGGGACGCCTCCGACTGGGCCACCGACGGCGGCCGCTACAGGGCCGACTACCGCTACCAGCCCTTCCTGGCGGGATTCCGCGGCTTCAGGACCGCCGGATGCGAGGCCGCCGCCGCCGCCGCCGCCGGAGAATCATCATGCCGACCCGTGCCGGCGTCCCCCGCCGGCGCCGGGCTCAGCGTGCAGCAGCGGGACGCCATGCGCTGGGCGCAGCAGACGGCCATGGTCTACTACTACTGCCAGGATGACACCAAAGATCGCTCCTTATACCCAGAGTGCTAGCGAGAGTACGTACGTGATCATCGTCAGTTTAGATTATACGATCGAGTTCGTATATTTTAATTTATAATACGTGGTAATTATTGGAGCATGATGATCGATGAAGCAGCTCATCAGAGCAGATCGGCAATGGAGGAGGCGTGCGAGTGAAGCGCCGCCCTGCTACGTACCTACCATATTCTAAAACTGTAACTGTAGCACTTTCGTTGTTATTTGACAAACTTTGTCCAAACATGACCTAACTAGACTCAAAAGATTCATCTCGACATGAGCAGACCAAAAGTACAATTAGTTATTTCTTTTACCTATATTTAATGTCTCATGCATGCGTCTAAAATAGTTACTGGGCAAAATATTTGGGAAGATTTTGGAATCTGAACGTGGCCTGAACTGTTCTTCAGTAGTGGTTGAGCCCTGCTACGTAGTGTGATTGATTTCTTTTCAGATGCATATTATAAGTTTGGATCTACTGTACCATAATATATGTACTCCCTCCGTATCACAAATAGAAGACATTTTAGAAAAGGTTTTGGTCAAACATTGGAAATATAAATCATAAATAACTTTTAAATTATTAAGTTTTAAAATATAAAAATTATATAAATAAATTTATCTTGAAAAGTATTTTCATAAAAATATATATATACCATTTTACAACAAATATTTAAAGAAATAAATGGTCAAAGTTATGCTTTGTAGACCGTGTCGTCATCCTAAACGTCTTCTATTTGTATTTGTGATACGGAGGGAGTACGTGTAATTAATAATGCCGCAAATCCATTATCTAAAAGAAACGTGTACGTCTATTATATATTTGGCCCTACTACTATGTGTGATAGATGTAGCAATTTAGGCGAGCTAGTACTCCCGGCCTTCTTTGGATGCCCTTTTATTTGGCCCGTCACCCGTGTGGGGTTCCAATTAATTATTAGAGCACGCATGCAGGAGCTAGGCTCTAGTGCGTTGGGCAAATTGCGCCTTCCATGGCAAGGCTCTAGAGGAGGAGAGGGATGTCCGGAGGCAGACGGTAGCAGCGCGACCTGCGCTTGCGCAGCAGCAGCGGCGGCGGCTTACCGTTGTTACCGCCGGCTGTGGTGGTGAGCTCGACGTCGGTGAGGGCGAGAGTGTGTTTGCCTTGCTCTTAGTAGGGGCTGCACCATGAGATGCAGAGCCTGCCTCCTCCGAGGTAGGCCAGGCCCCCGAAGTAGAAGTAGTCTTGCTCAAGAGAGTAGCCCTCGTCCACTGCTGCCGGATCACCGGGGGCCTCGCCTCCATGTCCATGGCGCACAGGGCTAGGCCCCCGGGCGTGAGGCCCAAGAGGAGGCCCAGGTCAGGGGCGTGGTGGCGGCACCCATTTTCTTGGAGCAACAGAGCCGTGATCTCAGCGCCGTGGTCGGACCGTACCAGAGGGCGTTGCAGGAGACGTGCAACATCGGCGGTGTCAACATGTCTGATGTGGTGCAACAGCAGCAACCGACGAGCACCTGTCGTGATGTGGAGGTGGCCGGAGAGGGCTCGGGAGTTTTACGGGGTGGGGGAGGGATGGAGTGCGGTTGTGGGAGCGTCGCGTGGTTAGGGAGATTGTGGTGACGGTTCTGAAGACATAGTGTGCGAAGGGAGGAAGAAAGACTATGAGAGAGATGAAGGGATTAGTGCTAATCTGACGATAACATTCAGATCTTTTTAGTTGTAGAGATAGAGATAGAGATAAAAAAGATATACAATCTAGCCTCGTGTTATTACTTGGCATGCATAGGAAAATATCTAAATAATTATATGCCAAAATTTCATCATACAATAGCAGAAGCTAAAGTCGACGATCGATATATATGAGCGCGAACAACGTCGGAGACAGCCGTGACACATGACACTTCATCCTAGCTTGGCGATGACGACGAAAGGAACTTGACATGGCAGACATATTGATCGAGAGGTGCATTATAGTATAATAAGGTGCATGCATTGAACCTACACGTAGCTGAGCTTAGAGCAACTCCAAGAAGAATATCAAATTTTGCCCTCAGGCTGAATTCATCACTTGACTAGAAATAAAAAGCACTCGACGAAATTACAATATGAAAAATAAAAGGTGTGCGTCGTCTATCCGTAGAAGAAATTAATCAATACTAAGGTAGCTACTAGGACATAATTTAAGGAAGAAAATGATTTAAAGCGTGTGTGGGGTTGTGATCAATGACGATACACCGGTGGATTATATTAAATGCATGATGACCGGCGGCTAGAGCTAGACCAGGAGGCTAGGCTAGAGGAGGAGAGAGAGCACGATGGCCTTCTGATTGTCTGGAGGCAGACGGTAGCAACGCGACCTGCGCTTGCGTAGCAGCAGCGGCGGCTTACTGTTATCGCCGACGGTGGTGGTGAGCTCGACGGCGGTGAGGGCGAGAGTGCGTCTGCCTTGCTCTCGGTAGGGGCTGGACCATGAGATGCAGAGTCTGCCTCCTCCGAGGTAGGCCAGACCCCCGTAGTAGAAGTAGTCTTCCTCAAGAGAGTAGCCCTCGTCCTTGGTGGGGAGGAGATTGGTAGCCCTCGTCCACTGCTGCCGGATCACCGGGGGCCTCGCCTCCATGTCCATAGCGCACAGGGCTAGGCCACCGGGCGTGAGGCCCAAGAGCAGGCCCAGGTCAGGGGCGTACACCGCTCGTCCCTCTAGGGGCAGCACCCAGCTCCCCTCTTGGCGCCAACCGAGCTTGGGCGCCGCCATGTCCAGGGAGTAGGTTCCCCTGCGCGCCTCGCGACCGCCCGTTGCCGACACCGACAGCCACGCGCGCCCGCCGGCGACAAAGAAGCACGTCACCTGAGCGCTGCAGCCGTAGGTCCAGGACTTGGCCGGAACCACCGGCAGGGGCGGAGGAACGGGGAGGGGCTGCAGGCGGCCGCCGGACGTGAGGCGGAGAGCCTCCATGTAGGGTTCATCTTCTGGTTTCCCCATCAATTCGGGGCGACCGCTCACGACCAGCATTGACATGTCGTCGTCGCGGCGCCGGCGGCGGCGTCCCGACGACGACGACGATGCGAGGAGGATGGGCCAGCGCTTCCAGGAGACTAGGTCGTGGTCATTGGTGTACTGGGACCTGGCGGCGTCGTAGACCATGATGTGCCCGTCCGAGGTGGCGCCGACGATCTTGTCCCCGCCGGGAGAAGCGGCCAGTTGCATGGGGTAGGCGAGCGGACGTCGAAAGCAAGCAACGTGGCTGGGAGGTAACGGGAGCACCTCCCGCGGCGGCCGCGTCGGCTTCCTGCGGCTGCTCTCGTCGTCGTCGTCGTCGTCGGAGAAGAGGCGCTTCACGTCGAACCTGTAGACGAGGTGGCCCACCTTGTGAACGCGCACAGACACCAGCACGCTGCTGTTGCCGCGCAGGAGGCGCCGCCGCCGCGGTGCCGCCATGAACACGAACGTCGAACGATATATGTATGTTTCTTTTCTTCGTCGGGTAGGGTTTTACAACTCTTCTTTCTTCTTTCTTCTTCTTTAATGATGAAGATGACGACGGTAAAACACCTCACCTCACCTCGTGTGTGTGTATGTATATATATATATAGCAGGCAGATTCAGCTAGCCAAGGGAGGGAGGGGAATAATAATAAGGCAGATTCAGCGCAGGATCTATCGTGGATCGGAGAGCGAGCTCGAGTCGGAAACGCTTCCCTTTCCATGTCACCACCGCTTTGCCCTATTAGCTGCTTATTATTAGGGAACCAACCAAAATTTTATCTATCTATATATGTGGAAAAAATCAAATACCTTCCTTCCATCTAAAAATATTCCTTATATAGTATGCTCTAGCTGGCTGGCCTGGACACGGTGGCTTGCACCATCTCATCTTTTTTTGATAATATATATACTCCCTCCATATTGGAAAACTTGACATTTCAGACAACAATACGGTCTCTAAAATATCACTTTGACCACTTGTTTTTTAAAAAATATTTATTGAAAAGTGGTATATGTATATTTTTATGAAAGTACTTTTTAAGACAAAATTATTTATATGATTTTTACATCTCTAAACTCAATAATTTAAAAGTTATTTATGATTTATATTCCTAATGTTTGACCCAAACCTTGTCCAAAACGAAGTTTTTCAATATAGAGGGAGTATACCCTAGCTTGTTCAACGGATTGATGAGGCGCCAGTCAATGACAGACACATACATGCAGCTATGATTAAATTTCCTAGTCTATAATTAATTGAGGCATCGCGACAGAATTTGATCGATCCTCACCACAAATTAATTATAACACCCACAGCAGCATCTTCGTCATCATATCATAAATTAAACAGCTGATGAGTATATAAATATACACAAGCAAGTGGTGTGGTGTAGTGGTGGTAACACACGCAGCTTCTGTTATATATATATATATATGTTTCAAATTCAGTTGGTCATTATATTAACCGACTTCTGACGGAGCAAAGTGCAGGTCCGTCGCCGGAGGCTTGGGCATACATATACCCATCGTTACCCATCGTTAGAGTTTCACCTTGATTGATTCGCTTGTAAGCCGTTATACGGCGTTGTAACCCCCCGACTCTTGATTCACTACTGGACACGGCCGCTTTGCCGAGAGCCTGAGGCACTCAGCAAAGGCTCTAAGGCTCTCAGCAAAGGCTTTGTCGAGAGTTGCTCTCGGCAAAGAGCTCTCGGCAAAAATCCTCTCGGCAAAGGAGCCTTTGCCGATGGCCATTTGTCAGGTTCTCGGCAAAGGCTTTGCCGAGGGTCCGCGCAGCCCTCGGCAAAGAAGAGTTGCCGTTAATGGGAGGTCACCGTTGACGGCTTCTGCCCAGGCTTTCAGCAAAAGGTTTTTATTTTTTCCCCGAAAATCTTTGTCGTGAGCTCGTAGCCTAGCTCTTGGCAAAGAGATATTTATTTATTTTTGGATTTTCTGTGCCGAGAGCTTATTAAGTTGGCTCTCGACAAAGACATTTTTTATTTTTTTGGGAAACTCTTTGCCGAGAGCAACCCTCGGCAAAGGCCGAGAACTTATTGGGTTCCCAGCTTTGCCGAGAGCTTTAGTCATAGCACTCGGCAAAGGCCCCCTTTGCCGAGAGCAACCCTCGGCAAAGAGGGCAAATTTTTTTTAATCCTGGTTTTCCTTTTCGCCGACACTATCACATTCATCCCCATATCACATATATATCACATTCATCACATTTCACGTCACAGAACATATATATATATATATCACATCACATAGTTCAATAACATATATATGTAATCAAATAGTTCAATACCAAGGTCACCATAATACAACATGAAAGTTTTCAATCCAAAGTTCAATGTACTACACCTCCGGTCAACCTTGCCACCCCTGAGAAAAAGTGTCGCCTGCTTGATCCCCAGCGGGGTTCCATCCAGGAGTGTGGCGGTTGTTCGAACCTTCCAACGGAGGCTGCAAAAGGAAGACGTCTATATCAGACGCAAATGCAGAAATGAAACACTGAGGTATCGATACTCACAGCAGTAGTTCCGGCGTCCTCAGACGGCGGTGAAGGAGCCATGAGCGTTTGGGGCACGACCATGTCCTGGGAGGCCATGAAGGCGATGAGCTCCGCCATATGCTTAGCTTGGGCCTCCATCTGGGACCGCATCTGGGTCTCCAACATCTGGCGCTCCTGACTTTCTCTTTCCAGGCGGGACTGCGATAATACAAAGTGAACGTTAGAACAATGCAAATATTTAAAGATCAATGTATGACGAGTTAAACAGAAATAACCTTGAGCTCGGCGACCCGGGACTACGAAGGCGACGGGCGTGGGCATATGGGGACGCTCCCGCTCGTGCTCTGTACTCAGAGCTGGGACAGAGTCGGAGTGGAGGCCGAGTCGATGATGCCGTCGCCAAGCCAGAACCGCTTGTGCTTCTTTCCTCGTTCGATCCTCATGACAATGCTCCCGTCCAAGTTCTCGGTGGCGGGATCAAAGTCGTCCCCATGGACCGCCCTTGCCGCCTCTGAGTAGCCAGTGAGGCGGGTGTGGACGCTGGAGTTGGTGTATGCGTTGGCAAGGTCGTCAGGGTTGTATGAGGTCTCCGGTGTCGTGGCCTTGCCCTTGTGGGACATGGTGTATGCCTGCAACGTGCCGCAAGGCTGGCCACCGTGTGCCACCGAGTCGCCGACTGTGAGGAAGATAATAAGATGATTAGTAATCATGCAACATTTGAGCGAGGAATTCAGGAAGTCTTTCACGTACCCAAGCTTGTGCGTACTCGGTGAGGTTGTGGTTGTCCTGGTGATGTGGTACACCTGACATCTGCAGACGCGCCTCCCGGGCCCCGGCGTGGTGGGCCACCCACTCTTCGGATGGTAACAACTAACAAGATGCGTCAAGCCCGAAAGGCTTTGCCAAAATCAGACTACGAACGTCTTTAATCAAGTCAGCAAAAGAACAATCAAGCACGAAGAAAGTGGGAAAGTGTGTTCCACAGCTCGAGGAAACATCAAAACCTTTGCCTCAGTTAGTTATTCCAAATCAATATGGTTCAAACGTGGGCTTGATGAAAATGAGTGCTGGATCAGATAATGGTTTGGCAACCGTAGAACAACTTGAACAATTCTTCAGTAATAGTGGTTTCACGGACCTTGCAATTGAAGACATTCTCAATGATGTTAGCATCCCAAAAGTTAAGGTCGTTGATAAATGGAGATCAAAATATGAAACCGGGAGGAGTCTAGTGAACCCCAAGCACTTACATCAGCTCAGAACGCAAATGTATTTTATGAACAAGTGGTGCATGGAGGCGTCTAGCAGAGACCAAATTTGGATTTCTTTTCGAATCAGAAACCAACATTACTTCTGTGGCGATGATCTTATGTTAGTCCAGTTAGAAGAACTACACTAACTATGCCACCTGGACGCTCTCGACAAATCTCTCATTAGTTGCATTGTCTGTAAGTAGTGTTTCTTTCTTTTTATTAGACTTAATTTATAGCATGTGCAGATGTATATAATTATTCTTACACACCTTACACGTGACTCAATATGCAGGCACCTGATGACGACTGAGAGCAGGAGGCAGGGGGACAACAATGTTGGTTTTTTTGATCTATACGTCGTGTTCAAGTCTCCAAACCCTTCACCGACTTGGCACGACGAAATGTGTACAAATCTCATGAGGTTCTTCGTGAACCATAAAGGATCGACATCAATACTCTTTCCCTACAACTTCAAGTGAGTTACTCGATCCAACATTTCTTTATGTAGTTAATGAGTTGTTACAATATTAATGAATTGCTCATTAGCTGCTATATATATATGTGTGTGTGTGTCTCAGCTCTCAACAGCTTTCACTGGATACTCATCATCATCGAACTTAACACAAGTCAATTGGTAATCTATGACTCATTACGGAAAGACCAACAAGATTACCAAGACATGATAGACATTATCCAAAGGTAAATAATTAAGTGTCCGATCCCTTTGAAGGGTCGAGATGGCGGACTAGAGGGAGGGTGAATAGTCCTTTTTAAAACTTAAACATAATCGGAGCGGCTAACCGAAACAAATGCGGAATTAAAACTATCGGTCTAGCCAAGACTACACCCCTCTACTTATACTCTATGACACCTTACAAAAGAACCTAAACAAAGCAAATAAGGTGTCGGGCTAGCTAGAGCTCACCTAAACAATTCTAGCTTGCAAGGTTACACAAACCTAAGCAACTAGTACTCAATCAACCGGGGAGCTCCTACATATGCCACTAAGCAAAAGCACAAAGCCTAAGCTCACTAGCAATGCTTAATAACAAGGCTACACAAGCCAAATTAGAGAGCTCAACTTAGCTACACAAACTAAGCAATGTGACTAGCAAGACTACAAGTCAACTAGTCACTCATGGGATCAACTCTATGCTACACAAGCAAAGAATGTAAATAGCAAGCTACACAAGCTAACTAATCACAAGAGCAACTACACAAGCACAATATATATGAAAGTAAATACAAGCTTGTGTATGGAGATAACAAACCACCGAGAAGATGTAGACAATGTTGACACGGTGATTTTATCTCGAGGTTCACTTGGTTGCCACCAAGCTAGTCCCCGTTGTGTCGACCACACACTTTGGTAGTTCGGCAGCTAATAGGCACCACACCTAGCTCGACACTCGAGTGCCGCAAGAACTCACCCACAAGTGAGGGTAACTCAATGACACGCGCAATCCGCTAGAGTTGCTCTTCGCGATCCCCGCGGGGCGAGCACAATGCCCCTCACAAAGCCTTCTCCGGAGCCACGCACAATCTTCTTGCGGGCTTCACGACGGAGACACAACCACCAAGCCGTCTAGGAGGTGGCAACCTCCAAGAGTAACAAGCACCACGGGCTTGCAACTCGATCACCTAGTGCCACTCGATGCAATCTCTCAATGCAACGCACTAGCGATCACTCACTCGCTATCGATTCGCACACTAGCAAGCATAAGCGAGTTAGAGGGCTCCCAAGCACATCCACACCAGCCACCAAGGCTTTGGAGTGCTCAACAACCAGCCCAAGGCTGGCCACCAACGACATATATAGCCCCAAGGGCTAAATAGCCGTTGCCCCTTCACTGGGCAACCTGCGCCACCATCGGACGCTCCGGATCGGGACCATCGGACGCTGAGGCCAGCGTCCGATGCTTGGATGCTCGCCACGTGTCCCCCACGTTCAACTTCGGCCGAGCGATCCCAACGGCTATATCACTTCCCGCGCCAGTTAATGTGGCATCGGACGCACCGATGCCTAGCATCGGACGCTCCGATGCCTCTGCTCAAAACTGCGCAAACCTGCTCTCACATCGGACGCGCCGGACCCTTAGCATCGGACGCTAAGGACCAGCGTCCGATGTCTATGTAGAGAGCTCCCCGAGACCTCCATTCTACATCGGACGCGTCAGATGGAACCACATCGGACGCAGGCCAGCGTCCGATGCTCCCAGCCAAACTAGCTCGCGCCACGTCACTGCCATCGGACGCTCGGACCAGCGTCCGATGCTCCCACTGCAACAGGCTTCAACTTTGTAGTTGACCACTTTTTGATTTGAATTCGTTTAGGGTCTTAAACACTTAATTTAAACTTGATTTAGTATAATATGAGTAGACCCAAAATCTAATATAAACACAAGTGACTGTGTGGTGCAGTGGTTGAGGACGGTTCGCGTGGGGGTGAGGTGCAAAAAATGGCTGTGACTTCAGAAAAATAGCAAAGATGGGTGGACTGGGTGGTTTGGGTCGTTCCCTAATTAAAAAAATGTTTTGCTATTTTTTTGGGTTTTTTTTTCTTTTTTTAGATTTTTAAAAATCTGGAATCATTATTTCGAAAATGATTTGTAGGGGCGGTTCTACAAATCGATTTCTAGGGGCGTCTGGCCAACCGCCCCTATAAATTGATGATTTGTAGAAACGGTTGAGTACAGACGGCTGGTCTAACCGTACCTACAAATCTTCTTGAGCCGCCTCTACAAAGGTTTTTGTAGTAGTGGATTGCATTATTATATTACGGTTTAATATTACAATTTCATGAAGGCTGCAGCAGGTGCGATCTCTATTTTTTATTGGATTGGATAGGTCACATCCGAGCAACTTTTACGGTTGCCTAATCAAAGAAAAAACTTTTACAGCTACCCGGATGATACAAGAAATGATGCTTTACATGACGGTTTTCGATGACGTTCTACGAAAACATCATAGAATCATATTCTTCATTTGTTAGGTGATTTATATATGACGATCTGAACGTCACAGATTATTTTTGTATATCTTAGCAATTGATTCGTAGATCCATGACGGATAATTTCGTTTCGTCATAGCTCAACGTCTAACATGGCGATGACGTGGCTTGTTTTTTTTTTGCATGGTGCTGATATGGCCTGCCAACATGGGCTTTGTTTTTTTGCGTGGCCTGCCAACATGGGCCCTTGTTTATTCCAACATGACGATGACGTGGCTTTTTTTTTGCATGACGCTAATATGACCTGCCAACATGGGCCTTGTTTTTTTGCCAACATGAGCCTTGTTTTTTTAAAGATCCATGAAAGTTGAAAAGCTCAAAAAAATTATAAAACTTTGTAATTAACAACTTTTAATTTGAAATCATGTTGTCATGCAAAACTGCATTTAAATTTAAAATTCAAAATTTTCAAAATACCTCAGATGAAAAATAGCCAAAATGAAAGTCATAAATCTGAAAAAGTTATGAAACTTTCTAGTTGATAAATTTTTAATTTGAAACCATCTTGTTAATGAAAACTACATTTGAAATTTGTCAAATTTGAAATTCAAATTTTTTAAATGACCTTGGATGGAAAAACTTCCTAAACAAAAAGTGTAGATCTCAAAAAGTTATGAACATTTGTAGTTGACAACTTTTTGATTTGAATTCGTTTAGAGCATCAAACAAGCAATTTACATATGGTTTAGCATAATATGAGGGAAATTGAAATGGAATATAAACACAAATTGTCGGGGGGACGCCAAAGGGGTACCCCCAATCAACACAAACCTAACAGGCCGAACCTAGAACACCAATTAATAGTAAGCCCAGCTGGACCTAACCACCCGAATACCAACCTGTCAAAGCCCATAACACCGGCCCACCACAGGGAAGTCTAAGCCCATCAAAGCCTCTCAAACCGCCTCATGATCGCCTACCCCTCGAGCCCTAGCACGGAGGGATCGAGTCCGCTTCGCCCGCACACCGCCCCTCGAGGCCCTGAACGGGAGACCTCGAGCCTGACCTGGTTACTTGCCCCTCGAGGGCACATCACGCCCCTCGAGCAGCTCCAAGCATCGGATGCCAATCCCACCCTGAGCATTTAATGCACTCACCTACCCCCGTCACGTCCTCCGGGACGCAGCACGCGCCACAGTGGACCGAAGGCAGAGTCAAATCCCCTTTTCACCGCCGGCATGGGTAAAAAGGCACAAGTATAGCACTGTTTAACCATACCCCACACTGTGGCACGCCCCTGTCACATCTCGAGGCCCGAATTCTCGCTGTATGGCCGAGTTCTCCGGAGCTTGCCCATACCTGCGGGAGCTCGAGCCCCCTGTAGGCGCCACCTCGAGGCCGGCCCAGCGCCCCTCGAGCCTTTGTTGCTTTCATATGATTGGTGGGCAGGTACCCCGAGACCCGGAGGGCTCCAGTCACGTCCCGTACGTACCGGAGTGGGCAGTGTACTGTCTCCACGTCGCCACGCCTCCCCGTCTGCGCAAGAGATGGAAGCCACGCCTCAAGAACGCTTCAACAGCTCCTCCACGTCGACTACAGTGTCCTCGACAAGACGAAGTTCCTACCCTTCACCGTATTGGGTGCCGTACACCCCGACTCCTGTAACACCACTGTGTAACCCCGGCCACCCCTTGCTCTATAAAAGGGGACGCCGGGGCCCTCTACGCGGGGGTCACACGCACGGGACACACGAGTCCACGCTCACACACACACTCTCACACAAGTCCGGACCCCGGTCCACGCTCACTCAGCTTGTATTCGCCCCTGTACAAGCACCTCGGTGCAAGTAATACAAGAATCTCCTCCCCCGCTGGACGTAGGGCCTTCTTCGCCCGAACCAGGATAAATCTTGTGTCATCTTGCATCACCATCCAGGGAGAGAGCACGCGATACATTACTAGTTGGTGCTATACCCCCGGGGTAGAAACACCGACAGTTGGCGCGCCAGGTAGGGGTCTTCGCGTGTCGAGTCGGTTTCTCGCTGTTTCCTGGATGGCTGCTTCGACTCCTTCGTTCTCTGCCGGTGCCGTCATCTGGTTCGGGAGCCTCGAGTTCCTGGCCACCGGCAACGGCAACGAGCTGACATTGCTCTCCACGGAGGGCCCGAGCGGAGGGCGTGTCACGCCACCCCGTGCGAGGAGCGTGGCACGTCGCCCACACCACCACGCGTCGCCACCTCGTGAGTGGCGCCGTCATCACCACCGTCGCCAAGCACGGGCGATGCCAGCAACGTACACCCACTTCCCCGCGGCCGACACAGGGTCCTCGAGGGGAAACCTGCCTGGTGCGCGGTCGGAGACTTCCAGGGCGCGCGCGCGCCCTCCTAGTGACTTCGCGTTCGTCATGCGCACAGACCAGGAGCCAGGCCAGAGGCCTCCGAGCCGTACACCTTCGATGCCACCCAGCCTCCTCCCGCACGGGGTGTACTGCGCTCGGCGCCGACGGTTCCCGTTCGGCCTCGACAACTCCGCAGCAGTCTACGCCCACCAACTCAACGAGCGCCGTCGGGACCGGCCGCCGGTGGAGCGGGAGGAGCGCCCGGGCGTGCTCCTACAGGCCATGGCCAACCTGGAGATCGTCCACCCCGCGCACGTCAACCGCGGCTTCTCGCGAGCCATCGGGCCGCCTCGGCAAGTCACCGTCGGGGAGTGGTACCGCGAGCTACAATCCCAGCACGAGCCAGGGAGGCACGACGCCAACGGCTCCGACTCCGACGAGTACGACTACCACGACCTTGACCTCTGGGATCCCACCAGGGAGTGCTTCCACCTCGAGGTCCACGTGAGCAATACCGAGGACCAGGGCGACGACGGCAGGCCGGCGATCAACCTCGGGAACCCCAGCGACGTGGCCGCGGCGGGCGGATCGCGCATCCAGGGGAGGAACGAACCCCCGGCACCGGCTCCACCGCCTCAGCACGACGACGGCTTGAAGGGTCGAGATGGCGGACTAGAGGGGGGGTGAATAGTCCTTTTTAAAACTTAAACATAATCGGAGCGGCTAACCGAAACAAATGCGGAATTAAAACTATCAGTCTAGCCAAGACTACACCCCTCTACTTATACTCTATGACACCTTACAAAAGAACCTAAACAAAGCAAATAAGGTGTCGGGCTAGCTAGAGCTCACCTAAACAATTCTAGCTTGCAAGGTTACACAAACCTAAGCAACTAGTACTCAATCAACCGGGGAGCTCCTACACATGCCACTAAGCAAAAAGCACAAAGCCTAAGCTCACTAGCAATGCTCAATAACAAGGCTACACAAGCCAAATTAGAGAGCTCAACTTAGCTACACAAACTAAGCAATGTGACTAGCAAGACTACAAGTCAACTAGTCACTCACGGGATCAACTTCTATGCTACACAAGCAAGTGAAGGTAAATAGCAAGCTACACAAGCTAACTAATCACAAGAGCAACTACACAAGCACAATATATATGAAAGTAAATACAAGCTTGTGTATGGAGATAGCAAACCACCGAGAAGATGTAGACAATGTTGACACGGTGATTTTATCCCGAGGTTCACTTGGTTGCCACCAAGCTAGTCCCCGTTGTGTCGACCACACACTTTGGTAGTTCGGCGGCTAATAGGCACCACACCTAGCTCGACACTCGAGCGCCGCAAGAACTCACCCACAAGTGAGGGTAACTCAATGACACGCGCAATCCACTAGAGTTGCTCTTCGCGATCCCCGCGGGGCGAGCACAATGCCCCTCACAAAGCCTTCTCCGGAGCCACGCACAATCTTCTTGCGGGCTTCACGACGGAGACACAACCACCAAGCCGTCTAGGAGGTGGCAACCTCCAAGAGTAACAAGCACCACGGGCTTGCAACTCGATCACCTAGTGCCACTCGATGCAATCTCTCAATGCAACGCACCCCGAGCATAGCACTTCACCTCCGAAAACCGCTGAATCCTGCCTCGCAAGCTCGGCAGGAGGGGAGAGGGACTATACACTAGTTTCTCCCACTTCTCCATGCCTCCTTTCAACACAACTTCTTTTCAAAACAACTTCTCCTTTGCAAATGTGCCAACACCACCAAGTGTACAACATCATGTGTATGTGTGTTAGCTTTTTCACAATTATTTTCAAAGGATTTTCTCTTGCACTCACAACGCCACTCGATCCTAGCAACATCGCAATGTTAGATCGCTCAAGTGGCACTAGATGACCGATATGCAAACAAGTTTGCTCCTCTTGATAGTACGGCCATCTATCCTAAACCCGGTCATAAACTTCTCTACACACCTATGACCGGTGAAATGAAATGCCCTACAATTATACCTTTGCCTTGCGCATTCCATTCCATCTCCTCCGGTGTTGATGCAACACATGCACCAACCTCTTCATCAAATGATATGATCCACTTCATATCATCACATGGCCTCCATGGTCCATCGATCTTGACGTCACTTGCTCTTCACCATCGCTTTGGTCCTTCGGCGCCAAGTCTTGCTTAAGCCTCCCGACACTCGGTACCAACGGCTTCAAAGCCTCAACTTGCCCTTCACCTTCGCAACCGGTCCATCAAGCCAAGTCTTGCCTTGATCTTCACCATCTTAGCCACATGACCACATGTCATGTTTCATGTGCATTAAGCTCCTTCTTCACATGTGTGAGCCTTGCAACATATTCCAAGCCATTTCTCCTTTATGGCATATGTTGCTCACACATGATCACCTGTGGACTAATCACCTGTGTAATTCACTTTAAACACATATTAGTCCACCTAAGTTGTCACTCAATTACCAAAACCAAACTAGGACCTTTCAATCTCCCCCTTTTTGGTAATTGATGACAACTCTACAAAGATATGGAAATTATGCTTATTCCAAGCTAGCACTTTACAAGAATGTAAATTGCTAACTTGGTTTGGATTCTATGTTACTTATCCAACATTAAGATCACAAATGAAGATTTGGATAAGTACCATACAACCCGACTTTGTAGTGTTAACTCCCCCTACATGTGTGCTCAAATGGTTTGGTTTCAAGCTTGCACACATGCATAAATATGAAATTTGTGGGAGTGTTAGCACTACTAAGTGATGCTAAGGTATACATGATGAAATTTTACCTTTGAAGCGTGCATACCACATTTTGATTCATCCTTAGCATCGACCTTGCTAGAAACAAGTGAAACTAGATACCACGTGAGATCAACATTATAATCAAGGTTCTAGTTACCACTTGCTACACTAAGACTATGCTCTAAATACCAAATGAAGGAAAACAATCATCATCCAAGTCTTAGCTCTAGCAAATATTGCACACAAGCATGTAGGAATGTAAAACATATGCAATGTGAGCAAGCAAATGTAATGCACAAACAAATGCATCAATCATGTATTCATGAGCTTGCTCCCCCTACTTGTGTGCTCTCTTTTGTCCAAGAATTTTGATCCTTCTCCATTGTTCAATCTTGCTCCCTCTTGATCCATGTCAATCTTGCTCCCTCTTGATCCATGTCCATCTTTTGTTTTTCTCCCCTTTGTCCTTGACATATTTTTGCCACAAATTCTTCCTCTATCATATCATATCTTTGGCACTATCATATCTTTGGCACTTTCTCCCCCTTTGTCATCAATGACCATAAAAAGGTATGCTCTTTTCTCACAAAGGGTGACACTAGGGTAGATAGTTGAGACTTGAATCTTGCATTTTTGATGGACACCACCATATGTGTTGGAGTGACACCATGTGTAGGATCTTTGACCTTGATACCAATAGGTGGGGCATCTTCTCTTATGTAGCATGGGTCATTCACTTGATAAACTTGAGCTTTTGTTGGTGAGGGATGCTTTGCTTGATTTGATCACTTAAAGTTGAGGATCACTTGACATCTTCTAGGATACCACTTGTGAGCTTGATCTAGACACCACTTGGTAAATATCATTTGAAAGATCATATGCCATCTTGAATAGATACCATGTGAAGAAATGATGAGTCTAGATACCACTTGAATGATAGTTTAAACTTGATATCCATTTGCATTATTGTCTTCTTCTTGAACTCTTGTCATGAGCCTCTCATTTGTGACTTGAACTATTAAACTTTGCACAAGATATCTAACTCGGTTTGCTCTAGAGTAAGCTTCTTCACACATCTTTTAATGGTTATCTTACTCACGTTGAATTAGACACTTGAAAGCTCATCTTCTAGATCAAGTACTTGGGTTCACTAGCTCATGAACAAACTCATATACTAACCACTAGATCATATAATCAATCAAGCAATAGTGGTAGGCTATGAATTTAAACTTTTCATTTGTTATGCATGATCCTATTGAGCATGTACTATATGCACTAACCGCATACTAGTAAGGGATGAAATGATCATGCACATTACAATGATACCTTCGCTATCTTGGAGTAGAGGATAGTCATTTCATTCCAATTAAGCTCCAAATAGCAATGTGAAGTCCATGGTGAAGACCAATAGATACCAATTGATAGAACAAATCTTCACCCATATGATCAAGGGCACTAGCTCAATGTTGTGGTTGGCTTGCTTCTTTATTTGATCATAGCTTGCATATGAATACCACTTGAGTTGGCAATAGAGAATATCACTTGAATGCTTCAAGATTTTGCTCTTTCGGGTGTTGCTTGCTCTCTAGATCAACCCTTTTGATTTCTTCAATTAAGCATCTCCAATGATACTTTAGATCACCACTTACATGTTAGCCTTCCAAGCCTTGCTTGGTTAACCTACCAAAGGCGGCAAGTCCCTACAAAAGGGAGAAGTGACCTCTCTCCAAAGAATCATCCTTGATACTCACTTGAATTGACCTTATTTGATTGATCCTTTTGAACTCTTCTTGAAATGTGACTTTGAATCCATTTTTGAGTCCTTTTCTTTCTTCCAAATGATCTTCAATTTGATACTAGAATTTGATCTTTATCTTCATCTTGATGTTGGTCTTGATCTTCAACTTGAGTACCAAATGTGTGTCAAAAACACTCCTTAATCAAATGAACTTGTACTCATATTTGTCATGCTTCTAGCTCATTTCAAAACCAAACATAGGTCCCTCAACCACTTATAAACAAGATTCCAACTTGAGGGCCTTTCAATCAAAGTGACTTGTGATCTATCCAATAATTGTCACTTTTCTGGCAGATTCTGTCCTTCTCAAGGAAACATGCATATCTCCCAAAATATAAGTCCAATGACCATGAAATTTGGTGGAGATGTGCCTTACTAAGTGTTCTAGCAGCCATAAAAATTTGAGCTTCATTTGACTTCTAGATTGCTACCAGATTTTGCATCTTTACACACTACTACATGCTGAAAACTGCTGCACTTGTGTTGACAAGATACACTCCAAAACCGAAGCATCACCTATCCAATTATCATGAATTTTTCACAGCAACAAATACCATAAGTGTAGAGCATGCGTACCAAATTTCAAGCCAATCCAAAAAGATTTGATCACTCAAACATGGCTATCTTCTCAGCTCACTCAGATTTTGCAATATTGAACAACTTTGGGCAATTGAGCTATACTCTACCAATTTGAATCAAACTTGAGCTAACTTGTTTGAGTATTCTCACAAGACATATATCCATTCAAATCACTTACTAAAAGAAGTCTCATGAACATATCCATTCAAACTAACTCAATTTGATCACTTTAAGCATTGAATCCATTCAATCATCTTATAGAAAGCAACATATGCATATATATCCAATTCAATCAACTCATATGCATCTAAAATAACATGATCGACTAGAGATATACCTTAGTAACTCATGATCATCAAATAGCAAGCTTCTTCATCTACCATTTGCAAGCCTTCAAAAATCTCCAATCAATCACCACAACTTGAACTTTGCACTTGTATGTTATACCACTTGGACTTCACTTTACTTGACTTGGCATTGGGATGAGAATAGCAATAAGCTTCATTACTTGATTCAATCACATGATGATCAATATGGAACAAATTGAATCAAGCCTCCAATGCCATGGTACCTACACACATTCATCCACTAGTTGATGGTACCCAAACTTGTTTGGGTCCTCTCAAGTTAGGTGCAACATACTTTGGCATAGCCTTAGTATGAGTAGCGGGATGAGTTGCAATAGTAGCCTTAGAGGTACCATTTTCATCCTTTCTAAGCACAATATTATCATCAATTGAAATAGGCTTAGAAGTGTTACCTAGGGGACATGAATTTGCCATGTGTCCCCTTTCCCGGCATGAGTAGCAAATTCTCTTTGATTGAGCCTTCTCTTCCTTGCTCATTTGTTGCTTCTCATTGCCTTGCCTCTCAAGAGTTGCTTGAGCCTTCTTCTCAAGCTTGGTAGGACACTTCGAGGCAAAGTGTCCCATGTCACCACACTTGTAGCACTTGATGTGAGCCGAATCTTTCTTCTTTTCTTCATTCTTGCTCATCATCATCTTGGCATCTTGGATATGAGTTGGATGCCTTGCTCTTCCGCCCCTTCTTGTTTTCTTCTTCTTCATCAAGTCACCATCATGATGGTTGTTCTTGATTTGAACTTGGGGCTTCTTTTCTTGCTCAACTTGTGGCTCTGGTTGAGGCTCATCTTGTTGCTTCACCAATTGCTTGGTTGGGCACCTAGAGGTGAGATGTCCTCTAGTGCGACACTTGAAGCATTTGACATGCTTGAACCTTTCTTCTTCCTTCTTCAACTTGAGCTTCTCCTTGTTGGGGCAAGCATTTGCAAGATGTCCCATTTCATGGCACCAATAGCACATGAAATGAGATAGCTTTTCTTGTTCTTGCTTCTTCATCTCTTTTTCATATCTTCTCTTGCCCCATCTCTTGCCTTTGGCATTGCTCTTGTTGAAGCCAATGCCACTCTTGTCACCATAGTTTCTTTGATTCTTCATCATGTGCTCATGGGTGACCTTTGATCTACACCACCTCTCTAACTTGTTGCTCAAGTTATTCACTTCACTTTTGAGCTCATTGTTCTCCTTCAAAAGGTTAGTCTCACACGACATAGAAGTAGAACAAGCATCTATATGTGAAGAACATGGCATAGATATTAAATCATCACAAGAGGTGGATACATGCTTCTTCTCTACATCACAAGGGTTAGCACAAATATGTGATTGATCATTTGACCCAAATGATGAGCTCTCACTAGTTTTAGTTTCTTCATTAGAAAGCTTGTTAGTGAGAAAAGCATGGTCTTTTACCAAGTTATCATGAGCAACACATAGTTCCTCATGAGTCAATTTAAGCTCATCATGTGAACAAGTAGTAACATAAAGTAGATGCTTTGCTTGTTCACATGCATTCTTTAGAAATGAGTTTTCTTTTTCCAATTTAGCATTTTTAGACATCTCATTTTCTAAAGCTTTGGTGAGTCTACACACAAGCTCAAAGTTTAGATCATCACAATCAACAACCACATTTGCAATTGATACCTTAGTGTCACCGTGTGACATGAAGCAATGTGGTGTAGAGGAAGAGCTTGTAGAGACATCACTCTCATAGCCGTCATTATCATCATCATCAAGTGTGCATGAGGTAGCATCATCTTTTGCATCACTTGAGCTTCGGCTATGGTCACCATCATCCTTGTCAAGTGATCTTGTGGATTGATCATCATCATTATCACTTGACCATGAGGTGGAGCAATCCTCCACAACTATCATGTTGTGGTCATGCTCATCACCCTCATGTGCCTCTTCCTTGGGCTCACTAACATCATCATCATTTGGAGCACTCCCATACTTGTCATTGAGATATTTCCACATGTGATGGGAGGACTCCATATCCATGATCTCACTAAAGATATCATCATGCAAAGATCTAAAAATGATGTTAGTAGCTTGGCACTCGAGATCTAGGCATTTCTCTTGTGCTTGAGTTAGATTCTTTTCATCCAACACATGAGAAAAGCCTACATCTACGATCCACCACATTTGAGGGCAAATAAACTTGAAATTACACATCATCCAAGTTTTCCATAGTGTAAAGTGAGTGCCATAAAAAATGTGTGGACAATCAATGCCTAGCCCGTAAGTCGCCATCCTCTCGGGCCGGTAAAGACCACAAATGAGAGACCTAGCTCCGATACCACTTGAAGGGTCGAGATGGCGGACTAGAGGGGGGGTGAATAGTCCTTTTTAAAACTTAAACATAATCAGAGCGGCTAACCGAAACAAATGCGGAATTAAAACTATCGGTCTAGCCAAGACTACACCCCTCTACTTATACTCTATGACACCTTACAAAAGAACCTAAACAAAGCAAATAAGGTGTCGGGCTAGCTAGAGCTCACCTAAACAATTCTAGCTTGCAAGGTTACACAAACCTAAGCAACTAGTACTCAATCAACCGGGGAGCTCCTACACATGCCACTAAGCAAAAAGCACAAAGCCTAAGCTCACTAGCAATGCTCAATAACAAGGCTACACAAGCCAAATTAGAGAGCTCAACTTAGCTACACAAACTAAGCAATGTGACTAGCAAGACTACAAGTCAACTAGTCACTCACGGGATCAACTTCTATGCTACACAAGCAAGTGAAGGTAAATAGCAAGCTACACAAGCTAACTAATCACAAGAGCAACTACACAAGCACAATATATATGAAAGTAAATACAAGCTTGTGTATGGAGATAGCAAACCACCGAGAAGATGTAGACAATGTTGACACGGTGATTTTATCCCGAGGTTCACTTGGTTGCCACCAAGCTAGTCCCCGTTGTGTCGACCACACACTTTGGTAGTTCGGCGGCTAATAGGCACCACACCTAGCTCGACACTCGAGCGCCGCAAGAACTCACCCACAAGTGAGGGTAACTCAATGACACGCGCAATCCACTAGAGTTGCTCTTCGCGATCCCCGCGGGGCGAGCACAATGCCCCTCACAAAGCCTTCTCCGGAGCCACGCACAATCTTCTTGCGGGCTTCACGACGGAGACACAACCACCAAGCCGTCTAGGAGGTGGCAACCTCCAAGAGTAACAAGCACCACGGGCTTGCAACTCGATCACCTAGTGCCACTCAATGCAATCTCTCAATGCAACGCACCCCGAGCATAGCACTTCACCTCCGAAAACCGCTGAATCCTGCCTCGCAAGCTCGGCAGGAGGGGAGAGGGACTATACACTAGTTTCTCCCACTTCTCCATGCCTCCTTTCAACACAACTTCTTTTCAAAACAACTTCTCCTTTGCAAATGTGCCAACACCACCAAGTGTACAACATCATGTGTATGTGTGTTAGCTTTTTCACAATTATTTTCAAAGGATTTTCTCTTGCACTCACAACGCCACTCGATCCTAGCAACATCGCAATGTTAGATCGCTCAAGTGGCACTAGATGACCGATATGCAAACAAGTTTGCTCCTCTTGATAGTACGGCCATCTATCCTAAACCCGGTCATAAACTTCTCTACACACCTATGACCGGTGAAATGAAATGCCCTACAATTATACCTTTGCCTTGCGCATTCCATTCCATCTCCTCCGGTGTTGATGCAACACATGCACCAACCTCTTCATCAAATGATATGATCCACTTCATATCATCACATGGCCTCCATGGTCCATCGATCTTGACGTCACTTGCTCTTCACCATCGCTTTGGTCCTTCGGCGCCAAGTCTTGCTTAAGCCTCCCGACACTCGGTACCAACGGCTTCAAAGCCTCAACTTGCCCTTCACCTTCGCAACCGGTCCATCAAGCCAAGTCTTGCCTTGATCTTCACCATCTTAGCCACATGACCACATGTCATGTTTCATGTGCATTAAGCTCCTCCATGATCATCACATGTGTGAGCTTTACATCAAGTCCAAGCCATTCACCTCCATGGCTCAAGTGCTCACACACATGTACCTGTGGACTAATCCCCTGTGTAATTCACTTTAAACACATATTAGTCCACCTAAGTTGTCACTCAATTACCAAAACCAAACTAGGACCTTTCACGGCCGGGCGGCGCAACTCGCACAGCTGCGGGAGGCGATCGCCACTGCCGAAGAGGACCGACGGCGTCTGCTGCAGCTCGAGAAGGCCATTGCGCAGGAGCAGCCCCAGCCTCGAGGCGCCGGCGCTCGCGGCCGCGCTCGAGAGGTCCACCGGCAGATCGTCGAGGATGAAGCACCGGCGCGCCCCGGGGCATGCTTTCCCCGAGCCGGGCAGAACGTGGTGGCAGCCGCAATGCTGCTCCGCGATCTACCCGCCGTCTCCAACCCCGAGGCCAGACGCATGCTCGGAGAGATGAAGAACCTCCTCGAGACGGCCGCCATTCAGCAGGCCGAGAGCTCAGCTTCGCGACGACGCGGGGCGGCCTCGGGGAAGCCAGCAGAACCGCCCCGCAACGAGCGGGAGATGTCCGTCCACCAGCCAGACGCCTCTCAAGCCAGGCCAGTCCGGGAGCGGATCGTCGACAACCTCCCACCTCGAGACCCCAATGACGCCCGCAACGAGCTCATGCGGTTGCGGGGGGCGAATGCCAGGGCAGAGGAGGACGCGCTACAATACCAGCATAACCCCCGACGCAAGCACAAAGGTGGCGAGGAGCGAGGCTATAGTGTCCATCGAGGAGGGCGCTACGACAGCGACGACGACCGACAAACCCTCGAGCCCCCGGGCCCCAGGGTTTTCAGCCGAGCCATCCGTACCTCGATCCTCCCCGACTGCTTCCGACCACCTACCAACATTGTGAAGTATGATGGGGAGGTCGAGCCCAAGCTGTGGCTCTCTGACTTCCGCCTAGGCTGCCAATTGGGCGGGGCCAAGGACGACGACCGCGTAATTATACGCCAACTCCCCCTCTACCTCTCGGACACCGCCCGCCGGTGGCTCGAGGGACTCCCGCCGCATCAGATCCACGACTGGGCCGACCTGGTCAGGGTCTTCGTTGGGAACTTCAAGGGAACTTGCGCGCGCCCAGGCAACCCCTGGGACCTACGGCGTTGCAGGCAGACAGCGGCCGAGCCCCTCCGCGACTTTGCTCGACGGTTCTCCAAACAGCGCCTCGAGCTCCCCCACGTGCCTGACGAAGACGTCGTCTCAGCATTCCTCGCGGGCACAACATGCCAGGAGTTAGTCCATGAGCTAGGGCGCTACCGTCCCAAAACGGTCGAGGAGTTGATGGATCGCGTCACCAGCTTCGCCTCAGGCGACGAGGCAGTGGGGGCCTTCTTTGGCCGCCCCACAGACAAGGGCAAGGCGATGGCCGCACCAGAGGGCTCGGGCAAGGGCAGCGGTACCAAAAACCGCAACAAAAAGAAGAAGAACAAAGGCAAAGAGAAGAGCCCTCTCCCCCTCTCTCGGTATTTATACGAAAGAACCCCAACAGGCGAGGTGTCCCACAGCGACGAAAAAGGTAACCGCATAGCATTTAATGCGCCCACCTAATCACGTCTCGAGCCGGATACAGGGTACACGCGGCAGCTCTCCATTCGCTCCACTACCCGGGCCCGCCACGACCGTCGCCCCGGCTTCGCGTCCGCCGCCCTCCCTTACAGATTTCGCCTAAAAAGGCGCGTTCGACGGGATGGAACGATTCCAAGCAACGGAGGCTTCTCCACGAAGGCAAAAATGGGCTCCGGCCCTAAGTCTCGAGGCAGCGAAGGCTGGCCCTCGAAAGAGGGTTCGACAGCCGGCCTCGAGCACCTGAGTCAGGGACGCCAAGGGGCGCCGAACGCGGCATTACTCGAGGGCCGAGCCCTCGAGGCCCCTCATGCGTATCCAAGGCAGGGCGCATGACGTGCAGCGAGATCCCATCGGAGGGAGGCATCGAGCCACCGGGTCCTATCGAATGGACCCGGCACTCCTGCAGACCGAGCGCCCACGCTTTATGAGATCGCCTCCGGGCTACAGTCGACCCTATCGAACGGGGCACGAGGTCTCACTTGGATTCCCCCGTTAACAGCTCACCGGGAACCTCGATACTCGCCCGCTCGTGGTAGTACGAGGCATCCCCCCTCGCATCCAATCGAAAGGACTCGCGGGACGACGAGCCAGGGCAACCGACGTGCCGAACAGCTCGAAGAGCCGGCCGGTCGGTTCAGCCTGGCACCCCTCGACGAAAGAGGGTCGAATAACCCGGGGGCTCGACACTCCCGAACCTAAAAAACGCAGCTAACACTCACACTCGCACAAAGCCCACGAGGGAGTCCTAACTACTCCCCTGTGGCCTCGGGGGCTACACCCGCGGGTGTCGCTCGCGCGACACCCACGGAGTTAACACAACCAAACCCTCGAGAACCAGTAGCTTACCCGCAGGATCTAGGTTAAAGAGCCCCTGCTCGAGTGCCAGCACTCGAACAAGGGCTCGGGGGCTACTGTCGGGGGAACGCCAAAGGGGTACCCCCAATCAACGCAAACCTAACAGGCCGAACCTAGAACACCAATTAATAGTAAGCCCAGCTGGACCTAACCACCCGAATACCAACCTGTCAAAGCCCACAACGCCGGCCCACCACAGGGAAGTCTAAGCCCATCAAAGCCTCTCAAACCGCCTCATGATCGCCTACCCCTCGAGCCCTAGCACGGAGGGATCGAGTCCGCTTCGCCCGCACACCGCCCCTCGAGGCCCTGAACGGGAGACCTCGAGCCTGACCTGGTTACTTGCCCCTCGAGGGCACATCACGCCCCTCGAGCAGCTCCAAGCATCGGATGCCAATCCCACCCTGAGCATTTAATGCACTCACCTACCCCCGTCACGTCCTCCGGGACGCAGCACGCGCCACAGTGGACCGAAGGCAGAGTCAAATCCCCTTTTCACCGCCGGCTTGTTTTTTTTTTGCATGGTGCTGATATGGCCTGCCAACATGGGCTTTGTTTTTTTGCGTGGCCTGCCAACATGGGCCCTTGTTTATTCCAACATGACGATGACGTGGCTTGTTTTTTTTGCATGACGCTAATATGACCTGCCAACATGGGCCTTGTTTTTTTGCCAACATGAGCCTTGTTTTTTTAAAGATCCATGAAAGTTGAAAATCTCAAAAAAAAATATAAAACTTTGTAATTAACAACTTTTAATTTGAAATCATGTTGTCATGCAAAACTGCATTTAAATTTAAAATTCAAAATTTTCAAAATACCTCAGATGAAAAATAGCCAAAATGAAAGTCATAAATCTGAAAAAGTTATGAAACTTTCTAGTTGACAAATTTTTAATTTGAAACCATCTTGTTAATGAAAACTACATTTGAAATTTGTCAAATTTGAAATTCAAATTTTTTAAATGACCTTGGATGGAAAAACTTCCTAAACAAAAAGTGTAGATCTCAAAAAGTTATGAACATTTGTAGTTGACAACTTTTTGATTTGAATTCGTTTAGAGCATCAAACAAGCAATTTACATATGGTTTAGCATAATATGAGGGAAATTGAAATGGAATATAAACACAAATTGTCGGGGGGACGCCAAAGGGGTACCCCCAATCAACACAAACCTAACAGGTCGAACCTAGAACACCAATTAATAGTAAGCCCAGCTGGACCTAACCACCCGAATACCAACCTGTCAAAGCCCACAACACCGGCCCACCACAGGGAAGTCTAAGCCCATCAAAGCCTCTCAAACCGCCTCATGATCGCCTACCCCTCGAGCCCTAGCACGGAGGGATCGAGTCCGCTTCGCCCGCACACCGCCCCTCGAGGCCCTGAACGGGAGACCTCGAGCCTGACCTGGTTACTTGCCCCTCGAGGGCACATCACGCCCCTCGAGCAGCTCCAAGCATCGGATGCCAATCCCACCCTGAGCATTTAATGCACTCACCTACCCCCGTCACGTCCTCCGGGACGCAGCACGCGCCACAGTGGACCGAAGGCAGAGTCAAATCCCCTTTTCACCGCCGGCATGGGTAAAAAGGCACAAGTATAGCACTGTTTAACCATACCCCACACTGTGGCACGCCCCTGTCACATCTCGAGGCCCGAATTCTCGCTGTATGGCCGAGTTCTCCGGAGCTTGCCCATACCTGCGGGAGCTCGAGCCCCCTGTAGGCGCCACCTCGAGGCCGGCCCAGCGCCCCTCGAGCCTTTGTTGCTTTCATATGATTGGTGGGCAGGTACCCCGAGACCCGGAGGGCTCCAGTCACGTCCCGTACGTACCGGAGTGGGCAGTGTACTGTCTCCACGTCGCCACGCCTCCCCGTCTGCGCAAGAGATGGAAGCCACGCCTCAAGAACGCTTCAACAGCTCCTCCACGTCGACTACAGTGTCCTCGACAAGACGAAGTTCCTACCCTTCACCGTATTGGGTGTCGTACACCCCGACTCCTGTAACACCACTGTGTAACCCCGGCCACCCCTTGCTCTATAAAAGGGGACGCCGGGGCCCTCTACGCGGGGGTCACACGCACGGGACACACGAGTCCACGCTCACACACACACTCTCACACAAGTCCGGACCCCGGTCCACGCTCACTCAGCTTGTATTCGCCCCTGTACAAGCACCTCGGTGCAAGTAATACAAGAATCTCCTCCCCCGCTGGACGTAGGGCCTTCTTCGCCCGAACCAGGATAAATCTTGTGTCATCTTGCATCACCATCCAGGGAGAGAGCACGCGATACATTACTAGTTGGTGCTATACCCCCGGGGTAGAAACACCGACACAAATGACAACGGGGTGGAGTGGTAGTGGAGGTTATACGCGCATGTGCGAGAGGTCGTTGGTTCGAATCTTTTTTAATGCAAAGTGCAAAAAAAATCACAAAAAATACTACTGGAGTAGATGGGTGAGTGCAAAAAAATACAGAAAAATACTACTGGAGTAGATGGGTGAACTAGCTAGCTAGTTGGGGCCCCTCGTGCAAAAATAATCACAAAAAATACTACTGGAGTAGATGGGTGATGTAGCTAGCTAGTTGGGGCCCCTCGTGCAAAAATAATCACAAAAAATACTACTGGGGTAGATGGGTGATGTAGCTAGCTAGTTAGGCCCCTCGTGCAAAAAATCACAAAAATACAAAAAATATAGCTAGTTGGGGCCCCTTGTGCAAAAAAATCATAAAAAAATACTATTGGAGAAATCACAAAAAAATACAAAAAATACTACTGGAGTAGATGGGTGATGTAGCTAGCTAGTTGGGCCCCTCAGTGCAAAAAAATCACAAAAAATATAAAAAATACTACTCTAGCTAGTTGGGGCCCCTCGTGCAAAAAAAATCACAAAAAATACAAAAAAAATACTACTGGAGTAGATGAGTGAGTGCAAAAAAAATACAGAAAAATACTACTAGAGTAGATGGGTGATGTAGCTAGCTACTTGGGCCCCCTCCCATAATTTTAAAAACATTTCCCCTATTTTTTTGGATTTTTTTCGCTCAAACTTTGTCGATTATTCTATGACAATCAGTGACGACTCCAGTTGGTCCAGCAAATGTATGACGTGAGATACATGACAGATTTTCTGATCATCATGACAAGTTAACTCTGACGTCTTTTCGACTATTTATGACTAAAGTGATCGTCATGTAAAGCGCTATTTCTTGTAACCTTTTATGATTGTGAGATTCAATAGGGATAACTACGAGGGGAGATTGGTTGAGGCTGTGCTCCGACTGATTCATTTACGGTTGCGGAACTAGATTAGTCATAAAAGCTTTTGGTGGTGCATGTGTATGCTCTCCATCTGCATCCGGCATCAGCGAGGGTGAGCGGCATCAGGCTGCGACGAGCGGGCTCATCCTCGCGATGCCCTTGTTCCCAACCTCGACCTCAGCCCCGACATCCACCATCAATGGCACGGTGGCAAGCCCTTCCATCAGCGCCACATCGGTAGATCCAGAGCGGCAATGTGAAATCGTCGCTCCCTTATCAACTGCTTCTTGTAGCCTCTGCCTTCCTCTGTTCCAAAGCAACGTCATGTGTCTGATGGATTTTTGTTTTGTACAAACACAGAGGAATATGTTTGATTTCATCCAAAAAAAATCATCTACGATGTATTACCGATTCAATAGCGGTGGCGTTTGGATTTGGATTTTTTGTCTTCAATTTGTTTGATATTTTACAAAAGTGATGAATGTGAGGAACACCAGAAAGATGTTGAATGATTTTGACTTTTGTTCAGAATATTTTATAAATTTCAAACAACTATTTTATTAATCACTACCATGAGCAAGTGATCTGGTAAATTATTTTTCCAAAAATATTGAGAATTTTGTAATTATTGCTAAATTATATGGTTTAGTTCCCATCATACGTTTTAAGATGTACTGAATTCACGCAACGAGCATAACGAGTACTACAATTACGGTAGCATTGGTGAATGATTTTTACTAGCGAAGTTTTATGGGTCCGGGAAATAAATAATCTAAAATTATTAGTCGATAAACAATCAGGATATGGTTTTCTAGTTTTTAGTTTAGGTAATAAATAATTCTAAAATTACTAGTCCATAAAGAATCATTCAATATAATAATCACTAATTTTCTTAATTGAAGGTATCAATAATGTACCATGCACGGGTTAAATGCCCCTCACTCCCTCGTTGTAACTATTACGGTTGTGAGATGAGAATTAGTAATAATTTTTATGGTTGTAAAATAAAGAATTATGGTTGTGAAAGAAAGAAATAATGATGTCTTTTACGGTTGCGGAAGGTAGAGAAAATATTGTGGCTGATTATTATGGTTACAAAATGAAAATAGTAGTAACTTTTATGATTACAGAAGGAAGAGAGAATGGTGTATGTGCCTTTTACGGTTGCGGGATGAGGATTAGTAATAACTTTTATGGTTGCGGAAATAAGGTTGAATGAGGATCAGTTACTTTTACGGTTGTGGGAGTATACATATTATCTTTTATGGTTGTGGGAGTTGTTAAGTTGGTTGGTTAGACGGTACCTGATGCTCTAAATAATATTTACAGCGCTGCGCTCCAAATAGCGTAGTCCATATATATATATATTAGCAGCATATAATATGTATTGTAATCAATATTATATATATAAACAAAAAAGAAACCAGAACTAAAATTAAAATACAAATAAAAAAATGACCCTTTTAGTCCCGATTGGTTATACCAGCCGGGACTAATGGGTCCTGCTGCGTGACACCGCTGGCAGCACCCTTTAGCCCCGGCTGGTATTGGCCTTTAGCCCCGGTTGCCTGAACCGGGACTAAAGGTCTGAATTCGTAGTCCTGACTCGGTAACGAGGACTAAAAGCACTTGCCGATCGGGACTACAGACCCAATCTGGCGTAGTGCTATAAGAGCTCATGGGTACTACGAAAAAGAACTTCACACGGTGCCATGTCTCTAGCCTGAGACGTGTGGCGTAACGGACTGCAGTCCATATTCAATCCAAAGAAATGCCAGCTTGCTGTGCCGACTCCAATACAAAACAAGCATGCCATCGTTTCAGCTGAGAGAGCATCCATGACTGGACTAATGTTTGCGGCACATGCAAGCACCGGCTCACCAAGAGAATTCCAAACAATAAAACCACATAGTCCCACTGTATTTTCCTTCCTCACCCTGCTAAGGGTTTGGATTTAAATAGATTTAATGGATTAGATTTTGGGTTGGATTTAATACAAAACTGGATTTGAATGGATTGAGATTTATACATATATTGATTTGTAATGTATTTGACGTTTATTTCTAGGGTCGAACTTTAGCTTGGGATCCACATAATGATTTAGCAGTGTCAATTGGCATGAAGTAGTTGCTTGTTAAATTAAATCATCTGCAATAAATTTGAGTCAATTCTGATAAAATTTTATAATGTGAATGCGAGCTTTTATTTCTAGAGTCTGACTTTGGTGTGGGGCCCACCTATTGATATGACAGTACCAATTGACATGAAGTAGCTGATTGTTAAATTAAATCATCTGCAACAAATTTTAGGTAAATTCGATAAAATTTCAAAGTGTGAACGCAGACTTTTATTTTAGGGTCCATCTTTAGCGTGGGGCCCACATGTTGATATGACAGTGTCGATTAACATGAAGTAGCTGCTTGTTAAACTAAATCATCTGCAACAAATTTCAGTCAATTAAGGTAAAATTTTATAGTGAGAACGCAAGCTTTTTATTTTAGGGTCCGACTTTGATGTGGGACCTATAGATTTAGTTAGTTTATGGGCTGGAATAAGTTAGGCTAAAACTATAAAAATCTAGGGTAGGGTGGGTTAAAAAGTAGAATTCGATCATTTGATATGGGTTGAGTTGGATATAAGGTGGGTTTTAAATCCATTAGCAGGATGCATGGCACCTTCCTAAAACTAGTTGGAAATATAGCAGGCAGCAACATCGTGGATATTATTACAGTAATATCCATCAACATATGGGTGTCCCACATACTTTGTAGTATTATCTAATCCACCAATTTATGGAAATATATATACATGATTAGTTGGACTAAAGGCTTATCCATGGATAATCCACTCGATCCGCGTACCCTCCTCTTCCCATTTTGATATTGGGTGAAAAAAAATATTACTCATACTACCCTATACAAATAATAAGATGGGTAAAGGTTTGAATATAAGGGTGTATTATTATTAATTATATTGGATACCCACACTGCACCGACAGGTTTACCAGAACTAGCTAGCTAGAAGTAAACCAAAAACTGAGCAACAACACAACTAACTCTGACACGCGTGCAGTGCATGTGAGATACCACACATCAATCCAATCCCCCATGGCGCATGCACTACTAATAATCCACAAATTATATCACCTGCAGGCCGGCCACAACGTCAGCAAATGAATATGCATGACGACCTCGTGACGATTGGGGCAATCAGGCGTGTCGTATAGGCCGATTACGACGAGCTTGCAAACGGAAAACTGGCTATATATTATGTTGTAAAATGTATACTGTAGTAAATATTACTCCTATATATCATTAATATAAATAAATAATAACAGAGGCCCCGGCGGCGGCCGGCCAACGGTCACTTTTTTTCGATTTGTCGGTGAACCGCCTCGCCGGCCTCTACCCCTAGCCCTAGGTCATATGTAACCGCATACTATATCAATCGCGCTCGGTTGCCGCATTGCCCCCATCCCGCAACCATTTTTGCATCGCGAGAGACACGAGACACGCTTGCTTTCGATCCGTCGACGAGATTCCATTTGCCCTAGCTAGCTATCTACTAGAGCAGCCAGCCGCCTGCTTCACCCCGGCCGTCCGCTTTCTCTGCTGTCTGTCCCGGCCCCGCCGGCGATCGATCCATGACGACGACGGACGACATGGAGCGCCGTCGTCATCTCATGATGCTCCGGCACTTGGACGACGAGGCCTCACTGGCGGCGTCCGCGAGCAGCAGGGTTGCTCTAGCCGCCGCCGCAGGCTCCAAGAAGGCGGAGGAGGCCGCAGGCCAGGGCGGCGATGAGTACGTATCCATGTCGGAGTTCGCGGTGGGAGAGACGCCCATCATCTCTCAGAAGCCGGTGGGGTACGTGGGTGACGCCGCCGCCGCACCGCATCACGTGGAGGACCGGTCGCTTTCGCCACGCATCCAGGTACGTAATACAATATAATGGTCGTCGATCGGTCCTTCTCTCGCTTGCGTTCTAGCTTGTTGGACTTGTGCTGGCCGTTTAATTTAATTTGCTGCCGCGCCGCTTTTTAATCGATCTGGGTGTTAATTTTGGGCCGCCCGGCGCGCGGCCTAGCTAGCTAGGGTTTATCTTTGTACGTTGCATGTTTAGTTTCTCTCGATCCATATAACGGAGTATATCGATCTGCCTGCATTTGCATCATGTACGTACGTAGTATCATCGATCGGATGAATATGATGGATTTGGAGGGTTAGTTTTGTTCCGTCCATTGGCCGCCCGCCCGGCAGCTTGCTTTATTTATTTATCTATCGTTGCGCGCTTTATTAATCATCTATCTTGGTTGAATTGCATGGATGCATATATGCAGGTGGCGATGTTTCTCATTTTGGAAGCGTTGGACGACATCTTTGAGTGCGACCAATGCCCTCGGAGCCTCACAGTGGCCAACATCAAGCTCAGCAACGTGTCGATGAGGCCGAGGTTCCTTGGGTTGGTCCTTGTGGCCAAGACACCCGAAGTCGTCGCCAACTGCATCAGGTGCCTCGCGCAGCTTTTCAGGGAAGAGCTGCTCCAGACAGCCGACGACGGCAACAAATCATCTCTGCCCCTCGAGGTGCGGCACTTGCTGGACGCGATGACGGCGAACCCGGTGGCCTATTTCCCCCTGATACGGTACCACCCGTCTCTTCTCCCCATGGGGAATCGCTTAGCCTTCTTCGAACGCGCCTACGGGTACGTCGGAGAGATCCTGTATCGTGTGGACCGAGACGGGTACGAGTTTGTGGTCGCCAACGTCCACTTCCCCGTGGATTGGGACTCGAGGCTGCAAACCAACACCTATCTGCTCAGTTTCTACAACTCTGCCCCGGACCCGTACCACCCGCAGGGAACCTCGGCCGCGCGTGACAAGGCCGACAAGGAGGCAGCAAGAGAAGCACTGCGCTTCCACCGGAACTTCCCGGCCCATGGCCTCCAGATGGCCGCTCACGCACCGAGCCTCCACGGGATGCTCTTCAATACCACAGATATGGGGGGCATGCTCTGTACTCCGTCTTGGATGGCGTCCTGTCCAGTGTCGCCGAGTGCCTACACCGCATAGGCCACTTTGTCAGCCTGGACCTCGAGATACTGTTTCCGGGGAGAGTGGCGAGGAGGAAGAAGAACACGGCACTCTGCTAGAGAGCATCAACGCCAGTGGCGTTTTTGTTTGTTTGTTTGTTTGTTTGTTTGTTTGTTTGTGTGTTTTCTTTCCATTGGTTCAATAGAAACTAAGATAGGATATATATGTATATTGTAGCTGCAAAATGGCATACGCGCAAAGGAAACAGAAAAATATAGACTATATATGTTTCAGACTTCATCAGAGATCTAATAACAGAAGATTGGTCATCAGATCCTGATGGGGAACCTCGTCAGGTAGCCGAGATTCAGCAACAACTAAGATTCCGTTCTGCATAGTTCGTTTTGAGGCCCATGGCGCAATGAAAGCCCAACACTCTGCGCATCAATCTGACTCCGTTCCAGTATTCGGGTGGCTTTATAAGACAATCAGCAGCCAAAGAATTAGATTACAAGTCCGGATAGCCAATTAAACAACTTTAAGCATACATGAACCTGCTGGTAAATTGGGAAAAAAAAAATGCAGGGACCAATCAAAGGAAAAGGCATAAGGGTACCATGCCAGACGATTGCTGGAGCAATGTGGACCAATAGAATTGCATTATACATTAAACTAACCTCTTCATATTCCACACACTGCAAACAAACGCATACGTTGAAGGATATTCAACTGATAACTGAACAATCTCCCAGTACATACACAGCACTAAGTGTTCTTTAGTTTAGTTCAGTTCAGTTGAAGATTTCAAACAATGACTTTGCACAACGGGAGGAATGGCATTAGAGAGATTGCCGCTATGAATGCCTTAGCGCAAGAAGAAATTACAGAGAACGTAAAATCAGGGCGATAATAACAAAAATATTTGATGTGCAGAACAAGTGAGGTTCACAGGACATTCCTAACTCAATCTCTTGCTTGTAGGCCTGTAGGTGAGGCAGATCATTAACATAAGTATAATAACTGGCACATGAGAAGCTAAAGCCAAATGGCTAGAATAATTAGCCTCTCTGAAACATTGTATAGCAAAGACAGTCGGGAAAAATACAAACAGCCGGGCATCCCCCAAATCTGGCTACCTAAACTGGTTTCAAAAGCTAAAGGATTGAACTTAGAACGGGAGCCATCAATTCGTGTGATTAGTAACCCATTTTTTGCATAAATTTTGCCATGACAATACAAAAGTCTCAAATCCTCTTTTGCAGCCTTCAAAACACAGGAAAGGAAGATGGAGAAGGAAAAGTACCTAGGGGGCATCGCAAGGAGACCTGGGTTCGGAAGGGGCACATCCATGGGACTGCTTGAATCATAGTTGTAGTTCCCCTTGCCAATCTGCTGCCGTGCCTGATGGACGTGAGAAACATGAGCAGGAAAGTTTAGACATGGTGAAACAACAGAAAATTTATGAGGTAAAATATTTTATTGAGCTGCTCTAAACAGCCATTGTTCGAACATTACTGTGGTCCTGTAACTTGAAGACCCTTGATTTGTCTAAACAAATTGTTGCTCACAACTTAAGACGATGGAAACATGTATACATAGGATTAGAAATGGAACAACATTCAATTAAAACACCATGTTTCAGACATGGGAGGAAGAGTATTGAAATGCACGTCTTTTCTAGATAACTTCTTATAGGAGATCAACAAGAACATGTGTGAAAAATAGCAGCATTCATAGAAGCAGGCCAGTAGATACTGCCAAATTTTCCTAAAAAACCTAATCCAAGAGTTCCAGAATTTCTCAAAGTCAAAGGCACTGGATTTTCATGTCCCTATTTTTTAATAACCCAACAACTCAACTGAGATACTACATGGATCATACTCGGGCATTGACATAATACTATCATGATCCAAATTTCTTTTTTCTAATAAAGCAACCATTTATCTCATATATATTCCTACCATCTTTTATGAAATTTGTTTTCAAGCCGTATCTTTAATGTTGACATGGTCCAAATAAAACGAAGCATAAGATTCACCAATATGAAGGATACATCTAGCCTGCTTCAGAAAAAATGAAAATTCAAAATAGGCAACGTACACTTTAATGAACCATATAAAGTGCTTCTTGTTCTGAAGAAGGCATTTTCTTCAAAGCTAGCTGTGCTGCATCCTTTAGCTGGAAATATGGAGTCATGCACTAAGAAACACTATCGCAAGCATTGTGTAAAAGAGAAATAAGAAAAAGAATGCATAGAAACAAACCTGAAGTGCCTTTACACGGTCCCAAAGAGGAGGTAAATCAGTTAAAATGCTCTTAACAGTTAGCTCCAGTGGTTTTGCATTCTTGAAAAAAGAATGCTTAAGTAATTTTCGGCTGTTGGCCTCTTTGTTTGATATTTAACGGAGCACATCGCAACCATTTCCTTGAAGGACTTAGGGGGTGTTTGGTTCCACCCCACTAAACTTTAGTCGCTTTTAGTGGCTAAAATGTCAAACACCCCCACTAAAAGGGACTAAACATGCTTTTTAGTCCCTTTTAGTGGGGTGTTTGCCATTTTAGCCACTAAAAGGGACTAAAGTTTAGTGGGGTTGAACCAAACACACCCTTATTACAACTGCATAACTTTCATTAGAAGAGCAACCACAATAAATCTAACCTAATGCCCATACTCTGTATAAATAATGACTGAAACAGCATTTTAGAACAGAAAGATTGTGACAGAAAACTACAATTAGAAATAATTCACTACCCAGGAATTAACCAAAAGGACCGGTCATAGTCAAGACCTGGAGGAGCACTTTGGAGCGTCATGAGAAGAACCTGAGCCACCAAGGAAATCACCAGTTAACACTGAATCGACACACGCGATTAGGTGAACTTCGTGGAAATAGTTATTGAGCCAGAAAATTTGTAAAGTTGGATAGCTAACTCCATGGATAAGACTATATGACGCCTATAATAGTTTTACAATACAAGCTGGTGGTAATCAGCAAGCCTAAGTAAGTATTCACAAAAGAATGTGTGCCCATGAGAGAATTTCTAGGTTCTCTCTCTTTTGCTAGCATGTCCTGTGAGGATCAATGTGGAGGCTACAAAAAGAGTCTCTAATTATACTAAGATTGGATAGCAAAATGATTAAGACCACATATGCTTGCACTGTAACTTTCAAAATAAGGTACTTCATGAAATTTCAAATAAAAGAAAACTCAATCATCAAGCATTCACGCTCCTTGGGAATTATTATTGCATTGCTCTATTCCATAAGAACAAAAAGGAAAAAAGATTTAAGATCTTAATTTGCAAAGGCAAATGACTCGTTACCTTCATAGGAGGGTACTTTGAAAAGGGAGCATGTCTATGTGTCAGCTCCAGTGCAGTTATTCCAAATGACCATATATCAGTTCTGTACAAAGGAGTCGATGGTTGTTAGAAGCTATAGCTTACAATAGCAACCAAGAAAATTAAAAGTACACATAAAAAGCTACAATGCGTTCAACAAACATGATTATTACATCGGTACAGTTGTAAGCAGTATAATTGAAAACAGATAATAGGGAAGTTTTCCGAGAAACCTCACACTAGAACCAAACAGAACCTAGTGACCACCTAGTTTCTGGGAAGAGTTCCAGCTTGATGACGTGCTGCACTCATATTAAAATAATACTACAAGTAAAACCAAATTCCAATATAGTATTTGCACGACCTCAGTCCTCAGGCATATTAAGCAATGCTAATTGTCATGCAGAACTAAGCATGTGTGCATAGAAACATAAGATAGGTATTGATATTCAGCACGTACTTGAAATTATATCCAGTTCCAGGGTGGAGAACTTCTCGAGCTATCCTAAACACCAAGTAAAATAAGAAAAAAAACATGTAAAATTAAAATAATTAATTTCTATTGAACCACTAGCAGAAGGAATATATAGAAAAGAAACATAGTTACCAGCATGGTGTTCCAACAAATGTATTCCTAGCCCTTTGTCTATCACCCCTATCAAACATGCAAGCGGAGACACCAAAGTCCCCAAGCTTGACTACACCAGGATTATCAATAAGGATATTACCTGCCTGCAACAATGATATGTTGAGAAAAAGCACTGCCAAACTAATCTCAAACAAATCCTACAGAGCTAACCTTCAAATCACGATGAATATGTCCTTGCCTATGGAGGTAGTCTAGAGCTTTGGGTGTTTCCAGGTAATAACTGGCTCCTCAAAACCATCGGGATATGCAACCTTCATTAGGTGCAAACATGAACCCTCTGACATGAATGGCATTACCACCTAAAGATTATGACCCACAACAAATGAGCAGTAAGACCTGATGACATTAGGGTGATCTATGAAGCTCATAGTTTGAGTTTCCTTTCTTACATCAACCTGCATACAGTAGAAATATATACTACAGTGAGACATTAATTGCAGTGTTCGTTTTTACAAAGGGGCAGAGCAAGAGAACCAAAATTCGCTTGAAACTGTCCATCTGCTTAGGTATTAATTCTGAAAAGTGTTTTATCTACACATTCTGGTGATGTTAGCCTAGCTAAAACCAGGGGAGGATCCATATAGGTCCGACTGGGTGTGGCCGCACCTAGACCAAAATGCAAAATACGCTAAATATTTTTGTGAATCTGTACAGCTAAAAAGATCCTAATGGTATCGTAATCGCCCCGCTCGATAGTCTCGCGCGGCTCAACTCCTCTGCCCCGCTCCCTCTACGCCCGTCCGCGGAACCACCGCGCACATCGCCCCTCCCGGTGCTATCGACCCCTCGATCTCCTCCGCTCCCCGCTTCCTCCAATCCCCTCGATCCGGTGCTGCCTCCACCCCTGCTCCCAGTCCCAGCCTCCCCCATGTAGGCGCCCTCTGCCTCTAGCGCTGAGATCGCCCGACACCGACACCGCCCAAGTCCACCACCCGGCCCTCGCCGCCGTCGATGCCCACCCCCGGTCCGGTGTCTTCTCCTCCCCCCCCCCCCCCCCCCCCCCGGTCCTCCTCAAGTTCTGAGGCCTCGACCGGCATGAGGCGAGGCCAGTGACGCCGCAGTTGCATCCTCACCGGAGCTGGGCTAGCTGTGTTGTCGTGCATGGCACTGCCATTGCGAGAAGGACGAGGCCTCTCCTCCTCTTCCTCCAGTACCTCAGTTCGTCGGCATCCCCGCCATCTCTGCGCGCACAGATCCACATGTTCGTGCGGGCCGAGCTTGACCTGTGGTATGTGTTCCAGTTTGGCGGCGAGCTGGGCCCGTTGTGTACCAGGTGCCTGGAGGAGCTGCCGGCAGAGGGCAGCGCCACAGCGGCAGCCGGTCTTCACCTGCCAGTTCAACACCGGCTGGAGGGTAACCAGGAGCCCAAAATGGATTTTTATTTTATAATATAATCGATTTGGTTGGCCTGGACTCTAGAGTAAGGCCGGATCACTACTTTGTTTGTGCAGGTGGAAAGAACAAGATCGATTTGTTATCAGCCAAGAGTGCTTGGTGTTCTTGATTCCTAATAAGGTGCTTCCTGTGTATCAGGTACCAACACAAGGTGATCCTTCCGACATTCAAGATTTCAAGTTACAAATTTTGCCAATTTGTTTGGTTGTTGTCTGTTGTCAGATAAGGCCTCCTAATATCCGAAGAAAACACCTGCAACACATATTTTACCCGTATTTTTAAAGTGCCTACTACAACTTAACTATCATGCTATTATCACAGTTTAGAAATGCTTAGATTTCTTTATTTAAAAAAGGAGAAAAGAATAGCTTTGCATTATGTAAGTTTGCTTCATTATATTTCAGGTCATGATGAATAACTAGGTCATGATATTTGCTTCACATAGTAAGGATTGTCCTTCTCAAACCACAAAGATAAATTCTGTATGCCATGGACACATGTTGCTGCTAAACCAGAAAGTTACTCGGAGCTAGAGAAAGTTCATATGCTAATTAGAAGGAAATGCATAGGATTCAACCAATCTTCTTTTTTACCACTTCTTCCTTGCAAATAGTGTTCAGTCTTACCATTAGATATCTTTGTGCAGTAGTAGTCTGCAGGTTGGCCGGACGAGCTATAGCGCATGGATGGCTCATGGAGCTCAACATCCTGCCTCGCAGAACCTCAGCATTGATGGACTGATCAGTGCTTTCAAACCCTGTAGATATTAGAGTTATGGGATATGCTGGGCTGTTTTGATGTTTACATTTTATTTTCCTATCCAAATTGTAGTTACACCCTCTGTAATTAGGGGGAATATTTTTAATTATCTGGTAAAGTATCATCAATAAGTTTTGTTATAATTAACAAGTTGTGAGTTCCAATAGATCATCAGTGAAATGTAGACGCCACACTTTGGTTGGAAAAGTTAAATTAATCTGATGAAACATTTATATGTGCTAGACAGATGGTTGGGATTCTGTTCAGCTAGGCCCTTTGGGCTATTGGGTTTTGAAGTAAGCATTTTTACATCAGTATTCAATCATTCTGCATAATACATTAACATCAAAGATAAGTTTTACCCTGCATTGAACAGGCAACCAAAACATTAACATCAAAGATACGACTTTTACCCTGCATTGAACAGGCAGCCACTTTCCTTAAGACTATGCAGCAAGTATAGGACTGATTTCAACATAACTGAAAGGAGGTCTATAACTATAACTATCTGATATGTTTTATTCATAAAGTCTATTGTTTGATCAAGTAATTTACATGTTAAAGAAAAAATATTGTAGAAGCATATGTCGTATTTTGGCAATGGTCATGCTTATATTTAAAATTAACAAGTTCATCTTTGCTTTGCCATACCTAAATACAGGCTTTGCAACCTTCACTCCAAAACTTGATGGTGGCATGCTATCTGAGTGATCCCATTTGCAGGATTGTAAATGCTTTGATTGCTTATTGTTAGTGAAATTACTCTATATGATAGGGAAATATCTTGTCAAATATTGACATGCTTAAAGGATTGAAATCACAATGCAGCACCTTGTGTATATTTTTCATTTTGCACAAATAATGGGATGAACTTCAGTACTGTCTTGCCATGAGCACACTTCAATCCTTGGTCAATTTTGATCTCAGCAAGAAGTTGTCTTTTCATTCATGTTTGGTTATTGAATTTTCATTTTGTACCCTAAAATTGTGGGTGGATTGAATCAGGCTTTATGAATGCCCCTTATTGCATCTTTGCATTATAATTGTTTAAAATAAAAGTAAGGCCCTCACTCTCAGACCCAACCTCACGCGCGTGTGCAATCTGTTCGTTTCGAATCAGCTTGGGATCCATAGCCTCTAGGGTCCTTGGAGGGAAAACAACTAATGTGTTGTTGGCTTGTCCCCTTAATCCCATGGTTGATGACAGATGAAAACTTATGGTTTGGTCAGATGAATATAAATTTTTTAAGTAGTTGATTTATGTGAAATTGTAATCCCATATCTTTTTATTCATATTGATTTGAAGTCAGTTCCACTTGGAACGTCAAAGATCGACTAGCTTTAACCTAGAATTACTGTGGTGTGGTGGGAACGCCATGAAGTCTCTATTGAGATGGTATGTAGTTTCTGGTTGTGTACAACATAGGTTTTTGAGTAAAGTCCATCACCGGTCTCTAAACTTATGTCGTTGTGTCATCCCGGTCCCTAAACTCACAAATCGACCGTTTAGGTCCTCAAACTTGTTCGATTGTGTCATCTCAGTCCCTAAACTTGTTCGGTTGTATCATCCCGGTCCAGAAACTTACAAATCACTCGTTTAGGTCCTCAAACTTAGTCAGTTGTATCATCCTGGTCCCTAAACTTTGTTTTGAGTCTCATCTAGATCTAAGCATGGCAATTTAATAACTTTATATCAACAAATAATTCATAACTTTTTCATATAAACTCGAATGAAGACAAACTTTATATCAAAATTGTAGCCCTCGATGTGATCTACAACTTTGTAGTCGAAAGTTTTTTTATTTAAAACTGTTAAGGGTCCCAAAATATTGTTGTATATTTATAGATTTTGAAATTTAAAATTTAAAATTAATTTTTTGGATACTAAATGACTTTAAATAAAAAAATTTATCTACAACGTTGTAGATTGCATTGAGAACTATAACTTTTATATAGATCATGTCAATATTCAAGATTGTTTGATAATTTTAAATTTCAAAATCTATAATCATACAATAATATTTTGGGACCCTAAACAGTTTTAAATCAAAAACTTTTCAACTACAAAGTTGTAGATCACATCGAGAGCTACAATTTTGATAGAAAGTTTGTCTTCATTCGAGTTTATATGAAAAAGTTATGAATTATTTGTTGATATAAAGTTATTAAATTGTCATGTTTAGATCTAGATGAGACTCAAAACAAAGTTTAGGGACCAGGATGACACAAGTGACTAAGTTTGAGGACCTAAACGAGTGATTTGCAAGTTTAGGGACCGGGATGACACAACCGAACAAGTTTGAGGACCTAAACGGTCGATTTATGAGTTTAGGGGCCGGAATGACATAACAGTACAAGTTTAGGGACCGGTGATGGACTTTACTCTAGGTTTTTCTTCCATGTTCCCTGTTGCAAAGGCCAACAGTTACTGAACCTGCTGTTCTGCTAACAGATTTTCAACAATTCTCTTGCAAAATTTGGTTGCGCAATGGATGTCGACATGGAATTCAAATTTTAGGGGACCATTAGCTGTCATGTGCCATGCAGCTTGATCCAGTTTTCGGCCCTTCTCCTGGACACTCATTGTAGCCAGGAAAGGAAAGAGCCCAGTGTTTGTTTTTTCAAAGCCCCCATGCTCCTCGAATGAAGGAAGCGCACGACATTCTCTTTGTAGGCCCTTTTTTGCCTTTTGGGTTAAATGTCCTTTTAACATCGGTATATAATTTCACAGCCGTTTTTCAAGTTAAATGTTACTTTAACGTCGGTATTTAATTTCACAGTCATACGATTTGTGTGTTTTTATATAAAAGTTTTGTTGTCTCGTAGCAACGCACGGGCACGTTACCTAGTGTTAGGAAAAGCATGAAAAGGTTTTCTAAAAGAAAAGCACTTTACAATCTTAGTGCAAGGGATTGCAAGGTTAGAAATGGAAGAAGCATATAAAAGTTCTAGGAAGACAATCTAGCTCTAGAATTTGAGAGAGACCCCAATTTTGCCTCGATATCGTAGATATGATTTCATTTTTCAATGAATCATTCTATTGACTCTTTGCTTCAAACTGAATGGTTTGTTTTTTTTTCTTTATGTCAATGGCAACATTTTTTATAATTGTGGCGTTCTCTAACTATATTTTGGTAAATGGTAAACACTATTGCCTGTATTACATTTTGGTATATATCACTATTGCTTGTTTCAACTATTGATGCTAAAATCTTTGTCTGTAGCGCTATTAAGTTACACAATAGTGTCAACACGGTATATATCCAAGGTTGAAAAAAACGCTAGGCACTAGGCAGGTGCTAGGCCACTGACTAGCGCCTAATCGTGATTAAACGCGATTAAACGTTCAGCTATGTATATGGAGATGCAGCTGCATATATGAAAGGATAAATGAGAAATAAAGAGTTGTGTCAATAAAACCCACTCAGCCCATTGTCTTAGGAAAGCCCACAGCCCATATAAGCACCATACGGCCCATCTAAGCACCATATGCTACCGGTGCCCTAGCAGCCACCATTCCCACCCCCAGCCGCCGCCGGTTCTCAGGTCTCGAGCAGCAGCTTACGCTCCCAACTCCCTGCGCTCCCATCTGCTCCCATGCCCCATCCCTGTCATCTGCTCTCTGCTCCATGGCGTGCCACCTTCCTCCACTTGTGGTCTCAGCGTGTGGATGTGGTGAGGAGAGAAACGGAGAGGTGAGTAGAGTCTAGACGACTCAACAGCTGTTGTGTGCTTGCTCTGTTTTTGCTTTCCCCCCGCTCGCGCCCGCGCCCGAGGTGCTTTCCCGCCTGCCTGTGAGCCATCGCAGCCCAGTGCTGCTTTTCGACGCTTCCGCGCCGCTTAGACGGTGCCTCACGTGTAGACGCAGCAACAAGGCGCGCCTAGCGCTTAATTGGCCACACAGGCCCTAAACGCAACGCTGGACCAGCGTTTAGCGCTTAATCACGATTAAGCATATGTTTAATTACGTTTTTTCGAACCTTGTATATATCTAAGAAATTGCCATGAAAAAAGAATACACGGCAGCACCCCTCTCCATATTTCTCTAGCTCTGCCCCTGGCTAACACAAAATGCTGCTACAATCCACACCAATGGGGATACAATTTTTTTCATAACAAAAGCTACATTAAAAAAGGGTATAGCTTGTTTGTGGCATAACTAATCGAGATCCCTAAGAAAGTAACTACATCCCATCATAGAAGCCCCAGGTAGGTGCAGGCTGTAATTGCAAGTGGCCAGCATCAACTGTACAAGCGAGCCAACTGAGACTGTTAACAAAACAATGAATTGAAGCGATTAAGTTTAATGATTATCCCCAACTCCGCTAACCAGCAACGACAGTGAATAGTGAAGAGGCAACTGTTTCGGCAAAAAAAAAAAAATCTACAGTTAGATCGATCATTCAACTAATCTGATAAGCATCAGGTGCTTATAACCCACCTCTACATCCATCATCAACAGAAGCCTACAATCACTATCGAACCCTAGGAATCGAGCGATGAATGAAAGGAATGAAGTTTCCAGAGGAGCTCACAAGGTTACTGTTGACCCTATCGAGATCCAGGCACTTCACAGCGACCGTCCGTCTGGTGGGAATGAACTCCGCGCGGTAGACGGCGGCGTTGGCGCCGTAGCCCACTTCCTCCAGCAGCTGTAGTCGGCGGGAGACACGGTGAACGCCGGCGCCGCCGCCTGCGTGGCCGTGGGCGCCGAGGACCTCCGCATGCTGCCGCTCCTCACCATGGTTCCGCGCGGAGCGTGCTCGGCAGCACCGGCACCCAGCTGGGAGCTTGACCCATTCGTGTCGCAAGCGCTGGGGACTGGAGAGAGCAGAGAGGGAGGGGAAAACTGGGGGAGATTTGATAGGAGGAGTTGGCATTCGGGACCGTCTAGTGGAAGCTTGTGTGTTTTTAAAACAGTCAACACATGAGTTTTTTAAAAAAAAAACAGAATACATAAATTTTAGGAACTTAAAAATCATGTATTTTTTTATTTAACATCTAAATCTAGGCAGACTAGGAAATACAATAAACTTATATCATATAAAATAAAATTTATGTGTTTTTCTTAACTAGCACATGAATTTGACTCCAGTAGAAAAAACATGTGTTTTACAAGGAAGTGACACATAAATAATAGAATATAATTTCTTTTTAGAGAAAGATAATTAATAATATTTTTCAATCAAAAAGATATAATTACGGATATGACATCCGACTAACACAAATAACATAATATAATTTCTTTTTAAAAAGGACAATTAATAATATTTTCCACCAAAACAACACAATCACAAACATGAGATCTGCCTAACATAGAAAACATAATACAATTTTTTTAGGCAAAAATAATTAATAATATTTTTTCTACCAGAATAGCATAATTAGAAAATATTGTGTGAAAACAACGCAGCGCTCGTAGCCCTGGATCGACAAAAAAAATTCAGACGACGCGGGGATCAAGAAGATACAAAATGGAATTGATAGCGTTGACAAGTGAGCCGGCTATAACGCGCATGACTGCCAGGTCATGATAATGGTGTTCCTTCCAATCGTGATAAGGGGTATCGGTCTAAAGTACGTGAAGATGGTGGTCACTTGGATGTCATACTTCATTAACCGCATCACGCAGAAGGTCATCGGCAAGGGTGACTTGCATGCCCTGAAGGAGTTCGTCGCGAAGACCCTTTGCCAACTTGGGATGTGCTTTCCTCCGTCATACTTTGATATTATGGTACACCTGATGATACACATGGTGGATCAGATCGAGCAATTGGACCCCGTGTACCTACACCAGATGTGGACGTACGAGCGGTTCATGTCCACCCTAAACAGATACGTCCATAACTATGCTTACGCGGAGGGCTCTATGATCGAGGCATACACAACCAAGGAGGCCGTTGTCGCACCCTGATTTTAAGAACAAAATTAGGGGCACAATATATATATATAGGACCCTGACATTTACGGTTGCAGACTGAAATATTTACGGTTGCGGAATCGCTTTGCTAGTGCATACAAAAAGATGGTTGTTGGTAAAAACATTTACGGTTGTGGGATTTGGGATGCTCCATTGGCGCTCTAAATATTATTTAGAGTGTTATATCCTAAATAATAGTTATATATATATATATAGTATTACTATATGGTACCTAGGTACGAAATAGTAATTCAGTACCGGAGCACCCCAATCTACCGTTTCGGGCTAAACCTGCCCATTTGCCTCACATTTATTTTTTTTTTTATTTTTTTTTGCGTTCTAAATTCTCCTCACAAATAGATCGTGGGGGGAGGAAACGCCAGTTATTCTCCCCGCTCCCAATCCCATCGCACGAGCCTCCAGATTGACGCTGCCGCCGCCGCTCTAGTCTAGCTCGTTCCTCGTTGCTGACCCCGCTACACAGCCTCAACTCGCCGCCGACGAGCTCTCCATCGCCCCCGCCCCCGCCGCACGACCTCATCTCGCCGCCGCCCTTGTTCGGCACCGGCGACCTCGCCACACCCGGCCCATGGCTATTGGCCGTACCTCGCCTCGTCGCCTCATGGGCCTAGCAGCACCGCTGTCTTCCCATCATCCCGTTATTTCGCCGTCGCCACGGGCCGACGCTGAGAACGCTCAGGTGACGTCAATGGACACTTCCATCCTCACCTTTCCTCGTCGTCAATGTAGGCCTACGCGCTGCATCACCGTCCCTCGTCGCCTAGCATGTTGCCAGAACGGTTCCAGTTACTAAAGCTTGTCAGATCGGATGGAATCAACATGTATCCTTCTTAATCCCTTCTCGAGCTTCACATTTATTAGCTAGGTTCGATCTGGTTTTTAATATTAGGCTCCATGATTTTGGTACAGATTGGGCACGCATAAAGATTAAGTTTTCAATTTCATTTTCATTTTTTTCTTTTCTTCTAGTCTAGTTGTAATGAGTAGTATGTACAGATTATGTTACACGGGGTTTATCCATTTGTCTGATTTCATTTCTATACGCATGTGCGATTCATATTTTTTATGGTTTGAAATCCTTTTGGAGTGCAGATTCATTCTGCGCTCGTTGTAAATTGTTTCCTAAAACCCAAGAGGCCTTGTTTATCTAAGAATTTTTTATTGTTTAGATCCTTGACTTATGTTACTAGTTCTGGCATGATTATAATTTAGTAACCAAATAAATTTATGCATCTATAGATCGTCCATCATTGCCAGTCGAACAAGGCCCCAGTCGCTCATCTAAAAGGTTATTTGTTTCACAACCTCATCCTGATATATTGATTTTCTTTTGTACTCTCATTTGCAGAATACATAATGAGCTAGTTGCAACTATATTCTTGTTTCAAGTGCGTCCGTGAATATACTTTGTACATCACATAAATGTCGTGTCCTAAATGATTTTTACTGAACTTGTTCGGTTACCGGGTAGAGTTGGTCGATAAGATGCCTGATAACCCAAAAGTGTTGTATTTGAGAGCACACAACAAAGGTTGGTATATGTTAAAACTTTCAACACTTTTGTCATGTGTTGCACCTGTCTTGCCCTCTTGGTATTTGTTAATCTGTTGATTCTCTGTTTAGGTTCGAGGTTCCACTGCGCGTTGTCGTCCTTTGTCTCCTAAATGCCCTTGTGATTTCATGTCCTACAGTCTATTGCATTTTCTATTAATTTTACTAGAGGTACTTGCATGCATGTTAATCCAGTAATCCCCTTTTCCTTGTGATGTAGACGTACTGATACATTCTTGTAAGTGCGACTTATTTCATAGCTTTGAAGAATCTGGACATGATCTTCTTAGCTTATGAAAAATATTAGAATTTTTATCTTTTATGTCAGTAGTGCTAAAATGGTTGTTGCTAAAAAAATTGATCACCTAATGATTTTTTTGGTAAAGGTATCCATTTCTCAGAAGAGATGATTATTCAAGACATTTGTTCCTGTTGGTTAATTAGAGTTATATTATCTTCCGCTCATAGTTATCTATTATGTTGCCCAATCTTCTGACATTTGGAAAATCAAAATGATTTTATTGTACAGATCTTTTTGGCTTAGAAGATTTTTTTGACAGCATTGACTTAGAAGATTAAATCTCCATAAGAACTCTATGTAGTATGTACATGTTGCGTTAATGGGTTTGATATATATTTTTCTTTTTAGTCTATTGAGTTCGTTGGGTGTGACATTTATTTGTCCCTATAACATTTGCAAACTTACCATTTCTCTTGTACCTGTAACCTGGTGCCCTATTCTTGTAGTTCAGGTTTTGCTTGTTTATAGAAAGTTATAGTTTATATTCATAACTAATTATGTGGTCCAGCTATTCTGATAGTACATGTGGAGTTGTTTGAAGACACAAGAGTGATTCACTCTAACAATATTTCATATGGCAGATTCAACGATCAAGTTCTCCCTATCCATTTGTCTCAGACAAACATTACAATTCTACAATTGCATTGTCTTGATTATTGTACGGCACTAAAATTCGTCATGTATTTCTGCCCTCTCCAATTTTGTTGCTAGAATCCATCATGTATTCATGCCCTCTCCAATTTTGTTGCTAGGATGGTTTATATCTGCAACTGCAAGTAGCACTTCAATGCATTTGGGAGTTCTTTTGTTTTTATTTTTCCTTTCCAATTAGACTTCAGATATAGGAAGATGCACAAGTTGATTTGTTTTGGAGTTGTTAGCTGCGTGGTGCCCATTTCTTTTGGCAATATACTTTGATTCCACTAATAGGTCTGGCATGTTTAAATTCAGCAACAACAGATGTTTTTGTTGGCAATTTCATTGCTTCAGATCAGATCACATGCACGGTGCGAGTCACAGCTCTTACCCAACCTCCATGGGATCCAGCTGAGTTTTTGAACCTACTGTTGTACTCTTTGCGCTAGGATTGAATGCATGATAGTGTCGGGCACAGCTTCTTCTACTGCTCTTATTTGGGGAAAAGCAGTGTAGCAGCCATATAGATTATTTTTGCCAAATTTCATCCTCAATTGTCTAGCTAATTCAATCACAAGTCACAAGTGCATGCTTTCAATCATATTTTGTCCAACAGTTCAGAGTGGGTGGCTTTTTAAGTGATACACATAGTAATTGGCTTTTTAGGCGACTTGCAGTATTAGTAATTCAGGGTTTTTAAGTAATATTGTGATGGCCATGTTGTAGGCTGATTAAACACACAACTTAAAAAAAGCTAGACTTGTAAGAGAAAAAAGCAGAGTAAATTAATGAGATTGGAAACAAAGCTTAGATTGCATCCTTATTTGCATATGCTTGCTTCTGGTATGAATCCATTAATATATTGGCCTCATGATCTGTGTACATACATGCATGTAGAAGAATCAGGGTATTGACAACTAGTGTGGTTTAATACTAGTAGTTCTTTTTGAATATTCTTCCCCTATTTTCCATGTGATTGTTTTAAAGGGCTCATGACATTTCTAGTGTCACAAGTGTTTATATAAAAGACTCGATTTCTGATCATACTGAAATTCACTCTGTATGTCCAGAACGATATTACTATTCACATTATTAAATTCATGGGTTCAGTCTGACATATGCTCCTCATCATTAAAATTGTAGACGTGGGGAGATGGCTGCATTTGCTTTTTCAAGTATGGAAGAAATGTGCAAAATATTTTTTTAATGAGGCAAGTAAAAGATTTGTATAGATCTGGAGAGTTGTTATGCACTGAATCATTTTGTACTGTATAATTCAGTGGTGTAGGAACATTGGTATAATTGCATTTGGCATGGTGGTAGAATGACAGAGGTGCTCATCTTGTCCATCTAGCTAATAGCTCCAGTGTTGGATGCATGTAGTTTGGCAAGATGCCACATGATGGGATGTGGTGGATGCAAGCCTCGATGAACCACAGTAACGGGTGAATGCCAATGATTTCCAAAATACTTTTGTCATATATATAAATCATCATGGAATGATAATTTATTTAGTTAATAAATCATTTTTTATTGACAATAATTTCTGAATTGATTTCCATCCATCAGCATAAACTGAAATACTAATCAAACTGTGGAGATCATCCTACTATTTTGAATTTGTGATCAATTAGATCACCCGTGCCTGATTTTCCAGATAGGAGACCATGGAACTATTGGTGTGTTCCTGCTTGACGAGGTGCAACAATTTTGGTGTAAGTGCTTGAACAAATTTCCATGCAGTTCTTTATGATGAGATTCATTTTCAGAGATGCAGGCTTGATTTCAACTTCGATTGATTTGGTATTTGACTCTTAGTTTCATCCTATTTTGTTTCATATTTCCTAGAATTGATAATCACAATGTTAACAAGCTCTTTACCAACTATGCGGGTGAGGCGTGGCAAGGCTACGAGTGGACCTAGGGCCTAGCAACCAACTTAGAAAAGATTAACCATCAAAGTTGTGACTAAATATATTTGCTATTTAGACTGATGCTATTAAAATTTATGTGAACAATATTTTGTGAAGCTACCAAGTGTCAAACTTTTATACTAACATAAATTTCTGTCTAAAAATAACCAATGGATGTCTGTTTCTACAATGCTAGCATAGTAAGCCAATAATCCTAGATTAATCTTGCTGCTCTAGGTAACTTATGAAACACCATGTCAAATAATAAAAATTCATCCACATATTTTTTATCACCTCATCATACGAGGTAATCAATAGAGATTATATATACATGTGTCGAACAGTAATGCACTCCAGAACTATTGGCAGATCCGAGATCTGCTTATGTGAACAATAGCTGCTATGTTCATGCAGCGGTTAAAGCAGGACTACATAAGCACATTAATAGCACATTTTCATTGGTCTATTGCTATGTTTGGGAAAAACCTAGCCTCTAGCCTCTAGCCTCACTTATTATGGAAGCTAATCATCGTGCTGTTTGATTGGTTAGATGTGCAAAAAGAAAATCATACTAGAATATGCACAACCACCAGTTTAAGTTATCTGTTCTTTGTACTTTATTTGTTGTGTACCTTCATGAACACTAGTGCTCAAGTCAGAAATAAAACTATACACACATAATTTGAGTTATTTGTCCTAACTTCTCTTTGCTTATAGTTTTCGGCAGTTCAGATGAGCAACTTGGGAGGTCCTTTGTTTATCAATTTCCAGCAGCATATCAGTTCTTGTGCAAAAGCAGGTGGACAACAAAAAATAAGTAGCTTTGCTCTTATCTATTTTAAGCTGTTTTTTTTTCAATTTTGCTGCTGGTCATTCAATCTTCATAGTTCAAGTTTACCAGGTGTAAATATTATTTGAGGTTTATATGCTCTTTAGGGTGTCTAAATGTTAGTGTTGTAATCTTGGTCCTTGTATCTGATCTGAAAATCGAATCATTGCTTTGCTCATCCAAAATGTTTTTCGTTTCACAATGTCACCATAAGTACTGTTTTGGTGTTTGGTCCATAAGTCATGTCCTTATTATCAAAATTATCTTCAGCCACGAAAGCTTCATTTTAAAACCATAGTTAATTTTCTTGTTTCTGATCGACAATTGTTTATGTCCAAAATTATATGTAAGTGTAAACATTCATTTCTTACTACTATTATTTTCTCCATAGGATCTGCAAATCCATATGGCACTCTATTATTAATCATGAAAGTTCTTTTTTATTATTTTATATTGTTTGCTTCTTTTGACAGGTGAAGCAATTGGTGGCCATTATAGAGGGGCCACAGAAGGGAAATAGATGTATTAGTTTTGTTTTTTTTCTAAAAGATTGTATTATTTCTAGAAAAAATGATATAATTTGGTCTATGAGCTATTGGAACCCCTATGAAGGTTATTTATCAGTTGCAGATTGCATGTAATTTTCTGGAATAAATTAGACGGAGCCACAAAACTATATATATTCAATTTGCAAAATTTATTACAATCTTCTTTCAGGATTCATTTATCTAAAAACTTATGCGAAAAAGGTTTATTGTTTGAAATACATCAAATGAGGTCTTTATGTTTTATTCTGAGACTTTTTTAGCTCGTCTATCACAATATAAAATCTGCACTCCAAAAATAAAAAATAACACGTTCAATTCATGTTTCTTCTACATTTACTTGTTCAAAAACCACCATGCTAAAAGAAAACCGATCATGTGATAAAAGAAAAACATAAAAATGAGGCAAAAAAGGAAACCAATAATATAAAAAGGTGGACTGAGAAAATTAAAATTAGGATGCAGAAAAAACGTATGGAAAAGGAACACGGAAAACTAATAAAAAACCCACATGGAGAAAAAAAAACACTGAAAAAATCACACAAAATTGACTGGGACTGTCTCAGGCTCTGTTCGCCTAAACGGTCGTTTAGTCCGTTTAAACACCATTTAAACGGTAAATAGAGGCCATCTGTTTTGTTTAGGCCCTAAACGGTGAATTAAACGGTTGGACCGTTTAAACCCGTTTAAACCGTTTAAACCCGTCTAAATGGTCTAAAGAAAATCAGGTTATACATGATTAAATGATCTAAACAACCATTTAATCCATAATTTGGTTAATTAGAGGACTACGACTACCATAATCAACACAAAACTAATTAACATTGTGAGTATATGAAATGTTGTGGGATTTAGATTTCTTCCAAAAATATTATTTGGTATAATATTTATTTTTTACATGTGCAAATATGTACAGTTTCTATCAAATTTAATTTTTACATACACAAATATGTATATTTTAGTGTTACCATACAAAACCGTTTAGGCCGTTTAACTCCGTTTAAACACCGTTTAAACGGCCTAAACGCTAAACAAAGAGTGACCGACTGTTTACCGTTTACTGTTTAGGAAAACATTGGTCTCAGGCGCGTTGCAGCAAAATAAATCGTCCGGAGATACAGTCAGCAGGTTGCTACGCTGCCCGGTGGATTTGGGTACCGAATAACTATTCAGTACCCGGGTACCAAACGTTCACCGGATCCATCAGCCTACCCATCGGCTCGCTAGCCCATCCACCGGCCCATCTTCTCGGGCCTCATATAACTTCCCCCAAACCCTAGCCTTCGCACCATCATCCGAGGACCACTGCGCCGCTCCCCACCCACCAGCCGCTCCCCGGCGACTCGCATCAACCTGCGATGGAGGCGGCGCTCAGGCTCTCAGCGACAGCGGGGCAGTCTCAGGCTCGTCGGCGGCGTCAGCGGCTCCTCCCGCCTCTCGCCAGTCGCCACCCGGCCTCGCCATCGCTGCTGGCGTACATCGACCGCCTCGTCCTCGCCACCATGCGGGACTGGGGCCGACCCGGCGCCGCCGCCGTGCGCCTCCTCGACCAGGCCAAGAAGATCACCTTCAACCTCACCGTCTGGCAGCTCGTCGGCATCGACCTCGGGCCCTGGACAGAGAGCGTCCGATGGTGGTGGCGGCTCCCAACGGCAATGGCGTCCTGATTCGTGACAACCTCCCTCTTGCAGCGGCGTCTCTGTCCACCCTTGCGATGGCATCCTCGTACTCCCTCTTGCGGCTCTCCCTTCCTTGGATCTAGTTGAGATTTCGCCTCCTCGTCAATGGTGGTGACCGGTGACGGCAGCCTCCTCCTCACCGTGGACAGCGTCAACTCCAAGCAGCGGCGCCTCCTATAGACCCGCAATGGTGCGTGCATTCTGATCCCCTCCATCGCCTCGTCCTGCAATGGCTCTATTGGAGGTCCTCGTACTATCATCATCTTCTGCAGGTCTTTCCGTTACGCGTTCCATTCGATTTCGAGGAAGTCACGGTGGATCTCATCTCATTAATATTTTGCAGTGTTTCTCCATATGTGCTGATCTCATTTCATTAATATTTTTATAGATATTGCTAGTTAAAGTTAAAATGTTTGGCTTAGGACAAATCTAGATAATATATCAATGATCGGAGGTAGTAACTAATAGATGATGGATCTGACAATTTAACCGATTGGGAATGTTTCAATTTGTTCGAAATTAGTGGAGGTTTGCTAAGTGCAATTGAGCAAATCTTAGGAAGTTTGAGTCCTTAATCTTGTTATGTAACCAATCAATGAGGTTTGCCTGACCAACAGTGGTGGAGCTTGATGACAAACGTAGGAGGGGCCAAGCTATGTAAAATCGTTCTTTTATGTAACTAATTAATGAGGTTGGCCTCTTCTATTTTTTGATTTGTTGATGCATAAAAGGTGAGTTGAGCTTTCGCAGACAGCATTCTGTCAATGCGTAAATATTTAAGATTTTTGCTAGAAAGTTTTTGTACGCATAAAAATCCATTTTTTATTTACACGGTTGCTTTCTTCCACTGAGTTTTTTTTGCAAGCAACTAAAGGTTTCAATGCAGTTTTGATTCATAATATGCATTCATTTAGCGAGAGACAATTTTTGCTTTTTCATAATATGCAGTTTTGATTCATAATATAATATGCAACCAACTAAAGGTTTCTATGCTTGGCCCTTGCACCGCTGCTCGTTGCGGCCTTCCTCTGAGGTTAGCCATGGTCAACAGCGATGGCCTTCGCAAAAAAAAAAAACAGCGATGGCTGCGGCTCTAGGCACCTCGCGTGTTCTGGCTGCAGGCTCCCAGAGGCTGCCGAGCAAGTGGCGGCCCCGACGATTTCATGGAGGCAACGGCGTTCTTCCGTTGACAGAGATCGGGAAGGCCTCGGTAAGGCACGCCGGCGACACCTCATCATGGACGCTGCTGCGGCCTCAAGCGGTGAATTGTGCAGGCGGCAACAGCACAGATCCGGCCGGCAGCAGGCAAGCAGGAGGCCAGCCCCCCTAAGATTTGATCGGCAGCAGGCCCGAGTCTAGGACCCTTTGATCAGATCCGGCTGCCAGCAGGTACGAGTCTAGTTCCAATTCCAATCTCCTCAAATCCCTGTGCAATTATATATTCCGTCCAAAAATCCTCAATGGCCTATTGTGCTCTTTTTTTTCTTGCAGATTTGAAGACGCTCCGTTGGCTGACCAGAGCACCAGGCCGGTTGCCCAGCGTCGACCCCATTGCAGTATACATGTCAAATTAAGGTTTGCGTCTTTACATACTTCTTTCTTCTTCCTTGCAATGCTGAATCCGTTTAGTTAGTGACTTCCTTTTCTTTTTGTAGTAGTGAGAGCGAGCGGAACCTAGAAACGTGACGCAATGGGGAATGTAATGGTATAGGGAGAGAACGAAGGGGGCTGATTGGTCTTCAAGGTTAGCCGAATGACTGTACGTGGGCTTTTTGAACGACTAGGCTAATCAACCTAGCCAAAATCAGCCAGCCTAACCAGAAGTAACCCAACCGGACACAACCAGTGTGTAAAAAACGTGCCACTTCCCAATTTTATTTCTTTTCACTTATAGAATAAAATTGTACTAAAGTGTCACAATCCAACTGCTTGCGTTAATGATTATTGGCATGTTGACCCAAGGAACTAAGGAAGTGTTTGATTTTAAAATGAGGTGGTATATCTTCTTCTCACTCCTCATTGGTTTGTGGAATAAAATGAGTTGATTCACCAAAATTCATAAGATGAACCCATGATGCATCTATCACCCTCCGCAAAACCAAATAAACAGTGTGTAAAGAAGTGTCACTTTCCAATTTCATTTTTTTTCATTTATAGAATAGAATTGCATTAAAGTTGCAAGGATCCATGCATGCTCAGCGTAGAGGAGGGTGAATATGCTTGCTCAAACAAAACTCAAAGTTTTCCATCAGCAACAGGAGCGACACTGTCGCTTGGAGCCTGACATTGCCCCTCAAGCGGCGCTGTCGGCTTCAAAGTGGCACTGCCGCGTGCACAGACCGACCACTTCGAGGTCACCACCATTCAAAATCTACCAAAGAGAAAATAGATCAAGCAATTTACTGAAGTTCCTGAAGCAATGCATGCAGAGTATATATATTCCACCACCTGAATGTTGGCGAAAATGCAAGAGCAAGTAGATCGGGACCGAACCCTAGGAATCACCACAGCAACAAGTAATACAAAGCAAAAGCAAGAACACACCAAAGATCGGCTACCTCCACGTTGTTGTTGAAGAAAAACCACAAAGGCTAGCACGATTTCACAAACCCAAGTTATTCTCGTTCTCAAGTCAGGGAGCAGATCCCTTGGATTGGACCGCAGCTCGATCAGGATGATCATGGCAGTGATGCTTTCGTTGGGCTCGTGACATGTGACAAAGCTATTCTACCCCGGCGCCATCGATCTGTGGAAGGCGACAACTTGTTTTTGTTGTCACCCACCCCCGACGCCACCAAATGGCACCGTGGGAGCGAGCACGTACACACAGCACACAGTGTGTACTGCGTCGTTGCATTGCATTTCATCTCTCGGTTGGTAATAATAATAAATCGTCGCCCATGAATGCATGATGCATCATGCGCCCATGTGCACTGCACAAGCACTAGTACAGTATAGACGCGGGAAAGGAAAGAGCTTTAAACTTGCAATTGCAAGGCGCAGCGGCGCGGCGTTGCTACTGTGGTGCACGGCCCAGCAAGCAATGCAGTGCAGGACGTGATGTTGACACCGCATGCGTACGTCCAGCATGCCTGGCTAGTGGGCCAGCGGCTAAACTAGGCTGGGCTGGCATGGGCCCAACCGGCACTCGCAACGGCGCTGCTCCGGTTAGCCCTTGCTTGCGGCCTGCTGCTAGCCCTAGCCTATCACTGGGGATGGACCAGAGTGATCGCGTGATCGCCTATCACTAGGAGCGGAGCGCGGCCGTCGTCGTCGTCTCGTGCGTGCATGCCGAGGTGGGTGGGGGCCGGGCCTGCATTTACACACTGTACACTGCCCTCTGGCCGCCCCGGCCAGCAGTCTGCACCTGCTGCGTGCCTTAGCCATACGCCCATGACCATATACCACTGCGATTGCCCACTCTCCTCGATCGGCCCCGGCCGGCCATGTCGATGTCGTCGTCGTCGTCCTCCTACTAGTACACACATGACACATCATGCAGCAGCGGCAGTGAGTGGTCCTAGCTAGTAGCTAGTGCAGAGATAACACAGTTCAAGAGAGCAGTGGTAGACCGCCGGTAGTCCTGAGTCCTGACCCGTCGTGGGCAGCCGTTGCCATGTGCGGGGATGATGTTTGGTTCTGCCGGGTTCTCTCTCTCTCTCTCTCTCTAATTATTATTCATTATTTGATAATGTGTGGTGGTACGGTAGATATAATTTAGTGTAATAGATTCTTCTTGTTAATAACTATATGACTAGTTGTAATTAGTTTTACAATTAGTCCATTTTTATGTTTAAGATCGAGAGCAGTACGTACGTGGTAGCCCTTGCCCTGCCTTGACTCTTTGCTTTTTCAGTCAGGGTCAGGCACTCTGAGGCTCACGCCAGACCTCGCTCCTCTACTGTGTGTGTGGGTGGAGGATGCATGACCTCCTTATCAAGTCCTCAGCTCCTGCTGGATGGTAAAAAAAAAAAAGACCTCTCCTCGATCAGCCTGCATGGTGCCTATATATACTCGTTCCACCTTCATTCCGTTTATCCTATGCACCCACCCACCCACCATACTCCCTCCGCCCTCAGCTCGATCGCTAGCACATACAGTACTCCATCTCTTCTCCGGTGTTGCTGCAAGATAAGATGTCGCCGAGTGGCAGCCGGCGGTATTATTGCTTGCTTGCTATTTTGCTCGATCTGCGGGCGATATATATATATATATAGCTAACATAACATGCATATATAATTAACTTGGCTTTGTCTTACGTACAGCAGCAGCAGCGGATGCTCGTTTTGCGGAGGACCGCATAGCGTGAAGAACTGCCCGTATATCACTTGCAGCAACTGTGGTGCCCATGCATAAAGAGCATTTCTCATGGCAATGTCCCACATGCAGCGTATGCAAAAAAAGAGGCCACACCCAAAGCGGATGCCAGCATCCTTGCGAGGAGTGTGGTAAAAAGGGATCGAGTTCATCTCAAAGAGAACTGTCCCACATGCTACAAATGCAGAGGTCGTGGCCACAAGCAACGCGACTGCGACCATGTTTGCCGCACGTGTGGTCTCAAGGGCGCCCATGGAACCGAATGGTGTGACAGTCCACGATGCAGCATATGCAATGAGTTCCACCACTTGGATCGCCAATGCACCCAAGGCGGACCTTACCAGGGAAGTTCCATCTTTCCGGGCTTGGATACCTGCGGCCACTGCGGGAGCCCCAGCCATCGTTTTCGAGATTGCCCTCGTCTATAAACTAGTACAGTACGTACGTGAGCTACTTTATTTACTTTAGATCGAATGGAAGAGGACGACAGTCCACAGTAGTCCGCATGTGTCTCCAGCAGTCTCTCGTCGATCATGTACGTACAGTACGTGTTTAATTTCCTCGTATGTCGTCGTCACTACTCTACTGTACGTTTCATTTCTGGCTATGGCCGTGGGTCGTAGCTCCTTATTGTGGTGTTGTGCGCATGTGTTGGAGTGTGCTATATATATAGCATGCAAGTGTTTGATGCGTTTTGCATGTCCTGTTGCTTGTGTGTGTTCGTCTGCCAGCCCCCCCAGCAGCTCGTAATAACACTTTTTCTTTTTAATAACGAAATACACTAAAGTCGTATTTTAGAAGAAAAAAAAATGTACGTATCGATTATATATCTAACTAATAACGCGCGCGGTGATGTGGCTGTGGTGATTGATTATAAAATGTACGAGTAGCTAGGGTGTCTATATTTTTGCTCGGTTGTCCGTGAAACAACTGAAGAAAGCAGAGCGAACAAGTCCTCGTTAGTTTGACCTTGTTCATTTCAACTTTATTAATCGTACTAGTACGTACTATATAACAACTTATTCTCTCTTAAAAATAATCATATTAAAATAATCAAAATAAGTTACTCCCTCTGTCCATTAAAAAAATAATAAAATAAATCAAACCAGTACGGGTATTGATCGTCAGTTGTCACCTCACATGCATGGTGTTCAAGTTGAATGCATAGAATACCGACTTACGGAGTACAATACACGTAGCTGTTTGAACATGATTTTAGACTTTTGAGTTTTTTTTTTTGGATTCATAAAATCCCCTCAAACCAAATGAAGGAGCCTTAGGGCATGTTTGACTGTTATCATAGTCTACCATAACTAACCTTATGCAAATATGTGGCAAGTCATAAGAAGCTAGTGTGGCCAACTAAATTAGTTGTCATACTTTATCATGCCTAACGATGCTCTAAGAGTGTCTCATATCTCTTTCTCACTCATGATTTTTAGGAAAAAAAAGAGAAAAAAAACTCATCTCCAAGAGTACCTATATCTTTGAGACTTTTACATGAGTGTCATTATGAAAGTTCGCAATTCCACAGAAGCCACTGTGAAGTTGGAACTCGCACTGGTACTATCTATCTAAACTTTCTTGTCTTACATGTCATTCCGTCCAACTTCCATCCACTTTCTGTCGTTTAAACTTTCTTGTCTTACATGTCATTCCGTCCAACTTCCATCCACTTTCTGTCGTTTAGCTACTCTGACATGTGAGTTCATTAAGGTAAAACGTCCAAAATACCCTTCTCTCGTACCCCCTTCTCTCTCTACCATGTGGAGCTCGGGCGCCTACCACCGGCACGGCTTCCGGCCGCCGGGCACCTGCGACGACGACTGGGCGGCCTCCTTGTCCTGCTTGCCGTCGCCTTTGGCGCTCGTCTCCTTGTCGCCGTCAACACCGCCGCGCTTAGTATTCTCGGTGTCGGTAGTGGCGGTGCCGCCGCCGGCCCTGTCGCAGCTGTCCCTGACCACGGCCGAGCTCGCGGCAGCCGGCACCGGCGGCGGCGGCTCGGCGCACTGCTGCTTCTTCTCGTCGAACGGCTGGAACGCGCCCCCGGGCTTCCGACACGCACTGAGCGCCACCGGCCGGCACGGCAGCAGCAGCTCGTCCTGGTGCTGGTGCTGCGGCGGGGACGGCGGAGAGGGTGGTTGTTGCTGCTGCTACTGTTGGTTATTGTTATTGTTGAAGCGGAGAGGGATCTTGAAGCGGTCCGGGAAGAGCTTCTGGTCGGGCACCAGGCGACAATTCTAGATGATATGAGCCCGGACTTCATGTTGGGGTCGGTGCGGCCGTGCGCCGTCACCGAGTTCTGCTGGTTGTCCATGGGCCGCCGCGTGATGATGAGGCAGTTCTGGAACACCACCACCAAGTTGCTGAAGATGAAGTCGATGGTGCCCGAGATGACGCAGTTGCGGAAGAACTGCCGCCGCGCGTGCACGTACAGCATGTCCTGGAACGCGTCGAACCGGCAGTTGTAGAACGCCGCCAGGTCTCCCAGCACGCGGAGCGCCCCGGTGCCGCTCGGCGCCGGCCGTGTTGTGGAACCCCATGTTCTTGCAGATGAACCCGGACACCTCGATGGCTGTGCCGATCCATCCATCAAATCCGTTGCACAGCACAACACGTGTGTACGTACGTAGCTAGTAAACAAAAAAAAAATCATCAGTCATCAGTGCTCACAGAAGGTGGCGGTCTTCATGGTGGTGATGCCGTCGGCGAAGCTCTTGCGGCCGGTGACGCGACTCTGCTTGGGCCGGTCGCCGTACATGAAGATGTTGACCTTGTCCTTGGGGATCATGACAATGTCGTCGTAGAGGCCGGCCTTCACGTATATGACGTACCTCCCCTTCTGGCCCTTGGGCATGGCGTCCACGGCCTGCTGGATGCTCTTGAACTGCCCGCTGCCGTCCTTTGCCACCACCGCGTTCGGCTTCGGTTGGTTGCCCTTGCCGGCCGCCAGCAGCTTCCTCTCCGGCGACCTCATCCATGCGGGGTAGCCCTTCTCGTCCTGCTCCGACGACAGGAGCCGGCGCCGCGAGTCCTTGTTGAACATGTCCACGTCCAGCTTCTTCAGGATCCCACCCAGGCTGTTGGTGATGGCGAGCGCGTTGCTGCTCAGCTCGGTGGCGTTGCGCAGCACGGTGTGCATGTCGGCCTTGAGCTTCTCGTCCACGAAGCCGTCGATGCAGGGTCTCGTTCGCCTGCGTGCGCTCGCGCGGTGGCCACGCCGCTGCTCGCCCACCCGCGCCCCCGTGCGGCGGATGCTCCCACGCGCCCATTAGCGGTGGCCGCGCCCTTGCTCGTGCCGGCGGAACTCGCGCGCCTGCGTGGCTGCGGCTAGGTGGAGATGATGATGCCTCCCTGCTGTTGCTTTTGAATTGAGGGAGATTGGGTCGAAACAGTGGAAGAACTGCTCAGTCTCGGGGGCATTGGACGCTGCTGTTCATATAGCATCGGACACTGGCCCTCTCTGGCATCGGACGCTCCGTTGCTACACTATGCAAAACAGGTTTTTAAAAATACTCATGAGTCCAATGAGTATCCAGTAAGGTTCCAGAGAAGTCCATATCACATCGGACGCGTCCGACAGTCTAGCGAGCGTCCGATGGTCCTGAAACTGCGTTGTTTTGCCCGTAGCTTGTTCGTCTGACTTCAGATTTGTGTTCTGGATTTTGTGTTGGGTCCCTTGACCCCCGTAGTGTCCTGATATGTTTCTTGGGAGCATCCACCCTATCTCTAGGTTCGTGGACATTGCGTGAGTGGCTTTGCTTTTGGGGTTTATGTTTGGGACAAAGACTATCTGAAAATAAATTTGAGGCTTCCATTTACCCCCTTTGGTTGTCTTTTTCGGTCCTTCAACCCTGTGGATAGACAGACAAATAAATTTCAACAAAGAAACAAAGATCTAATGCACAACCCATAGATTCATTAGAGAACTCCATAGAACTGGGAGAATTCGTACAATACCCTCAATGAAACCAGAAGAATCCTCACCCCATCCACGAGTGGGGCAGATATTAACGCCGCCGGTCGGGAGTCAGGACGGAAGAGTTGTGTGTGCCACCAACGGACGGGAGAGGACCAGGTTGGGGGATGGGGAGCGATGATGGCAACGCTGGTATTGGGGCGTGGCGGTGGCACCCATTTTCTTGGAGCAACAGAGTCGTGACCTCAGCGTCGTGGCCGGACCCTACCAGAGGACGTTGCAGGAGACGTGCGGCATTGACGGTGTCAACATGTCTGATGTGGTGCAACAACAGCAACTGACGAGCACCTGTCGTGATGTGGAGGTGGCCAGAGAGGGGTCGGGAGTTGGACAAGGTGGGGGAGGGATGGAGTGCAGATGTGGGAGCGTCGCGTGGTTGGGGAGATTGTGGTGACGGTTCTGAGGACAGAGTGCGCGAAGGGAGGAAGGAAAACTATGAGAGAGGTGAAGGGATTAGTGCTAATCTGACGATAACATCCGAATCTTTTTAGTTGTAGAGATAGAGATAAAAAAGATATACAATCTAGCCTCGTGTTATTACTTGGCATGCATAGGCAATATATCTAGATAATTATATGCCAAAATTTCATCATACAGTAGCAAAAGCTAAAGTCGACGATCGATATATATATATATATATATATATATATATATATATATATATATATATATATATATATATATATATAAGCGCGAACAACGTCGAAGACAGCCGTGACACATGATCGAGAGGTGCATTATAGTATTCCAAGAAGAACATCAAATTTTGCCCTCAGGCTGATTTCATCACTTGACTAGAAATAAAAAGCACTTGACGAAATTACAATGTGAAAAATGAAAGGTGTGTGTCGTCTATCCGTAGAAATTAATCAATACTAAGGTAGCTACTAGGGTATAATTTAAGGAAGAACATAATCTAAAGCGTGTGTGGGGTTGTGGTCAATGACGGTACACCGGTGGATTATATTAAATGCATGTTGACCTGCGGCTAGAGCTAGAGCAGGAGGCTAGGCTAGAGGAGGAGAGGGAGCACGATGGCCTTCTGATTGTCTCGAGGCAGATGGTAGCAGCGCGACCTGCGCTTGCGCAGCAGCGGCAACGGCTTACCGTTACCGCCAACGGTGGTGGTGAGCTCGACGGCGGTGAGGGCGAGAGTGTGTTTGCCTTGCTCTCGGTAGGGGCTGCACCATGAGATGCAGAGCCTTCCTCCTCCGAGGTAGGCCAGGCCCCGAAGTAGAAGTAGTCTTGCTCAAGAGAGTAGCCCTCGTCCACTGCTGCAGGATCACCGGGGGCCTCGCCTCCATGTCCATGGCGCACAGGGCTAGGCCCCCGGGCGTGAGGCCCAAGAGCAGGCCCAGGTCAAGGGCGTGGCGGCGACATCCATTTTCTTGGAGCAACAGAGCCGTGACCTCAGCGCCGTGGCCGGATCGTACCAGAGGGCGTTGCAGGAGACATGCAACATCGATCGGCGGTGTCAACATGTCTGATGTGGTGCAACAACAGCAACCGACGAGCACCTGTCGTGATGTGGAGGTGGCCAGAGAGGGCTCGGGAGTTGGACGGGGTGGGGGAGGGATGGAGTGCGGTTGTGGGAGCGTCGCGTGGTTGGGGAGATTGTGGTGACGGTTCTGAGGACAGAGTGTGCGAAGGCAGGAAGGAAGACTATGAGAGAGGAGAAGGGATTAGTGCTAATCTGACGATAACATTCAGATATTTTTAGTTGTAGAGATAGAGATAGAGATAGAGATAAAAAAGATATACAATCTAGCCTCGTGTTATTACTTGACATGCATAGGCAAAATATCTAAATAATTATATGCCAAACTTTCATCATACAGTAGCAGAAGATAAAGTCGACGATCGATATATATGAGCGCGAACAACGTCGGAGATAGCCGTGACACATGACAGGTCGTCCTAGCTTGGCGATGACAACGAAAGGAACTTGACATGGCAGACATACTGATCGAGAGGTGCATTATAGTATTCCAAGAAGAACATCAAATTTTGCCCTTAGGGTGAATTCATCACTTGACTAGAAATAAAAAAGCACTCGACGAAATTACAATGTGAAAAAATGAAAGGTGTGTGTCGTCTATCCGTAGAAATTATTCAATACTAAGGTAGCTACTAGGACATAATTTAAGGAAGAAAATGATCTAAAGCGTGTGTGGGGTTGTGATCAATGACGGTACACAGGTGGATTATATTAAATGCATGATGACCGGCAGCTAGAGCTAGAGCAGGAGGCTAGGCTAGGCTAGAGGAGGAGAGGGAGCACGATGGCCTTCTGATTGTCCGGAGGCAGACGGTAGCAGCGCGACCTGTGCTTGCGCAACATCAGCGGCGGCTTACTGTTACCGCCGGCGGTGGTGGTGAGCTCGACGGCAGTGAGGGCGAGAGTGCGTCTGCCTTGCTCTCGGTAGGGGCTGGACCATGAGATACAGAGTCTGCCTCCTCCGAGGTAGGCCAAGGCCCCGAAGTAGAAGTAGTCTTCCTCAAGAGAGTAGCCCTCGTCCTTGGTGGGGAGGAGATTGGTAGCCCTCGTCCACTGCTGCCGGATCACCGGGGGCCTCGCCTCCATGTCCACGACGCACAGGGCTAGGCCACCGGGCGTGAGGCCCAAGAGCAGGCCCAGGTCAGGGGCGTACACCGCTCGTCCCTCTAGGGGCAGCACCCAGCTCCCCTCTTGGCGCCAACCGAGCTTGGGCGCCGCCATGTCCAGGGAGTAGGTTCCCCTGCGCGCCTCGCGACCGCCCGTTGCCGACAGCGACAGCCACGCGCGCCCGCCGGCGACAAAGAAGCACGTCACCTGAGTGCTGCAGCCGTAGGTCCACGACTTGGCCGGAACCACCGGCAGGGGCGGAGGAACGGGGAGGGGCTGCAGGCGGCCGCCGGACGTGAGGCGGAGAGCCTCCATGTAGGGTTCGTCTGGTTTCCCCATCAATTCGGGGCGAGCGCTCACGACCACCATTGACATGTCGTCGTCGCGGCGCCGCCGGCGGTGTCCCGACGACGACGGCCTGCTGCTGCTGCTTGACGAGCGCGAGGCGAGGAGGATGGGCCAGCGCTTCCAGCAGAGTAGGTCGTGGTCATTGGTGTACTGGGACCTGGCGGCGTCGTAGACCACGATGTGCCCGTCCGTGGTGGCGGCGACGATCTTGTCCCCGCCGGGAGAAGCGGCCAGTTCCATGGGGTAGCCGAGCGGACGTGAAAAGCAAGCAACGTGGCTGGGAGGTAACGGGAGCACCTCCCGCGGCGGCCGCGGCGGCTTCCTGCGGCTGCTCTCGTTGTCGTCGTCGTCGTCGTCGGAGAAGAGGCGCTTCACGTCGAACCTGTAGACGAGGTGGCCAACCTTGTGAACGCGCACAGACACCAGCACGCTGCTGTTGCCGCGCAGCAGGCGCCGCCGCCGCGGTGCCGCCATGTACACGAACGTCGAACGATATATATGTATGTTTCGTCGGGTAGGGTTTTACAACTCTTCTTTCTTCTTCTTTAAAAATGATGAAGATGACGACGGTAAAACGCCTCACCTCACCTCGTGTGTGTGTATATATACACATGATCGACACAACTAGCCAAGGGAGGGATCGGAGGGGAATAATAAGGCAGGCAGATTCAGCGCATGATCTATCGTGGATCGGAGAGCGAGCTCCAGTCGGAAACGCTTCCCTTTCCATGCATGTCACCACCGCTTGCCCTATTATTAGGGAACCAACCAAAATTTTATCTATCTATATATAATATGGAAAAAATCAAATACCTTCCTTCCATCTAAAAATATTCCTTATATAGTACTCCCTCTGTCCCTGAAAGATTCAATTCCTAGAATCCGTGCCGGTCAAACTTTTTTAACTTTGACTAACTTTATAGAAAAAAATAATAACATCTATGATATAAAATATACATATTATGAAAATATATTCTATGATATATCTAATGATATGAATTTTGTACCATCAATCTTGATATTTTTTTCTAAAAGTTCAGTCAAAGTTTAAAAATTTTGACTTAAGACAACTCTAGGAATTGATTCTTTCAGGGACGAAGGGAGTATGCTCTAGCTGGCTGGCCTGGACGGTGGCGTGCACCATCTCATCTTTTCTTTGATAATACTCCCTCCATATTGAAAAAATTGACATTTCAGGTGGCGTGCACCATCTCATCTTTTCTTTGATAACATATATACTCCCTCCATGTTGGAAAAATTGACATTTCAGACAACGACACGGTCTACAAAACATCACTTTGACCACTTGTTTCTTTAAAAATATTTATTGGAAAGTGGTATATGTATATTTTTATGAAAGTATTTTTCAAGACAAATTTATTTATATGATTTTTACATCTCTAAACTCAATAATTTAAAAAGTTATTTATGATTTATATTCTCAATGTTTGACTCAAACCTTATCCAAAACGTCAAGTTTTTCAATATGGAGGGAGTATACCCTAGCTTGATCAACGGATTGATGAGGCGCCAGTCAATGACAGACACATAAATGCAGCTATGATTAAATTTCCTAGTCTATAATTAATTGAGGCATCGCGACAGAATTTGATCGATCCTCACCACAAATTAATTTTAACACCCACAGCAGCATCTTCGTCATCATATCATAAATTAAACAGCTGAGTATATAAATATACACAAGCAAGTGGTGTGGTGTGGTGGTAACACACGCAGCGGCTTCACAGCAAGCCAGGTCCTCTGTCTCAGCTGCCCTGCACTGCTAGCAGGTCCTATGGATGTTCTGTTCTGTTCTGTTACCACAAGCAAGCAATTAGCTGAGCTACCAAAAGTTAGTTAAACCCCAAAAGTTAAGGCTAGCTAGATGCTCGATCTGCTCCCTGACGTGTACCTATAATTAACTAACTAACTAACTAACCACTAGTAACTCTGAAGACCTGCAGCTTCTCCTCGCTTAAGCACCCCAGGTACCTCCTCCCTCCACCTGCCTCAGTTTCAGCATACCTTAAATCAAGGATGGGCTCCCGGTGGGTGCAGAGATCAGCATGCATCCCAAACGAAGGCAGTCGCCAGGTCCGGACCCCACGCAGTGACTCGTCCCCGTAGGCGAACAGATGATGCATCTGGTTGTCTCCGTAAGGTATCATTGCCGACTTCGACATGCGTAGCTCGCTCACGCTGGCATGCCATGTCGGGCATTCGGTGAAGCACATGTTGCCCGTCCTGTTGACAAGGCTGTGGTGCCCTAGTTTCCCCGACCCAGACAGCGTAGGCGTCTGTGATAGATAGACTTGGGACGCGGCAGCCACGTCTCCGGATAGATCAACAACTTTGGGCCGGAAGGAAGCCACCATACGTTCACTTGACGGAGCAGCACATGCAAGAGAAATGCATACACGCTGTTCTCCCATCCCAGTAAGCAAATGTGGCCTGCACACACACAGGTACACAACAGACATCAGAAAACCACAAACTTCGGCGTTAACAACTACATAATACTACTGTGTTGATTTTCAAGCTTTACTGCATCAGATACCTGCTTTGACTGTTATCAGCATCCCACATGCAAGGACCAACAGCAGAGGCTGAAAGAACCTTCCTGGAACCATTGCTATCAATGACAGAGTGGAGGGTATGAACCGGATTTGTAGATAGCCCTGCCATAGAATGCAAGGGTCTTGCAGTTTGACGGATATCAAATACCATAACCATGCCGTTCTGCATACGTCAACAAACTAATTCATATAACACATCGCAAGCACATCAATAGAGCTTCAGAAGAGATATTCAAGGATTAACCTGCAATCCAGCATAAATATGATGTGAACCATATGTATCTACTGCACATGACCAACCAGGAGCCTGCATGGTGTTATCATTGAGAGATCAAAAAACTAGGTATATATATGTATATGTTGTCACCTAATTTGCTTATTCAAAGTTTCATCCAGTGAGGTTCACCAAGGCAGGAAAAAATGTCAAATATCTGGGGAAAAACTAGAATGTAGATCTTTAATTTTAAAGCAAAGCAAAGATGGTAGGGGAGGTCCCAACCAACGTAGTCCCATATGCTTATTCTGTTGTAGATTTTACAGGTCACATGAGTCAAATTTTGAGGCGGTATGTCTACTCATGTATTCTGCAACATATTTTACAAGGGCCTTCTTGGAACAATAAAATGAGACAATAGCATTAAGTGCAAGTATTTAGAAGAAAGTTCAATTACCGGCAAATCCCAATTAAGAGCAACACTGTCGGTTGTCATGCTGGTCCCAAAAAAACATGATTAGAAAGTGTTAGAAACAACTATTGCGAAACACATTATCTGGCAATTAGGGAAAACCAGTAGGAACCACTACTTTCACAAACTCAGCACAAACCTGAAAAGTGATAGCTTCCTTCCTACTGACGTAAAAATAGCAGAGCCACCAGGAAGGATACACATATCCCTAACAGCTTTGGTATCAGGAGGAAGATGAATTCTGCGTTCTTCATGGTTGGACAACATGTTAATCTATTGGAATAAAAAAACAATGGAGTGAATGATGTAAATCTAAAGGTGGTACGAATAAGCACCACAGTTCATCTAGCATTGCAGAAACTTTAAATTGTATACCTTGGTAAGAACATATTCAGCACTTATAGCAGTTGCCCTTCCAGAAACAAGTATTTTTTGGTTAAATGCATCTATGCTGATGACTCGAGCTCCATCCACAGGTAATTCATTCTGCAAAAACATTTTTGACATTGGAAACAACATCATCAATTTAATTTAGGGTGAAAAAAGGAATTAATATTCACTGACAATGGAATCAAACAACTATATTTCCTTTTTTTGTGGGTGATGAATGGGGGGGGGGGGGGGGTCCAAACAAACAAATAATCCCAGATGCCCTGGGTTCATAAATCCCTTAAGTCTCCTTCTTAACTTTATTTACCAATATGACATAGTTGCATCAAGGTACTCGTAATTACTTTATTTACCAATATGCCATAGTTGCATCAAGGTACTCGTAATTACTCTCTAATAAAGCCATGAAGTCAAACCTCACAAATAATCAAATACGAGTATGAGATATGACAATGTCAGAGTGAAATATTTCATGAGAAATGTGATGGGAAATATATTAAATTCCTATATGCTGAGCAAATGCTGGCAAATGGGCACAAAAATAAGACATGGTGCGCTATTGTGAAGCAACTAAAATAAAGCTACCTTTCCTAGTGAAGGTAAAAGAGCTCAGATAGGTTATTCTTGCCAGCTAAATAGATATAATCAGTTCAGCCTAATGAAAAATTCCCAGTTTTTTCCAGGTAATCAACCAGGTCTCAACAAGACAAAGCCAATTTGATAGCAGTCACGAGTAAAGCAAAAGGTAAACGCTAAGACTAAAGTTGAAACAAGGATCACAGCAACTTGTTTGAAAGAAAATCTACAGCTGGTGTTTTATGAATAGTTACCTGTAAGCTAAAACTTATTGTGGCTGGGGTAGATGGCTCCAGATTTGCAGCTTCATATGAGTGCTCAGCCACCTTCTGTACAGAGGAACCAAAAGAATATTTAAGTAAAATACCTTACAATGATTAATCACGAAACATTAACTGCTATTACCTGTCTCTTTGAGCTAACACCATTTATTATTCCCTGATCCATATCATTCAGCCTCTGCAAGTGCAAGGCACATGTCACAGTTAAGTAACAGCATAAAGTTCTAGTTGGAGTGACAACCAGCATCTTTGTAATGTGAACAGAGAAACAAGCAGCCAAATGTGGCTAGACAAACCTTGGCAACCTCCTCAAACATTTTATCATGGCGCACAACCTTACGGCAAGAAAACACACAGGTTAGAACAATTATAAATACTAGAAGCACACAAATATTCTTTTGGTAAACTCCTATTGCTGAGAAATGTACAACTAGAAGCACAAGGACCACGTAGATGCACTAATGAGATTAATTACCTTCTTCTTCAGCGAACCAATTTCGCCTCTTAAATATGAAATTTCCTGAAGAGTCAAAAACAGCTTTAGTTGACCTCCAATAACATATGCAGAAAAAAAAAGTAAAATAACCAATCTAACCTTCTCAAGTTCACTATTAGGAATGGCAACCTCTTGTGCATAGAGATTGATGATGTCCTTATGTTTAAACCTTTTCCCACACTGAGGGCACTGAAATATGAGAAAGCGGAAACTTCAAATATGAAAAGGAAGACGGAACCATGATCAAAGTAATTAGACTAGCCCTCTGGCAAACACACCGTCGCATTTCGGTTCCCGCGCTGGGTTAACCACTTCTCTAGGCAAGATCTCCCATAGACATGCCCACATGGGATACAACTGCAGGGAGTGTCACAAAGTAAGGCATTTCAGGTGATACCATTGAGCATTCAAGACAAGATAAGCTTGTCCTATATGAAACAACAACTCAAGTTGAGGAAAATACTCCCTCTTTACAAGTTCTATTAAGTCGTTTTTGACTATACTAATAAGTCAAAATTCTCTCTAGGTTTGACCAAGTTTATAGAAAAAATCCTCTACAATATCAAATTAGATTCATTAGATGCAGCATGAAAGATATTTTGACAGTGCAATTACTTGATGCTGTAAATGTCACTATATTTTTCTACAAACTTGGTCAAAGTAAGACAAGTTTAACTTAAGACAAAGCTAAAAACGACTCACGTTACAATGTGGAAATGGGGAGATATGGCGACAACAGGATTTTTAATTGCAGCGCTACATTCCTCTGAGAATATTCAACTGTATTGCATCTTGCTAGAAAATTGAAAAAAGGAAAAACCAAACCACATAAGGTATAGCCATTTGTATCCATGTTCCGTGGATCATTAATGAGCAACGGCTTGTCATTCATCTGAATTTTAGTACTTTGTTATTCATCTGAATTTTACTCACATCATAGATTAATTCCGAGAGATATCTCTACATTGGGTCGTACTGTATATATTATATACAGACAAGAAACAACAAAAGAGCGAAGAGCGAAAGCGGCATTGGTCACCCACCTGATGCGATGCGGACCTTGGGAGGTCCACGGGTCCATACAGACGGGGCAGGTGGACGTGTTGGCCCTCTCCACGGCGGCGCCGGCAGCCGCCGCCACCCCGGAAACCCTAGCTCGTGGGGGTGGCCCGCAATCGCCCGCGACCAACCGTACCTCCTCCGGCTCCTCCTCCTCCTCTTGGTCTTCTTCGTATTCTTCATCCTCCTCCTCTTCGTCTTCTTCATCCTCTTCGTCTTCCTCTTCCTCTTCGGCGCCGCCATTCCCTCCGTCCTCCTCCGGCACCGGTCCTCCCCGCATGGCCATCAATTCGTACGCCGCGTCGTTGTACGCATCAATGTCGTAGGGATCCTCCTCGATCGCGTAGCGCGACGGCATGACGGCGAGATTTTTTTCCTTCTTCTCTTCGTCTGTTGGCTTGGCAAAACCGCGAGGGCGCGTTGGGGTTTGGGAATCGTCTGTTGGTGTTGGCGCACAGGCAGGACACCAGCGCGGAAGAACTGAAGAAGCCGAGAAGGTGCCCGAAACCGATACGTTATGGGCCTACTATTCCTAGAACTGATGGGCCTAGCTGCCGTGAGTCTTTTGGACCCATTGCGCCTCTGGTCCTCGGATTGCCGAGCATTAATCAAGCACGCACGCGGCTTCCATTCGATTTTGTATATACGGCCTTGTTTAGATGGAAAAATTTTGCTGTAGCGTTTTCGTTGTTATTTGACAAACTTTATCCAAATATGGACTACGTAGACTCAAATGATTCGTCTCAACACGTACATACTAAAAGTACAATTAGTTATTTTTTTACCTACATTTAATGCTCCAGACATACGTCCGAACATTGATGTGATGGTTGATGTGATGGAAAAAAATAGGAAATGGGGGAACTAAACAAGGCCTACAGAAGAGAGAGAGAGCGCGCGCGTGCGCGCGTGTTTCTGTTCCAAATTATAATTTGTTTTTTTATTTTTTTTACTCCGAGTTTGACCATTTGTTTTATACAAAAATATTAAGTAAATACCAATTATTTTATTATTTATTATTTATTAATATATGTTCTTTAAAAATAAGTTAAATTTAACTATGTTTGTATAATTTCTTTAACAACAAGAGCGGTCAAAGTTAAGATAAAAAAGTCAAAAAAATTATAAATTGGTAGATGTAGTAGTAGGTAGGAGTAGCTTATAAGAAGCAACTCCAAGAGACTTAGAGATTTAGAGATTTTGGTGAAAAATTACCCTTCACCAGCTTCTCTAAAATCTAAATGGTTATCCAAATATAACATTCTTCTATTTTGGATTTTTTGTTAGTCAAAAATAAAAGACGAGAATGACTTCTTAGAGTGCACACCAGATATAGAAAAACTTTTGGAGAGTAAAACATAAAGAGAAAAAAAATTATGCAAATGACACTCTAAACAATAATTTAGAGAGTGAAATTTAGAAAGGCTATTGAAGAGGTGGGTGTATTGCATTATTAAGGCAACTCCAACAGATTGAGTAATGTATTTGTGAAGATACTACTAGTTATTGTGTTAAGAAAAACATCCTAACAGTATGTCTATATTGTTTTTCATTTTTCAAACATCCTAACAATATGTCTATATTGTTTTTCTTTTTTCATAGATGGGTATCCCGCCATCTCCACTAGCCATATTTCCTTAGGGTAATTCTAAACCCAGAAACTATTCATAGTTTCTATCGTAGCCATATTACCAAAAATTATCTATAGAAACTGTCTCACATAGTAGTAGATAGGTTTATTCACGTAATAAATGTTAGTCTTTTTTCTCGTCCCTCTCTCCTCTTAAGCTTCTGGCGTGAACTCGTGCTCATCGTGGAGGCTGCACGGGACGAGCGCGGCCTGGAAGACACGGCAGCGAGCGTGAGGGCGGTGTGCGGCCTGCGCAGGTAAACGAGGCCGTCACCACCAATCCAGTTGATTTCATTTTTGTTTTATGTTTTATTTAAGTTTTATAATTATGATTTATTTTTTATATGCTTTCATAGCGTTAGCACGGGTAATATATTAGTTATGATAAATTATTGGATACATGTGTCTATTGATTATTTAAAATCATGTATTATTTACTTATGTGTATTTAAAATCTAATGTCTTACTTTGCTAAGTGCCTATTTTGTTAACATGTAGTATAATGTTAATACGGAGACGAGATTCCCACGGGGATAAATTCCGAACGAGAATGAGATGAGAAAGATGTATTCCCCGCGAGTCTTGATTGGACGGGGATGAGAGAAAAATTTCCTCGCGGAGACAGAGATGGGGTGGTAACCCGCAACGGGAAATTCCCCGTTAACATCTCTACGCGCATCCATTTGTCATTTGGCTTTGGGCGGGGGACGGCGAGGCGCCAGCCACGTCGTGCGCCGGTTTGCCTCACCATTCCATTCGCGACTGATTTATATCTGGATTATTAAAATTGGTTTATATCTCAAATAAAGAGGACCTTATAATCTGAGTGAAATACAATACCAGAAAATGACACAATTAGCAAAGAAAGTTAGGAGAGGACATGACGAGGGTGGAGCAGCCAAAGAAGGACCGTACTGTCAGGATGAGAACCACTGCGCGAATCCGATGTGGAGTCAGTGTCAGGTGTGTACAGTATCCGGACACGTCACACGTCTCTATTCAGGCCACGTTCAGTTCCCAATATTTGCCAACATATTTTGCATAGTAACAGTAACATCGAATCTTTACACACATGCATGGAGTATTAAACATAGATAAAAAAATAACTAATTGTACTTTTGGTCTGCTCATGTCAAGATGAATCTTTTGAGTCTAGTTGGTCAATGTTTGGACAAAGTTTGTCAAATAACAACGAGAGTGCTACAGTAACTTTTCACCGCATATTTCACGAACTGAACAAGGCCTCATGCATATTCTGAGGTCGGAGGGCTTCGATCATACAGTACTACTGCTCTGTTCGTTCATAAAAACATGCTTCCGTACCAGTCAAATTGATCAAAGTTTAATTAAAGTTATATTAAAAAGTATTTTAGTATTTATGTCATAAAAAATTATTACGAAAATATATTTTATTACTAATTTAATGATATAATTTTTTATTAAAAATGTAAGTAATTTTTTATACAGTTTTAATTAAAGTTTGAATTATTTGACTCTTCGATAAGCGGGAATTGTATGTTTTGTTAGTCCGAGGGAACGGTACTTATCAGTACCATACTAGTGCTAGTACTATCCGAATACCAGAATCGTCAAGCCTGATCTGAAGCGCAAGCACACGGGCGGGCGTCAAGTTCGAGTTCAATTATTGCCCTATCATTGTTTTTAAAAAAATACTGTAGGGTTCTTTTGAAAAGGAGTGGACGGAGTAAAAGAGCAGATAATGCATGGTTCCGACAGGAGTTGGGTCTGGTGACTCTCTCGAGAGGACCTTTGGGCACATCTAAAACGTGATTTTTGGAATAAAATAAATCGACTGCTTCCGTTCCCTGTACTAGGGGGAGCGAGGCGAGGCCCATGCATGCATGCTGGATTACTCTCTCTGTCCAACAAAACATGCAATTCTCGTTTTTGAATGAGTCAAACATTTTAAACTTTAACCAAAATTATATAAAAAATTACTAACATTCGAGATATAAAAAAAATATACTATTAGATTAGATTAGTAATAGAATATATTTTTATAATAACTTTATTTAACGACATAAATACTAATATCTTTTATTATAATCTTGATTAAAATTAAATCAATTTGACTGATTTGTGTGGCGCTGCATGGGTTGGGTTGGGAGGAATGGCGGGATGCGATGAAACAGCGGGCCGCCAAAGGGAAAGTTTTCTTTATCCTGCTGCTGCACCGAGCGTGCATGGTGGTCCCATTTGCAGGCGCCCCCCAGGCCCAGGCCCTAGCCTCTGCCAGTGCCAGTGCCAGTGCCAGCCAAAAGAAGTTTCAAGCAGACAGCGATCGATCTGCGGCATCCTCTGTCTGACCTGACCTGCTTCCGGTGCGTGGCCGACGGTAGGGGAGGGATGATGACTCACGGCTTGTTTAGTTCCGAAGAAAAATATTTGGATTCTGCACTGTAGCACTTTCGTTGTTATTTGATAAACTTTATCCAAATATGAACCAACAAGACTCAAAAGATTCGTCTCGACATGTAGATACTAAAAGTACAATCAATTATTATTTTTACCTACATTTAATGCTCCATGCATACAACTAAAGATTGATGTGACGGGAAATCTAGAAATATTTGAGCAAAGTTGGCGAAACTAAACAAGGGCTCATGGATGAGGGATGTGGATGGATGACGACGAGGATGACAAGAGAGCAGATGACGAGTCTGGCTGGGCTTGTTGTGCCGTGGAACCGGGTGGGCCGAGTGCGTTGCGGTTGCGAGTTGGGCTGGGCCCGGCCCGGCCGACGAGGGGAGGGAGAGGGAGTCGATTTTCTCCGCCACGCACAGGCACAGGCACAGGCACACGCACACGCACGCGTTGTTCACACGGTGGAAAGAAAAAGGCAATGATCCATAATCAATCAAAGCGCCTGGCACCTTCCTCCTCGATTTCCTTCCTTCCTTCCTTCTTCCTCCTGTCCTCCCTCTCTGCCGACGCCCGAGGGGAAAGGGGATAGATAGATAACGTAACCAGGCTTGCTTCCCCTCCTCCGTCGTCCTCCGCACGAACAAGGAAAAAAAAAAAAGGTTTTCCTTCATTTCTTCTACCGCAAGCCCACGCGTATTCGTCAATCATCCATCGTCATCCCCCACCTCCACCTGCCCTATATCCTTCCTTCCTTCCTTCCTTCCTTCGTTGATATCATATCTTAGATAGTGGAGGAGTATATAGCAACACCACCAGTCCCAGTCCCAGTCCCAGTCCCCAGTCCACCACCTCGCTCGCTCTCAAAAAGCCTCAGCTCACCACCAGCACAACACCCAGTCACCCACCACCTCGCTAGGCGCTAGCAGGTAGCAGCGACCTACGTTACGTACACTGTACAAATACAAGCCACGGCCATGTCCGCGTCGCCCGAGTTCTTCAAGCCCGCTGCGCCGCCGGCCTTCTCGCCGGCCTTTGCCGCGCAGCCGCCGCCGCTCGCCCTGTTCGACCACGACCACGACGACTGCAGGACGCCGACGGGCAGCAGGATCTCCTACCTCAGGGAGCCCACCACGTGCCCGCCGGCGCCCAAGAAGCCGCCGCCGCCGCCGCCGTCGTGCAGGAAGCGCCTCTTCCAGTTCCAGGCCCAGGGGGATCAGCATCAGCGTCAGCCTGCTGCTGCTGCCGACTCCTCCTCCGTCCCTCTCATCAGCCTCCGCCTCGACGAGCTGGAGCGCCTCTTCCGCCCGCACCCGCCCACCACCACCGACAAGCGACGCCGCTCTGCCTCTGCCTCTGCCTCTGCCTCCGCCAACAAACGCTGCGCAGCTTAGCTTACCTTACCTTAACTTCAATTAATTAATCCTTGAGGAAGAAGAAGAAGCAGCAGCAGCAGCAGCTCTCAAGCGTCGTCAAGCTGAAGCTGAGGCTCAATCTCCACCATTCCCTTAGCCTAGCGTAGGCGTAGCTTGCACGCACCACGCAGCGAAAAGCAGGTCCCCCTTTTTTTTAGTTTCTCTTCTGCTGTTTAATGCCTGCTTCTTGTTGCCTACAGTACTCGTTCTGTTGCAACCAACGAGCGAGCGCATTTTACTAGTAGTGCTTCTTTTTTTTTTATATATTTGTTCATTTAGTACTACATTATTATTACTTGTAAAAAATCAAATATTCAAAGTTGCCGCCCTAGCAATACTCCACTCCACTCTCAGTCTGTACAAATCAATTTTACAACATCTTGCTGCTTACGTATTCATTTAATTGCCTGTCTCGAGAAAGAGAGAATAATGATCCTTCCAGTTCCAATGTTTTGTTTTGCCGCCAACGCCAAATTTTCATTTCCAAATTATGGCATGATTGCGAATTTCGGTGCTGGTACGGAGGAGCAGAAGGATATGGCCTTGTTTAGTTTCGCCAACTTTCCCCAAATATTTCTAGATTCCCCGTCACATCAATTTTTAGCTGTATGCATGAAACATTAAATATAGATAAAAAAAATAACTGATTACACTTCTAGACCTATACGTCGACGAGACGAATCTACCTCAGATTGGTTGTCCTCGCCTGGGTGCGGTGCGGGTGCGGGTGCGGGTCACCTACTCACCTTCCCTCCCACCCACGACGACCCCACCACCACCAGTCGCTCTCGCCTGCTGGCTGCTGCCACCCGACTTTGACTTCCACGGTAAGGAAGAAGGAACCGGAACAGGAACGGCGACTTTGACTCTGCCGCCACAAGTCCATGCCGCCGCACATTCATCAGTCAGTCATCACCACGCGTGAGCCTCTAGCCTCTTTCGGTTATCTCACCTGCACTGCACTGTACAGACGGCGTCGTATTTGGCTAAAAAGCTGGGCTGATATAAAAGGTCCTATTCGTCTTGAGCTTGTCTACTGGCTTTAATCCAGTATACAAACTAAGTTTATCCGCAATGGTTGTCAAATAGCTAGCTATAAAAATATAAAAAAATATTAACTATCGAGAAGAGAGATTAAATAGTTAGCGACTTCACAATAGCTAGTGACTCATAAATAGCTAATCTAGCACGATTTCCTAGAAATATCTCTCTCATAATACTCTCCACAAAAATTGCTATTGAGAGCCAATAGCATTCTGTGTATAGATCAAATAGCTAGCGATTTAAACACCATTGTGGACGCTCTAACCATAAAACAGTATTTTTATGTCACAAAAAATTAGTCATACAAATCAGCCAAACCGACTTATAACTCAAGCGAGCAGCTTCAAACGAGCAGGGCGAATCATATCCAGAGGATGAGGATGACTCTATTCATCCAGTAACATGCACTAGTAACATTACTATTATTATTATTATTATTACGGCCAGCAGTATTACTGCTACTACTTATTTCTGCACAGTTGTTCAACAATACGTACAATTTGCTCCTTCAACTACGCGAGCAGAATGAGCCTTTTTACACGGTTAAGCTACTACTATTGACAACCCATGTTTCCGGGAACGAAGGAAGGTGCGGTCAGGTCAGGTCAGGTCGGCTTCCTTTCGGTCCGTCGTCTCGTCTCTTCATCAGTCATCGCCATGCATGGTCTACTGTTCTGCACTGCACCCGACCCACCCCATTCTTCTGCAGTTTCTGTCATATATACGCGTATAGTACTACTTATTAGTAACCAGTACCACCTAATAATCTTAGTGAGCTTGCTTGTTTAGGAACCGTGAATAGTGTCGACTGGACCTTCCTAGCGCTCCCCGGCATCCGCGTACTGCTCCAAGTATTCTCTGATCATCAGCCTTTCCTCGTCCGTGAGATCAGGGTCCGGACCAGTCAACCGCTCCCTAAGCCCCTTCTCTTCCTCACTGGTACCATCTCTGGAGACCTGCAACCAAAGAAAAAACTCAAAAAGCATGAAGCCTCGGCCCACAGCTACGACATCTATCTGATTCATTCACAAATACCACCGGCAGATCGACCACACCTGGACATAGTTGTTCACGTGACCGTCAGCATTCGGCTTCGTTAACATCTCATGCTCATTGCATAGCCACTTGCCATCCACTATGTATTTGTATTCATACCGTCCTTCCTTCAGGAAACAGGTATCCCAAAGGTGTAAGATATAGCCATATATTGGCGAGTATAAAATTTTAACTCCTATGTTTTGTTCAAAGGTATCACAGACAATATTTTGTTAAGAACGCTGCAGTCATCATAAGACTTTTTGGACACACAGGATGGCCACAGTTATATTTCTATATAAGGTCAGTGGTGACAATCTTTACGGATTTCCACAATTCAGACCAGCCCCCATTTCCTAAGGTGGTTATTCAAATGTAATAGCATAAATGATCAAGCTGGATGTCACACAGAGATGGTCTACATATATATACCATGTATGGTCGAGGGCTGCCTACGTTTGACAATGCGAGTATGAATATTGATGAACTTTTAGACGGTTTCTAACATATGCATTTTATACTCACAGGCAACTCTTTATCAAGAAACCAAGCTCCTTTCTCCTCATCATATGTTAAAGGAATTCTCTGAAAGGACAAATAGCAACCAGTTAGAGACTTGCATGGGATTATCTAACAAAAATATGTAACAGGTAGACGGCCATATTCAACCATCATAGCCCTTAGCGGTTGAAGGAAAGTCATATTTGTAATTTTGATCTAGGCATATACTCCCTCCGCATCGCTTTTAGATGTCGTTTAGAACAGCGACATGGTCTCCAAAGTGTAACTTTGACCACTTGTTTATATAAAAATATTTGTTGTAAAGTGATATATGTATATTTTTATAAAAGAACTTTTCAAGACAAATTTATTTATATGATTTTTACATCTCTAAACTCAATAATTTAAAAGTTATTCATGATTTATATTCTCAATGTTTGACTCAAACCTTGTCCAGAACGACATCTATTTCCGATACAGAGAGAGTATCTATCTAAAGCAGATTGTAAGACACAAGTTGTGCAAAACAGAGCAGATAGTATTGCATATGTATCATTTTCTCCATAACTGATACTAAACGGGAGAATTTGTGAGAGCCTTTTATTGTAGTCTGCACTCTACAGGTACAAAACGTTAACTGTCGAGTGCATATGATACAAAAAAATATATCCAGAACCTAGTTTAAAGTAACCTGCTGTGTTATTGACAACTTGACAGCTGCATTAAAATTATGCTACTTACAATCAGTGCCAACAATGGCCTTCCTGTTTGAGACAATAATGTTTCTGAGCTAGCATGCTGAAACCCAGAAGAATGGTCTAGTTTCATCCACAAAGCAACGGCATAGGAATATATTGCCAGTTTAATCCATAATTCACTAAGCCTCGTACAGAATAATATATATATGCTCCCTGCCTCCCTCTATTCCAATATATATGACATCCTGACTGCAGGGGCCAGTTCAGTTAACAAAGAATAGCTTTGTTGGAACATCATATAAATGTGGCCAGAGGTAGACAGGTAGTAGCACCTAATTTGTTCTGCAACTTGAATAAATGCCCTAATCCTATTCACAGTTGAAAGGAAAAATCTTTAAACACACAATTGAAGGAAAAAATTACCTGGCCCCAGCCAATGTCGAGCCCAGAAATTTCAACAGAGGAAGAACCATTGTCTTCCCACTTCAAAGTGATTGTGTTTTTGGATAATCCTGTCAGCTAAATAATAAGACCAGCATCGCTTAGTAGAAAAATCTTTGACTTGCCATAATCTGTATCCATCTTCTCCATCATAACTACTACTGAGAAATTAGTACAATAATCACTTACAATGTCAGCAGTTGCCAACTTAATGGCTTCCAACTTCGGAAAGCAAGCTCTTTTACTCTACAAAATGAAAAATGAATTTAAGAACAGATAAATCAACAGAACTAGCTGTATCATAACAGCACTAAGACTACCGACATAAATGGACTACGGAAAACAGGTGCGGGGGATCATCAAAATTCCCACAAAGCAGGCAATCATTAGATGTTAGTTTTCCAGAGCACAGGTAATCGGTATATTATCTTTTCTTCCAACAAACAGAACTCCTGAAATATTACAAAAAGATTGTACCAACTGCAATGAATTACCTGCAGCAGCTGATGTCCTTCATTGAGACTGTATCCAAGAATCCAGAACATATAAGCCAACTGGAATTTTACAAAAAGTGCTCGATCTTAGAAAGCTATCTAACAACAATGCTCAAGGCTGTGGACAACAACAAACTGTAGCCAATGATGTGTCCCCCTAAGTACTATTTTCTAATTAAGTTACATAACTTGGAAGAAATTAGACCCAGTCAAATCTTGAGGATATTAGGGCGCTACAAAGCTGCAGATTGTAGCATTTGTATTTATGTCAGTGCCAGTGCGCCATGGGATGCTCTTTTTTTTATCTAGGCATAACTTTGTAACTTAGGAGGATTGGTACTTAATACTCTTTCTAAAGCACATAAGCATGGTTTTCTCCAAAGAGTTTCCTTTCATTTTCAACCTGACTATCAGCAATATAAGAAATATAATGTAAACCTACTGCAGCAAAAGGATCTCAAGAAAACAAAAGGACTCCGTAAAACAATAGGCTGTCTTGGGAAACAAAAAAAGGGCTAGGTAAACCTACTGCAACAGCAGGAGCTCTTCCAAGTCCAGCAGTACAATGTATATATGTTACACCACCATTACAGTTGATAAGCTTGTGCAATTTGCTAACCACAGCAGGAAGCCTCAAACGCAAATCAAAAGCATCAAAATCCCTGTTGTAATTAAACATAGGAACAGTTTAAATATGCAGAATAACGGCAATAGGGAAAAAAGGGACTTAGATCAATGCTCTGATAACAAACTGGCAACTGGCATATAAGTGTTGTTTGATGGAAATACAGATCATCTATTTCCTCAAGAGACTATACAGCTTATAAACTTAACTAATGGACATTACCCCATGGTGAAAAGAATTTGCTTAATTGCATATAAACAAGGCCAGTGACTTTTGCCACGAAGTTCTTTGCCCTAAACTTCCAAAAAGAAATAAAGACTGTTTGGGTACCTAATTTCAGCACGGCAGTGCGTGATATCTTTGAATTTTAGAGAATAATCTTGAATTGCACTGATGTCAACTCCAAAATATCTGAACAAGTTGGTTGGTAAAGGAAGAAAGATATATTAACGAAATGGAAGTATTAGATGGCAGTGGAAACAACAAAAGACCATTTCATTAAGATACAAATAAACTTTTAGATGATGTTTTCTGCTGCACAGGACAACATAGATGCATAAAAGATTAGACTGCTAGGGCAGAAGTTCATTTTTATAGATATTGATATCTAACAGATTCAGCATGAAAAGGGAGTAACTCAGGTAGTTTCACAGTTCAAATCAGAGGTAGCATCTATTAATTCATAACAAAATTACAAAGACTGGGAGACTGTTTTGTTGTGTTTGTTGCTGAAATGAAGGGATTAACTGTACAACTGCTAAACAAGCTGTTGGCTTAGCAAATTTGAGCCCTTAAAAGGGTGTTCGAAATTGATGGCTTCAAATAAAAAGATTTGTATAGGTAAGCTGATTATGCGTTACAAAATATTAGTGGGGATACTCAAGATCTGAATCTTGCTGCAAGCAGAATACAGTTTTTACACCAATCTTCCGAAGCTTATCAACATCAAGTGGGCTCTGCACATGAATGCAGATAATCAGACAGAGGTAGGGACTAGGGAGGGATGTTTCTGTATAAAGAAGGATGCGGCAAGCACCTGTAAGCAGGATCCTACAATCAAGTCTGGGCGTACGAAATTGTAGTTCATTCCAAGCTCATGTCTATATGTCAAGGCTATAATAACAAGGAAAAAGGAACACATATCAGAGAAGTTGATAGACCAAACTTACTAAAAGCATAATGCAATCACAAGGATTAGATGGCAAGCACAATGTTGAAGCCTCAAGTGGGGATACTTGGATCAGGTTTTGGCAGACTGGACAATTGGAAGTTAAACATGCATGAAATGTTTAGGTGAAACAATTGTTCAGGACGTGGGTGGAAAGGAAAATATCAAACTAGTGTTTGTTTCACAAGTGGCCTGATCACACTGACAGTTCAACACTCTGACTGTGACACACGTACTCCAGTCTAGGAAATATTTTATTTTCCGGCTACAAAATCATCAAGTCAGCAATCAATTTGCTCAAAATGTGACGAGACGGTTAGCGTCTGATAAGGCCTAGCATTACAGGCAACACACGCAGAAGCAGACATTCTGTTTACCTGCTCCCATAGCCTGCGTCATGTTAGTGCTGTACACTTCAGACTTCTCGGTGCCCATCTCGATGGCGCTGCTCTCAGCACCAGAAGTGGACGCCCCTGGTGCCTGCAACTGGCAACCCACAACGTTGATTCAACAGCCAAGCGGCGTCAACGAGGTAACGAAAACTAGCACTGACAGCGATTGAGCTATTGCAGGCTGCTGCAGTCTATATCGATACACCTTATCCTCAGTGTGAGGATAAGATTTCTGTTGTTGGAATGAAATCGGAAATGACGAGGTGGAGTTAATGCTTACAGTTTTGACGGTGTTTGATCGGCGACTGCCGCCGCGAACCATCGCCTAACCGCCCAGAGACAACGAAATCAGATTCAAGGGAAAACAGAATGTCCACAGAAACGCAGGGATGGATAGGCCCGAAGCCTCACCAGATTAAGCGGAGATGGCCGCCTCATCGACCTGGATCCCACGATTGGAGGCTCCCTAGAGGAAAACCCATGAGCGGAGCGGAGCAGGTGAGCGCGTTACCGGAGGCCGAACCGAAGCGATTCGGGGAGGGAGGGAGGGAGACGGGGGAAAGGGGGGACGTGCTTACTTGAGCAGGTTCTGGAGGCAGTTCATGGCTTCCCCCGGCCGGGCTTGTGCGCGCGGGACGGCGAGGCGGGCAAGCAACGCGGGTCCCGTCCCGTAGAAATATCTCGCGAGAGGCGAGACGAGCCGAGCTCGCAGTGGCAGCGGTGGACGACGGAGAGGGGAGGGACGACGGGGACGGGCGGGGGGGGGGGGGGGGGCAGGAGAGGAGTCGGGGGAGCGTGCGCGTGGCGTGGACCCGGTCTATTAAGCCCATGCCGTGCGGCCCCTCGTGGTCGTGGGCCACGCCGCGTTCTGCGCTGCAGGTGCGGGGGGAACGGTCTATGGACCGCGCCCACGCGCGCCCCGGGCCCGTCGTGACGTGGGCCGCGGTGGTTTGGCTTTGGCTAAATCGAGTGGGCCCGCCCCTCGTTTATAGCCTTTTGACCCGTTCTTCGGTTCCGCAGCGTGAAAGCGATATAGGACGGCGACGGGTCATGTACGCTCGGCCCTGCCTCCTGGCGCGCATCGCATCGGACGGTCCGCGACGTTCCACGTGGCGAGAAATAGACCGACCGTTTGCTGTGCATCGTGGATCACGACCTGTATACATAGTTTTTCGAACCGGACCGGAGATTGAACCGGCGAGACGATCGGTTCAATGGTTTATTGGTTCAACCGTTAAGAACCAATTGAACCGCCGGTCCATTTTAATTGAACCGATTAATCGAACCGGCAACAATTACTTTGAACCGGTGCATATATATATATATATATATGATGTTTAATTATAATATAATTGACAAATGAAACATGATAATTCAGCCTTTGATACATGATAACATAATAAGGTTCATCTTCACAATTTACACACAAACATAAGGTTCGTAGCAAGTAGCAACTAGCAACATACTGAGCATAGTCTCACTCTCACACAATCACACATCACACAGACATAGTCTTACAATCAGTGTCTCACAATCACAATCACAATCACAATCACACATCACAGCCCACTGGCCACAACCCACAGGTTTACAAATTCAAATAACAAGTGTCGAAGTACACAGATCACCTCCTTCCGTTCATATAGAGGACATTTTTGGTCAAGATAAAAAACCATCCCGGTTCATAACGAACCGGTCGGTTCACTGGTTCAAAAAAAACCGGCCGGTTCGAACGGTTTTTAGCGGTTCAATTGCACAATCGGTCTTTTAAGTGAACCAAGCCGCTATAGTCTCTGGTTTGGTCTTTTAGCGGTCCGATCGTCGGTTCGGTTCGGTCTGATTTACTATGCCTGTATATCCGCCGCGACGTGCTGGCGGCCTGGCCCTCGCGCGCGCGACCACTTCGGCACTTCGCGCCGTGTCTCTCCCATATTTCACGTTCTCACGTCCTCTTTATGTTTCCGACGAGATAGGGTGCGAAGTAGTAGAATTGGTAACTCAATTTGGCCAGCATCTTGTACCACAGTATTAATTCTGAAACCGTGCGTACAACATTTTGTAGCATATGCCCTGTGACTATGACCTTTGGTGGCTTTCTATAAAACTAAAAAATATATATAATAACTATTAAAAATCAATCCATGTCTATTTTGCAAACTTATCCTACCATAGTACCACATCTATGGCTATGTGTTAATACGCAGTAGCGGAGCTTGGATAGAAAAAGAGAGGCGGCCAATTTGACATCGAATAGAATCAGAGGGGGCATATTAGTATTTTTTTAGCACTTTAAGCAATGAAATTAGGTGCTCTATTAGTAATTTGTCAAGCCTAGGGGTGGCCATGGCCCTCTTTGGTCCTAACTAACCTCCGCCACTGAATACGTACTTCATCCGTCTCAAAATAGATGTCACTAGAAAACCGTATTTTCCTCACAAACACGTTTCCCCAGTGACATCTAAAAAGAGACGAAGGGAGTATTCGACAATCATACGGTGGGACAGTATAGCCATAACCGAGGAGACATGGTACGTGAAAACCATACTCCCAAGCGATCTCGTGGTGGGGCGAGTCACGAGCGGTCACGACTCACGAGAAATACAAAAAAGCGTAAGATATTTAGTATGATTCTTTGTGATTCTTGCTGTTGGTTATCTGTAATTCGACTATAAACATATGTATACAACAGGGTTTATGTTTTTGAAGGGTTATGGTTGCCTTACACGTGTAGATGTGTTAAACTCAAATAAATAAATGTCTAATTGAATAAGTGTAGATGTGTTGAAGGTATGCTATAATTGAATGGCTATGTTTGGTTAGAAAGAAAGACCACTGAAATAAGAAATTATCCCAATCAATGTTTGTTCACGCACTTGACAAAGTACAAAATTCAAGTAGCCATTTGATATAGGCTTGGCCTGAATGTAAGAGGGAGAGAAATCTAGAGACAGAAAGCTTCATATGGAGAACCAAGTGGCTAATTAAAAATGCCATACCCATGGATTGGTAACAAAAAAAGCACTCTAAGATGATGAAGGAAAACTTACAGAGATCTGCACATCATACTAGAATTGAAATAGTGAGGTTATGGAAGCATGTGCCAGAAGGTCTACTATGACACAATCCAAACAATCTAGAGAGCAGCGAGGTTATCGAATTACACGCTCATTGAAAAGGAATGAAATACCGTTAAACATGACTTATAAGATAAGCTAAAATGACCGATTTTTTGAGGGTTGATTTATACAGATTAAAACTGGCTTATAGCACAAGCGAATAGAAATGACATAAGAGCAAGTACATTGCTACATGTTAGTTGTCTCGTACATCGTCTCATGTAGTGTCACGTAGGATTTTTGTTGATGTGGAGGAAAGAGAGAAGTGAAAGAGAAAGAGGACCACCTCATGAGCTAAAATTTAGGACTATGAGACAACTATTCTACCATTGTATGAGTTGTTGTTGTCATGCAACTCACAATTTATTTTTATTCTATCCATAAATTAAGGAATCATGAGTTGCTACGAGACAACTTAAAAAACAAACTATTGTACATGTCGTCTACTAAGTCGTCTTAAAATTACGTGACACTACATGACACCACTTATGAGACAAGATCAATGTACTTGCCCTAAGTAAGTACTAGTATTTTAAAAGAAAGTTGTTATATTTTAGGTGAAGTTTTTAGATAATAATATTGGACAAGCAATTAGTATAATTAAAATAACAATTCATAAGTTATAGCATTTCATGGTCAAACGATAATAAGATTAAGAGCCTGTTTGGTACAGCTCACAACAGCTTCATGAGTTGTTATGAGCTGTTTTTTTTTTGCCAAACACCATTTTACAAAACAGCTTCACCCATGAAGCTGTTTTATCCTCTCTCTCACAAAAACAGCTTCACCCATCAAGCTGAAAAAAGTAGCTTTTCACAGCTTACACCTCCATTTCTCTCTCCCAACCATGCATGAAGTTGTTGGTGAAGCTGTTTTGCCAAACACTTTTTTTCAAAACAGCTCAGCTTCACCTAGTAAGTTGCTCATGAAGCTATTTTCCAAAAAAACAGCTGTACCAAACGGGGCCTAAATATGATCTGAAAAATGAAAAAAATAAACCGCCTGAAAAATAAAAGAATATGTTGCTTAATCCCTTCTCAGGTTGGAATAAGAAAGAGACGAGTAGGAATAAATAGTAACGGAAAAACGCTTTGGCTTCTTTTATTTACAAAGAAAAGAAATACTCCTACTCGAGGAAAGCAAAATGGAAGGCGAAAAGAGTACTGTAGTTGAGAGTTGAGACTTGGAGAGAGTCTAGCACAGGCTAGGAGGTCAGCAGCCAAACCCAAAGGCCAAAGCCAAGCAAGAGCATAGCAGAGAGAGAGAGAGAGAGAGAGAGGAGCTTCAGCGGCGTGAGCTCCGTCCGTCCCCGCCTCCACCATGAGAGATCCCAAGCCGAGGAGAAGCCCAGCAGCCCCCACCCTCGCCGCCAAGCTGCGGAAGCACTCCACATGGCTCCTCCTCCTGCTCTGGTTCGCTCTCTCCCTCGCCCTCTTCCTCTCCGCCACGCCGCCCGCCGCCGCTCCGCTCCGCCGCTCCTCCTTCCTCCACCCCAAGCCCCACGCCCTCGCCGCCACCACCACCGGCACAGCCTCGCCCCCCGTCCGGATCTACGTCTACGACCTCCCCGCCCGCTTCAACCACGACTGGGCGGCCGCCGACGCGCGGTGCGCAGGCCACCTCTTCGCGGCCGAGGTGGCGGTGCACGAGGCGCTGCTCGCCTACGCCGGCCGCGCCGCGCGGCCCGAGGACGCCGACCTCTTCTTCGTCCCCGTCTACGTCTCCTGCAACTTCTCCACGCCCAACGGCTTTCCCTCGCTGTCTCAAGCCCGGGGCCTGCTCGCCGAGGCCGTCGACCTCGTCCGGGCCCGGATGCCGTACTGGAACCGCTCCGCCGGGGCCGACCACGTCTTCGTCGCCTCCCACGACTTCGGCGCCTGCTTCCATCCCATGGTGAGCGTGTCCGGCGAAAAGCTCCCGACTTTTTTTTTTGGGCTCAGTTTGTTGCGGTGCTTGTTTGGTTGGTTGCGTGCTGCTCGCGCACCTAAATCTCTTGCGTGCAAATAGGAGATCGTAAGTAACAAGTTTAGTACTAGTTTGCTTGCGCTCTGGCTTGGAAATGGCGTACAACAGCTAGTCTGGGATTGAGCACTATGGAATGCAGGCATGCAGCTCACCTAGTTCTGAATCCAAACCAGATACCGTTCATTTAATTCTTGCCAAATTGAGCTTAGGCCATCTAATTTCGCACCCCAAGATACTTTGAATTCATCTTGTGCTGTCACAATGGAGCTCACATCTCAGTTTACAATTTAATAATTGAATGAACACACCTTGCTAATCATGCTTATTTAAGGGAATTTCCTAGTCACTGAAAAAAATCCTTCTTTTTAATTAGGAGGATGTAGCCATCGCCGACGGCATACCAGAGTTCCTGAAGAGGTCCATCCTGCTACAGACATTTGGTGTACAAGGCCACCACGTATGTCAGGATGTGGAGCATGTGGTGATCCCACCTCATGTGCCGCCGGAGGTGGCTCATGAACTACTGGAGCCAGAGAAGGCTCAGAGGGACATATTTGCCTTCTTTCGAGGCAAGATGGAGGTGCACCCCAAGAACATTAGTGGCCGCTTCTACAGCAAGTAAGCATATACTGCAAGCCCTTTGCTTCTCATTTAGTGGCGAGTCATTCCTAGGCTCGTCTTCATTATCCATACTAGTGGCTCTGTTCGCTTGAGCTATAAGCCGACTTTAATCCGTACAAATTAGCCATGGAACAGTGTTTTTCTCTCGCAACAAATCAATCGTTTCTGCTTATGAATAACAAGATCCTGATCATAAACTAAATTTGACTAAAAATCACTTCTCCTTATAACAGGAAGGTGAGGACTGAGCTTCTACAACATTATGGTCACAACCGCAAGTTCTACCTTAAGAGAAAGCGGTTTGACAACTACCGATTAGAGATGGCTCGGTCGTTGTTCTGCCTCTGTCCGCTGGGATGGGCGCCTTGGAGTCCTCGGCTCGTGGAGTCAGTCCTTCTAGGCTGCATTCCCGTTATAATTGCTGATAACATACGTCTGCCGTTCCCTTCAGTCCTCCAGTGGCCGGAGATCTCATTACAGGTGGCTGAGAAGGACATAGCCAATCTTGAGATGGTACTTGACCATGTTGTGGCAACCAATTTGACTGTGATACAGAAGAATTTGTGGGATCCAGTGAAGCGGAGGGCTCTGGTTTTCAATCGTCCGATGGAAGTGGGAGATGCTACATGGCAAGTGTTGAGGGAGCTTGAGGTTTTGCTGGACCAGTCTCAGAGGAGGAGATCTGTTGCATCTTATTCCTGGAGGAGGTGAAGACCAGATAACGTCAGTTTGGTCTAATCTGTTGCAGCTGTGCACCTATGGCCTGCAATCTGCAGTTCACAGCATGCTGCCCCGGTTGACAACATCCTCTGCAGTTCACAGCATGCTGCCTCGGTTGACAACATCCTCTGCAGAGCTGCCCCGGTTGACAACATCGATATTGAGTCGCGACTTGAGCCTGAGATCCACCTCTGGCATGGTTTTTTGTCGCTAGAAATGGAGAATGTCAATCTCAAACTAGAGCTCTACTTCTAACATGGGTTTTTCTAATCCAGAAACTCAAAATATTGATCTCAGGCCAGAGATCTCAACCTTCAGTTAATCAAGGAGAATCAGTTAGTCAGTGGGAATATGTGATGCTAGCTCAATCTTCATTAGAACAGCCTGGTTAGTGCTAAATTGGCGATCTCAATCTTGGTTGATAAATTGACCAACTCTGTATATATAGGGAAATTGTTTACACATTTATTTATTCTTTTGATATGTGGGAAGAGATTGATTTTCTTGTCATAGAAAGAATATAGATCTTATTGTATTACAAGCTGCAGCTTATTTTTGTAATTTTTTTGTTATACACTTGTACACTTGTCGGGCTATTCCAACTTAGTATGCTGGTTGTACACTCATGGCCTGCACTTTGCAGTTCACAGCATGCCACTCTGGCTGACAACGTCGATGTTGAGTCTAAGACTTGAGCCTGAGATCGGCCTCTAACATGCTTTTTTCTCATTGGAAATTGAGAATGTCGATCTCAAAGACTCAAACCAGAGCTCACCAGAGCTCTAATTCTGACATAGATTTTTCTAATCTAGAAACTGCTTGAGTGGAAATATGAAAAAATTCATTTAACAACTAGTTGAATGAAAACTGTAAGCTTACTTCTTGAGTTGCTGAATTCTTTTTCAGTGATCTACGCAAGCATTTGACTAGTTGAATGAAAATGCTTGTGATTTTGGGTAGTAGAAGTAGCAAGCATGTAGAAGTGCAACAAGCTGGCAGCACGCGAAGTAGCAGCAAATGCATATATGTAAGAATTCAAATCTATCTATTATCTCTCCATCCAAACAAAAACCTTTAGCAGCTAATACTATATATAATACGAGGCTTACGAGCAGATACTAGTAGCAGATAGGTACATACATGCATACATCAGTAATGGTTATCTAGCTAATAACAAGAGACTATCTGTCCTTGTGTACGTAGAGATTGAAAAGGATGCATGTGGTCTATGTCTGCTGACACTTAGATCTCGTTAAATGTGAGTTTGCCGATATTAAGGAGCCTTATGATTCTAAGGCGTCCCTTTCGGTTCATGCAAAGAGCTCATATGATAAATGGATGTCATAACGCAAATAAATGTATTCACGTATAATAAGGAGAGAGAGAGCATTTTTTTAAGCTTCCCCGTCGCCTAACTTTGGGGCTAAAGTTTTGAACCCCTAGGTTTTTTTTTGTCTCAATTATCTTCAACCTCGCGTACTTTATTGGATTGAAGTATTAAGCCCTTATGCTTTTCATTAGCTTCGCTCTCACGTATTTTGGAGGGTCAAAATCTTAAAGCCCTTAGGCTCATCATTAGCTCCGCCCTCTCGTATTTTTAGAGAGTCAGAAGTCTTAAGCCTTTAGTGTTTTCATTAGCTTTGCCCTTACTTATTTTGGAGGGTCAAAGTTTTAAGCCCTTAGGATTTTCGTTAGCTTTGCCCTCTCGTAGTTTTGGAGAGTCAGTTTTAAGCCTTTAGGTTTTTCATTAGCTTTGCCCTCACTTATTTTTAAAGGGCCGAAGCCTTAAGTCATTAGACTCTTCATTAATTTCGTCCTCTTGTATTTTTAGAGAGTCAAAGTTTTAAGCCTTTAGACTTTTCGTTAGCTTTGCCCTTATATATTTTTGGAGGGTCAAAGTTTTAAGTCCTTGGCCTTTTCATTAACTTCGAACTCCCGTGTTTCCAGAGGGTCGAAGTCCTAAGTCATTAGGCTTTTCATTTACACATATGTTGGAAGTATTTACATGAAAAAGAAAGCCAATTGATACATATGATAAATAAGTCTTTTGTAAGTCTCTACAGATCTGATCCGCCCACTGCCAAAAGCTGTTGTGTTCGAAAGACTTTTCATGTCAGCACAGGAGAAAACATGCCGAATAGTTGCGGATAGCTGTTGCTTCTTCTTCTTCTTTATGAAAACAATACTTCTTGCGGAAAAGGAGAAGAACCTGCTGAAAAAACTGATCGTTGTTCTCGATCTCAATATGAGTTCCTAACGGTCAGATAATAAAGCTGCCGGACATTTTGGCAAAAATGGAAACAGAACCAAGTGATCGATCAGAGTAGTCTTCAAAACGAATAGTATTTCTTAAGTACAGTATTTGCTATTTAGACCAGGCGAACGTGACACTTATCTTTGTTTGAGAGATATTGTGAAATAAGGTGAGGATAAACCAAAAACCAATGAGGTACCTGCTAGGGGACAAACACCAGCTTCACAATGGTAAAAGTCTAGAGGCAATCCCGAAGTAAGATGAAGACCAGACAGAGTACAGGAGGCATTTCACCCTTTCTGGACAAGGACCCATGAGATAAATTTCTTTAGCTGCTTGAGATGGCCATCAGGCGAAAACCTTGAGAAATCATCATGTTGCAGCGAAACAGTTTGGCCCAATCTGAGTGGCCAGGTTCCTAGTCATTGCCTTAGCGCGCTTCAAATAACTAAAGACCATTGCAATCCTGCCTCCAAGTGCACCGCTGGCTATGCTTTCGAGGGAGAAAGGACCAAAAATCAGTGTGAGATCCAAAGAAATAATTCCGAAAATGGCTTGAAAATGTGAAACCGGGCCACCGGCCGAGTTGAACGCTCAGCTGAAACTCCTGACCTGGATGAAGAAAGCCAAAAACTTGTTCGTGTAGACACACCGACCCAAGCTTGGTGCCGAAAAAGCTTGAGGATGATGAGCGAGCAGACGTCGTTAGTCATCGAGATCTGGGCTGGTCGTTGGAGTTAGTTAATGTGGTCTGCCCGTGGCTTCCCAAATGACATTTGCCCTGCATGCCTGCAATGCAAGTTGACCGAAATGACAGAGTTTGCTTATTAGCGAAATGACAAAGATGAGTCTGAGCTGAGGGATGCGAAATGTGATGGAGATCAGCCGTGGAATGTGATGCGAAAACTTCAATCGCAAGCCGTCGCTTCGGGATGATCCAATTGTCCTCTTCTCTGCAACTACTGCATAGTGGGCGCCAAGGGTTCCTCTCAGCTTTTGTGCCAAGAAGAGTCCTTGGGCGTGAGGCAACGCTCAAAATCGTCTGCCTTTTGCGGGCTCTCATTTCGCCTCGGCGAAACGGTGAAACCGCTGCCTCGTGACTTTTGGGTCACAGCAAGACACACACACAGTCATGCACCATGCAAGTATCGGCAGATCATACTTAACACACCTCTACAAACACAACAGAAATATAAAGGGAACATGTTGCAGATTTATCCAGGCAAAGGGGATCAATATGGGTGAGGGTAAAACCACATTACTTTGGCAACTAGAATGAATGAAAAAGTATAAGGATATAAAGCTCTTCGTGCATAGCTATCCACAAAGAGTAACTACAAAACAATTGTGACAAGGGGTAGAAATATGAATGCATGTGACAGAGTGAAAGCCAATAGAAAGATGTGAATGCCCACAGGTTGATCATTGATGGAAGCAAAACATTTACAGTTTACATGCCGTAAGTTGATATTAACATGTTATTCGTTGGAACAATTCACGTGGTGCCATTGTTGATCCATCCAATGGACATGGAGACATGCCATTTTACCAATCTACTTTATTCATGAAGTATAAGCTGCTAGCTTGTTGATAGCGATCAATTTCTCGGAGCATAGAGCAACATATACAGTATCTTAAATGCTCAAGAATCAAGAGCATACACCCTTGCATGGAGTGTCCTTGCAGCAGCAAACTGGCCTTCCTGAAAGCTCCCATCCATTAAACCCACATTCTAGGACCATGATGTTCTTTACCCCTGAATCTTCCTTAGCCTCCGAAAGGTAGTCATGGAACATCTGAGCACAAGATGGGCCCCGAACCTGCAGTGAGAGAACAGGTTATAAACAACAGTAGCAGTGACTCTTGAGATTGAAGAGCACAGGTGATATGACATGTAGAATTCAAAAGGAGGGATGGATTCGTGGCGTGAGTCGCTTGATTTCCCTTTATGACTTCCATTGTAGTTGATGGATGACGACAAGTGCATAATGAAGCCTACTACTTACCAAGATGAAAAGAGAAGCCTTATTGGTCCTATGGACTAGAGTTCACGGACACTGTTATGTGAGAAACTAAAAAAAAAAGCTAGGTTGTAGACTTAGACTCCCTTTAAGATAAAGCTCTGGCTCAGGATTATTCAGTCAATTCAAAACAAGCCATCAAAACAAATATGTGAAATCAAGGATAGAACAACGGTAACCCTGATGTTGTACAACTATGAACAGGGTAGTAGTAAATAAATATGTGAAATAAAAACCTGATGGAAGTTGGTTCTTCATGAAGTTCACCCAAAGATTTTAACTTGGAAAATTGCAGTAACATACTAGAGGTAAATTGTATCAGTGGTTGATCCACTCTAACAAACTCCAGTGAGAGCGCGAGGCAATGAGTGGCACGCAACATTTTGAGATGCGGTAGCGCAGGGAAATCCCCCTCCCCAGGACCTACCGCCCCCCCCCCCCTCTTTTATTACAAGTTTGCAAGTGATGCTAGCTGCTTGGATACAGGAACCAGGAACGGAGGGAGGAACAGGCAGGGGGGAGGCCTTCACCTTGCTGAGGGCGCAGTGGAAGACGAGGGTTTCCTTGGCTCCGGTTGCCTGGGCGAGCTCGGGCATCCGCTCCGCGAAGGTGTCGCTGGCGTAGTGGTGGGACCCCGCGATGTGGCCGTCGTAGCCCCTCTCCTCGTCCCTGACATCGACGACGGCGACGCGGGCGTTGCTGGCCATGGACACCAGCTGCGACGCCGACACGTACGATACTCCCCTCCGAGCCATACTCCGGCGGGTGCGGCGGCTGACGAGCAATGCCCCCCTTTCCCGGCTTCCCCACGGACCCGAACCAAAAAAGGTCAACCCGGTGGTGGACTTCCCTCTGGGCTCTGAAATTTGGGCTCTCTCCTTTGTTGGGCCTCTCACGTGCTGGGCCATGCACAGGCAGGCACAGCAGAGGGCCGGCCTTTCTAATTAGTTTTTGTGTCTCCGGTTGCCCCGACCTCCAAGGACAAACCCTCACCAAAACAATCAAAAACAATCCCCTTCGTCCCGGCCGGCCGTGACCGCAGAGGACCAGGAGGAGGTGTTGGGAGCTGGAGGGCGCGGGCATGGCGATGGGGGACGTGGCCCAACAGAGGTGTTGGAGCGAGACGGGACACGGCGGATCTAGGGATTCCTCGGCGGCGGCTGAAGGCAGCGATGTGGAGGGGAGGCCCACTTGCTGCGTCTGTATGGAGCCCTGGACCGGCAGCGGCGCCCATCGCATCTGGTAAGTTGTGATTTTTGTGAGGGGGCACAAATAAGTTTTCTGCCAGTTTTGCATACGCCGCCTGATCAAGTACGAGTACGACCTCCCAGTAATAATATTTCAATATTGCGTCGGCTGGTGGATTGCTTGTTTTTTTTGTTTTGTTTTGCAACTTATACAAATTTTCAAACTGGGATCAGGAGCACAAAATACAAAGGGGATGGTAAGTGGCTTCTTTCTGCTCTGCCATGTACTGGCTATTGGATGGAATGGAGGCAGCAGTAGCAGAATTTGGTTTTGGAGTTGTGAATTGCTGCCAATTCAGAGTTTCAGACTCACAACAACTATACTCGTTTACTCAATTACCCCCCAAAAGGAGAGTGGTATCCCCATGCTTGTTCTGCATTACTGGTAGGAATCTTATTAATATGAGACCAACACAGAGCGTAAACATTTGAGGTCTTGTGCCTTTATTTTCTGCTCATTCCCGGGATTTACTAGTTTATTATTCATATCATGCATGCATGGCTTGTGTGTTCAAGCTTCCAACGATGTTACTATCATCATGTGAATTTAATTTGGTAGCATTGATCATCATGTGTCTACCTGTGCAGTTGCATCCCCTGCGGGCATGTATATGGTAGGTCATGCCTGGAGACTTGGCTTTCTCGTGGCGGAAGCACGAATGCAAAGGTACCATTATTCATTGTTTTGTTTTGTTTTGTTTTGGCAAAGTCATACACTCATACTAAAATTCAGATGCTTCGCTGAATTAAATCAAACTGCTGCACTCTTTGCTGCATGCATGCATGGATTTTCTCTAACTTGATTATGCACATGTCAATCATTCTCTGTAGTGCCCTCAGTGCAGTAAACAATTTGCACTCGAGCATATTATCAACCTCTATGCACCAGGAAACCTGTGGGATGATTATACGTGCACACGCTGCCATATACAGGTTCACTTTGTTCCCTCCACTGTTCTTATATGCAAATCTTGGACTTCTAAACTAAGCATGCATGCATGCAATTGATCTGTTTGCAGTTGCATGATTTTATACTGCTAAGCTTTAGCTGAATGTATTTGTTACTAGCTGGATGCCCATGTGTTCCTATGGACATGTTGGTGTGGGGGCAGAGGTTTTCATGATGCAAATATAATTCTTCGTTCATGTCATTCTGCCAGGTGCAGGACCTCAGTCACGTTGGCATTTAATGTGCATTACATTTAACAAGCAAATGAAATTATAGTTCATAAACCACGGGTAGCAACTAGCAATGAAGATTACTTTTACAGCCAGACACTAATGACACTATTAGAAAAGGCACTGCCAAGGCTAGACAATAGCATGTTCCGCATTAGATCAAATATAAGTGTTTTGACAATTCAGTAATTCAATTAGAATGGTGACTGTGTGGTTATCCATCACAAATGAGACAAGAAACAATATAACATTTAATAAAATCTTCCCTCAAGAGATCCTTTAATCTGCCCGCAAAATCCTCCTTCACGGAGTTGGTCGTAGCATTCATCCTTTATGTATAACAAAAACAAAATAACACTAACCATGAGCATCTTTTCATGTACCTTTTGACCACCCCACATCTGGTCATTGTTATTGACCAAAAACCCTGTCTTCCTGCATACTTTGAATTCCACATTTAAATATTTTCCTTTTTTATGTATAAGATGTACAAGCAACTTTCTCGTGTACTGTTTGTCACAAGAAATGGTAATTTGCGCCGGCAATCATATACATTCTCATTCATGCGGGGTTCAGAACTTCGATTGGCCAACGTATTTCCGGTCTTCTCTATTCTAGGAAAATAATAACTTGATGCTTCGTCTCTTTTAGCCCATTTGGGTATACAATTAGGATACGTTATAATGATAGTTCTATTCATCATTTCAATCAAGAACAGACTGGATTGCCCATCAAAATGATGAAGTATTAAGTACCACTTATATAAGCAAGCTCTCAAATAAGTTTGCACGGCTTACCAAATCATCTGTGATTATTCACTTCAGGATGAGGTCAAGCTTTCAAATAATTCTGCAAGCTACCAAGTTTCAGGCTTCACATGATAAGTTACATGCTGTCCCTAACTAAAAAAGCTCCTATAGTGAAATTAAACTAGAAAAGAATTAAGTAGAATATGTTGTTTGCATGAAAATTCATGATAAAATCCAAAATATACAAAAAATAGTAGGTCCATATATAATGGGTAAAGGGCTCCCTAAAAATGTTGGTTTCACAACATGGTGATTATGGATACCCATTGAAACAATTAATGTCCATCGGCTTATTCACATTTAAGTACTTCCTATAACGTTTTCAAGCTTAAGCTTATTGGATAAGGCCTAGAGCTTTGCGCTCATTCCTGTTTATATGGAAAAAAAGCACAGTTAGATATTGAAACACCATCCCAATGAGTGCAGAAGGGAATCATATATATCAAAATAAAATTATTATACCCCAAAGGCATTGTCTATAGACATGACAGGTTTGCAAAGTTTTCTTCAATATCAACGTCGTTAATGCAGTAATGTTCACAGTCAACGTGAAGGAGAAATAGAGTCGCCTTGTCTTCTTTTTTCCTCATGTATTGCATTGAAAATCATGCAATACTTTGGATTTATTACATCTTCATCATAGCTTGTCTCTTCTAAATCCTTTAGTCCTTTTATACTATATTTAGGGCCTTAGGGGGTGGCTCAACAAATATGATAGTTAATTTAAATCTAAAAAAACTAATCACACCGGGCTACAAAAGTAGTACAGTTAGCATCAACTTTTTATGTAAAACAAACAAATTGAACATTGCACACTTACATTGTCTGATAGTCTATCTTTGAAATCCAATTGAGCAAGTTGTAGTTCCAGTTTTGCATTGACCATTTAATCAAAACTTTTGCAGTTAACATGTCTTACTAATTCCTATAGGCACCAGTGACTAGTGGACCAAGTGTATCCGAGACTGATTTGTTCAAACAGGTCCTGGATATAATCCTTGAACCTGCGAACATGTACGTTTAACAATTACTTCTTCACTTAACAAATAAATGTAGATTTGTGTGGGATAGTAAATTACTCATTTTGTTTGTCGTTTCTAGTGTGAAAAAGCATGGGGTGCATGTTGATGAAATAATCAAGCGGTTCAATCTGCCTGAGAGTAAGATCTGGTAGAGCTCTCTCTCATCTTTCACTAACACACACATGAAAGAGCACAGAGTAATTTTAGTGGCTAATATTTTATATGGCTTCATTTGTTATGCAGGGATGCTATCATGTACCATGTGGATATGGGGAATATTTACTCAACAATTGATGATTTTCACTTCAGGACAGCTTTCGAATCGGATCCTGATGTGCAGCAAACTTATTATCAACAGAGTGTGTTAACATTTCAGGTTTTGTGCCTTTGTTATTATCAACATACTTATAAGTGTTTTTCAATTAGAATGGTGAATGTGTGGTTATCCATCACAAATGAGACAAGAAACAAATAACATTTAATAAAATCCCCCCTTAGTAAATCCTTCAATCTGCCCCCAACATCCTCCTTCACAGGTCTGATCATATCATTCATCCTTTCTGTAGAGAGGGAAGATTTAGGGAAACACCTCACACCCTCTTTGGGGGGGGGGGGGGGGGGGGCGGCTTTTATATATATAGCCCATTGGGGCTGGATTACAGGGTGTCCACATACGTTGTATGCGGGACTATACATGAGTACAGTACATGTTTGTATATGACAACAGTCAACATACCAATCAAGGACCACTTCTTAAGCATGCACAAATGATGTATTGGTTATTTTACAGTTTGTTAGTAAAGCCAAATTGATGAAAATATGTCCAAAACAACATACAAAATAATACTAACCATGAGGATCATCCAAAACAACAAACAAAATAATACTAACCATGAGGATCTTTTCATGTATTTTTTTTACCATCCCACATCTGTTCGTAGTTGTTGACTGAAAACCCTGTCAATCCTTCATGACTCCCAACATTTAAATTTGTTCTTTTTTTATATATAAGATGTACAAGCAACTTGCTTGTGTACTGTTAATGTCACAAAATATGGTAATTTACACTGGCAATCATATACATCGTCATTCCATGTAGGGTTTAGAATTTCCATTGGCCAGTGTATTACCAGTCTTCTATATTCTAGGAAGATAATAAATGGATGCTTCATCTCATTTAGCCCATTTAGGTATAGGATTAGGATCCATTGTATGATAGTTCTATTCATCGAATAAGAACAAATTGAATTGCCCATCAAAATGAAACATAAAGTACCATTTATATAAGGAAGCTTTCAAATAATTTTGCAAAGCTTACCAAATCATCTGTGATTATTCACTTTAATATAAGGCCAGCTATCAAATAATTTTGCAAGCAGCCAAGTTTCAGGCTTCACAAGACAACATGCGATTGTGCATACCCATTGAAACAATTAATGCCCATCAGCTTATTCACATCTAAGTATTTCCTATAGCCTTTTAAAGCTTAAGCTTATTGGATAAGGCATGGAGCTTTGCACTCATTCTTGTTTCTGAAAAAAAGATCAGTTAGCTATTGGAACACACCATCTGTTATGCGGCTGCTACAAGGAGAGAGTTGAGGCAGTAGATGGGATCGCCGTGCTATAGTACCCGCGGCTGCTACAGTACCGTAGGTACTGTTCACGACTGTAGTGGTGGCAGCTGCTAGGGTTGCGAGGGCGAGAGAAGTCCGACCGCGGGGCCTTTGCTCATGGCCGGGCAAGAGGGAAGAGATTTCTTTCTTAATTCTTGCTTGATTAGATTGATACATCTCCTCTCCTTATATAGAGAGGTTTACTTGACCCCTAAGCAAGCGACCCTTATCTCTAATTAACCCTAACGGGCTATATATACCATCAGCTCAGGCCCAATAGGCCCATGACATACTCTAACACCATCCCAATGAGTGCAAAAGGTAAATCATATCTATTAAAACAAAATTAGCATACCCTAAAGTATATATGTGCATTGTCTATAGACATGATAGGTTTGCAAAGTTTCTTGTCAACTATATCAGCTTTTTTCATGCAGTCATGCTCACTGAACGGGACAATCTTGTTTCTTTTTTTCTCATGTATTGCATTTAAAATCATACAGTCCTTTGGATTTATTACATCTTCATTGCTGATCTCTTCTAAATCATGTAGTCTTTTTATACTCTTTAGGGGGTGCCCCAACAAATATGACAACTAATATAAATCTAAAATTAATCATGTCGGGCTACAAAATAGTAGGGTTGACATTAACTTTCTATGTAAACTAACCAAATGAACATTGGACCAAATGTTAGGGACATTTAGATTACCTAACTTACATTGTCAGTTGCTATCATTGAAATCCAATTTAGGGCCCCTTTGGAATGAAGGTAGAACATAGGAATTTTGAAGGATCAAAATCCTATAGGAAAAATTCCTATGAAGCTCTTTGGAACAAAGGAATGTTTCCCAACAATTCCTTTGAAATTCCTATGGATTGGATCATTCCAAAGGAATTTTGGAGGAAACTAAGCATGAGCTACAACCTCATTATTTTGTTTCCTATGGTTTTCCTACATTGCTTCCAAAGACTTCTTTTTCTTGTAGGATTTGCATTATGAGTGCATTTCATTCCTATGCTATTCCTATTCCTATATTTTGTAAATCCTTTATTCCAAAGGGGCCCTAAATCCTACAATTTTCCTATTCCTATACTTTTCTTATCCTATGTTCCAAAGGAGCCCTTAGTCAAAACTTTTGCTGATAAACATGTCTCATTGATTCTTATAGGCACCGGTGACTAGTGGACCACGTGGACCTGAGTCTGATTTATGTAAACAGGTCCTGGATATACTCCATGAACCTGCAAACTTGTAAGTTTAACAATTACTTCTTCACTTAACAAATAAATGTTGATTTGTTTCAAAGCGTGGGATAGTAAATTATTCATCTTTGGTTGTCATTTCTAGTGAGAAAGAGCACGGGTTGCATTTTGAAGAAATATTCAAGCGGTTCAATCTCCCTAAGAGGAAGATCTGGTAGAGCTCTCTCTCTGATCTTTCACTGACACGCACGCGCCCGCGCGCATAGGAAATACCAGACAGTAATCTTAGTGGCTATTATTTTACATGCCTTCATTTATTTTGCAGGCAAGCTGTCGAGTACCATTTGGATTGCGGGTATATTTACACAACAATTGATGATCTTCACTTCAAGGCAGTCTTCGGTTGAAGCTGTAGCAAAATCAAGCATATTTTTCTGCATGGCACCCTGCTGACTTGGGAGATTTGATGTAGCAAACTTCATGTTTGTTTTCTTATTGCGTACCGTCAGAAAACTTGACCCAGATGCCTGCAGATCTTCAGTAAACTGAGCCAAAAAAAAAGGTGTAGTAATCGTAGTTACGAAATCCATTTAGGCTCTGTTCCTACTTCGTAGGACTATAAGCCGACTAATAAGCTAGGCCTGCTAATGGGTTGGGTATTGTTTGGAGTTTTTGGGTTGGGTTGTGCTATGGAACTATTTGGATGGGTGATAATGGGTTTAGAGGTCAAATGGGTTGGGATGGGTTGGGTTTACTCGCAAATCAGGTTGGGATGGGCTGGAATGGGTCACGCTTCCCCAAATCAATATGTGGGTCTCAAGTCAACGCTTTTCAATAAAGCTTGTGTTCACACAATAAAATTTTAACTGAATTGGCTGAAATTTATTGCAGATGATTTAATTTAACAAGGAGCTACTTCATGTCAATTGACACTGCCCGATCAATATGTGGGTCCCACATCAAAGTCGGACCCTAGAAATAAAAGCTCGCGTTCACACTATAAAATTTTACCTGAATTGACTGAAATTTATCGCAGATGATTTAATTTAACAAGTAGCTCTTTCATGCTAATTGGCACTGCCAGATCAATATGTGGGCCCCACGCCAAAGTCGGACCCGAGAAATAAAAGCTCGCGTTCACACTATAAAATTTTACTCAATTTGACTGAAATTTATTGCAGCCGATTTAATTTAAGAAGCAGCTACTTTATGCCAATTGACATTGCCAGATTAATATGTGGGCCCCACGCTAAAGTCGGACCCTAGAAATAAAAGCTCGCGTTCACACTATAAAATTTTACCTGAATTGACTGAAATTTATCGCAGATGATTTAATTTAACAAGCAACTACTTCATGCTAATTGGCACTGCCAGATCAATATGTGGGCCCCACGCCAAAGTCGGACCCTAGAAATAAAAGCTCGCGTTCACACTATAAAATTTTACTCAATTTGACTGAAATTTATTGCAGCCGATTTAATTTAAGAAGCAGCTACTTTATGCCAATTGACACTGCCAGATTAATATGTGGGCCCCACGCTAAAGTCGGACCCTAGAAATAAAAGCTCGCGTTCACACTATAAAATTTTACCTGAATTGACTGAAATTTGTTGCAGATGATTTAATTTAACAAGCAGCTACTTCATGTCAATTGGCACTGCCAGATCAATATGCGGGTCCCACGCTAAAGTCGAATCCTAGAAACAAAAGCTAAACATATGAGAACCCATGGTAACCCACGGTAGCAGAACCTATGAGAACCCAAGACAAAATGGGCTGGGACGGGTTGGGTATAAATTGATTTGGAACAGGGTGGGATGGGGTTAGAAAATAATTAATCAGATATGGAATGGGGTGGAAATGGGTTGGAATCTCACCCATTAGCAGGGCTATAATAAGCTTAAACTACTGATTTGTTTTGAGAAAAAAACATTGTTCTATATATGATTTATATGAATTAAAGTTGTCTTATAACTCAAGCGATTTGTGTATTCTAGAATCAAATTTATTTGGCCCGCTTGCCACAATAATGATGTATCAGTCGTGTGGCTCCAACAACAACTCTAAGCAAAAGAGAGAACGTTCATATAATTTGTAATCAAAATAAACAAATAGTCACCAGCCTTGCCTCTAGAACATCGATCATATAATATAATCCTAAGAAAAATTAAAAATAGTTGGTCACTAAAATCAGAATGGTAAGACGACGACGACGTCAACCAGGAATCCGGGTGGGGCTAATTTCTTAAATGATTACTGTACCTACAAAAAAAAAAAACTTCTCTGTATGGACCTTTTCGCCTCCATGCCAGGACGGTGAGCACCACGACGGCCTCCGCGCATGGACGATCGACGAGCACCCACATCGATCGACCTCCGTGCATTGGACGAGACGAGCGTGTGGAGGTCGTAGGCGAACAAATTAGGACCAGGAGGTGAGGTGAGGTGATCGGCGCTAGACGAAAAGCATGACTTCTTCATGGAAACGACCCCTCACCACGTTTCCAGGTAGCCTGGCTACAGGGTGGTCGGTGATTTAGTAAAGCCTGGCTAAGAGATCAAAACGTGAAGCAAACAAGTCTCTAGGTGATTTATTGTAGTGCAATATTATCAAATTATGGAGTAATTAGATTTAAAAAATTGTCTATGCAAGGTTATCACAATCTGTGTAATTAGTTATTTTTTAGTCTACATTTAATACCTCATGCATACGTTCAAACATTTGATGTGATATGTGATTTTTTTTATTTTTTTATTTTTTTTTGCGGTGGGAACTAATCATCCCCTTCATGCATAGATAGATGTTGTAAATCATACACAACAGGTAAGTATAGTTTATCACATATTGCCTTTTCTTCTCATGAATCCTACATGCATGTCTGGCCAAAGCTGCGTGTAAATCGGTCAGGACAGTCTTTTCTTGTTTATTAGACATGGCCCATGAGCATATTGAGAGTAAGTTTTGGTTTCGGACGTGGCAGATTGTAGTGAGTTTCAGACAGTGGTAAACTTATGATATTTGTTTTGTTTTGATCGACAATAAAATAAGAAATTTTGCTAAGTTAATATAATGGTGACCCGGAACACGTGCTCCACAAAGAAACTTGTCATGATTTAGTTTAGAAAAATAGATCTTTGTTCTTGTGTTTTTCTATTTTTTGGATGTGGATTAGGATCCGTACGTGTATTTGACTTACTCGAGATATCTATTTGGGTTAGAATTAGAATTAGAATTAATTTTATGCCTAATTCCTGTATATATATAAAAATAGGAGGGTTGTAGCTCGATGGAGTCCGTTTTTCCCGATCTAGTTTGATTCGATTTCAATGCAATGGAGTTCGTTTTTGATGCCTAGTTCGATTCGATTCAATGCAATGCAATAAGCTGGCAATATATACATAATATCTGTTAGCCTGCTGCTGGAGGATTGGTCATCATCGACTCTCGGTGGGAGCTATATTATACGTAAAATATACACAGTACTCTATAAGATCTATCGATGATGGAGGAGCTCCCTCGGAGGCGTAGTAGTATGTATGGGTGCGAGGAGGAGGAGGAAGAGGAGGAGCAGGGTGCCATGACCATGACCATGACGACCCTCTTCGGCGCCGGCGCCGGCGCCGGCCGCTGCATCCCCTTGTCGGCCATTATTGCAGCCGGCAGCAGCCAGCAGGCCGACGACGACGTCCTCAACCTCTACGGGAACGGGAATCATCCATCGCAAGCAGGTTCGGCGACGTCGGACCACCTCTCTCACTGTCAGGAACATCATCATCAACAACTGCTACTACAGGTTTGTTAATTTGCTCTGCTTTATTTTTTTCGTCCGGTCCGTCGTCTTTGATTATGTAATTTATTTCTACTACTAGGTAAAATGCCCGTGCGTTGCTACGGTATATGAGTGAATACCATATAAAAACTCCTCGTGCGTTGCTACGGTATATGAGTGAAGACCGTATAAATGTATTGTTATTGGTACGAGTTTAATACAAACATAATATACATACCTTCGAGAATCCACCTATACATATAGGTAATAACTTAATACAAGTCGTGTTTCCCCCCTTCATACATCCACACATTCAGCGCTTGATGCCTACCCCACCAATGCACCTATTGGGTCCCACCATGCACTGTTCATCTTCCCCACCGCACGCACGCCTACCCTACCCTCTTATTCCCCAACTTCGGTGGGGCGCGACAGTAGGGCAGTTTAGTAGTCCTAGTGGCGGTAGAGGCGACCGGACCAGGATGAGACATGGATGCTTGTCGGTGAGTATGGATATGGCAACAACGAGAGGGTGAAGAAGGAGGTTGCCATAAGTGCGCTAAAGTTTCAGTGGAGCTCCATGGTCGAAGCTCTGGCAAAATCCTATTGCGTCGTGGTGGGGCTATGGGCAATGATGGGGTGCGGGGTGTCTAAGAGGAGGAGAGCAGGGGAGAGGAGTTGTTGGCGTAAGAGAAAAAGGTCGTGGTGGTCCTTAACTCTTTTTTTCATATCGACCTGCATGTACATTCTCTGGCAAGATGTTTCACCGATAGCGATATGACTTAACTTTTTTGTTTTGTTATTTTTTTTAATTTTTGTACGCGTATTATAGTACAATATCTAGATATTTTATTTTTCTCAATATTGAATTTGATTTGAATCTTGATTCACCAACCATGAAGCTCAACGTGTGTAATATCAGGTGTTTAGTTTTTTGTCGGTTTCGATTTTGATTTGAAATATTATTCATCAATGATGAAGACAACATGTGGAATATGCAATCTATTTGGATCTTTGATCTTGATTTAAGGATTCATCGAGAGGATGGATGAGGGAACTACTCTTCTTGATTTTAAATTTTGATATTCGGAGAGAGACAGAGGAGAAATTTTAAGACTTGGATGTGAACTCGTTAATTATAGTTGGTATAAGGCTAACATGATAAAAAAATTCTAAACATAGTCAAATATTCTAATGGATTCAAGTATTATGAATATACCATTATTTAATTTAACTTATGTAAGTTGAGAATGTATGCTATGAAAACCAGCCTCATGTGCAAACTATAGAAACTCTAATCAAGACCACAGAAATCTAATCCGATGGTGTGTTATTTTAGCACTTAAATCTCTCCACTCATCTCATCTTAATACAAACAGGCGTGAGCACAGTGAAAGGGTCTAAGTGCTAAAATAACTCACCTTCACCTCTAACCATCAGATTAGATTCGTGTGGTCTTGATTAGAGTTTCTATAGTTTGCACAGGAGGCTCGTTTTCATAGCATACGTTCATGTAAGTTTAACATTAAATTTGTTGGGAAAATATGTACACCAATTGACTTGTTATTACTATTCACGACAACTATATGGACTTGCACTACATAGTTGAGCAAAATATAATATATTTTATAATTAGACTTCATATCAATACTCTACTTGAGTAATCCTATCTCATATGAATATATAGATAGATTGGATTAGATTATAAATTATGTAAGTCATTGATTTGTATGAAAAAATTTAGTGTGCAGAAATTTTGGTTTTTTTAGTATTATTAGGTATATATATAGATTAGATTATAGAAGGACATGAAGAGTTAAAAGATCTATAGTACTACATTTGTTATTTATTATTTTTATTTGTGTATAAGGAAAAATAGGAGAAAAAAAAGAAAGAAAAAGTCACGTACCGACCGCATGTGGGGAAGTGGAAACCGAAAGAAAATAAAAAACGGAAAAAAAGAGAAAACATTTCCGTTAAGCAAACATACCATATTTTTTTAGGAGTTAATGGCCGAGGCTGAGTCGGATCATAATTATCGGTTAGACAAAAAAAAATTAGTGTACATAAATTTTGCCTCTATGATGTATTTAGATTAGAACAACAACAATGTTGTAAACAGATTAGGACTTCTAGTTATCTTTACATTCACAGAGTTAGTTATAGGAGGTCATACAAAAAAATGGTACCAAAAAAGAGGCGAAAATTTTGCCTCTTTATTATTATTATATATATATATTATATATTATATATATATAATTATTAGGTATAGATATATAGATCGATATACCCCGATCCGGTCCACAGCTACTAGTTAATTGCTGTCAACTCGGGAATTTGATTCGATTCGATTGATGAATCACAGGCAAGAAGCAGGCGCCATGTCGACGTTGCAACAGACGACGACGACGACGATGAAATCGAACAGGCGATGGCGCTGAGACGACATCGGCGGCGGCGGCAGTGGCAGCAGCAGCAGGGTGCCGACGCCGCTGCAACGGATGCAGTCCTCGTAGCTCGGGACAACCAAGAGGTGGCCCGGCACAACGCCGAGGCCGCAGCTGAACGGAACGCAGAGGCCGCTCGGGAGCACGCAGATGAGGTGGCATCGGGTGGCGACGTTGCTGCGGAGGTCACCGCCGGGTCCCGGCGCCGGCGCCAACGGCATGACGCGGAGGCGGCTCATCAACGGGATAACTACGACGACCTCGCAGCTCATCTCATGGCGGAGGGCGTCGCGGAGTTGGCCCGCCTGAGAGCGGAGGTGGCTCGGCACAGCGACGAGGCCTTTGCTGCCGCGCTCTTGGCTCCTTGCTCATGGCCACCTTGCTCTACTATATCTTGCACATGTTGCCCTAAGCTAATAAATAATTCTACATATTTTTTATATTTTAGACGTCTGAATAGTCTTGTCTTTGTTTTTTCACATAATTTTTTTTTATCATTTGTTTATTGTGATTTGTACTAATAGATTTGGATCATTGATGGAGATCTGAAAATTGTTAGTCTTCACCTCATAAGATGTTATATTTCAGCACCTACATGCACGTGTAAATGTGTAATGATGTGTTGACATCTCAATCTGCGACTGTTTAATGGGTTCAGTATATATTTGTGCATACGCACTCTAAAGTGGTCCAAATTCAATTTTTTTTAAAAAAAATTTAGGAGCAATTAAACAGGCCCTCAGCAGCAAGCCAGCAACTAAATTTTGAGCTCTACTTCATTGACTTCGTTAGACATACGTAAATACTACTGTTTTTGGCTTCTCCGTAGTTAGATTCTGTTTGGTTGTGTCCGATTTCAGTCATCTACCCAAACCAGCTTCCTAGCTAGTGCACCAGGCCGGATTGGGATGTGTTGACATCTCAATCAAAGGCCGGGTGCAAGGCCCTCCACTGGCTCAAGAACTAATCAAAGGGCTCAAAAACCACATCTACTTTTATCCAAAACAGTTTTTGGTTAGTATAAAGCTAAACGTGTGTACGGACGTGCACGCGTGTGTGTGGAGTGTGTGAGTTGTATGCGTTCAAATTTGTACCTGATAAAAAAAAAAACAGATCTTCCCCTATTTTTCATCTGCTTTTGGGACCTGCCACCACTAGTTACGAAGATACCGTTTTGTCTTTTATTCTATCCCCGTCCCTTTGTGCTCGCGACTCCGACATCTCCGGCGGCCTCCTTGGCACGTGCCACGTGAACGATACCGACGGCAGGCGCTGCTCCTGCCCCGGCTCCAGCAGTCACAGACATTCTAACACCAGTGGCATCCTCGGCGTGGCCCCTTTGCACGGTAGCACGCCCTGCAGGAGCCTTCCCCTGCAGCGGCGAGCTCCGGCGCGCCCATATCTTGGCGGCGGCTTCGATGTGAGTGCTAGCGACGCCCATATCTTGCCCTGCCCTTGTTTGGCCCCTTCGCACGACCGAGCAGGCCTGTCGGCGTGCGACCTTGGTGGCGGACGCTCGTGAGCCCTGCGGTGAACTCCGGTGTGGGCTGACCACAGCTCCAAGGCGGCTCCAATCACAGCTCCAGCCGCCCTGCCCTTAGGCGTGTGCTCTGCCTCGGCGGCTCACTCTCTCCAGTTCGATCCGAGCGGAGGAAGAACAGGCTACGAGGATGACAAGTGATGTCCGCTAGCTTGTGAGTGAGACAGTTTGACAACGTTTGTACTAAACCTACAGCTGCCCAACCAAAGGCCTTTTCACTTTTGTCACAACCCACATTCTAAAACAGCTTTTCTAAAAGTCACCATCCACATCAGTTTTTTTTCCCCTAAAAGTCACGGCTCAACTAAACCGTGCGTAGATCGCATAATAAACAAAGAAATGTATGTATTATCACTTAGGCCCCGTTTGGTACAGCTCAGCTTCACTAGTGCAGCCTGTTTTTTTTTTTAGAAAATAGCTTCATGAGCAACTTACTAGGAGAAGCTGAGCTGTTTTGAAAAATGTGTTTGGCAAAACAGCTTCACCAACAACTTCATACGTGGTTGGGAGAGAGAAATGGAGGTGTAAGCTGTGAAAAGCTACTTTTTTCAGCTTTATGGGTGAAGCTGTTTTTGTGAGAGGGGAATAAAACAGCTTCATGAGTAAAGCTGTTTTGCAAAATAGTGTTTGTTGTGAGCTGTACCAAACAGACCCTTAATCAGTTCGATCCATTTCCCCTCTCTCTTTTCGTCTGTATTATCCTTATTCTTTTGTTAAAGAGATTTGCTTAAACTTTTCAGAGCTATATATATATTGAACCCCATAAACAAATTTTGCATTCTTTTTTTGCGATGGCGAGAGTACAAAAGTTTGGCAGACTTGTCAAATTTAAGAAATTCAAACAAAGCAAATAAATGAAAAACTGATGTGGATGTTGTGCAAGATCATAGGCTTTTCGTGGAGAAAGGCAGCCGTGGCGGCGTGCAAGATCATATTATAAGATCAAAATTATTCTAATCTAGTCACCGCATGAAAAAACATGTCTATGGATAGAGAAAAAAAAATCAAAACAAGTTATTTCTCCCTATATATAAATTCTATTTGTCCCCTTAAACTACCAACATTGTCTGTGACGTACCTTCCTCACGGCTGATATGGTGCCACATCGGACAAAACCATTGTCGTATATGGAACGATCTTAGTTTCAGTGTCCTAAGAAAAAATGCGAGTGAGAATCAAGTATCTAGAATCAAGATTTTTACAATGAGAATGAGATGAAGCAGGACCTAGTTAAGGCGGGCGAGGAATCAAGTGGCAAAGTAGTCCCACCCACCTCCATCCTCCTAGCAGGCTGTGAGTGAGTCAGCCAATGGTGGTCCAGAGAATGAAGATCGAAGACGAGAATTGAGAAATGATGACAAGGCCAATCGAGCTCTGCCCTCGATCACTTGGATCACTCACCTCACTTTACGCTCTGCCAAGCAAAATGCACTTAGAAGTTACAGCAACACACTTGCATGCATGGATCATGGATGGATGGGGACACGACTCTGTTGTAGCTCTGGAGTGAGTGAATGTGAACAATAAAATGGCTGCTGATGGCTATGTCAGTATGTCCTCTGAATTAAACTGACACAGCACACAGCAGTAGAGTGGAGGCTGAATTGAAAGGAGGCGGCAGTGCCTGGACGACGGATCATACCTCCTCCCTCTGATCTGAATCTGACGTAGGAGTAGCAGTCGATTGAGAAATATACTTGTGTCCTCGGAATTAATTAACCCGGCCGGTCCTGACCGATCCTGCATACTGTATGATGAAATCGAATCGAAGGGAATGTAAGGTGGTCGGGGGGACAGGAGCGTTGGTTCAGACGCCCTTTATTTCCAGCTTGTTGAATGCAGACACCCAACCCAAGAGCCGTGCACTTCCAGCGTTTCCTCCTGCTGGTCTGCTCTCAACACTGGCACGTGCCACGCGCGGGGATCACAGATATATACTCCCTCCGTATCGCATTTAGATGACAGCGACACGATCTCCAAAGTGCAACTTTGACCACTTGTATTTTTAAAAATATTTATTGTAAAATGGTACTCCCTCCATACCCATATTAGTTGACGTTTAGGACAGCGACACGGTCTTCAAAACACAACTTTGACCTCTTATTTTTATAAAAATATTTATGAAAAAGTGATATATGTATACTTTTATGAACGTATTCTTCAAAACAAATCTATTTATATAATTTTTATATTTGTAAATTTAGAAACTTAATAGTTATTGATGATTTATATTCCCAATGTTTGACTCTAATCTTTTCTAAAACGTCAACTAATATGGGTACGGAGGGAGTATATGTATACATTTATGAAAGTACTTTTTCAACACAAATTTATTTATATGATTTTTATATCTCTAGTCTCAGTAATTTAAAAAGTTATTCATGATTTATATTCCCAATGTTTGACTCAAACCTTGTCCAAAACGTCATCTAAAAATGATACGGAGGGAGTACTACGTAATACTCCCTCCGTCCACGAAAGAATCCATTCCTAGAATCCGTGTCAGTCCAACCTTTCAAACTTTGACTAACTTTATAGAAAAGAGTAATAATATCTATTGTATAAAATAGACATATTATGAAAATATACATCTAATAATACGAATTTGAGATCATCAATCTTGATAGTTTTTTTTTCTAAAAATTCGGTCAAAGTTTAAAAAGTTTGACTTAGGACAACTCTAGAAATCTATTTATTCATGAACGGAGGGAGTATATAATATATTAATATATAATATGAGTAATTATTTCATACTCCGAGGGAGTAATTATTCTCATGTGTATATCTCTTGATTTATGGAGTTTATGACCCGACGATGTGTACGTGGACAAAGTATATCATCATACTAGACATTCTAGAGTGTCATATATGTCAAGTATGCAAACATACATAGAGTATATGGTCATACTAATTTTATATACTACTGTAGTGGTATTTTAGTAATATAATAAAAAGTATATGCTTTTTTAAAAAATTTCGTGTGAGTAAGATTTGGAATATCTTAAAATAAGTATATAAACATAGTCAAACTGATAAATTAGTATATACACATACGTAATGTGGTTTATTGAAGATGGGAGTAACTACTCCCGGGAGTATAGAAAACTCACCCATATAATATAATATTGTCGGTGTTTCGAAGCGGGGGTCCTAACACCGACAAGTAAATTTGTATCTGCGTGTTCCTAGCTCCGGATGGTGATGTAAGAAGAACACAAGAGGTTTATACTGATTCGGGCAAAGCGTGCCCTACGTCCAGTGCGAAGTGCGGAGTTCGTGTTATCTTGCACCGGGGTGCTCGTAGTAGGGGTACAAGCTAGTGAAAGAGGATGTTGGACCCAAGTCTCGTGCGAGGGAAAGCTCGTGTGAGTGTTTGAGGTTCGTGGTCACTTGATCAGTTGATGAACTGATCATCTCGTGACTCGGTGTGTGCATGTGTTTGTGACTTGATCATTGTCTGCCTAGAAGGCGCCCCTGGCTCCAACTTTTATAGCCTCAAGGAGAGCACGGGGTTACAAAGAGACGTTACATTCGTGACTCTATCTCAGTCAAAAAAGGTGAAGGTGTGCTACTGTGGCCCTACTGTGACGGCATGGTGGTTGTCCTCGTCGTCGTGCCAGGGCACGTCCGGCATTGTAACGCTTCCTGTTGAAGTCATGTGTTACCGGGATATCCGCCGCTGAAGTCATGTCTTCGTCCGAGGCTTCCGCCTGAGGTCTCGGAACAGTTGTGCTTCCTTTGCCGGTCGTCCCAGGAGAGCTACACCGGAGCTGAGCCTCAGGGCTTTCCTGAGGCCTCTGAGTGGTCGCTGCGCTCGGAATGGGCGGGGAGTCCCTGTTACCCCTGGTACAGTCCCGTTGTTCCACGTTCCCAGGATCACGGGTACGTGGCTAACGTCGTGCGAGAGTGGCGGCATGGAGGACGAACATGGTGAAGTTCCCGATGGAAGATCGCATGGACCAACAGTCCGTAGTGATAGGCGTACTTGACGTCAGTGAAGGGTCGAGATGGCGGACTAGAGGGGGGGTGAATAGTCCCTTTTAAAATTAAACTTAATTGGAGCGGCTAACCGAAACAAATGCGGAATTAAAACTATCGGTCTAGCCAAGACTACACCCCTCTACCTATACTCTATGACACCTTACAAAAGATCCTAATCAATGCAAATAAGGTGTCGGGCTAGCTAGAGCTCACCTAACCAATTCTAGAAGCAAGGTCACACAAGCCTATGCAACTAGTACTTCAAGCACGGGGGAGCTCCTAAGCAATCTAGCAAGCAAAGCACAAAGCCTAAGCTCACTAGCAATGCTCAATAACAAGGCTACCCAAGCCAAATTAGAGAGCTCAACTTAGCTACACAAACTAAGCAACTAAACACTAGCACAAGAATAAATATTGCAATACAAGCTAGTGCAAACAGCAGGCAGTCGGTACTACCGAGCTGTAGGGCCGGTACTACCGATGCCGGTACTACCGGGTGTAACACCTCTGGTGATTAATATGTAATTAACCTGACATGTCATCATCTTTAGTCATTAATCATCCTTGCCATGCATTATGTTTGTCTAATTCTTGTTTTGCATTTACCTTCTTCTAGAGTGACTTGTAGTGATCTCTTTTTCAAAAGCCCTAAAGGTCCAAATCTTCCTATAAGGGCAAAATGGTAATTTCATCTCTGTGTCTAGCTTTGTGTGAATCTTGTTCAGTTGAGTGCCCTGATGTTTTGTTGTGTTGATCAAAGTTCAAAATCAGAAATAGAATTTAAATCCCTTTTAAAAAACCCTAAATTTCCAAACTCTAGTTTTACCCCTCTATCTCTAATTCAAAAACTATTCAAAATTTGAAGTTGGCCCAATAAGAAAAGTTGTAGATCTTGTCAAAAGGAACAACTTTGGTGTTTACAGATTTTCAAGTTTCAATACAAAATCAGAAGTAATTTCAAATTCTTTCAAACTTCAATTTTGTCCCCTTTTCGGTTTTCAAAATTATCTCAAAAACTATTGAGTTTCAGAAAAAGTTTATGTTGACAAAGTTGTAGGTCTCAAAGTTTTGAGCAACTTTGGTGTTTTGAGTTTTTTTTGTGTAGTTCAAGTTTTGGGAGTAATTTTAAAATTTCAGAAAGGGGGTAGATTTGGGAAATGGGTAACGTCTCTGTGCGAGCTTTAAAGCAAGGGGGCCCCGGCCGACGGCGGCGCAGCCTTAGCCTCGCCGAGCCCGGCTGACCCGCGTCCGTGTCGCCCGCGGCCAGCGCTAAGCGCTCGACCTCTCCGGTCCCCTACCTACCGCCGCCTCGCCATCCCCTACCCTACCCTCCTCTTTCCCCTACGGCCGCGGACAGCGCGCAGATGTCGGCCGCCGGCAAGCCGCCGCGCCGCGCGCGAGCTCCCCGCCCACACCGAGCCGCCCTACCTTGCTCCCTACCTCCGTTGATGCCGCGCGGACGCTCCTCACCCCTCGCCCGGACCCCCCCCCGGCGCCGCCCCGCGGCTATAAAAGCCGCCGAACTCCGCCATTGCCGCCACCAGACCACCCCAGCGCCCGCCGAGCCCTCCACCGTCTTCGCCTTGAGCTCGCGAAGCTTCCCAGCCCCTCAATTTCACCTCTCCGCCCTCCTCTCGCCGGCGCAGGAGCTTCGTCCCCGACTCCGGCAAACAGCCGCGTTTCGGCTAAGCGAGAAATTCGCCGCCATGAGTGCTTCTCTCTTCCCTCCGACCCCTGCCCTCTCTTCCTCACCTCAGCGCGCTCCTAACCGCACCCTCGGCGACCTCTTTTGGTGGACAGAGCCGCCGGACGCCGATCGCCGCCGAAGAGATCCGCCACCACCGTCGGACTCCCTCCTCCGACCCTTGCACCGCCTCGCCGAGCCTCGCTCCCGACTCACGGTGAGCCCGCGAAGCTTCCCCCACCCTCTGCTTTCCCAGCGCAAGGCCCGAGCGGCCGGTCCGCCGTGCGCCTCGCCTACGATTCGCCCGAGCCCTCGGGGAAGATGCACAGTGCATTTTTCCTTTTCCAGTTTTAAATGAATAGTGTTCAGTTTTCATCTTTTTGTGTGATTTTCTGTATGGTTCCAAAAATTCTGAAAAATTCGTGGTAGACTCTTTATACCTTGAAGTATTTTATAAAAATATAAAACTTTACTTTTCTGCAAGAATTTGAAAATGTAAAATCCCTCTTTTAATTAATAAATGGATGGTTTTGGATTTTTAGAAAATCATTTATAACTCCAAAAATCATGAGATAAATTTTTGTGAGTTTCCTATGCCATGTTTAGTCTCTGGTGAAATTTTGAAGTCTTTTGGAACAAGTTGATTTTTTTGAGCTTTTATTTTAATTGTAAATAGTGCCTTTTGTTAATTAATGACTGATTTTAATTGAGCACCTTAATGACCTCCAAAAATTATGAAATTTGTTTTGACATCTTTTTATACCATAATGAACTTATGAGATTAATTTGGTAATTTTTGGAGAAACTTCATAAAATGACCTTTTTAAATAATTAGGAAAAATAGAAAATCAAGTAGGGTTCATGTTGTATGCCCTGTGATGTGACTTTTGAGATTGTTTGCTGTTCATAGACCCCCACCCATTTGGTCTATGATGTTTGTGATGCCATGCATGATTTGTGCTTAGGTCGGATAAATGATGTTTAATAGGTTGATTAATTTTGCTTAGGGATAAAGATAAGTAACTTTATGTCCACACTAAGAAGTTACTTACGCGATGGAAAGTGTACTCTAGAATCAGTAGGTTTTGTCCTGCGTTTTAGCAAGCCTTTTGTTCATGTCAGCATCCTCATAAGCATACATCATTGCATCCGTATAGTGACCGAAGGAGAAAACGTCAAAGTCGAAGCAGCCGCTGACGGACCTACCCCTGAGGCGACCCCGAGCTCCGACACCTGCACTGCCGACCCCGAGCCTGTCCTCTTTGCTCTTCAAGGCAAGCCCCGGTGTATTTTAACCCTTCCTTGTTTTTATAAAAGGTTTACTTAAAATGTCTTTGAGTTAAACTACTGCATTAGGTTATAGGAGTTGTGTGATGACCTATTACCTGCACTGTTTACCTCCACCAGAAGATCCACCTGCCCTGTTTAAAAACTATTTGCAAATGCTTAGGGATGCTATACAATAGATTTGCAATAAAAATGCCAATTTCAAAAGTGTGATCACTTAAAGAAATTTTTATGGGAATTTGGTTTTACTCCCCGGCCATTGGCTAGGTATCTGATCTGTACCTAGTCAATTGCGAGGAGAGGTTGTCCGAGCGTACGGTGCCGTCATGTTGTAGTCCGGGACTCAACAGTTGACACCGACCGGGACAGGGTTGAAAAACTGACAGGACTATTACGCTTGGGTGAGATATAACCAAGGTATGGTTCTGGCAGAAAAATTTAGGGACCATCCGTATGGGGGCCTGCTGGCCAAGACTTGCAACTATTCACATACTTCGGAAAGCTCTGGCTCCGAGGAATCCTTTATTGGACCGACAACCGCGCACTGGGAGTGGAGAGATGGCGGAAGTAGCATGTACCCACGTGGTCGTCGTACCTGGATAGGAGTGGTGTACTGTACTTCCGGGTGGCATAGGACCGGGTCCAATCTTGGAGGAATCGTGGTAGACGAGTTGGCATATGCAAGCTTGGGTGCTACATATGCAGTGTGGATAGGGATCCTCAGCTGAGTATTATTTATCCGGATTAACGTTGCTCCTCGGTTATGGAGACTTGGTCACTGACTGTCAACGGAGAGTGGTTCTCAACTAGGTATGTTTTTGAAAGGTAAAATGAATCATGAACAATGAAGAATTGAGAAATACTGGAATCTTTCCAAAAATAAAACAAGGATTTCAAAATGCTTTTTCTGCAAAATACTTGATCTTGCTTAAGCCTTACCTTGACTACCTAAGCCTCTCATTCTTGAGTCTTCTCCCCTTTTTCTTTAGTCGGGTAAGTCTTGTTGAGTACCCCAGTACTCAGGGTTTGTTAACCCCTGTTGCAGGTATGACTGAGTCCCCGATGTGTCTTGCGCCCTGCTGCATGACCATCGTCCAGGAAGAGGCCGATGAGGCCGAGGAATAGTTGTGCACCCTCGGGCTAGGTGATTACAAGTATCTTATTTTGTTGTACTCCGCTACGTTGCCTATTTCTATTACCCGAACATGGTTTGTAATAACTGCACCTTTAATTTTATTTGGAACCTCAGTTTGTAAAACTAATGTTATTTAAGTCTTCCGCTCTGTATTCCGATGTTATTTGTAAAAGTATCCAGTGCTGTGACCGAATTGTGAGATGATCTTGCGGACGATGGGCGCTGATGCAGCCCAGTGACGAACAGTCTTAATCACGCGGAACATCGGTTCGGCTGTCAGAGGCTGACGGGGACCGGTGGGCCATGGGATTAGGGTCGTTCTGCTACACCGGGCTTCCAAGCCGGTACTACCGAGCTCCTACAGGAAGCTACGAAATCGGAGGGGATGAGATGCAATCTCAGATCTAGCAATTACCTCACTTCCCTAGATGATGTAGATGACGAATGTAGCTTCCTCACGTCTTGGTTCCTTGCCAAAAAGGTAGATCGAGTCTTCCCAACCTAAGATAGAGTGAAGGAGGGAGGAAGAACACGAAGAACACAAACAAGCGTAATATGCAAGGAACAAAGAATAATAAGAGCAACAAGAGACGGGGACACAAGATTTTATCCCGAGGTTCACTTGGTTGCCACCAAGCTAGTCCCCGTTGAAGCAAGCCCAAGGTTGCCGCCGATCCTCTCGCTAGTGGTGACACTAAGCCAACCTCTCCACGATGGAGTGCTCACCAAGAGCTCTAGCTTTTGATCCGGTCGGACCACTTGGCGCTCTTCACGCCTCTTCTCCACTAGAGCTGCTCTTCGCGATCTCCCGCGGGGCGAGCACAATGCCCCTCACAAAGCTTCTCCGGAGCCACGCACAATCTTCACGCGGGCTTCACGATGGAGACACGCACCAAGCCGTCTAGGAGGTGGCAACCTCCAAGAGTAATAAGCATCACCGGCTTGCAACTCGAACACCTAGTGCCACTCAATGCTATCTCTCAAAGCAACGCACTAGGATCACTCACTCACACAATCGGATAAGCACTAAAGCATATGTGTATTAGAGGGCTCACAAGCACATCCACACAAGCCACCAAGGCTTTGGAGTGCTCCAGCAGCCGGCCCAAAGCCGGCCCCAACGACTATATATAGCCCCAAGGGCCAACTAGCCGTTATGCCCCTTCACTAGGCATTCTGCGCTACGGTCGGTAGTACCGACCCCCTTGGGCGGTAGTACCGACAGTGTCAGAACTAGCCGTTACACACGGCGCGTTGACCAAAACGAACAACCGACTCCTGGTTGGTACCTCCGACGGTCGGTAGTACCGGCCCTATGGCGGTACTACCGACAGGCCAAACTGGGGACTGCACAGAGAGCCCCGAACTCCTTCGCCTTCGGAACTTCCAACGGTCGGTAGTACCGGCCCTATGGCGGTACTACCGACATGTCATCCTGGGACTTACACAGAGAGCTCCCAGACAACTTCCTGACCTCGGTACCACCGAGGGCGGTAGTACCAACATAATGGCGGTACTACCGCCAGGCCAAAACTGGCCACTTCCAGAGAGCTTCCAGACTCCTCACACCTCGAAACCTCGAACGGTCGGTAGTACCGACCCTATGGCGGTACTACCGGCAGGCCAAACTCAGCTCAACACAGAGAGCCTGCAAAACCCTTCAGGGCCACGGTACCACCGACCCTCTGGTCGGTACCACCGCCGGCGGTAGTACCGAGGTTATGGCGGTACTACCGCCAGGCCAAATCAGACTCAACACAGAGAAGGTTGCACGCAGCACCCATGGGCGGTGCTACCGACCCCCCTGGGCAGTACTACCGACCATACTCAGAAAACTTCCCTTTTCTTCTCTGTGTTGATCCAAATCAACTCCAACAACTTCTCCTTTGCAAATGTGCCAACACCACCAAGTGTACAACAACATGTGCATGTGTGTTAGCATTTTCACAATCATTTTCAAAGGATTTTCTCTTTCACTCACAACGCCACTCGATCTTAGTAACATCGCAAAGTTAGATCGCTCAAGTGGCACTAGATGACCGATATGCAAACAAGTTTGCTCCTCTTAATAGTACGACCATCTATCCTAAACCCGGTCATAATCTTCTCTACACACCTACGACCGGTGAAATGAAATGCCCTACAAGTATACCTTTGCCTTGCGCATTCCATTCCATCTCCTCCGGTGTTGATGCAACACATGCACCAATCCTCTTCATCAAATGATATGATCCACTTCATATCATCACATGGCCTCCATGGTCCATCGATCTTGACATCACTTGCTCTTCACCATCGCTTCGGTCCTTGTAACACCTCTAGTGTTTAAGCATGTAATTAACTTGACATATCATCATTAGCATCATTAATCATCTTGATCATGATTTCATGTGTATGCATTTGCTTAGTGTATCATTTTATGTGATGTACCTCTATTGCAAAAACCCTTTTAGCCCACTTCTTCCTATAAGGGCAAAATGGTAATTTCACCTCTGTGCCTAGTTCTATGTAATTCTTGTTCAAATTTAGTGCCTTGATGTTGCTGCTTTGATCAAAGTTCAAAAAATCAGATTTGATTTGAATTTTCCTTTTTGCAAAACCATAAATTCCCAAATCCTGGATTTATTCCCTTTTTAATAACTTTTTCAAAATTCAAAATTTTGAGTTGGTTCAAAAAGCAAAGTTGTGAATCTGACCTAGAGGAACAACTTTGGTATTTACAGTTTTCCATGTTTCTATATAAAATTTGAAGTAATTTCAAATTCGTTCAAATTCCAGTTTTTGTTCCCTTTTCAGTTTTAAAAATTTATTCAAAAACTTTTGAGTTTCAGAAAAAATGTATATTAGCAAAGTTGTAGGTTTTGACAAATGGAACAACTTTCATATATAAAGATTTTCAAGTTTCAGTTTGAAATCCAAAGTAATTTTGATTTGAATCAAAGTTGAAAAATGTTCCCTTTTCTGTTTTTGATTATAGTTCAAAAACTATTTGGAATTTGAAAATGTTGATATTGACAAAGTTGTAGATCTCATTTTTCTGAACAACTTTGGTGTTTTGAGTTTTTGTCGTACAGTTCAATTTTTGGGAGATTTTTTGCAAAATACAGAAACCAGCCAAAAGTCAAACCCTAGACTCTAGCACTGTTCTTCTTCCCGTAGAGCCAGAGGGAGGGGGGCCCCGGCCATGGCGCCGGCGCTGCGCCTGCAGCGCAGACGGCTGCTCCCCACGCGCCACCAACCTGCCACCGCTGTTCCCCTGTTCCCTCCGCGCCCGCACGCGAGCGCTGACCATCGCTCTCGGCCCCTACAGTGCCCAGCTGCCGCCGCCGCGTGGCCATCGCCGGCCGAGCTTGCGCCCGAGCCCCGGCTGCACGCCGTCCTTCCCGCCAGAGCGCAATCGAGTGCGCACGCTCTCGCCGAGCTTATCCACCCACCCCCGTGCTCTCTACCGTCCCATAGCCGCGGCTATATAAGCCGCCGGAGCTTCGACCTCCGCATCCACCTCCGCCACCGTGGCCAGACTACTCCAGACACTCCGCCTCTCCACCAGCTAGCCCGAAAGCTCCGCCGTGAGCTCGTGAAGCTTTCCCACCCTTCAATTTCACCTTCCCCGCCTCCTATCGCCCGGCGTAAGCTCGCCGTCCCCATCTCCGGCAGAAACCCGGTGAACTCGGGTTCGTGGAATTCGCCGTCTCCGGCCTTGTTCATCTCCCTCCGACCCTCGCATTCGCTTCCCTGTCTCCGTGCGGCTCTAACCTGGCCTTTGCGGCTCTGTTTGATGCCCAGGGTCGCCACTGCGCCGATCGCCGCCGCTCGCCGTCCGCCGGTCATCGTCGTTCGTCCACCTCCGTTCATCCCCTCACCTCGCCGAGTTCCTTGATCGACGCGGGTGAGCCCTCTGATCACGCTCGTGCCCTCAGCTCTGCCGCGGAGTGCCCAGTTTGGCCGGCGTAAACGCGCCGCCGCGCTCGGGTCACCGCCGGCGAGCAGAGTGCCGCCGTTGTCGTCTTCTCCCTCGAGCACAGGTCGAGCCTCACCCTCGAGAACGAGTCGAGCCTCACCCTCGAGCACAGGTCGAGCCTCACCCTCGAGAACGAGTCGAGCCTCACCCTCGAGCCCTGCCTCCGACACGTGGTAAGCGTCCGAGCCTCCGGTCTCTGCTTCCACTCCGTTTCGCCCGAGCCCCAGCCAGGTCTCGGACGGAGGCTTGTTTTTCCGTCTCGCCCGAGCCTTCCGTCTCGCCCGAGACCGCTTCGCCCGAGCCCAAGCCTCGGCGACGCATGCTCTCCGCTTCGCCCGAGTCAGGCCTCGGACGGAGGCTTACTTTTCCGTCTCGCCCGAGCCTCCGGGCCAGGCCTCGGACGAAGCTGTCGTTTCCGTCTCGACCGAGCCCCGCGCGATTCGCCCGAGCCCCGCGATTCGCCGAGCCCGGCCTAGAAGGAGCACAGTGCTCTTCTCTTTTTCTGAGAAATGTGAATAGTGTTCTGTTTTCTCTTTTTTGTATGATTTTCTGTGTGCACCCAAAAATTCTGAAATTTTTGTGGTAGACTCTTTATGCTCTGGAGTATTTTATAAAAATATGAAACTTGAGTTTTGTGCAAAGATTTAAAAATATAAAATTCCCCTCTTAATTGAAAAATGAAGGTTTTGGTATTTTTGGAGAGTGATTTATAACTCCAAAAATCATGAGACAAAATTTTGTGAGCTTCTTATGCCATGTTTAGTCTCTGGTAAAATTTTGAAGTCTTTTGGAACAAGTTGATTTTTGAGCTTTTATTTTAATTATTAAATAGTGCCTTTTACTAATTAATGTCTGATTTTATTTGAGCACCCTAATGACCTCCAAAAATTATGAAATTTGTTTTGCCATCTATCTACACCATAATGAACTTATGTGATTAATTTGGTAATTTTTGGAGCAACTTCATAAAATGACCTTTTTAATTAATTTAGGAAAATAGAAAAAAGTGATTAGTGTCGGTAATAAGTGTTTGATGATGTGATCTTTGGGTTGTTTGATGTTCATAGACCCATACCCCTCTGGTCTATGATGTTTGTGATGCCTTGTGATGATTATGCTTAAGTCATATAAAAGTTGCTTAATAAAGTTAGCTAATATTGCTAGAAAGGGATAAGTAACCTATTGTCCACTTTAACAACCACTTATACTTTGCAAAGCTATACTCTAGTTTTATCCTATGCACTTTGTTCATACTAGCCTACTCATGTGCATGCATCATTGCATCCGTATAGTAACCGAAGCAGAAGGAATCAACGTCAAGCCAGCCGCCGACGAACCTACCCCGAAGTAACCTCGAGCCCCGACTCCTGCAGTCCGCCCTCGAGCCCGCTCTCTTTAAGGCAAGCCCCGGTGCATTTAACCCTTCCATTTATAAAATGTTTTCCTTAAATGCTTTTGAGTTAAACTACTGCATTAGGTTATAGGAGTTGTGTGATGACCTATTACCTGCATTATTTATCTCCACCAGAAGATCAACCTGTCTCGTTTTTAAAAACTATTTGCAAAATGCTTAGTGATGCTATATATTAGATTTGCAAAAATGCCAATTTCAAAAGTGTGATCACTGAAAGAATCTTTATGGGAATTTGGCTTTACTTCTCGTTCGATGACTACTTGCCTAGCTAGCATGTGGTCATTGTCGAGAAGAGGTTGTCCGCGCGTACGGTGCCGTCATGTTGTAGTCCGGGACTCAACAGTTGACACCGACCGGGACAGGGTTGAAAAACCGACAGGACCTGTACTCTTGGGTTAGAGTCCCGAGGTGCTTGTCGCTGGCGGAAAAATGTAGGGACCATCCGTATGGGGGCCTGCTGGCCAAGACTTGCAACTATTCACATACTACGGAAAGCTCTGGCTCCGAGGAATCCATTATTGGACCGACAACCGCGCACTGGGAGTGGAGAGATGGCGGAAGTAGCATGTACCCACGTGGGTTAGAGTCCCGGATTGGAGTGGTGTACTGTACTTCCGGGTGGCGTAGGACCGGGCCCAATCTTGGAGGAATCGTGGAAGACGAGTTGGCATATGCAAGCTTGGGTGCTACATATGCAGTGTGAATAGGGATCCTCAGCTGAGTATTCTTTATCCGGATTAACGTTGCTCCTCGGTTATGGAGACTTGGTCACTGACTGTCAACGGAGAGTGGTTCTCAACTAGGTATGTTTTGAAATGTAAAATGAATCATGGACAATGAAGAACTGAGGAATACTTGAACCTTTCCAAAATAAAAACAAGTTTTACAAGATGCTTTTTCTGCAACAGGACCTGTACTCTTGGGTTAGAGTCCCGAGGTGCTTGTTGCTGGCGGAAAAACGCAAAAATGCTTTTTCTGCAAATTTCTCGATCTTGTTCAAGCCTTACCCAAGCCTTTCATTCCTGAGTCTCCTCCCCTTTTTCTTTGTCGGGTAAGTCTTGTTGAGTACCCCAGTACTCAGGGTTTGTTAACCCCTGTTGCAGGTTTCTAATAGGTGGCGTTGATCCTGATCATGTCAGTGGGCTTGACGTGATCTGGTTGTCCCTCATCTCCAACTTAGGTACTCCGCCTAAGTGTGGTTCTGTAACACTACTCTACTCCCGCAACACCAGTTATTTTTATGTACAAGTAACATCTTCATAATTTGTAAAGTTTATCTATCTTGCTTCCGCACTCCGATGGTATTTTGTATCAACTGTTGTAATGTTGTGATTAATCCAACCTTCATGATGATGGTCCTGTGGCTCGTGGATAATTCGGGGTCTCCGCAGGGACACCCGACGGATCATTCCAGTAACGTGTTTCATTTGCACAGTCATTGGGCTCCGTATGACGATGACGTGTGCAGGTGGGCCACATTATTGGGCGGTTCTGCCACAGAATGGTATCGGAGCAGGATTGTCATCAAGGAAAGACTGGTTACAACATTACTTTTGAAAAAACTTCAAAATGGTTTCTTAATCTAAAAGTTTTTTTTAAGTAACAAATTAAAAATGATCCTTCCCTAAGTTCTTGCTTTGCTGGAAGACTTCGTGAAGACTATACTAGTGATTCCGACAAAAGGTACCAAGTCAGTGAAGCTAGTATATAAAGTATAGCCCTATATCTAACCAACGGGTGGAGACAGAGATCTCCTGTCAGTGAGAGGTCGTATAGGACGAGCATGCATCATATCATGCATAATAATAAAATGTGCTTCTTCTTTAAATTCTAAAAGCAGCTATGATCCCCGATAGTTGATCGTCCCTAGATTTTGTTGCTCTTGCTACTTTCATTCCATAAGTTCCTAATCCTTGGGAATTTTTGAATATCTTTCATACACTCTACCACATAAAGTTAGAATCATGGTAAAGTCCTTGGTTCTTCTGGAAAGCGCGTGTCATGCCTTGAATTGGCACGTGCTGGTTGCTTGGTGTCGTGAAAACGACGAATGGTGGTTGAAAGTTACTAAAATTGTGTTCTTTGAAAGGACCGTGATCCATGGACCGGATAAAGGTGTAGGAACCTGGAGTCGCCTATGGACGGCCACCATAGGGAGTTACTGTCAGGTGCTCGCTTATATGCAGGCCTATCGTCATGATTCTTTCTAAGTCCACCGTTAAAGTGCTTTCATTTCTGGATGCCCGAAAGGGGATTCAAAGCCACTTTCCTTGTAATTATGACCAATCCCTGCTTTTGGTTATAATTTCCCTCTTTATGGGATGAGAGTTATAGAAGTTATGCTCTATTATGGTGCCATAATTGGTGACCACAGTGCCGCGTCGGAACCCGAAGAATCTTGTGTGCCGAGTTGCACAAGTTTTCCGTTGGGTGCGCGCAGGTATCAAAGCCTACAGCTATGATCCAATATAGCCCGTAACTAATATACGCTCTCTCTTGGCTCTTGATATTTTTCCTTGCTCCACACAAAATCCCCTACCTTGCTACTTGCAACCGTGTTCTGATCCCAGTTGTAATCCCAACCGCAACCCAGTTGCCTTGTGAACTCCTTGCGAGAAACAAGAGTGACACCTTTCCTTTTCCATTACTCAACCCCAGCCTTTAAAGCACTTCTTAAATCTCGGGACGAGATTTCTTTTAGGGGGGAAGGCTGTAACACCTCTAGTGTTTAAGCATGTAATTAACTTGACATATCATCATTAGCATCATTAATCATCTTGATCATGATTTCATGTGTATGCATTTGCTTAGTGTATCATTTTATGTGATGTACCTCTATTGCAAAAACCCTTTTAGCCCACTTCTTCCTATAAGGGCAAAATGGTAATTTCACCTCTGTGCCTAGTTCTATGTAATTCTTGTTCAAATTTAGTGCCTTGATGTTGCTGCTTTGATCAAAGTTCAAAAAATCAGATTTGATTTGAATTTTCCTTTTTGCAAAACCATAAATTCCCAAATCCTGGATTTATTCCCTTTTTAATAACTTTTTCAAAATTCAAAATTTTGAGTTGGTTCAAAAAGCAAAGTTGTGAATCTGACCTAGAGGAACAACTTTGGTATTTACAGTTTTCCATGTTTCTATATAAAATTTGAAGTAATTTCAAATTCGTTCAAATTCCAGTTTTTGTTCCCTTTTCAGTTTTAAAAATTTATTCAAAAACTTTTGAGTTTCAGAAAAAAATGTATATTAGCAAAGTTGTAGGTTTTGACAAATGGAACAACTTTCATATATAAAGATTTTCAAGTTTCAGTTTGAAATCCAAAGTAATTTTGATTTGAATCAAAGTTGAAAAATGTTCCCTTTTCTGTTTTTGATTATAGTTCAAAAACTATTTGGAATTTGAAAATGTTGATATTGACAAAGTTGTAGATCTCATTTTTCTGAACAACTTTGGTGTTTTGAGTTTTTGTCGTACAGTTCAATTTTTGGGAGATTTTTTGCAAAATACAGAAACCAGCCAAAAGTCAAACCCTAGACTCTAGCACTGTTCTTCTTCCCGTAGAGCCAGAGGGAGGGGGGGCCCCGGCCATGGCGCCGGCGCTGCGCCTGCAGCGCAGACGGCTGCTCCCCACGCGCCACCAACCTGCCACCGCTGTTCCCCTGTTCCCTCCGCGCCCGCACGCGAGCGCTGACCATCGCTCTCGGCCCCTACAGTGCCCAGCTGCCGCCGCCGCGTGGCCATCGCCGGCCGAGCTTGCGCCCGAGCCCCGGCTGCACGCCGTCCTTCCCGCCAGAGCGCAATCGAGTGCGCACGCTCTCGCCGAGCTTATCCACCCACCCCCGTGCTCTCTACCGTCCCATAGCCGCGGCTATATAAGCCGCCGGAGCTTCGACCTCCGCATCCACCTCCGCCACCGTGGCCAGACTACTCCAGACACTCCGCCTCTCCACCAGCTAGCCCGAAAGCTCCGCCGTGAGCTCGTGAAGCTTTCCCACCCTTCAATTTCACCTTCCCCGCCTCCTATCGCCCGACGTAAGCTCGCCGTCCCCATCTCCGGCAGAAACCCGGTGAACTCGGGTTCGTGGAATTCGCCGTCTCCGGCCTTGTTCATCTCCCTCCGACCCTCGCATTCGCTTCCCTGTCTCCGTGCGGCTCTAACCTGGCCTTTGCGGCTCTGTTTGATGCCCAGGGTCGCCACTGCGCCGATCGCCGCCGCTCGCCGTCCGCCGGTCATCGTCGTTCGTCCACCTCCGTTCATCCCCTCACCTCGCCGAGTTCCTTGATCGACGCGGGTGAGCCCTCTGATCACGCTCGTGCCCTCAGCTCTGCCGCGGAGTGCCCAGTTTGGCCGGCGTAAACGCGCCGCCGCGCTCGGGTCACCGCCGGCGAGCAGAGTGCCGCCGTTGTCGTCTTCTCCCTCGAGCACAGGTCGAGCCTCACCCTCGAGAACGAGTCGAGCCTCACCCTCGAGCACAGGTCGAGCCTCACCCTCGAGAACGAGTCGAGCCTCACCCTCGAGCCCTGCCTCCGACACGTGGTAAGCGTCCGAGCCTCCGGTCTCTGCTTCCACTCCGTTTCGCCCGAGCCCCAGCCAGGTCTCGGACGGAGGCTTGTTTTTCCGTCTCGCCCGAGCCTTCCGTCTCGCCCGAGACCGCTTCGCCCGAGCCCAAGCCTCGGCGACGCATGCTCTCCGCTTCGCCCGAGTCAGGCCTCGGACGGAGGCTTACTTTTCCGTCTCGCCCGAGCCTCCGGGCCAGGCCTCGGACGAAGCTGTCGTTTCCGTCTCGACCGAGCCCCGCGCGATTCGCCCGAGCCCCGCGATTCGCCGAGCCCGGCCTAGAAGGAGCACAGTGCTCTTCTCTTTTTCTGAGAAATGTGAATAGTGTTCTGTTTTCTCTTTTTTGTATGATTTTCTGTGTGCACCCAAAAATTCTGAAATTTTTGTGGTAGACTCTTTATGCTCTGGAGTATTTTATAAAAATATGAAACTTGAGTTTTGTGCAAAGATTTAAAAATATAAAATTCCCCTCTTAATTGAAAAATGAAGGTTTTGGTATTTTTGGAGAGTGATTTATAACTCCAAAAATCATGAGACAAAATTTTGTGAGCTTCTTATGCCATGTTTAGTCTCTGGTAAAATTTTGAAGTCTTTTGGAACAAGTTGATTTTTGAGCTTTTATTTTAATTATTAAATAGTGCCTTTTACTAATTAATGTCTGATTTTATTTGAGCACCCTAATGACCTCCAAAAATTATGAAATTTGTTTTGCCATCTATCTACACCATAATGAACTTATGTGATTAATTTGGTAATTTTTGGAGCAACTTCATAAAATGACCTTTTTAATTAATTTAGGAAAATAGAAAAAAGTGATTAGTGTCGGTAATAAGTGTTTGATGATGTGATCTTTGGGTTGTTTGATGTTCATAGACCCATACCCCTCTGGTCTATGATGTTTGTGATGCCTTGTGATGATTATGCTTAAGTCATATAAAAGTTGCTTAATAAAGTTAGCTAATATTGCTAGAAAGGGATAAGTAACCTATTGTCCACTTTAACAACCACTTATACTTTGCAAAGCTATACTCTAGTTTTATCCTATGCACTTTGTTCATACTAGCCTACTCATGTGCATGCATCATTGCATCCGTATAGTAACCGAAGCAGAAGGAATCAACGTCAAGCCAGCCGCCGACGAACCTACCCCGAAGTAACCTCGAGCCCCGACTCCTGCAGTCCGCCCTCGAGCCCGCTCTCTTTAAGGCAAGCCCCGGTGCATTTAACCCTTCCATTTATAAAATGTTTTCCTTAAATGCTTTTGAGTTAAACTACTGCATTAGGTTATAGGAGTTGTGTGATGACCTATTACCTGCATTATTTATCTCCACCAGAAGATCAACCTGTCTCGTTTTTAAAAACTATTTGCAAAATGCTTAGTGATGCTATATATTAGATTTGCAAAAATGCCAATTTCAAAAGTGTGATCACTGAAAGAATCTTTATGGGAATTTGGCTTTACTTCTCGTTCGATGACTACTTGCCTAGCTAGCATGTGGTCATTGTCGAGAAGAGGTTGTCCGCGCGTACGGTGCCGTCATGTTGTAGTCCGGGACTCAACAGTTGACACCGACCGGGACAGGGTTGAAAAACCGACAGGACCTGTACTCTTGGGTTAGAGTCCCGAGGTGCTTGTCGCTGGCGGAAAAATGTAGGGACCATCCGTATGGGGGCCTGCTGGCCAAGACTTGCAACTATTCACATACTACGGAAAGCTCTGGCTCCGAGGAATCCATTATTGGACCGACAACCGTGCACTGGGAGTGGAGAGATGGCGGAAGTAGCATGTACCCACGTGGGTTAGAGTCCCGGATTGGAGTGGTGTACTGTACTTCCGGGTGGCGTAGGACCGGGCCCAATCTTGGAGGAATCGTGGAAGACGAGTTGGCATATGCAAGCTTGAGTGCTACATATGCAGTGTGAATAGGGATCCTCAGCTGAGTATTCTTTATCCGGATTAACGTTGCTCCTCGGTTATGGAGACTTGGTCACTGACTGTCAACGGAGAGTGGTTCTCAACTAGGTATGTTTTGAAATGTAAAATGAATCATGGACAATGAAGAACTGAGGAATACTTGAACCTTTCCAAAATAAAAACAAGTTTTACAAGATGCTTTTTCTGCAACAGGACCTGTACTCTTGGGTTAGAGTCCCGAGGTGCTTGTTGCTGGCGGAAAAACGCAAAAATGCTTTTTCTGCAAATTTCTCGATCTTGTTCAAGCCTTACCCAAGCCTTTCATTCCTGAGTCTCCTCCCCTTTTTCTTTGTCGGGTAAGTCTTGTTGAGTACCCCAGTACTCAGGGTTTGTTAACCCCTGTTGCAGGTTTCTAATAGGTGGCGTTGATCCTGATCATGTCAGTGGGCTTGACGTGATCTGGTTGTCCCTCATCTCCAACTTAGGTACTCCGCCTAAGTGTGGTTCTGTAACACTACTCTACTCCCGCAACACCAGTTATTTTTATGTACAAGTAACATCTTCATAATTTGTAAAGTTTATCTATCTTGCTTCCGCACTCCGATGGTATTTTGTATCAACTGTTGTAATGTTGTGATTAATCCAACCTTCATGATGATGGTCCTGTGGCTCGTGGATAATTCGGGGTCTCCGCAGGGACACCCGACGGATCATTCCAGTAACGTGTTTCATTTGCACAGTCATTGGGCTCCGTATGACGATGACGTGTGCAGGTGGGCCACATTATTGGGCGGTTCTGCCATAGAATGGTATCGGAGCAGGATTGTCATCAAGGAAAGACTGGTTACAACATTACTTTTGAAAAAACTTCAAAATGGTTTCTTAATCTAAAAGTTTTTTTTAAGTAACAAATTAAAAATGATCCTTCCCTAAGTTCTTGCTTTGCTGGAAGACTTCGTGAAGACTATACTAGTGATTCCGACAAAAGGTACCAAGTCAGTGAAGCTAGTATATAAAGTATAGCCCTATATCTAACCAACGGGTGGAGACAGAGATCTCCTGTCAGTGAGAGGTCGTATAGGACGAGCATGCATCATATCATGCATAATAATAAAATGTGCTTCTTCTTTAAATTCTAAAAGCAGCTATGATCCCCGATAGTTGATCGTCCCTAGATTTTGTTGCTCTTGCTACTTTCATTCCATAAGTTCCTAATCCTTGGGAATTTTTGAATATCTTTCATACACTCTACCACATAAAGTTAGAATCATGGTAAAGTCCTTGGTTCTTCTGGAAAGCGCGTGTCATGCCTTGAATTGGCACGTGCTGGTTGCTTGGTGTCGTGAAAACGACGAATGGTGGTTGAAAGTTACTAAAATTGTGTTCTTTGAAAGGACCGTGATCCATGGACCGGATAAAGGTGTAGGAACCTGGAGTCGCCTATGGACGGCCACCATAGGGAGTTACTGTCAGGTGCTCGCTTATATGCAGGCCTATCGTCATGATTCTTTCTAAGTCCACCGTTAAAGTGCTTTCATTTCTGGATGCCCGAAAGGGGATTCAAAGCCACTTTCCTTGTAATTATGACCAATCCCTGCTTTTGGTTATAATTTCCCTCTTTATGGGATGAGAGTTATAGAAGTTATGCTCTATTATGGTGCCATAATTGGTGACCACAGTGCCGCGTCGGAACCCGAAGAATCTTGTGTGCCGAGTTGCACAAGTTTTCCGTTGGGTGCGCGCAGGTATCAAAGCCTACAGCTATGATCCAATATAGCCCGTAACTAATATACGCTCTCTCTTGGCTCTTGATATTTTTCCTTGCTCCACACAAAATCCCCTACCTTGCTACTTGCAACCGTGTTCTGATCCCAGTTGTAATCCCAACCGCAACCCAGTTGCCTTGTGAACTCCTTGCGAGAAACAAGAGTGACACCTTTCCTTTTCCATTACTCAACCCCAGCCTTTAAAGCACTTCTTAAATCTCGGGACGAGATTTCTTTTAGGGGGGAAGGCTGTAACACCTCTAGTGTTTAAGCATGTAATTAACTTGACATATCATCATTAGCATCATTAATCATCTTGATCATGATTTCATGTGTATGCATTTGCTTAGTGTATCATTTTATGTGATGTACCTCTATTGCAAAAACCCTTTTAGCCCACTTCTTCCTATAAGGGCAAAATGGTAATTTCACCTCTGTGCCTAGTTCTATGTAATTCTTGTTCAAATTTAGTGCCTTGATGTTGCTGCTTTGATCAAAGTTCAAAAAATCAGATTTGATTTGAATTTTCCTTTTTGCAAAACCATAAATTCCCAAATCCTGGATTTATTCCCTTTTTAATAACTTTTTCAAAATTCAAAATTTTGAGTTGGTTCAAAAAGCAAAGTTGTGAATCTGACCTAGAGGAACAACTTTGGTATTTACAGTTTTCCATGTTTCTATATAAAATTTGAAGTAATTTCAAATTCGTTCAAATTCCAGTTTTTGTTCCCTTTTCAGTTTTAAAAATTTATTCAAAAACTTTTGAGTTTCAGAAAAAAATGTATATTAGCAAAGTTGTAGGTTTTGACAAATGGAACAACTTTCATATATAAAGATTTTCAAGTTTCAGTTTGAAATCCAAAGTAATTTTGATTTGAATCAAAGTTGAAAAATGTTCCCTTTTCTGTTTTTGATTATAGTTCAAAAACTATTTGGAATTTGAAAATGTTGATATTGACAAAGTTGTAGATCTCATTTTTCTGAACAACTTTGGTGTTTTGAGTTTTTGTCGTACAGTTCAATTTTTGGGAGATTTTTTGCAAAATACAGAAACCAGCCAAAAGTCAAACCCTAGACTCTAGCACTGTTCTTCTTCCCGTAGAGCCAGAGGGAGGGGGGGCCCCGGCCATGGCGCCGGCGCTGCGCCTGCAGCGCAGACGGCTGCTCCCCACGCGCCACCAACCTGCCACCGCTGTTCCCCTGTTCCCTCCGCGCCCGCACGCGAGCGCTGACCATCGCTCTCGGCCCCTACAGTGCCCAGCTGCCGCCGCCGCGTGGCCATCGCCGGCCGAGCTTGCGCCCGAGCCCCGGCTGCACGCCGTCCTTCCCGCCAGAGCGCAATCGAGTGCGCACGCTCTCGCCGAGCTTATCCACCCACCCCCGTGCTCTCTACCGTCCCATAGCCGCGGCTATATAAGCCGCCGGAGCTTCGACCTCCGCATCCACCTCCGCCACCGTGGCCAGACTACTCCAGACACTCCGCCTCTCCACCAGCTAGCCCGAAAGCTCCGCCGTGAGCTCGTGAAGCTTTCCCACCCTTCAATTTCACCTTCCCCGCCTCCTATCGCCCGGCGTAAGCTCGCCGTCCCCATCTCCGGCAGAAACCCGGTGAACTCGGGTTCGTGGAATTCGCCGTCTCCGGCCTTGTTCATCTCCCTCCGACCCTCGCATTCGCTTCCCTGTCTCCGTGCGGCTCTAACCTGGCCTTTGCGGCTCTGTTTGATGCCCAGGGTCGCCACTGCGCCGATCGCCGCCGCTCGCCGTCCGCCGGTCATCGTCGTTCGTCCACCTCCGTTCATCCCCTCACCTCGCCGAGTTCCTTGATCGACGCGGGTGAGCCCTCTGATCACGCTCGTGCCCTCAGCTCTGCCGCGGAGTGCCCAGTTTGGCCGGCGTAAACGCGCCGCCGCGCTCGGGTCACCGCCGGCGAGCAGAGTGCTGCCGTTGTCGTCTTCTCCCTCGAGCACAGGTCGAGCCTCACCCTCGAGAACGAGTCGAGCCTCACCCTCGAGCACAGGTCGAGCCTCACCCTCGAGAACGAGTCGAGCCTCACCCTCGAGCCCTGCCTCCGACACGTGGTAAGCGTCCGAGCCTCCGGTCTCTGCTTCCACTCCGTTTCGCCCGAGCCCCAGCCAGGTCTCGGACGGAGGCTTGTTTTTCCGTCTCGCCCGAGCCTTCCGTCTCGCCCGAGACCGCTTCGCCCGAGCCCAAGCCTCGGCGACGCATGCTCTCCGCTTCGCCCGAGTCAGGCCTCGGACGGAGGCTTACTTTTCCGTCTCGCCCGAGCCTCCGGGCCAGGCCTCGGACGAAGCTGTCGTTTCCGTCTCGACCGAGCCCCGCGCGATTCGCCCGAGCCCCGCGATTCGCCGAGCCCGGCCTAGAAGGAGCACAGTGCTCTTCTCTTTTTCTGAGAAATGTGAATAGTGTTCTGTTTTCTCTTTTTTGTATGATTTTCTGTGTGCACCCAAAAATTCTGAAATTTTTGTGGTAGACTCTTTATGCTCTGGAGTATTTTATAAAAATATGAAACTTGAGTTTTGTGCAAAGATTTAAAAATATAAAATTCCCCTCTTAATTGAAAAATGAAGGTTTTGGTATTTTTGGAGAGTGATTTATAACTCCAAAAATCATGAGACAAAATTTTGTGAGCTTCTTATGCCATGTTTAGTCTCTGGTAAAATTTTGAAGTCTTTTGGAACAAGTTGATTTTTGAGCTTTTATTTTAATTATTAAATAGTGCCTTTTACTAATTAATGTCTGATTTTATTTGAGCACCCTAATGACCTCCAAAAATTATGAAATTTGTTTTGCCATCTATCTACACCATAATGAACTTATGTGATTAATTTGGTAATTTTTGGAGCAACTTCATAAAATGACCTTTTTAATTAATTTAGGAAAATAGAAAAAAGTGATTAGTGTCGGTAATAAGTGTTTGATGATGTGATCTTTGGGTTGTTTGATGTTCATAGACCCATACCCCTCTGGTCTATGATGTTTGTGATGCCTTGTGATGATTATGCTTAAGTCATATAAAAGTTGCTTAATAAAGTTAGCTAATATTGCTAGAAAGGGATAAGTAACCTATTGTCCACTTTAACAACCACTTATACTTTGCAAAGCTATACTCTAGTTTTATCCTATGCACTTTGTTCATACTAGCCTACTCATGTGCATGCATCATTGCATCCGTATAGTAACCGAAGCAGAAGGAATCAACGTCAAGCCAGCCGCCGACGAACCTACCCCGAAGTAACCTCGAGCCCCGACTCCTGCAGTCCGCCCTCGAGCCCGCTCTCTTTAAGGCAAGCCCCGGTGCATTTAACCCTTCCATTTATAAAATGTTTTCCTTAAATGCTTTTGAGTTAAACTACTGCATTAGGTTATAGGAGTTGTGTGATGACCTATTACCTGCATTATTTATCTCCACCAGAAGATCAACCTGTCTCGTTTTTAAAAACTATTTGCAAAATGCTTAGTGATGCTATATATTAGATTTGCAAAAATGCCAATTTCAAAAGTGTGATCACTGAAAGAATCTTTATGGGAATTTGGCTTTACTTCTCGTTCGATGACTACTTGCCTAGCTAGCATGTGGTCATTGTCGAGAAGAGGTTGTCCGCGCGTACGGTGCCGTCATGTTGTAGTCCGGGACTCAACAGTTGACACCGACCGGGACAGGGTTGAAAAACCGACAGGACCTGTACTCTTGGGTTAGAGTCCCGAGGTGCTTGTCGCTGGCGGAAAAATGTAGGGACCATCCGTATGGGGGCCTGCTGGCCAAGACTTGCAACTATTCACATACTACGGAAAGCTCTGGCTCCGAGGAATCCATTATTGGACCGACAACCGTGCACTGGGAGTGGAGAGATGGCGGAAGTAGCATGTACCCACGTGGGTTAGAGTCCCGGATTGGAGTGGTGTACTGTACTTCCGGGTGGCGTAGGACCGGGCCCAATCTTGGAGGAATCGTGGAAGACGAGTTGGCATATGCAAGCTTGAGTGCTACATATGCAGTGTGAATAGGGATCCTCAGCTGAGTATTCTTTATCCGGATTAACGTTGCTCCTCGGTTATGGAGACTTGGTCACTGACTGTCAACGGAGAGTGGTTCTCAACTAGGTATGTTTTGAAATGTAAAATGAATCATGGACAATGAAGAACTGAGGAATACTTGAACCTTTCCAAAATAAAAACAAGTTTTACAAGATGCTTTTTCTGCAACAGGACCTGTACTCTTGGGTTAGAGTCCCGAGGTGCTTGTTGCTGGCGGAAAAACGCAAAAATGCTTTTTCTGCAAATTTCTCGATCTTGTTCAAGCCTTACCCAAGCCTTTCATTCCTGAGTCTCCTCCCCTTTTTCTTTGTCGGGTAAGTCTTGTTGAGTACCCCAGTACTCAGGGTTTGTTAACCCCTGTTGCAGGTTTCTAATAGGTGGCGTTGATCCTGATCATGTCAGTGGGCTTGACGTGATCTGGTTGTCCCTCATCTCCAACTTAGGTACTCCGCCTAAGTGTGGTTCTGTAACACTACTCTACTCCCGCAACACCAGTTATTTTTATGTACAAGTAACATCTTCATAATTTGTAAAGTTTATCTATCTTGCTTCCGCACTCCGATGGTATTTTGTATCAACTGTTGTAATGTTGTGATTAATCCAACCTTCATGATGATGGTCCTGTGGCTCGTGGATAATTCGGGGTCTCCGCAGGGACACCCGACGGATCATTCCAGTAACGTGTTTCATTTGCACAGTCATTGGGCTCCGTATGACGATGACGTGTGCAGGTGGGCCACATTATTGGGCGGTTCTGCCACAGTCCTTCGGCGCCAAGTCTTGCTTAAGCCTCCCGACACTCGGTACCAACGGCTTCAAAGCCTCAACTTGCCCTTCACCTTCGCAAACGGTCCATCAAGCCAAGCCTTGCCTTGATCTTCACCATCTTAGCCACATGACCACATGTCATGTTTCATGTGCATTAAGCTCCTTCTTCACATGTGTGAGCCTTGCAACATCTTCCAAGCCATTTCACCTCTATGACATATGTTGCTCACACATGATCACCTATGGACTAATCACCTGTGTAATTCATTTCAAACACATATTAGTCCACCTAAGTTGTCACTCAATTACCAAAACCAAACAAGGACCTTTCAGTCAGGAGGTTTTACTTTTGGAGAGAGCTGAGGCGTCGGCAGCGCTGTAGCTTGTCAGTCGACCGCCCGCCATCGTGGCCCTGGAGTGGGTACAGTGCACCGAACAGTATCGCAGATGTGGCTTCCCATGCACGGATCTGCCGGTGGTGGAAAAAGAGGATGTGACTCCCGTCCCGTCTCCCCACGCCCCCCTGCACGCTCCTGCTCCGTCTCGGCGGCAGATGTCAGCGCGTACCAGAGTGAAGTATGGAGTCCTATTTTACAGGACACGGGCGTATTGGACGATGGTACGGTTGTCAGAGCTCCTGAGAGGAGTAGGGAGCTTCCTTCTCACGGAAGTCTTGGGGGTTGGTGGAGCATTCGCCCGAGGCCTGGCGTGGAGGGCTCGGGCGAATCGGAGAATGGAGTGTTCGCCCGAGGCCTGGCGTGGAGGGCTCGGGCGAATCGGAGAATGGTGCGTTCGCCCGAGGCCTGGCGTGGAGGGCTCGGACGAATCGGAGAATGAGGCGTTCGTGCGAGGCCTGGCGTGGAGGGCTCGGGCGAATCGGAGAATGGTGCGTTCGCCCGAGGCCTGGCGTGGAGGGCTCGGACGAATCGGAGAATGAGGCGTTCGTGCGAGGCCTGGCGTGGAGGGCTCGGGCGCACGCCAGGTTTTTTGGTCTGTCGTGGCCCGCTTCCGTTTGATGGTTTTGCGGGCTTTGGCTTGGTGGACCAAGTAGCGTCGATTGTCTTCTTGGCTCTGGTTATGTTTTTTCGAAAGCGTGTTTAGTATCTCTAGTTGGGGTACCTATTATTTTAGTACCCGACAAATATAAGGGCCCGTTTGGATCCCTTCATTTTGGTGGAATTGGAATTCACTCAATAAACTAGCCTATTTGGCTTGGAATTTGACATTCCACCACTTTCCAAGGTTCACATATATGTCTACCTCAAATTCATAGGGTGAGAGAGGGAAATAGATTTCATACATCATCATACTATATTTCTACTTTGCAACTTATAACATTCCCTTCAACTCACTCTCCTACGATAGAAATGCAATACATAAGTATCCCTCTTATATAAGCAACAATAATATACAAATTTAATTCATATATAATCATATTAGCTTAAATAATATATGTCTAAATTATGATTGTTAAAATAAATTCAATTCCAAGCATCCAAACGCACCATAATAGTTTTTTTAGACGATATATATATATATATATATATAATAACAAGGAAAAAAATATAAACAGTGAAGCAGATAGAGGTGAGGTGACCCATCATCACGTAGTACCAATGCAATGCAATGCAATTGTGTATTGGAGGAGGATCGGATCGGATCAATCACAATCAGTGAGTGAGCTAGATAATCGAGGAGCATGCATGGATCGGAGGGAGATAGTACTCCCTCCGTCCCTAAACGTGTGTCGTCTGGAAAGCGTGTCTGTGAGGGAAACACGGATTTCCAGAGACACACATTTAGGGACGGAGGGAGTATAGTACTAACAAGCAAGCAGGCGGAAGAAATTAAGCGAGAGCTGAGAAGCATGCATATATATGGGGATGCACACCGCCAACGCCGACGCCGACGGCTAGACACACTAGATAGACAGTGCGTGCGCCTCGTCGCTCCACCACCGGCCTCATCGATCGATCGATCACCTCGGGATTTACTCCACCGCTTCTCTCCTCCTCTCCTCGAGACTCCTCGGCGCCAGCCAGCGACGAAGAGGAATGCCAGCCAGCCTGCTATATAAAGTCCCAAGTCCCAACCCACTCGATCGATCTCTTCCTCCTCTGATCTGCCTGCCTGCTGCGCCTCTCTCTACTTATAGGAGTACGTCGAGTACTCTTCCCTCGATCTCTCCCTACTGACAGCGACACGTACTGCCTACCCGCGCGCTGCTCGACGACATCGAGGAGCTTCCCGCCACGTACTGCACCATGGACGACGACGGCAACGTCGTCCGCGCCAAGACCCGATCTTGTGGCGCCGGCGCCGAGACCTCGTCGTCCGCGGCCTCCAGGATCGTCGCGCACGCGGCGCAGCAGTGGCGCCGCCAGGCCCAGGCCCAGCAGGCGTGCGAGCAGATGGTGCTCACCACGCTGGACCTCGACCGCCGCGACCGCGACTCTGAGCTCCTCGCGCTCGCGCGCCTCCACGCCGTCACCATGCTCGACGCCTCCTTCCTCCGCGGCCGCGGGGACGGCGGCACTGGCAGGCGGCGCGCGCGGTCTCGGTCTCCCCAGCGCGCGCTCGTCAGGGAGTGGGCGGCGGCGGCGGCCTCGCCGCGCGAGACGGCCCGGGGCGCCGTGGAGTGGCTGGGCGAGAGCGAGCGCCAGCGGGTGCGCGCCGTGCGGGAGCGCGTTCGCATGGCCTGCCAGCGCTACCACGGGCACGGGGAGGAGGAGGAGGAGCCGCCCAGCACCAGCAGCAGGCTGCGCGCCGACGTCGTCGTCACGCGCATGCCCGTGGAACGCCAGCGAGAGCTGCAGGGCCTCTCCGACCACCGCGCCGTCTCCGCCTTCGCTCACCGCGGCCGCATTCAGGTCAGGTCAAAGCCAAAACCTCTGTTTGTGTTTGTGTTTGTGTATGCAGCACTGCAGCAGTGTGTAGCTGCTTGTCCTCTCCTCTCCTCTCCTCTGTTTGTGTTGCATGCCGCCTGATAGATGCCACCCAATGCAATGCAAGTACTGTCTGTCACTACTGTGTGTGTCAACAAAAGCATTGCATTATTGTCACCCAAGTAACTTATTACTACTAATAAGCACCTACATTAGAAAAAAAAAACATTGTTTTAGCGTACTACTACATACAGTGAACTAGTGTCAGCATGTCTGAGATTATGTCCTCTAGAGCATTTCATGAAATTGATCGTTTTTATTGTTTTCCACCCGTCCAGTCTTTTCTACGAGGTAGATTCTTTCGTAGCGGAAGGCCTATGAATGATGAGGGACTGACAGCCAGAGAATTAGGACAGCTTAGTCAGAGTAATCACCCCGTCTCATCTAGAATGAGGTATGGCTATATATCTTTGCCCAGTAGTAGTACGTATATATGTTCTCCTCTACTGTTGCTGATCTTGGATCTTGCTTCACCCAATAGAAAATTAGGGGAAAGCAAGAGATATCTTGATCAATAAGCTGCAAAAGGAACATAAGTATAACTTTTGCTGCCGTGTCTTCAATGTATCATCATTTTTTTTCGTTTTTGGTATATATAGTTGGCAAGCACATATATATAGGATATTAATTGTTGAAATTTGATTGCTGACAATAATATATATATATATATATATATATTGTTCTTGCCTAGGGAAGAAGTTCGCTCTGGAACAGAAAGCGGCATCACTAGCGATCAATCAACTTTGGTGGCATTGTCTACTCGAACCAATCCTACCGGTAATAATGAGTATGACAGTGTAGCACCTCATCATGTTATAGGTGCTGATAACAATAATCATATCGAGAATAATGCAAATTATGGCTTATTTGAAATACTAACACAACAATCTGTGCAAAATGAAGGTTCACATATTGAAAACATTAATGTAGCTAACAGTAATGATGCTCATCAAGCTGGCTTTGCTCAAGAACATATAGTAGATCGATATGGTGAAGATGATTATTCAGACGACTCAGGGTCGTCCTCAGAATCGGAACAGGACAATGACGACCATTATTCTAGTTATGCCTTTCTTGTTCCATCTAACAATGGCGTGCAACAACGGCCGGAAACTGAAACTTATTATGATGGAGGACAAGAAAGTGACGAAAGTGATTTGCCATGGTCAACCGAAGATGGACATGACGACAACACCTTTGTACATAGAGATGAAGAATGGCTCGTTATTGATTCTCAAGACCAAATTGAACCTAGACCAAATTGGCAGTTAGGACCAAGTACTAGTTTCCCTGCTGCTTCAAGCAGAAACGACATCATCAATAATAGGCTTATTCGTCCATCGGATGCTGGTGATGTTTATGGATCGATTGAACTTAGAGAGCTCTTAAGCAGGTATTATATCTTTCTTGCACCAAAAAAATGTTGTCCATCAAAGGCAAATTAATGTTGTCCTCACATACATAGCTCATCACTTGCTTTATATGTGTTGTAGGCGAAGCGTGTCAAATCTTCTTAGTAGTGGCTTTCGAGAAAGTCTAGACCAGCTCATTCGGTCTTATGTCCAAAGGCAAGAAGATGATTGGAATTTCGAGGGGCAAAGACCAACCGCTGGTTTATTACTGAACGAAGATCCTATTGAAATCAGCAGCAGGATAGACGGACAACAACAGAATCGAGCCGAGATGAGTGACACTACTAGTACTGCACATCATCAGTCATCAACTCAAACAACACTTTACCCACAGCAACGCCATCATCTTCATAACTGGCCGACGACTCAACAAAGCATGCATCGTTCTGAATTTGTGAGTCCTTCATCAGTACGCGTGCACATAATAATTCCGAGAATCCAATAAAGCATTTATCTTGTTACGTAGAATAGAATTAATACGCTAGCTTTATTTGCAGGAAATGGACATTTTGCGAGATGAGTTAACTGGAGTACAGAGAGGAATGGCTAGCATGCAACAGATGCTAGAAGCATGCATGGAGATGCAGATAGAGCTGCAACGCTCCATCAAGCAAGAAGTGTCTGCTGCCCTTAACCGCCGGTCGTCGTCTCTGACAAAACTTGGAGCAGATGAAGAAACGATGTTAGCAGAGGATGGATCACAATGGAAGCTAGCAAGGAAAGGAACGTGTTGCATTTGCTGTGACAACCAGATTGACTCCCTTCTTTATAGGTACGGTTAGCCAGCGCTATATATTATATTTCTCAGTTCTCACACATTTTTAGTTGTACACTATTTAATTATTATTTCAAAAATGCTGTCTGAACAATAACCCCGATCTTCATGCATAATATTGTTGTCTGCTACTTACCCGGCCGGCCGGCCTCAGATGTGGGCATATGTGCACCTGCTCAAAATGCGCAAGTGAGTTGCTCCTCCATGGGGCTGGAAAATGCCCGCTCTGTCGTGCGCCTATAATCGAGGTGATCCGGGCATACTGCATAATGTGACAGGCCGGAGGAGCCTAGATAGAAATGTAGAGGAGCTCGAGATGGAGGTTAATATATTTGACTGAATGAAGAGGTTGCCTTATCAGTTTTGAGTTTGATTGCAACAGCAAAAGCTGTATCTTAGCTAGGGAACATCCATTGTCCATGCTGATGTATCTTCCATGCCAATGCATTTGTAGAGACTTTTAATCTAGTAATAACCATGTAATCAAATAAGTGATCCATGTGATCATTGACACTAGCCTTCGTTGTACATGTACTTTGCACCTTAGAATGCAGAAATGCCATAGCATCATGAAACACAGAGATGAGAGAGATGTACTTTTCGATGAGTCAACCAATTTCAATTTTAATAACTAAGAAATACTAATATTTTTATGTCAAATAAGTATCAATAAATTGATTATGAAATATATTTTTAATAAATTTATTTGAACTCATAAATATTAATACTTCTGTATAAGATAAGTCAAGTATGAGAGAGTTTGGCTAGTCATAAATCAGGATTCACTACTACACAATTCTTTCTTGCAGCGGGCGTTTTACATTTCTTGCATCGGGCAAACGTGCCCGACACGATGGCAACGTCACGGTTAACCACGAAGACAGCAGCGGGCAAAAAAAATGCCCGCTGCGGTAAATGGATCGGAAAAAACAAAAAAAAATATCCTGACGCCCGACAGCGAGCCCGTTTTTTAGCCCGCCGGCGAGCCCACTCCAAACCCTAGATCCACCGCTTGGGCCCGCCGTGCACTGCCGGAGCCGTGGAGGAGGGCGCCACCGCCAGATCCGTGGAGGAGGGAGCCGCCGCCATAGCCGTGAAGGAGGGAGTCGCCGCCGTAGCTGTAGCCGTGAAGGAGGGAGCCGCCGCCGTAGCCGATCTCCACCGGATCTACAAAAGGAAGGGAGTGGGGAGAGAGTCAGGGAGATGAGAGAGGGGAAGAATGGGTCGTCGTCGTTGCCTCATGCCAGATCTGGCCGGGGATGGAGGGGAGGAGGAGGAGCGTCCGGTGCAGAGGCCCACCGCGAGCGTTGTTGCCCTCCATGAGCCGCCGCCGGCCACCGCGCGCGCCGTTGCCCTCCATGCGCGCCGCCGACGGCCACCGCGGGCGAGGCCGCGCGCGCCGCCTCTGGCCACCGCGGGCGGAAGAGGGAGAGGGAGTGGGAGAGGGCGACGAACAAGTGTGAGGAGAAGTGCACGACTGAGCACCCAAACCCTAATGTGTCGTATATATATGAAGTCAGCTATTCGGCTTCGTCATGGGCCGTTTGGGCCTCGGTGTTAACCGCAACGGGCCTTATAGGATGCCCGCTGCGGTAAATAGATTTACCGTGGCGAGCACCTTAAGACGCCCGTTGCGGTAAATGGAGCATTTTCCGCAGCGGTCATTTTAAGACGTCCGCTGCGGTAAATCAATTTACCATGGCGGACAAAAGTGCCTGCCACGGTAAATAAAAAATGCCCGCTGCGGTAAATCCCATGATTTACCGCAGCGGGTAAAAAAAAGAGTCCGTCACGGAGGGTAAAATGACAACGCTGTGCAAATTCATTTTTGTAGTAGTGATTGTACTCCCTCCGTTCTATAATAAGTATATATCTAGAGAGTTTAAAATTTGTTCAAAAAAAAGGCAAAGATATACAGATATACAGCGGTCTAGAAAGTTTAGATGATCAGTTCAAACGAACATTGTGACGATTGTATATACGTGTAAAGGTCCAAGTTACTTAATCACTTTTTTTATCACGATTTTGTTTATTAATAAAAATTCTTTAAAAATAACTTAAATTTAACTTTGTTTGTATAAATTTTTTAAAATAAGATGAGTGATCAAACTTGGTGACAAAAAGTTAAAATGTCTTATGATTTGGAACGGAGGGAGTAACATGTGTATGTGCATATAAGTATGGCCACTTCAGCAGCGCGTGGAACGATGGGTGGATCAATCGATCGCCATGCATGCATGCTTGTTATATGGATCCAAACTCGGACGAGGGTGCACGTACGCATGTCTGCATATGCTTTTCGCACGTGCTGCCGACGTATGCGTACATCCCGGCCTGGCGGCCTGTCGATCTCGATCGGCACAAATAAGGAGCCTCACTTCTAAAGTTTAGCCATTAAAATTTAATGGAGGTAACTATAGTGATAATGTTAAAAATGATTAAAAGTAGAGGTGTTTAAAATTTTAGTGACGACTAAGGTCAGTCTCAATGCACAGTTTCATATTTCGGTTTTCAAGACGAATGACATCACTAATGAAATAGATCTCTCCCTCAATATACAGTTTCATATGATTTGTGGTCCTGTGATCCCTCTTTGTCTCTTTTTTTTTCTTTCTCAAACCGCGCATGTTGTATTGGATGAAACACAATAATACTCTCTATGGGGGTTTCACCGTTTTGGAAAACAACGCTCAAAGGTTTTGTGGGGATGAAAATTTTCCCTTCTTTCTCCTAGTTTCATACAAAAAAAAAAACTGATGTGACGCTCTATTTAATGTGTATAAGACCTCACATGAAACTCCACTAAGACTGGCCTATAAGTGACTAATAAACTTGACCTAGACTCTACGGATAGGAACCAAACATCCCTTAAAGCTAAAGCTAGTACAACATCCCCTAAAGCTAGTACAACGCATCATGGCGATCGGTCGGCGGTGTGTATATATGCTACTATATATAATGTCTTCATTCCGCGCCGTAGAGAAGCCGCCAAACAGCAAATAAATCATCTCCAGAGGCATCGCCTGCTTGTTGCCTACCTCCAGTGCCTCGATTCCTTTCCTATCCCAGGGAGCAAGGCCTAGCCATGCATGGCCCATGCATGCATGCTCGATCATGCTCATCTCACTCGCTGATTGATCTGATCCTAGCTCTTCTCCAATAATCCCAATACAACTGGCGTATGTGATGATGGGTCACCTCAGGAGTTAGGACTCAGGTTGTCTTTTATTTATTACTCGCTCGTTCCAAATGATAAGTGTCATTCTAATCTAAAGGGGACGTTTGGTTTCTGTCCCCTCCCTCTTTCTCGATCTAGGGCACCACCTCCGCCGCCCGCTCCCCGTGGCACCGCCACAACCATCTCCTCCTTTCTCCTCGTCTGCACGGAAGGGGGGAAACATAAATACATGGATGACCGATATGGCTCGATGCTCGCAGTATATTCTAAACATTTATTGTTAAATACTAAAACTATTTTAACCTTGGGGACATTTCCACCGTCACCCAAAACCACCCAAATTCATCGGGACAAGGTGGTTCAAAAATTAATGAATTTTTTTTTATTGTTGATGGTTGAAAAGTGTTTGAATAATATTCAAGAATTGAAGTTCAAAACCAGGTTTAGCCTATAGATGAGGCCGGCTTGCAAAACTGACCTTTTTATGGTATGAAAGTAATTTTCATGATGAATCAAATCAACCAAAGTTAGGTTGCTTGTGATGGAACATGTCACGTGTATCGCTCAAGTCTCCAACTTGGTACAGATGCCGCATTTTCCTTGAGTTATTTTTTATTATTTAATGTGGTGACTTCTACCAACTTTGACATCAGTCCGCTCAATGTTTTTGAAGTGCTCATGCTCCCTCCGTTCTAAGATATAAGATGTGATTTGACTTGGTGCGGTCTTCAAAAATATATTTTGACCTATCATAATATATAATCTATAGATATAAAAGTTTGATCATTAAAAAGTATTTCTAAATACAAATATAATGCAACTACTTTTGTAGTATAAGCTTTTCATATGATTAGGCTAATTATTAGTCAAAGATGAGAAAGTTTGAATTTTAAAATACGTGCGTGCCTTGTATGTCGTTAGGACAGAGGGAGTATATCGATTTACACATGTGCTTGAGGTGCGACGCTCGGGGAAGAGTATTTCAAAAAAAAAAATCAGAACTCTTCCCCGAGTGTTGCACTCGGGGAAGAAAATAAAAAAAAAAGAAACGGCGTCTACCGGCGGTAACGACGTCAATTCTTCCCCGAGTGCGAGTAGGGCGCTCGGGGAAGGCTTTCCCGAGTGCACGATTTTCGACTCTCGGGAAAGGCGCCTTTCCCGTGGAAAGAATAGCCGGAAGGGCTTCCCCGAGCGTTGCACTCGGGGAAGGCTTCCCCGAGTGTAATTGCGCCTTCCCCGAGTGCAACTGACACTCGGGAAAGAACCGACCTCCTGTAGTGACATGTGTGTGTTTATAAGGGTGAGTGCTCGTATATGTTTGTCCAGGTTGTAGGTGTACTTTGTGATTGTTGTTTAATTCTACTGTGACGTTGTATTGTATCCAACGCTAGCTAATATATGCAGATCGATGGAATGATATCGGGACGCTAGCTGCTGTCCCCCCGCCCACCTGACATGCGTGCCCTAGCTAGGATTTCAGGGACGTACGGCGAACGGGCGAAAAGATGGATCGAGTTCCGAGAAGATATGGATCCATGAATCGATAATACTGTACTAGTAAATGTGCCAAATATAATACTCCTACAGGCTACAGCAGATAGATGATCCTCTGCCTCCGTTTCGGTTTCAGAGGCCAATGCAAGCCCAGCAGCCATGGCTCACGCTGCCATGCATCTTCTCTGGACCACTGGCACTGGCACTGATCGATGACTGACTGCTAGGAGTACTTGTAGCCTGTGACTACTTTGCCAAAGCTTCAGGATCCATGGCACCGGGACTTTGGGAAATGATGAAAGGCAACTGCACTTACCCCGAGGGTTAAAAACTTCGTGGATAACAATTTGATGCACATGCACGTACCACAACGGCAGCTTCATCAAACCAAGTTACAGCCTTATTACATGAACAAATGAGTCTCCCTTCATCACATTATTATTATATTAATTATTCTACACCGAAACTACAACAATATTGTATGGTACAGAGTGCAATACAATGACAGCTAGCTACTAACCCAGCCATTTCAAAAAAAAAAAGGAATAGAGTAACTACATTTATCGACAATTAAGGGGTTGACCCTTTTCAGTGTAACCAATCATGTAAACAGAGGGATCGGAGGGTCATCGATCCGAGTACATATCAACAACTGACCATCATCACCCTCCAGTAAAACTCATCACAAACTGGCGTATATATATACCGGATAAAAAAGGCACGCCATTACAAAATAAATATCAATAGGTTAAATACCAATAACAATGGGATCATCGTATCATAGTGTAGGCGGAGTGGGTAGTCAGAGGCTCGCAGTTCACCGCATCACAGTCACAGGAAGCTTCAGCTTCAGTGTCGTCTTGGAGACACATCCTCCAGCACCAGTTAGCAGGTCCAGGCTCTGCACTTGCACTTGCTCTCACATGATAATAAACGTTCTACTGCCACAAGCATGGACATAACAGAGGCTTGATGATGACCATTCTGTACAGCCAGAAATTAAGTTTTTAATATTTGGTTGGGCAAAGGTGGTGTCTTTGTCTGAGCACCAGAACAGATGGGGGATCCTTCTCCTTCTGATAGAAAATTTGAAACAAGTTTGTCCAAACTATCACTCATGACTGGGTGCAGCCAGTGTGGTAAGGTAGACATATTACCTGTGCTGTCAGCCTCATGTTTTATGTCAGGCAACAGTTCCACATCATGCTAAAACCACCTGCCCTTCTTGATAGCTTTAAGCTCCATCACCAAACGTTCCCTCTGAGCCTCTACCTCTGCATACTGCAAGCTCATGTTGAGTAATCGTTCCTTCATATCTCTTAGTTCTCCTTCCAACTGCAAAATCCTGTCGGTATTACCCTCCTTGCCATCTCCACCAGCAGATTGCCCCTCAGGCATCGGACTGTACATAAACAAAAGAAAATTTTATATTATCATGGAAAACCAACAATCACATAGGACTAACTCTTGTGGACTCTGTTCTACAAGTTCAGTATTGCGGATAATATCCCAAACCAATAGTGGTAACTAACTGACTTCCATATTTCTGTTAGTAATGTGCGCTCCAACTTTAACACATGAAACTAAACTCAATCAATTTTCTCCTGCTTGCAATATGTATAATTGTTAAACAATCTGCAGTCGAGTCACAAGGTCCAGTTCATATGAAGGAGCAGTTCAGATAAGATGAGAACTATGAACTGATTCCAATGCACCACATATTACACAACCTTTACATCAGAATGCAAATAAAAGCACTAGTATATGACTGCAAAAAGAAAAAATAAATATGTTGCTTTATTGGCACAACATTACCTACTGGTTAATGAGATTAAAATATTTACTCTATGAGACAACTAGCATCTCCCAGAATATGATTTCCTTGCAGGATTGCCAAACTTCAGGTTTTCAATTAAAGAATAGATGAAAATTCTGTATAGAAAAAGACATACTTTCTCAACATGTTTTGGCCAATGCTTTGCTTGTGATTCTTGTCCTCTAAACTAAAGAGCTAATGTCTAACTCTTTAGTCATACCTACATACGTCATTCCTATCATTCTAAGTACACTCATCATCTCACAGGACACATTTAGGTTTGTGATGGTACGGGTACGTACCTCTTCTGTTGAGCTCTGTACATCTTATTTTCCTCCAATGCCTCTGCGAGCTTAGTTTCCAGTAACTGAATTTTTGACTGAATGTCTGTCTGGTTATCTCCTCCAATCTCCTACAAGCACAAGGCACAAGCAGATAGAAACATCAATAAGGAGGGATTGTTTGGCCATCACAGCAAGTACTTTTCTTCAAATGGCTAACCTGCTTTCCAAGGTTCTCTTTAACATGGGACATTTGCTCAAACCCCTTCTCCATAGTTTGAACTCTACTGGTGAGATCCTCATTTTCCTGCTCGAGAGATTGTATCTTCCTCTGGTACTCGCTGTTTGATCTCTTGATCCTACTAAGTTCGTTCTTTAATTCTGCTTCACGTACATGTGATGCTTCTGATGCTGATAGATCACTCTCCAACCTCACGAGCTTTGCCTGCATAGCTATTCTGTTTTGCTTTTCTTCTTCACCATTTTCTAAAGTCTCCTGCATATCAGAAACTTTATCTGTTAGCATAGCCTTCTGTGCTTTAAGTTCTTCACATTCCTCAGTCACCGAACGTAGAAACTCCTCCAGTTTCCCTTTCTCGAACTTGGCCTCATCAAAAGAACTCTGAAGTTTGAAAACCTCATCTTGAAGATTCATTATTTTCTGAACCTGCAGTTTCAAGCCAGATATTTCTTCCACCATTTGTTGTTTCTCATAATCACTGGATTTAAGCTTCAATTCTAGTTCATTACAAGTCTTCCTTAACGCATCTTCATTGGATTTAGCAGCTTCCATCAACATTTTCATATGTTCAGCATCTGATGTCAACATTTCCTCGCTTTGTTTGGAGGCATTAAGGGAATCAACCAATCCTTTAATCTTATTTTTAGACTCCTTACGAAGATCTTCCAATTGAGACTCGTAGTGTCTTGATTGTGCACTGACATCTTGGAGATTAGCCTCAAGTTTAGCCTTGTCTGCTCGCAGGACAGATACATCTCGAATAGCATCCAGAGTGGCACTTTCTCGCTCCTCGTGTGTGGAAGAAACCTGTGCAGTGAGGCTGATGACCTCCCTCTCAAGATTCTCTACTTCAAGAGTCTTTTCTTTCTCGATCTTATTGAGCATGAAATGTGCGCGATTAATTCTTTCTTCTTGCTCCGTGTGCTCCTGGAATATACTCTCCAATTCTGACAATAAAGATTGCTCTTTAGAAGAAATGTCCTTCTGTAGTGACAAAAGCTTTGCCTCAAGGAATTCCACTGTTTTGCTAAACTCAAAGTTCCTGTTTTTTGACTCGTCCAGTTCCTGCTCTTTTTGCGTAAGATGACCGTGTAATTCCAACTTCTGCTTCTTCAGATCAGCAGTTAGATTCTGAAGAGAACTGCACTCTTCAATAAGGCTCTCAACTGTAGATTGTAGTTTACAATTAGATCTTCTCAGAACTTCAGAATCATCTTGTGCTTCTGACAATCTTCTTTGAGATTCTTGTTGTTTCTGCTTAAACTCAAGCCTTTGAGTTTCCATCTCTGATTGTTGACGCTCTACTTTATCTTTGAGATTGATGATGAAAGATCTGGAGTCATGCATCTGCAGCTCGCTTGACTCCTTTTCATTTGTCAGGTAAGTCAATTGTGCTTCCAGTCCTGATATCCGCTCTGACAACTCTATGTTTTCCTGTTCCAGCTCCGATACATGCAACTCTAGTTCAGCTTTGCAGCTCTCTAGCTCAATTATGTTCCTCTCAAGAAGCTTATTAGCTGAAACATGGGAATCTATACTGCTGGAAAGCACAAGGATATCTTTCCGCACTTCATCCAAGCATTTAGATGTGATGCTGCTTTCTTTAAGTGATGTGGACAGGCGTTCCTCAAGCTGACTCTTCTCTGCCTGAATCTCAGAAATAAAATTTTCCATCTCAACCTTGGAACGCCGAAGGTCATCGTTTTCCTGTAGTTGCAGTTCAAACCTAGCCTTCAGCGTATCTGTCTCAGGTTCAGTATCCTCTAGATCTGCTATTCTAGATTGGTACTTCCATGTAGCACCAGATTCATGTAACTCATTTGCGTTAGAAAATGATGTCTCAGAAAATCTGTCATCTCTTAACATTTCCTTATTCCTAAGCTGTTCCTCCAGTTGATGAATCCGGATTGTAAGCTTTTCAAATTGCAGCTCATTGTTGTTTGAAATACGAGGAACCTGACCTTTTGTCAGACCATTTTCTTTCAGCTTGTATATAAGCTCCAAATTTTCATCTGTTAGTTCAGAGCAGTCTTTCTCAAGGTCTTGTATTTTAGCCCTTAAAATTTCATTTTCTTTCTCCAATTCAAGATAAATGGCATTGGAACCTGCACCACCTGCATTTCCAATGTTGAGAGCACGATCCAATTTCTCCCTCAGAATTGTGATTTCATCCTCTTTCATTGACAGTTTCTTAGCCCACTCTTTGTCTTCTTTTGCTGACAGCCCATTCTCAGGATCAGCAGTCTGCTTGACCTTAGAAATCTTAGATATTTCAAATCTCTGTTCTTCAATGGTTTCCTCCAGTTCCTGAAGAATAGAAAGAAGCTCTATATTTGACTCTTGAGTCCTGTTTAGTTGTATGGTTAAGTCCGTATTCGATTCTTTAAGAAACTTCACCTCACCTTCAAGTTCCTTCTGCAGGTCTATCCAGTCTGAACGTTTCGGTGTTCCTGTAACTGTAATTGTTTGTCTTGTGTTTACATCTTGTAAGGATGACTTCAATTCTTCTATTTCATGCCTATATGAATCTCGTTCAGCTTGTGCAGCAGACAGCTCAGCTGCTAGCTCAGCCTGTTGCTTTGATTTTTCAGAACACTCCTTTTTCAGCATCTCTAGATCAGCCTTCAACTTGCGAGAGTGGCGTTCCCACATTTTTGCCTCGTCGCGGAGCTCCTCAATTGTTTCTTCAGCAGCTTCAAGAAGATCTTTGGATGAGTCAGACACCCCAATTGATAGCTGAGAAAGGCCATTTGAAAATGTTTTTGGAGTACTCCCTTGCAGTAAATTTGGGCCTGAAGCCCGAGAACTAAAAGATGAATTGTTGGATCTAAGCCCATCATCACCACGGCCAGCACTAACATAACTAGCATAGGAACTAGCAGAATCCTGCCTTCCCACATAAAGTCCTCCATTAGAGTTGTCTCTAGGAGACAAGTTTGTTCTATCTGCAGTACTATCTCCAGAATTAGAACTCCGGTGGGACCCTGATGCCGAGAAACTTGTTTCCTGCAAAAAAGAAAAGAAAAAGAAAAAAAACAGACATGACAAATAATCAGCATGGACACATAATACCAATGTTTTCCAGTCTTCCAGTTGAACCTAGTCGCCATGGGACCGACTAGGGCGATTAATCATGATTATCGTGATTATCGGACAAATTGTACAAGTCGACAGTACCCCTAATCGGTCACCAGAGACCGACTAGGACGACTGTAAAACATTGCATATAATACTCTGATAGAGCATGGCATGCAACCAAAATATGTCACTTGCTGATGGTGAAATTGCAGTCCATATAGAAAACTATACGCAAATGTGTAGAGAATAGAATTGGGGAGACACCACACCCAATCAGGGGGGTGAGCCTTTCATATATATAGCCAATGTGGCTTGTATTACAAGGAAACTATCCTAGTACAAATCAATCAGCTATACATGGCAACTACAATCACCTGTATATGTCAAGTCAATCAGCTATACATGGCAACTACAATCACCTGTATATGTCAAGTCAATCAGCTATACATTTCCTAATACCCGCCCGCAGTCGCAGCGGGAGGAGAGCGGACGCAAAGACTGGACCGAAAGTCCGTAAAGAGCTGTACAGGGAGACCCTTGGTCATGATGTCAGCGAACTGGTGAGCGGAGGGAACATGGAGAACCCGGACCTGTCCAAGTGCCACCTTCTCGCGGACGAAGTGAATGTCGATCTCGATATGCTTCGTGCGCCGGTGGTGAACAGGGTTGGCCGTCATGTAGACGGCGCTGACGTTGTCACAATAGACAACGGTGGCGGAAGCGAGGGAAACATGGAGCTCCTGAAGAAGCTGGCGGATCCAGCAGCACTCGGCGACGACGTGAGCTACCGCACGGTACTCAGCCTCGGCGCTGGACCTGGATACCGTGGTCTGGCGCTTCGAAGACCACGAGATCAGGTTGTCGCCGAGGAACACGCAGAAGCCGGAAGTCGAGCGTCGGGAGTCCGGACAGCCAGCCCAGTCGGCGTCGGAGTAGCCGGTCAGACTGTCGACAGGGCCGGTGCCGATGTGGAGGCCGGAGGAGAGCGTGCCCTTCACGTAGCGCAGGATGCGCTTGACCAAAGCGAGATGAGGCTCACGAGGGGCATGCATGAAGAGGCACACCTGCTGGACGGCGTACGCCAAGTCGGGACGGGTCAGGGTGAGGTACTGGAGAGCACCCACCAGACTCCTGTAGTCGGAGCTGTCAGAGGCAGACAGCGGAGCACCATCCGAAGACGAGAGCTTGGCCTGAGTGTCCACTGGAGTCGCCGTGGAGTGACACTCAGCCATGCCAACGCGCTGGAGAAGGTCCACGACGTACTGGCGCTGCGACAGGAACAAGCCGTCTGACGAGCGCATGACGGAGATGCCGAGGAAGTGGTGCAGGTCGCCGAGGTCGGTCATGGCAAACTCGGAGGCGAGCTTGGCCATGATCTGCTGAAGAAGTGTCGAGGACGAAGCGGTGAGGATGATGTCGTCGACGTAGAGCAGCAGGTAGGCGAGACTCCCACCCTCTCGGAGGACAAAGAGGGAGGTGTCGGAAGCCGAGCTGTCGGATGAAGGAGGCGAACCGCTGGTACCACGCTCGCGGCGCCTGCTTCAGTCCGTACAAGGACTTCTGCAGGTGGCAGACGTAGTCGGGGCGAGCAGGGTCGACGAAGCCAGGCGGCTGCTGGCAGTAGACCGTCTCGTCGAGGTGGCCGTGGAGAAAAGCGTTCTTCACGTCCAACTGGTGGATGGGCCAGGCACGGGAAGTGGCGATGCTGAGAACGGCCCGAATGGTCGCCGGTTTAACCACCGGGCTGAACGTCTCGTCGTAGTCGATGTCGTGCTGCTGGGAGAAGCCGCGGACAACCCAGCGCGCCTTGTGCCGAGCAAGAGTACCGTCGGAGTGGTACTTGTGCCTGAAGATCCACTTCCCGGAGACGACGTTGGCACCGGGCGGTCGCGGAACAAGACGCCAGGTGCCGTTGTCGATGAGGGCCTGGAACTCGTCAGTCATGGCAGCTCGCCAATTCGGGTCGGCAAGCCCACTGCGGTAGTTCGCCGGGAGAGGTGATGGTACGATGGCGGCCAACCCCTTGTACTGCACGCGCGGAATGACCCCGGACTGTGTACGAGTCACAGGACCAGGCGGTGCCGTGGCGGCAGGTGCAGGGGCAGGCACAGGTGACGGAGAGGGGGGCGCCGGTGCGCGTCGACGGCGAGAGTAGACCAGCAGCGGCGGTGCTAGGGGCGACGCGGGTGTCCCGGACGGGGGCGCAGGGCCAGACCCGCCTGGAAGAACAGGACCTGACGGGGGCACGAGACCACGCCCGCCCGGACCTGCTGGCTCGGAGGAGAGGGGCGGCTGCTCAACGTTCGAGGAGAACGGAGCGACCGCGGGCGCCGAGGGACGAGCTGCAGTGTTAGTAGAGCAGGGCAAAGTATCCACAGTATCGTCATCGGTCAAAAAATCAAGGGAGGAAGCCGGTGAAACGGGTGGAATATCTGCAAAGGGAAATTGCGTCTCATCGAAAATGACGTGGCGAGAGATAATGACACGTCGAGTGGAAAGGTCAAGGCAGCGATACCCCTTGTGCGTCGAGGGGTACCCGAGAAAAATGCAGGCGGTAGAGCGAGGAGCTAGCTTATGTGCCGAGGTGGCCTGAAGATTCGGGTAACAGAGGCACCCAAAAACTCGCAGGTGATCATAGCTAGGTGACTCGCGGTACAAGCGTGTATAGGGAATCTCACTGTGAATAGAGGACGAGGGGCGCCGGTTTAACAGGTAACAGGCGGCTGCTAGAGCCTCGGCCCAATATGTCGCGGGCATGGACGCATGGAGCAAGGTTCGTACGGAGTTGTTGAGCGTGCGAAGGACACGCTCGGCCTTGCCGTTTTGTGCAGAAGTGTAAGGACACGAGAGGCGCAACAAGGTGTCGTGAGCTGCTAGGAAGGTGGTTGTGGCAGTGTTGACGAACTCCGTGCCGTTATCGGCTTGAAAGCACTTAACGGGCAGACCAAACTGAGTGCGAACATAAGCGACAAAATCTATGATGTTCTGGTGGACGTCAGACTTTCGTCTGAGGGGGAATGTCCAGCAGAAGTGAGTGTAATCATCCAAAATCACCAGATAATAATTAAAGCCAGAAATGCTAGAGACTGGTGAGGTCCAAACATCACAGTGAACAAGTTCAAAGGGGCCAGCAGTATAAGAACTAGATGAAGTAAAAGGCAGTCGAGTATGTTTGCCAAGCTGACAGGAATGGCAAAGAGAGCGGCCTGCTTTATTACAAGACAATAAATTGTTCTTTTTTAAACGATCTAAAGCTGCTGGAGCTGGATGGCCGAGACACTGGTGCCACAGGGAGCGGGAGGCGGCGATGAGAGCGGACGCAGTGGGTGGGGAGGGCTGCCAGGTGTACAGGTCCCCGTCGCTATTGCAGCGAAGAATCACGCGCCCCGTCAGAAGTTCCTTTACAGAAAAACCGAAAGCGTTAAACTCAATGGAAACGGGATTGTCGCGAGTGAACTGGCGAACAGAAAGTAAATTATGAACTATGGAGGGTACGACAAGGACGTTATTGAGTGCAAAAGTGGACGCTGTGGTGGGTAAAACGGATTGACCGTGAGAAGTAACTGGGATACTAGTACCGTTGCCTACTAAGATAGAAGAAACAGAGGTGGGGGTACGGCGAATTAGTATACCATCCGACGACGTCATGTGGGAGGAGGCGCCGGAGTCCAGCACCCAGGGGTAGTTCCCCTGGACCGACATCTGCTGCAGGGCCGCAATCAGCCCAGCCTGGTCCCAAGACTGCTGCTGGGCCGGAGGAGCTGCGAACGGGCCGGCGGAGTACTGTAGCAGGGCGAACGCCGTGTGGGCCTGGTGGGGGCCGGAGCCCAGGAGACCAGGCGCGCCGCGCCACTGCTGCGGCCCACCAGGCGTGGCCCACTGCTGGCCCCCTGGGTTGAAACACACCCAGGGCCCAGCGGGCGTGGCGGGGCGCATCTGGCCGCCCGCGTGCGCACCTCCGAAGCTGCCGCCGAAGCCGCCGCCAAAGCCGCCGCCGCCGCCGCCGTAGTTCCGCCGCCCGCCCTTCTTGCCATTGCGCCGCTGGCCGTCGCCCCGCGGCTGCTGCGGTGGCTGGTGCTGCGCGTGCTGCTGCTGCGGCCCGCGGCAGCCCGAGGAGCCGCAGGCGGAGGCAGAGTTGGCGACGAGGGCGGTGGCGGCAGCCACCTTCTTGCCGTTGGCGAGGCGGAGCTCCTTCAGGGTGAGCTGGTCCCGCGCGTAGGTGAGGGTGAGGCTGGTGGCGGCGACGTGGTCCGCAGTGCCGTGGAACTCCTCGTTCAGGCCACGGAGGAGATTGAGGACTAGCTGCGGCTCGTCGACGGGGTGACCGACGTCGCGAAGCTTGTCGGCGGTGGTCTTGACGCGGAGACAGTAGTCGTCGATGGAAGAATCCCCCTGAGTCATGGAGTGGAATTCATGGCTCAGGAAGATGGCCCTCTGCGCTTTGTTGGCCTGGAAGAGGCCGTCGATGGCGACCCAGTACTGGCGAGCAGTCTGGATGGTGGCGGTTGTGGCCATGTCGAGGACAGCCTCAGCCACGGAGCCGAAGATCCAACTCCGGACGCAACAGTCCGCCTGCAGCCATGAGGAGTCGGTTGGGGACGCCGGAACGGAGCCATCGACGTGGTGGAGGACGCCGAACTTGCCGCACATGGCGAGGAAGTGCGACGACCACCGGGCGAAGTTGCCGCCCTTGAGCTCCAGGGTGGTCGGCACATGGTGCTTCACGTTGATCGACGCGAAGGGGTGGACGAACAGGGGACGAGCAGAGTCGCCCTGAGTCTCCGTGGAGGAAGCACTGGTATTGGCGGAGAGAGTAGAGTTGGTGCCAGTCATGGCGGCGCCTGGCAGATGGAGCGATCAGGGAGGTGGTGGTGCTGCGGCCAGAAGGATCGACGGCAGCAGGGGGGTTGGAGAGGACCGCGGCGGCGTCGCCTGGTGGTTAGCAGGAAGAGAGCCGAACCAGGGGAGGGACCCGGACTCGTGATACCATGTAGAGAATAGAATTGGGGAGACACCACACCCAATCAGGGGGGTGAGCCTTTCATATATATAGCCAATGTGGCTTGTATTACAAGGAAACTATCCTAGTACAAATCAATCAGCTATACATGGCAACTACAATCACCTGTATATGTCAAGTCAATCAGCTATACATGGCAACTACAATCACCTGTATATGTCAAGTCAATCAGCTATACATTTCCTAATAAAATGCAAGGAGCTTCCAAGTGTTCCCATGCAAAAAAAATATCTTTACTGCCTAAAAAGGTTTTCTTCGTGGTGGTAATGATTGTAGGCTCACCAGCTTCCACATTAGAGTATCTTGTGAATTTATGCATACATGCAGGTCATGCATCACAGAGGAACCTTTGCGGAGGATGAGATCATCCGTGCATAATTGTACGACTTTTGTGGCCTACTGATTAGTAGTGAAGTTTATATGTGATTTTTAGATTGAGTAGGGATTAGAGCTTGCCATAGCTTTTGTGCAAGATAGTAGACCCCACAATAACTGAAAAAATTATAGACTTTTGCTTGTCGACTAAGATCCAGAAAAAGATCCACAAACTAAGACAGGTTCTTCTTTCTCTTCCAGATTCTGACACTGAAACATCAAAATGGGCTGTTTTAACTACAAGACCGAACCCAAAGCATTGGCAACTAACAGTGAAGATGGGATAAATCTCTCAAGGCATCAGAAACAGTCCAACAACAAATCGGGATTGAACGGCAAGTGCTTGGGACAGAGCAAGTTGTTTTAAGCAGTAGCATACCCTATTTCCAGATTCATCTTGATAAGTTCCACCCAGATGATTTTCAGATGAAGAACGAACACCCTTGTTGAACATACCATCAGAGCAATCTGACCTGTTGTCCATCTCATCATTGGTTGGCGTTGGACTACGGTCATCATGACGGGGAGCCATGTCCCTCAATGATCTGACACCACTACACAGAAATGGGAGAATTATCAAATTCAGGATTTGAGCCAAGTGAAGAGAGACTGAACAAGTGAACAGAACTTGGAAAGAATGAAGTACTTAGGCTTCAGTCTAGTTACCTCAGCTTAGACTTTGTGCCAAGACATTGAACCTTCAGCTGCACGTGAGGGGAAAAAATATGAACGTCAACACAAGTAGTAGTAACGATACCATCAGGCATTCTGCCAAAAGTACAAGCATGAAATAGGCACCTATGTAACAGTTGGCAGCTATGATGGTAATGTAATAGCAGCATTTTTTTTTTGGGCTACCGAATCATGTAAGCAATGCCCAGATGGCCATTGGAAATGAGGAGGTCTAATAAATAAGTGAAACACACCTGTAGAACTGTTCCAGAGTTGCATCTCTTCAGTGGCAAAGAGATAGCGGTCGGATCGACCAAATTCAGAAAATTAGACAGATTTAGGAAAATCTCCCCAAGAATGCCAGATTTTGTCGATCCCTGCAACATTACATGAGAGCAGATGTTAGTGACCCAGTAATGGCATAGCCTAGCGACAGGAATAGGACGGGTAGATAGACAAAGGTAATAAGCACCAAGACTGAAGCAGAAATTGGACATCCAAGAACGGGTAAGGTTCCAAGAACTGGACATCCAAGCATCATATTACATACCAGGGAGACAATAATCTTGTACTGGCATTCTTCAAATTCTTTGGAGACTTCGTCCTTGGAGAACCATATGGGTTCCAAAATGGTGTCGGGCCACTGGCATATTGCACTCCGAGAAGCCACTTTACTGGACTTTGCGATTGTTTTTCCATTGTCGACTGAAACTATGGATAGGAAGAGCCTGTCTGATACCGCGGGGACCTATGAAAGAACATGAAATGAATCGATGAGACACAAAAATAAGGGGATGCATGTCATGTAGCACATGGTGTAAAATAAAACTGCAGGAAAGGCACACATATGAAATGAATGAGAAGGCGCACACAATACAAGAATAGGAGGGCAATGCCGTATCCCCCTTTAATAGGCTGTGGTTAAAATGGAGAGGAAGGACCATTTTCTTTCGGGGGTACACACACCCCTGCGCACACACAACATGAATGGCAGGCAACTCGTGAAATGAAATAAAGTTGAACCCCCCGAGAAAGTAGGCTGACTGAATGGCAAAAGGTAGCCCATTGAATCACCAGCAAGGGGGGGAGGACTGGGAGAGGACGCAATGCGATTTGCGTATGAGGTTGGTTTGGTACAGCAAAGCAGCAGCAGCAGGGAATCCCGTTCCCCTTTTAGGAGGGGTTCTGAGGTAGGCACGCACGTGAGTAAGGAATGGTGACAAGAATCAGGGAGGCATAATAATGTGTACGATACGAACTAGTAAGCTCGAGTCCTACTCCTCCTACATTGAAGGAAAGTAAGCTGAATGACGAGTGTCTGTCATCAGTAGCGGCCTTTGACTACCGATAGCGAGCAAATCAGGAGGGGAGTAGAAAGAAAGGCAAGGAGCGAAGCGATTACTCCAGTAGCAGTAGATAGAAGAGAAGAAATTGTGCTAATCGCAGGGCCTCTGTTTCGCATTGGATCGGGTAAGCAAGGTTCGGTACTGTTTGACCGTCCTCTCCCCTGCCCTGGTCGGCCGGCTGGCCCTGGAAGAAGAAGCAAGTGGGGAAAAGAAAGAAACGATTTTTGGTACTGACTAGTGAGGGAGAGGAGTTAGGGAGAGCAGGAGGAAGGAAGAGAGAGCGCGCGGAAAGGGGGAAGCAACCTGGACGGCGCGGAAGTTGGAGAATCTGAAGTCGAAGCGCTCGCCGACGCGGTCGGAGGAGCGGTGGCGGTGAAGCTTGAACATCCTGCCCTCCCCTCCTGTTGCTGGTCAGTCGTGGTAGTGGTAGCATGCGATGCGGCCGAGGGAGGGCGGCGGCAGAATCGATCCTGAGCCGGCCTCCTCCTTCGGCTCCGGCTCCTTCTAGATTGGGGCTGCTGGGATCGAGAGGTGGTGGAGCTGCGGTTGGTGACGCTGACCTGAGATACGGCGGCGCATGGAGCGGCCGTGCAGCGCGGCAAAAAGGTGTAGGTGTGGGGTTGGGGGAAGAAGAGGAATCTTAGGAAGCGGAGAAAGAAACCATGTCCCCCCCGCCCGACTTCACCCACCGGCTGCCTGCCTCTGTGGAGGAGTGGGGAAGGGAAGGAGACGGGGGAGGAGAGAGAGGGGGAGGTCAGGTCGGGTCGGGAGAGAGAAGAAGAAGAAGTGCCAGTAGCAGTCCCGATGGGGAATGGGAATGGGAATGGGAATGGGATTGGACGAATAGGAATGCAGCCCCGAGAGGAGAACGCGCAAGCTCACTCAACAACCTCTCTTGTCTCTTGGTGGCGTTTGCTATGGCAGGGAGCAATTAATAATTAATTTAATCACGTTATATTAATATTGTACTCCCTCTATATTGAAAAACTTGACGTTTTAGACAAAGTTTGAGTCAAATATTGGGAATATAAATCATAAATAACTTTCAAATTATTGAGTTTAAAGATGTAAAAATCATATAAATAAATTTGTCTTGAAAAGTACTTTCATAAAAATATACATATACCACTTTTTAATAAATATTTTTAAAAGAACAAGTGGTCAAAGTGATGTTTTGGAGACCGTGTCGCTGTCTGAAACGTCAAGTTTTTAAATATGAAGGGAGTACGTACTACTCTGTATCGCAAATAGAAGTCGTTTAGGACAGCGACACGGTCTTTAAGGCATAACTTTGACCACTTGTTTCTTTAAAAATATTTGTTGTAAAGTGGTGTATATATATTTTTATGAAAGTACTTTTCAAGACAAATTTATCTATATGATTTTTACATCTCTAAACTTAATAATTTAAAAGTTATTCATGATTTATATTCCCAATGTTTGATCGAACTCTTTTTCAAAATGACTTCTAAATAGGATACGGAGGGAGTACTATACAGGAAGGAAGTAGTAATTAATTACTCCATTAGGCATTAGGCATTAGGCATTAGGCCAGGCTGCCCTTCCTTGTGCGTTGCGAGATTTCTCTCTTGTCCACTACCGCCTTGTCATCGTCGTCCCTCCTCTCCCACACGCAAACGGCATCGCCATTGTACCGCTCGCCCTCACCGCGCTCCTTGCAATAACCGACTCGGTTAAATTATTCATGAGCTGTATTAGCTAGTAGAAGGATGATTTTTTCTAGCGCCTCAATTTTTTTTACTGGCGGTTTGAGTTACCACGCGCCTGTAGAAATGAACCGGTGGACCTCAAGTCTAGAACCGCCTGTAGAAATCCAAATGGATTTCTACAGACGGTTTATTAAGACAACCGCCTGTAGAAATGTCTTATTTTTACAGGCGGTTGTCTTAACAAACCGTCTGTAGAAATCCATTTCTGCAGGCGGTTCGTTAAGACAACCGCTAGTAAAAATAGATGTGTTTTTTAAAATTTGATTTTTTCAAACTATCTCGGATGAGAAAACACCCAAAATAAAAGTTGTTCGTCTCAAAAAGTTATGAAACTTTGTAAATTATAACTTTTTAATTTGAAGTCATCTTGTCATCGAAAAATATGTTTGAATGGTCTCAAATTTGAAATTAAAATTTTATAAATGACCTCGGATGGAGAAATGACCAATACAAAAGTTGTTCGTCTCGAAAAGTTATGAAACTTTGTAGTTGACAACTTTTTGATTTGAAATCATTTAGGACCTCAAACAAGCAAATTACACTCGGGTTTGTATAATATGTGGGGAACCGAAGGGGTATTTGAACACATGTGATTGTGTGGTGCGGTGGTAGAGGAGCCTCCGCGCGAGGGCGAGGTCGTGAGTTCGAATCTCACCGGCCGCGTTAGCCGCGGATTTTGCACGAAAAATGTCGCGACTTGCGACTTCGACGGAGACGGACTTCACAGGCGGTTGACATAGCGAACCGCCTGTGAAAACTCTTTCCACAGGCGCTTCATAAGCAACCGCTTGCGACTTCGACGGAGACGGGCTTCACAGGCGGTTGACATAGCGAACCGCCTGTGAAAACTCTTTCCACAGACGCTTCATAAGCAACCGCCTGTGCTGTGGTCCTATTTTTACTGGTCCCCAGCGCAGGCGGTTGATAAAAACGCCGGTACAAATCGATCTACAACCGTCTGTGTAGTATCGTTCTGTAGTATTGGTGGAAACCACTGATGGTTTTTATATAAGCTATAAATAAACTATAAAGATGAACTAAAATATAGGTTATTTAGGGCCAATCTAGGACTGCTTCGCTTCACTTTTGGAACACAACAGGTACAACTTCACAAACAAAAAAGAAGAAAGGTATTAGATTATAGCTGGGTACCTCATAACGTTACAAGTATTTTGGAAAAACATGCTTCCAGAAAACTGATTTTCATCTATATTGTACCCACGTTGTGAGTGACTTCAACTCTCAAATCCAAATCTATTTAATGTTTCATATGGATTACCGCACATACAAATACTCGACAATAGTAGTTTTATGTCTGAGAACAGATGTCCAACAGACGACCAACATTTCTGCAGACGGAGTTAAGAAACCTCTTCTTTCTTGTGTCTTCCTCCCTCTTCTTTCTGCCACCGAAGAATAAGAAAGACTAATCTGAAAATTATTCTCTCTAGTCCTTCGTCGTGACCAGGTCCAACCACAACAAAAAGAAGAAGTGACCAGAGAAAATTATTCCATGGCGGCAACATCATCTCCATCTTGATGTCGCTATCCCAAAACAAAAGTCTTCATGTCGTTATGTCGATGAAGATGCTGACGCTGAAGTTATCGACTTCATCTTCAACAGAACCACCATGGAAAAACCGGATCCACCCCACCTTCTCGCCGTCGCCGTGAAAATTAAAAAATGGAGAAGAAAATAAAGCCTCAATACTAAGAACCTTGACATGGAGAAAATCTAACTCTAGACAACTCGATCTACTAGAAAACTTATTAAAACGATGAATCTTTGCTCCCTTCGCCCTTTGGCGAGATATCGAAGGGGCGGGAGAGGGGGGGGCAACAACAGTGATGAAAACAGAGGTGGCAAGGGTGGCGGCGACTGCTGCTGAAGCCCTAGAAAATGGCGGCTGCGTGGCGTAATGGATGATGGCTGCTCCAGAAAAAATATAGGAGTAGTGAGATCACCTAAAGAAATGCTAAAAAGAACTTTGATATGCTCCACAGTCCCAATCAGACTTTTATATCAGCTATAACATTTTTAGCCCTTGTATTAGAAGCTCGTTTGAGCCATCAAACAAGCTCAGTTGCGCAGCATTTTTTGTAATATTTTTTTCCTTCTTTGTTGTGTGTACAACTGCTGCTGCTTATATATTACTTCCCCGTCTCCTAAAAAAATGCACATTTTGTTTTAAAATTTGACTGAATATAAAAAAACACTAATATTAGTTATGTGTAATTAAATCAATAATGCAATATAATTTTTATGATAAATATATTTTTGGAGATATAAAAAGTTGGGCACATCAGAATCCAAGGTGTGCATTCTCTTTGGACAGAGGACAGCAGTAAAAACAAAGGAAACTGTGAATGCAAAGCATCAGTTGGTGGGGGTATGTATGGGTGCCTTGCCTGCGAAATGGACGTACGGAGTCCGTTCTTCTGTCGTCCTCGTTGCATGCATGTACAATAATCAGACAACAATATAATGCAAAGCCGCAGGTGGTGCATGCTGACGTACTCTGGTTCTGCTGGTTTATTTTGCCTTTGGATTGCTTTAGTTTGTTTATTATTAGCGGGGATCAAGTCAAACGTGTATTGGATTAGCCAAATCAAATACAACTCCATATGACGGTTTGTGGAAACGATTTTGTTTACCCTTAGCCTTATTAGAAAGATCAATGCGAAATCTCTACATCAAAAAAAAAAATTGTGTTTCAAAAATAATCCACGTCATAGAATCATATTCTTCATTTGTTAGGTGATTTATATATAACGATATGAACGTCACGGATTATTTTTGCATATCTTAGCAATTGAGTGGTAGATCTATGACGGGTACTTTCGTTTTGTCATAGTTCAACGTTTAACATGGCGATGACGTGGCTTTTTTTTGCATAGCACTGATATGGCCTGCTAACATGGACTTTGTTTTTTTTTGCGTGGCCTGCCAACATGGACCTTGTTTATTCCAACATGGCAATGACGTGACTTGTTTTTTTTTGCATGACGCTGATATGGCCTGCCAACATGGGCCTTGTTTTTTTAAAAGATCTAGGATGGAGAAATCACCGAAATAAAAGTTGAAAAGCTCAAAAATTTATGAAACTTTGTAGTTAACAACTTTTAATTTGAAATCATGTTGTCATACAAAACTATATTTAAATTTAAAAATTTTGAAATTCAAAATTTTCAAAATACCTCAGATGAAAAATAGCCAAAATGAAAGTCATAAATCTCAAAAAGTTATGAAACTTTCTAGTTGATAAATTTTTAATTTGAAACCATCTTGTTAATGCAAACTACATTTGAAATTCAAATTTTGTAAATGACCTCGGATGGAGAAACTTTGTAAACAAAAAGTGTAGATCTCGAAAAGTTACGAAACTTTGTAGTTGACAACTTTTTGATTTGAATTCGTTTAGAGCATCAAACAAACAATTTACACATGGTTTAGCATAATACGAGGGAAATTGAAATGGAATATAGACACAAATGACAAAGGGGTGGAGTGGTAGTGGAGGTTACACGCGCATGTGCGAGAGGTCGCTAGTTCGAATCTTGGTTATATAATGCAAAGTGCAAAAAAATCATAAAAAAATACATAAAAATACTATTGAAGTAGATGGGTGGTGTAGCTAGCTAGCTAGTGGGGTCCCTCCCCTAATTTAAAAAAACATTTTCCCTATTTTTTTTGGATTTTTTTCGCTCAAACTTTGTCGATTAATCTATGACGAAATGAAATGACAATTAGTGACGGCTCCAGTTGGTCCAGCAAATGTATGACGTGAGATACATGACAGATTTTCCAATCGTCATGATAAGTTAATTGTGACGTGTTTTTGACTGTTTATGACTAAAGTGATCGTCATGTAAAGCATTATTCCTCGTAGTGCGCATGGTTACCCCGTACAGCTCCGAGGCCTCTCGACCGTGGTCCGTTTGTTGTTGGTACGTCCTCCGTAGTTGGTACATGCAACATGCGGCCGGCGCGCATATATATAGATCCCTATATATCCACCGTCACCTTTTTGTCCTTCTTGTCCTCCTAGACTCCTATAGTACCATTTCGTTCCCATTCTTGGGATAGGATGGAGCAAACCATTTTGATTTATTGTCACGGACGGATGTTGCTTCAGATGATGGTTTGCATGCATGCCCAAACGACCCCAGACTCGTCGCCTAGCCCATGTGAAGGTAGTGGTATAATATATAGCCATGCATCTTCATCTGATATGATGCACCCACACCTGATGATTGATGAATATATAAGAATGATCCAATCAACGACGATGCGTCCGCGGTAGAAGCAGAAGAATATTCCTCCTGCACCTCTTCTGATGCACCCATGTTATCTAGGGTTTTTTTTTCTTATTTCCCCGGCTAAAATTTTAGTTTTGTCATATATCGGATATTGTGACCCTAATTTAGTCTATTGAAATTAGACTAATTGCAAAATTAATTTGTTAGCCGAAGGCTAATTCATAAGATCGACGAATCTATTAAGCTTATTTAGTCCATGATTGGACAATGTGGTGCTACATTAAACATTTGCTAATGATGGATTAATTTGGTTTAATAGATTTATCTTATTAATTATTGTAGGGTAGTATAATTATTTGTATAATTAGTGTATTTTTTAATAGACTAAATTAATACCGCAACATCCGATGTGACACGACTATAATTTTATTAGCCTTGGATTCAAACACCCCCTTAGGTCAATCTCAATATGAGTTTTATAGAGTTTTATAGGTATTAAATGCGTTGACATGACACTATATTAATGAAGAAATAGATGATGAGAGTTTCATGTGAGTAGAGAGTTTCATGAAGATGAAACTTTTCTGTATTGTTTTTAAAATATGGACGTGTATTGAAAATAAGGACACAAAATTCTCACTGAGGATAGCCTTACCAAACAAGTTGCGCCTGCCGACTCGCTCCATTTTTCTTTTATGAATACATATATCTAGGCTTGAGAGCACGTTCAAAAAACTAAAACTGACATATTTTGAAATTGACAAAGTCACATACATCACCTAGGACAGCCTTATGCACTGCATCAGTTTGCTTGTATTTGGCAATGCTGTATATATTACCTAGGACGTCATTGGTCATATTGAACAATGCAGATTTGCATAAGCTGATGTGCGCAAAAAATGAAATATTATCATATTCTTCTTTATCTACTAGAAATATGAGAACACAACCAGTACATAGAGATGTATGTAAGCAGCTAAATATAATTTTATCAAATACTCCCTCCATCCCAAATTATAAGTCATTCCAAGAATCTTGGAGAGTCAAACTTTTTCAACTTTGACCAAATTTATATAATAAAATAATAATATTTATGATACCAACTAAGTACAATTAGATTCTTCATTAGTTATATTTTCATAATATACATATTTGATGATATAAATCTTTGTATTTTTTCTATAATTTTGGTCAAAGTTAAAAAAGTTTGACTCTCCAAGATTCTTGGAATGCCTTATAATTTGGGATGGAGGGAGTACTATTTTCCTATGGAAAACAACCAAATACCAGGCACATTGTAGACGTTTACATTAGGTTAGCTTACACGTTGCATAAGATCTGATACATGCTACAATCAATCCATCAGGCCCTAGTGTTTGTATCCATAGTGTTGCTGTCAGTGGATTCCGATGTTGCAGCAAGTGTCACTGACACACACGTGCAGTGTGATGTCCATGAGAGCAGTATATAGCTAAGCTAACCGAGAGAGAGGGAGAGAGAGGGTAGAGATACTGGGGGTGTTAGGGGAAGTGGTGATGTAGAAATTGCTAGCGCTCCTTTAATTTTAACTATCACTTTAGGTTTTCATGTACTAAATTTAACTCAATTTGTAAAATAAAATATGTGTAATCTCTAGATCTTTAACTAAATTTATTAAAAACTAGATTTAAAGATATTTCTGGTGATAATAATTATGTATCATAAATATTAATTTTTTTAAAAAAAAATATGTTTAGTCAAAATTATTTCTTAGAAAGTGAAAACTATAATTATTTTAGAACGGAGCGAGTAGTACTGCTGTTGTATTAGTGCTGCTGGATCAGAAATGGGCACCAAACCAAAAGGTGTGTGGTTGTCAATCGATCAGTAATCTGACGATGGACCCACTGCACGCATGTCGTTGATGCATGCATTGGTGATGGATTCAATCAATCTACGTAACAAAATTATTGATTAATTTGTACCATTGTTGTTGTCACATCACGTGCCTGCATGCCGTCGTAGCACGAATTTTGATTCCGCGCGCGATGCCGCTGATGTCTGCATGCAGCATGCTTATGAGGACGGATCCCATCGGTGTCCTTAATAATCAGACAGACAAAAGCAGCAAACGGCGACTACTCGGATAAATACTTTTGTGGCCAAACCACATCATATCCCTCAGCTCACGATTACTACTAGCATCAAGCACACATGTTCCTCATACATACAGTACTGTATTGTGTATGAACGGAAACGATCATTTCCTCATAACTAAGTTTAATAATGTCATGATTAAAAAAAGATCTTATGCTAGTAAGAGCAAGTTTAATAATACAGCCTGCTGCTGGCTGTAAGGATCTTTGTAGCCCACCTTGCAGCCGACTCATACAATGGTTAAGTCTTTGCTATAATTATATGACTCACTTGTCTCTCTCACAAACTGCATTGGTTCTTGTGTCCAAGCGGGCTGTAAGCTTATATCTCACTTCTCTTCTCTCTTCTTTCTTTTCTCTTCTACCTCAGCATTTAGCCTTCTTGCAACCCACTATTATACTTGCTCTAAGTAGTAACCAACTTTAATTTGCCATGAGCCAATCCCTCCCACTTCCAATCAGTGACCATGAGCATCTCTGGCCGACCGGGTGGTCCACGAATCTTATTACCGTGGCTTCTTTTCATTGCTACTGTATGAGTGTGTGATTGGTTATCTGGCTAAAGGACTAGTCAGACTTCCGTGGTGTATTTTTCTCATGATTGTAGCCTGTGTAAGGCTCTAAGCCTGGTCTAAGTAGTGCAAACTAGGGATGCGTTAGCGTGGCTTACTGGGAACACTTGATGATGGGGCCGTTCCCTGCAAACCTAGCTTGTTCAAGCGCTCGATAGATTTTCGCTCACACCCACCTGGGCGGTGCCCTAATCCGTTTTGCTATCTACATGGATATATGAGGCAGTGATGGAAGAAGAAGAGAGATCTCATAGATCTGATGATATCTACAGTTTTGCTAGTGTTGTCACTAAGGGCAACCATTCAGAGGCCGCTCCATGGATATATGAGGCAATGATGGGAGTTCCAAACTTCACAATGAGTGAGCTCATGTTTTGTCTGAACCACATGATGCAGAACACAGCAACAACCTTGTTGTTTGTAGGCATGACTACAGAAGATAAGGAGTTGTGGTGCATGACTCACTTGGATGAGAGACTCTACAAGTGAGCTGAGGGTGCAGTAACAACACTTTTTGGGAACCTACAAAGATAGAAAGGTTTATGTATAATTAGGTTATAGTGTTGTTATTCTACAGTGTTTCATGTTGTCGTTTAGACTTGAACTGTTGTTGTGTTTATGTGGCAGCCACCCATGTTGCAGTATTATGTTATAAACCTTTGATAATTTCGTAATTAGTTTTCTTTGTTGGACTTCATTTGTAGGGCATGTTCTGTTTTTATGTTGTCTTCAAGGCCGGGGCGCGGTCCTGGCGTATATAGTTGGGTTCACTGTAATGCTCAAGTTGATGAATACCCAGGCAACTTGTACCAGGGATACAAAGACCTGGGAAGAAGTAGACAGAGCATGGAAGTTGTACAAGCGTGAAGTAGATCAGACAGCTGAGGTTGGCGCAACGATCAAAGAAGCTTGCAAGACTAGTAAAGAAGGAAACTATTTTTACAAAGGACTTTTTGATTTTAGTGTTAGTCATTGTTGTTCAGATGGTCGTAATTCTAGTTAAGTAGATGACCATTTGTACTAATAAGTTAGTGCTAGTAATTCTAAGTAGATGAACATTTGTATTAATGACTAAGCTTGTTGAACATTCTAGTTAATCAATTTGGCATTTGGCTTTTCTGTTTGCAAATACTCCAATAGCAAAAAAACAAACAAACTTAGGGAGGTAACCACACCAGAACAGGGAGGGGTGAAGTCAAACATGGAGAGGAACAGGTAACCAAACAAGCCCTCCCCCCTTGCTCAGCGAATGTAGTTAGGCCATAACACAAACAACCAAACACAATCTGAGCCAAGCATATGTAGCCCAGACCACCCAACCAAACAGCCCCTCCCTTGCATTGCGCAAACCAGGCCAAACTTAAGCCTGGACGAAAAACTCAAAACTCGCTAGCTCGCTCGACTCGCTCATTAATGGCTCGGCTCGCTCTCAACTCATTTTATAATGAGCCAGCTTGTTTTATAACGAGCCAGCTCGATTTATAACGAGCCAGCTCGAGCTGGCTCGCGAGCTGCTCGTTAGCTCGTACGAACCAACTAATTCACAAGCCAATAAACTCAAATTAACTATTGTAGAATGTCCAGACATCCAGCAATGTGGTGGAAATCATATTTGTTCTTACGTGTTGTTCACATATAAATAAGAAGATAAAATCATATAAGGAAAATTATGTTTTTATATGTAAATATTATTCTTTGTTAAATTTATATGTACTTTGAGAAATTGTGTTTTTATGATTTGGCTCGCGAGCCAAACGAGCCAGCTCGAGCTCTATAACGAGCCGAGCCGACCTGCTCTTCTAGCTCGTTAATATAACGAGCCGAGTTGAACCAGCCTGCTAACGAGCCGAGCTATAACGAGCCGAGCTAAAACGAGCCGAGCTGGCTTGATATCCAGGCCCACCAAACCCACCTAGGCTACATGTAGCTAGCCAGTCCAGGGATGCCCAAGCAACCAATCACACCCCATGTTCTGTTTTCCATTTGATCAGTAGCCCAAGGGTGTGGGTGGCAGCTTGGTTCCTAGCTAGTGTACCTTTTCATTGATTTTTGTCTATTGCCTTGGGCAAATCGATTTTATAGAACGTCTTTGCAAAGCCTTTCTGTGAATGTACGAGAAACATAGTCTATGCTCATGGAGTGTGTTGACCTCCAAAGCCCGAAGGAATCCATCGTGTTACACCTATATAGCCTTTTTTGTTGGTCTCAATCCCGTCGAATGTCGTCTATGAGGGCTTTGGTCGGAAAGGACGACTCGATTGTTCGTATGCCTCCCTTCTAAGCGATACAGATGCAATTTCCATATTCATATTTCGGGTGTCAGTCAAAGCGTGGGTCCAGTCCACCATAGTAACTTTGGCCTATTCTATGGTACTTCATTGAGGACTCTGTGATACAATGCCTATATATCGTATCGATAATCTCATTTATCATCCACATAAAACTATCATATAGAGAGATATGTCACTTTTGTTGCTCAAACAGTTCACCAATAAGCTTTTTTTGTGGCCATCAAATTATCCCTCATCTCGCCTCAAATAAAGGAAGAGTTAGCATCTCCTCTGATAGATTGAGACCCACACTAACTGTCACCTTTGCCTCACCTTTGTGGCGTACGCCACCAGAGCACTGCCGGAGGTGCGCCACCTCTATGCCCAGTCCAAGAATAAGAATGGCATGGAGAGAGAAGAGAGGTGGTTGTCATTTCTCCTCGTTGCCGCTGACCTGCTCCTCTCCTCCATCGATCCAGGGGCGCTGTGCTCCTCGTCGCCGGTGACCGGCTCCGCGCCATGGCTAGCACCACCGCGGTTCTGCGAACCAGCTCCATGCCGCAGCCAACACATCCATATCCTGACGGTGCTTGCCAACCTCCACGTCACACGAGGTGGTCATGGAGGTGTAACACCCAGATTTTCGAAGAATTCCAAGTGCCAACTATATGTGTGCCCAGGAAGTCCACAAGACACATATAGCACCAAATATGGAATTTTCTCAAAGATAATGTTTTATTACATATCGAAACATAGTTACAACAAGACTTACATCTAAAACAAAGCAGAGCGGAAACTACTCTTCGGGACTCCAAACTCCACAGGGACGGTTGACTGGGGGAACACCCGCCTAGAACTCTTGAACATCTTCTGTAATTCTTCACTTGAATCCACCATCTGGTACCCATTCGGGATTTTTATGTGAACCAACGACAAGCGTCAGCTCACCATGCTCAGCAAGTACAACTACGGGGATGCAAGGCTCAAAGGCTTGACTCGGTTAACTGCGGTTAGCATTTTAAGTTGATCATATTTTATATTCACCTGATATTACTAGATGTATGAACCATGTTGTCCCATGGTAAGTGATAATCATTAAGTTAAAAAGAGGTAAGTCACCAACCACCAACATACCCCACCATGGACTGCTTAAAAAGGATCTGAGCCGCTCGTATCCGTGAGCACGGCTGATATATCAGGTTTACACTCTGCAGAGGTTGTACACTTTCACCTTAGGCCGTGATTCTCATATGCCGGGGTTTGCAAGGCCCACATTACCTCCTCTATGGAAGTACGGCAGGGTTTCACTACGTAGTCTTTCACTAGCTACCCTAACAAGTAGTAGCCGCAAGGTTTAGGCGTCCAGGCGAATGGAGGCCCCCTTCAAGATGGCACACCTGACAGCCGACCAGTACACATCTTGACAGGCAAGGAAGCCATTCTTTAACCCAGTTCCCCCATCTAGCGCCTTTCGGTAACTACTACAAGCTAGAGAAAGTCTAGTTACACAACTAAGATCAGAGCCATATAATACCCAAGGTTGCACGGGATCTCCCGGGTGGCCGCTTTAAAAGATAGTCCCTGGGGTGGGTCACTGAGCAACACCAGGCTCCAGTGCCCTAAATGTGGTTAAAAAGCCTCTTTTAACATTGTTCCATAGTCATTAATCAGTATTAATCAATTAGCAATATATAGCGCGTAGCATTTCTAGTCATATTATGCAAAAACCCTCCCATAGGTACAAGGTATACAGTTCAAAGAAACTAGTATGGTCCTATGGTTCATCATTTTAGACACATGCATAATGATTACTGGGTCTTACATTTAATAGGTAACAAGGAAACCGTAAGTTATACTTGCCTTCCAAAAACTCGTGTTGATGGTCTCACTTCTTCAGAGATCCTCTTCTCGACAACCTTGAACAGCTTGAACTCTAAACGGGGTCAAAGGCACCACACAAACATCCATTCCAATCATCACATGCAAATAAATATATTTCTATTAGAACAGTACACCAAGTATCAAAAACAAGTAGAGAAACATATATAAAACTATTCTACTCGTCGATACGATCACATGAACGTAAAGATCACTCTAATCGGATCTAAAACGAGAAAGTTATAAAGAAAACAAGTTTCAGGGGCACTTTTATAAATAAAACTCATTTTTCGGGGGCTAACTCGCGAAAACTGAGGACCTAAACGCAATTAAACGTAGCCGACGGGGGCTAGCACGCGAAAACGAGCTCTCTGGACGGCGGCACTAAAACTGAAGACTCCAGGGGTTAAACCGAAAGAAAACAGGACTTAAAAGAAACTCTTTTGAACTATCTTGGACTGCGGGTTGATTTTGTAAAAGCGCAGGGAGCTTTCTGCAAAAACGCCAGCGACTGCGGGGCTGGCGCCGACAGGACGCCACGCGGCGCGACGCGATTGGCCCGGTCCACCAACCGGCCGGTGGACCGCGCCGGGCTGCTGGTCAACGGGTCCATAGGACCCGGTGCATACCGTTTCGGTTCAGGATCTAATCCTGACCGTCCGCGCCGATCGGACGGCGCAGGGAGGCTCGGCGAGCGCTAGCGGCGGCGGGAGCGGCGGCGCCGCCACTGGGGCACGGCGGAGCGCCATGGGAGTGCTCGGGAGCTCGCCGTCTCGGCGCTCCCGACCTCGGCTGGCGTTGCGAACTACACCGGATCGAAGCGGAGGCGACAGCGAGTGTGATGGCAGGCTCGGCTTGGGTGGGGAGGCTCACCTCGGTGGAGTTCGACGGCAGGGGGATCTGCGAGGGGTAAAACGCCTCCGGCGAGCTCGGGTTCACAACTAAAGGGAGAGAGAGGGCTCGGGGGTTCTTCGGGTGATCGCGGCGCCAGCTAGGGATGCTCGGGTGAGGGCACAGGGTGGCCGGTGAGCTCTTTAGCGGCGGCAGGGGTTGGGCGCGAGCGGTGAGGGCGAGGGGGAGAGGCTCGGGGCCCTGACCTGGCTTTATAGGGTGCGGGGAGGGTGGCGAAGCGGCGCGGACGCTCCACCGAGGCCTCATGAAGGCCGAGTGGCCATAATGGCCACTCACCGGCTGTTACCGGGAGAGGAAGGGGAAAGGCGGCGGCGGCTCTGCGCAGCGCGAGGAAGGAGAAGGGGTCGGGGTCGCTGACACGCGGGCCCAGGCGGGCAGGCAGGGCGGCAGCAGCTGACGCGTGGGGCCAGGCGGGCAGTGGCAGGAGCAGGGTGTGGGCGCGCGTTGCGCTCGCGGGCGAGCAGGCCGCGCGGAGCTGGGCCGGTGCAAGCGGAGGGGAGCAGAGGGGTGTGGGGAGGGGTGTGGGCCGCGCGCGGGCCACGCTGGGCCGACGCGAGCGCGGGGAGAGAGCGGGAGAGAGGGAGGTGCGGGCTGGGCCGCATCTCTGGCCGGGCCGAAAGGGTGAAGGAGGGAGGGAGAGAAAAGAAAAAGCATTTTCTTTTTATTTCAAAAGGGTTTTTGTTCAAATTCAAAACAAGTTTGAATTCAAACCACACAACTCTAGCCCTACACTCAAACAAAATAATATGCTCCAGCATGAATGCAACAAAAATGTTTCTAAGCCCCAACTTAATTTATTAATTCACCAAAATTATTATTTGACTTATATGTTTCATGAAAAATAAATAAACAAAGCCATATTAAATTCTATTTTCTCAAAAGCGATTTTGAGGGTGTCACGGGAGGCTTCTCCAATGGAGCTCGCATGGAGGCATCGTGCCCAACACAGCCATCCCGGCCGACGGTGTCTGCCAACATGACTCCGTGTCGTGGGAGGTGCTCGTGGAGTCGTCTCTGATAGAGCTCACATAAAGCTACCACAGTCAACAGAGGCACAACCGTCCCTGTGGAGCACACACAGTCGCATGGAGGACCACAAGTACTATCTCTCTGATCTTGGTTCTATAGAAGAAGAGAAGGAAGTTTAGTAATAAAGAGGAAAAAAAGAAAATGAATTATCCCACTTATATGTGGGCTCCATATGTCAGACCATATATTGAGGGGACAGGATATTGGTGATTATATTGAGGATAAATTATTGATAAGCTGCTGAAGATGTTCCAAAACATCTTTTTATTGATATCCTTAGTGAAAAAGTACTGCTCTACTAATTGAATGTTTTCTTGGGATTTTATTTTGTGCATCCTTTGCATCTTTTTCTTGGGAATTAAAGCCTCCATGGACAAGCTAGCACACAGAGAGCCTTGCCCTTGCTTGGATGACGACGTCGACGCATGCAGTTGCGCTGTGATTTGCTGAATCGGCGGCCGGTTGCCGGACGTTAGGGGCGCATGCAACCGGAACTACTAGCGTCCGGACGTCCGATCTAGGCACTAGCGTCCGGACGCTCATAGTACTGTCCCTTCCCACATGCGCACCGCGTCTGCAACCCCTTCGCTCCTACACATGGCCCAACTTCGATCGAGATATCCTCTCCCGCACGCTTGACACGCTCGCCCCTCACTCCGCATCCCCATCCTCATCCCTATTCGTTCGCCTCCCCCTCCCCCAACACACCGCAGACGGCCTCCTACGCCATCGTGCCCCGACGTGTAGGGATATGGGGATGCTACGCTAGCCGAACGCTTCCGGACTGTTAGCCGAATAGCCGAAAACAAAAACGCTGCGCTAGCCGAAAAACGGTTCTGCTACATTAGCCGAATGAACTAGCCGAACGCAAACTTTTCCGACCCCATAAACCAGGAACTACTACTAGTTATAGATCACGGGATTACCACTAGACGCGCAGGTGCAGCGGAAGACGTCTCGGTGTAGAAGTGCGCGTCGCAGCGATGTCGTGCAGATGTTCACGTCCGTCCTTCATGTCTCCACGTGCGGTTCGTCCTTGTGCTCCAGATGCAGCACCTCCGAGGTATCCCACACGTACAGGGAGGAAGCGTCACACCTCCAGACTGCTAGGTCTGCGAGGAGCAATAGGCGCAGGCGTGGGGTGGGCGACGGCTGTCGACAATTGACGTGGTTTCAACCCTGGTCGCCTCACCCCTCTTTATATAGGCGTCCCTAATGAGCCCACCGACCTGGAGGCCCATTAGCAAACCCTAATCCCGGTCTGACTCGAGTCTAACTCGAATCAGGCTTCCAGCCCCTTAAGCGTGCGACCCTATGAGTTCACGTACACATAGACACGGCCCGAGTACTCCTACTCGCCCGATAGTTGACAGCGGCCTCTAGCAAGACGTGTCAACTCCTATGTATACGCAAAGATCATATCTGACGAACCACCACGATCACATATACGTAATTCCCTTGCCACACAATATTTAGTCCAACTCATAGGTTAACATTTAACCTAAGCACGACCATGCATTTTATGATCTAATCATATGAGTGATCCAGTGATATCTCTCTCGCATGGAGAGGGGCAAATCCCATCTTGATCGTCTATGTCTCACAGCATGTTTCCTGACAAACCCGAAGACTATCTTTATGACTACCCTGTTACGAAGTAGCGTTTGATAGTCCCTAAGTAAGTCGATTCACATCTTGAGAACATACCACAATCTCAGGTCGAAGGACATAACGTACATGATGTGTAAAGAGATAATAAGAACATCTCACGTTGGGTCAGTCCAGCCCCATGTCATACATGTGCCCACATTATTAGTTTGACATCTCCATGTCTATGACTTGTGAAACATAGTCATCAACTAATACATGTGCTGATCTAATATTCATGTGTGTCCTCACATGAACTCCGATCAGGGACAACTATCGAATAACCATACAAGTAAAAGAGTTTCACAGACAATTCACATAATTGCCAATCAATACAAGTTGTCTTTAATGGATATTCAATGAACATATAATAAATCATGGATACAATAGAAATATCATCATCTCTATGATAACCTCTAGGGCATATTTCCAACACGACACTGGCGCCTAGCACGTTGCGCCATATTCCCCAGAGCCCCTTTGACTCACCGAAGAGTATAAAACACGTGCAATATGAAAATACTTGAGTGCAACATACGTCTCAAATAGATGAAACATCTGGAACATACAATTGCAATATACTCCCTCCGTCCACGAATAAATAGATTTCTAGAGTTGTCCTAAGTCAAACTTTTTAAACTTTGACCGAATTTCTAGAAAAAACTATCAAGATTGATGATCTCAAATTCATATTGAACGTATCTTGGCCCCTAGTGGTTTCGGTGATTGGATGAAACACAAGATTACTGTGACTAACATGTGTTTTGCAGAAACAGGGATAAGTTAGGTCACGGTAATGGCGACGATACGGGCATATGGAGTTCATGTCCCCTGGCGATGGATATCGTTTCGGTTTTCAAAGGATAGACGACGAAGACGGTGGTAGACTAGGCTAGGTGTCATATGGTGTTGGAGGACACTTAGGTAGTCTTAGGTCTTTGTTTTTCCTTTGGCCGTACTATAAAGGGGAGCGTGAATTAGTAGCTTGACCTAGATGAGTCTATTGAGGTAGGTGTGGTGCACACTTGTTATTTCATAGCCCTAGGTAGCTCAGAGAGATGCCTTAAGTCGAGAGGATCAAAAGTCGTTTAGACCGCGTCGCGATCCGAGTTGATTCTGCCCTTGTAACGGGCATCGGACGCTGGCCAGGTAGGCATCAGACGCGTCCGATGCTCACCCCGGCTAGGGTTTAGTCTGGTGCGTGGCATCGGACGCGCCGGTGTGTTCACATCGGACGCGCCCGTGCCACTATTCACGTGGGCGTGAACTGGAGGCCGCATCGGACGCTGGCATCGAACGCTGAGGGCCAGCGTCTGATGGCCATGCAGAGAGGTTCCAGAGAGGGTAAATCCACATCAGACGCGTCCGATGTGGTGGCATCGGACGCTGCCCAGCGTCCGATGTCCCTTTAAACAGTCTGACAAGAAGGTACAGTAGACCGTTGGACGAGGTCATCGGAGCGTCCGATGCTAGGCATCGGCGCGTCCGATGCCCCCGCAGAATGCCTGTCTTGTGCTGTTTTTGGATGGCCGGTTGGGGGAGTATATATACTTCCTTCCCTCCATCCATTTGAGTGTTCTTGCCACTTCCATCAGCTGAGAAACACCTTGTGAGTGTGAGTGAGTGCAAGAGCCCCAGTGAGGTTGAGTGATTTGCTAATTGTGAGAATTAGACACCTTCTAGTGAGAATTGAGTAGCAAGTGTGCATCCATCCATCTCTTTGGCCTTGTGTTGGTCAAGTGAGAGTTCTAGCTTGTTACTCTTGGTGATCGGCATCACCTAGACGGCTTGGTGGCGATCGGAGAGCTCGGTGATCATCCGGAGGCATTGTGGATGACCCAAGCCAAGTTGTGACCGGTAGCGAGCGATTCGCCGGGCCGGAGTGGCGAAGAATCAGCTCGTAGTGAGCACTTGATCCTTACGCGGATCAAGGGGGAGCGATACCCTTGCGCGGGTGCTCCAACGAGGACTAGGGGGGTGCCGACACCTCGATACCTCGGCAAAAAGATCGTCGAGTCATCTCTACTCTTTTACTTATGCATTTACTTTCAAGCAATTCAATTCCGCATTACTACTTGTTGTTCATTCTATATTGAATTGCTTTGCTAGAGTAGGAGTGGCTTAGACTTGGTCTTTTGTGCGGTAGAATAAATAGAATCATACTTCTAGGCACTAGGGGGTTAATTGAGGCTTGATAGGTTTTATTATTGCAAGAAGTTTTAGAAAAGCCCAATTCACCCCCCTCTTGGGCATCTTGATCCTTTCACATATCATTAGATATACCATAAAGTATATTTTCATAATGTGTCCATTTTATACCATAGATGTTATTACTCTTTTCTATAAAGTTAGTCAAAGTTTAAAAAGTTTGACTGACACGGATTCTAGGAATTGATTCTTTCATGGACAGAGGGAGTATATGAAAACACATATGCAAAATCCTGGATAGAACACTTGCAACTGGCAGCATTAAAAAGCTTGTTGCAACAGAAAAGATAAAACAGATGAACCATTTTGTTGCAACATATGCGTGGAACATATACAACATCCAAATCAAACGTCTGCAACAGATGAAACATTTCGAAGAAAACACTTGCAACATGTTTTTAAAAACGCTTGCAACATGTGTAATATTTCTCCTCGATCTACTTTTGCAACATCCATATGATTCAACTGCAACATACCTTTGAAGTGTCTAAAACAACTGAAATATACAATTGCAACATAGGGGAGGGGATAGAGAGCCTATCACGAGGAGCGTTATGGCCGCCGTGGTGTGGGGAGCTCAGGTCATCAGGGTGAGAGAGGGCGCCGCAGGGGGTGGGGGAAGGCGTTGCCAGGGTGGGGGAGAGCCACTGACTCCCCAACTGTGCCACCCCATGGATCTCGTCGGATGTGAGTGGATCTCGCTTGTACTCCATGGATCTGGTAGGTGTAGGAGAGAGGGTCATCGGATCTGTAGACATTGGAGGCTTCAGTGGGAGAGGTTATTGTTGTGGGGGGAATGTTAGAGTGTGCAGCGGAATTCGGCCTAGCTCGCTATACCCACGAGTTGGCGCCCCTCGGGCCTAGATCCATCGGAGCCCACAACATATCAGGTCTGTGCCTAACTAAATCCAAAAGACTAGTCTTATCGATGAGGACTGCCCCGTCTTATATGTTATGCTCCCCACCATCAATTACCGATGTGAGACTAAACCTAACAATCTCCCCCTGTCACACATCGAACCCACATCACACACCTCGTGCGATCTCCTCCGAGAGCTTAACGGACTCCCCCTTATCACGTGTGACCTCCGGTCCCAAGTCCAACGCCCATATCACACACAACTCATGTGACCTCCGAGACGTTAACAGACTCCCCCAGGCCGTTGAGATTTGTAGGTTTTCCAAGCATGAGCTCTGATACCACTTGTTATGCGCAGCAGAATTCGGCTCAGCTCGCTATACCCACGAGCCAGCGCCCCTCGAGCCCAGGTCCACCGGAGCCCACAACATATCAGGCATTGGGCCTAACTCAACCCAAAAGACTAGCCTGATAGGTGAGGACTGCCCCCGCCTTATATGTTGTGCTCCCCCACCATCAATTACCGATGTGGTACTAAACCTAACAATCTCCCCCGTCACACATCGGACCCAACTCTTCACATCACACAACCGTGCGATCTCCGGAAGATGTTTTTACAGACCCTGAGTCTAACAACGCTCAATTCACACACAACCCGTGTGACCAACGAGACGTTAACGGGCTCCCCCGTCACATGTGACCCTTGAGATTTTTCAGGTTTTTGTCAACCATGGGCTCTGATACCACTTGTTAGAGTGTGCAGCAGAATTCGGCTCAACTCGCTATACCCACGAGCTGGCGCCCCTCGGGCCTAGATCCATTGGAGCCCACAACATATCAGGTCTGTGCCTAACTCAACCCAAAGGACTAGTCTTATCGATGAGGACTGTCCCGTCTTATATGTTGTGCTCCCCACCATCAATTACCGATGTGAGACTAAACCTAACAGGGAAGAAGACGCAAGAGCAGGAGACCGTGCTGTAAATCGGACAGACGACCGACTATGGCCCTTGTTGTGTGTGTGTGAGAGAGAGAGGGGATGGAGGGAAGGAGGAGAGCAGCGATGGCCATGGTGGCGGACGGCTGGCTGCAGCCTTTGCTGAGAGAGAGAGGGGATGAAGGGAAGGAGAAGTAGCAGCACGCGGTGGGATAGCGAAGTCGCCTTCTCTTTTAATAAGCCACGCGAACGGATAGGATTGGACCGGCGGGAGGTGAAATTAAGATGCACCGCGTCCGGAAAAGGACGGACGTCTAAGTAGTATCATTTCCGTAATACTATTTACTATAATTTAATCAAATTTGAGCTAGTTTGACCAACACGGATTTTATAATTATATATTTTTTTATGGACGAATAGAGTAGACGTATGCGTGTTGAGGAGATGTGCACTGTGAATGTGTGATTAGGCGAGCTAGGAAAGGATATGATGATCCCATTCTCATCCCTTGTCCAGTCTCCACTGTCCAATCTCTTTCTCTTCTTCGCTGCATGCGTCATATGTGTGCGTGTTGCCTTGCCTTGCGCTCAACTACAGACCATGCTCCGGGGCCTTTTCTTTATTTTAGTTTCCAAGCAAATGCCACCAACCTGCAAGCAATGAAGCAAACCTCTACTACACTACTCCCTTGCCCCAAATTATAAGTCAATTGAACTTCAAAGCATTTTAAGTTTGACCAAAATTTCTATAATAAAATAATAACACTTATGATATCAAATAAGTATCATTATATTCTTTATTAACTATGTTTTTACAGTATATCTATTTGTCATAAATCTTCATAATTGTTTATATAATTTTAGTTAAATTTGAGATGTTTTGATTAAGATGGAACGTTTTGTAATTTAGGACAGAGGAAGTACATTGCATCTACAGAATTATAAGCGCATGCTGATTATTGCAGGGTACGGTACGTATGTTATGTACTCCTCCTATATATATATATATATATATATATATATATATATATATATATATATATATATATATATATATATATATATATATATATATGTATTGTGTACACCTAGCCCCACGAATGAATGATCCGATTCTCTTTTGCTTGCTCTTTCCTTGTGGCCACCCATCAATCAAGTTCAAAAGCAAAAAGGGGAGGGGAAAAAAAGCAAACTTTAGCAGTTCCGTTCCTATATATATACACTACAGTAACAAGTTGTAACAAGGCCTTGTGCTGACTACATGGGCTTGGCCTGCTTGCAGCTTGAGTCGACGTCCTAATAAGGCCCAACCATTTTGGGCCTCATATGTCCACGGGCTTGATGAGTCAATTCAAATGCGCCCCCCGGCCGGCAACATACTAAAATCATCCATCCTTCTAAAAAGGGGAAAGGTCCACTTAATTACGGAAAACATATTATTGTATGCATTAATTAGAATAATTCATCGCTGGAGTTTATATAGTCTAACTATAGTGATTTTTTATGGTAAGCTAATTATTGTATGCTTGAACTGTGATAAAAGTTTCATACTCATTGAGTCATGTATAACTTAGTTATAAATCCGTTTTTACAGAAAAATATAGATCTAAAGCTATAGTAAAACTTTGTACTAAAATATACCATATTATATTTTTACTATGTAGATCTACTTATATGGAGTCTAACAAAATTGGATTTTCTATTTTATGTTTTTTTGTGATTTACTATGATGTTTTAAAGATTTAGCAAAAAAAAAAGATAAAAACTAATGTTACTGTAGCAAAACCATCGTCTAAACCCGCTTATAACCGGTTCAGGGAGGTAAGGTGTACTGTTTTAAAACTTGAGAAGGTGTTTTATCTGATTCTAGAGTTCAACAGAAAAAGTGGACTTTCACAAAAGCTGAAGAAGGAAAAGTCGTTTTCCTCTAGAAAAAGCTACAATCATCCATGGGCGTGTCTAAAAATAAAAACGTGGCCTCGCTGATTTCTGTGCCAACCATTTTTTTTAGTCGGCACAATATTATAAAGCTGCCGGCTGAGCATTTTTTCGCCAACTTATTTTAACTCGATCGTCGCAATATTATAAAGCTGCCAGAGAGAACGCTGTCTTCTTCTACCACTTAAAAGAACAAAATCAAATTCTAAAATAAATCTAGTAAAATACAAACATCCACGTAAAGAAACCAAAAGAGTTTAAATTCATCAGAGAGACAAACACTGCACCAAAAAAAAAACCAACTACTGGAGCTACACTCTCAGTTTGCATTTCTGTGCCAGTTCTTACCTTATATAACTTATTCTTGACTCTGTTCTAAGATAATAAACTTCTTTAACTTCAATAATTAAAGTTTATTGTAAAATAGAGGCACATTGAATTGAACTCTGAGAGAAGAATGCTTCGTCTGTAGCTAGCCTGGGAGCTGACTGGACGTTGTTTGGTTAGAGCACTCGTGGGTTGCCTGTGCCCCAGACATCTTGACTAGACTCGAGTAGTAGGAAAATAAGCGTCTGGCCCCGCTGCATTTTGCCTAGACAAATACTATTCCAATCGATAATTTGGTTGTCATAGCTATTTAACTACAGCAAGCAAAAGTGCATTAGCTACTTAATTAAGGCAAATGTGCATTAGTTTTTTAATTAAGGCAAATTTGCCATTATTAATATTATTTAATACAATAAGAGTTTATTTATATTATTTATATTAATTTACTAAATTAAAATAAATATATTTATTTATCAAAAATAATTAAATATGTTTGATTAGAAATTATTATCTAGTTTGTTTAACCGAGAAAACCCATCGATATTATGAACCTTTCTCTCATTAACATTTTCAGGCACATACGTCCAACCAAACGGATCCTCTTTAATTATACTTGTCCGATCACCCAAAAATCATCAACTTCTCATATAATTTTTAGGCATCAACTTTTTATCAAACAAGAACCAAATAGGCTCATAGAACATCAAACTATCCAGTCAAATAGCAAGCCATGAACCGGTCCAGGCGGTTGTCCGTGGCGCATCTGCATGCGTGCCAAATAAAAGGCTCGCTCGCTCGTTGCATGCACGTTATTTATTTAGATTCTCCTCTACACTTTAGCTCGCTGAAGTTCACTTTAGCTTACTTATATGGTCTAAAATGTTTGTAAAGTTTGCTAAACTTTAGATCTTGTAGTTGAACAGAAGTGAAGTGGTAAAAAATTAGTGCCTTAGCTAGCTTGCATTGGCAGAAGCAAATATATGGTTGGATGTTGGTTCCATGGATGCGCTTGCTTTGAGATTTCTTGGTTGGCCAGACTCGACAGATGCTTGTAGCAACATATGGAGAGTCTCATGTATGGATAGATTATTGTATGGGCTCTCATGTAGGTAACCAAATATTACAAATGGGTACTTTTTTTTATATCTGCACATACAATCTCACTGGACATTTTCTTTTTCAGGGCCGGCTGAATAGAAAAGGCATGGACTCATTTTTTGTAGAGTCTTGTTAGGGGCGGATGATATGTGTTGCAGACTTTTGGTTAAACGGGAAAGAATCAATATTACAAAAAAACTTTGTTCATTTCTTCTGAGCTATTTTCTTGGTCACCCGCCGGTTTCGTACATGGGCCATCTCCTGAGAAGTTGCATTTGCAACGGAATTTGGTTGTACTGGCTTCACAACAATTGCCGAGGATGATTATGAATATTTGTTATGCATATGAGTGGTAATCTAGTCTACAGATTGATTGACACTACTAGAATGTGTGTGTGGTGTGATTTATGTTATCAAGGCTCTTATTCAACAGAGGTCTGGATTTCTATTTGAAGACCCTTGTATCGACTTCATGTATTGCTTTTAAAAGTTCATGAAATATTTTTTTCTTCAATATAAAATGTATCGTATCATATATGTAGTGGTATTTATCCTTTAACAATGCAAATTATTTCATACATACATGCAATCTATATATTATGAGTTAGCTATAATAAGCCTTAAATTATTCGTTGCTAGCAAATGCTCTTGATATATACCAATTGTATTTGAGTAATTAGTGCAACTATTGTTGTCACTTTTCAAGAAGAGATTATGGAAACCTTTTGATAATGGTATGCAGCCTTTGGATATGACCATGAAAAATAAAAAACAAGGTAAACTCGCTTCTATGTTTACATAACAATAAAAGTAAGAATTTGTTGCTATCTAATGTTGTTTCCTTTCAATGTGCTTAGGAATAAAAATGATGATGATGATGATGGTGATGACGATGATGATGATGATGTGAACTTAGGAAAGACGATTTCTATGATCTCTACAACAGTTGAGGTGTGGATACACCTCTCTTAATGAAGCACGTGCCAACGACATGTTTTCGAAAAAAGTGTGGATAAACCCTATGATAGATTGATCTTGGAGTGCAAGGTCATCAAAGCCTAACATTCAATTCGCCGGCATCTCAATGACACTTTATTGATCGAGAAAGTTATAACTCATCCATCGAGAGTGCTATCGAGGTTTGCAAGTATTTTATATGGAAATAGTATTTGATAAGCTTTCGAATGGATCTGGTCCTACCATAATATCATACCGGCAAAGTTTCCAAATCATCATGACATGTTGTTGTTTCTACCAAGTATGGTAATTACTTTTGGGACCCTGTCTTAAGTTGAAGCACGACCCAAACATGTGGAGAACACCTCAAAGATGTCCTAGGATGTCATCTCTCTCTTGATCACCGGTTTAAAAGGCTGGCATGGACGTCCAAACGAGGTTGGAAGTTCAATATGTATCAAGTTCAAGTCCATTTTGGACTCTAGAAGTAGCTACGAGTAAAATTGTCGCACCGGTCGTATATGGACTCTATTTTAGACATTCTATATATGCAAGGAAAGCTAAAGAGATTATCTTTCTAATTCCACCAAATCCACATTAAAATATATTTAGAGCAAACAAGAATAGTCAAGGCAAGTGGACATCTAGATTCTGTTATAGGATATTCCGGCATCATCTTTTGGGGCATTGGACCATATAACATATTGTAGTTGCATAGGCCATTTTCAATGCAAGTTTCATGTCTCAGTTTTCAACGTATTCAGATTTTGGAAACAATCTCTCTACTCCCATGAAACTCTTATCATCTTTCACTACAGCAGAATCATTCTTTGTCCAGTGTTGGCAACACTCGGCAAAGAGCCTTTTGCACTCGGCGAAGGCTTCGCCGAGTGCCGCACTCGGCGAAGAAAATATCGGCAAAGGGTTCTTTGCCGAGTGCCAAACATCGGACACTCGGCGAAGGCTTTGCCGAGTGGTGACATATTTGGCACTCGACAAAGAAAAAAATAAAAAAAAACCCGAAAAAATAGGGAAAATTTTTTATTTAAATGGAGGAGAGGCCACTGGGCAGCGCCCACTTATCGCCCTCGAAATCGCAAGTTCTACTATTTCTCGCGCGGAGCCTCCTCTACCACTGCACTACACACTCATATACATTCCATCTCCGTTTCGATTACCCATATATTATACGAAACCATGTGTAACTTGCTTATTTGAGGCCCTAAACGAATTCAAATCAAAAAGTTGTAAACTACAAAGTTTTCTAACTTTTCAAGATCTACAACTTTTATTTTGGTAGTTTTTCCATCCAAGGTCGTTTATAAAAAATTGAATTTCAAATTTTACAATTTGAAACGTAGTTTTCGTTGACAAGATGATTTCAAATCAAAAAGTTGTCAACACCAAAGTTTCGTAACTTTTCGAGATCTACAACTTTTCATTTTGGTCATTTCTCCATCTGAGGTATTTTGAAAAATTTGAATTTTAAAATTTTCAAATTCGACGCAGTTTTGCATAACTAGATGACTTCAAATTAAAAAGTTATCAACTACAAACTTTCATAACTTGTCAAGATCTACAAAGTTTATTTTGGTTGTTTGACTATTTGTGCATCCGACATTGTGGTTCTAATATTATTCACAAACATTATATATGACTCTTGTAGTTTTATAAACTACCGGAGAGATATATAAGATTTGTGAACGAATTTATTTTAAGTTTGTCAAATGAAGAAATCACCAAAACAAAAATTGTTCATCTTGATAAGTTAACCAACTTTGTAGTTAAAAACTTTTTCATTTGGATTAATTTACTGCTTCAAAATGTAATTTAAAAACTGGCTTTGCCGAGTGTCAAAAAAACTAGGCAAAGAGCTCTTTGCCGAGTGCCACGTGGCTGGCACTCAGCAAAGGCACCTCTTTGCCGAGTGCCAGCCACGTGACACTCGGCAAAGACCCGACCACGTGGCACAGTTCGGGGCCACATTCTTTGCCGAGTGCCACAGTTCGGGGCCACATGCTTTGCCGAGTGTCACGTGGCTGGCACTCGCCAAAGAGGAAAGCATGCTTTGCCTTGTGTTTGCGCTTTGCCGAGTGCCACGTGGCCGGCACTCGGCAAAGAGGCTCTTTGCCCAGTGCCCGAAATTTGGCACTCGGCAAAGCCCCAGACACTCGGCAAAGATTGATTTTCCCGTAGTGTTTTTCCTCATTAATATAGTGACATGACAGCATATTTAATGCTCATAAAACTTTATGAAACCCTTATTCAGACTGCCCTTATAGATGTGGATGGCCGTTCTCACCCTCACCTTTGTACAGTTATTACAGTACATGTTAGCCCACATTACTGACGTTTGACAGTCATACACATATACTACAAACATCTGGGGCGTCATCCTATATATAGCTAAAACCATGCATATATATGATGCATGTAACATATATATGAGTCATCATATCACTAGACTGTAGGCAGGTAGCCCCGCTGCCGATGGTTTACAGGCCGGCAGAAAGCTCGTTTGTCACTGAACATGCATAGCAACAAGCAGCTAATTAAGCGAGCGATGACAGCCGCTCGCTCGGATCATATATATCTTACCTAGCTAGCTCCGTGATTGAACCGATCATGAATTCATGATGCTGAATCAACGCGACGATCATCATATATGTCGGTGTCGTTTGATCAGAGCTGCATTTTGAGAGAAATATATGCAGTCGCTACGGCTCTGTTCATTTAAACTTACTTTTGGTTGTTTCAGTATTTTGTGGGAGAGAATAAGTCGTAGGATATGGCTGATCGATAGGCTGGTTGATGAGTTAAAACGAACAGAGCTGTGCTTGACTGCGCGCCTACAAGTTTGGAGACATTCAGAGGTTACTATTAATCTCATCCTCTGCATGCTTTTCCTAAAAGCCTATATACTGCACCTACCATAACACATAGTATGTATGGCGCTGCGCTCGCTGTCGTCCACATATATATTACCTCCGCTCCTTCTGTCATTTCCTATACTCACTTTATTAACCATCGTCTATCTACTTTAGTTTATTATTAGCAAAAAAACATGCATGTATGACAGGGCTAGCTAATAATAGATCCATAGATACCGTCGTCTATATGTGTATGTTGAGTTCCATCGAGAGACGATCATATACACTTATTAGGCACTTAGCTAGCTAGGTACTCGATCAGTGCAGATTCATGATATATATGTGGAAAGAAAGAAAGAAAGACCGGCCGGGAGAGTAGCTGCAGGCTAATTATAATCTAGTATATATATTTGCGTCAGTTTCAGACGATTTCAGTGCATGCATCGTCACATATCAGGCCGCCGGGCAGACAGGCATATTACTACGTCGTACTGATAATGGAACCTCTTTTTGCTGGGAACCTCTCTCCTCCGATCCTACTGTACCTCTTATTTGCATGGCTGCAGACTGCAGTACGAGGTGATGGGGATTACATTGCTTTGCTTGATCGACCGGTTGCGCCCCCTGTCTGTGTAGCGTACTATACTACTAGCGTTGAAAAAAAAAGTTAAAAATCTTTTTAAGACGAAAGAAGAATTGTATTATAGCTGAGTACGTATCATCGTCTTACAAGCACACTATAATACACTATGTATATCCATAAACTCATCTTCATCTATATTGTATCCCATATTATAAAATTTCAAATCCATACATGTATGATGATTATTCATATGGATGACCACACAAAGCAAACACTCGGCAAAAGACCTAAGAACATATAGCCAACGAACGACACCTGGAATTAAGAGACTTTTTTCCCTGTGTTTTCCTTCTTCTTTCTGCCAATGAAGAATAAAAAAGACACTATTCTGAAACTTATTCTCTCTAATCCTTCATCATAGTCAGATCTAACCATAACAAAACAAAGAAGAGTTGACCAAAGAAAATTATTTCATGGCGACGATACCATATTTTTGTTGTTGTTTGAAAAACCAAGTCTTCGTGCCGTCATGTCGATGAAGTTGCTACGCCGTAGTTATTGTCACATCTTCAACAAAGACAAGATGGAGAAACAAAACCATCATACACACTTGTCGTTTGCCAGGAAGGAGGAGGAGGAGAAAGATGAGGAGGAGATAAATCTATAATACCAAGAAACCTGGCATAGAAAGGCTCTAACCCTAAAAGACTAGATTTATTAGAAAACTTATTAAAACAAGATCCCCACCTACTCCGGCCTCTAGCAAAATAACGGAGGGGGAAGGGAGCTGATGGGGACAAAATTTACGTCTCAAGAAAAGTCAGAGTAACGTATACTTTGGAATATAATAGAAATAGTACACGAAGATTAAAAATTGCTAAAGATTCATTCCCTTGGCAACTATACTTGCTTTGGTGTGCAAATATCGATGCTCCTCTCTAGGCGCCTTTTGCACATGTTCCATTTATTAATGTCAATTTGCTTGTAGTCTAAAATTCATTTGATCACACATCTGTTGTAAGCAGTACCTGCTACCTAGACTATATGCAAACTAAACTTGTGGAGTTACTTATATTAATCTCAAATGGACGCAATGGTGGTAAACGCTAGCAGGGGTGGATCAAATCGCATGCACTACGTAAGCTAGTTGTGCCTGCCTTAAAAGTTGTAAATATCTGGTCGTCAGGTATATATATCTTTTCTATACAATGTAATTATCAATGTCACACTCACACAGCGGATCATAGATTTTTACAAACTAGACCTTGAGCCTGGCTCAGTCCAGCCCGTGGGCTTAGTCCAAGCCCAATGGGTTTGGCCTGTCCACGAATCTTACTAGATATGGCTTGGGCATAGATCTCGTTGTCTAGATTTTTTTTAGCCCGAGACTGGTCCGAAATAGTGTTTTTAGCTATTTTATAGTATAAAATACGCGAGTGGCCTGCTGGCTCGAGCCTAGCCTGAAAAATTAGGCTCGATTTGTCTAGTGGGATGGTCATGGGGGCGAGGGGACTCTTTTGGTCCAAAATGACCAGGCTTTTTTCGGTCTGACCCGAACCCTAGTCTAGCTCGTAAAATGCTAAATTCCTATTACCATCTACTCCCTCCATATCAAAATAAATCAAATTTAATTAAAATCACTCTAAATCAAAAACTATCTCTTGGTGTGATAACATCTATGCCGCTATATAAGTACATTACGAAAATGTATTTTAAATGTATCTAGTGATACTAATTAACTTGGTGTGATAAATATTGGTGTCCTCGTTTCTTAAATTTGACCAAACTTAAAATAATTAGATATAGCCATATGGAGCATCAGCTCTAGGAATTGATTTATTTTTGGAACGGAAGGAGTAATTTCTTTGCATAAACATTTGCCCAATTGTGTCTAGTTTAGCAAATAACCGCACTTATTATTAGAAGTTAATCAAGAGCATTTCTCTCTAGTGTTTCTAGTTGGACGAGTAGGTGGGGCCTTATTGTCGAATCAACATCGGTTTCAATCAAAAGGCTAGCTTAGACACAATTGAACAGGATTGTGTGGATGAATGTAGTTCATGCACCTTTGATGTTGAGCTAGTGGCCCACATTATATTGTGCCACCGTGCTGCATGCAGGATTGAATGTCCAAAGTGAAGTGTTGAAACATATACTGATAATAATGTCCTGGTTAATACATAGTTTTGCCTTCATTCTCTTCCAGCTGTCAAAACGAAAAGGAGATAAGAATAATCTTTGTGTGTGACACACTGACACTGCTAAAAATACAGCTTGATGGAGCAGTTGACACAATAAGGCTTAATTAGAGAAGATATATATGCGTGTGTGTGTGCAAATAGAACTATACTATATGCTGAGATGATGCGCTAGCTTTGCTTGTCCTATATATATATGAGCCGGAAAGCCAAGGGTAGAGAGTAGTTTACTCCTCATCGATCACGTGATGGCGTCCAAAATGAGATATGAAATGGTCCACACGGCCGGATCAATCGACACATCAGTCTAGTTTATTCTGCAGCAGATATTGCTAGGCCAATCGCCAGCAAGTATCGGCTCTCTCTCGCACTAATCATGGCATTAATAAGTTAGAAATATATATATATATATATATAATCTTAACTAACTATTAAAACTAGGCGACGAAACGCTGGACCTGTGAATGAAGTTGATAGTTCGCTCTTTGCTAAAATAAGCAAAAGTAAGCCAACGATGAGCAAGCAACTTGAGAGCAGTGACGTTTAAGCCTGAAAGTGGCAGTGCAAGGGTTCATTTGTTGATTACTAGCTCGAGGTTAACTGCTCCACCGTCTCTCTACTTATATTATTACAATTGTACGTATTGATATGATGATGACACTGAGATATATTACAATTGTGCGGATCAATCGACTCCTAATAAGTCCTAAGCAACGAGTATTACTGATGCTTATATTACACTAATATATCCCATCCATGTGGCAATTGCTTACTTATTACTATTTCTAGTTAAGCATTGACACATGCATAAGGGATAAAATGCACAACCGGTCCTTAAACTTGGCTCAAGTACCATCTAGATTCTTGAACTTCCAAAATGCACACTAAAATCTCTTACTAAACATGTTATGTACTTTGAGATCCAAATCACCACAACTTCAGTTAATATGCCTGCGTGGCATGGCACCAAATCATCCTTGAGAGATGAATCTTGCAAGGATTGACCAACAACATTGTTCACGTTGTTATAAGCAAAAAATTGTGACCAGATGTAGTCGAGCGTAGAAAAACTATAAGAGCCAAGCAAATGAGAACACTATAGGTGGACAACCTAAGCTACGATCACCTGCCCATGACTCGCCTTCCATTACATAGTGAGCTTGAGGAGCACAACTAACTTCTTACGACCATGATGCTTGAAGACCTAATGAGCATCACAATGTTGATCCGACCATTGCTTGATGTCCTTCATTTTGCACTCTATTATCTTGATGAAATGTAGAAGCTTGACGCAAACTCTAGAGCACAAGGCCAATTGCAAATCCAACATCAATGAACATGATGACACACACGTCCAAAAAATGCAAGAAATGACTCAACAAGATTCGAGGTTCCTACCTCGATGACATTCGATGGCAAGAGAGCATAACCAATCGGCAACAACACTCTCCCGACAACAACCAATGTTGAAGGAGGATCAATGGGTGAGCCATTGATTGAGTTAGCAACTAGAAGGAACTTCCTTTGTGTTAACATGGGTGGCCACCATGTATGGGGCCTGAAGCTATCGACCAAGTGGAGCTTCTATGGTGGGGTATGAAGTTGCAATCTTGAGCACCTCAAATACCAACTTCTTGTAACTCAAGGAGTGCAATTAATCACATCCATCGCAATGGATCATTAGACCTTAGGTATCATGCACTCATTAGACATAAACAATGTAAAGAAAGTGGGCGGGGAATTACCCAAAAGCAGTGGTTCATGGAAGGGCAACCATCCCAAATTATTCAATGTAATTGACATGTGAAGATATCAATGACAAGCTAAGGCCATGGCCACGTAGGACAAGACCCTAAGCTAGGAGAGATCCCTACTGTGATAATTAAGCAGAGGGGTGCCACTAGATCTAGATCTAGGCGATGACCCAATGGTGATGGATGTGACTGTGTGGTTGGCTAAGTGGGGGATGCCGGCGATGGAGGAGGGTACAACATGAGTACATAAGGAATGTGATTTCGTGGAATGAAGAGGCAGTGGTTGTGGGGCCCAGCCACGAGGAACCCACAAATCTAGGTCAGGATGGGTGCCCTGTGCTGATGAGGCCTATGCCCTGACCAAAGACGGTTGGAGGAGTTGTGGCATCCGAAGATATGTTGGCGGTTTTTCTTTAGGCCGGGCGGGGTTTCAATTATGATGGGGAAGAAATTAAAAATAGTGCAGACATAGGGGTAGAGCAAATATCAACAACCGTCATGATTACTTTATTACATTATTACCCTATAGCTAGATATATATAGCTTCATATATAGTGTGACCTCATTCTGCAAATTGGAGCCACATGTGCATGCATGGCGTCAGCCGACGATCGGCAGCAGCTTGGTTCCTCTATTTATAGCCGCGAGGAGGGCCTCTCTCGTGCAGTCAGCAGCAGAGCGAGCGCAGCACACACACTCATCGATTTATCACTGCTAGGTCATCACTACCGCCAAGCCTCAGCTCGCTCGCTCCATTGTTCAGGCAAGGATCGGAGCTGAGCTGAGGTATCTATAGCGCGCTTGCCGGCCGCTACTACCACTGCACTGGTGACGATCGAGGAGCAAGTAGGTAGTAGCTAGATAGTGATCGACGATCGATCGAGCTCCCTGCAGGTCGTACATACGGATCAAGAGGAGCTAGGATCGTCGATTCATTCGTCGCCATGGCTCTTGCTTCGTTGGGCAAGGTGGTTCTTGGTTCCCTGGCCTTCGGTGTGTTCTGGGTGCTGGCCGTGTTCCCGTCGGTGCCCTTCATGCCCATCGGGCGCACGGCGGGCGCCCTGCTGAGCGGCGTTCTGATGATCGTGTTCCGCGTGATCAGCCCCGACGAGGCGTACGCGTCGGTGGACCTCCCGATCCTGGGCCTCCTGTTCGCGACCATGGTGGTGGGCAGCTACCTGAAGAACGCCGGCATGTTCAAGCACCTGGGCACGCTGCTGGCGTGGCGGAGCCAGGGCGGGCGCGACCTGCTGTGCCGCGTCTGCGTCGTCACGGCGCTCGCCTCGGCGCTCTTCACCAACGACACCTGCTGCGTGGTGCTCACCGAGTTCGTGCTGGAGCTCGCCGCCGAGCGCAACCTGCCCGCCAAGCCCTTCCTGCTGGCGCTGGCATCCAGCGCCAACATCGGCTCCAGCGCCACGCCCATCGGCAACCCGCAGAACCTGGTGATCGCCTTCAACAGCAAGATCCCGTTCCCCAAGTTCCTGCTCGGCATCCTGCCCGCCATGCTCGTCGGCATGGCAGTCAACATGGTCATGCTGCTGTGCATGTACTGGAAGGACCTCGGCGGCTCGAGCGGCGGCGGCGGCGTTGACCTGGACGGAGGCAAGCGGATGGAGGAGGGCGGCGTCGAGCAGATGATGAGCCCCAAGCAGCAGCACAACAACAACGGCGGCGGCTACATGTCGCCGCTGATGACTGAGGACATCTCCACCAAGCACCCCTGGTTCATGCAGTGCACGGAGAAGCGGCGCAAGCTGTTCCTCAAGAGCTTCGCCTACATCGTGACGGTGGGCATGGTGGTCGCCTACATGGTGGGGCTCAACATGTCGTGGACGGCCATCACCACCGCCATCGCCCTGGTCGTCGTCGACTTCCGCGACGCCGAGCCGTGCCTCAACACCGTGTCCTACTCGCTGCTCGTCTTCTTCTCGGGGATGTTCATCACCGTCAGCGGATTCAACAACACGGGCCTGCCGGCGGCCATCTGGAACTTCATGGCGCCCTACTCAAAGGTGAACAGCGTCGGCGGCATCTCCGTGCTCTCCGTCATCATCCTCCTGCTATCCAACCTCGCATCAAACGTCCCAACAGGTACGACGAGAGACGACGTATACGTACATGCATATGCATGCTAGCTACTACGGAGTAACGTAATTAACTAATACTGTGTGCTACGTACTGCATATGCACAGTGCTTCTTATGGGCGGCGAGGTTGCCTCTGCGGCGGCTCTGATCTCGCCGGCGGCGGTGCTGAGGTCGTGGCTGCTGCTGGCGTGGGTGAGCACGGTGGCGGGCAACCTGTCGCTGCTGGGGTCGGCGGCGAACCTGATCGTGTGCGAGCAGGCTCGACGGGCGGCGCGCAACGCCTACGACCTCACCTTCTGGCAACACATCGTCTTCGGCGTGCCCTCCACGCTCATCGTCACCGCCGTCGGCATCCCGCTCATCGGAAAGATCAACGTCTGATCTCATCTGATGGCCGGCCGGTTGATCGATCGATGATGACCATCATATCTGTCTATGATCTATCTACAAGCATTAATATGCATGCTCTGCGATCCTCTCACCGTAGTGTACCGGTCGTCGTCGTCGTCTATATATCATCAGCGCTGTCACTCTACGTACGTATCTCTGCAGCTAGCTAGCCACGCCATGCATAACACTGGCGGCCGGCCGGCTCAGCCCCTCGATCAGCTCATCGTGTGGTGTATACATACGTACTCCGGGCCGCCTTCCTATTACAAACTTATTATATATTACAATCCAGATCCAGTTATATACATATACACAGAACGTACTGTATACGTACGTACCTACGTGGGTGGTGGTGTATTTTTGTTATGTAATCAATTATGGCTCCTCAAAGCTAGAATTAATTCACTTAGCTTTGATACTTGGCTACTCGATCAAAGCTACTTGCAGTGTGTGTGCATCATCTGTGATTTTGGAGCGAGGTGTAGCTAGCTAGCTAGTGCATGCATATTCATCAGTACGTACACTGTAGTGAATTAAGTGAGATCGATCGAGTGAGGAATTCAGAAAAGGCAACATATTATTCAGTGTCCTAATTAATAAGCAGTACGTGCACTGTCTAAGTACTGCTTGAATTAATGAACACCACTATATATAAGCATGATGTATGTGATCAGTACGTCTTCAAACTATAAAATATCAACCACATCTTCTCTAGTTGAAAAAGAAATATATGGTCCATCTATCTGTTCGTTGGCAGCTTCTATCTGTCTCATAATTGGCTGGATTAGTTGGTTAACCATCACCCCGGCGATCATGCATATTAGGAGTACATATATAATTGTAGAATTATTATTAAACAATTAATACTACACTCAAAGATGTTGGAGGAGGCAGTTGCATTTTCTTGGGGCGCAAAAGGGGCAGTTGGAGCTAGTTTGAAACCTAGAAACTTGGAACTAGCTAGGTCCTTTGTCCTATTCAGAATTAGTTTGTACAGTATGTTACCATCTCTTTCTCTGTATCTCACTGCTGCGCCTTTTATTCAGAAAGGGCAATCATCAGATTAACATCAGTCATGCTTTGAGAATAAATCAAATTCAAGTCACTCATCTTAACTACAACATAGACCCATTGCACAAGTATCTGCAAATTAAATGCAATATTAATTCATACTACCTTGCGCTTACCAATTCCTGTGATGCGTGTAACGTGAATCCATCAGTGATCAGCTAGCCTCTGTTATTTCACTGAATACTAGTAGTATTATGCTATTGCTATCGTAATATTACCTCACACACCCAAATAGGCCACATAAACTGCACTACCTTAAAAAAAAAAGTTAGATCCCAAATGTTTGTTATCTTTTCCTATATGCTGCCTATTATGGAAAAGAAAAGATGAAGAGAGACGATATATACAGGTGCATTTAAGTACTCTCCTTGTTTCAAATTGTAAGTCTTTCTGGCTTTTTTTTAGATACAAAGCTTTTGCTATACAACTAGATATATATTATATCTAGATATATAATAAAAATTATATATCTAAAAAACTAAAACTTACAACTTAAATGGAGGAAGTAGCTTACTAGTATACTTCTACATAGACATGCTAGTATCGTTATTATCATATTGTCCACATGCGTACATCTAGCGTACCGATAAACCAGCAATAATAACATTTGGGAAGTCAAGCTAGTATTTAGTAGAGTGTATGGCTTTTGATAGGCTGGATGTTTATATGCCAATGGATAATACTTTCCCTGCTCTAAATTACAAGCTGTTTTGGCTTTTTTAGATACGTAGCTTTTGCTATGGACTTGAATGTACACTGTATCTAGTTACATAATAAAAAATACATTTATAAAAGTCAAAACGTCTCTTAGTTTACTTATAAAATTATTCTAGTCATATAAAATCTGCTTTACGGAAAACATACTAGGAAATCTAAGTTGTTGATGTTTCTTGGAGAATATACAGCTGCAATGCTAGTATATTGATGTTTATTATTGAAAACAAGTATGTCAATTTTGAGTTTCTGGTCCTTTAATTTAATTTATGATTATAAAGCTGACGTCCTAATTAAGAGAATATTTTTTCTTGAAGCGGACAAGGGAATATAATAGCACCACAAGCGTATTATTGTTATGCATATGTGTGGCCACCTCCAAATATCTTTTTTCCGAGACGTAGCTACAAATGTCTTTGATTATGTCATGTGTGCCTTTATGTTTTGAGTCGTGAAAAGTCTTAAACTCTCTGTTTTCAACATTTCAAAAGAAAAGGTGTAGAACACATGAGAAAATGTCTCATGAGTACTCCCTCCATACTAAAAAAAATGACGTTTTGGACAAGGTTTGGGTCAAACATTGAGAATATCAATCATAAATAACTTTTAAATTATTGAGTCTAGAGATGTAAAAATTATATAAATAAATTTGTCTTGAAAAATACTTTCATAAAAATATACATATATCATTTTTCAATAAATATTTTTTAAAAAATAAGTGGTCAAAGGGATGTTTTGGAGACCGTGTCGATGTCTGAAACGTCATCTTTTACAATATGGAGGGAGTATATGCTTGTCACTGTTATTAATATGGAGGGCAAAAGGTCAACTAAAAGCAACATTTAATTGACAGCCTTTTCAGACAGGAATCTCCTTCCCAATCAAAAGTTAGTTTCTGCTATATATCCTGATATCTTCCTAACTACTCTTGTATTCTATAATTCATAGGATGATGCAAAAGTTGCTACGTTCTACTCCAATGGCCATCCGACAACACGTACGTTTTTACTTATAAATTCAAGCTGCTGCCTACAGTTTCAAGGATGATATATATGCAACGTTTTGTCCTCTAACAAAATGGAAGCACTGCCATTGGAATGGACTGCGCCTGCATCCAACAACAACACATTTCTCCACGGCATAAACATTTGCATAATAATACCTTAAAATTCTCATTAAAGTTTCACGGATGATGCATGCAACTATATATATGGTGCACACGCTGTACAATGGATTATTTCTGCATCTGACAACACATTTTGCCTACGCTATACATATTTGCAAGATAATACTGTTTTCTTAGGGTGATGCTGGAAACTCACCTGCCAACATAATACCATCTTGAGACATGCTAACTGCCCCACCATATATATAAAACTATACTGAAATCAGCAAGATCGAACCAATTGATGCATATGCATAGGAGGACTCGGACACTCTCCAGCAGCCACCTAGGTCATGCATGACCTGCACGATTGCCGCAGTAAACACTATATTAATTTTCCAATCGACCAAGATAAGTTATCCAAACATCTCCAGAGAGTTACTCATACAGAGTTTGAAGATTGTGTCACAACACTATTATTATCAGTGGATGCAGTTAATTACCTGTGTGTGTAACAATTCAAAGGTCAAATGAAACATAACCACCCTTCTTTCTTCAGTCATTTTACTAGAGATCACCAGCAGTAGCTTATCTTGATTCTTGAGCATTTTCATACTTTCATAAATAATAAGACTGCATGTTTTGTAAAGAAAAAAAATGATTGCATATATCTAAGCCACCTATACGCCGGTGATTTCTCCAAATTTCACCCACCATCCATTGACACACTTATTAAGGTCTGACTTCTAGGTCTTCAACTTCGTTATTGGTGTAGTGCTGGAGATAAATTACTCTTTTCAGCTCAATATGGTATAGAGAGAGAGAGAACAATCTGCTGAAAGAGCTCTCTGCAAAAATTTATACAAGCAAGTAGAAAAAAAATTACAGAGACAAGAAAAAAATGGAACTGCATAGAAAACGAGAAGTAAAATGTTAGGAATTGACAAGATATGCTGTTCAGGTTCGACCAACTTTTGTCACAAGCGAAACATATTGATTCAAAAGTTAGCATGCTAAACTTTTCCATGACACCATATGTCTGTACGTGTTGCAGAATAGGGCACAATATATTTCTCTTCCACATATAATTGCTTCTTGATAGTTCTGCTTCATAACATATATAAATTAATGAACATTCTGTAGCTCCAGTAAACTTTTAGCTTTACTAATATAACATAGTCACTTCACAGATGTAGGTTCTGAAGCATGAAGGGTCAATCAAGTACAAAATATATTTGGGAGATTTACGGGCGATACATTTTTTATATGTAAAAGACCACAACAATGTGCCCGATCTATCTAACTAAAGACCGGCTATTGTACCCTCTGCGCGGATGGATGAACCGAGGAGGAGGAAGACACGCACATGAAAAAAACTAAGAAAATATAAACTTTAGTGATTGTGACACGGCGTCTCCGCCGTGGAGTACGCAGCGGCGTCAGCGGCTGAACCGCGCGCAGCCACCGTCGAAGAGAAACCTCACCCGCTTGGGAGGTTCTATTCTTCTTCGATGCCTCCTTATTACATTCCCTAGCCCTTTTATAGAACAGGACACGTCTCCTAAAAATAACTATGCAGTCCTAGCCACTGCATGCTTATGCTTCTAAAAATAACTCTGCATTCTAGCCACTAGCCGGAGGACGCCTAGTCCGGCGCCTGTAGTGGCGGCCTAGGAAAATCGCTCCTCATTATTCTCTCTTTCTAAACCCATCGGCACCTCAGCCACTGCTGTTGGCTGCCGTGGCCCTAGTCCTCCTAACCCGGCGTCTATATTGCCGGCCCACAAATGAATCCACAACATTTCCCTCCTCCTCAACAAACAGCTCGTCCGCGAGCTGAAACAGAGGATCGCTCCTTGAAGTCGGCAATTGGTTCCCAAGTGGCATCAGCTGTAGAGTGGCCCTCCCAATGCACCAACAGCTCCCAACAACCCCGGTTCAGACGAGCGCGTACCACGTGGGCAGGAGTAGGTACCACACGTCCATTGGAGAATAGGTGACAACGGCATGATGGAGGCAGGCGGGTCACCCTCAAACTTTTTCAGCAAGGCAACTTGGAACACATCATGTATCTGCGCCTTCAGTGGAAGCTGCAGGCGGTAAGCAACAACACCCATGTGTGCAACAACCTGATATGGCCCAAAGTAGCGTGGCCCAAGCTTAGAGGTGGAGGCAGCAGTGATGCCCACAACAGTCCGCCGGTGGAGACGAAGCAACAACCAGTCACCAATAGAGAACTCCACATGACGATGTCGCTTGTTCTGGAGCTCCCTCATCGTGTCTTGGGACAATAGTAGGTGTTCCTGAATTTCGGCCAGAAAGACATCACAATCCCGCAGCTGCTGATCAACAGCAGCCACACGGGCTGCGCCAGGGATGTAAGACACCAGCGCCGGAGGCTCCCGGCCATAGACTACCTGGAATGGTGTAGCCCGAAGTGCAGACTGATAGGAAGTATTGAAGCAGTACTCCGCCCAAGGAAGCCACTGCAGCCAGGAGCGGGGACGATCACCAGCAAGGCACCGCACGTACATGACAATGATGCGGTTAGTGACTTCGGACTGGCCATCTGTCTGGAGATGGAACGCCGAGCTGCGCAGGAGCTTGACACCAGCCAGCTTGAATAATTCTTCCCAAAAATGGCTGGTGAAGACAGTGTCGCGATCGCTGACAATCGAACACGGAAAGCCATGGAGCCGGACGATGTTGTCGAAGAAAGCCTAGGCTACCGATTGCGCAGAGTAGGGATGACTCAAGGACACAAAATGAGCCATCTTGGAGAAGCGGTCAACGATGGTCAGAACAACTGACTTCCCACCGACCCGGGGAAAACCCTCCACAAAATCCATGGCGATGTCACTCCAGACACCGGATGGCACAGGTAGGGGCTGGAGGAGACCGGCCGGGTGAAGATGTTCTGTCTTGTTGTGTTGACAAACAGAGCAGCCCCCGAAAAGTCACGAACCAAGCGGTGAATGTGGCTGTTGTAGAAGGAAGCCCACAGACGATGGAGGGTCTTTTGGGCACCCTTATGCCCAGCCTCATGTGCATCACGGAGCAATTGTGGCCACAAACTAGAGCTGTCTGGCACAAATACTCGGCCATGGTAGAGGAGCAGGCCGTCCAGCAGCTGCCAGCCATCAGGGGTTGTGCCAGCAGCAAGCTGACGGCTGATGTCCTGGGCTGCTGCATCATTCGTTAGTTCAGCACGCAGAACATCGAAGTCGGTGAAGAGGGGCCCGGACAGGACCAATGCTGCTGCTTCTTCATCACGGCGAGAGAACGCGTCGGCGACAATGTTGAATTTGCCGGCACGATACTCCACTGTCAGGTCGTAGCCGAATAGCTTGGAGACCCATGTGTGCCGAGGGATTGTTGTCAGGCACTGGTTGAGGAGAAACTTGAGGCTCCAGTGGTAGGTTCTAATGGTGAACACACGACCCTAGAGATAAGGCCGCCAATGGCGCACAACCTTGACCAGTCCAATAAGCTCGCGCTCGTAAGACAACAGCTTGGCGTGGTGTGGGGCGACCGACCGGCTGAAGAACGCGATGGCACAGTCTCCTTGGTGCAGCACAACACCAAACCCAACATCAAAAGCGTCGCAGTCCACAACAAAGCGCTTGGTGAAGTCCGACAGCTGAAGAAGGGGCATGGTGACCAGTGCCGTCTTGAGGGCGAGGAAGGCGGCTTCCGCTTCGGCCGACCATGTGAAGGCCTCCCGCTTGAGGAGGGCAGTAAGCGGTGCTGCCACACCGCTGTAGTCGGCGATGAACTTCCGGTAATAGCCGGCGAGGCCGAGGAATCCAGCAGGGCGCGTGCTGTGCGCGGACGGGGCCAAGCCAGTACCGCCTCAACCTTCGCAACGTCCATGGCGACACCTTCGGCAGAGATGATATGACCGAGGTAGGCCACGAACGGCTCGCCAAAGTAGCACTTGGAACACTTGGTGAAGAGATGATGATCACACATGAGCTGCAACACTGCTTTGACATGTTGTAAGTGTTCAGCCCACGAGGGACTGTAAATGAGAATATCATAAAAAAAAACCAGAAGAAAGCGGCGGATGAACGACTTCACCACATCATTCATAAGCGCCTGAAATGTCACCGGCGCGTTGGTCAGGCCAAAAGGCATCACGAGGAACTCAAAGTGTCCCCGATGTGTTCGAAAGGCGGTCTTGGCGACGTTGTTCGGGTGCATACGCACTTGGTGGTACCCGCTGTGTAAGTCAATCTTGGTGAAGAAGTGGGCCCCCTTCAGCTCGTCGACCACCAGGATCGGAAATTTGTCCTTGACGGTGGCGTCGTTGAGGGCGCGGTAGTCGACGCAGAAGCGCCAACTGTCGTCGTGCTTGCGGACCAAGAGCATCGAGGAGGAAAATGGTGATGTCGACTCTCGGATGATCCCTTGGTTCAACATGTCTTCACACTACCGCTCGATCTCATCCTTTAGGAGTTGTGGGTACCGGTACGGCCGCACCGCCACCAGTGGTGTATTCGGCAGAAGGTGGATCCTGTTATCGTGGCGGCGTGGTGGTGGAAGACCACGGGGCTCCTTGAAGATGTCGTCGTACGACTGCAGCAGGTCCTCTAGGACAGTGCGGGGGTCGGCGATGGCGCGAGCGGCCAACCCCAGGCTGTTCACGCCGGTCCTGTGGCGGAACGGTCCTAATCTCATGGCCCACAGGTCCCCGTCAGCCTCTGACAGCCGAACCTATGTTCCACGTGACCAAGACAGTTTGTCACCGGGCTGCATCAGCGCCCATCGTCCGCAGGATCATCTCACCTTTCGGTTACAACACTGGATACTTTTACAAATAACATCGGAATACAGAGCGGAAGACTTAAATAACATTAGTTTTACAAACCGAGGTTCCAAATAAGATTAAAGGTGCAGTTATTACAAACCAAGTTCGGGTAATAGAAATAGGCAACGTAACGGAGTACAACAAAATAGAGATACTCATGATCACCCAGCCCGAGGGTGTACACTTTATTCTTCGGCCTCATCGGCCTCTTCCTGGACGATGGTCATGCAGCAGGGCGCAAGACACATCGGGGACTCAGTCATACCTGCAGCATGGGTAACAAACCCTGAGTACTGGGGTACTCAACAAGACTTACCCGACTAAAGAAAAGGAAGAAGACTCAGGGATGAGAGGCTTAGGGTAATCAAGGTAAGGCTTAAGCAAGATCAAGTATTTTGCAGAAAAATATTTTGTAAACCTCGTGCTATTTTTGGAAAGATTCAAGTATTTCTCAATTTCTCATTGTTCATGATTCATTTTACCTTCCAAAACATACCTAGTTGAGAACCACTCTCCGTTGACAGTCAATGACCAAGTCTCCATAACCGAGGAGTAACGTTAATCCGGATAAATAATACTCAGCTGAGGATCCCTATTCACACTGCATGTGTAGCACCCAAGCTTGCATGTGCCAACTCGTCTACCACGATTCCTCCAAGATTGGACCGGTCCTACGCCACCCGGAAGTACAGTACACCACTCATATCCAGGCACGACGACCACGTGGGTACAAGCTACTTCCGCCATCTCGCCACTCCCAGTGCGCGGTTGTCGGTCCCAATTAAGGAGTCCTCGGAGCCAGAGCTTTCCGAAGTATGTGAATAGTTGCAAGTCTTGGCCAGCAGGCCCCCATACGGATGGTCCCTAATTTTTCTGCCAGAACCATACCTCGGTTATATCTCACCCAAGCGTAATAGTCCTGTCAGTTTTTCAACCCTGTCCCGGTCGGTGTCAACTGTTGAGTCCCGGACTACAACATGACGGCACCGTACGCTCGGACAACCTCTCCTCGCAATTGACTAGGTACGGATCAGATACTTAGCCAATGGTCGGGGAGTAAAGCCAAATTCCCATAAAAATTCTTTAAGTGATCACACTTTTGAAATTTGCATTTTTATTGCAAATCTATTGTATAGAATCACTAAGCATTTTGCAAATAAATTTTAAACAGGGCGGGGTATTTGCCGGTGGAGGTAAATAGTGCAGGCAATAGGTCATCACACAATTCCTATAACCTAATGCAGTAGTTTAACTCAAAGGCATTTTAGGTAAACTTTTATAAAAACAAGGAAGGGTTAAAATGCACCGGGGCTTGCCTTGAAGAGCAAAAAGGACAGGCTCGGGGTCGGCAGTGCAGGTGTCGGAGCTCGGGGTCGCCTCGGGGGTAGGTTCGTCAGCGGCTGCCTCGACTTTGATGCCTTCTCCTTCAGACACTACACGTATGCAATGATGTATGCTTATGAGGATGCTGACAAGAACAAGAGACTTGCTAAAGCACAGGACAATTCCACTGATTCTAGAATACAACTTTCCAACGTGAAAGTAACTCCTAGTGTGGACATAAAGTTACTTATCTCTTCCACTAAACAAGATTAATCAAACCTATTAAGCATTATCTAGTAATCCTAAGCATAAGTCATGCATGGCATCACAAACATCATAGACCAGCTGGGTGGGGGTCTATGAACAGTAACAATCAATCCAAAACCACATCATAGGGCATTCAAAGGAATTCTAAATATTTTTTCTATTTTTCCTATTTAATTAAAAAGGTCACTTTATGCAGTTGCTCCAAAATTTACCAAATTAATCCCATGGGTTCATTATGATATAAGTAGATGACAAAACAAATTTCATAATTTTTGGAGATCATTAAGGTGCTTAACAAAAATCAAACATTTAATTAACAAAAGGCACTATTTAACAATTAAAATAAATGCCCAAAAATCAACTTGCTCCAAAAGGCCTCGAAATTCTACCAGAGACTAAACATGACATAACTAGCACATAAAAAATTATCTCATGATTTTTGGAGCTACACATGATTTTCTAAAAATCTAAAACCATCCATTTCTTAATTAAAAGAAGAATTTTTCATTTTCCAATTTTGCAGAAAAGTAGGGTTTCTTATTTTTCTAAAATACTACACAGAGCAAGGAGCATACCACATTTTTTTCAGGATTTAAGGAGCAACAGATTAATTCTCACAAAAAGAGAAAACAGAACACTATTCACATTTTTCAAAGAAAAAGAAAAAGAGCACTGTGCTTCTTCCCCGCGGGCTCGGCGCGCTCGCCGGCGAGAGCGCGCGGCGGACCGGCTGCTCGGGCCTCGCGCTGGGAAAGCAGAGGGTGGGGGAAGCTTCGCGGGCTCACCGGGGGTCAGGAACGAGGAACGGCGAGGCGGTGCAAGGGTCGGAGGAGGGAGTTCGACGGCGGCGGTGCTTCGGCGGAGCTCTTCGGCGGCGAGCAAGCGTTCCGGCGGCTCTGTCCATCAAAAGGGATCACCGATGTGCGGTTAGGAGCGCACCGAGGGGAGAAAAAGAGGACGGGGGTCGGAGGGGCGAAAGAAAAACCCACGGCGACGAATTTCGTTCTTTACCGAGGCGGGGCCGTTCGCCGGAGTTGGGGAAGGATTGCTTGCGCCGGCGAAAGGAGGGGCAGAGGGGTGAAATTGGTTGCTCGGGAAGGTGGAGCAGCTCAAGGCGAAGGCGATGGGGTGCTCAGCGGGCTCCGGGGCGGCCCGGTGGCTCGGGTTGGTGGAGCTTCGCCGGTGGCGGCAATGGCGGGTTGCTCGGCGGCTTTTATAGCCGCGGGACGGCGCTGGGGGTCCGGACGAGGGGTGAGGAGCATTCGCGCGGCACTAACGGAGGTAGGGGCAGGGTAGGGCGGCTCGACGTGGGCAGGGAGCTCGCGCGCGGCGCGGCGGCTTGCCGGCGGCCGGCAGTTGCCCGCTGTCCGCGGCCGAGGGGAAAGAGGAGGAGGGTAGGGGACGGGCGAGGCGATGGTAGGGGACCGGGGAGGTCGAGCGCCTGCGCTGACCGCGCGCGGCACGGGCGCGGGTCAGCCGGCCTGGCGTGGCCGGCGCTCTGCCGCCGGCGGCCGGGCCCCCCTGCTTTAAAGCTCGTGCACAGTGACGTCACCTTCCTCCTTTTTCTGAATTTTCGAAATTACTCCCAAAATTTGAACTACACAAAGAAAACTCAAAATACCAAAGTTGCTTAAAATTTTGAGACCTACAACTTTGCCAATATAAACTTTTTCTGAAACTCAATAGTTTTTGAGATCATTTTGAAAACTGAAAAGGGGACAAAATTGAAGTTTGAAAGAATTTGAAATTACTTCTGATTTTGTATTGAAACTTGAAAATCTGCAAACACCAAAGTTGTTCCTTATTGCAATATCTACAACTTTTCTTATTGGACCAACTTCAAATTTTGAATAGTTTTTGAATTAGAAAAAGAGGGGTAAAACTAGAGTTTGGAAATTTAGGGTTTTTCAAAAGAAATTTAAATTCTATTTCTGATTTTGAACTTTGGTCAACACAACAAAACATCAGGACACTCAACTGAACAAGATTCACACAAAGCTAGACACAGAGGTGAAATTACCATTTTGCCCTTATAGGAGGATTTGGGCCTTTAGGGTTTTTGAAAAAAAGACCACTACACAAGCCACCTCAGTAAAAGGTAAATGCAAAACAAGTATTAGGCAAACATAATGCATGGCAAGGATGATTAATGACTAAAGATGATGACATGTCAGGTTAATTACATATTAATCACCAGAGGTGTTACAGGTCCAATGGTGGGAGCGACCGTTGTACCAGAAGGACATCGCCAGAGCGCCGAAGTCCCAGACGATAGGCCCCAGTGTCCGGAGCCACTGGACCCCAAAGACCAAGTCAAAGCCGCCCAAGTCAAGCGCGAAGCAATCGATGGAGAACGCCTCGCCGCCAATGGTGACTGGGGTGGCGAGGCAAACCCCCGGGCTACGAATTCGGTCACCGTTGGCCACCGTGACGTTGAGGCCAGCGCGTGGTGTGACGGGGAGCCTCAGGCGCTGCACGACCAAAGAGTCGATGAACGTGTGGGTGGAGCCAGTGCCCGCAGATGGACACCACCCACCGAGACCTGCAACAGCATCGAATCAGCGGCATAGAGTCGTTGATGTCGACGAGGGGGTCGTCCTCATCGTCCGCAAAGTCCATGAGGAAGACGTTCTTGGCCGCGCACTTATGGTCCTTGTGTATGGTTCCGGGCAGAAGTAGCACTGCCCATTCATCTCCGCTTGCGTGAGGCGGCGAAATCGTGGGCGTGGAGTCTCCAGCTTGCCCTCCTGCACCGTGGCACCAGAGGCAGCAGTGGTGGCTGATGCAATCGCGTGATGGCTGGAGCCCTTTGGCGTTGCTGAACTGTGGACGGCGGAGGTCTCCCCGTGGCACAACTCGAACGCCCGTGCGAGACTCATGGCCTTCTAGAGATCGGTTGGGTACTGCATCTCAACGTCGTGGGCCAGTGGTTGACCCAACCCTCCCATGTAGAGGTCAATCACCGTCCGCGCCGCGAGATTGTCACAGCGCGCGAGGAGAGCCAGGAAGCGCCGCGAGTAATCCTTCACGGTGCCGGTGTGGACCAACGCCTTGATCTCCGCAATGGAGTTGGTACGAATCGGCGACCCGAAGCGGAGGTTGACGAAGTCGACGAAACGTGGCCACGACACTAAGCCGAAGTCCCGTTCCATCTGATAGTACCAATCTGCTGCAGTGCCGTCGAGGTACAGGGACACCATCCACACCTTCTCGTCTTCGGGGACTCGATGGCCGCGGAAGAAGTTGTCGCATTTGTTGAGCCAGGAGGGGATCAAACTCGCCATTGAAGGTTGGGAACGGAATTTTGGGAGGTCTGTGTGGCTTGCGGTGGCGGTCAGGGAAACGATCATAGTCATGATCCTGGTCGCGACCCTCACGGCCGAACTCCCGGCCTCCGCGGTCGAAGCCGCGCCCGCCACACTCGCCGAATCCGCGCCCGCCACGATCGTCGAAGCCGCGCCCCTCGCGGTCGTCATAGTCGTGCCCACGGTGCCGCACTCGTCGCTGCTGTAGGGGTCGCGGCCGAAGGCGCGCCTGTCACAGTCCCGCGAATCGAAACACTCCCGCTCTTGCAAGGAGCGATCGCGGAAGGCGGCCCAGGCGCGGTCGCACTCGGTGTCGAGCGCGTCCTCTGCTTCATCATCGCAGGCGCGTTCTTCCCCGCCACCATGATCGTCGTCTTCCCCCGCGCCCTTGCCGGAATCAGGCCTGCCGATCTCCATGCGCGCGATGCGGGAATTGTGGGAATTGAGACGATTATTGATGGCGGTGAGTTGGCCCAAGATGCGATTGAGTTTCGCGTCCATGGTCGCGGGATCAGGAATGGTGCCGGACATACACATCGATGCACCAGAAGAGGTCTTTGATACCAAATTGATATGGCGTCTCCGCCGTGGAGTACGCAGAGGAGAATGGAGAAGGAGCTGGGACTTTTTTTCTCGAACTACGCAAGAGGACTGTGTGTCATTTCATTTAAGCAAGAATAAAAGGGGGTGAGTGACAGGGCTTAGGAAAAAAAACCCCACTCGGAACAAACTACAAAAAACTATGAAAACAAAAAACATGACCACGACCAGAAAAACACACACAACTCAAACGTCCTGTTGGGACGACCTACCCAGGAGCTCCATGAGCTTAGAGGCTCCTGCTGAACACCACAACACACATTCATTTGACACCTGCTGTAACAATACCTGCACACTTGGCCTCGCCCCGAGAAGGAGCTGGGACTAGAAACTGGAACAGAGAGGGTAGTGAGGCAATGGCGCAGTGGGCAGTTCGCCGGCGGCAGCGGCTGAACCGCACGCAGCCACCATCGAAGAGGAACCCCACCCACTTGGGAGGTTCTATTCTTCTTCGACGCATCCTTATTACATTCCCTAGCCTCTTTATAGAACAAGGACATGTCTTCTAAAAATAACTATGCAGTCCTAGTCACTGCATGCTTATGCTTCTAAAAATAACTCTGCATTCTAGCCCCTAGCCGAAGGACGCCTGGTCCGGCGCCTGTAGTAGCGACCTAGGAAAATCGCTCCTTATTATTCTCTCTTTCTAAACCCATCGGCACCTCAACCACTGTTGTTGGCTGCCGTGGCCCTGGTCCTCCTAACCCGGCGTCTATATTGCCGGCCCACAAATAAATCCACAACAGATTGACAGGTGGGCCCCACATGACAAGTAGGGCCACTAACAACAGTTTTTCCAAAAGCCACATATACGGAACCAAACAACATTCTGATTTTCCCACAGCTCATTTTTCATAACAGTTTTTTCAAAAGTCACAGCTCATAGTAGTTTTTGTAAAACTGTTACTTACAACGACCAACCAAGAACATTGTAGGATGGTCCAACACATGCATATTGCCAATAAATTTTCAAGTCATCTTATGTGTCTCCATTTGCGGCCTGTGAAATAATAGAAGTTTTATGTTTCCTGTAAAATATAATGGGATATATGAAAAATAAAATTTTATATTTTACAAACCCTAATATTCGATCTAGAAAACCTACTAACTGAAACAAGGGTCAAAAGTAGGAGTAAATTGTACAGACGTATCAATCTATCCCTAAGACAACCGACACCCTTTCTGCTGGATAAAAAATCAAAACGACCAGACAGCTATGTGTTGCCACCTGAAAGGAAATAACTGATACAACGATTCTTGATCATATAGATGTCAAGTAATACAAAATTCACTGTTTTCTACTTCTCTTGACAGAATGAATTCAGCTATGGGCATCTATAACTGTTACGACAATCATCGCTAGCCACAAACACAATGACCAGTGCTAAATTAAGGTGACTGAAAGAAACATGGACAATCTCAAGAATGTTAGCAAAGCAATGGAGAAGGAAACAACAACCCAGAATTTGGAAAACAACAAAAGCAAATGCGAAAAATAGCCCAGTGTGAAAAATAGCCCCTGGACATCTGATGAAGTAATCATCAGAATGAATAAAGAGTGCAATAGCCTGGTTCACTATGCTCATGTAGAGGAACAAAGCAGCTTTGATTTCCTCATCAGTACCTATCACTCTATCAGTAATATATCTTTGAATTTACACTGCCCAAGTACTAAATAATCAGCTGATCGCCTCAAAATTTAAAAGCAAAAGTAGTTATCTTTCTCACCACCTCAAAACAAAGCAAGTGGCAACTTTGTTTTTCATTGTCAGTCCCCATCAGTGATATATCTTTGAATTTACGCCGTGCAAGTACTAAATAATCAGCTCATCACCATCTCAATTTTTTTTCATAAAAGTTCGAAACTCGTGAAAATTTTATGGATGATGGATGCAACCATGTTGCACAATGCAATGGTCTTCTGCATCTGACAACACATTTTCCCGACCTACGTATAGATATATTTACAAAGTAATAACATTTGTAAGGGTGATTGTTATGTGGAGACTCAAATATGATATGCTCAAGAAGAGGAAGGATTGCAAGTTGGCTGAAGCAAAGCATATTGAAAGAAATTTTGGGTTCCAATTTCGTCAGAGAAGTTTAGAGCAATGGTAGGTCGTTCAGAGTTAGCCATTAGTTGGTCATTAGGAGATTGATTTAGCTTCAGTTTAGATAGATCAACAAAAGATAGGCTATTAGGAATTTGGAGTCGGGTGATTGTATCTTGCCCTCCTTCCTCATGCTGTTCATTCCTGCCTCCTGGTGGCAGACTGGCAGTGTGCCATTGTCGGCGCCCATAGCCAGCCTATACACGACTTGACGACTATAGTCTAGGCTATCCTCCATCCACTAATCACTCTCCACCATATCAGTGACACTGGAAACTACCTGCCAAAATCATCATGAAGTATGCCGCTGTAACATTAAACTAATTTCTAATGTATCAAGATAACATATAAACATCACCTGAGGATTGAGTTCATAAAGGGTTTCAAGGTTGTCACAGTACTATTAGTGTCCTCGATGCAGTTACCTGAGTAACTATTCAAAGGTCAGTACTCATACTTTCTTCAGAGAATTTTACATATAACTAATAATTTATCTTGCACATTTTCATACTGCCATAAAGAATAAGATAATGTATTTCGTAAAAAAACATTGCATAGATTTAAGCCACCTATAAGCAGCTGATTTGTTCAACTTTCATCATAGATACTCACAAAAGTTTGACTTCTAGGCCTTCAACTTCATTAGTGATGCAGCGTTGGATGGAGGTAATTCCTTTCAGTTCAATATGGTAGAAGAGAAGAGAAGAAGAAAATCTGAAAGGGCTCAAATCTGCAAGAAGCTATACTAGCATGTAAAAAATGAAATATACTTTTGCGGAAAAAATAAATGTTAAAAATGATTGGATAAAGGAATTTGAAAAAAAATGGATGTGCAAAGAAGATAAGGACTAAAATATCAGAAAATTGAAAATATAGTTTCTCCAGGTTCGACCAACTGTCCAAAGATCCAAACATTAGCATGCTCGACTGTCATGGCAATGTGTGTCAATACTTAGTACAAGTCCAGAATAAGGCACCATATATTTCTCTTCCACACATAATACATCTTAACTGTTCTAGCATAAGGGAAAGAAATGAACATTCTGTAGCTCCAGCAAAGTTTTAACTTGAAATAATATAGTGGTCTTGCAGCTGTAAGTTCTGAATCATGAAGGCCCAATCAAATGCAAAATCTACTATGAAAGATATTTATTTACTTGAAAAAGTTTACAGATGACACTACAAAAGGAAAAGACCATAACAACGTGTTCGATCTATCTAACTGAAGGTCGGCTTATGTACCCTAACATCAAGTATCACATATAGAAACCAGATAAGAACTATGTGTAGGATAGCTGAACGCATGCATATTGTCAACAACTTTTCACTAGTCATCTTTGTGCGTCTCCACTTGCGACCTGTAAAATGACAACACTTTTATGTTTCCTGCAAAAGATAAGTAATGGGATATGGAAAATAAAGTTTTCTAACTATAACAAACTCTAAAAGTCAATCTAGAAACTTACAAACTAAAACCAGGGCCAAAAGTATGAGTAAGTTGTACAACCATATGAATCCAGCACTAACACAGCCGATACCCTTTGTTAGTGCAGAATTCAAATCGCCATGGACAACTTTATTTGTTGCCACCTGAAAATAATAAATGATTCAATGGTTCTTGAGCATATAAATGTCAAGTAGTATAGTAAAATTTACTGTTTTTTACTTCTCATGACAGAATGAATTCAACAATGGAAATATGTAACTATTAGAACATTGTTGCTAACTACAGACACAATGACCCAATGTTAAATCATGCTGACTGAAACAAGACATGGCAAAAACCAAAGCAGCAAAGAGAAGGAAACGACCATTGGCCATCTGTGGAACAACAAAAGGCATGGTGACTGAAATAGGACATGGAAAAAAAACAAGGATTGTGGCAAAGAAGCAAAGAGAAGGAAATGACCACTCACCATCTGGGAAATAATAAAGGCAAATGTGACAAAAGGCCCAGGGCATCCTATGATGCTGCAACCATCAAAATGAACAAAGAGTGCAATAGCTTGGTTTACTATGCTCATTTGAAGGAACAAAGCAGCTCTGATTTCCTCATCACTGCCCATCAGTGATATATCTTTGAATTTGCACTGTCCAAGTACTAAACTATCAGCTGCTCATCACCTCAAAAGCAAGAAGTTATCTTTCATCGAAAGGAAAAGCACTCACTGCAAAAGAGTTTGCAACTCTTGCAACCCTATAAAAAATGGCTGTACTAAGAACTATATAGCTTCCAAAAGCAGCACCGCTTGTAATGATTTTCTGAACTCTCCATCTATCTGGTGACTTGTTCAGTTCCACCCTTTCAAATAACATTGCAAAAGACGCACCTAGAAATAAAAAACAGAAACAAAGAAAAAATAAAAAAGAAGACAAAATATATCGCAAATAAAGGTTGTGGCCTTTTTGGAACAGATGCTCACAGTAATTACAAGCGGTAATCATGAAAGCCATGATACTCGACAAGTCAAAATTCCAAAGATGTAAAATAACACGAATACCAAACTTCATCAAAATTAAGATTGGAGTTAGAGCTGTAGGGCCATGTACCCTGAAAGGATCATAAAAAATAATCACAAATTGAACTCACAAGATGGACAGTTGATGAAACGGTGAATATCTGCAGAAACAACAACATACTGCAAGTTAGTATCCATTTATCATGATCTAGATACCAAATATCTTGTAAGAAATCAAGCCACTAAATGCATCAGAATGACCTACAGTGTAGCTTCTCATCATCTGACAAATCTTCATGCTGATTTGCACAGCTGAAGAAATAGGTATCATGGCAGGCTGAGTCAAAACAAGATCAGATTCACTTTTTGTGTAATCAGTTGCATCAGCAACTGAAATTCCAATATGACTTTCTCCTATGGCATCATGATCAAGAAATTCATACCCAACCATTGCACAATGACAACCAAGATTTCTTAGTCTTCTTACTATATCGCTTTTGTCCTCTGTACTAACATAGCAAGATAGCAAAATGGTAAACATGGACTTTTTGCAGAAAGAAACTTCGCCAGAACAGAAGATAAGGATAGACCTGGAAAGAGATCAGAAATCCCGTTGATGTTTGAATGGACTTCTTTGTTATTGCGAGCTAACTCAATCACTGAATGTGCAGGTACCACATTGGTGCCTAGTTTTCCAAGCTTTCCACAAACCTGCTTTGTGATCGACAATGGGCTTTCTGTAGAGAGAACAAAATAATATATATATGTATGACGAAGACATGTTTTATCAGAGCAAATGATAATAGTGAAAATCTCAACAACAGAATATGCACATCAAAATCACCTGTGAGGACTCTTATATCTAAACCCAGATCTATAAGGCTATCAACAACATCAACGGTATCACCTCTAAGGTCATCTGTGTAAGGCATAAGGGCAATAAATTCCCAACACGAGTCTACCTGGAGTGGAGGAAAGCAAAACAAACTAAATGACGTAGATCGTAAGTTTGCAAGTTAAAGTATACTAGTGTGAAATCCAATAATTGCTTACTTGATGTCCTACAGCTATGGCCTGATATCCATCAAGAGCAAGTTGATCCATTATTGTGCTTATTTTCTCTTTAACTTCTTTGTTGCAGCCACATTGATGAGCAACCTACAACACGAAAACAATGAATAACAGACAGGCTCTGCAAATAAAATACATGTCTGTCCCTGCTGTAAGACTTTGCAATGGCAACTTGCCTTTGCAGGATCACCTTTGAATACACAGCACTTGGATCCATTGTCTTCATCGATGTATGTAGTCTGGAACATGAGCTTCAGTGCAACAAAGAAACAGGCATGGTGCTCTAAGACTTGAACACCAAACCGTGCCTACAAATTAATTAAATTCGGTAGGTATGCATCTTGTTTATTTAAAAGAAGCTAAGCACACACAGATGGATTAAATAAAAGCTCTGCTTAATTAATTAGTTAGAGAAATCAACCTGCTCTGGATCATCAAGGAGGCTTAGAATAGCTGCATCAATTGGCTCGATGTACAACTCATCTTGAGATCTTGATGCCCGTGCAGCTAAAATTATGGCACGGTCTTTATTAACACCGTCTGCAAACATAACAATCTTGTCCCGGACAAAACAGGGCTGATTACAAGTTAAAGTGCCAGTCATGTTGAAGAGGATCACATCCACACTTGCTAGATCTTCAAGTGCAACTGTCCCTCGGCTAGCAATCCCCAGAAAACAAAGCCTGACAGATCCCAATGCCAATGCCAGGTAGAGAAAAGCAGGCATTGCCATCGGAATTCCACCAATCAATGACATAGAATGGGTGTTGGGTGGCATGTCTCTGCATAAGACTATCTCAGCAATAGTGCCAACAAGTACCAGGGAAGCACAGAAGCAGCCGACAAGCATGACTCCTTGTTTAAGCTGCCCAGGTCGAGCATAACGTTGTGGGTAGAGCCGCAGTGTGCTTCTGGGAATGCCACGTCCAGTCGCGATGACAACAGCAGTTCCTTGGCCACAGGAAACAGTCCAGGCATAGTATAAGAGAAAGCCATGTGCACAGTCAATAGACCTTTTGGCCCAGCAAGTCATTGTGTCGATCTTCTGAAATCGGAGCACGCGAGCATTGGCTGGGACGATATCCCCAACCTTGAGAAATATGATATCCCCTGGGACCAGATTTGCTGCATGTACATCTCTCCACCTCCCATCTCTCAGAACCTTGGCCCTTGGTGCATGGGCCTTGGCCTCCAGTGGAGCCTTAGCATGCTCTAAAACAAGCTTTGCAATAAAGCATGCTGCTATGAGGCTTGTAGGTAGTATCAAAATTACAATGGACAGCTCGCATGATCTTTGGCCAGCTGACACAATTGTAGTCAGCACTGTAACCCACGACATGGAGTTAAGTATGATCCGGACCATGTTATTGTTGTACTTGGGGAAGACATGATCCCATCCCCAGAGAGAGAAGAGCGCCCTCAGGAATCTTTGAAGCATGCTTCCCTCCTGTAGCAGCAGGTTCAGTTTCAGTTGTAGTAATGATAATGGGAAACTTTTTTTTTTGGTCCTGAACTGTGTACAATTATCATACCTACCGTAATACTACAATCAAAATATATAGGAGATGGTCAGATAACAACGAGACTAGCAATATGTACGTGTAGTTGGTTCCAGTTGAGTCTTCAACTTTCATGATCCACCAATGATCGAGATCAGTTGAATATATACTTGAATGGCAATAGCTGAGGTGAAAGAGATGATCGGAGAAGGGGGTAGCAAAATGAAGATTACTGGTTTTGGCATTGTCCTGTTACCAAAGCATGCATTCAGCGCCTGAGCTAAGCATTCCTTGTCATCACGTTCTTATGAGTTGTGCAAAGGGGATTTTTCTATTACTAAGTGATGGTACGGAATGATCCCCAGCCCTCAGGTACGAATTGATTAGTAAGGAGCATACGCTCCATACGCTAGTGGAATCGATAATGGGCGCTGCTGTAGGGTTGAGATTGAACTGAAGGCAACAAATTAAATGGCGGAGGACATGCGGGACGGGACGGGAGGAGGGATCCAAATTCCAATTCCAGATCCAGAGTGGCCGGAGACGTACGTACGTGGTGCGAGAGGACGACGACGTTGGGGCCGTGGAGGCGGAGGCGTCGCGCGGCCTCGTTGTCGGTGAGGCCCACATCCTCCGCCGTGCCTAGCCGCCGCAGCACCTCCTCCTCCTCCCCCGTCTCCTGCATTTGCAATTTTGCAACAAATTAAAGATCATATCGACGCATCACACAATCACCGAAATGATATGGCCGGCCGGCCGGCCGGCAGAGGGCACTCACCAGGTCCGCCATGGCCTTGTCATCCGGCGGCGCCGCCATGTGCGTTGCGTGCGCTGGTCCCGGTCCCGTTCCGTTTCTCTCTCACCGTCGCCGCCCGTCGACCGCGCTCCTCCAGTCCTCCTCCTGTCCGATCCTCCTCCCGTAACCGTAACAACAAGAGGAGGAGCGTCGTCAATCAATATGAAAGCGCGTGACCCAGTTTCGACTTTCCACAGCCCCCCAGTGACGGAGCATGCATGGTGCTCACTTGCACATTTCGCGACATGCAATGCTGCGCCCTGACCATCTCGGACACGGATAAAAAAATAAAATCAAAACATATACAGTATTTTTTTACATTTTTAGTGTTGTATAAACTAGACCACACTTGTCTATACTTTGAAGAATTTTATTCTAATAACAGTTTAAAATATGCTAGCAGATTTAGGGAAGGAGTTGTTGCCATATATAGTATACTAAAAACTTGGTACGCTAAAAATGACATGATAATAACTTGGTACTGCCGACCGAAGACATTTATTAAAAACAAGGATATCAGCACAAATAGGTCAAATAAAGTACTCCCTCCATACCCATATATTATATTAGTTGACGTTTAGGACAACGACACGGTCTTCAAAACACAACTTTGACCTCTTATTTTTATAAAAATATTTATGGAAAAATGATATATGTATACTTCTATGAAAATATTCTTCAAGACAAATCTATTTATATATTTTTTTTATATTTCTAAACTTAGAAACTTAATAGTTATTGATAATTTATATTCTCAATGTTTAACTCTAACCTTTTTTAAAACGTCATATAGAGGGAGTATACAGTAAGTAAGTACTGTAGAAGGAAAATCCAGCCCAGATAGAGTAAAGAGGAAAGTGGGGGCCCATATCGGTCCGGCCCACTGGAGGCCAGCAGGCCAGGAGGGAGTGGTGGGAGACGATGATGAGATGAGATGATAGATAAGGACGACTGACTTGTGACTTCCTCCCCCTCCTCCTCCTCACACAGTCAGTCACACAGCAGCAGCACAGTAAGCAGCAAGCAGCACCACACCAGCTAGGCTAGGCTAAGCTACTAGCTAGCAACTGAAAACCCAAAGAAACCCACCAACCAAAAAAAACACGCCTTTCCTCGCCGCCGGGGCTCTCCACTCCCGCCGCCGCCGTCGACGGAGAAGCCGCAGCTCTGCTCCCTCGCCCACTGCGTCCGGGAGCGCGTGGCTCCATTCCATTCGCACCCGCCCGCCCGACACCGGAGGTACGTTCCCAAACGGCGCGCACCCCCTCTTACCTGCGTTTCCCGGGCGGCGGATAGTCGTGGCTAGGGTTTTGTCCGGCCTCGCCGTCCCGGGTGGGCTCTCAGACGCGCAATCCCGGTAGCTTGCTGTCTCGGCCTTTGATTAGGGTTTAACTTTAACCCCATTTCGCTGCAACGGCCTTGGGATTACCTGCGCGCGCCTGCCTGTCTGTCTTTCTTCTGTTGGCCGTCAATGGTTGGACTTTGGTTGGAACAAGGCAAGGCTGGAGGCTGTCTGGGTTCGGGAGCCTTGGTTACGTTACTGCAACAGATAGTATTTGATTGCTGGGCTACCATTTCGACTGTCATGGTAGGGGTGCAAAGACTGGATTCTTCCTTTTTCTATTATATTAGTGGCAATGAACTCACCAGGCAAAACAATAACTACTACTTTTCATGAGTCCAACAATGGCCTTCCCGTACATACATGTGTGTTAGTCATGCGTGAGACGTATGGGCAGGGCAAGCGCCTCCATCTTAGCTGAATGTGCTCACTGTATGTTCTCTTCTGTACCTGGCTTTTACGGTTGGCATCCTGTGATTGTTACTACTTGCAACATCCCTGGCAGTTGAAATTGATTATTCTGTGCGTTCAGTTACCTCTTACATATTCTGCTCTCATGTCAGAATAATCTCCCCTTTTGTGTCGCTGTGACTGTTCATTCATCCCATGCTCTCTTTTTTTTTAAAAAAAAAAGAAAAAGAAAATGCCATTCGTGCTTTACTGTTGATCTGATATTCCTTTACCCATGTATCTCTACTGTAGGTTGGTTAACCTGGTAAAGAGATTACATCGAACTGTGCCATTGAAGCCAAAGTTTATTTCATTAGTCTAGATCGCATATGGGCGCCGCTCATTAATCTGATGGCAAATGAGATAATTGTGGGATACCCTTATTTCCTCTACAGGATTAATTTTGATCATTTCATTTGTTGGACATTGGGATCAACTGGTGTTGTTATACATACAAAGGAGTTCATTGTAAATTCTACATCTATATTTGGTGGTGCCATAATCATTTTTTCACTGACGTTTGCCAAATAATGTCGGAGACCGAGTTAGCAGTAATAAAACCAGAGGTACAATTCGCTGTGCCTTTCTTAGCTGCACCCCCTTCCCCTGGTTAATTAGAGGGAAATAGTTACTTTCCAATCTTATGCAGTTAAGTTCAACCTATCTTGAGCTTATTGGTGGTGAACTATAACAGGCGTTGAAGACTTTTATTTGGCTTCAGTGCTTTGATGGTTCCATACAGCAAGTGGAGGAGGAGGTTGCGATGTTCTGCCCCATGATATGTCAGGAAATTGTGAAAAATGGCACAGGGTCATCCAAAAATCATGCTATTGCTCTCCCAGAAAGAGTTAATCCAGCCAGTTTGAGTTTGATTCTTGACTACTGTCGGTTTCATCAGGTCACTGGCCGCTCAAACAAGGTATGATACAATTTTAAATTTTCCTGTACATCTCACTTGTTGAATCTGCATAGGTTCCTATAGTCTTAGTATTTTTTTTCCTTATACATACACGCTACGCAGGAGCGGAAGTCCTTTGATGAAAAGTTTGTTAGGATAGAAACAGAAAGACTCTGTGAATTGACTTCTGCAGCTGACAGTCTACAGTTAAAGCCACTTGTCGATCTTACTAGTCGAGCACTTGCTCGGATCATTGAAGGAAAGACACCTGAGGAAATTCGTGACATTTTCCATTTACCAGATGACTTAACAGAGGTTAGAGTGCCTTCTATAGTTTCAGATATTGAACCATTAGATACTTATTGTCAAAACTTGAATGCCCTCAGGAAGAGAAATTGGAGCCCCTAAAAAATATAAATGATGATCCTAGGATTCGCCTATTGAACCGATTGTACGCGAAGAAGCGGAAAGAGCTCCAGGAGCGCCACGAGCGCCAGAAGCTGAAGGTAACTACTACGATTGTACATGTTTGTGTTGAGCAACATTTTCCGACTTCACTCAGTGGTGTTCATGTTTTATGTTAAAAAAATCTTAAGTTCACTGTATTTCAGGATGTTCAAGTACAAAGAGAGCAAAAAGATGAGAGATCTTTGGATGAGTTACTTTGTTTTATTAATGGGGATGGAGGTATAACTACAGTGAGTTATATTGACTATATGACTTGTGTTAATTCTGTTCACTGTTTGTTCCTGAAACTCTTTGTAGATGACTTATATCTGATCTCTTACTGAGGCCAGATTTTGGTCAATTTTACTTCCTAAGGTTCTGTTCTTTGTAATATGGGCTATCTGTTACCTTGGGTTTTGGTGGATTTTCATTATTGCTTCACTTTGAACCAAAGTCCAAAGGCTGCAACATTTGATTAATTAGTGTTTTGTTTGAATAAAAATATTCTTAGGCTCCATATAACCATTTGACAGGTTCAGGTGGGAAAGCTACCAAGAGTAAGAAAAAGAATAAAAGAAGGAAGGATCATGCTAAGAACCCTCCAAAAGCTGACTCTGAGCCTTTAAATGCGGTTAGATTTCCTGACTATTTCCCCTGTGTATTCCATATAGAATATGTATTTCTTACATGATCTATCTGGGGAGTTTAGGAGGGAGCTGCTTGTGTGGTTCCGTGCAAAGTGGATAGCAGTAATTTTTCTAGACTTCCATGCCAGAATCCAGATATGCAAGATGATGTCGAGTACCCCTTTGAAGATGCTGACCTCGATGATGGACTTGATCCTGCAATGAAAGAAGAGCTTGATAGGTGGGGATATGAAATATCTCATTGCTGTATTCATGTAAACTCTTAGTTTTTTTTCCTTTTGATGTGCCATCTTGTTTTTTGTTTCTTCGGAAATGAGCTTTTTAGTCAACTTTATTTTGTGCCTGAAATGTAGTTGTCCCTGAAATGATAAATCTTGGAGGTTTCTATAGTGGGATGAGATGTGAAGAACTTAAGTTGAGTTCAAAATTGTTGCTTAATATTCTGTCAAATACAACAATCCATGAAACTCACTTTCAATTTTACTTGGATTGCGGGGCTTGTGCTCATTATTTATTCTAGGCATAGTGCAGTAGTGCTGAAATAACAAGGTTTGTTTTTAACATGCAGAGAAGTTGAGGACTTTGCGAGGAGGTTAAATTCAGTTTGGAATGAGCCACATATTGGTGGTAATGGTTCTGTGCAGAGATTTCCTGGTATGTTTTCCGTATATAATTTCCTTCATAAGGATTCTGGTACTATAGTAATGGTTAATGAAAAATTCCTGGGGGAGTTTGGGGAGGGGAATTTATCAGAGATAATGCAGGTCTAGTACCAAACATTATAACTAGAAAACAAAATGTTCTTTGATTTGCATGTGTCCTGCTATTACGAACTAGCATAAGTGTCACATGTACAAGGGTTAGCAGTTAGAACTGCTAGTATCAACTTCAAATTGTTTCCTTCAGTGCTGCATCTTGTGTTTCACTTGAATAGTCTGTTGAGTGTTGTCAGATGTATCCTGTATTCCTGTAGTGATTTCCCTGCTTCTTTCACCTAGTTTTTTTAAAAAAATTAGTACAAGAAGGCTCTCTTACCGAATTTATTTGTTGGTGGAATTGATTTGCCGCACTCTAGGCATAATGAATAGTCGGTTGAGCTTGACTGTTGTCAGATGTATCCTGTATTCCTGTAGTGAGTACCCTGCTTCTTTCACCTAGTTTTTGTTAATTAGTACAAGAAGGCTCTCTTACCAAATTTATTTGTTGGTGGAATTGATTCGCCACACCCTAGGATTAATGGCCTAACTTATTCCAGTGGAAGGTGAACCTGGTGACCTTTTTTTCTACGTTCCTACTAATCTGAACATATTGGCCCTCTTCCATGAGCGATATCAGTATCACCAGTGTGTAACATGATTGGGAGGGTACGTTAAAAGATACGAAGGAGCTTAGGTGTTGTGTTTCATCTGGCCATGAATGGTCCAAACTATCTTTTTGGGGAAATCCATTGACATTTTTATTCTTTTTTGGCTATTTGCAGGGTTTAATCACAGGTGAGTATTACGCTGGCAGGATCATAAGGCAGAGGCAGAGGATATTTGTGGACATACAGCTTGGAAGAGAGTAAAAGACCAAACAGGCCACTTGGCTCCTGTGTGTCGTAAAACCTTGATAACTCGGAACCAAGCATGCAGACATGCGCAGCTTCCCTTGGTCATTTTCTGGGGAAGGAGGCCGCCTAGTTGGGATGAAGCATAGCGTGGTTCAGGACTCAAGGAAAAAGAGTACTGTTTTTTTCTCTGGGAAGAGAGGGTAGGTCTGTCTTGACTCTGATTTTTTTTCCCCTTGGCTGGTCTGGTGTTGGCTGTTGGAGCTGTTACAGATATATCTTTGAAATTTCGTTGATTCGCTGTTCTGGTGTTGGCTGTTGGAGCTGTTACAGATATCTTTGAAATTTCGTTGTGGTGCACATAAAAAATGTGGCGTTGTTTGGCTGGTTTGCTGATCTTACCTGGGTTGGAATATACCATATTACCATATACCTTATTATTACTGCGTTGGGACTGTTGTGAAAATAAGCAAGAGGCTTCTGGACAGCATCTTCCTTCTTTCCCGTTTGTTCTATCTGTACCACCTAATCTATATCTATATCTATATCTGTCTATATCTTCTATATACCTAATATTAAAGGCAAAATTTCTGCCTTTTTTGGTTCTAGATTTTGTGGTCTGGCCTACTTATAAGGAATGACGGACGGTAGAAATCGGCTAAAAAATTCGTCTAAAGTTCCTATCCTAGATCAATTCCAAGTGCATAGTCCGAAGGTAAGTCCAATCCAAAGGCAGAGAAAATCACGTGGCACACAAACCATATCTCTACGTCTGTTCTGCATCTCCAGTCCGCTGCAATTCGATTTCAGCCTAAATTTTCATCTAGACAAATTTTGATCTGGCCTTTCCTAAAATTTCTATGAGCACGGACAACTGAAATCGAATAGAAAACTGCATACGAATCCAAATCCATATCCATATCCAACAGAAAATCAAACGTAGGATTGCTCAGCTTACATAAATCGTTTAAAGAGAAAATTGGAAAATCAAACGTAGGACTGCTCAGCTTACGTAAATCGGTTCAAGAGAAAATTAGAGAAAGAATTAAATCGAGAAAATTAGAGAAAAAGAAACGAAAGAACATCAAACAACCCGGGGCACACACGTCGTGGCCTCCGTGTGGCCAGCCCCGCACATGCGTTGCCGGCCAGGATGTCCATGCCGCCGTCGGTCAGATCTTCTGTATGCACCCGTCAGGGTCAGGGGTGCCTCTGCACGCGCCGGCTGCCTCCGTGCGGTCAAGACAGACCTGGTCCGCCCAACAATGAGCAGAACAACGCTAGACAGGGGGAGGGGATTCAGCTGCTCATGCGACGATCGAAGGACCGGACAACCACCGTGCCGCCAGCCAGGTCTGCTTGCGCCGCCGCCTATTCCATCCAGGGCCATCAAGGCCCTCGCGCCGTCTCCTCATCCCCTGCACGCGGCTAGGTCTTCCGTGCGCGCTGGCAAGGTACGCCTCCGTGCGGCCTGGCCTGTCCATTGATGGAGAGAAACAAAGATGACGAACAAAGACGCAGGAGCCAGGACCGTGCCAACCGATTGAGGAGAAGAGGAGCGGGTGCATGCACAGATGCGGCGGCTGCTGCTGAGAAAATATTAGACCTAGGGTTTTTTGATCAAACATTATATTATATATAAGTGGGATAGTGGGCTGTTGTTGGGGCGGGTCGTGATGCCACGGACGTTTCTGCGTCGTGCGTGGCTGGCCAAGTTGCCCAGGCTTTTCGCTGGGTTCCTCGCCCTCCACACCACATGCGACCGGGTCTCGGCACACCAGCTCGATATGAGGGCAGAGCCTGAGGACAGAAAACGAACAGCAATACGAAAAAATGCATAGGAAAAAGAATGATAACAACACGACCAGACAGAGATAATGAGTATACTTATGCTCCTTTTAAGATTCGATTCATTGCTGCTTGAATCGGATCTCGAGGCTTGGAGCCTGAATCGAAGAAGCACCATGTTCCCAAGCTCAAATCCACATTAGCTTAAAAACGCTTCAAGCAGCTTGCGCACAGCGAAACCTCTTTAAAATTAGGTACATATAGATAATGACTAAGGACTCACATGTAGTGATGGTTTAAATTCTGGTTCTAATATAAATTGGGACCCGTTTGTTAGATTTATTATGGGCCAGGCCCAATAATATATTTAATAAATCAATAACTCTATGGTGTAATTATGGGAATTATTGTTTGTACCGGATTGGAATTTAAAGGGACGTTGACTCAACTTATATGGTGGGATTTATTCCATCTAATTTGAGAAGTTGTGAAACGGACCAAGGCGTGCCACACGCGCGCGCGCCGCCGCCGCTGCCGCCGGCCGGGCACGGGCCGTGGCGTGGCGTGGCGTGGCAGGTGAGCGTGGCGTGTTAATTTTGTTTTAATACGCAATAATCACGCCGCACTAACCATACCTTAATCACGGGAGTTACAACTCTTTATCTCACCATGATGAAGGAAGTTTTAACTCTTTTAATGGCCTGTCTCCTCATCTCCTGCGCTCTCTCTGCGCCCGTACGGGAATAAAAGGAGCAGCGCCTCCTCCTGTGCGCAAGGCTGAATTCCCTTCCTTCTTTCTCTCCAACCCGAACACATTCCAGAGCTCAGTTCCGCTGCAGGAAAGGCTTTCCCATCTCGTTCATCCGCGCGCACGAAGGAGCGAGAGGGCAGGTGCCTCCGGAGCCAGTGTCGATCGAGACCTTGCACGAGGGATCGGCAATTAGGTTTTTGGGGAGCGACTACGCGACTGCCCGAACGATCTTCGCCGCCATTCTTCTTCTTCAGGAGGATCGCCGTCGTCGTCTTCTTCCCAGCGAAGTTGCTGCTACTGTTCATCTTCTTCCCGGTGATTGGACGTTCGTCTTCTTCCCGGTGATTGGCTGTTCGTCTACTAAATGGCCTTCCATAGGTCATCTCCTACAAAATACATGGATTTTATGATGTTTAAAAATATTGTCATATGATTAAATAAAAACTTCATATAATCAAAGTTCAACAATACCAAGCATTGTTGTGTGCGTGTGACTGAGCTTGATCCCCCGCAATTCACACTTGGTCTAGATAGACGTGCAGCCCTCTTCATGGCACTCATTGTTTTGAACTCTTCTGATCCCCACCAATTGCTCAGTTCATTCCAAGCATCAATGTTTACCCAACTGAAAGGCACTTGACGGTACTCATGTGCATCCAAATGGATCAGCTTGGCTTCTTCAAAGTCAGTGATATCCTCTATGATTTCTGTTTGGTATGCCACTACTGCATAAACCCTCAAGTCATAGATTTCTTGGGTTGCCAACTTTGTACAACATGCCTCAAGAGTCTTCATGAATTTGTCCTTAAGTTCGGGCTCAGCATCTGGCCACTTGTATCGTGCCTATTATTAAAAAAAATAGTTGATACCTATCAAATATGCTAGTCAATATGGTCCATAGTAATTAAAAAGTCACAGTCATGAAACATTACCAGGAAATCAGTCCTAACCCTATCAGCGCAAGTGTTATCTTGTGGACCTTTCATACACCAGTGCCGCCATTTTGTGGCAGCAACGTTCTTCGGTGGTCTTTCTGTTGTGTCATAAACAGTCTGAGGGAGGGTAGTGATGCTTCAGCAAGGCACCTAATATAGTGTTGGGAACACGATCTTTCTTGTTGAAATTTTGCATCCGCCAATTTCTACATCAAAGGGGATATCAAAACCTAATATTTAATACTAACCATACAAACCGCTAAGAGGAACTCTAATATTTATTTTTTATAAAAGTTTGAACTAAATCTAGACATATATTTGTTATATTTTGCATCAGTTCTTTTACTTGTGATAAAATAACTCCCATTGAATGTCGACATATTTCAGAATATGATCCAAGCTTGAAACTTTATCAGATTCATCCCAAATAATATAGATAATAAAAATTGGTCTGCCCTACATAATTACCTGTCACCAGTAGGAATGAGAACAATCTTGGCAGCATGTGTTGTTGGTGCTGGTGGGATCGTATTTGAACCACGGGGAGTCTTGCTATTGCATCCTGTTGTGTTTTGGGCATTGGAACCTACCTGTGTAGAGTCATTTCCATCTCCATCACCAAGTGTCTGCTCTGCAACACCTCGCCGCTTGCGAGAAGCTCGGATCGCCTCTCTAAGATCTCTGTTAGGTGGCCTGCAAAATAGAAATTGAAATCGCGGCACATTCACACATATTTAGGCAAACATGAATAAGCTCCAAAATTATCTTGTGTGTCCAGCAACCAAAGAAATTATTGTAGTATCACAAAAATATAGTGTTTCTATCTTATTGACAATAAATATCAAAAATCATCAGGATCATCATATAAGTCCTCTTGATCAACTTCATCTGGTGCATAGTCCATCTCATAATACGAATCATTTGGAGGAGGCTCATTTGACTCAATTGTGTCACCACGGTGATGTTTGTTCAAAAGTTCAATATCAGATGTATCATGCACTTCATCAACATCTGAAACTGCAGCTGTGAGATCAAAATCAGCGGCAAGATCAATGACAAAATTCCCAGTGCTAGTATCCTCTTGATAAAATGTAGAACTAGGTGCTTCATCATCATCATCACCAGTCTGAGAAACTATGGGTGCTTCTAGATCACCACGTTTAGGAACATGGTGTACAACCCACCAATTTCTCAAATCACCAGTGCAGCATGGATATGGAGTGTAGTACACTTGTTTGCATTGGTGAGGAAGAACAAAAGGCTCATAGCCAGGGAGCTTTGTGTTTGGGTTGACCTCAATTAATCCAATGTTAGGAGATTTTCGAATCCCATTTATTGGATGAAACCATCGACACTCAAATAAGACAAGGTTAAATTGTTGGGGCCCCTCAAATGTAACCTCAATAATATCTTCAATAACCCCATAATACTCTGTAGTGCTACTATCTTCGGTGCATGAAAGGAATACACCACTATTTGTTGTTGTCAAATTGGGCCGCGTTTTTCATATTTTTCAGAACGAAACCTAAAATTATTGACATCATATCCTGTTAAGCAGGACACACGTGTACGACAACCATGAGATATCTGAACCAAATCCTTGTGGACACCTCCTTCTTTTAAGCACTACAAACATCAACAATGTGTAACTAATTAGATTAACAAGACAGTAAATATAATTTTTCATGTAGAATTCATGGGAACTTACCAGGTCTCTAAACCATTCAAATAAGTTTAGACGGCCTCTACTTGCACCAGATTTTCGAGTTTTATCAATTTGTTGCTGGGTTGCTCGGTGAAAATTCCTACATTCTGCTTTATCAAATCGCCTAAACAACATAGAATTTATTTGAGTTTGAAAGGGTAAAATTATCATCAATAACTATATAGCAAAGGTTACTTACATCACAAAATCATCCATCTCTAGAGTGTTGGTGTAAATGTAAACCATAATTGCATGATACTCATCTCTTGTAAGCACTTTTGTCCCACGTTTCCCATGACCACGACCTGGTACTTGAAATGTGCTGAGACTACAATTATTATTGTGAGTCTCATATCCATCGTCATATCTAGGCCTTTTCGTCCGGCTTGATGGTGCATCACGTTTGAAATATAGGCTAACAATGTTCGAAATTTCCTCTAGTATGTAAGCCTCTACAATGCACCCTTCAACACGAGCTTTATTTTTAACCATATTTTTTAGATACTTCATTAACCTGTGGCATCAATATATAATGTTCAGACATAATATTTTTACTTAAAAATAATGTAAAAGTTTTTGCCATACCTCTCAAATGGATACATCCATCTATATTGTACTGGACCACCAACTCTTGCCTCATATGGTAAGTGGATCATCAGATGTTGCATTGGATTAAAAAAACCCGGTGGGAAAATCTTCTCTAGCTTGCATATAAGCACAGGAATGTTCTCTTCAAGATTTTTACTTTCTCTATTTCTAGCTCCCTAGAGCAAAGTTGTCTATAAAAGAAACTAAGCTCTGCTAGTGTGAGCCACACATTGTTCTCAAGAAAGCCACGGAAAGCTACGGGTAACAGGCGTTCTATGAAAATATGGTAGTCATGACTCTTCAAGCCTGTTATCTTTAGTTCAGATAATTTCACACCCCTCCTAATATTTGCAGCAAACATATCTGGAAATTTTAGACCCTTTAGCCACTCCAAAACTGCAACTTTCTGTTCTCGACTTAGGCAATACAATGCCCTTGGTTTATCCCAACCTCCATTGACTTCTCACGCAAGTGATATTGAGGTCTATCACAAATTGAAGCTAGATCTAACCTTGCCTTGACATTATCCTTTGTTCTGTCAGAGAAGTCCATGCATGTGACCAGTAATGCTTCAGCCATGTTTTTCTCGTTATGCATGACATCAATGTTATGGCGAATAAGAAGTTTATCAAAATATGGTAATTGCCATAGTCCGGAGACGTGTGTCCAATTGTGTGTCTGCCCGAATCCTACAAATGCATTATTTCCTTTCCCAACGTTAGGAACCAAAGAGTTCACTTGCTGGTGGACTTGTTCCCCAGTCAAGCGAGGTGGTATAGGTGTGTGCACTTGAGTTCGCTTCCGAAAAGCTTTCAAACTTTTTCTAAAAGGATGGTCCATTGGAAGAAATTTCCTATGGCAATCAAACCAGCAATACTTGTAACCATTAACAAGCCAAAAGGCACTAACTGTGCCTAAGCACACAGGACAGGCAAACTTTCCATGGGTACTATGTCCAGAGACCATACCTAGTGCAGGAAAATCATGAACAGAGTAAAAATAGCATGCTCTAAGCCTGAAGGTACTCCGAACAGATCGATCATAGACTTGCACACCATCCCACAACAACTTTAAGTCATCATACAATGGCTCCATGTAGACGTCCCAATTTTTCCCGGATGTTGAGGACCAGGTATTACAAGTGTCAAAAAAATGTTTTCTTTTTTCATGCACATTGATGGAGGAAGGTTGTAAGGCACAATAAATACTGGCCAACATGAGTATGGTGCAGCCTTAAAGCTAAAGGGAGTAAAACCATCTGTACAAAGACCTAATCGAACATTCCGAGGCTCATCTGCAAATTCAGGAAACTCCTTGTCAAAGTGTTTCCATGCCTCACCATCTGATGGATGCATCATAACTCCTGGTTTATCGCTATAGGATGCCTTATGTGAACCCATGTATTTTGCTATCTCCTCCGACATGAATAATCTTTTCAGCCTTGGAATTATTGGCAGGTATCTTAGTACCTTACGTGCAATTGGCTTCAAATGTTTGTTTAAACCACTAGAATCTCTCTGATGGTATCTAGGTTCATTGCATTTGTCACAAATAGTTTTATCCTTGTGTTCCTTTCGGAACAACATACATCCATTATAGCATACATCTATCTTTTCATATGGCATGCCCAAACTATTCAGCAATTTCTTTGATTCATTAAAGTTTTTTGGAATTACTGAATTTTCTGGAAGGAGGTCACAGATCAAATTTATCAATGTATTATAACCAACTGCTGAAACATTAAATTGAGCCTTGAAGTTTATCAAACGGGTTACTGCAGAGAGAGTTGTTTCTTTAGTTTGATCATGGACTGGATGTTCAGAGGCTTCCAACAACTTATAAAATTCTTCGGCTTCATTCAAAGCTTCTTCATCTTTGTTAGCATCAACTAAATCATGTAGCATATCATTTAGATGATCCCTATCATCAAACTCTTCATCTAAGCTAGGTGGGGCAGTCTCCCCATGATATGTCCAGACAAAATAATTTGGCACAAAACCATTCTTGACTATGTGGTGTGAAAGGTTGTATTCATCTTGCTTCTTAAAGTTACCACATTTACTGCACGGACAGTGCACTCCTTCACTACGAGCATTTGGACGAGAAAAGGCCAAATTGACAAAAGCTTGTGCATTTTTGCACCAATTTGTATTAGGACCTGTAGCACTCCAATCATCATACATCCACCTACGATCCCTGCTCATTGTTGCTTGTATTATTAGCAAGTATAAATTTTGGATGAAATTAATTTTTTTCAACTATCCAACATTTCTTTTTATTCAAAAATTGTGTAAAACTTCCACAAAATGCAAATGTATTGTGACCAATATGCAGTTCTTAATTAACATGCAATTAACTAATCGTACCACTGTAATAAAGGGAGTATTACTTCTAAAATTAGCACACGCACAACATTGGTGAAGGAGAAACTCCATCAGTAAGAGCTGTGCATATGTCAAATTTGTATACAATTAAAGAACACAAAGGCCTACTCACATGGAGGCAATGACCTGCTTGGAGTGATCAAATGCAGCAATGGGCCAGGTCAACAGGTGTGTGCTATATTATCTGCATGTATTGAAGAGTAACAGTTATAGACAATGTATTATCTAGGCATCTAGCCTCATATATTTCTCTAATATCAAAAGAAAATAAGGGAAACAATTGTAGATACAACAATATCTGCATGTATGTAAATGTACAGATTATAGGTATGTATTATAGATCGTATATACATACACAGATTTCTTCACCATCAGAACTTAGAAGACAATATCGAAGTACAGAGAAAAGAAAAGGCCCTGAACACAATTGAAACACTTTGTGTATATACACCACAAGCAACATCAGACTTATACATCTGGAACACAAACCCAATAGCAATTCATGTTTACCCCAGAGATAATAATGTTCCAGATTTATAAACCCATACACATTACAGATCGATTTTCTGTAATATTAACTGACACCAAGAATTCACTAAATGTCTTCTACAAGAAAGAATAGATCGAACAATTTATATGGAAACACACCACCTAAAATCAGATGTCTTTGGGGTTACAGTCAACAGAACTGACAACAAGAAGTCACTAAATGCCTTTTAGAAGAAAAGAATAGATTGAACAATTTATTTGGAAACACACCACCTGAAATCGGATCTGTCGTTGGGGGTCACAGTCAACAGCAAGAAAGTGACTCCGTCGATTCAACCAACACGAGAGATAAAGCTGAAGAGGATTTTCTACCAGGCGCCACCAATATGATCATTGGTGGAGTCGGCACTCAGGAGGTGCTGAAAGGACCGAATCAGCCTAGAGGGGGGTGAATAGGTGATTTTTGACTATCTGAAACTTCACAAACTATAAGATGTAGTTAGATAGCAACCGGAGAGGCCGGTTTATTTGGGTAGGTACTACCGGGTGTGAAACACCGGTACTACCAACACAAACAAACGGCACAACCGGGATCCTAAAAGAAACTACAAATCCGATGAAAGTAAGATATGAAGATAAAACAAGTTTCTAGCCAACTTTCCGAAGAATTTTATGGTAAAACTACTCTCACGAAACCTTGGTTGCTCCCCTTGATGTAGATCGAGCCTTCCCAACCTAAGAACAAGATAGGGATAGGAAGAACACGAAGAAACACAATAACAAGAGAAGTAGAGAAAATAGGGACAACAACAACAAGCACACGGAACACAAGATTTATCCCGAGGTTCGGCCAATCCACTAAGGAGTGCCTACTTCCTCGTTGTTGAGGTGACCACAAAGGTCGGAGTCTATTTCACCTCCTCGCCTCACTCAAGCAACCACAAAGGCTACGAGAGTATCTCTACTAGAATTCTCAGGGTAATACAAACGCTTCGGGGAGCCCTCACAAGTAAATCAATACGGGCTACCACGAAGAACACCTAACCGGCTAGAGCTCAAAGAGTTCAAGAGTAAAAGACACAAAACAAGCCGGCAAGATGGAAACCAAGTGCTCAAGTCGAAGATTGATGCTTCCCACTCTCGAATCTCACTTCCCTAGCTCAAATCTTGCAAGGGAATGAATCTAGGAGCAAAAGGGGGAGAGATGAGGATGGGTGAGTCAATGCTTGGAGAGAGTTTGTCTAGAGTTAGGTCAGCAATAAGTGTATATACTCCTTTTCTCCCCGTGAAAAGTGAAGAGGGGAGGCATTTATACTCCCTCAGTCCCGAGGCTGGTCGGTACCACCGACCAGCCATGGTCGGTACCACCGACCATGACACAACGGTCGCATACTCACAGATCTGGTCAAACTGACAAGCACCGGGCCAAGGTCGGAACCACCGAGGCCGGTGGTACCGAGGTAATGGCGGTACCACCGCCAGGCCAAAACAAGCTCGAACAGAGAGCAACTCAGTTAGGGACTCGGTCCCTCGGAAACTACCGCCCGAGGGTCGGTTCCTCCGAGGGTCGGTGGTACCGAGGTAATGGCGGTACCACCGCCAAGTCAAAAGCTAGTCAGTCCAGAGAGCCCTGAAAAACTTTCAACCACCGAACCTGGGTCGGTCCTTCCGAGGCCGGTGGTACCGAGGTTATGGCGGTACCACCACCAAGACAAATTCAAACACAACACAGAGAGCCTCGCAAAGCCAAGTTACCACCGACCTCCGTCGGTACCTCCGATCCCGGTGGTACCGAGGTAATGGCGGTACCTACCGCCAAGCCTTTTCAATTCTACACAGGGAGCCGCAAAAATGGGTACCACCGGCTTGCGTCGGTGCACGCGGGCGGTACTACCGAAGTGAAGGACCGAAAATGCTAAAGCAAGGCGACCAGAGGGGGGGTGAATGGGAGCCTAAAAATTTCTTCTCAGAAATTCCGGCCTCTGTCCCAACAAAATCAACCCCAAGAGCAAAGCCGACACACGTGATGTCCACGACCCAAGAGAATGGGTGGATGTTCCCTAGGAACACAGCGGGACACCACAAAAGCTCCCTCTTCCAAATCCACGCGAGTCAACTAGTGACAGGATGGAGTTTGGGTAACCTCAACCTCCCCCGAGCAACGCGAGGGGGATTCAGGCTTTTTCGCAAAGCGGGAAGCCCGGTTTCTGTAGAGCACAGAGTCGGGAATCCAACGCAAAAAGCGGATCTCAAATCGGAGCTCGAACGCAAAAGATACGGGCGAAAACGCGCAAACACTGCACTGACCGGACTCTGAGGTGCGTCCGGTCAGTGTCGATCGGACGCGTCCGGTCAGAGAAAAACCTCTCTGGATGCTCTCTGTTCACGACCGGACTCACGGTGATCAAGCGTCCGGTCGTTACAATGAGCGTCCGGTCAAGCACCGAGGAGGCAATGAACAGTGCCTTCAGTGCGTCCGGTCACGCGAAACCCTAGCGTCCGGTCAGAATCTCGCACAGTATTTCGCTCGGCCTTCAACGATCGGACGCACGGGATAGCGTCCGGTCGATATGAGGCGTGCGTCCGGTCAAGTCACGAAGGAGACGCAGAGAACGTGTTCAACGACCGGACTCACGACCAAGCGTCCGGTCGGTGCGACTCGTGCGTCCGGTCACCGCGATGCACCTCTGTTCATCCACCGAATCAACCCGATCTCCCTCAAATCAAAAGCACTAGGGCTCAAACTTCGTGTGAGGGGTCACAAGGATGTTAGTGAGCTACTCCTAAGAGATCATGGCTCGAACCTAACTCCAAATCGGTGAATCGGAGAAAAGGATGAAGAACGGCAAGAACTTGATCCCAACACTAAATCCGCCCGATCTGTGAGTTCGTGAGGTATTAGAGAAATTCCTTCGGTAGAAAGAAGACTCTCACAAAGCTACACAAGATGGTTCAAACGGATTTGCGAATCTTCCCTCGAAACAAGAATTCTCGTGAAGAACGAAAGAGGGGAAAACGTGCAAACGCGAAGAACAAAATCGCAAGACAAATTAAAGCACGAATTTGATCCTTGGACTCAGAGGAATGGATGATTCATTAAGCACTTGGTGTACGGGCTACAAGCCACTCCAGCAGATCAAAGCTTGGATGGCGAAAAGCTCAAGAACAAGAGCCAACTCCCTAACCCTAGCCTACTCTCACAGGAACAAAATGAGAGAGACACCACCAGAGGATTGCCAAGGATACGGCTGCCCTAGCAGCCCTCTCCATATATATAGGCGCACGTCCTAATGACCAAGGCGCCCTTACATTAAGCACTCATCCCAAATACCCCCCAGGGGTAAAACCGTCCAGACTTGACAGTCTTCATCCGACGGCCACGCCCGCACATCCGGTAGCTTCGCCTCGACGCGACCTCACCCGATGCCGCCACGTGCCGCCACTATCGACCGCCGCGCCTTCTCACCGATAGCTTCGCCGCAACGCAAGCCTCTTGGTGCCGCCACGCGTCGACCGTCCTTTCGGACCAACCCCCTGGTTTTGAGGCCCAAACCAGGCAAACCGGCCACCCCGAGTTTTGAGGCCCAAACTCGGAAACCCGCCACCCCAGGTTTGAGGCCCAAACCTGGAAACCGTCGATGGTAGCTTTTTGAGGCTCAGCTACCGAACCCGTACCGTAGACGGGATGTGGTTCGCACACCCCGACCACCGGCACCGATGCCGATGCATGTCCAGCCTCCACGCCGGGCACAACGCCTTCGCCTTCCTTCTTGACTCGGCCGACGGCACTTGCGCCGCACGCAACGCGACCCGTGTCCCCCCCCCCGCCAAGCGACACGACTCCAGCGCCTTCCTCCCGACTCGGCCGATGCACCGCACATCCCCATGTGCTCTCGCTCGTCGATGCCACGTGCCAGCTACCACAGCTGGTCCTCTGGCCCTCTGGTCCCTCAGTCCAAGCCTCCCGTCCGCCTTTCACCGCTCGGTTCGTCGGCATGGCACGTCCGCCGCACGGCACGCCCATCCTTCACCGCACCCGGTCCGTCAGCACGGCACGGCTCAACTTGACCTTCACCTCGCCATAGACCACTGTCTCCGAGCTCCACACCTGCACATCAACACAGCCAAGAGACACATGTCGCACACACACACCAACCCAGAAACACCACACAACTCACACCACCGGTTAGTCATAAGCATTAAGCGCATAGCAAATAATGACTCAACCGGGTAAAAGCCTCAAACCTTCCTCAACACAGTCAATCATTCATCATATGTATTCTCAATCTCCCCCTTGATGAATGCATTGACTGACAATAAAATCAAAAAGGAAGGGTTTGAAGGCCAGTCTCACTCAAGTGCCCAAAAGCCAGGTAAAAGCAAACACAAGGCCACTTGAGAGAGGGAGGATCATGAATACTCCAAATAAAAGCTCTCGGTCCAAAAGAAATGGGAAAAGCGGGCAAAGCCTCCACATAACCGAAGAGTCAAGAGAAGACAAGAGTTTCATGAATCCCAAAAGGCACTCGAAAACCAATCTCAAAAATTGTCAAACAATCATCACAAAAAGAAACCAAGGTACTTATCCACTTGGATTCACTTGGGTTACTCCCCCTTACTTGGGTTTCTAAATTTCCCCCCTGCTTGGGTTTCTAAATTTCTCCCCTTGATGATTGAATTGACAAAAAGCTAAGCACAAGAGATGGTTTGAGATACCAACACCGAAAGCTTGGTCCCCAAAGACATGGGCAACGGCTCGACGCAACCAAGCGAAGGATCGGAGCAACAACGCAACAAAGAGCAAAAGACTTGGTTCCCAAAGACATGGGCAACGGCTCGACGCAACCAAGTCAAAAATGAGCTAGTCCTCAAGAAGAGGCAGAAGAGGGCTCAACACCGCTAGCTCAAGGCTCGACACCAAATGAGGCTGAAACAGCGCATAAGAAGCAAAACTGCTAGTCCCTCAAGATAGAGGCACAGAGGCTCAACACAACTAGCAGAAAATTTGATACCATTCAAAATCAGCCACAAATTGGTGAAAACAGCTAGTTCCTCAAGACAGAGGCAGAATGACTCAACACAGCTAGCTGAGGGCTCCAATCCAATCAAAAATACCAAGCAAAAACTGCTAGTCCCTCAAGAGAGAGGCAAAACGGCTCAACACGACTAGCAGGCTCGATACCAATGCCTTACGGCCAAACATGCTCCCCACCAATGAAAGCCAATCGAAGGACCGCAGGAAGGTTCAATTCCAATTGAAAAAGCCCAAAGAAAAGGCTCAAGGTGAAATGGAGCACAAACACTCGGAGCACGTGGAGAAGCAGCAAGACAAAAGCAACTCCCTGAAAGCAAGCCTATATACAAAAGCTAGGCAATACAGCTCAAGACATCAATTGCATTCCATACCGGAAGATGGATACCAATTGGAACACATAAAAGAGCTATACCGAGTGAAGATACCAATTGAAGAAGAAACCAAAAGAGCTAAAATTCCCCTCGCTCAAAGCTCTCCCCAAAATGCATGACTCTCCCCTTTGTGCCAACACTCAAGCTCCCCCTTGAAAACAGCTTCTCCCCCTTGACAAAAGGGAACATGCTGAGGGGTTTTGACATTTTTCACAAAATTGACACAAACACAAGACAAGTCATCCAAAAGCATATGGGGGCAGTGAGAAGCATTAAAAGAGCCCGAAACCAATTGAAGGTGACCACAAAGAATATCGGAGCTGGGGGTATGCACACTAAGCTAAAAATGCATGAAATGCACAATGCAACAGCTTCAAGTGTATAGCAATCAGAATGAAAAGATGCTCAAAAGAGTGCTGCCCTGAAAATGTAGCAATCAATACAAATGCTAGCTAAGGCTCAAACTGATCAAATGAATACGAAATATGAACAATTAAGCATATGAGCAGTTTTAAGCCATTCGAAAAGGTGTTCACCACTAAAATAGCACTTAGCATGGATAGACAGGAAATCAACCAAGTGCTAACTCAGGTATAAAAGGTGAACTACCCCTAGCAAAGTTCAATCATCATGCAATAGAATGAAGCATAGACTTGTGTTATTTTTTTCAAATTTTATTGGAGTTTGCAGCGGTATTAACACAAGTTCATATTAAAGCATGTGATTGCGAGAGGTTGAAAGCATGGTCATTGCCTAACTTTTCAACCGGGCTAAGCCTATGCAAGAAAAGCAATCAGAAGCTTAAAGCACCGGTTTCGGTCTTACACTACACGGCTCAAGTTTAACTCAAATGTGCAATGAGAAACAGTCTCGATACCGTGAGGTGCTGACACATGCAATCCCATCTCGATCTTTTCATTTCACTAATACTTGGATCAAAATTTTAAGCACAATGTACATATGAACAATCCAAGCAAGTGAATGACTCAGTGCAAGAGACATAGCAACCTAGCATACAAAAGATAGCATAAGTGATCTCAACACATCCTACCCATGCTAGTTGCCAATCTCAATGGTGAACAAATTAAAGGTTTCATAGTTGATTAGTCAAGTTCACCATTTGCAAAAATAGCTTAGCTCATAACATGTATCAAGTGATCAAAAAGAGCCTAAGCTACAAGCATCATCATGAATAAACAGGGCATACCAAAAGAGCATAGTCTCATTTCATTACTATATACATGAAGCTCTAAAATGCAAGATGTACATGATGAAATGCATGCAAAAGCTAGTCTATCAAAAACTAAGCAAAAACTAGCCTAAGAGTAAAGACCCAAAACAAAAGGGTATCGGAGAAGACCAACTAAGATACAACAAGCAAAATGCTTCCCCAACTAAAAGGGAAACACACATCCAGCTCACAAGCGAAGAGCCAGGAAATGCTCAAGCGACAGGCAGCAAAATCCACATCGGAAAGACCACACAGCAGAAAAGGGTTGAAGAAGAAGTGTACCAAAAACCGAACTCAGAAGTGTGTCGGAGGTACCTCATGAAGCACATGACCGCCTGCTGGTGTGATGCCCGAGGGGACGCCTGATGCTGCTGAACTCCGGGCGCCTGCCTCGCCGAAGTCGCCTCCCCCTCGCCTGATGCTGTCGCCACTGCTCCCAGGTGCTGCAGTGCTCGCTAGAGAGCTGCTCGAACGGAACCCTAAGTCGTGGAAGAAGTGGGATCGGGTCCGTGAGCCGAAATGCTCTCTCCAGGCTCCTGTTCTCCTGCACACTCAAAAGCAGAAGAAAACACAAGGCATTGTCTCGTCCAGTGTGACCTCAAGGTCTCCACGAAAACGGTTAGTCACATAAAAGCATAAGGTAAGCTCTCAACAAAAAGAGGTCTACCCATGAATGATACCGCAAGGAGATATGAATCCAAACTAGACAAGACTACCATGCAACAGGATAAAGCACTATGGAGCAGAATGCATCCTAAGGACATGATTAACTCAAACGCAGCCTAAACCTCAACACATGCTACAATGCAAGATAATGATAGCAATAGATCCAAAAGCATGTAACATGATAAAATCGAGGAAAGACTAGTGCTCAAACTAATCATATCAACAGGATACATGTAGCTAACCAAAACTAGCACCTGAAAAGTGACACCTAATGAACATCACACCTCTACAAGTAAAGCTCATGGAGAGGTATGGTAAAACATGGCATAATGTTCATAAGGATCACAGACTAGCATGAAAAGTGGATAATCCACAAAAGCTATACACAAAGCTAGCAAGACATGATATACAAGATAGCACATGCTAGACTAAAGCAAAACATGATACAAAAGAAAATGTACATGTAAAGCTATACAAGTAAGCACATGAAGAACCATCTCATACCACAAGACATAAATCATGGATGAACAAGGTATGAGTGTATAAGAAAGCTCACCAAGCTATACAAACCTCTTTGGAGGCAAATCTAAGCGGGATGCAGAGAACCATCAAAACTTGATCACATCTAAAAGATCAAGCTCCATTCGGCGCATGTCCTCCACCCCGCGTCCTCATATCTACACACAAGAGGACAAAGTAACCCGAGCCTTGGATCCCGAAGGGTTAGCAAGCATGTACTTGGGAATCCAGGACTTGGTCACAAGTCTCAACTTCTCATGTGGGTTAGCATGATGCAAATGCTGGTTCAAAAGCGATTTTGAAACACCCTTGGAAGCATTCCTCAAAAGGACAACTCGAGGAGAAGAACGAGTCGTACCACGGGAAAAGAGGCAAACATCTTCCAAGGTCTTTGTAGAAGAACCAATAGAAGCATCATGAACAGCATGACGTGGACGAGAGAAGAAGCACTAGAAGCATGTCCACGACCATGACCTATCCCACTAGAAAAGGAGTCATAAATCCCATCAACAAAAATGGGCTTCTTACTAGGAGCACAAGCGTTCATGCCATGAGACGGGCTATGAATCACCATCTTCCTAGAAGAGCGAGCTTGGCGCAAACGTTTGGCACGCCGATAGCAAAAGCTTTCTTGATGCCCATCTTTCTCACAAAAAGAGCAATGGTACAAAGGCCTACTGGCAGGCACACCATTCTCCGACAAGTGAGAAGTCCCTTGGGACTTAGAACAAGAAGCATCAACCACCAACTTGGTGCCAATGCTAGGAGCACACGTGCCATGGAAAGGCTACGCGGCTTCCTAAAAGCCTTAGCTCGAATTCGCCGCTCGTGCTTGACACGGCGAAAACAAAAATCGAATGAATGTCCATCCTTCTTGCAAAAGGTGCAATGGAAAACCGGATTGGGAGGACGAGTCCCAAAATATGAGGAGCACCCTTGTCAAGAGAAGTCCCTTGGACATCACTCGAAGAACTAGCAAGGTTAGGAGTAGCTATGAAAGAGCTATCCGAAACCTTGGCACTAGTGCTAACGTCAAAAGACTCACGCGCAACACAAGAACTCAACTCCGGTTGCAAAGAAGCAATTTTAGAAGCATCAACATCGGAGTTGCAAGAAGTGCGTGACACAAACGACTTAGCACAAAGGCTCTTGCACCTTTTGGCTAAAACCTCATTCTCAAACATGAGGCGATCACAAGTACCACAAGGAGTGTTTTTCAGATTCTCCATCTCCTCCTTTATGCACTCGGCATATGTGGTACGCAAGAGCTCAACTTCACTCTCAAGGTTGGCACTCATATCATTGTGCTCAACCAACTTAGCGCTCATATCATCGCGCATTTGCTTCAAAACCAAAACTTCTTTTTCCAAATCAATGCATGATGTGCACATGAAATCGGTGGAAGAAACATCACCATCCCATCAAGCAAAGAATCATGAGTAGCACTAGAAGCATGGCAAGCATTTTTATTCAAAGAGCACAAGCTACAAGGCCTAGCATTTATTTCAATAATTTCAGCCCTAGCATGCTCAAGTTCATCTACACATGTGGTGTGAGTCAATTTTAATTCATTAATTTCAGCATGCAAAGACTCACATGAAGCACATGGTAAAGAAGCTTTTGACCTAAGCAAGGCTATTTCAGATTTAGCATAAACAAGGTCCTTGCGCAAGTCAAAGCAAACAAGACATGGTATAGAAGCATTTGATTTCAACATTTCATTTTCAGATTTTAAGCTAGCAAGAGAAAAGCATAGCTCATCATTCTTCCTAACCATGTCACTACAAGAGGTGCAAGGTAAAGAAGCACTAGACTTCCAATGAAAAAGGCCACATTTCAACCTAGCAATGGAGCATTTCAACTTCTTGATCTTTCTATGCAAGGTATCACAAAGCTCATCATATCTCAGGTTATCATCACAACAAGCTTCAAATCGTTGGGACAAGATCCCAAGACTAGCGAGAAGTGTACCTTTCTTGGCCTTGCCAAGTTCACGTATACGATCCTCCGTTGAATGCTCATCATCTCCTAGGAAGTCCAGCAAAGCTTCCACCTCACGTTCCACCTCAAGAGTCGTACTCCTCCTTCTTGCCCAAATGTCGTCCTCGATCATATGTCCAAGACTCAAACCTAAGGACAAAGACACACTGGAAGAAGAACTTGGTGCCATCTCGAAAAGCACCGTTAGTGTTAGCCAAAACACAAGCTCAACACCTCGACAAGCAAAGTCGGAAACAGAACCGCTCTCAAAAAGGGTCGCCTTCGCGGATCCGGAACCGGTTAAGGTAGAGAGATCCTTAACTGGCTCCGATACCATTGAAGGACCGAAAATGCTAAAGCAGGGCGACCAGAGGGGGGGTGAATGGGAGCCTAAAAATTTCTTCTCAGAAATTCCGGCCTCTGTCCCAACAAAATCAACCCCAAGAGCAAAGCCGACACACGCGATGTCCACGACCCAAGAGAATGGGTGGATGTTCCCTAGGAACACAGCGGGACACCACAAAAGCTCCCTCTTCCAAATCCACGCGAGTCAACTAGTGACAGGATGGAGTTTGGGTAACCTCAACCTCCCCCGAGCAACGCGAGGGGGATTCAGGCTTTTCGCAAAGCGGGAAGCCCGGTTTCTGTAGAGCACAGAGTCGGGAATCCAACGCAAAAAGCAGATCTCAAATCGGAGCTCGAACGCAAAAGATACGGGCGAAAACGCGCAAACACTGCACTGACCGGACTCTGAGGTGCGTCCGGTCAGTGTCGATCGGACGCGTCCGGTCAGAGAAAAACCTCTCTGGATGCTCTCTGTTCACGACCGGACTCACGGTGATCAAGCGTCCGGTCGTTACAATGAGCGTCCGGTCAAGCACCGAGGAGGCAATGAACAGTGCCTTCAGTGCGTCCGGTCACGCGAAACCCTAGCGTCCGGTCAGAATCTCGCACAGTATTTCGCTCGGCCTTCAACGATCGGACGCACGGGATAGCGTCCGGTCGATATGAGGCGTGCGTCCGGTCAAGTCACGAAGGAGACGCAGAGAACGTGTTCAACGACCGGACTCACGACCAAGCGTCCGGTCGGTGCGACTCGTGCGTCCGGTCACCGCGATGCACCTCTGTTCATCCACCGAATCAACCCGATCTCCCTCAAATCAAAAGCACTAGGGTCAACTTCGTGTGAGGGGTCACAAGGATGTTAGTGAGCTACTCCTAAGAGATCATGGCTCGAACCTAACTCCAAATCGGTGAATCGGAGAAAAGGATGAAGAACGGCAAGAACTTGATCCCAACACTAAATCCGCCCGATCTGTGAGTTCGTGAGGTATTAGAGAAATTCCTTCGGTAGAAAGAAGACTCTCACAAAGCTACACAAGATGGTTCAAACGGATTTGCGAATCTTCCCTCGAAACAAGAATTCTCGTGAAGAACGAAAGAGGGGAAAACGTGCAAACGCGAAGAACAAAATCGCAAGACAAATTAAAGCACGAATTTGATCCTTGGACTCAGAGGAATGGATGATTCATTAAGCACTTGGTGTACGGGCTACAAGCCACTCCAGCAGATCAAAGCTTGGATGGCGAAAAGCTCAAGAACAAGAGCCAACTCTCCCTAACCCTAGCCTACTCTCACAGGAACAAAATGAGAGAGACACCACCAGAGGATTGCCAAGGATACGGCTGCCCTAGCAGCCCTCTCCATATATATAGGCGCACGTCCTAATGACCAAGGCGCCCTTACATTAAGCACTCATCCCAAATACCCCCCAGGGGTAAAACCGTCCAGACTTGACAGTCTTCATCCGACGGCCACGCCCGCACATCCGGTAGCTTCGCCTCGACGCGACCTCACCCGATGCCGCCACGTGCCGCCACTATCGACCGCCGCGCCTTCTCACCGATAGCTTCGCCGCAACGCAAGCCTCTTGGTGCCGCCACGCGTCGACGCGTCCTTTCGGACCAACCCCTGGTTTTGAGGCCCAAACCAGGCAAACCGGCCACCCCGAGTTTTGAGGCCCAAACTCGGAAACCCGCCACCCCAGGTTTTGAGGCCCAAACCTGGAAACCGTCGATGGTAGCTTTTTGAGGCTCAGCTACCGAACCCGTACCGTAGACGGGATGTGGTTCGCACACCCCGACCACCGGCACCGATGCCGATGCATGTCCAGCCTCCACGCCGGGCACAACGCCTTCGCCTTCCTTCTTGACTCGGCCGACGGCACTTGCGCCGCACGCAAGCCCGTGTCCGACCTCCCGCCAAGCGACACGACTCCAGCGCCTTCCTCCCGACTCGGCCGATGCACCGCACATCCCCATGTGCTCTCGCTCGTCGATGCCACGTGCCAGCTACCACAGCTGGTCCTCTGGCCCTCTGGTCCCTCAGTCCAAGCCTCCCGTCCGCCTTTCACCGCTCGGTTCGTCGGCATGGCACGTCCGCCGCACGGCACGCCCATCCTTCACCGCACCCGGTCCGTCAGCACGGCACGGCTCAACTTGACCTTCACCTCGCCATAGACCACTGTCTCCGAGCTCCACACCTGCACATCAACACAGCCAAGAGACACATGTCGCACACACACACCAACCCAGAAACACCACACAACTCACACCACCGGTTAGTCATAAGCATTAAGCGCATAGCAAATAATGACTCAACCGGGTAAAAGCCTCAAACCTTCCTCAACACAGTCAATCATTCATCATATGTATTCTCAGAAGTAATGGCGGTACTACCGCCAGGCCAAAAACATCGCGACAGAGAGCCTTGCAAAATTGGAAAAACTACGGCATGGATCGGTAGCACCGAGGGCGGTACTACCGAGTAATGGCGTTACTACCGCTAGGTCAAAAACAACTCTATCCGAGAGGGTTGCAAAATAGGTTACTACCGACCTTGCGTCGGTAACACCGGCGCGGTAGTACCGAGGTTATGGCGGTACTAACGCCAGGTCATTTTTGACAACACAGAGAGGGTGTTTGAGCGCTGCGCAGAGAAGCTGTGGTCGGTCCACCGACCACCCATGGTCGGTACAACCGACCAAAGAATTACCCTCTACGTGTCGTGATTGTGCGGGTGTCTCTCAAGCGAACTAAGGTTAGTCGATTAGGCACTTTTCTCCACATTAGCCAACTTACTTTGTGACCCTCTTCATAGTCCGGCTTACCTATAACTCAAGTTTAAAATTAAAATTTTAAACTACCACTTGAGCTAGGCATCTTTATATCCAAAATATCCTACGTGCTTTGTTCACGAGATTTCAACGTTTCAAATCTTTCAAAGGACTAACACCTGCATACATGCTTTTATAAACTGGTTAGTCCCTAATTTGATTGTCATTAATTAGCCAAAACCCACATTGGGGGCGAATGCACTTTCAAACTCCCCCTTTTTGGTAATTGATGACAACCAACTTAGGCTTACAATTAGGGATAGAAAGAATTGAAGCTTTTGAATTCCAAAATTTAGTTGAAGCTCCCCTTAGTGTATGCTTTGGATATTAATTTCAAACCTTGATTTGAAAGCAAGGTTGCATACACAAGAACAAGAGCTCCCCCTAAATTTTGCAATCCGTGGGGTGCCTAAGTGTGTGACAATATCAAATATATCAATTTGTGATGCATAAACGGTATGACATGGTGATACACATAACAATGTAATAAGAAAAGCGAATGGCTATTGAAGAAAGAAAAGAACTCAAATCACATAGCCATATCGAAAACAACAATCACCAAGACAAGAGCAACAATAACGAGGATGAACCAAGCATGAATATAACAATAAGCATAAAAGGTTTACATCCCCAGCATATCACAAATAAAATGTAGCATACCATACTTAGTCTCAAAGATTACCCTTTCTTACAGCTATTACAACAAGATAAGCCTAACACTCCCCCTTTGGCATCAAGTACCAAAGCGGGTAGGCCAAGATAAGCAAAGAATCAATAATAGCTGCTAGAAGATCCATCATGATAAGAGCCCCCGAAGAGAGAGGAATAGGCACTCTCTCCAACGTCACCACCAGGGAAGGATGAAGGAGCCGAAGAATCAGGTGGAGGTGTAGAGTCACGAGGACCACCACTCCCAGCTGGATCGGCGTCGGGGCCAGCAAAGCCCATGTACGAGCCTCCACCCCCTCCTTGATACGATGTGGACCCGCCAGCAAAGGACGTGCCCATACCATAGTCAGGGAAGAAGGAATGAGGCTGGTACTGAGGTGGTGGCGGAGGATAGAACTGATGAGGCGGATACAGCATGGAGCTGTACAAACCCGCCTCACCACCACCTGGAAACTGGGGCTGCTGCTGAGCCTGCTGCTGGGGCTGCTGCTGGGGGAGACCATCATCATCATCATCATCATCATCATCACGCCGGGCCTGAGCATTGTACTCAGCAAACGGATCTGGATGAGGTCGGACCGGAGAGCGCGGAGGAAGACCGAGATGCTGACGCACCTCCTGCTGATGTCGCTCGTCACGATCGGCCCGATAGCACATCCACTCAAAGATCTTTCCAAGGGCGGAGCGAAGACCGCCACCCCTACGCCTCTCACGACGCGGAGGAGGAGCGGTAGCATGGGGAAACATCTCCACCCGGCTGAGACTCGCCAGGCGCTGTTGCATCTGCTGGGACCTCACCACCTTCATCAACTTTTTCTTTGTCCTTGGAAGGAGCCGAGGTGAACTTGCGAACACTGTACTCCTTCATGGTGCGATCATACTCAAAGGTGGCGCCAACACATGCTCAATGATATGCATAAGATATGGAGCATATGGCAAGGCCTTGTGAGGATCATTGTAAACATCGGAGATTTTCTGCCACAGAAAGTGAGAGATGCTAAACCGTCCATCTGGCAGAGCAAAGCGGACAAGGACCTTGGCAGCATCATCTCTCAAGTTGTCCTGGTCACCAACTTTAGGATCCAGAGTTAGGCGCATCAGGTTGTTGAGCACATAGTAGGCAGGCTTCAGGCCTTGGACCTTGAAGGTTGCCTCGGCACCATCCATGTAGACACCTGAGTTCTGCAGCTGCTCGGTGTACATGCCCCCACCATACATCTCTGACAAGCGAGGGGCATCCCTGTCGACATGGTCGAAACCCAACAACCGGGCGAAAGTGACAAAATTGCACCGGTAGTGGACCCCTTGGGTCATCCAATGCAGCACGCGAGCTTCCCTATCAATGAACAAGGTGGCCCAAAACTGACAGAGAATCTCCTGATTGTAGCTGCGCTCACCAGATATCAACCCCAAGATCCTCCACTCCTCAAGCTCTGCACCAAAGACTGAATCTCATCGGAGTCCTTGTCTGTCAAGGAGCGGATAACTAACCGCTTGTGCTCAAAAAGAGGGGGATAGCCCTTAGCACAGAAACCCTTCTAGAGGACTGTCACGTAGTAGTCCTGCTGGAATCTTGACCAGAACCTCTGATCAACTGAAGCATCTCTGATAAGCAGATAGGGGTTCTCCTCACGCTGCCTTCTCATCAAGCTACCCCGCTTTCTATTGGAGTAATCCATGGGATTTCCAAGAAGAGGGGAGGGACAGCGGACATGACAGCTTCGGCTTCAGGGTGCATGTCAAAAGCCGGTTGATTAGCATCAACCCTGAAGTCCGAGGGGATGCCGGTCCAACTTGAGGATCGAAGGAACGACCCTCACGATCGAGACCAGCTGAAGGCACTCCTCCCACAATGACGCTGTGCAGGCGACCCGCCGGACCAGCGACAGGGGGCGGAGAAGGCGGAGGAGGAGGAGGAGGAGGAGGAGGAGCATGCCCACTGCCACGGGCATGACCGCTCCCGCTCGCCCTTGCGCTATCCACGCTGCGACGACCCGTAAGGCCCGCGGACGAGCGTCCACGGACCTGACGAGAGGAGTCATCCATACTCCCAGACCGACCACGGCGCCCGGGATTGCGACGCGGCGGCTCCCCTTGCGCATGACCACCTTGCTCCAAGGCGGCATAATCCTCATCATCATCACTAGGGAGCGAGCATGAGAGGGCCTCCGGCTCATCTAGACAAAGGTAGCATAGACCAACATGAGACAAAGATGATGGAACGATTACTTCAACGGATGTAGCAAATAAGACGATCGAAATCGGGAAGGAGAACGGCTCGCTGCGCGCGGGCGGTACTACCGACCCCTGGGGGCGGTACTACCGACCGCACGGTAGCGTGCGGTTTCCTTCAATCCAATCTACCAAATCGCTATGAACTTGCGAACCAAACATCCTAGAAGCATCTTCATACTAGATAGAACAATCCTACCAAAGGAATCGACCTAGAACAAAGTACATTGAGAGATCGGGCATGAACACCCTAGTACCTTGCTACTCGAAAAGAGGTCGAAATCCAATGAAGGAGGAAACTTCGGGCTTCAAGAACACCACCAAGACGATCTCCACGCTCCAAAGCAACTTTCCACCGGAGGGATTTGGATTTGGATGGAGGAGGAAAAAGATCGGGAGAGGAGAGGGCGATGGCGGCGCACGGGGAGAAGGCACGAGCAGGCGGCGGCTGCAAGGAGGCAAGGGGCGGCGGTCAAAAGAAGTTTGACTAGGGTTGAAACGGATTCACCGCGCCCCTTATATACCCAGGTCAAAACTGGTCGGTGGAACCGCCCAAATGGGTCGGTACTACCGCCGTCGGTAGTACCGACACAATGGCGGTACCACCGACAGGCCGAAAAACAGAGGGACCAGAGAGGGTTTTCAGGAGGACTTTGTGTGGTATACTACACACACTTCAAATATGTCCAGATTTCATAGAATCAATACATAGCTATGGACACAAGTGAAGCATGCAAAATAGATTTTTGAAATCACATACAATATTTGTTAAAAGCATTTGTTTAGGTTTCTAGGTGAAAACAAATATGTGCAAGACATCAAGCCATGTTACGAGAATCAATGATATTTAGTTCACTCCTCAAAGCACAAATCTTGACTCATCTAAAGGCTTTGTGAAGATATCGGCTAGTTGTTTTTCGGTGCTCACATGGCGTATTGCGATATCTCCTTGGCTTCATGGTCTCTCAAGAAATGGTGTCGGATGTCTATGTGTTTTGTGCGAGAGTGGTTTACGGGATTGTTTGCTAGTTTGATAGCACTCTCATTGTCACACAAAAGTGGAATTTTGGTTTGCTCACATCCGAAGTCTTTTAGTGTTTGCTTCATCCAAAGTAGTTGAGCACAGCAAGCGCCGGCCGCCACATACTCGGCTTCGGCAGTGGATAGGGCAACACTATTTTGTTTCTTAGAACTCCATGACACCAAAGACCTCCCAATAAATTGGCAAGTCCCGGTAGTGCTCTTTCGGTCTACCTTGCAACCGGCATAGTCCGAATCGGAATAGCCAAGTAGATCGAAAGTGGAGCCCTTGGGATACCACAAGCCAAGATTCGGAGTGTGCACTAAGTATCGAAAAATTCTCTTAACGGCCATAATATGACATTCTTTCGGATTAGCTTGAAACCTTGCACACAAGCACACACTAAGCATAATATCGGGCCTAGATGCACAAAGGTAAAGTAATGAACCGATCATGGAGCAATATACCTTTTGGTCCACTGACTTACCATCCACATTTAGATCAAGATGTCCATTGGTAGGCATAGGGGTCTTGATGGGTTTGGCCTTGTCCATCTCAAACTTCTTTAGCATGTCTCTTGTATACTTGGTTTGACTGATGAACGTGCCATCCTTGAGTTGCTTGATTTGGAATCCAAGAAAGTACTTCAATTCACCCATCATGGACATCTCGAACCTTTTGGTCATGATCCTACTAAATTCCTCACAAAAGACAACATTAGTACTACCAAATATTATGTCATCGACATATATTTGGCACACAAAGATATCATTATCAACTTTGCGAGTGAATAAAGTAGCATCGGCCCTTCCTATCTCAAAACCCTTTTTGAGTAGGAAGTCCTTAAGACAGTCATACCAAGCTCTAGGAGCTTGTTTAAGCCCATAGAGCGCCTTGTCGAGCTTGTAGACATGGTTGGGAAACTTTGGGTCCTCGAAGCCCGGTGGTGCTCCACATAGACCAATTCGGAGAGGGGGCCGTTGAGGAATGCACTTTTCACGTCCATTTGATATAGCTTGAAATCATGGTGAGTAGCAAAGGCAAGTAATATACGAATTGACTCGAGCCTAGCTACAGGTGCATAGGTTTCTCCAAAATCCAAACCTTCGATTTGAGTGAAACCTTGAGCCACCAACCGTGCTTTGTTCCTTGTCAACACGCCATGCTCGTCTTGCTTGTTGCGGAAAACCCATTTGGTTCCTATCACATTTTGCTTGGGCCTTTCCACCAAGGACCAGACTTCATTCCTGGTGAAGTTGTTCAGCTCTTCTTGCATAGCCATCACCCAGTCCGGATCGTCAAGTGCTTCTTCCACCCTAAGAGGTTCCAAAGAGGAGACAAACAAGTAATGTTCACAAAAATTTGCTAAACGAGAACGTGTCGTTACCCCACGCCGTATGCTCCCAATATGTTGTCAACGGGATGATCCCGTTGAACTGTATGATGAACTCTTGGGTGTGGTACAGGTGATCTTCGTTGGATGGGTCCATCTTCATCATATGCATTGATGTCCCCATCTTCTTGTCGGACTTCATGTTGAGTTCGTGTTTGATCATCAATTTGGTGTATCACTTGAACATCATCCACACTACCACCATTCGGAGTTGCGGAAGCTTCATCATGCGCATTTGGATGCACATGATGGATATGAGAATCTTGTGGAGTGTGTGATGGTTCATCTTCATCATCTTGTACTTCAACGGGCCTTACATCACCGGTTGCAAGCTTCTTGATAGCTCCGGATGGAGGCTCGTCATTACCTACAAGCTCATCATTGACTTGCTCCTTTTGAGAGCCGTCGGATTCATCAAAAGTCACGTCTACCGTTAACTCAATAGTGCCGGTGGCATTATTGAATACACGGTAGCCATGTTCGTTAGTACCATAACAAGTAGAAGCCTTCATGTACCTTAGGTGCAAACTTTGAACTTTTGGCCTTTTGTTAAGTAGAAACACTTGCAGCCAAAACTCGAAAGTAATGCACCTTGGTTTGTTACCAGTTAGAAGCTCATATGGCGTCTTCCCTCTTAGCTTGTGAAGGTACAGGCGGTTGATTGCAGACACGCCGTGTTCATTGCCCCGCCCAAATCCATGGGAAGTCTTGTACTCATCCAACATAGATCTTGCAGCTTCAACAGAGTTCTATTCTTCCTTTCCACAACCCCATTTTGTTGTGGGGTATAGGAACGGAGAACTCATGCTTGATCCATTCTTCATCAGATACTCTTCTATGTTGGTGTCCTAAACTCGGTCCCGTTGTCGCTTCTCACTTTCTTGATTTTGATGTCGATACTCATTTTGTGCTCTTCTAGCAAACTTCTTGAAGATACCTTGCGTTTCGCTTTTGTCTGCTAAAAAGAACACCCAAGTGAAACGAGAATAGTCATCAACAATAACAAACCGTATTTGTTACCGCCGATGCTTTGATAAGCAACGGGTCCGATGAGATCCATATGCAATAGCTCCAATGGTCTTGAGGTCGACACAATGTTCTTGATTGGATGTTTTGCTCCTACTTGCTTTCCGGCTTGGCACGCACTGCAAATCCTATCTTTCTCAAAAGAAACATTGGTTAGTCCAAGGATGTGCCCTTCTCTTTGAAGTAGGGCCAAATTCCTCATCCCAACATGAGCTAGTCGGCGATGCCAAAGCCAACCCATGCTAGATTTTGCCATTAGACATGTTGTAGGCTCTACCTTACTAGTTGAGAAGTCAACTAAGTAGAGTTTTCCCTTCAACACGCCTTTAAATGCAATAGAGGAATCCCTTCTTCTAGAGACGGTCACACCCTTATCCGTAAAGAGACAATCGTAACCCATTTCACAAAGTTGAGAAACGGATAACAAATTGTAACTCAACGAATGCACAAGTAAACATTAGATATGGAATTGTCAGTTGAGATAGCAATTTTACCCAAACCAAGCACTTCTCCTTTACCATTGTCACCAAACACAATGTTGTTGCATGAGTCGTTGCTTGGTTGAAATGAGGAGAACATATCTTTTGCCCCGGTCATATGATTGGTGCATCCACTATCCAACACCCAACTTGATCCACCGGAGGCATATTCCTACAAAACAAGTTTATGTTCTAGATTTAGGTACCCAAACGAGATTGGGTCCTTGGGGGTTAGTCACATAAGCTTTTGGTACCCAAACATTTCTCATAATTTCCCTCTTCTTGAGGGCACCAACATACTTGACAACTATTTTGCCATCATCACCCCAACAACACAAATAATCACATGTATAGCTTCTTGATATGGGCTTTTGTTGCTTGAGGGCCTCCACTTGCTTCTCCTTGTTGATCTTACCATTAGCAAGTGGAGCCTTTGGATTGGCAACCTTGTTGGCCTTGTTCATTAGGTCAAAGAGAGGAACCCCTTTGTTAAAGTTAACAAAAGGTACCCCATTGACCATCTTTCTACCGTTGGCCTTACCACCATACCTATTGTACCCAATTCCATCCTTGATGGATGGGTGCCTTGCGGTCTTGAGGATATCTTTTGGTTGTTGCACCTTACACTTGCAACCATTCCTCAAGATCATGTTCAACCTATGAATTTCTTTGTCTTTCTTTTCTAGCTCAACAAGGTTAGTTGCACAAGCATTTATATCATGTTTATAGCATCTTTTGCAACCATTACTAGTTGAGGCATTAGAGCCATCGGAATCCTTAGAAGAGGTTGAAGAGGTGCTATTCCAAAGAGTTGTTGTAGCTTAGTTCAAGAGTTTGATATTTATTTTGAGAGCTTGTGAGGCTCTCTTGAACCATGCTAACCTCATTCTTTAGGCTTGCAATTGAGTCATTGCTCATGGAACACTCCTTAGCCAACTTCTTGTTGGAGTCATTGGCTAAGGATAGTTCCACGGTCAATTTCTCAACCTTCAACTTCTCCTCGGCAAGAGAGGCTTCCAATGCACGGTTCTTTTCTCTCTCTTGAGAGATCAAGTCCCCTTGCATTGCAAGACTCTCATTCCGACTCTCTAATTTAGTGAGCAATTTTATGATTTTAGCTCCACCTTTCTTTCCAAACTTTCTAATTAAGCTAAGCTCAAATTCATCCATATCATCATCACTACATTCATCACTAGAACAAGTAGGAGAGTGAGGTGATACCTTCTCATTCTTAGCCATGAAGCAAGAATGAGTGAAGTCATCCTCGTCGTCGGAGAGGTTCTCGAACAAGCGTGACGAAGCTGTCGATGTAGCCATGTTGGAGAAGAGACTTGGAGAAGAGGTCTTGTGTATGGCGATGTTGGCCGCTCCCTTCTCCTTCTCCTTGCTCTTGCTCTTCTCTTCATCACTTGAGTCATCTTCGAGAACCACTCCTCACCAAGATGAGCTTCACCACCTCTTCTTCTTCTATGCTTCTTGTCATCACTCTTGCTATACTTGTTCTTGTTCTTCTTTTGTGGACAATCGGCAATGAAATGATCATCCGCTCCACATTCATAGCAATTTCTCTTCTTTGACTTCTTGAAGTAACCACCTTTGCCCTTCTTGTGCATCTTCTTTCTCATGAATCTTCTAAAGTTCTTCACAATAAGGGCCAACTCATCATCGGAGTCTTCACTTCCTTCGCTTGCTTGAAGAGTCATCTCGGGCCTTGCTTCCTTCTTCTTGATTAGCCTTGAGTGCTACCACCTTTTTGTGGCTTGCCTCTTGTTCTTCTATATCTTCATCATCCAAGACTTCATGATGCTTTATCTTGGCAAGCATCTCATGAGGTCCCATGCTCTCATAGTTAGGTCTCTCCATGATGATTGATGCAAGGTTCTTGTTCCTCTTTCTATATGCTCTTAATAGCTTTCTTCCAGCTGAGTAGTCATCCCACTTTGTGTCTCCGAGTGCTCTAATCTGATTACCAACGTCATGAATCTGTCAAACATTTGTTGAGTGGTCTCATTTTTCTTGATTGCAAAGTTCTCAATCTTTCCATGAAGAAGCTCTATGTTGCACTTCCTCACACTCGCATCACCCTCATATGATATCCTGAGTGTATCCCAAATCTTCTTGGCATTCTCCATTCCATGTACCTTGTTGCTTTCTTCAGGCTTTAGGCATGATAGAATCAATGATGCGGCTTGAACATTTTGTTGAAACTCAAACACATCATTGTCGGTGAACTCTTGACCTTCAACATGACTTGGTCCATTTTCAACAATCTCCCAAACTCTTGCAGCAAGAAGGTGTAGCTTCATCTTGTGTGCCCAATCATTGTAGTTGATTCCATCAAAGGCAGGTGGCTTGCCTAGATTGACGCTAGGCAATTGTATGACCTTGCCCATATGGCTATAGTCATATGGCACTCTAGTGAACTCGGTGTCTTCTTGCCTTTTTCTCTTCATCCCTTCTTCTTGTCATCCTTGGGCGGCTGATTTCCACTGCTTCCGGATGCTTCGGCTTTGCTTTCCAAAGCTCGCCTCAAACTCTCCATCTCATCTTTCATTCTCTTCATCTCATCTTCATGCTTCTTTGCTTGATCTTGAATTATCTGAGCAGTAACCTTCTTGACAATCTCATCAAGCTGTTCTTGACTTATGGTAGACATGATTCTCCCTTACGCGGTGAAGCGCTAACACAAGGGTTAGGCTCCGATACCAATTGAAAGGACCGAATCAGCCTAGAGGGGGGTGAATAGGTGATTTTTGACTATCTGAAACTTCACAAACTATAAGATGTAGTTAGATAGCAACCGGAGAGGCCGGTTTGTTTGGGTAGGTACTACCGGGTGTGAAACACCGGTACTACCAACACAAACAAACGGCACAACCGGGATCCTAAAAGAAACTACAAATCCGATGAATGAAAGTAAGATATGAAGATAAAACAAGTTTCTAGCCAACTTTCCGAAGAATAATTTATGGTAAAACTACTCTCACGAAACCTTGGTTGCTCCCTTGATGTAGATCGAGCCTTCCCAACCTAAGAACAAGATAGGGATAGGAAGAACACGAAGAACACAATAACAAGAGAAGTAGAGAAAATAGGACAACAACAACAAGCACACGGGACACAAGATTTATCCCGAGGTTCGGCCAATCCACTAAGGAGTGCCTACTTCCTCGTTGTTGAGGTGACCACAAAGGTCGGAGTCTATTTCACCTCCTCGCCTCACTCAAGCAACCACAAAGGCTACGAGAGTATCTCTACTAGAATCTCAGGGTAATACAAACGCTTCGGGGAGCCCTCACAAGTAAATCAATACGGGCTACCACGAAGAACACCTAACCGGCTAGAGCTCAAAGAGCTCAAGAGTAAAAGACACAAAACAAGCCGGCAAGATGGAAACCAAGTGCTCAAGTCGAAGATTGATGCTTCCCACTCTCGAATCTCACTTCCCTAGCTCAAATCTTGCAAGGGAATGAATCTAGGAGCAAAGGGGGAGAGATGGGTGAGTCAATGCTTGGAGAGAGTTTGTCTAGAGTTAGGTCAGCAATAAGTGTATAACTCATTTTCTCCCGTGTGAAAAGTGAAGAGGGGAGGCATTTATACTCCCTCAGTCCCGAGGCTGGTCGGTACCACCGACCAGCCATGGTCGGTACCACCGACCATGACACAACGGTCGCATACACCCAGATCTGGTCAAAACTGACAAGCACCGGGCCAAGGTCGGAACCACCGAGGCCGGTGGTACCGAGGTAATGGCGGTACCACCGCCAGGCCAAAACAAGCTCGAACAGAGAGCAACTCAGTTAGGGACTCGGTCCCTCGGAAACTACCGCCCGAGGGTCGGTTCCTCCGAGGTCGGTGGTACCGAGGTAATGGCGGTACCACCGCCAAGTCAAAGCTAGTCAGTCCAGAGAGCCCTGAAAAACTTTCAACCACCGAACCTGGGTCGGTGCTTCCGAGGCCGGTGGTACCGAGGTTATGGCGGTACCACCGCCAAGTCATATTCAACACAACACAGAGAGCCTCGCAAAGCCAAGTTACCACCGACCTCCGTCGGTACCTCCGATCCCGTGGTACCGAGGTGTATGGCGGTACCACCGCCAGGCCTTTTTCAATTCTACACAGGGAGCTCTGCAAACTTGGTTACCACCGGCCTTGCGTCGGTAGCACCGCGGGCGGTACTACCGAAGTAATGGCGGTACTACCGCCAGGCCAAAAACAGCGCGAACAGAGAGCCTTGCAAAATTGGAAACTACCGGCCATGGGTCGGTAGCACCGAGGGCGGTACTACCGAGGTAATGGCGGTACTACCGCTAGGTCAAAAACAACTCTATCCAGAGAGGGTTGCAAACCAGGTTACTACCGACCTTGCGTCGGTACCACCGCGCGCGGTAGTACCGAGGTTATGGCGGTACTACCGCCAGGTCATTTTTGACCAACACAGAGAGGGTGTTTGAGCGCTGCGCAGAGAAGCTGTGGTCGGTACCACCGACCACCCATGGTCGGTACCACCGACCAAAAGAATTTACCCTCTACGTGTTCGTGATTGTGCGGTGTCTCTCAAGCGAACTAAGGTTAGTCGATTTGAGCACTTTTCTCCACATCTAGCCAACTTACTTTGTGACCCTCTTCATAGTCCGGCTTACCTATAACTCAAGTTTAAAATTGAAATTTTAAACTACCACTTGAGCTAGGCATCTTTATGTCCAAAAATATCCTACGTGCTTTGTTCACGAGATTTCAACGTTTCAAATCTTTCAAAGGACTAACACCTGCATACATGCTTTTATAAACTGGTTAGTCCCTAATTTGATTGTCATTAATTAGCCAAAACCCACATTGGGGCGAATGCACTTTCAACGATGCGACGAGGGAGTTATGATACTAATTCCCAATCACCTCCGACCTTATGGGCGGGGCTTAAGGAGTGGGGAACAGCAGTTAGAACCCCTAAACCTCGGAGCAATCTAAATAAGGCGGGAGCTAGTTTATTTGGCGGGAATACCAGAAATCTGAACTCTCTTGCCCCGCATGCTGGCTGTCGGCGACATCATAAGGAAATTTCTATGGGGTCACGCCGGTTCCTGGGGCAGCAAAATAGAGGCAGCTATGTAAATATATATATTTATTTAGTGAGGACCACAATTGATTATTTATTAATTATTAATATATGAATATTAGAATTTCATTTTTTTCTATCATATAGGACAAAATTATAACCAGAGAGACCAATCTATATTCGTATATGAGTTCTGCTCTAAAAATAATATTTCTAATATAAATTCATTGTTCCAAATGAGCTGCGACTCTTGCAATATTATATACTTATTTAATAGTTAAATTAATTCTTAACACAATGCTCAACAGCTTGTCAGTCCTGCAAAAACCTCAGCTTTTGGCTCCACCCAAACATGGCATGACCCGATTTTAAGGCCCCGTTTGACATGATTTCACTTCACTAGTAAAGTTATTATTTTGTACTTCGACTCCATGAATGGCTCTATCTATGAAGCTAGAGCCGTTTTGGTAAATCGTTTGGCAAAATAGCTTAACATACAACGTTCCTCAAAAATGCTCTCACAGAACGCCACGTAGGATGGGTGAAGCCGAGTGAAGCCATTATTCTTGCTTCATCCCACCTTAAACATGAATTGTGAAACCATGTTTTAAAGGGCTTTCTGGGTGGAGGTGTTTTATTTACTCCGTTTGACACAAAACGGCTCCTGAAGCGGGTGAAGGAGCCTGCCTGTGCGCACCTCCTACCTTACCGTACTAATCAGCTTCATCTACTGAGGCGTCATCTCCTTTCTCGATGTCCATTATCAGGTCCTCCTCTCCCAACAACAAACATCTTTGACTAAATATATACTAAAAATTATTAATATTTATTGTATAAATTAGACTATTAAAAAAAATCTTTAAATCTAGGTTTTAACGAATTTATTTAGAGATGTAAATATTATTCGTATTTACTACAAATTAAGTTAAATATCGGTATGCACACCCAACATGACAGTCATTTAGGGATGAATGAAGTAGTAGTGGAGCTGCTGTGCAAGAGAAGGGAGAGCAAGAGCCTTTTAAGGATGATAAGGTACAATACTAAACTGATCCGAATCATTATACAGTTAGTTTTATTTTGTCTCGTATCTTTGGATGACGTTATTATCTTAACTACTCCCTCGTATCATAAATAGAAGACATTAGGACAGCGACACGGTCTCCAAGCATAACTTTAACCATTTATTCTTAAAAATATTTGTTGTAAAGTAGTATATATATACTTTTATAAAAATACTTTCAAGATAAATTTATTTATATGATTTTTACATTTTAACTCAATAATTTAAGTTATTCATGATTTATATTATCAATATTTGACTCAAACCTTTTCCAAAACGTCTTCTATTTGCGATACGGAGGGAAGTACATATGTGACGCACAAAAAAAAATGTACTCCTGACTATTTCCGTGAATTTGAAGCTTTTTGAAACCGAAACAAATATAGTTGAAATTATTTGTTTTGATTACTCGATAGTAAATATATTACATCGACACCTAAAAGGCCTATGCGGAAAGTAGATTTTTTTCCATTGTCTAGGAGATCGAACCTGTTTTTTGGTACTTTATCTCTATACAAATTTATATATATTTATATAGTAACAGTCTGATTGGTAGAAATGTCTAACAAGTGGGACCCTTACAAGTACGTGAAAATTTTCAACGAATATAGAAAAATAGAAGCAGTAGTAACATGGGATTGGTTCTACGCGCCTGTCGATTCTGAGAAAAACATACACCGACAGCATTGTCATAGGACTATTGATAAGGGTGAGGTGGCCGCGGCAACAAACACACAACCAACAGGGCTGTCACGGGCACTCAAATCAACAACAACAGCCCTGTCCATGGTATAAAACGTGACAGGCCTGTTGAGCACCATTTTCTTATCCATGATAGCACTCTTACTTATGAGATTGGCTCTCGTAGAAATTTGCATCTGTTGTAGTGTTTGGGGAGCGACTACGCGACTGTCCGAACGATCTTCGCCGCCATTCTTCTTCTTCAGGAGGATCGCCGTCGTCGTCTTCTTCCCAGCGAAGTTGCTGCTACTGTTCATCTTCTTCCCGGTGATTGGACGTTCGTCTTCTTCCCGGTGATTGGCTGTTCGTCTACTTCCCGGTGATTGGTCTTCGTCTTCATCTACTGCAATATGACCAAGGAAGTTGGACAAGGATCTGGATCTACGCTAAGGATGGACGGGTATGAACTGTTCATCTTCTCTCTGTTTTCGTAACTCAGTATTTTGTTCCGTCATGCTGTTTCAGTAGCACTGTTGAATATGTTGCAGTAGCTCTGATTCGTAGTTTTAGTAGTTGCTGCTCATATGTTTCAGTAAGTCTGTTATGTTGTTTCACATGCTTTCCTGCAGTAGATGATTTATTATGTTTTATCATCATATATATGATTCACATGCTTCTTTCACATATGTGCCGTACTGCTATGGTCATATGTGATATTATGAAACACTTTTATATTATCTCTGTTATGTCGTCATCATAATGTAATTTACGGAATTAAAATGACATGGAAATTGCCTTTATTTCTAACACCGTTGCAATGCACGGTATATTTTGCTAGTAATAATAATATAATATAATCTATTATCTATTATCTATATCTATACCTTATTTTTTAATAATAAAGAGGCAAAATTTCCGCCTCTTTTTTTGTACCATTTTTTTTGGTATGGCCTCCTATAACTAACTCTGTGAATGTAAATAAAGATAACTAGAAGTCCTAATCTGTTTACAACATTGTTGAGGCAAAATTTCTCCACCCCTTTTCGTCTGGTCACAGAGTTGGATTCCGGCCCAACGCTCGCTCGTTCCGATAAAAAAAAGAGGACGCTTGCTCGCTCCAGTAAAAAAAATGCCCGGGTCGCCGCTGCCCGCGCGGCCGCTCCTCCGGGCAGTGCCTCGCGCCGCCCCCGTGCGCCGCCGCTCCTCCCATGTGTGTCTCGCGCCGCCATCCTCGTCGCTGCTCCTCCATTCCGCGGTGAACCCCCGACGCCGCTCCTCCTGTTTATCGCTTTCATCCGCCATCCGCGCACACGGCTGAAACGAAGGGTCAACCACGGCAGGGACGAGGAGCTCCAAACGGCGTGGAGGAAGAATCGTTGTTCGGGCGAGTTAGAATCAAAATCCAATCAAGCGAAGACACCTCCAGCTCGGATCGGGACATAAGCGCAGATCGGGAAAAAAAATAAGGGTCCCAAAAATTAATGGTAAGTTCGACAAGAACTCCAGTAGAATAGAAATCCTAATCAAATAGATTGTTCCTTTTGGAGTAACTTGAATAGGAATCGTACCCCCTCTCAACTTTCACGATTTGGTCACGATATAGTTCGACTGTATATCATCAACCTCAATCCATCCAGGCAGTTTGTCATCGGCAGTCACCACGGTGACGCTAGCCTCACGGCGCAAGGCGATACTGAAGAACCCGTCTGTATCACAACAAGAGGTGAGGCGTGAGCCGTGCAGGGTGAAGCCCCTCATGTTTGACAAGGGATACTCTTATAATCAGGGAATTCAGTGGAGACATGAAGATTGTCCGTCTTAATGCTATCTTCTCTTGTTGATGATTCTCCGATCCTTGCATGACCTTTCCTCCCAAGCATGTCTGCAAACAATGAAAGGTCATTTTACCTAGACTAAGGATACAACGACATAGTTTTAGCTCAATGTACTGTAGTGTTTAATTAGAACTCTGTTATATTACTCAAATGACAGTTTAAAAGTCAGGGACATATTTTTGCCCGTCCTAAATCCATCTACTGGGGATGGATGCAAGAAACAACTCGTCGGGAAAAAATTCACCGGACTTAAGAGCATGTGGCCTGGCCTGCAATTTCTTGTATTAGAAAGTTAGATATCAATGCACTCCAAAAATTCTATAGTTCAAGTGTTTTTTATAACAAATAAAAACACGTTTATACTATATTTTTATTTGATAATTTTTACCCGTTGCAACGCATGGGCATTTTACCTAGTAATAATAAATAGGCAAAATTTCCGCCTCCTTTTTTGGTACCATTTTTTTTGTATGGCCTCCTATAACTAACTCTGTGAATGTAAAAGATAACTAGAAGTCCTAATCTATTTACAACATTGTTGTTGTTCTAATCTAATCTAAATACATCATAGAGGCAAAATTTATGTACACTAATTTTTTTGGTCTAACCGATAATCATGATCCGACTCAGCCTCGGCCATTAACTCCTAAAAAAATATGGTATGTTTGCTTAACGGAAATGTTTCCTTTTTTCCGTTTGCCTCGGTTGGAAACAGAGACGAGGTACAACACATTCATCCTACACAATATCAGTGTCCAAAACCTGATCGGGCACTGAATAAATTGTAATTGAAACTGAATCGAATTCAAAACAAAATCGAGATCGAAATCCGGCAAATTCAGGACTCGAAATTGAAAAAAAACACGATTTTCCTCAGATTTACCATATGATCAGCCACGAATTGAATAGAAATCAAATCAAACACCGCATAAATGCAACTAAATAGTAGGAAAAAAAAATCAACACGCAACCATGTACACAACGTAAAAGGATCTCGGCCTTAGATCTAGACCTGACGCGCTCTAACCTCCGCACGTCGGCGTCACTGATGCTACTTCCTGCGCTTCGCCGCCCCGTCGAGGTCGCGCGCATCGCCTGCTCGCCCGTCTACACAGGCACGTAACGCCACCAGAATCCATGCCATGACGCCCTGTCAGAGCGCCGACCTACCGGCACCCGCCTACCCCGGACGCCGCTCCCACCTGCCACCACTGAGGAGCCGCTTGGCGCCCCAAAACTCTTTTGGGCGTAGCCAAGCCCCTGCCCCATGGCCTGAGGACCGAGAGGCCGGAGAGCACAAAGGAAAGAGGGCGACAGAGGAGGAAAGTTGTGGGCCTGTGAAGTGGAGGAGATAAGGTTGGGTCTTTTTTAAAAATCTCGATCAGGTTTCGTTCGCGTTTCTTTTTTGGTTTTAGTCTTCCTTTCGTTGATAGATGCTCCATCGTCTGGACTGTGGCGTCCCACACCCATTTTTTGTGTTTTTTAACTCTATATATATCTACTTTTTCACAAAAAATAACAAAATAATAACACATAATTTTGGGTGTTCAGTAACTTCAACCATTATCTAATAAATATTTCTATCATTAAACTCTTAGTATAATCTTCATCTTCAATCTAATAGAAATAAATATTATAACATAAATCAGTCGATCTAACTAATCAAATTGTAAACTAATAACCTATTTGTCATCCAAACTAATCAAATTAAATATTTTTTTTCCAAGTTATCTGCATACACCAGTGTAATCTCTAAATTATTCATATGCAGAGGGACTAATTATTCACACATGACACCTAACCCATTGCTAACTTTAACAAGATATTAAAATTAGATTTTCTTATGGATCGTTAGAAGAAGTCATGGAACTTGATTCTAACTCTATCAAAATGTGAATTGTTTGAAAACTAAAGTCATGATATATTTACAAATAAATATTTTTGTTCCTTACAACAAAAATAAAGAACACTTAAAGTTATATTTTAATTTAATACAAAATAATAAGATATTATCATACATTATGGCTAATATATTTACTTAAATTATGGACGGTCATTGTAAAAGTATAACTTTTAAATCTATATCTATATCTATATCTATATATCTATCTATATATATCTATCTATACCTAATAATAAGAGGCAAAATTTCAGCTAATTTTTTTGGTCTGGAATTTTTTTCGTCTGGCCTCCCAACCTAATTGTACGCGTTTTAATAGTAGCGAGGTGGAACAACCATGCAAAACAAAAAGAAAACAAAACAAAATTGTATCTGGACTAAAACTCAAATAGGAGTCCTGGTCGTATCTGTTCAGACCCACAAACTTTCCCCAACTACTTCTAACTGATCGATTCGCCACAACAGATCCGATTGATCCAGAAACCAAGTCAGATTCCATATCCATCCAGAATAAACTCATGTCTCTGTTAAGTTGATATCTCCTCCTAAAGTCAAATACAATACCTCCACCGGACACCAATCGAACTACTCATCAAATCAGATCCATTAAAGATAAAAGAAAATCGAGGAGCAAGAGGACCACATCAAGAAAAAGTCAAAAGCGCACGATGAATCAAATTGATGCCCATCTTAGGGTGCACGCTCCATCCGTAGACCGCGTGCACGCCGCCGTGGATCGGAGCGACCCAACGCAGAACAGCTCCACACCTACGCCAGTCCTCTCGCTCCTCGATGTAGGCCGACGGCAGCGCGGGGAACTCGCCGCGTCACCAGCCGAGGAGGCCCACACCTACGCCAGTCCTCTCGCTCCTCGATGCCTCGCTCCATGTTTTTGGGTGAGAGAAATCAGAGAGAGAGCATGCGGTTGGTGGAGCTGTGGTGGAGAACCGGAGAAGTGGAGATACGGTTGGGAGCAGTTGGTGCGGATGTCAATAGATAGATCGAGAGGTGTGCCATGTGCGGTGGAATAGATGGGAGCTCGACTGCTGAAGGGATAAGGTCGTGGTATTGTGGAGCCGATGTTGCGGGTTTACGGGTTGGCGGATATGGGTGGAATATTTTTTTCACCCGTCAGCGGTCTCGCCGAAATCTCTACCATCAGCGAGACACTTTTACTCCTCCCCTCCCCCACAGCGCTATGGTGAACTCCGTCAAATCCACCTGACATCCCCGCCCCTCCTTGGATCGGACACCGTTGCAGCCATCAGGGCCCTAAGCTCCATCCAACGGGGCTCTTTATTATTAGGTATAGATAGATTAACTGGACATTATGATATTATTATCAATGTTAATCTACACTACAAATCCATCGTAAAGATAATTATAGCTCAAAAAATTTAGAAAGGAACAAATAAAAATATTTAGGTATTTAACATTCATGTCTTATTTTGTATTAATGATCTTGTTTGCTAAAGCTTATGATCAGTCAAAGTTGGTCAATATTTTTCTATCACAACAAAACAACAACAACCACCATAAATCATGCCGAACAATCCTAATGTATTTTTTTCCCGTTACACAGCGTACGGCATATCTACTATGAAATTAAATTTTGAAATGGATCTACTTACATCACTTTCATATTTTTAAACTAAACACAAAAGAGTTTATTTATAGTTAGAGTTTAAAGAGTTTAAAAATTAAACTTTGGATTAAACTTAACCTAAAGATTTTTAGAGTCTCTTTCTTCTACTGTTGCAACGCACGGGCATAATAATAAAGAGGCAAATTTTTTGCTTCTTTTTTTTGGTTAGACTGTTTTCGTCTGGCCCATTCTTTATTCTTTGGACCAACCGTCGCACTAGGCTTTGCAGCTTGGCGCTCGTACTTTCTTATCCTTTCACTGTTCCATCTCTCCCTCTCGAGAAAAAAACACTCGAACACCGCCGCCGTTTTTGTCACGCACGCCCCCGCCCCGCCCTCACCCCCGCTCCAGCCGTCAAGCACGACCGCTGATTGCCTCCTCCGTGGCCGGACACTCTCCGCATCGCGTCTCCTGGTCGGCTACGCACCTCTGATGTCACGCGCTCCGACTTCACAATGGACGCTGATGTGCAGCTCGTCGTCGACGCACGGGCACGTCTTCCGCCGCTGCCCGCCCAGGCCGACAGAAGTTGCGATCTGCCAGCCCGGCACAGTCGATCTGCCCAACCCGACACAATTGCGATTTTGGAATCGGAATACGAATCGGAAGTGGATTCAAACTCGATCTGCTATGTTTTTATCACTATTGAATTCGTTTATTTTGCTGAGTGCTGAGTGCACTCGTCGAAGGGCCTATTGCACTCGCAAAGGCTTTGCCGAATACCACACTCGGCAAAGCGCACTCAACAAAGGGCTCTTGATTATCATAAGTTACCTTAGACATAATGTTTACGCCTGATCCAAGGTCGCAGAAGGCGTTGCGGAAGGTCTGTGGCTCGATGCAGCACTCGATCGTCGGGTGTCAGGTGGCCTGGATCTCCTTTCTTGGTGATAAATGGTGGATCAAGGAGATAGCTCCAATTGGATTGGAGCTAAGGCTTACCGAACCTCGTTGTGACAAGCTTAACAGTTTCTATAGGATCCTTAATTTTCCCTGGGATCTTACCTTGTTCAAAAGATAGGACAGCGGTTGTTAACTGAGCTAATTGTGTTTTTAACATTTTATTAAAACTCAGTTGGTTGTTGGTTTTTAATGGAAGAAGAGAAGCTATCCATTTTCTCACTAAGATTTTCAAGAATCTTATTATTATTATTGACAAGTAGTTTCTTGTTAATGCTATCATTGATTTTATGTTGATCATAGACAAGATCTTTCAAAGAAGGTTGGTTATTATTGATATTATTGAAATTATTGCTATAATTGTTACCTTGGTTGAAGGGGCGTGAGTTTTATCCTCGTTGTTGGGATCGGTATTCATTGTTGTTGTTGTTGTTGTTGATGATGAAGAAGTTCACGTCTTCCCTTGTCTCAGGGCAGCTATTCCCCGAATGGTCATCTTCGCCGCACACCTCGCACCATGGGTCAGCCTCAATTGATTGCGCGGTGTTGACCTCATGATCTCTCTTGATGGTTGATTTCTCATCTATCTTTCTCATCAGGAGATCCATCTTGGCAGAGAGCATGTCCACCTCATGAACGGTGTGCATCCCTCTCTTCTTTTGTTGAGTGCGTTCTTCATTCCATCCTTGGTTGATCACCATCTTTTCTATGAGATCCTTGGCATCTCTCGCATTGTGTTGAAAGAACGCTCTTCCAACTGCAGCATCAAGGTGACTACGGACTAGTTGAGTTTGCCCATGGTAGAAACCTTGGATAAGGAGCTAATCTTCTATCCTGTGATGAGGACAGACACAAATGTACTCCTGTAGACGTTCCAATGCTTCGGGAATCGTCTCATCCGTGTGTTGTTGGAAGCTAGAAGTCTTTCCGCGCAGAGCGTTGATTTTGCCCATCGGGAAGAACTTCTTCAAGAATGTGTTGGTGCATCTCTCCAAGGTGATGACTTCATTTTGTTGGCGTAGAACCATTTCTTTGCCTTACCCAACAATGAGAATGGGAACAGGCGGAGACGGATGACGTCTGACGACACTCCTTTGACGGTGAAAGTACCACACACTTCCATGAAGTGTTGGAGATGGCATTGACATCGTCATGGGGCTTTTCACAAAACAGGTTGGCTTGCACCATGTTTATAAGGGCAGGCTTGAGCTCCAAAGTAGCGTCCCCGAAGTTAAACTGTGGTCCCGTGGCTACGTTAGAAGCCGACGGAGCTTAGTACTCTCCGATCGTCTTTTGGGCCATGACTGCCTCAGGTAGTGGTGCGTTAATCTCACTTTTTAGAAAAAAAAACTCAGATTCACAAAGATATGATGGTCGAGAACATTGTGTTTAGGAAGAAGATCTCGTCAACATATCAAAAAAAATCCCCAAATCCTGCTCCACACTTACGCAGCGGACTAACCACTTGGTCAACCTGACCTTTCTCCTCTTTTTAGAAAAGAAAATTCGGCTATCTTAGTTGTGACCGGTGTTAAGCCCGTCGTACTCGATGTGGTGATAAAATGGTACTAAATCAAGATTAATTTTTTTATAACAAACTGATATTAAAGTTGACTACACTAATTTGCACATCCTTTTTTTTACAACAAATGGAGACTAGAGTTGAGTACACTAGCAAGAGAGAGATGGCCAGCCAACGAATATTTACACAAGTTTGGACCTCCTTTTGTTTTGATTTCTTCTTCTTTGTTGTTGGTTGGCTGTTCATATATATGAAATTGTTCATAAATTGCTCATGGGTAATTAAGATTGTGTTTGCAAAAAAAAACGAGCTAAAAATCTTATGTAAAATAGTACCTACTGGCAATTTAGACCATGTGGATGCATCCAAATATATTTTTACAGCGCGCTTAATTAATCTTGATACCTGCTTGTTTTACGCGTTTAATCAAGTCAAGTCGTCGACCACACACAAAAAATTTGCCGATGTGCCCTGCTTCCCCCCCCCCCCCCCCCCCCCCCCCCCCCCCCCCGGCCGCTGTATCCTATTGTATTGTACTAGTACGTACGTAGAGAACTAGCTAAGCTGCTACCTGCTCTGTCGTCTATAAGGGCCTCATTGAGAGAGAGAGACAAGCTAAGCTAAGCTAAGCACGCATTGAGAGAGAGAAAGAGAGCAAAATCACAGGCGACCAATCTCCATGAACATGTGCACTTTAGACTTTACGCGGTCCATGTACACGTACATCGCCGCCGAAGGTGCTCTTGTACACGTTTTCTGTTCTATAAAATGCAACGACTTCCTCCAATTTTAGACACGTTTTCTCCATTTACTGCATACTGATGCATAGTATATCAATAGATGTGTTCGTTTTCTTACAGCGGGAGGTTTGTGAGAATTTCTAATTTGGGTTTGCATACTACATGCAGATGCGAATGACTGTACATGAATTAGTGTTGATCGTTTCGTAATGATTGGTCCACATAATTATTCCCGCAGCAACAGTGAAAGCTCTAACACTTTCTTGTGCCCTACAGCATAGCCCCATCAAGTTTGATATTATAGTGCCAATCAGACACTCCACAAAACTTTGATTTGCACAGAGCAACTACAACAGTGCATAGCATCGGTTCAACACCAGACAGGTTCTTGCAGCCTATCGTTTTCATGGTGATTTCAGTTTAAAACCCGCTCCGCGCATCGTTAGACGCTCACATGACACCTACCCTTCCCTAATTTCAGGTTCTCAAGGCAAACACATTTTTTTAATGCTGCAGGTTGATGAGAAAATTCCCCTTGTTGTTACCATCTCAAACCACATCGTCAGAGACTTAACTGGTGCTTTCCCCCGTTTATACCTCACTGTGTTTTCAGTTATATATACGCATACCAATTGGAATGCCGAAACTATATGAATATTAGGTCGTATTGTACTGCATGTGTTTAGATTGTAGCGAACAGCCGTACTTTTCCTAGAATATATATGTCCAGTTTCAGCTAAAGGGAATAAGGAACCCATTTGAAATTATCGATCTGGACATAATTAGTTGTAATCGATTAGCAACAATCCTTGCTGTTTCATAGAACAAAATATCGTCCTTCCTTGGCTTTTATCCTTTTAGTATGTGCTTGAGTCTAAAGATTTGCTACATTCTAAATTATCCCTTTTACTGAGAGACAAGAACAGCGGCATCCCAGGACTCCAGCATCCGACGTCATCACAGCAGCCTCGGGAGAAAGAAACTCAGCTGCTTCGGTATGTATTTCACTTCGCCATGTTATTTTCTATGCAAATAGTTGAATACAAATGTTTGCATTTTAACTGTTTTCCGCTTCACGCTCCATTTGCCATTTTCCAGTATGCAGGGTGCAGCCAATGGCAATCCACTAAACTCTTCTGCAGGTTTATTAAGTAAGTACTGCTACTATTTTCTACCTATGTGTTTATTAAGTAAGTCTCCTTAAAACCTAACCACCGTCCTGCAAACACCGATCGAATACACTGTGGTCCAGTAAATCACATATACTTACAAGCTCTTCATCTTATTTCCTTTGTAGATGCCTCCATCTCAATTGATATTGATGAAACCCCATCAAAACAGATTCCATTTGGGTAACTCACATGCGCCTGCCATCGATGTATCAGATCATTTAAATAGCTTGGTTCCGCTTCTTTTTCCCTTTTGTATTTTCACATATTCACCTCTTCTGTCATGGTCGTCTCAGCCGCCGTCCACTCTCAACCCCCGATCGAATACCACCCCGCCTATCTCCACAGTCCAGGTAATTGTTTCCCTTTCAAACTTTATATCCTGCTCATGTCCAACAAACCTTGGCCTAACTCTTACAACCGCGGATTCGTGCAGAACTGCAGAATAGGCTTATACATGGTTTTAAATAGCGAGCTAAAGCTAAAGTGTTTAGCGTTTTAAAAACTGTAATTAGCGGACTTTAGCGGCAAAATAGCGGTAGAATTGTGCATGAACGCAAATAGCGGCACAATTTTTTTCAAGCTATTTCGGGCTATAGCGGCACAAATAGCGGGCTATTTAATTCCATGGGCTTATATGTACAACAGGTCAATAGAAGATCTCACAAAACACACACAGCCTTGATCCGATCTGCTCTCGCCACCCCCACAAGGTAATTAGTGGCCACTATATTCTTGTCCACTCTTTCCCACCTAACAGGCTTCCTAAATCCCCAAACCCAGACCCAAAGAACTTTTGCAGCTACAAAATTGATGCTTGAAATCTATCATGATGACATCTTCCTGCTGTTTCGTTGTACACCTCATATTTGCGCCTATTGTAACACCTGTTTCATATTTTTTTCTCTAAATCTGACACACTAATATTCCCATAGACATACATATCTGTACTTACTCCATATATTTAAAACAGTTTTTCTGCTACTTAGATCACGTGTAAATGATATGTTTCCTCCTCCATAGCACCGTTTGTTGATCTAATGGTCCCTTTCCAGCCCAATTAGGTTATTTACCATTAGAGTTTCCTACTGAAACTCCAAAAAAACAAATGGGAAAAAACTACTCATGCAATTTTTATTGACCGCTAATACATTCAGACTTCAAACACAAACCTGATTAACATATCAAACAAGAACAATGCCACCTACCTGTGTTCTCAGCCATAATTTGTATATAGTGCCGGCTATATCAACATAGGAGCACATATATGAATCCTCCATGATAAAAAAAAATATGGTCTAACCTTCCATGTATCGATCTTCTGTGCAACAGTACCAAACCACCAATTCAAAAAACTGGACAGCTATCGTTATCCCAACCTCAAACAAGTCATAATAGGAGAACAAGAAGCTGTTGGCCCTTCACATTTGACTACGGTGATCCAGCCTCCCAGATCTGCTCACGCGTTACAATAATGTTTTATTCAATATTTGTATACCTAATTACGATATAGTGTGCTTGCTTGTCTTCATAAAAAAACCTCCTCAGCTTCACACCTTCCTGATTTACATTCTCTCCTTCTACCTGCCTCGGATTAAACATGCTTTCAAACCTTTGGGCGTCTAAAATTCTGGAAGTATGTTAGCTTTCAAACCTGTACATCTTAAAAGTATGAACACAACACCTGTTCGAATACAAACCATAAACAGGTACATGGTACTTCATACCACTAAAGAAAACCATTACAGTTTATCAAACTGATCATCTCGTCCCCGTAATAAAAAGCCCACTACAAAGAGAAAAAACACACGTTCACAAGTCCCTGTATGTTTCTTTCCATAATAGTTTGCCAACTAATTATGAGTTGTTCTCAGGTTTGATTCTAGCAAACTGCAATACTAATTAGAATATGGTATTTGTGTTTGTTTATTAGGTACCCCACAACTGTTAATAAAAAAACTGAGTTACATGTCGTACGTAGTACCACAGGTTCCCCAAGGAACTAGCATCCACGTCACCTGAAATTGTCCCGGCCGTCCACGTCACCTGAATTGTCCCGGTCGTCTGATCTCTGAAACAGATTAGAGTTATTCAGTTTCCTTAGCTGCCTACAAAGCTTTCAATTGCATGAGAATTCTATGATTTTGTTATCTTTCTAACCTCAATGAGTCGTTGCATTTTTGGTGCTATGACCCCATATGTAGACATGCCACCGCAACTCTTCGATCACGTACCTGTGGGTAATCTAATTTGTCTTTGGTTCTTGCTCATAATTCTCCTCTTTGTCAGGCAATAAATGAAAGGTCCCTCCAACTACTGCATTCTTACTCAAATGTGATTCTCCCACACCATTTCATGACTGTGCAGGTGTCAATTGCAGCAAGATGCTTGGTATAAGAAGAGTTGCAGTCAGCCTCCCGGAACAATTGCACGAGCATCATATCATCACAACCGCAAAGAGTTGAAAGAAGTATTTCAAAGGTCAGTTCTGCACTCAACAAATTAGTTCATGATCTCGACCAGCTTGTTTCCAAAGGCTCAATAAAATCTGTCAAAATATAAGTTGACAGGTTATAGATGCCCAACAAATCACTGAAGTTTGATGCATTGTTTGTTTCAACAGTGACCATCTATAGAATGTTTTTGGGAGGACAGAGCATTATCATAAAAAGGTCAAGATCTAAATAATCCGCAATGCTAGATAGAGCGAGTGTGGTTTTTGGGTGCACTCTACCATAACCTTCTTCTGAAACTTTCTTTTGTACAATCATATATTTTTAGAGTTCATTTAGCTCAATGAAATAATATATTATACATTGTTGCTGCATATACGTGTAGGGTCGCAAGCCTGCAACATGGACTGAGCATGAGTGCGGAGCTACATATAATAACAACTAACGTAATGTGTACCGAACCCCTTTTATTTGAATGTTCTTTACAAGCTATTGGTTGTTGCGTATAATGAGAGAAATTGTGTGGGCAGCAGGTGACCTCCCTGTGGAACATATGTTGATCTACACCTTCAAATTCTGAAGCATGATTTGATCTAGGCTTTACAATTTTTGTTATGGTCATATGTTTTTAACAGCCTTGTGAAGAACAACAATTGCTCAGTCATACATACTTCTGGCAGGAACAGTGGATGCTTCCAATGATGCTCTTTGTCAAAATCATATTAGGGCCATCTCAAATCTTATCAAAATCTCGAATCATACAGTTGATAATATGTATTGTACTTAAATCTGTCAAAACTATAATATTGTGTACCGTTACAGCTTGTCTTGCACGATCAACACGCGCGCCATCTACTAGTACTACATCAACGATATCGAGATGCTGAGGTGGTACTCGTACACCACCACCCTGAGGCTCAGTACACAAGCAGTACTGGAGCATCGAGTGAGAGTTTCATTCTAAAGTTAGTTTCATAGACCAAATTTCATGAAGAGAGTTGATATTCGTGCCAAGAGACTTTGGGCATCGTCCTCGAGCAGCACGTGGGGCCACTACCATCGTTTGTCCCACCTGTCATGGAAAAGGAGGGCATGGTCTTCCGCACGCTCACCAAACTACAACAAGCCAGGGCCTTGGCCTTGGTGCCGAAAGACACTGACCGGTGAGGGTCCAAATTGTGGACCATGTACTGTATGTAGTCGGCGCACATGATACTCGAGTCCTGTTGTCCATTAAAGACGGCGACTCTGCCTCCGCGGCATTGTTGACTGCCGCCGCCGCCTCCCCGCTCGCTCTCGGCTCTCGCCTTCCTTCTCGCGGGCCGCGGATCCCTTCACTCGCCACAGCGAGCGCTAGAAGAGGGAATGGAGCTCCGCCTCGCCTCCCGTTCGGCCGCTCCGCCGCTTTCCGGATGCCTGTCGCGGCACTCGCTCTCGCCGTGGCTCAAGGTTCCTGGCTCCCTGCTCATGACGTTCCTTTTTCGGACCCCATGTTGTGTGCGTTTGGTTTGGGCCTTGGAGTCTGGTGGATTAGGAATGGGGCTTGATGGCAAGGCTAGTGACTAGTGAGGGCCTCTGCAGCCTGCACCGCTAAGTTAGAGTAGAATCTGCCATACTGTATTACTGTATGTGGGTTCACATCTTCAGATAATATGGAGCTTCTAGTCGTGCGTAAAAGTGTCGAGAGTTTTGGTGTGTAGCTAGCTTAAAACAGGAAGAGAGGCTTTGGACCTACCTTTGGTCCTTTTTATAATTCTATTCTATTCTATTCTATTAATTGCTGCTCACATATTGCTCTCACGGTGCAGGTCATTACATATAGTTTGCTTCTCATGTTTTTGCCACTTTGTTGGTGCCTGACTGACTGTCGAATGTGCAAAGCAGGCGCACAAACTCACCTACGTGGATGGCACTTTGGCTACTCCTTTTCTCTTTAAAAATAGAAAAAAAAAAGAGAGGTTAAAGTATATTGCTTGACCTACTGAAAAATCTGGATTTGCACAGACTCCCTTGCTGTCGCGTCCTCCTGGATATAATAATAATAATAATAATAATAATAATAATAATAATAATAATACCTCTCACTCCCTGGCCTGACCGCCTGACAAGTGTAATCAATCCCAGTTCACTTTCACTTCAAATGAGCTTATCTAGCTTGCTTTTGTAATTCTTTGTAATTGTAAAGATGCCAAAGAATCCAAGTACTCCCACTGTTACTACTTTCACTGGTCTTGTGGTCTAATAAAAGATTGTTTCATCTTTTCTTGTTCTGCAGATCCAGAGCCACATTTATCCGATGCCAAGTCTCTGTTACAAGGTTCCAAGCATGCCAACATGCCATGCTTCTATGGCAACAAGTTACATGTATGTAAATCTGAAACCGAAACCATCAATGCCCTCATGATTTTCAGCATGGTTCTGATGGTTTAACTCTTAGCAGGGAAACATCAGATGCCACTGATTTAGACTGGGAAAACCTTGGTTTTGGCCTCATCGAGACTGACTTTATGTATGTTGCAAAATGTGGACCTGATGGAATCTTTTCCAAAGGTGAAGTCCTACCTTTTGGTCCTATAGCACTCAGTCCTTCTGCTGGAGTCTTAAATTATGGACAGGTTAGTAGGGAATCTTCCCACCCTGTTTCATATCTATATCTCTACTGAATTGGAACAACTATAACCTGGCAATTAGTTATATCTTTAGTACCGAGTATGCTTAGTCTATGTTATTCTGGTATTCAGGGATTGTTTGAAGGCCTAAAGCATATAGGAAAACTGATGGGTCCATCCTTCTATTTCGTCCAGAGGAGAATGCTATAAGGATGATAAGTGGTGCAGAGAGGATGTGTATGCCTGCTCCAACTGTTGAGCAATTTGTTGATGCTGTTAAACAAACTGTTTTGGCAAATAAAAGATGGGTTAGTGATTAGTAATTCGTATTTTCGAGTGATAGTATTAGGCTACATATTCAATAATACTTTATTTAGTGAACCATTATCCCCTTGCTAACATATATTTTTTTTTCTTGAAATGAAACATATCATGTTTCTAGGTGCCTCCTACTGGTAAAGGTTCCCTGTATATCAGGCCACTCCTAATAGGAAGCGGGGCTGTTCTTGGTCTTGCACCTGCTCCTGAGTATAGCTTTATCATTTTTGTATCCCCTGTTGGGAATTATTTCAAGGTCTGTATTGAGTTTCCTTTTACTTTAAATTCCACCAAATCTGTGGGCACTAGGTACTCATTCAAAGTGTAAACTGGACCTAGAGCAAATCGTTACAACATGTGTTCTTTCCTGCACAGTGGACAGTGATATAGGATAGCTTAGTGTAAAAGTGTAGAATATGAAGTCGTCCTTTTGTCACACATCTAAAATAGTTTGTTTCAACAATGCCAGTATATATGTTGATTGCCTTTGTTCATTTTATTCTACAGGAAGGTTTATCTCCTATTAATTTGATCGTTGAAGATAAATTTCACCGTGCCAGCCCTGGTGGAACTGGAGGCGTGAAAACCATTGGAAACTATGCCTCGGTAACTTTATGAATTAGCAATAATGGAAATTCTATAAAAGCCCCAGTTTGGTTACTTGATTGCACACATTGTCATCACTGTATAGGTACTAAAAGCGCAAAAGATTGCAAAGGGGAAAGGATATTCTGATGTCCTTTATTTGGATGCTGTTCATGACAAATATCTTGAAGAAGTCTCTTCCTGCAATATTTTTGTTGTGAAAGTATGATCCTTCGCTTTGATGTCTTTGCTATTTTGCTGGTATATCTCCTCCATAGCTGCAGTTAAGACTTAAGAGTAGACTTTATTGCTCAAGGTATGCAGTAGTGATAACCATACTCCATCCCAAATTATAAGTCATTCCAAGAATTTTGGACAGTCAAAGTTTCCTAAGTTTGACCAAATTTATATAACGAGGTAATAACATTTATGCTACGAAATAAAATTGTTAGATTGTTTATTAGTTATATTTTTATAGTATATGATGTCATAAATCTTTGTGTTTCTCTCTATAATTTTGGTCAAACTTGAAAAAGTTTTGACTCTTCAAGATTCTTCGAATGACTTATAATTTGGAACGGAGGGAATACCATTTAATCAGCATTCTAGTTATTCGCAATTTCTTTAACGTATGCAACCTCCTTTGGTTGATTAACATACTATTTTATGGAACAATGCCAGGATGGGCTTATTTTCTTGTCTTTTTGCACCAGGACAATGTTATTTCTACTCCTGCCATTAAAGGAACAATACTGCCTGGTATAACAAGGAAAAGTATCATTGAAGTTGCTCAGAGCAAAGGCTTCAAGGTAATTTACTTGTCAATCTCATGGATTTAATGAAATGGGGGAAGAAATGACTGCTGGATCGGTGCATTTTAGCTGCAAGTTAATTGGCCATACATATAAGTTTGAACACACCAAATACTTTTCGCCTGTAACTTGTTAGCACAGGTAGAAGGATATGTGAAATCAGCACATTTTAGCTGCAAGTTAAGTGGCCATACATGCAGTTTTAGCACATTAAATACTTTGGGCCTGTAACTTGTTAGCATAGGTACAAGGATATGTGAACTAGGCTCAACTCATCATATGCTGCCTCCGATATAATGCAGTCTTAACTAATGCATTGGCTTCTTTAAGGTTGAGGAGCGCCTGGTGTCAGTAGACGAGTTGCTTAACGCTGATGAAGTTTTCTGCACGGGGACTGCTGTTGTGGTGTCACCTGTGGGGAGCGTTACATATATGGGGAAAAGGTGGCACTTTCTCTCTTGCCTTGCAAGTTTATTTTCTATTGAGTATTCATGTGCGATAATCTAGACGTTTGTTTTTTTGTGAAAACACTTTTTTTCTCGGATAAGACATTTCCTTTTTCTTGCAATAGCAACAAGAGTTTAATACTGAAATAAAGCATGACGAACAAATCGATCCTGGAAATACTCAAATATTTATTGCACTAGTTATGATAATTTTGTAGTACTGTTGTGATTCTTCATGGTTTCTGAGTCGTCCCCTAGGCGTTGAGGCATACCCCAGGTGCCACAAGGTTTTAGTTATGACATATCACCTGGTGTCCAAGCGTACCCCAGTGCCACAATGCTTCAAAAACCAAGGATTTGCTTTTGTGTAATCATTTCTTCTGTATGCTGCCCCCCCCCCCCCCCCCCCCCTCTTTCCCCAGCCATTTGGACCGAGGTCTTTTCTGCTGTTTCTATCAAAAGCAAAAGGTAATGTGGCATGGGTGATAACGTTCACTGAGGCTGATGACTGTTGCCTTATGTAACAGCGATCAACACCACGTATTTCAGTGAGACTTGAGAGGAGAAACTGCGAGTGAAGTTACAGAACAAGAACCTTACTTGTTGCATTGTCGATTTGTAGAAAGTGGAAAGTGGCAGTAATCTGCAGCTATGTTGGAATCTGACATCCCGTGACTTTGGTTTGCAGGGTGGATTATGGCAACCAAGGAGTCGGTGTCGTGTCTCAGCAGCTATACAAGTCACTTACAAGCCTCCAGATGGGCAATGCGGAGGACTGGATGGGTTGGACCATGCAACTTAATCAGTAGCGGGTCAGAGATATTGCCTTGGCAGATCCCCAGATCATTACAGCTAATGGGTGCGATAGTTTACTTGTCAGTTTTTACAGATCCTTCTTGAGTTGAGTTCCTTTTGTAGACTTACAGACCTCAGGCATATGTACTGTATCAGTATGTGTTTCCCTTGCGACCACAGCATATTACTCCGTAATCCGTATAGTAGTGGAGCAGTAGTAAGATGAATGTGCTGCTGCTTTATTAGCCCCCCGCGCTCCTGACCATAAGAACACTGAACACTCTTGTTGTTATGTTGCTGATCTGTTGTGTTGTTTCAAAGCAATAAAATAAAATCTGTGGTTTGCTTGATTTCTGAAACTGTTTGCATCAAAAAAAACCTTTTGGCCCAGGTGTCAGTGGCACTGGCACCCAGCGAAGAGAGGGTAGTGCGTGTACTCACTCGTACAGCACGCCAAGTGGGCCCGGTCGCCGAACAGAATTGCCTTGTACACGGGCCCACATGGCAGGCAGGGTGGGCGCATATAACTGTCCACGCCCCACACGCCAGCCAGGCAGGGCAGAGCAGAGCAGAGAATTCAAATTCGCAGCGCTTCCCCATTCCCATTACTCTGCTCCTGCTCGGCTGCTCTTCTCTCACCGGCGATCACCACTGCCGCCGCCGCCTCCGGGGAGCAGGCCATGAAGCTTAAGATCAACAAGGCATGCGACCTCGGTTCCATCTCCGTCCTTCCTCCCCGGTGAAATCCCCACCCTCCCCGCTCTCCAATTCCGTCCCCTCTCACCGCGGCTGCTCCTATTCTTCTGACACACGCGATCGCTTTGTGCTGTGTTTCTGCTGTTTTCAGTAGGACCGGAGGGAGCGGCGGCGCAGGCGGGCCAGGTTCCTCCGCCGCGGCCGTGGCGGCGGGGTCGCAGCAGCGGTCGCAGCCCATGTCGCAGCAGTCCTTCTCGCAGGGCGTTGTGGGGAGCGGCGGCGCGTCGTCGCTCCTGCACTCGCAGTCGCAGCTCTCGCAGGCCTCCCTCGACGAGAACCTCCTCAGCCTCCACCTCGCCTCGCCCGCGCGCGATCAGGTCCCGTCTGCACCCATTCCTCCCTCTCGTCGCTGTTCATGTGTGCTGATCGGGGATGTGCGCCGTTGTGCTCTCATGTGTCATCAGCGTGATTAGCGGTTTTGCTTCATCGGTGAGTTCGCGAAGGGCTCAGAATTCATAAAAGCATGTTCTGCCTGAGGACCTTTCAGGTCTACTAGTTGGGCGGCCTCAGTTGCAAATTTGTAGGATGCAGAACCACAGTGCACAGATCCTCCAATTTCCAACAGTTTAGCTGTCTAATCAATTCCGATCAGTAAAAAGTGTTTGCTCTGGTACTAAAACCATATTGACATCTCTCTGATACAGCATGTACTGAAGCTATTAGGGAGTAGATCTCATATTCCCACCATGACTGTGAGACTGTTTGAAATTGTGAATTTGTGTGAGTCTGTTTGAAATTATGATTCCATACTTCCATTATGTGTCCATCAGTGTGCAATTTGGTTTGGTCACGTTATTTTCTGACCCTCAGCAGTCACTTATGCTTTGTTGTCGAAGCGAAGGCATGATGAGTGACCAATGCGACAATGCTCTTTCTGCTCATGTTTCACTTAGAGCACCTGTGCTTCACTAGTTTCCAAAGATGTATAATTATGGCTTATTGCACAATTATGACCTCCATTTTCTTTTGCTTGGTGATCAGAGATTCGGATTGCATGACGACTCATCAAAGAAGATGCCATCGTTGCCTGTCAGCTCGGCTTCTTGTGTGCGAGAAGAATCTCAGCTGCAACTGGCAAAAACATCAAGCAACCCTGTCCATCGATGGAACCCTTCTCCTCCTGACAGTAGATGTAAACCCTCCAGATCCCTGTGCTGCGTTTATAGAAACTTTTCAGTTTATTCATGCAAGCATAGTAGTATTTTAGAAAAGACTGGGGCCGCGGATGATTGTGTTTTAAACTTTTAATTAGGTTCATTCTTCTTATCTAATTCACTGTGTATCCAGACTATTCATTGAGCTCCATAGTTTTGTTGTAGCTCTATTTTGATTTGTGTGCATAACAGGCAGTTTTTTAACAGGTGTGGTTCCTGCTGAGGATGTTGAGCGCAAATTTCAGCATATGGCAAGTTCGGTGCATAAGGTAGGGATGGTGCTCGATTCAGTGCAAAACGATGTTATGCAGTTAAACAGAGCCATGAAGGAAGCCGCACTAGATTGTAAGTCATATTGGTACCTGAATTTGGTACTGCTGAGGTTTCTCTTTGCTTATGAGTTTTTGCACTATAATCATGTTCTGACGCATCACTGAAAGCATGCATTTGTCATGTTTAGCTGGAAGCATACAGCAAAAGCTTGTTGTTCTAGACACTTCGCTGCAGAAAAATGTAATCATCAATGATGCTTCTGTCCTTCATCCTTCTGCATTCTGTTTTGACAGACAACGAAGTTTGGTTAATTTATTTATGCTGTTGCAGCTTAAGGGACAAGATGATCTTAAAGCGCTTGTTGAGAGCAACACCAAAAGCATTTCTGATCAGCTGACTGTTCTGAACTCCCACTCCAACAAACTGGACGAGATATCATCAAGCCTTTCAATCTTGCCAAAACAAATAGAAACAGATTTAAAGCAACAGCAGAGTGACATCTTCAGAATTCTTAGAAAAGACATGGAGGTAGCCCTTGAGTTTCTTATGCTATGATTTACCTCTAATTTTGATATGAATCCATTAATTCCATTAGTCTTTTGGGTTCTTCTGATGGTTGGCATGTGCACACAAATAATTATCTTACCAACTTGATAGTTTATGAGTTTCCCTGTTATCTCCGTAGATGTCAGTTCGGTTTCATATAAACATACAAACTAGCTCAAATTTGGAGATGGCTAAAATTATATGGTCAATCTCGCATTCTATTTTGCATTCTGAAACTATGTCACTCATATTCCATTTTGCATTCTGAAACCATGTCACTTGATTTGCTGAAAAAGACAATTCAGAGCCACTGTTTTGCCTCTTTGTGCAGGACATTGTTAGAGCTGTCAGATCTCTCAACAGTAAGATTGATGCAATCCAAATGCCAACAGTATGTATTCATTACTAGAGTAAGCGAGTCAAAGTTCCATCTGTATCTCCTCTCTATCTCTTAGTTTCTATGTTTTCCATCTTTGACTGAAGGACCAGAGATGCACAACCAATGGAAAGCCCCTGATAAACCAACTACCAGTTGATAAAAATGAAAGGCCCCAGGTGAACCAAAGAGCAGAGATAATCCGGGTGAGCCAAACACCAGTAGCAACCATGGTGAGCCAAACACCAGTAGCAGCCATGGTGAACCAAACACCAGCAGCAAATGGAAGGCACCTAGTGAGCCAAACATCAGCAGCAGGTGGGAAAACTCTGATGAGCCAAACATCAGTAGCAAATGGAAGATCCCTGATGAGCCAAGTACCAGCAGCAAGTGGGAAACCTCCTACGGACCAAATACCAGCACCAAAGGGCAGACCCATGATGAAGCAGAAAACAGCTGAAAGCGGGAGGCCCCAGATGAACCAAATACCTGTAGCAAGTGGACAGCCCTATACAAACAAAATACCCACACCGGAAGTGTAATATTCTCAACTTAGTTTCATACAAGCCCCAGTTATTAGATAATGTTTTATTCTTGTAGAATGGAGCATTGAACTAGGACTTCTCTTAATGCAAAGTGGCTGCTCTAATCTTGATATCCCAAAAAAAAGGGTGTTGATATTGTTATGTGCTAACCTGAAACCTGATTAAAATTTCGTCATTGGATGCATGTTCATTTAAAAAGGCTGCTTCCTTTTTTACTGCATCTGGTTAATGACATCAGTTCAAGTGTTGAAGTGGCAGCATGTTCAAAGGCCATTGCAGCGGAATGTTAGTTTTGTTGTATTAACCTTGCTTTTTTCGGTTTTATTGATTTTCATATATGAAACTATGAATGTTAGTTTCATTGTACTAGCATGGGTTTTCTTTTTTCCCATTTGCACTGGTTTTCATCATGTAAGGTTAGGTTGTTTCTTGTCAGATGCATTACTTAGACGACTGACACTTTATGAGTATATATACTAGCACTATATTGGTAGCTGCAGTTTTGTTGTATGTTGAATTCCTGTAGTACGGAGCAATTTAAGTGATGTTTGGAATATTGCCGAGCAAAAGTTTCCGAAACTGCTATATGCTTTTCAGAAAGCTGAATGAACATCCATCCTTAGAACCATGAACCCCATCGGATAAGAAGTCATTTTACTGCATTCTAGTTAAGAGTCTTGATATGTTGGTCATTTTTTCATGAGGGAGATGGCAGAATGCTCTAGTCTGATTTCAGTTAAACCAGATTACTAGTTTGGTGTTCTTCAGGTGCATCGCATGCAGACAGAAAAGCGGTTTCTGGATTTGTCTGATGATTGTATCGTGTTTGCTTACTGATGGCAGGCATCCTGCACCTTTGGTCTGCGCTGCAAAGCAGGCAGCAGCAGACCGGAAGGCGAAGGTAGACGACGGAAAACTGAAAGTGCCTCCCAAAAAGCTAACTGGTTCTAGATCCAGGGTGGCACCTAAACAGGAAGAGGAGGCGATGATTACAAAGCTGGGCCGGGCAGCGGCAACTGAGAAGGTAAAAACCCGCGGTGGTACTTTGGCAACTGATGCTGTTTGTGTGGATGAGCGTCAGAGCGTGTGTGTGATGGTGGTTTGCTTGTGAAACTGCAAATGAAACGCATGCAATGCAGGTGGTGATATTCATCGACGACTCTGACGATGACAGCAACGTCCGTGCTTCCTGCGTGATCCTCAGGTCATCGGGATCAGGTAACACTGGAGGGCGAGCATTTCAGATTCAGGTAGCTTATACGTGCGTGGTTTGAACTGAACAAGAAAGACGCCCGCGGGGCCTTGTTTGTGCGCGCAGATGCAGGTGCAGGTGAGAGGGAGTGCGACCTGATGAAGGTGGGCGCGGAGGAGAGCCAGGAGATCCTGCGGAGAGCCAGGAAGCGGAGGAGAAGAGAAATGCAAGCCATTGTGGCCTGCACGGCGCCTGAGGTTGGCTAGTACCAGTTCTGATCCTATCCTATCCTATCCTATCCTACGGTAGGATGGATGCAATCGGTAATTTCCATTTGCATGCATAGTCCTACTCTACAAAGGAACAGTAGTAGATTAGATTGGTAAACATGAATGAATGAAGACAGGATAAGTAAGGGTCAGAGTTATTATTATACATGTAGACAGAGTTTGCTATGGTGTGTTTGACTGTTTGTTGTGTTATTATACTAATAATTAATAATAAATCGGAGTACTCTAAATCATATTGGAGGTGAGAATGAAATCGCTAGTACTAGTAGATATAGATATATTATGATTATATAACTAGACTAGAGGATCACTAGTATTGAATGAATTGAGCAGGATTTTTGGTATTTACTATATGCATGCAGAAAGGGTGGTGGTCAGTGATCAGTGGACCATGCCTGCGTCTTGCTTGTCTGTTTGCTGTTTGCCGCTAGCACTCGCAGCAGCAGTAGTGGTTCTGCGCGCGTTGCTGGATGACTGGTAACCGGCCTGGCCGCTTGTCGAGCGAATATGGAGGGGATCTGGCAACCCAAGCTGCTGGGCTGGCTACCGTGGTGTGGTGATCCAAGAAATGGCAAGAGCACGTGGCCCTGCACTGCCGTTGGAGCAGTCTCGTAGGGACTAGGGAGAGTGATGCTCTGCAACTGCGAGCGAGCCTTTTACGCTGGCAAATGCATGCAGCTGTGGGGTCATGGGGCATGGGGTTGCTGCTGCAGTGGAGACTGGCTCACGCAGTGTACGAGTCCAGACAACGGGACAGAAACTGCTATCTGCTCGTTTAATTACGTGGGACATTTGAGGCAACTAGCGTCCTGTAACGGCAACCCACCAGCGTGATGCCCGACAACACTGCACGTGTGTGTGCGTGTCTGCGTAGCGATACACGCGAGGATGGATATCCTCCGATCAAAAACCAAACCGCTAAGGTACCGTCAGAGTAATCTATATTTTCTTATAAGTACTCCACAGGATGGAGTACTATTACAAACCATGAAGATAGTTGCTCATTTTCTTGGGTATTATTTAAAATCGTCAAGGTAATTCATTTTCCTTAAATGTTATTTGAAACCATCAAGGTAATTCATATTTTCGTCGGTGTAACTGGAGACTCACAAAAAAATTATCAAAGCCTTAAAATTCATTTAAAAAAAAACAAATCAAAATGGCCTCGAATGGATATTCTTCCTAAACCAAAGTTGTAGTATTCAATGACATTTAAAAAATTTAGATCAAAATTTTTACATTTAAAATTGTTTAGGACCTCAAATATTCATTACAAGATTTAATAAAGTGGATACAAAAAAAAAAGAAATAATTCACCTAATCACAAGTTACTTTGAGGTGCAATGGTGATTATACTTCAATGCGATCCTTTAGGTTTGTGGGTTTGATTCACAGAAAGTGTTGAGAAAGGTCTTTCGTTGTTGGCCCTTAGAGTATTTTTGTTAAAGGTTATCAGGCCTCAAGAAAATACTTCCGCTAGCTGTTGCAATATTTTCTTCGTCTTTTGGCAAATTAAGTAATAAGTATTATGCTAATTTCCTTGGAGGGAAATCATCCTTAGTACTAAAACCGTTAAAAATATTTAATCTTCTATTGCTTAACAATTTATGGCTAAGGCTTTTTGGCGGTTTAATCTTTTTCCTTGGTGGTTTTAGCACCGGAGGCAATTCAGGATTGTGTTAGGGGTAAGAACCAAGAAGAGGAAAGGAAACCAAAGAGTGCGTTTGGAAAAGAGGAATTAAGACTTCCTTTCCTTTTTCATAGGAAAAAATCCACTCCAGCCACTTGTTTTCTTTTCCTTCGTGATTGCTCGAGCAAATGAGTGATCATGATATGGCGGCGGGTGTCATCTGCAGACCATAGCATCATGGGCATGGACCACAGCGACCAAGAAAACGAGTGGCAGCCACTTAAAAGGAGTAAGAGGCTCACCGGAGAAATGAGTCCACGGTGCAGCATTGTTCGCTCATACTACTAGGAGCCAAAAAAAAACTAGGAGCTCTCTCTAAGAAGAAAGGTACGAAATGCTAGTCTATGGGGCCTCTTCTAGGTTTTAATTGATATATGTTTCACAGCTTCATTCCTTTTGTATTCATCTATTTTCTTTCTTATTCCTCTATTTTCTCTTATTCTTTTGTTTTTCATTGTTTTGTTTCAAAAAGACCCTTAAATGTGTCAACTATCATATACATAAAATTATTCCACATATTATGCTCAAAAAAAATATATTCCACATGCATATATTATGAAATCACTCGAAACTGGTTTGCTGCCTTTTTTACCTGTCTACCTAAGTGCCTAGGGTTTAACCACAAACGGTCATGCAATGGTACTCCCTCCATCCCAAATTACAAGACATTCCAAGAATCTCGGAGAGTCAAAGTTTTTCAACTTTGACCAAAATTCTAAAGAGAAATACAAAGATTTTATAAAATATATATATTATGAAAATATAACTAATAAAGAATCTAATTGCACTTAGTTGGTATCATAAAGATTTTTATTTTATTATATAAATTTGGTCAAAGTTAAAAAACTTTGACTCTCCAAGATTCTTGGAATGCCTTATAATTTGGAATGGAGGGAGTAGATCCGAGCAGAGGAGAGGATCCAAGTCATCCAATAAGCAGTGGATGGTGGAGTGAGTGTGGACACATAGATGTCTGAGCCCTGAGCCACGCGCAATGCAAATGGATTGGAACTATATGTGTTCATTCTGACAAGTCCTGTTCGTTTACCTTATCAGCCGGCTTATCCGTCGTACTTCAGTTTATTTCCTCTCATAGAATACTATTGTAATAATCAAAATCAGCCATAAAAACGACCAGAAGTAGAACATGCATGGATAGCACATACAATATATGGCAACCTCTCAGACAGTACCACTGTAGTGCAGCCATTTGATTGCTATGATAGGGTAAAAAATGAATAGGAAATTTAAATGGTACTGGAGTACTCCCTCTGTCCCTTATTAAGTGTCGTCCGGAAAGCGTGTTTGTGAGGTAAACACAGATTTCTAGAGACAATTATTTAGGGACGAATGGAGTATATGTGACAAGCACTGCTTTGCTTAACATTTGTTGTATTGTGAGTTAGCGACACTGTTAGTTGTTGGTGATGGTGACAATTGTGTAGTTGTGTGTAGTGTGTGTGTTGTTGTACTACATACTCTGTCCGTCCCTTTTTAATTGTCGTCCGGAAAGCGTGTCTGTGAGGGAAACACGGATTTCTAGAGACAGTTATTTAGAAACGGAGGGAGTATGTATTAATGTAATGTGATGGTGGTGCTTTATTTGTCATTATTATTATTATTATTATTATTATTATTAACAACAGGAAGATGTGACGTGTGGAAGTGATGTGATCCCTGCAAAAAAAAACAATTGTCAAAAGAAAATGTCTCCGGATCTCTGACGATTGTGCTGATGAAGACGATGAGTGCGAATAGCAAATCAATCACATGATAGGAGTGCGGTGGAGTGGAGTGCAGAGCAGAGCAGGCAAATAAAATAATGTGATTGACCTCGCTTCTTCTTCACAGTTCACACACGGCCACTAGCGGGAATCGCTTGTTCTTGGGTCTATCATTCCGTGCACTGGAATCTAGCATGGCATTGATGGCATGCATTCGGGTGTTTTGATTCTGCGACTAAAGTTTAAGTTCATGTCATATTGAATATTACTACACTAATTTAGTTTATTAAAAATAAATTAATTATAAAACTAATTATACAATTTATTAACAAGATGAATCTATTAAGTCAAATTAATCTATTATTAACCAATGTTTATTGTAACACCACATTATTAAATTATGGACTAATTAGACTTAATAGATTCGTCTCACAAATAATTCTACGGCTGACAAATCATTTTTAAATTAATCTATTTTTAATAGACTAAATTAGAACTATAAATGACAGAGATTTAAAAAAAGCTAAAGAAATCAAACAGTATCACCTGACCCTTACATATATAGTACAACAATCCTGAGCCACTACACTAAGATGTGTTTGGTTGTTTGGATATCTTTGATGGAATGGAACCATTTATGGATGTGTAGTGTTTGGTTAAAGGATTAGATTCGGTTGAAAAGCGAATATTCTATGGAGATGTTGGATTTTTAGATCCTTAAAAATCAAGCTGACCAGTTGCTCCATGTCTGATTAGTGCATGTTTAGTAGGTTGATTAGAATATTAATTGGTGATAATTAGCATATTTTATTTTAAATTAGTGATTATCATGACAAAATTAGTATTAGTACATATTTATTAGTGTCTAATCATTTATTATTATTTTTAAATAATAGATATGATTAGTCAACTATTTTTATCTCATCCATTTTCATCCATCCCAAACAAAAAAATAACTCTATCTAACCAAACATGTATTATGAATAAATTTCCATATGCTCAAAAATATTCTATTGAGATGCTAAATTTCCATATGCTAAAAAATCTTGCAGACCAGTTGTTCCACGTCTGATTAGTGTGTGTTTTAATGTGTTGATTAGAATATTAGTGGTGATAATTAACGTAATTTATTTTAAATTAGCGATTATCAGGACAAAATTAGTATTAGTACATATGTATTAGTGTCTAATTAGTTATTATTATTTTTAAATAATAGATATGATTAGTCAACTATTCTCGTCCCATCCACTTCCATCCAGATAATCAAACAGAAAAATAACTCATTTCATCCGTCTAACCAAACATACATTATTGATATCCTATACTAATATCCATACATATATCCATGGATCGCCATATATAATCCAACCTTGGAACCAATGGTACTACTCCGTAACGTGTAGATAGAGAGGGACGTATGTGGATAGACGGGCACGCAAAAGCACCAGGAGGCAGGCAGCAGGTATCCAATCCGTAACGTGTAGCTGCTGCTGCTGCTACCACAGGCGCCGGCACCAGCAGTGGCAGGATTATTATTGGCAGCAGGCAATTCGTGGGGCTGGATGCTGGATCGGCCGGCCGGCCGGCCGGAGCAAAAATCTTTTCGGTCACTGCAGTCTGCAGTGCAAGGTGGGGAAAAAGCTAGCGTAGCGTGCGCTTTTATGCATGTGCTCCTCCGATCCGATCCGATCATCATCCAGACTGCCCTGCCGCCATAGCTTAGCTTGCTGCTGGTAGCTAGAGTATTCTTCTTTCTCCTCCATTCTACTCTTGCAATGGAAATGGAAAAACAGCAGCAGACCCAACAAAGCAGGTGGTAGCGGCTTTGCTTGCTCGGCGCCTCCTCTTCCGATTCCTTCCTTCCACTGCATCTGCATGCAGTCGTCTTCAGGCGAGGAATATCATCCATCAGGCACCTCCAGTCTCCTGCTGCTTGTCAACTGAAACTGAAATCCACCGCCGGCCGGCCGGCCTCCGTTAGGCAAAACTCTGCTTGTCAACTGAAGTAGATTGGAGTGTAATTTGAACTAAATTACACCTCAATCTCTCACAACCCACGTGGATTGAGGTGTATTTATGTGCAGCCAAACAAGCCCGAGTACCCATCATCAGCAGCAGCAGGTAACAAGTCCGTCCATCTAGCCTCTTTCTTACCTCTGCAGATCACAAGCAATGCAATGAGGAGGACAAAAATTACAAGTGCAGATCGATCGAGCTGAGTCTCATCAAAATGGGCAAGAGACACCTTATAGGCGGCGGCGGCGGCATGGCAGGCCTCATCCGTCGCATGTTCTATTCCCCCCATAAGCTCCTGCTGATGCTGGACAGGAAGACTAGCACAAGGCACACTTTCACTGCCTTCCCAGGTACTGTACTGTACATTATTATTTCTCTTCATTCATTCAGGAGGTCCGTCCACAGCTGCCCAAGTCATCACCATCGTCACCACACTTAAACGGTTGTTTTACTGTTGCCAATTTACCTGATACAATCTGGAATTCTGATATTGTGATTCATCAAATAAAGCCACAAGCGACGTGCTGCTTTGATTTATTATTGATATAGCATAGGCAGCTCGGTGAAATTGTGTCAGTAAAGTATGTGCCGCAACAGCTCAATGTCAATAATATGATCTTAATTAGGCACCCACCACCACCATGATTGCAGGAAGGGGACACTCAAGAAAGAATTCCAAGGACTTGGACGAAACAGATGAATATGACCATGTAAGACTTCTCTTCATATATATGTTGTTAACACGATGGTTATTGTCTTCTCCAGGGTAAAGAAAAAAAGATCAGTCGTCACATGTTAGTTGATCAATACAACACTACTCTGCTTAATGATTTTGCTTACGCCGGAAAGATGCAGCAATGTGTGCAGTACACCAGTGAACACAGCCAATATTCTTGGCTATGCGGTTGCTTGCATAAAGAAATTTTCACCTGGCATTGATAGTGTACTGCACACATGGATACATCTTTCAATAGTGAACACAGCCAATATGCCTGAATATGCCAGGTGGAAATGCCTGAAGAAGCATATACTCTGAAATGTATCTCCTAAGTCAGGCATATCCCACAGATACATTTCTAGTTAACAATACAAGGGCTTAGGAGATACCCATCATGTGTATTAAAAATTAAAATCAGGCATACTCTGCATGTATATTACCATGTTAAAGCATCAAATTGGAACTGATTTAGTTTCCATCATGTCATTTTTGTAATTTTCTATGCTGCACATGTTACAGCTTATATTCTGAAAAATTTTCTTACGTTTCTCAGAACATGGAGGAATCCAGTTCGAGCAAGACAACAACAGTCAAAAGACTTATGGAGCACGAGCTAGGAAAGGTAAAACAGCTCAAGATTCCAAATGATGAGGTTCAGAGAATATTAGCTGACCTGGGACATGGAGCCTGCCTGGACAAAAGTTCAACCCAGAACAGCAAAGCAAAGGGAGACCAAAATTACAGCACAAGTATCGCCACGGCAGATCCATCTGGATCTTTGGATCCCACTTGTTCCAACTGCATGAAAGAAACAGAAGGAAATGAAATTGAATTTGCCTTGGCAGATTTCTTAGGACAAATTCATAGGGAGCATGATGATCATCCTCGTAAAAGTTGCAAGAATAATGGGGAGCTATGTACACTTGCTTATGAGCAAACTCCACAGCGTGAGGAAAAGGATATTGCTGATGGCAAACATCTATGTAGCAGCAGTGAAACACAACCTGGAAAATTCAGAGATGCACTGGAGATGCTAAGTTCAGACACTGAACTTTTCTTGAAGATACTTCAGAAGCCAAATTCACATATTTTGGAGAGCGTCCAAAGGCACCAAAACAGACTGATAGGGACCAGGCTAGAGCCCACAAAAATGTTAGATAATACTGACTCCAACAAAGATACAAAGAGTCTGAATCAGCATGAGCTGGCCACCAGGACACATGGTAAAGACAGTAGGCATATCTTTTTCTGGAAGAAGGAAAGATCGAACAGAAGGCAGACTCAAGAAGGAACCAGTAGTTCTCAGCCAGTTAACAAAATAGTTATACTGAAGCCAAATCCAAGAAGAGAGATTGACTGTGCTGTGGCTGTTAGTTCAACTCGAGCTCCAAATTAGGCGCAACTGAAAGCTCAAAATTTTCAATCAAGGAAGTCAGAAGGAGATTCAGAATCGTGACTAGCAAAGCTACAGAAGGAAGACCCTCTGTGTCTGAAGATAACCTCCAAAAAGATCAACACTGGTTCAAAAGTTCAGCTTTCACAATAATAAAAGATACCAGACAGCTCGCTGAACAGACCTCAGAAGGGAAATCCTCGTCTACAGTTGTAAAGAATTTTAGATCATCAAACAGCAGTAGGCAAAAGAAAAGTAATCATGGACCAACCGAAATTAACAATAGCATAATTACATCATCAAAGAATGAATCTGTCTTCTATGACGAGGCCAAGAAACATCTAACAGAGATTCTGAAGAACAAAAGACAAACAACCAAGCACCCAACACTTCAGATCTCAAGGTCCTTGGTGAGGATGCTTTCCCTCCCTCAGTCCAGCACATCATCTCCTAGGAGTAGCCCTAGGGCAAAAGACTGCATGTACCTTTCACCTGAGGAGGCAAGCATTCGTGACATATACAAGTCAAAGGGAGAAGAATTTTCAAAAGAAGAAAGCCAGTCGGGAGAATTTTCTGAGAGTGTTGTGTGTGATCCTAGTGAAGCACTTCATGAACAGGCTGTTCAGGAAAGGTGTTGCGTCAAAGAAGAAAGTCAAGAAACAACACAAGAATGTAAGTTCAAACTTCCATAGTCAGCAAAATGGTTCACCAGCACACATGATTGTTGTTTTTTAAATATGGTCAAATAGTTGCAGGCGCTGAACTTGACACTCGGTGCACTGAAGAAATTGACGAGCTGCATTGCATGGAAAAAAATAGCAATGCGTGGTGCACCCCAGCAAAGCAATGCACATATAAGCCATCGCAAGTATGTTTCAGCCAATATTCAGTGTCGTTCCATCTTGTTTCCATAGCTTTTATTATTTTGATGGTTTTGTGTACTTCACATTAAAGGATATGGTGGAAGAAGCAGAAACAGGACAAGGGCATGTAGGTAATTTTCCAAGCTCCCCTGAGAACGACTTTGAAAAACTAGAATGCCAAGAGCCCACAACTCCCCGGCCAAGTGCACCGATTGAACAGATATCACAATTTTCTCTTGATGGAAACCATGAAAAGCAAGAGCAGCCGAGTCCTGTATCTGTTCTTGATGTGTTCTTCCATGAAGATGTCGACAGTACTGAAACTGAAAACATGATAGAATGTAACTCATCAATTCACTCAAAGTCAAACTTGCAATTTCCATTAACATTGAGAAAGTGAGTGTCCGAAAATTTTAAATGATTTATTTTGGTCCTCCAATGATCTACAGGTGAGATGCACAAAGATATCTTGAGGGCACAATACACCACAGAGGATGGTTCAGACCAAGGAATTTTCTGGGAGGACAAGGACCTCAGGTTAGGTTACATAAAGGAATTACTAGAGCTTTCAGAATTGTGCACAAACCAGAACTTAGAGGTATGGTATCTAGAAGATGAATTAATCAGCCCTTGCTTATTCGAAGAACTACATCAAGGCAATCAAATTGATGATACGAAGCTTTTATTTGACTGCATTTGTGAAGCTGTGACAAAAATCCAGGATATATACTTTAGAAGCCCTCCATGCTTGTCTTCTCTCACACACAGCATAAGGGCACCTCCAGTGGGACAAAATCTTATCTCAGAAATTAATAAGCATGTCGAGCTCCATCTCAACTATCAATTTCAAGCACATTAGACCAGCTAGTTAACAAGGATCTTGAAGGTGGCAGTTGGATGGATCTTCAATCAGAAAGTGAAGAGGTAACTATAGTAATATGGGACTGCATACTTGATGAGTTTCTGGAAGAATTAGTTTACGATTTGTGGATTTGAAGCTTCAGTCTCGTAGTCAGTAATGAAGTCTCCCTAACACCATCTGTAGATTTGGTAGTACAACTAGTCTCATAACCCGTAAATAGAAGTTGGCATACTGACAATAGCATGTTTGTGTGGCAAAATCCAGTAATTTGAACATGGAGGGCCACAGAAAGAACATGTGCTTGTGAATTTGAGTAGTTCACTTTAGAGTCCAAGTACAGCAGAAGTCACTCTTAAAGACATAAACGGAAGCTGTTATGTGACATTTTCGTGAGCCATGCAATGGATATAATAACTTTCAGCAGATTCACAGTTAATGGCTTCGCACGGTAAGGGATGTTCTTGGAGCCAAAAGCACGGTAGCATGTGGCTCACTGTGGGGTCATGTGAATTTCATCGTGTCCCTTGTGTGTATATTCTTGTTGTTATGTGTATACTGTCAGTTTTGGGTGACAATCAGCATGTTGTTTTTTAAGCAAAGTTTACAACACGGTGAGTGTGTGCATGTGAGACAGGGAGTGTGTGTTGGTTTGGCTTGGTTTGCTTGTGTACACTAAACTATCATCAACGAAAGTATTTTAGTTAATTCCGATCGTATTTCAATTATGTTTGGTTGAATAGCTCTACTGCTGGATTCACTCACATGTGTAGCCTAGTAAATTTAGTTGTAAAGTCATCATGCTGAATGAAAATGAACTGACTACATTTTTCTTCCCTTTTTTTTCAAGAGTGGGGACAATTGGTTAATAAAGTCAGCATAAAGGCTAGCCACCCAGGTATCACCCACCCCCCAGAAAATCAGCGGAAACAATCCACAAAAACACATCCCACTAAAAAGCAGTGGTTGGTGGAGTCCTCGGTTAGAAAGATGCAATTGGTGGCTACTTGTCTTTCCTCACTAAATTGTAAGCAAAGTTGGATTTAACTGATTGATTGATTTTCAGTAACAGCAGCCAATAACATAAATTCAATTCTTAGCTTGCTACTATGCTAGAGTAAAAGAAAAGAAATAATGATGTTACAGAGCAAACCATGCCATATACATGTGGGGCAGAAAGGACAGATATGCATACTTGAAGATGTGATTCATGATTAAGGACAGATATGCATACTTGAAGATGTGATTCATGATTGCATATATATATAGGCAAGACAGGATGGTATCTCGGCATACTAATACTACCATAACAAATGTTCCCTTTTTTTCGTTGAAGTAGAGATGAAAAAGGAATAGCCATTGTCGTTTGTGAAAAGCAAAGAGCGGAGAAACATAATCCCAGCAGGCATCAAGAAGCAACAGCATATCATGAGGGCGTCCTACATCTACACATCCTAGCAGATCCATCCATCACTTAAATTTGGATCAGAAAAGAGCTGTTGGACCCCTAAAAATCGCAACCAATCGAATGGGGGCAACCAATGCAATGCAAGTAGATTTATTTGGCCGTTTTGGGGCAACCAAACCAATCAAATGCTTCCACGCCTGATTCGATCGGGAATCTCATTGCACCAATTAAGCACCAGAATAATAAATTTAAACCTGATTAGGGAACAAACCTCCTAGGATTTCACGGAATCGATCATGTTTGGAGGAGAGATTGTACTCACTGCTCAGGAGCACTTCGGACTTCGGAGCCTCGCGCGCGCGCAAATCTGCAAAGCAGTGAGACCTCCACCACACCACACACGCCTCATGGAGCTGACGCGCGCAGGTGGGACCGGTCCGTACCGGACAGATCGGATGCGTAGAATCCTAGGCCGCGCTGTATAAAAACAGTTTTTCTGTCGATATTATTACATAAAAACTACTGGCCGCACCCGGCAGATCGGATGCGTAGAATTCTGAGCCACGCTGCATAAAAACAGTTTTCCGCCGATATTACATAAAAAAACTAGTGGTTGAATATATAAAACTCACTTTGTTACTGTATAAAAACCTCTACGCGGGATAGACATCTCCTCTAACACAGACTCACACAGGGCTAACAGCACCGAAGCATGTCTGCATGTAAAAAATCCAATCCAATTTTTTTTCATTTTTTCACGATAACTTTCAACGAAACATCAAATTCAAAAACGGTTTTCAACATTTGATCCTGACATTTTTTTTGCACGATTCAAGATCCATTTTGAATATTTTTTGAAATTTTTTGAAATTTATAATTTTATACTTTAAGGTATAAAGTTTAATGCTTCTGAATAAGCATAGAATCATGTGATTGTGAGCATAGAATGAATCAAGGCACATTGATACGAAAGTTTTTTTATCGTAGAGCAATGCATAATTAGTAGTTGAAAAAATGTATAAAAACCCTACAAAGAGCATAGAATCATTCTCCTCTTTCCTCTCCTCTGCGGAATTATTATTTCGAAAATATCATATCAGGTCCCCCAACAGGGAGGATGTATTATTAATATGAGGAGAGTGCATAGAAGAGGATGTATTATTAATATGAGGAGAGTGCATATAATCATGTGTTCGTGAGCATAAAAACATGTACACCATTCAATGTTCCCAATAATTTTGAATCATGACATGTCCATATGAAGGTTCCATCATAGAACATTGCATAATTAACAAGTGAGCAATAAACAGAAACCCTACATAGCATAGAATTATGTCCCTTTTCTTACAATTTGAAATTTAAATTTCACCGAGCCTGAGGTATAGAAACTTATGCCTTGTTGTATAGACTAGTTGACTGCTCGTGCGTTGCTACGGGTATATAAAACATCTTAGGACTTACAACCATACAAGTAGGTAAATATCCGTGCATTGCAACTAAAATAATAAAAATAAAACCATAATAATTATAGTCCATCATTATATCACGAGTGTTGTTAATTGAGCAATCACACTAAAGCAGACAATTCAAGTTCACGGAAATGGTAGCAATCAACTACGAATAATAACTAAGTTTACTATGTCTCTGTATTCCATGTTTTGCTTATGTCGTGCTTAAGATATTCTTATACACACATGAAATAAAATCTTCGAAAATTCTTTTAATATGTGTGACTTGAAAAGTAAATATGTGCTTACAATGTGAATTCATTCTATGTTGGCAATATGAAATTCTTGTTCTGCTCATTTGCAGTTGTACAGGCAAAATTTGAATAAAATAATATAATAGAACACCTCATACGCAAATAATGGTGAATACAATTTCAGCAAAAAAAACCACACAAAACTTAGTGTGACGTTAGAAAACACAAGCAGTCTAGCACTAAAATATGAGAGGTTAGAAACAGGTCGGAGAGAGTCATTACATGATACGGAGTATTAGAAAAACTACAGTTCGGCTGCCGGCATGTGTCCTCTTTAGGTGAGTGCATTCAGTACTATTGCGAGGTTTGGATGCTCACTGATTTCCACCGCATGTGCATCTGTCATTGTTTCCAAACGCTGCCAGTGTCCAAGGAATAGGTGTCTGCCAGTTAGTATGAGGTGACTATAGATAGAAGCTATCACCAGCGCATGCAGCAAGACAAGTTTGACAGCTCTCTGTATCAGATGCTACTGGTTCTTATGCACCTTGGTCGGTTATCAGAAGTTATAGGAAGGCTTATTTTTATGGAATCACAACACTTTTAACCATAAGATTGCAGAAATGTGAGAAGCTATCACAAATTTCAGATTGCCAGTATAAAATACATATAACAGAAATTCTAAGATATAAACAGGATGTATTTTCAAAGTCCAGTTTTCCCATTGTACAAGTCAAAACATAGATGCTTCTACTCCCTCCCGTTTCTATTTTTTTTTTTGTTTTTGATAATGTGAAGAAGGATTGCAAATGAAGGAAACAGACAGTAAATCTAAATCATGTAGCTAAGACAAACAAAAAGGATGCAGGCAAATTAAGGAAATATACTGGCTTTTCAAAAGTTCTTGTTGCTGTTGTAGCCGGTATAAAATTTAGTCACCAGGAAAAGCATAAATTAATGTTGTAATGATAAAGCAACATGTGTGATACTATATATTATTCTAATGGCCTTGCTTTGCTTTTGTACCCCCACAAGAAGTTTTAGCCTTGAATAAACTCTTGAATGGTAGTAAAATACTCTAAAATATAGTCATCACATCTAAACAATCAAGTTGTTTCCGGATGTCCAGATCCAGGATTACATTAGTTATCACAAAGCATAAAGAATTAGAATATAATTCAAGTTTTGAAAATTATAGTACAGATAAACTCACCTTGACCTTGACGCTGATTAAATGCAAAACATACATCATATGCTCATGCATGATAACCAAAGAATCATTTACACTCCTGCTATTCAAGGGCAGCATCTACTCACATGATATCAGACAACAGTGCAACTTAATGCTCGAAAACATCTCAATGCCGAGTGCTCAATGAGCTCTTTGAAGCTTGCCAACTGCTAATTGTTCAATCAATTTACGTTAAAGAGGGTTTAAAAAAGAGAGTTCCTCGAGAGGTGATTAAACAAGATATAAGAACCTAAGCTGATTAGAACTAAACAATTTCAGATTCTTTTTGATCAATTAAGATGTATGAGTACAGTTGTACCAGGGTCAACATGGGCTCCCATTCCCCCATTACATCAACACTTCTGTCACAACACTTCAAAAGGCATTCCATCCTTCATTGACCTTTTTATTTTAAGGATTAAGGATACAACAAAAAGACACCTTATGAGGCGATTTCCTACATCTCCATGATGCCAATTGCCAAAGCCCACAAGATTGCATCAATCTGTGCTTGTGAGTGTTGTGAAATTCAGTAAGGGCTAAAGAAACCCGAACTGCTAGATGTAAATTAGGTGAAACAAAAAAACTTTAATAGCCTCAAGAAGCCAACAACAAGTATATTTAGGTCGTGAAGCACATAATATTTTATTTCAAGGTGGGAAGAAAATGACATTGGACAAGCGTCTGGTTGAAAGATTGTCTGACATACAGAGAAGTTCACAAAGATGTATTGAGGACATGCATCGAACACCTGGTGAGCACTATGATGTTAATATAAAAATGTTCGAAGACGCATATCAAATCTTTGCTTGTTGGATTGGACTTGACAATAAATCAGGATGGAGAAGGCGATGGTGACGGATCTTACCGGCATGCGCCGAGTGAGGGCGGCGCGATGAGAGACGCTGCTGTTGGAGGCGGCAAAGGCGGAGGCTGAACTCCTCATCGATCTCGGTGCTCTCCATGCTCTCTGGTCTGTCACTGCTGCCGTCGGTGAAGGCCTCGTGGGAGGGGAGGGCAGGCCTTGTGGTGCAGCTGCCCGCCAGAGGCCCGTCGGAGGCTCGGAGCCGACCAGCTGCTTGCGTGCAGTGCCTCTACACTACCGCTGCCGGAGACCGAAGTGGCGGCTGCCTGTGCCGCTCCTCTGCTAGGCGCCTTGGTCGGTTGCAAGGGGCAAGAGTTACCCTCAACCGCGTTGCCACCCGACGGAGGCCCTCCGTGCTATGGCCGCTGGCTGCTGGCGCCGCCATGCCCATCTAAGATTCAGAAGGATGGATAAGGAGACACGGGAGGGAGGAAAGCACGAGCAGGGGATTCAGGAGAGCGGGAGTCATGGCTCTCCACTGGATACTGATGCGTCAGGGGTCCTCTAGGGCCACAGGAACACCAACGGAATTCGCCCCAATCTTCCTCCACAAGGCCCTGCTGACGGACGGACAGATGAATTTCAGCAAACAAACAAAAAACTGTCGCCCAGAATCCACAGATTCGTGAGAGAAACCGGTGGAACCGGAGGATTCCTAATTTCCTACCAAAACCACAACCAAAGCCAGTCGTGCAAGCGCTTACCGCGGAGAGTCAAATGGAGAATAAGGCATCAACCCGGCAGATCTCCATGGCGGAGGAGAAGATTGGTGGGGGGTCGGGATTGGGACACGGAAGCTCGGCCCGTGGATTTGGCCTCAGACGTGCGGGCGACGGCGACGACGAGGGTTAGGGGACTCAACGACCTAGATCCGTGGGAAGAAGCTTGGCCTCGCGCCAAAATCTGTAATTGCTGGCTTCTGGAGAGGTGGATGGGGCCGCGGGGACAAAGGATGTTGCACCCTTGCGGGGAGGGAAGTGCCACGCCGCGGGGCACAGAGGGAGAGAGGAGCCACGCTGCGATGGCACCGACAGGAGAGAGATTTGTGCCGGGCGGGAGAGGGCACGCGTGAGCGACTTATGCCGAGCGAGAGAGGGCGTCGAGGTGGTGGTCATGCAGGGCTGGAGAGGACCACGAGGCGGCTAGGCTGTGGTCGTTTCGGGCGGAGAGAAGGGCCAGCTCGGGGGCATGGCCGAGCGACGGTTACACGAGGTGCGTAGTATATCGTCGGGTGGGGAGGAGCGGGGCGATTACGATACCATTCCGCTCTTTTTAGCTGTACAGATAGACGTGTGGTGTCCTTGTTTCTCTCAGTTGAACCAACGATTCAAAAACCTGAAATAAAGAACACATATCTAAACACAGAATTGAAGTCACTACTACTCATATATAATGAAAAAAGACATGTTTAGTAATCTTCTATGTAAGACTACTTCTGATTCATCCAATTCATGAATGCTCTTCTCATCCTTAGTACCTTAGGTTTTTTTTAGTTATTACTATTGATAGTTTAAAAATCTACACATTGTCTTCAGAGCTACATCCATGAGATAGCCATGGAAAAAAATGAATCTATTCTCTACTGCTAAAAAACGTCAACCGGACCCATCTACCGCTCCGCATGGTGAAGCCGGCTACCTTTCCCCTTCCTATGATCTTTTTACCACGCTAATATGTGGGCCCTCTCCGGTAAAACAAGAAACCCCGGAACCCACGCGAATTGAACCTGACCTCTTTCGTGCCCCAGCCTACCTTCGACGCCAACGCCGTCGTGCCCTCCCAGCTCATGCCGGCGGCCCGCGGCCTACCCCTGCTCCCTACCCTCCACAATCCCGCATCCCGCCGCCGCTCCTTGGGGCCGCCACCATCGCAGGTGCTCAGGTGTGCCGACATGGAGATGTTCGCCCTTGCCAGATTCAGTAAGGAGGCCGTCCAGCTGGAGTGGAGGTGCTCGGCAAGGCAGCTGGCGTCGTGCCCCGTAGATCTACTCTCCAACAGCTGCTTGCACAGCAGTCAGGCAGCCTGACTCCTGCAGGACGTGGGTACGGCGAGCAGCTAGGGGCTCGTCCGGTGGTCGCATGCAGCCGGGCGAGCTCACGCGCAGCAGGTGGCCTAACAGATGCATACAACAAACAGGTGGCCAGGCGGACAGACGCTAACAAGTTTCCCAATAGCTTATGGTGATGACGTCCAGGAGGTGTTCGACGAATTGGCTACAGGGTCTGTTTCCCATCCCTTGTTGCATGCTGATTTATGTATGAGCCACACACTCTGCTTGCACCTTTCTTTTGACGATGACAAATATTTTGTTTGTTCGTCAGAGTCTCCTTATCCAACACTTTGCTGCTGGGCTCAAGGTATCTATGGCTTTATTTCTTAATTCTTATAGAACTTATGTATTCATTCTTTTGCTAGCGATGCTTTGTTTGGTAAACTTGAACAATAAAATGGTTGTGCTGCTTTTATCTATTTGACTTTGACAGTGACTTTGACAATTTTCCTTTGATTTTGTATTCTAAGAGTTCTAATTGGAGCTTACCAAAATATTAAAATTCTAATTTGTTATAGTTCCAAATAGTATACTTACTAACTGAAAATAGGACAATTTATCAATATAATTGACTTGATTACACAATAACTATATGTACAGTTTCTTGTTTTGGGAAATTATGATCTTTCCTGTTGATGCAAATAACTTTGAAGTAGCATTGCAGGTTAGGAGATGTCTTTATGTTATCATATATATTACATATGTTCTCAGCAATCCTTCCAGCAGCATCCTTGCAAACCATGGAAAGTATTGCACAAAATATTATCTGCTCAGAATGCCTTTTGGTTTTTACTTTAGAAGATTATCCAAAAAGAATTTCAGAGTTATTTTATTTATCGATCTGTGCCACAAGCAACCAAGTTCATATATAAGTCATTGTGGTCAAGTATTTATATTGCATGAGCATGGAAAATTCATGAAACTCGAATTTCAGATTATAGCCTAATGCTTAATTTGATTCTGCCTTCCTGCCTTAGAGTGTCCTAGAGAACACCAAATTTACTTCAAGAAGGATTTCAAATAATTCATAGGTATTTAGCGAATTTTACCTTTGAACTTAAAAAATAATTCTAAAGGTTTTATCTTTCACCATGCAATATTCATATATTAGACAACAATTTGTTCACATAATTGTGAAAAGCCCTCTGTGCTCTTTTGGTCTAGCCTAATAATTGTAATACTCTGCCTTCGGGGGTGGATCCAAAGGGGGGCTAATTCTGCAGATAGACCCAGAAATTATCAAAAAAATTTAAGCTGGATACAATTTTTTTAAAACAATATATTATCAAATCTCTGCATGCATAATATTCAGAATACACATCTGGTACTATAGACCCAGGAAATTAAGCTTGTGTGATCTTATTCTTATTTCTGCAGATAAAGTGCTCTGGACATATGCTCATTCGGGCAAGGGGATTCAAGTGAAGATCCTTTACCACAAGTCCAAGACGAAGCAACCATGTGGCATACAGTTCAGACATTAAATACTATTGTCTTTGTTATTGGAGATTCCTAATTTGTACAGTTTTGTAGAGCTGAGCTTTCCTTTTGTTCAGGTTATAATTGTCATTTATGTTAAAGTACAAAATTTAGTGGATGAATACTGAACTTTTGGTTTCGTTAAATTAGGTAGTATATATGTCGATGGAATTATACAGTACCTTTGTTCACTAATAGAGGAATTTTGACGCACATGAACGCTTTAATAGAGATGAGAGGACTGGGGATAACTCTCCTTAATTTGTATCCACATTAAAATTTTGTAAAATGAAAGAAACATCTAATACCTGTATAACAAGGGAAAATAGTACTGTTTAATGTACTTATGTACATAAAATCTTCCAACATATATTTATCTTGCATCCATATGTATCAAACTATCAGCAATAGTAAGGTATAAAACTAATGCATCCATATATTGCCAGTAGCTTGCCTGAGGACATACCTCTGACTTGCTAGTTGGCGTGATGCCCAGGGATGAGAGACGCTGGGCAGGGGATGAGAAGACTCTTCAGAAACTGCACTTGTAGATACTGGCCAATTTTTAAGTAAAACGTGAGCGTCATTAGCACGCTAACACAAATGAAATCAGAGCTGAAGCAGAGAAACAGCTTGAGGTCAGATGGTGGAGGTCAGCTTGAGGTTAAATCAACGCACGGGCACCATTCAGTTAAATAAAGCACTAATTCAGTCTAAGTAGGCAACCTACTATTCCAGTGTGGTGCTGCTTATATACTATTGCATGATGATTTAACTCAATGGTTAGTGTTTTTAGCACGATTTATTTCAGTTTGCAGTAGAGATAGCTTTGCATATAAATAAACTTCTTCTTTTAGTTCCAAAGCGGATCAGCACAGGTTTAAGCCACATTCAGACAAAGCAATATGGGGGAGATCCACACTTACACAACAACTTCTCTGACCAATGGCAGGCAAAGCGGATCAACACAGGTTCAGGCCTCCTTTCGACCTCTATTCCCTTCCTGGCAGCACCGGCCCTTTCTTTTTTCCTTCCCTCGGCTGTGCGGGCAGCAGCCGTCAGTCATCGGTTCCGCCTTGCGCGTTCGGGAGCGGCAGCGGGCCTGATACAGTGTAAACAACACCAGGTTATGAAACGAACACAGTATAATACGGTACTATGTAATTCGTATTGAGGACATGCATCGAACACTTGGTGTGCATATCAAATTTTTGCTTATTGGATTGGAATTGACAACAAATGGAAGCCGATGGTAATGGATCCTACCAGCGTGCGACTGCCGAGGGTGGCTGAAGTGCGCGACGGCGAGGACGACGGACCGCCGCCGACGTCCTAGCCACCTCCGCCGCCGCCGAGCTAGCTCGCGAGGGGCCCGGGCGTGGGCACCCGCTGGCGGCGCGCCTGGCTGCCCACTCCGGCTAGCTACAGGTCACGCCCGAGCGTGGGGGCGAGCGTAGGCCCACCCGGCGACGACGACGACCTGGCAACGACGCGCGCAGAGGACGTGAGGCGGGTCGAGGTCCTTCTCGGAGTGGTGCTGGTTGACGAGCTGAGGCTCGTGCTGAGCGGGAGGGAAGGGTGGTCGCCGGGCGGCGGTTCCGCGACGCTCGTGGGCGTTGTGCCGGGCGGAAGGGAATGGGAGCGGGAGGAAAGGGACGAGGTCGGGCGCCGGGCGCGAAGGCAGTGGGGGCGGCGCCGGGCGTCGGGCAGTGGGGGCGGCGCCGGGCGCGAAGGCGGTGGGGGAGAGGCGGTGGGGGAGAGGAGTTGGTGGGGGCGACTGGAGGACGGGCGAGCGCGAGCTGGTGGGGGCGGCGCCGGGCGCGAAGGCGGTGGGGGCGGCGCCGGGGGGGGGGGCGTTGGGCAGTGGGGGCGGCGCCGGGCGCGAAGGCGGTGGGGGAGAGGAGTTGGTGGGGGCGACTGGAGGACGGGCGAGCGCGAGCTGGTGGGGGCGGCGCCGGGCGCGAAGGCGGTGGGGGCGGCGCCGGGCGTCGGGGCAGTGGGGGCGGCGCCGGGCGCGAAGGCGGGGGGGAGAGGAGTTGGTGGGGGCGACAGGGGTCATTGCGAGGTGACGGTTTTAGCGAAGAAGATGTCCCGTCGGGTGAAGGGAGAGCGGGGCGATTACCATGACCTTCGGCTCTTTTTAGCTGCAGAGAAATGCCGTCCGTTTGCTTTGAATTTGAAATTTGAATTCCACTTACCTCGTCGGCGGCAATGGCCACCTCCGTCGCGGCGCTCCTCCCGATTCCTTCGCTGCTCCCCGCGACCTGCCTCGCACAACGCACCTCGTCACGTCCCCCTGCCCCTTCCCAAGTTCGTCAACGGGCGCGCCGACAGTCGTCGGTCCGCCGCGATCCACCGCGCTTGCGGCTGCGCCGCCGCCACCAGCAGCCTGGGGCATGGAGTAGCAGCCAAGCGGTGCCGTGCCGCGGGGGGGTCGCACGTGACAGCGCCGCAAGGGCCTTCTCCACTCTCCACCGCCTGATCCAGCTTCCTCACCGGCGGCGGCAACCGTCGTGGGGGAAGTTTGGTCATCGGATCTGGCCGAGGACGCTCCTCCTCGCAGCAGCGGTGGCTCGGATGGATGGGGCACTCCGGGCACTCCTCCACAGCGCCACGCTGCCATCGACGATTCGGCATCTGCGGTGGTGGGTTCGGGGACGCGGGCGAGCGCGGCGACGAGGTGCTGGTCGTGGCCGCAGCAAGGAAGTAGGAGGCGCAGGAGCAGCTGTCCGCGCGCACCGCCTCCATTGATACAACTTTGATGGCGTTCCCGAAGTACTCCACCAGCAGCGGCGCCACCCATGCTTGTGACGGTGTGCGGTGGTGGTGTTTTGTCTCCCCGTGCCCGTGGAGAGCAAGACGACACGAGAAGGGAAGGTTACACTAGCACTTGTGGCCCACATAAGCTGATTTCCATATCAAAGTGTGAGGCTTTTGTTTGGACGAATCGTGGACAAAAAGATTTTTCTGGCAGTGTCATATTGGATGTATAACACTGATTTAGTCTATTAGAAACAGATTAATAATAAGATAATTTACATATTCTATCAGGAAAAACATGTGAGACAAATTTATTAAACCAATTAATAATCTGTTATAAACATATGTTTACCGTAGCACAACATTATTAAATAATAAATTAATTAGACTTAAAAAATCATCAAGCAAAGTTATCATAATTTGTATAACTATAGTTATTTTTATTCTATGCTTGTGTCCAAATATGAATAAAAGGTTTTTTAATAGGTGAGAACTAAACAAGGTCTGAATCAACATGTCATGTAGAAGAATAAAGGCCAGTTTGGTAAAGCTTCATTTGATTTGATTCGGATTCTCTGAGAGAAGTGATTCTGTAGCTGAAAGTGATTCTCTTTGATTCTTCAGCATAAACTCTTAAAATCAGTATGGAGAAACACTTCACAGAATAAGGAGAAGCTACTTTTTCCGCTCTTAGCCTCTTAGTTCAAGCCAGAGAATCACTTCACGAAATCAGCAGATAATCACTTCCTCCTGAAAAGCTGTTTGGCAGAGCTCCTGCTGGATTCAACAGAGAATCAGGTCTAGGAACTCTGCCAAACGGGGCCATGGATGAGGCGAATATCTGTTTAGACCACCTGCGAAACAAGTTTAGGGACTTAGAAATAAAAAGAGTTTGAGACCACCTGCGAAACAAGTTTAGGGACTTAGAAATAAAAAGAGTTTGAGACCTCAATAACATATCGGTTCAAGTTTAAGGACGATGAGTGTATTTTACTCTAAGCTTCCTTGTGCCAACACATAAGTAGTAGGAGCTCATTTCTAGCCATCTATATGTTCTTTTCTGAGGGATCAACAACATGTGTTTGTCCTTCTATTGGTTATTTATTATTATATTGTAAATAAACAGATATTAAAGATACACCACCATCCTCAGGTGTTTTTATTTTGGCGATACAACTATAAAACCAGAAATCTGTTTTTTTTTGCAATACGCAACTTTAAAACCAAGAATGTGAATATTTTCTTTGTGTACATTATAAAGTTGGTTTAATTTAAAAGAACATGTATTATGAATACCAAATTACGAAATAATAAAAGAGGTAAAATTTCTGTCCTTTTTTGTCTAACTTTTTTCGTCCGGTCCACCTGAGTCCCGACTAATAAAGCAACCGTCGCTCCGTGCTCAGAGTCGCAAAACTGTCGACGAGACGAAGGGGGTGTTTGGTTCCCACCCCCTAGAGTTTAGTCACTAAAGTTTAGTGGAGGTCACTAGAGTTGTAGTGTTAAAAATGACTTTTAGTGGGGGTGTTTGAAACTTTAGTGACTAAAATTTAGTGGCTAAACTCTAGGGGTTGGAACCAAACACCCCCGAAGCCTTGCTGAGCTTGCCACGCGAGGAAGGAAAACAAGGATAAAGAGAGTAGGCACACAGATTCCGCCCACCCACTCTTCTTTGCACAGGACGCGAGGCGTAGGATGGGGGGCTCGCATGCGTGGGCGCGCGGGTTCACAGAGAACAGGCGGCACGGTCTTCAGGGATCAGCGTGATTGAAGGTGCGGCTCCTTATCTTGTGATCGTGTGTGTGTGGAGGCAACGGGTGTGGCCGCTGACTACGTGACCCGTGTGTGCAGTTTTTTTTTTAAAAAAAACCAGGATACAATGCTAGCTGTTTTGCCATCCTAGACAGGGGAACGAACGATGAAATCGTGCATGGTTCAGCAGTTGCTCTCCAGAGGATAAACGAGAATGTCCATCTATGTACGTCTCCTTTCTTCTATTAAAAAATTTAAATATCATGAGTAAAAAACTATAAATTTATTTGAAATCTAAAATACATTTTTTTCTTAGAATGTAACTTTTTACTTAATATATTTCATTATCCATCTCATATCCACGATAGTATATACAAGCTAGAGTAGCCTGTACGAAAACTTATAGTCCAACCGTAGCAACGCACCACACGATCACTGGATATACATCATTTGTCTTCCCGTGTCCGTACGACAATACTCCCTCAGTTCCAAATTAAATATCGTTTATGGTTTCTGTTATAGTATAAATATATACAATCTTTATATCATTAAATAAATTTGTTAAAAAACTAGATTCAAAAATCTTTGTGATGATACTAATTCTATATCATAAATATTAATATTTTAAAAATATATTTAGTCAAAGTTATTTTCTAAAGAAGCGAAAACGATAAATATTTTAAGACAGAGGATATGCAAGGGAGTAAGCAGTTTAATGCAAAGGCACCAAGCACGACATGGAGTCCAATCTTTATTATAATTTGAACAAAAATTAAGATTATTCAAAAAAAAAGAAAAAATGAAGCTACGCCAAGACAAGTTACACACAACTATTGTAATATATGAGCACGTTTGCTAATCAAAATTCAAATAGAAATACTATTGTGACATGGCACTTAAGGTAAAAAAAAGCTAATGAAGGTAAGTACATTTATCTCTACTACAATAATAATTCAATATTCAAGTTAAACAGCAAAATGAAACTAATTTGCATGAATTAACGAGTAAGAGAGAGTAACATATTGTTAAATGTAATTATTCTACACAATTTCATATCAAACACTCCAATATATTAAGACAAAAAATTATAAAATTAATTCAATAAAAATGATGAATATATATATAGTGTATACACGAGTCAATTAAAAAAAATATAAGTATTACCGTAAAAAAATAACAAAGACACAAAAGTTAATAATAAAAATATATATTATTTATCCGTAGCAACGCACGGGCATTTTTACTAGTGAATACCAAATTACGAATTTAGTAACAAAGATGGTGTCTAAAAATTCAATACATCTGTTGTTGTTAGTATTAGCTCATCAACACTTAGGTCAATCTCAGTGGTGAGTTTCATTGTGTTGTTTCTAAAACTGTCATATCATATGAAATAAAAATGAAACTTTTCTTCTAGAGTTTTATAGTCATTAATTTCATGACTTATAGAGAGTTTCATCTCTCTTCTTAAATACATTGTCATGTAATCAAAAATGCTTATGTGACAACACATTTAATGCAAATGAAACTCAGATAAAACTACCACTGAGGATGCCCTTAGACCCACAAAAACTTAGGCCACGTCCAGTTCATAAAAAGTAACCAAATTTTTTCAAGATTCCCCATCATATTCAATCTTTGACGTATGCATGGAACATTAAATGTAGGTAAAAAATAACTAATTGTACTTTTACTCTGTTCATGTCGAGACGAATGTTTTGAGCCTAGTTAGTTTATGTTTAGATAAAGTTTGTCAAATAACAACGAAAGTGTTACAGGAACTTTTTCCAAAAAAAAAATCACGATCTGAACGAGGCCTTAGTACAGATCATAGCCAATCTAGTCTAGCCCACACCGATCAATAAACACATCGCTAAACATTGATGCTTGTAGCTGTTTTTAGAGTTTATTAAAGGCATTGCCCCGACCTCCAACATTCAGGGCGTCCTCAATGGCAGGATGAAATCACCGGCTGTGCTGGAGATCGAGAGAGGATGCCTTCTTGGGTAATGTGCAAGACTAGCGAGTATCTTATCGCTAGAGCTTTCATCTGTTGTCACCTCTTGGACCAATCGAAATTCAACTGAGCCAACGATTTTATCACAGTTGGTCACGCCCTTAGCTACAGCAAAAGAAGAGTTATCAACAACACCAAAATTTCTGGAACATACAACAGTGAGATGAGAGACCAACTCTTTGAGGATGTCGTACGTTGTCCAGAGATATCTTGCATTGCATTGATCGGGTTCCTCACGTCCACCTCCTCCTCTAGGCTGGCTATCTCTAGCGAGGGGTCCTGGCTGGTTGGCGATGCGCATCATATCCTCGCCGTAGACGCCTCCGCATAGGCATGTATGTGGTGTGAGAGACGCATTGCATGCAGCACAGCCTGCGGTCACCATGCTTCCACTCCATGCAGCACCGGCCGCGTAAGCCGGCGGCGGCACCCTGCCTCTCTCGCCGCCGCGTGCTGAGTCGCTCGTCCACTGCTGGTGCTAGGTCCACCATCCGATCCGAGTGAGCTGGGCCACGATCGCTGATGAGGCGAAGGCAATGCCGCATCGGGAAATAGGAAGTCGCGTCGCCGCCGCTATATATAGGGTGGCCACGCCGAGGGGTTCCACCACTACCATCACCACCGGAATGGGAACATGAGGGTACGCCGTGCCGCCGTGGTCCAAGCCAGCAGGGGCTCGGAGCAGCCGCCGCCCAGATCCAGAAATAGGGAGGAGAGAAAAATACATGGCATGCTCAGTGATTATTAAGATATACATATACATGCCCCTCGTTCTGCAATAGCACCAAGGGCGTCCTGTCGCGGCCAAGGGAGGCAGAGACTTGGACCAATCGAATCCCGCTGGATCTGGATCGATGACGGTGCCAACCCATGCGCCGTTGGATCACGATCCAGCGAGTAAGCGACTGCGATAGAATTGAGGCCCCCTTTGGTTGGGCTTTTCAACCTGCTTTTGCTTTTGCAAAAGCCAAAAGCTAACCAAAGGGGTAAAAAGCCACAACTGCTTTTACCCAAAAGCAGCTTTTGGTGTAGTACAAATGCAAAAGCACCTCTCCCCCTGCTTTCACTGGCTTTTGGGTCTAGAAATTACCCACCTGCCACTGGTTATGAAAGAAAACGATTCGTTCTTTTTTTTTCATCCGCCTCCTTTCTCCCATTCGCGAGCGCGACCCGACCCCGACCATGGCGCACGGCCAGAACTCCTCCCATGGCGCAGCTCCTCCGACCCATGGCGTAGCCGGCCCCGGGCTCCGTGGCCCACCAGAACGGCGGCGGCGGCTGGCCGCGGCCCTCCCAGGCGAGCGGCGCGTCGCCTCGGCGGGCGGCGCTCCCTCCTCATGGCGAGGTCGGCCCGCGGCGGCGCTCCCTCCTCCCATGCGCGGCCGGTCCCGACGGCGACGCGGCCCTCCCAGGCGAGCGGCGCGGCCAGCCCCGGCGGGTGGCGCTCCTCCTCCCATGGCGCGGCCGGTCCCGACGGGCGGCGCGGCCCCCCAGGCGAGCGGCGCGGCCAGCCCCGGCGGGTGGCGCTCCCTCCTCCCATGGCGTGGCCGCCCCCGCGGGCGGCGCGGCCCTCCCAGGCGAGCCGGCCAGCCCCAGCCCCAGTCCCGATCTCCCTCGCCCCTTTCCTCTCCTGTGACGTGAACACGACCTCCCTGCGAGAGGAAGAAGAAGATTCGTGTGTATGACATGTGGGGTCCAGATGGAAGTGATACTAGCTTTTCCAAAAGTCACAGCTATCGAACCAAACAAGCTTCTACTTATCCCACAACTGCTTTCTCACAGCAGCTTTTGCAAAAGCCACAGCCCACAGCAGCTTTTGCAAAAGCCACAGCCCAACCAAACAGGGCCTGAGAAGAAGGGGCGTTGGAATTGAGTTTTTTTAATCCCTTTATTTATTTATTTATTTAAATAATAAAACACTCGTCTTCCCTTCTTCTGTATACTACGTACTCAAGATAAATTAGCCGCGGCAATTCACCCGCAAACCCAAATCAATCAAAACCCTAACCATCCACGGTGTCGTCCATTGGAGATCGAAATGAGCTCCGCCGCCGCCGCCGCCGCAGGAGTGGAGGAGGAGGCTGCTCATCTACTCGGAGCTGGACCAGCGATTGGTTCGACGGAGGCAGCCGCATCGGCGACGCGCCGCTCTTCCTGTCGTGACTGCTGCGGATGGCTGCAGCTGCACTGGTCCGCCCGCAACCGCAAGAGCACCACCAGCGCAGTCTGCAAGCCGATGACCGCCCAAGAGTTCATAAGGCATCGGGAGGCAAGGCACAAGTATGTCCATGCAGATCCCATTTCACATCGCCCCATTCGCCTTATCCTTCCTTCTGATGCTAATTGCCTTCAATTTCACCTTCGACCATATTGTATTGTATGTATGCTAGGGTTCTCGAGCAGGGCCACCTCCAGCGCTTAGCCGTCAATCGCAAGGTTGTTGTGCAATGTCTTCGCCACTACAATTCTCGACACCCGGTTCGTTCGTCCCCTCCCTTCCTCCTCCTCCTCCTCCTCATCTGTGCTATTGCTAAGAAATATGCATGCTTCTTCCTTGCCCACCTAGCTTTCCCTATCGTGCCCCTATAAATATAGGTTTTCTTTGGAATTCAATCAATCAATTGTGAAACAACAGAGCTCGGGGGCTAGGGTTGACCACTCACACACACTACCAAACAACTATTGGTTTTGTCAGATTCTTAGATGTCGCAATTGCTCTCTGTTGTTCATTATTTATCTCTCTTGTTGTATGCATGCATTGGTCAATTCATCAGCTCGATGAGTATGAACCTGCTCCTGGAGAGGTGACCCAACACAACAGGAAGCACAACATGGGATTCTTGACTCATGGCAACTTTGTGGCTCGCCGCAAGCGCTCCTCCTTCCTTCCTGCTTCAAGGATTCTCTTCCTTTTTGAGCTCAAACGCACCCGTGAATTCAATGGAGTTGTCACATGCATCCCTTTAGGTACCTATCATACATCCTACCTATCTTAATGCATATGTAACTGATTAAATAGTGGGCGTGTTTGTAGTTGAAAATATCCTTCTGTCTTGTTAGTTGTTACCACCGAATATATATATGTCACTTCAAAACATAACAATGCATTAATGACGGAATGCCACTACATGAGATCTCCGTTGAATTAGGGATGGAAGTCCCACATGTTTTGTGTCAATGGGTGAACCCAAAACTTTCTAAAATGAAATAGATTGACATGCCACCTAAAAACTTCAGGGGTGTAAGTGAACTAAGCAATCTGACCCACAAAATGCCATTATATACCCACTTGCATCCTTACACTGGATGCTTCAGATCCATTATACTCCGTAGTATGTAGTGTGTTACTCCCTTCGTTCCAAATTATAAGACATTTTGGCCTTTCTAGATACACAAATTTTGTTACATACTTAGATATACACTATGTCTATACATAGTAAAAGCAATGTTTCTAGAATAATCCAAACGCCTTATAATTTGGAATGAATAGAGATTACTTCATCAATAATTTCTCTTGAGACTAGCTGTTGAAGCCATTTTAGGTTGGATTTTGACCATGCAAAATTGAGGGATCCTTGATTCTTACAGTTTTATCAAGGCACATAGTCATTGCTAAATCTTAACATTTCCTTTACCTTGCTATTGTTTGGTACTTTGGTATATGTCTTTGTTTATCCTGTGACAATTAATTAATTAATTTAAGAGATTGCATTATGATCACATTCCCACAATGGAAATATTTGTTACACTTCTTTTATTTTATTTGTGCATCAATAGCTTTTCACGAATTAAATTCTGTACCTGCATAACAGCTTTATGTTTTCCCCTCCTGGTGCACTACATATGTTTATGTTTACACTTTCTGTCTCTGATACAGTCTGAATCATGCCAACATGAATTAGTTTTTGGAAGGTTATTTAATAACCCTATTTTGGTTCTATGTATTCAATGCTTGTACTCTTGTTCATCATATTCCCTAGATTAACCCTTTACTCGTAGCACCTTGTACAACAACAATGACTTGAATATTTTGAAGTAGCAAATGTTAATAAATTGTATGTCTAAATGTCTACTCCATGATCCAAACTTCTATCCTTTATGCTGGAAATCTTAAATTTCATTACTGACCCAGCCAATCTAGGATTCATATCTTAGCTTCATCTTCTTCATCTTTAAGGCTTCCAAATACTGATTAATCTTTCGAGCTCCAGTTGTGTGTTTTACTCTCGTTCTTATTGTCCATTGCATATTTCAACAGTGAACAACTAAAGGAATGATCAATCTTATTATATACAGTGGATGGTCCTGTTTTAACTGCTTCAAGTAAATTTATCTTGATATTCCCTGATCATGCATGTCCTTTGCATAGTCATAGTGTTTTGAGTAAATTCTAGCATGAAAAATTTTGGTTCTGACTCCAGTCATTACATTTTGTGAACCTGATTTCTCCTCCGGTAAATTTATTGGAGAATAAACCTGATTATTTTCCTCTCTATACTACACTGCATTTGTGTGAATCTGTTTTTTTTTTCTTTTGTTTTCAGATGAACCAGTTCCAGAAGCATATAGTGTCTTGGGTTTTCCTATTTGGTGGGGTAGTCGTCGTGATGGCAGATGTATTTCGCTGTCGCTATTTGTCTCTCTGTATCTCTCATGTTTCCTCACACTAACACAATATGTTGTTTCTGCCATTTGTTTTTCAGCGGATTGCATTTGCATGACCTGTTATCGTCGCTCTAATACCACACACGAGCCACTAGCATGTGGGCACGACAAGGCAGAGAGGATCTGTGAGATATGCCATCATCGCTCCCCTGTGCTGCATCCATTCCCCGGAGAATTTGCATATGGCTATCGCGAATACCTTCACCGTTGTAATAATGAGCACCATCTTCTGCTTCAACCAATGTGCAAAGAATGCTGACTAGTTAGGCCCCATTTGGCATAGCTTAACAGGTGAAGTCGAGCTGTTTTGAAAAAAAGTGTTTGGTAAAACAGCTTCATCAACAACTTCATGCATGGTTGAGAGAGAGAAATGGAAGTATAAGCTGTGAAAAGCTACTTTTTTAGTTTTATCTCAGTTTATAGTTTTATGAGAGAAGGAATAAAACAGTTTAATGAGTGAAGCTGTTTTAGAAAAAGATGTTTGGCAAAAAACAGCTCACAACAGCTCGTGAAGCTATTGTGAGCTGTACCAGATAGACCCTTAATATGGTATATCGTAGATGACGATGGTTTTGCTAGACATGCTTGTGGTGGTGGTATATGTAGATTGCTGGTTCCAATGGTGTATATGTTCGTGGAATGTGATTTATTACTATTATTATTATTTTTTGCTTTCTATCGAATTGGAAGTTACAGGTTAACAACGTGCTTATAATGACATAGTATGGTGCTCTATATATGATGGTTGCCTCGGGCTTGCATAGTTGGTTGTTTTTATTAGATTGGTGTTATGGTCTGGTATTCTGGTTGGGTTGGGTGTGTTGAATTGAAGCAACAACCATTCAGATGTCATCTCACTCATTTTTGATTAGCTGCTTTTGGAGTTTTATGACCGGACATGCCGGACTAAAGATGAATCATTCGTTAGAAATGGTGCTTGACCGTGCTTTGATTCGGGAATGGGAACAGAGCAGAGGAGCTCCGGTTGCTGCCATTACAAAATGCCAACTTAGACCATGTGTCATGTGTAGTTTCAGACCGAACACAACAGAACATGATATGTAATTTAAGGAATTTTGGAAACGTATGCAGTGCGACTGTGCAAAAGTGCAGTTATGTTTTGCTCAATAGGATCTCTCCGATCCTTTGCTGGATTCTGCTTCCGTCTAGCGTGTCGCCCCTCCCTCAGGTCCTCCTCGGGTTAGGTTAGGTCTCCCCGCTGCAACCGCTACCCCGCGGTCGGTGTCCTAAATCCCAACCCTGGTGGTGTGCATGGAGATCGAACGGTTAAGGACGGCCTGTTCCAGAACCCTTGGGCACGTGACATTGGTGGCACGCTCATCATATCTTCAAGTATGGCACCTCTTGAGTGCGGTGCTCCTAGACCGTATGCAGGTGGATCGGTTCGTTTCGCATGATGGCAAATTCTCTGTTTCCTCCTCCTACCAAGCTTTCTTCGTTGGTCAGTGGTCACACCGAGTTGCTTGGTGCGAGAGAACTCTAGAAGGCGAAGGCACCATCGAAGGTTAAGTTCTTTTTTGGCTAGCTCTTTAGCGACGGCTTTGGACGGTGGAGCGTCGTAGGAGGCATGGACTTTAGGACACCGATGATTGTATCCTCTGTGGACAGTGACGGATCTAGGATAAAAGTTTAGGAGGGGTTTAGTTCAAACTATTTTATCAAAATTTAGGTCTAAATCATCTTTTGCATCATCATCTTCTACATCTTTGTAACCTTCTTCTATAACTAAAATTTTATGGAGGGACTTTATGAACGCGGCCGTTTTAGGGAGGGCTGGAGCGCCAGTGGTAGATCCACCCCTGTTCGTGGATGAGCGACAGAAATTGTGGAGCATCTATTCCTTGGTTGTGTCATGGCTAGGCAGCTTTGGTGCAAACTGCCTCATCCAATGGGGCTAACAGCGCTAGTGTCTGAAGGTGAAGGAAGTGCTAGGAGATTGGTGGCTACAACAGTGACCGGGGATCGATAAAGATAACAGACCATTACCATCTTCGACTCCCTAATTCTACTTATCTCCTGATCGCTTCGCTGTGGAAGGAGAGGAGCAACATGACCTTTCAGATAAACATTAGTCGTCGACTATTCATATTTTCGGTTTAAATTGACATAGAGTAGTATTGTCTTTTTTAGATGTCAATACAATGAAATATACTAGAAAAAGAGAGAAACTGCACAAATAGTATGGACATCAAGTATCACATGTTTTGAGACATATTTTTTTTTGAAAATTACATGTTACAAATGAAAAAATGTGCAAATTTCACACCCATATCTAGTGCATTTATTAAATATGTATCTACTACTAATATTCGATCCCCATGCAAATAAATAAATAGTCGAGTCATTTGTAGTTGATGACGATGAGCTAGATGGATTGAATTTGAATTTGAAGGCAACAAACTGTCCCCTTGGACCCACCTGTCATGCTGTGGCCTGTGGGAGGAGATATCCAATCCGCTCCTCCGCCACAGATTTCCTTCCTTCCTTCCATTCCATCGAATAATCGAAGGGAATGGCTTTTTTGTGAACTCGATCTCGACGTCGACGGGAAGGGGAAGCCTCCCTTTCCCTCCTCCCTCGTCGGCTTCCATGGCGGCGCCGTCGCCCAAGCCCCCGACACCACGCCACCACCACCACCACCCTCCCAGCTCCACCCGCCGCCTCCACGTCGCCCGCTGCTTCCCCGAACCACCACCGCCCGTCTCCAAGCACCCGAACCCGAACCCTGTGCTGTCCCTTCTCTCCGCGGTGCCCGACTGGGCCGACGCCATCCAGGAGAGCCGCGTCCGCGACCGCCGCCCGCTCTACGACCACGCCGCCTGGCGCCACCACCGCAGCTCCAGCCGCCACCTGCGCCACCTCCTCACCTCGCTCTCCTCCCGCGTCACCATCTCGCTCGCGCCCCCGGTCTCCGCCTTCACCGCCTTCGCCGCCGCCATCGCCACCTACAACACGCTCCTGCCGGACTACGCGCTCACCGCCTCCTCGCTCCCCTACCAGCTCACCGCGCCCGCGCTCGCGCTCCTCCTCGTCTTCCGCACCGAGGCCTCCTACGCGCGCTTCGACGAGGGACGCAAGGCGTGGATGCGCGTGCTCGCCGGCGCCGCCGACCTCGCCGGGATGGTCATGGATCATCATCCGAAGAATCTTCATACCCGTCCCGGTCCCGGTATCGGTAACGGGGGACGACAGCCTGACGACGACGACGACGACGACGACCCACTCCGGCGCGACCTCATCAACTACATCCTCGCATTCCCCGTCGCGCTCAAGGTAAGGTACTTGGTGGATTGGATTATCCATCGGCATCGGGAATAACAGACTGGATCGGACTAGTGATTTCCTTTGTCATTTGACGACTACTCTCTACTCTACAGTAAACAGTAAACTGCAATGAGTGTTGTAGCTAATAATGTTTCAGTGCCACATAATCTGCGACTCCGATGTAAAAGGGGACCTTCGGGGCCTGCTTGCCGAAGATGACCTCAACGTGGTTCTAGCATCGGAACATCGACCGCGTTGTATTATCGAGTTCATTTCACAGAGTCTCCAAATGCTGGATCTCGACGAACAGAAGCGGAGCATCATGGTAATTGGTAACTGACTATCCATCATCCTGGTATCTCCAGTTAGTTGTAGAATAACTCATACCTGCATGGGTGCATTCCGCCGCTATCATCAAGTAACCTAATGCTATTTGTTTTTCTTGCTTTGTAGGAGTCTAAACTGTCTTGTTTTCGTGAAGGAATCGGTGTCTGCGAGCAGATCATCGGGATTCCTATTCCTCTGTCATACACTAGACTTACTTCAAGATTCCTTGTTCTGTGGCATCTTACACTCCCAGTGATACTCTGGGACGAATGTAAATGGATTGTTGTTCCAGCTACCTTTATCAGTGCTGCATCACTATTCTGCATTGAGGAAGTAAGTTTCTGCTGTCATTTTTCAGCCTGGCAACCCATGCTCGCATCCTAAACTGCACGAAAATCAGCAGCATTTTGTTTGCAGTTGCAGCCATTAATATTGTACCATAACTTTGATTGCATCACTAACTCTGTAACATTGGAAATAACTCTAGCTAGTACTTCAGGATCTGTATTTTCTATTTTGAATGTGACACCCTTAAAACAAGAAGTCAGTGCAAAGCTAATCACAGCTCAACTTGTGGATGATTTTTGGGCTTAAAATATATAATATAAAAACAGAAAAAGTAAAACTGCAGCAGTTGGTTGTTTATTTAGGGACTAGGTTAATCGGATATATATAGATAGTGAATGTGCTGTCAGTGTAGTATCATTGATCTTTAGAGATCCTGGTGATATTATTTTGAAATGTAGGATTGGACATTTAATTGTTGAAGCTAATGAGTCCCTCCTCTCTGTACAGTGCCCTGTCTGGAGCCTGTATTATATTACATACACCACTGACACTATTGCATTTCAGGTCGGTGTTCTAATCGAAGAACCGTTTCCCATGCTAGCTCTTGATGCCCTGTGCAAGCAGCTCCACGACGGTATTAATGATGTGATGGCGGTGCAGAACTCAGTTCACTCGCGACTAGTTGCCAAGACTACTAAGGACCATAGGTGCGAGAACAATGGGTGGCCTAGCTCCAAAAGAGAAGAAGCCAAGATTGATTGAGCATGCAAGGTTGTGTCGCCGTGAATTATTCGAATAAGAAGAAGATAGCATTGCAAGGGATCCGGGCCATAAACTGGAGAACTTGGACCCATGCATGGTCGTGCCCCAGTTCCTCCTGCTTTGGTATGTCTAATGTCATATGTAAAATGCATTCGCTAGTGCTTGGATAGCCTGGGAGCTACTATAGGTGGGGACAAAAGCCGGGAGCTTCGGATTGGGGTGTAGAGAAGAGTTGGGGCGAATTAGTGTGGTTAGTAGGGAAGCAGGCAGTGGAAGAAACCAAGAATGAATGAAGAAGCACGTTGCGTTGATGATGTACGTATATGTGGTCAATAGAGCAGATTATTCTGGAGTATACATAAAGAAAGAGACACAAAGCTAGCTCCTGCTGTTGTAGCTGATGTGTATATAGATAGATAGATAGATATTAGTAGTAGTAGTAGATGGAAACGTAATGGTGTGCTATGTATTCTTATACTTAATTTTTTAGGATAACCGCTTTTCTATATTAATTAAGATAAGATGCGCGAGGTGCCTTGGGTTACTATACTAACATGAGAAAATAAATTGGGTATCTCTGCAGACTGCAGGTAGCCTTATCATTACAGTCTGGTATATGTGTTGTGGACTTGTGGTATATGGCCTTGTTTAGTTTCCCCCATTTTGCAAAATTTTCCATCACATCAACCATCACATCAATGTTTGGATGCATGCATGGAGTATTAACTGTAGGTAAAAAATAACTAATTGTGCTTTTCGTATGTACATGTCGAGACGGATCTTTGGAGTCTACGTAGTCTGTCGGTGGTATGAAAGAAGGGTTACCCCAAAACCTCCGCTTCGAAAAAGCATAACTAGGTGAAAGTGCATGTTGCACTTAAGTGTGATTTTGGATGATTTGATGACAATGTTGATTAAAGATCTAATATGTTTGCTAAGTGTGACACAGGGAAATGATTATCTCACTATGTACTTGAAATGTAATGCAAAGCCAAAATGAAGGATTGTTGTATGAAGATCATGTCACAAGCACAAAACAACAATGAGAATGATATTGATATAAAGGGTTATCGTATTGTGGGATAATCATAGTGCATTTATGTTTGCTAAGAAAGGATTCAAAATGAAGCATGGTTGAATGGCTTGAAATGGTGAAGATAGCAAGGAAAGAGTCTTTGAGGTACTAAGCAAGGGTGAAGGGCAAGCGACGGCTTGGCGGCCGAAGAACCTAGCTAGAGTGAAGAAGAAAGTACTTGCATTTAGTCGAAGGATCAATCAAGCTTGAAGATCGCATCTAGTGGAGAATCGACATTCCTAGCAACAATATTGATTGGAGTGACTTGACACATTTGGAATTCCATTATATCACTTGAATGGAGTCAAGTCACATGCTCAAGATGGCTTTGCTTGAGGGATATCTACTTCTAAACATGACAAGCATTCCTTCCAATATAGAAAATGAAGAGAAGCGGCTTGGGTTCAAATGGAGATCAACTCAAGAGGTTTAAAATTCCTATTTCAATTTATCTTGAGTAAATAGGAAAGCCGTACTATTAAGAGGGATGCAACATATAGTAGATGATTCTTCATAAGTGCTCAATCCAACCTAAGTGAGACATGAGAGAGCTAGAGCTAACTTTCAGCTGAGTGTTGCACTGTCTGTCCATACCGGACATGTCCGGTATGCATACCGGACATGTCCGGTATGAGCCCACAGCAGTGCGGCCATCCGTCTCGCCCGAGCCTCTGGGCCAGGCCTCGGCCTCGGGCGCTCAAGCTCCGTCTCGCCCGAGCCTCTGGGCCAGGCCTCGGCCTCGGGCGCTCAAGCTCCGTCTCGCCCGAGCCTCTGCGCCAGGCCTCGGCCTCGGGCGCTCTTGTGGAGTCCATACCGGACATGTCCGGTATGCATACCGGACATGTCCGGTATTAGCGAAGTTCTGTCTCGCAGCTTGTGTTCGGGCGGTTCAACCGACTTTTGCGTCGGTACTACCGACAGTACTACCGGAGTAATGGCGGTACTACCGGTAGGCCAAATTTGGCCCAACACAGAGAGGTTGCAAAACCCCCTCTTAACTGTCGGTACCACCGACCTGGTGGTCGGTACTACCGAGATCCTATTCGGGGTTTGAAAGATGGTTGGTTAAGAGTGCTTCTCACGCAGTCAAGTCATACCGGACATGTCCGGTATTTGCGGATTTCTGGCTAACAGTATCTTTGTGATAGGCGGTACTACCGACGCTTGGGTCGGTACCACCGAGAGGTACCACCGGGGTTATAGCGGTACGACCGGTAGGTCAAAATTGGCTACTTCCAGAGAGGTTGTGAAAAACCCCTTTACAACTAGCGGTACTACCGACCTTGTGGTCGGTACTACCGAGATCTGTTGGGAAGTTTGAAAGTTGGTCTGTTCAGTGTGTTCCTCACACAGTAAAGTCATACCGGACATGTCCGGTATGCATACCGGACATGTCCGGTATGAGCTGACTCAGCCAACGGCTAGAAAACGGCTAGTTTCGAATGTGGGCTTATAAATACCCCCAAACCTCCACCTTTGGAGGCTGCTGATTCTACTGGTTCCCACACTCATTCTAAGCCTTTCAAAACACTTTCCAACCCTCTCTTAGTGAGTGATTGTCCTCTAATTGCCAAATCCATTTGTGGGTTGAGAGAGATTCAAAATTAGAGAGCAAGCCATCTCTTGAGCACTTGTGCAAATCGTCGATCTTGTTGTGCGCATTCGTTACTCTTGGACTCTACGGTCCTAGACGGTTAGGCGTCGCCGTTGAGCACCCAAGAGATTTGTGAAGTGCCTCGGAAAGTTTGTAAAGGTTCGATCTCTCCTCAAAAGAGATCAACTAGTGGAAGGAGCATTGCGGGTGAAATAGACCGCGGCTAGAGTGACCCGTGGTGTCCTCTAGAGCCCACCTTTGTGGTAGCTCGCAGCCGGCTCAACGGAGAGTAGGACCCGAGGGGGTGCCGAACTTCGGTGAAACAAATACCGTGTCATACCTTTGTGCTTTACTTTCGGCTATTTGTTATTCTTCGTTGTGCCAGTTGTTTTGCAAGCAATCAGTTCTATATATACATCATACATAGTGATTGCAGGTTGTGTGAGAAATTGGAGAAGAAAAGGAGCAGTCCTGCTCAACCCGTCCATACCGGACTTGTCCGGTATTGATACCGGACATGTCCGGTATTCGTTGACTGCGCCCAAATTTTGTTTATCGCTTGATCTAATCTTTGTGGTGCAGGGTGATAGCTTCTAGGTGTATTAAATATAAGTCATATACTTTGTGTTTGTCTCTTGAGGGGTTGTTTATACTCCGATTGGGAGTTTCCAAGTAATTGGAAACTCACATACTAATTGCTTCCGCATTATAAGTTGTAAATTTTCAGAAAAGCCTATTCACCCCCCCCCCTCTAGGCGACACCTTAGGTCCTTTCAATTGGTATCGGAGCTTGGACTCACGTTTGAGCTTCACCGCTTGTGAGAACCAATGGATTCGCCTATGGAGACAAACGTGGTGCTTCTCCAAAATGATGGTTCAAACTTTCTATCTTGGTCATCTTATGTACTCAATGCATTTCGGGCTATTAGCCCCATTATTGAGCATATTGTGGATGCAAGCATATCTCTTTCTATAGTTGATTGGAGTAACAATAAGAACTTGACAAAAGAGGAAGAGATATGTGTGCAACTCAATGCTCATGCGTGTTTGATCATGTTGAACTCATTGAGTGCAGAGGTTCTTAAGGAGGCTATCTACAACGGAGAATCTCCACCGGAGAGTGCTCATATCATTTGGACTAGACTTGCCCACTTGTATGGGAAGTCCAAATGTGATGAAGCATATGATTGTGATTCAATGGAAATGAAGTCCATTGAGTCATCATCATGTGAGGAAGCCTCAAGAAGCCTTAAGGAAGACGAGCCTGATCGAGGGCTGCCAGCTGCTGCTGCTCTGGACCCTGTCTGTCCATACCGGACATGTCCGGTATGGGTACCGGACATGTCCGGTATCAGCCCAGCAGACAGGGAGCTAGCAGCAGACAGCAACGACTCTCATGCTCGGTGGCGACCAAGTGATGAGTCAACCTCAGTAGCTCATGATACTCATCACTTGTGTCTCATGGCCAAGAAGAACAAGAAGAAAGCAACCAAGAAAGATCAAGAGAAGATTCTTGGTGAGATCAAGGAGAAGGCATCAAGAGATAATCAAGTAGAGAGCGATGAGGATGATGAAGATGATGAATCGCTTGATTATCTCAAGTATGAAGACAAGCTCTTGTTCGTCAACTTGCTGAAGAAAAATGATGAGCTAGAAAAGGAGGTGGATGAACAAGAGCAATCCCTTCAAAATCAAGAAGAGTTCCTCATCTCCAAATTAGAAGAGCTAAAGGCATTAGAAGAAAGGTATGAAAAATTGTCAATTGAGCATGCCTTAGCTACTAACTCTCTATCTAATGTGGAAAGGCTAGAGAAGGAGAACTACATGCTTAAGGAAAAAATGAGTGATCTCTCATATGAGCACAAGTTCCTACAAGAGGACTTCACCGATCTTAAGTGCTCACATGAGAAGTTAGTGGAATCAAATGCCATACTTGAGATTGCACATGAGGTTGTTATTGCTATGGTAAAATCTTCTCAACCTCACACTACTACACTCACTAGTGCACCATCTCAATTAAATGTTATTTGTGCTAATGAGTGTGCCTCTCAAGCAAGCCAATCTTCGATTGAGCAAACTCTTAAAGAAATGCTAGGCTCATTGAAGAAGTGGGAAATCTAAAGAAGGATGTGATTAGATTGAAGGATGAGGAGAAAGCACAACCTTTTCAAGATAACCGTGATACCATGGTGAAGAAGCTTGAGAAGGGTTCAAACCTTGCTTCCTCCAAAATCCAACAATCTAGTCACCCCTCAAGTCATGAGAAAGCAACCAAGGGCAAGAAACAAAAGAAGAGATTATGGTATGGTTGCGGATTGTATGGACATGAGTGGGCTAAGTGTCCACACAAGACTTGGGCCGACAAATGTGAAGCGGCCGAACAAAAGGCATCAACCAAATTGGCCAAGCAAATGAAGAATGATGCACCAAGTCCTTGCCTCAAATGCAACAAGTTGGGTCACCTCACCAAGAGTTGCCCCACATACAAAGAGGCAAGGAAGATGGCTCAAGTTGCAACAAGAAGATGCTATGCATGCAACGAGCCGGGACACATGGTTGATGCATGTCCCAACAAGCAAGACAAGCAAAGAGCAAACAATGGGCGCATTTGCTATGCTTGTAAGAGAAAGGGGCATCTAAGCTATGATTGCCCAAATGGTATGTTCCTAAGCCGAACACATTTGCAAATGATAATGTGCTTAGGAAGACTACAAAGGGACTTAGCACTAGTAAGGTGATGTGTTCACCGCATACTAGCTCTAAGGCCACTTGGGTGCCTAAGCACTTGTTGACTAACCTTCAAGGACCCAACAAAAGTTGGGTACCAAATGTGCTTAGGATGTTGATGTAGGTTCCAATGGTGAGATGAAGGCATTCGGGGTGTTTGAGTAAGCAAAATGACATCTCAACTCAAACTATCAACCTATGTTGTCAATATTACCCTATATGGTTGACCCGAAGACTGTGTGATGATCGATTTCATTTTTTTTACTCATCTCCACCATTGTTGATAAGTGCCTAAAACTTAGTAATCAATGAATTTAATTTAACCTTACGACATTTGTCATTCGATGATTTTAATGGCTCTCTAGTAGAGCATTATCTTTGATGAAGTGCAGGGAAGTGAAATGAACTAGAGTCAAAAGAAATCTCAGAAATGGCTGTTTTCTGGTTCTGTTTTGCAAATACCGGACATGTCCGGTATCATACCAGACATGTCTGGTATGGGATATTCACTCTGGCAGAACCAGTGACTCAGTATGAAGATTTGGACGAAGTCTTTTCATACCGGACTTGTCCGGTATGCCTACCGGACATGTCCGGTATGGCCAGGAAACGCACAGCATCCTGACTTCAGTAGGATTTTTAAATCCTTGTGATCTAGTCCCATGCTCTAACTAAAGACCTGCACATTTGATCAACAGTGAGTATTGTAAGCTTTGCTTGGGCTTAATTCAATTCTTGACAAAATTATGTGTCTAGGTCAAGGTGGAAAAGCATTCCCATTTTTTTTAAAAAAAAAGAAAAGTAAAGTGCTTTCACAAGTAATTCAAATAACTTGAGCACTTTGTAAAGGGGAGTTTAGTTTCTACCTTGAACCATTGTGATCTAACAATTACCTCTAAGTGATGTGATAGTTCTTTAAATGAAAGGAGATCACTTTGACAAAGGCATGATCACCTGACAAGTCAAGTCAACACGAAGATGATTATGTCATGGTTACTCTTAGTGGAACATATGCGAGCTCAAGGCCAAGGTATGTGGTTACATACATGCTATGTAAGTGCATATAGGATTCATAATGCTAGAATGTGCTTTCGGGGTGGTTGAGCAAGACAATTTGAAATTCTAACTCAACCTATCAACCTATTTTCATCATACTTGCTTTATGTGGTTGACCGTTGGTAATCTATGTTTATCTTATCTTTTGCTTTATCTTCACCATGACATAGAGTGCCTAAACTTGCTACCTATCCTTGCCTACATGAGATTTGAGCTTATTTCTACTTGTGCTATGCTTATTGTCTTAACTTAGATCTCACATGTCGTTGTGTCTCAAGTGATTTGTGCTTAGAATTTACTCTCTTATCACATATGGAAAATTACATTGTGTTGGCCAAAGTTGAACTTTGACTCTCACATTCTTAATGGAATGAAAGTGCTTGGAAAGGAATTCAAATACTTGAAGCACTAATTGAGGGGGGAGCTCAATTTCAACTTTGTCCCTTTATGAGCTAATAAGGTTTATCTAGCATATGTTGTAGTTCATCTTGATCAAGTTGACTTCTCGATGAAGACATGACTATTTGGCAATTAAGGTCAACTAAATCATCACCATGTCATGATTACGCTTAGTGGAATTTATGGGCTCAAGGCAAAGGTATGTTTTAATATATGCATTGAAAGTGCATAATAGGCCCATAATATGCTAGCATGTGCACTTGAGTGTGATAGGATAGATATTTCCAAATTCCTTACTAGCATGAGTAGGAAGTGTGTTTTGTGAAAATATTTGACTCTTGGTCTTTGTGACCAATCCATGACACTTGTAATTATTGTTCTACTTGATTGTTTGATTGACTAATTACAAGTGGCATGGCTCTCTCTCTCAAGTCCTATATCTCTAAAGTAAATTATATTCCTTGATAATCCTCTTGTCAAAACGAAACATGGACATAAGGTTTCTCTCTAATCTTTAGTGTGTTGAAAACCTTGGATTAAACATAGAGAAAAGAAAACTTGAGATTTGGACACAAGTACTCTTTGTGAAATCATATGAAGAGAAGAGAATAAATATGATGGATTACATGTTCGAGGAAACAAAGGGGTTTTTGGATGAAAAGGGAGCAAATCTGGAGCTGTTGGACATAATCTGCTAATACCGGACTTGTCCGGTATCCATACCGGACATGTCCGGTATAAGCAGAGAAGCTCTGGAGAAAACCCGCCAATACCGGACTTGTCCGGTATCCATACCGGACATGTCCGGTATGAGCGGGGGACATAAGGACAGCGTACCCCTTCGGGCTCTCTTTCTCTCCCTCACTTCTGTTCTTCCCAAACCGGCCAAGCAAGGAGCCGACCGTCTCCACCCACGGCGACCTAGTGCTCCCTCCATAGAAAAGTGAGAGAGGGAGAAGGATTTGGAGAAGGATTCCATCAAAAGCAAGTGCCGGTGTTGGATTTGAAGTTTTCCCTCGTTCCCTCTCATCCCAAGGTATTTCAAATCCTGGACTTGTCCGATCTATTCATCGCTAAATCATTCTCAAATTCCTTCGGTCAAGATGTGGATTCATGGTCTAGAAGCAATGTATCAAGTTTGAGATGGATTGGGTTTGAATTGGTGGTGAACCGAGGAACCCTAGGAAGGGGGTGCTGTGAACGTCCATACCGGACATGTCCGGTATGAGACCGGACATGTCCGGTTTTTCCCAGCAGAACAGAAAACTTTCTGTTTTTCTCGATTCAGGCCCTCTCTAGTTGATGTTAGGGGTATTATTAGATGTCTATTATTGTGTTGTAAACCTAGTGATCGGTTTGGATCTAGGTGCTTGCAATTCATGAGGCATTTAATCGTATCTCTATTAATTCAACTACTTTTGACAAATCCTATAAATATGCTTCTGAGACATCTTTGTGGATTGTTTGGTCACAGGGCAGCAGCTATGAGTGACAGAGTCGAGCCTCGAACCAAGACGAGACATGATCCAGCTAGGGAAAGGCATAAGAAAAGGAGGCAAGATTCTCACTCCGGCTTGTCAGTTGGAGGCAGCAGTGGCAGTGGGAGTGGTAGTGGTCGTGGCACTACTAGACCTCCAAGGGGAGTGCCTCTAGAGCTCCTTATCAGTTTGCAGCTCATGATGACATAGAGGAAGAAGAGGAAGAGGAAGAAGTGGAAGAAGAAATTGAAGAAGAAGAAGAAGAAGAAGAGGAAGAGGAAGAAGATGCACCTCAGCAGCAGCAGGAGGGTTTACACTTTGGGGCTCTTGCGATACGCCCTGCTGCCCTGATTCCTGCTTGGGTGGCTCGTGTGGACTATCGGAGTCCGGTGGTACACAGAAGGCCAGGAGAGAGCGGAGGAGAGACCCCAGGGGTCAGGAGAGGAACATCTATGATTACAGGTTTCACACCTTGTTCTACATTGACTATTATGAGAAGGTGCTTCTGACCAGAAACCCCTGTGATCATTAGAGCTCAGTACGTTGATTGGCAGCATGCTAGAGATCATCACCGTCCTTCAGTTGAGCATGCTATTGCTATTTGCCAGCAGACAGGCCTCTACCGCATTCTGAGTTTCAGCATGATTGGTGTGATGAGGTGATAGCCCAGTTCTATGCCACCCTATATGTTGAGGAGTCTGACGAGATTGATGAGAAGCGCATGAACTGGATGACTGAGGGTGTCTGGTACTCCGTGTCTTACAGGGAGTTTTGCAGGGTATCTTGGCTTTGACGAGGAGGATCTTCAGAGAGCTTGTATTCACGATGAGGTTGTGCTTCCTCCAGAGCAGCTTGGGTACATGTACCCACCACCTCTACCTGCTGGGGCAGTTGTAGGGAAGGTGTGAGGCATTCACCCTACCTATGGCTATCTCAACAGGATGCTCAGGGCCACTATTGATTGCAAGTCAGGAGACAGAGGGACACTTGCAGATTACACGAGGAACCTCCTGCACAGGTTAGCACCAGGAGCACAGCCTTTCAGTGTCTTTGATTTTATCTGGTATGAGATCAAGAGAGTGGGTGAGAGGCCACTCAAGGGATGTGGATTTGCACCATACATTCAGCATATGATTGAGCAGCAGATTGGTGCCACTTTCACCTATGACCACTCACACAGGCCCTTGAGGTTCCAGGCAGATCTTCTTGAGTCTCCTATACCTCCACCTGGACCAGGGGCAGTTCCAGCAGCAGCAGAGCCACAGCCAGAGGACCCAGTTGCAGGAGCAGCAGGAGGAGCAGCCATGGCAGGCTCGCCACAGCCACCACTCGTTCACACTCCACCTCTCAGGGACGTGGCAGGCAGCGCTCTCTCTTGCGCAAGGTTCTTAGCAGTATTCTCGGCGTGTGCAAGGATGTCAATGTGATCAAGGCTCAGCAGCACCGTGAGAGGCAGGCTAGGAGAGAGGACTCGAGGACGCTGAAGATGCTTCACGAGCACTACAGGTTTCAGCCCCCCGAGGTCCCCACCGTCAGATGACGAGACTGAGCAGCCTGAGACGTTTGAGCAGCAGCAGCAGAGGTATGAGAGGGAGTTTGACGACCTTTCAGGTGCGTCAGAGACAGGGAGCAGAGTCAGAGCAGCAGAGTCAGAGGCAGGGAGTAGAGGCTGGGCAGCAGCCCCACGACACTCCTCCTTCAGCTCCTAGGTTCTCCACAGACCCCCTACTTCGTCCTAGCTCAGCTGAGGAGTTTTGCTTCAGACGTGTGGGACAGCTTCCTTGGTGGTACCTACGGCTACCCTGACCCAGGACAGAGCTCTCGGCAAGCCTGGGGACGACGACGAGTGACAGTTTCGCCTGCAGCCCTCCTGGTGTCATCCTTGAACTTCACCTTTACCTTTTTGGAGATAGATGACAAAGGGGGAGAGATAGTTGATTAGAGCTTCAGTCTTCATGTTATCTGTTATGTGTCTTGTATCTGGAGATTTGTACTGCAGGTGGTTTAGTTCTCAGAGTTTGAGCTTTATTGTAATATCATGAGTCATGTATGAGTTCTTTAGTGTATCCGATATCAGAGATATCTTTGTGATGAGACATGATCCTTATCTTGTAATATAATCTATCTTAGTGGTTGTGGACTTGAGAAATCTTTGTGTGAGTGCTATGTGTGTGATATGAGTAGTAATTCATTCTTCATAAGATCTTTACTTACTAGTGTGTTGCATATGTCTTGGTGTATTGTTTTTCATTTATTGACTTGTGTGAATATATCTTGTCATATGCATCATGATCTATATTGCTCACACACTTGCATTTCTCGGATGCAATGATTAGGGGGAGTTTCCAACTCACCTTAGTATGTGCAAATTGACATTTTGAGGTCCTTTATGAATTCAATTCATATTGCACATATTAAGGGGGAGCTCTTCATAATCATTGAACCCATAAGCTTAATTGTTTATTCCTTTGGTAAAATTTAATCAAGGTTGTCATCAATCACCAAAAAGGGGGAGTTTGAAAGTGCATGTTGCACTTAAGTGTGATTTTGGATGATTTGATGACAATGTTGATTAAAGATCTAATATGTTTGCTAAGTGTGACACAGGGAAATGATTATCTCACTATGTACTTGAAATGTAATGCAAAGCCAAAATGAAGGATTGTTGTATGAAGATCATGTCACAAGCACAAAACAACAATGAGAATGATATTGATATAAAGGGTTATCGTATTGTGGGATAATCATAGTGCATTTATGTTTGCTAAGAAAGGATTCAAAATGAGCATGGTTGAATGGCTTGAAATGGTTGAAGATAGCAAGGAAAGAGTCTTTGAGGTACTAAGCAAGGGTGAAGGGCAAGCGACGGCTTGGCGGCCGAAGAACCTAGCTAGAGTGAAGAAGAAAGTACTTGCATTTAGTCGAAGGATCAATCAAGCTTGAAGATCGCATCTAGTGGAGAATCGACATTCCTAGCAACAATATTGATTGGAGTGACTTGGCACATTTGGAATTCCATTATAGTCACTTGAATGGAGTCAAGTCACATGCTTCAAGATGGCTTTGCTTGAGGGATATCTACTTCTAAACATGACAAGCATTCCTCTCGATATGGAAAATGAAGAGCAAGCGGCTTTGGTTCAAATGGGGATCAACTCAAGAGGTTTAAAATTTCCTATTTCAATTTAATCTTGAGTAATAGGAAAGCCGTACTATTAAGAGGGATGCAACATATAGTAGATGATTCTTTCATAAGTGCTCAAACCAACCTAAGTGAGACATGAGAGAGCTAGAGCTAACTTTCAGCTGATTTGCTGCACTGTCTGTCCATACCGACATGTCCGTATGCATACCGGACATGTCCGGTATGAGCCCACAGCAGTGCGGCCATCCGTCTCGCCCGAGCCTTTGCGCCAGGGCCTCGGCCTCGGCGCTCAAGCTCCGTCCCTGGCCCGAGCCAGCCTCGGCCTATCGGGCGCTCAAGCTCCGTCTCGCCGAGACCTCTGAGCCAGGCCTCGGCCTCGGGCGCTCTTGTGGATCCATACCGGACATGTCCAGGTATGCATACCGGACATGTCCGGTATTAGCGGAGTTCTGTCTCTCAAGCTTGTGTTTGGCGGTTCACAACCGACTCTTTGCGTCGGTACTATCGACGTGCTACCGTAGTAATGGCGTACTACCGGTAGGCCAAATTTGGCCCAACACAGGAGGTTGCAAACCCCCTTTTAACTGTCGGTACCCGACCGACCTGGTGGTCGGTACTACCGAGATCCTATTCGGGGTTTTGAAAGAATGGTTGGTTAAGAGTGCTTCTCGCGCAGTCAAGTCATACCGGACATGTCCGGTATGCATACCGGACATGTCCGGTATTTGCGGATTTGTGGCTAACAGTATCTTTGTGATAGGCGGTTCTACCGACGCTTGGGTCGGTACACACCGAGAGGTACCACCGGGGTTATAGCGGTACTACCGGTAGGTCAAAATTGGCTACTTCCAGAGAGGTTGTGAAAACCCCCTCTATAACTAGCGGTACCACCGACCAAGTTGTCGGTACTACCGAGATCTGTTGGGAAGTTTGAAAGTTGGTCTGTTCAGTGTGTTCCTCACGCAGTAAAGTCATACCGGACATGTCCGGTATGCATACCGGACATGTCCGGTATGAGCTGACTCAGCCAACGGCTAGAAAACGGCTAGTTTCGAATGTGGGCTTATAAATACCCCCAATCCTCCACCTTTGGAGGCTGCTGATTCTACTGGTTCCCACACTCATTCTAAGCCTTTCAAAACACTTTCCAACCCTCTCTTAGTGAGTGATTGTCCTCTAATTGCCAAATCCATTTGTGGGTTGAGAGAGATTCAAAATTAGAGAGCAAGCCATCTCTTGAGCACTTGTGCAAATCGTCGATCTTGTTGTGCGCATTCGTTACTCTTGGACTCTACGGTCCTAGACGGTTAGGCGTCGCCGTTGAGCACCCAAGAGATTTGTGGAGTGCCTCGGAAAGTTTGTTGAAGGTTCGATCTCTCCTCAAAAGAGATCAACTAGTGGAAGGAGCATAGCGGGTGAAATAGACCGCGGCTAGAGTGACCGTGGTGTCCTCTAGAGCCCACCTTTGTGGTAGCTCGCAGCCGGCTCAACGGAGAGTAGGACCCGAGGGGGTGCCGAACTTCGGTGAAACAAATACCGTGTCATTCCTTTGTGCTTTACATTCGGCTATTTGTTATTCTTCGTTGTGCTAGTTGTTTTGCAAGCAATCAGTTTTATATATACATCATACATAGTGATTGCAGGTTGTGTGAGAAATTGGAGAAGAAAAGGAGCAGTCCCGCACAACCCGTGCATACCGGACTTGTCCGGTATTGATACCGGACATGTCCGGTATTTACTGATTGTGCCCAATTTGTTTAATCCTTGAGCTAATCTTTGTGGTGCAGGGTATTGCCTTCTAGGTGATTAATTTCTCGTCATATACTTTGTGTTTGTCTCTTGAGGGGTTGTTTATACTCCGATTGGGAGTTTCCAAGTAATTGGAAACTCGCATACTAATTGCTTCCGCATTATAAGTTGTAAATTTTCAGAAAAGCCTATTCACCCCCCCTCTAGGCGACACCTTAGGTCCTTTCACTAGGGCAAAGAAGACAATCGACGCTACTTGGCCCACCAAGTCATAGCCCGAAAACCCGTTGAGCGGAAGCAGGCCGCGGCGGCCCAGCGATCCGGGCGTCCGCACAAGCCCCCCAAGCCAGGCCTCGGGCGAACGCTCGTTCTCCGTCCCGCCCGAGCCTTCCGAGCCAGGCCTCGGGTTAGCGCTCGTTTTCCGTCTCGCCCGAGCCCTCAGTGCGAGGCTTCGGGCGAGCACTCTTCCTCCGTCTCGCCCGAGCCCATCGCGCCAGGCCTCGGGTGAACGCTTAGTTCTCCGCCTCGCCCGAGCCCTTCGAGCCCGGCCTCAAGCGCTCGATCGATCTATGTCTCGCCCGAGCCCTCCGCGTCAGGCCTCGGGCGAACGCTCCCCTACCTCTCAAGCCTTCCGCAAGAAGGAAGCTCCCCGCTCCTCAGCTCTGACAACCGCACCACCGCCTGCTGCGCCCGCGTCCTGTCAAACAGAACAACACCCCTCCTTGGAACGCGCTGAGACCTGCTGTCAGGACAGGGCAGGGGCGTGCAGGAGGCATGGGATGACGGGACATGAGTCACATCCCCTTTTTCCACAACCGGCAGATCCGGGCGTGGAAAGCCACACCCGGTGACACTGTTTGGGACTGTACCCACTCCGGGGCAATGATGACGTACGACCATCTGACAAGCTACGACGCCTCAGAGGACTCGGCTCTCCCTAAGAGTCAAAGCCCCTGTACATCAACTACGCCCATCACTTTGGATTACCGGTCTACACGACCTCATCCCCTGAGCCCTCCACGGCAGGCCTCGGAGGATGAGACCACTCACCGTCTCGCCCGAGGCTTCGCAGCCAGGCCTAAGACGAGGTCCGACCCATCGACCGGAAGGCTCGACACAAACCGACAGGCGCAAGGATGGGACAGAGGGATCCGACACGACATCGCCCTAACGCCGGACGTGCCTAGCCATGACGACAAGCACGACGACCATACCGTCACTGTAGAGCAACAGTAGCTCACCCCCACCTTTTTGACTAAGAACACCCGTGTACTATCTCCTTGTAACTCGCGCCCTCCTTGAGGCTATAAAAGGAGGAGCCAGAGACGCCTCTAGGGGGGCAACAAACGAGGCGGCACTAAAAGACCCAAGCACTCAAATCCTCAAGCTCTCCACCGTAGTCTAGGACTCTAGGGCTAGCTCCTGGGTCCTAGTATCTTCCTTCATACACCCTGTCCTCTCTCGTTCACGCTTGTATTCACCCCTGTACAAGCACTTCGGTGCGAGATAATACAATCTCTTCATCCTTTATATCTCATACTCTATATCAACTACCAACAACGACCCCGCTTATCATGCTCTATAAATTTTATCTAAATATATCTACGTGAGATCTTGTTTTGAAGAATTTAATGGTGCAATCGAAATTTAATTTGGTTTTTTGGTTTGTGAGTTATAACATTTTTAGCTAGTTGAATCAATGGGGGTCCGCTGCTGCATGCTCTCTGTCCTATCTCTGCCGCATGTTGTCGGCCTCTTCACATGCTACGCTATATACTCTCCCTTCACGCTAGAAATAACGGACGAGCGAACATACGCTAGCTAGGACGGCAGCCTACTGCGCTGCAGCAAAAATCTTCCTGCAGGATGGTTTGGCGGATACCGCTGCAGTTAGTCTGAAACTGAAACAAGCAGCCCATACAGCCATACTGCAGAGATTAGAGATCCAGCAGCCTCTGCCTGCCCTTTGATAGGAGTGGAAGTGTGTTTGATAGAAGTAGGAGTACTGTGTCTGTGTGTTGTGTCATCCTGATCATTGGACTACTCCGTAGGTACTATGTATCTGTGGCGGACCTGATGATTGGGGATTATGCATGCAATGCAGAGTCACTTGGGCCTTGTTTAGATGCGTAGAGTGAGATTTTTTCTCAACTGTAGCACTTTCGTTGTTATTTGACAAACTTTGTCTAAATATAGACTATGTAGACTCAAAAGATTCGTCTCGATATGTACATACTAAAAGTACAATTAGTTATTTATTTTACTAATAATATTTAATGCTTCATACATGCGTCCAAACATTGATGTGATGGTGATGTGATGGAGAGAATGAAAAAAAGTTGATAGTTTATGGGTATCTAAACAAGACGTTGGGTTGGGCTGGACCCCCGGAAAAGAAATATACTCCCTCCATACGCAAAAAAAACCTACGTAAGCAGAGTACTGTATGCCGCTGGGCAAATTGGGTTCCAACTGTTGATGGTGGGGACAAATTAAAGCAGAGCAGGAGGCAGTCAAAAGTTGGGCAGGTTGATTGAGTCCTACGTAACGTAATTGCATGGCATCATCCCTTTGCCTTTGCCTTGCCGGAATCATCATCATCATCAGCGAGCATGTGGTGTCGTGTCGTGTCGATCGGAGATTAACATTTCGAGCCCCCTACGGCCACCGAACACGTAGAGCCCCCCTTCATCTGTTAGCCGTGGGAGCCTCTCTTTGATTATTTCCTGGCTTCGTCTCTGTCTTGACTATGGCTGCCACACCCAACTGTTGTTGTTTGGTTCATCTCTACGCTTCGATCACCACAATTGATTGTTCTGTCGTTTTGCTTCTCTAGCTCATCTTCTAGTGTGTACTCCCTCCATTCCAAATTATAAGACATTCCAAGAATCTTGGAGAGTCAAACTTTTTTAACTTTGACCAAAATTATAAAGAGAAACACAAACATTTATAATATCCAATATGCATATTATAAAAATATAACTAATGAAGAATCTAATTATACTTAATTGACATCATAAATATTATTATCTTATTGTATAAATTTGGTCAAAGTTAGAAAACTTTGGAATGCCTTATCATTTGGGATGGAGGGAGTACTAGTTATGGCGAAACTGTGGCGAGTAAGGCGAGCTTTTTGGACGCTATGGTTGTGGCGAGCGTGGCTGACGCCGGCCCAGAACCAAGCAAGCCCTATATTCCCACCTACCAATGCTTCATCAAACAATTTTAATAAATTCAACTAAATCTACTTAAAATTAATGTTTGTAATACTAAATAAATATTATGGAATATATTTTTATAGAAAAAATATTTGGAGTTATGAATGTCAATGTTTTTTTCTATAAGCCTAATTGGATTTAGGAAAGTTTGACTAGTCCAAAATGTAAGATTTTTTTTTAAAAAAAGAAAGATGGTAGTGGGAGGGAGTATTTAGGCCCTGTTTGGTTAGGCCCCCTAAAGTTTATTGTCCACTAAAGTTTAATGCTCCCTAGAGTTTAGTGACCATGTTTGGTTATATAGTGACTAAAAACCACTAAAATTTAGTCACTTTTAGCTACCTCTTAATGACCAAAGACTCCTAAATTTTAGTGCCCCCTAAACTTTAGTGGGGTGTTTGGTACTTTAGGGACTAATTTTAGTAGCTAAACTCTAGGGGACTCTAACCAAACAGGCCCTTACTCTGCAGCAACACGTGATGCGGCGATACAGATTAACGCTTAACGCAAGCTTAAAGCCACGCGTGCAATTATATTATACTTCATCTGTCCAACAAAATATAAAACTATGAGTTAAGTGTCAGCAAAAGTAATCTATGTTTGACTAAATTTCTAGTGAATACTATTTACATTTATGACTACAAATTAATTTAATAAAAAAAATACATTTCGTAATGAATCTAATGATATTCATTTGATATTATAAATATTAATATAGTTTTATCTATAATTAATCAGACTTGAGGTACTAAATTACGACACTGTGCTAGAATGGTATGTTTTTCTGAATAGATAAAGTATTATATTATATTATATTATATTGCTCGCTGAAGGAACGAACCGTATTTAATTTGCCTAATTGATTCAGTATATATAATCCACCTGATACGTACAGCTGTACACGGAAACAGACAGTATAGTATGGTGCCGTGATGAACACACGTAGAGGAGTACCAATGTACCATGCTAGTAATAAGTTGTGTATCTTCTTTTTTATCCGTAGTTTGCAAAATGTACCATGTACGACAATGCAATTCCCCGTGCAGCATTTGCATCATTCAACCAAAGCTATAGTAGTGTCAGCAAAATGGCCTTTAGTATAGTGATTATATAAGAGCCTTAGTATCACATCAGACCAATTTAGTACTCCCTCCATCCCAAATTATAAGACATTCCAAGAATCTTGGAGAGTTAAAGTTAAAACTTTGACCAAAAATTCTAAAGAGAAATACAAAGATTTTATAACATCAAAATATATATATTATGAAAATATAACTAATAAAGAATCTAATTGCACTTAGTTGGTATCATAAAGATTTTTATTTTATTATATAAATTTGGTCAAAGTTAAAAAACTTTGACTCTCCAAAATTCTTGGAATGCCTTATAATTTGGAATGGAGGGAGTATTTAACAACGATAACGAGATAATTAGTGTTTTTAGTGGTAGTCGACGCTCTCACCGATAACGAGACATCTATAGTAATTTTATCAATCACGAGGATTTATCGGTTCAGTCTTCAAAGATATTCATAGGGATAGGATTAGGAGAAGTTTGGCAGAGCCCCAACCCGTCAGCTCCGTAGGCGGAGACGAAGCACCCCGGCCAGAGCCTCAAAAGGAAGCTTTGCGTGTGCTCTCACCAAAAACAAAAAAAACAAAAAAAAGTTTTGCGTCCATACGGTAAGAAGATATAGCTGTGGGTCGGGATAGATGTGGTGTAAATGGTATGGATATATATAGTTCACATACTACCAAATTAATTACTCCCTCTATCCTGAAAAAAGCAATTCCTAGGATCCGTGTCGGTCAAACTTTTTAAACTTTGACTAACTTTATAGAAAAGAATAATAACATCTATGATATAAAATAGACATATTATGAAAATATATTCTATGATATATCTAATGATATGAATTTGGTACCATCAATCTTGATAGTTTTTTCTAGAAATTCAGTCAAAGTTCAAAAAGTTTGACTTAAGACAACTCTAGAAATTGATTCTTTCAGGGGCGGAGCGAGTAATTGAATACAAAAACTGTGGATGGGGGACATGAGTACGTACACGCTACGGTCTGAAACTCGATGAATCTTCCTACGGTACCAATAACCCAATGGGCAATGGCCAAATTAAATTTTACCATCAGTACGTACACACAGCATCTGCTTTTCGATTTAATTTGTCGTACCATATTGTGGAAAAAGAGAATGGATTGAAAACCATCTACTCCCTCCGTATAGGAAAAAAAGTTATTTTGGACAACGACACGATCTTCAAAGTATAACTTTGACTCCTTGTATTTATAAAAAATATTTATTGGAAAATGATATACGTGTACTTTTATGAAAATATTTGTCAATATAAATCTATTCATATAGCTTTTACATTTTAAAGCCGAATAACTTAAAAGTTATTCATAATTTATATTCTCAATGTTTGACCAAAACTTTATTCAAAACGACTTTTTTTTTCTATACGGAGGAAATATCTATTATAAATATATTTATATTATTTGTCGTCACACGGGGACTTACTCAAGGCAGCTGCTTGAATAGTTAATCAGTTACATCTTATAAAAACTAGAGGATATCCCACACAGTGATGCGGAGATCATAATGATTTTAAAATAAAATGATACAAATAGCTTGCAATTAAGAGGTTGGAGACCATAGTGAGAAATGAATATACTATAGACATGTAGCTCGAGCTCGTTAACCCTTCCCTTCTCTCTCGGTAGCCTGTGGGCTTTGGGCTGGCTCGGCTCGCTGGCCGTGGCGTGCTCACCCGGCCAGTCCAGCACGAAAACCGGCCCAACAAGCCGTGTCTGGGTCGTCAACTAGGCACGAAAGCCACATCGACACACAGTGGCGGATCTAGAAACACATTACGGGACGGACTAAACTAGTGTAAATAAATTTTAGACTGCGTCAGATAGGGCTAAATGTAGTTTTTACAGGTAAAATTGGATTGAAAAAAAGAATTGCTAAAGAGTTTTTTGGTCCACGCCCCGCGCTACAGCCTGCGGCCTGGATCCACCGCCCCTGTCGGCACAGCTCGCACGACACGACGTGTCGTGCCGAGCTATAGAAATGAATCAATGACGTAGGGAGGCCGGATGCATAATATATATGACTTGCATATTGAATAGATTTGTAGTTGAGGGATTACATACATGCATTAACTTTATATATATATCGTAGATAATTGGGATGTTTTTGCTTACACGGAGGAGACAATTAAAGAGAAGATTTGAAGAGATGAGGGAAGCTACTTAACTGCGGATGATGATGCGCCGGCCAGTACGTACGTGTGCTACTGCTCACGACGTAGTACGCGCATGTACTCTGATCTTGGATGCACGCGCACGCTTGTTGTACTGCTGCCCGTGCATATACGGAGTGCTGTGAATCGCCACACCACAGTATGTACACGCGCAAAACACAATCAATTATACTTCAATCTATGTACTCCCTCCATACATACAATAAAGCAAGCAGTTTCAGACAACAACACGGTCTCCAAAGCACAATTTTAACTTCTTATTTTTATATAAAAAATATTTATCTAAAAAAATGATATATGTATATTTTTATAAAAATATTTCTTTCAAGACAAATCTATTCATATGATTTTTACATTCTCAAACTCAACAACTTAAAAGTTATTCATGATTTATATTTCTAATATTTAACTCAACTCAAACCTTGTCTAAAATGATTTGTTTTAAAAGTACAGAGGGAGTATATTAGTTACATATTCCTATATAGTAACTGCAACTCGCTAGCTAGACACTAGGTACAACAGGGTTAGTACTCGTGCCTATGGGCATGTTTGCCTGGACTTTTATTTTAGTTTGTTTTAAAAGTGTTACCCCCTCCGTCCTTAAATAACTGTCATTCTCGCTTCCCAAGAAACAAGTTTGATTAAATATATATTAAAAAATATTAATATTTATGGTACATAATTAGTATCATTAGAAAGATCTTTGAATCTAGTTTTTTAACAACTTTTTTTGGAGACACAAATATTATACGTATTTTGTACAAATCGAATCAAACTTGTGACACGCACACTGATAACAACACTTAATAAGGGACGGAGGGAGTATGTGAGAGAGAATATAGAAGTCATAGTATAACTAATTAGCTGGCGGATAAATTCAAACAAACTTAGCGTTTCCTTGAAATTGACAGCTAATTATGTTTCTTTAAAATTGACGTCTTATTCCTTTCAAAAGAAAATGACTTCGTATTAGTATATCACCTCGGCTCATCGTTGACTTTGGACTTCGGTAGTAAAAACTGAAAGTGATAGTGAAAGGACCTAAGATGTCGCCTAGAGGGGGGGTGAATAGGCTTTTCTGAAAATTTACAACTTATAATGCGGAAGCAATTAGTATGCGAGTTTCCAATTACTTAGAAACTCCCAATCAGAGTATAAACAACCCCTCAAGAGACAAACACAAAGTATATGACTAGAAATTAATCACCTAGAAGGCAATACCCTGCACCACAGAGGTTAGCTCAAGGATTAAACAAATTGGGCACAGTCAGTAAATACCGGACATGTCCGGTATCAATACCGGACAAGTCCGGTATGCACGGGTTGTGCGGGACTGCTCCTTTTCTTCTCCAATTTCTCACACAACCTGCAATCACTATGTATGATGTATATATAAAACTGATTGCTTGCAAAACAACTAGCACAACGAAGAATAACAAATAGCCGAAAGTAAAGCACAAAGGAATGACACGGTATTTGTTTCACCGAAGTTCGGCACCCCCTCGGGTCCTACTCTCCGTTGAGCCGGCTGCGAGCTACCACAAAGGTGGGCTCTAGAGGACACCACGGGTCACTCTAGCCGCGGTCTATTTCACCCGCTATGCTCCTTCCACTAGTTGATCTCTTTTGAGGAGAGATCGAACCTTCACAAACTTTCCGAGGCACTCCACAAATCTCTTGGGTGCTCAACGGCGACGCCTAACCGTCTAGGACCGTAGAGTCCAAGAGTAACGAATGCGCACAACAAGATCGACGATTTGCACAAGTGCTCAAGAGATGGCTTGCTCTCTAATTTTGAATCTCTCTCAACCCACAAATAGATTTGGCAATTAGAGGACAATCACTCACTAAGAGAGGGTTGGAAAGTGTTTTGAAAGGCTTAGAATGAGTGTGGGAACCAGTGGAATCAGCAGCCTCCAAAGGTGGAGGTTTGGGGGTATTTATAAGCCCACATTCGAAACTAGCCGTTTTCTAGCCGTTGGCTGAGTCAGCTCATACCGGACATGTCCGGTATTCATACCGGACACGTCCGGTATGACTTTGCTACGAGAGAAACACACTGAACAGGCCAACTTTCAAACTTCCGGAATGAGCCCGGTAGTACCGACCACAAGGTCGGTAGTACCGCTAGTTGTAAAGGGGGTTTTCACAACCTCTCTGGAAGTAGCCAATTTTGACCTACCGGTCGTACCGCTATAACCCCGGTGGTAACTCTCGGTGGTACCGACCCAAGCGTCGGTAGTACCGCCTATCACAAAGATACTGTTAGCCACAAATCCGCAAATACCGGACATGTCCGGTATGACTTGACTGCGCGAGAAGCACTCTTAACCAACCATCTTTTAAAACCCCGAACACAAGCTGCGAGACAGAACTCCGCTAATACCGGACATGTCCGGTATGCATACCGGACATGTCCGGTATGGACTCCACAAGAGCGCCCGAGGCCGAGGCCTGGCTCAGAGGCTCGGGCGAGACGGAGCTTGAGCGCCGAGGCCGAGGCCTGGCGCAGAGGCTCGGGCGAGACGGAGCTTGAGCGCCCGAGGCCGAGGCTGGCTCGGGCGGGACAGAGCTTGAGCGCCGAGGCCGAGGCCTGGCGCAAAGGCTCGGGCGAGACGGAGCTTGAGCGCCGAGGCCGAGGCCTGGCGCAAAGGCTCGGGCGAGACGGAGCTTGAGCGCCGAGGCCGAGGCCTGGCGCAAAGGCTCGGGCGAGACAGAGCTTGAGCGCCGAGGCCGAGGCCTGGCGCAAAGGCTCGGGCGAGACGGAGCTTGAGCGCCGAGGCCGAGGCCTGGCGCAAAGGCTCGGGCGAGACGGAGCTTGAGCGCCGAGGCCGAGGCCTGGCGCAAAGGCTCGGGCGAGACGGATGGCCGCACTGCTATGGGCTCATACCGGACATGTCCGGTATGCATACCGGACATGTCCGGTATGGACAGACAGTGCAACACTCAGCTGAAAGTTAGCTCTAGCTCTCTCATGTCTCACTTAGGTTGGATTGAGCACTTATGAAGAATCATCTACTATATGTTGCATCCCTCTTAATAGTACGGCTTTCCTATTTACTCAAGATAAATTGAGATACGAATTTTAAACCTCTTGAGTTGATCTCCATTTGAAACCAAGCCGCTTCTCTTCATTTTCTATATTGGAAGGAATGCTTGTCATGTTTAGAAGTAGATATCCCTCAAGCAAAGCCATCTTGAGCATGTGACTTGACTCCATTCAAGTGATATAATGGAATTCCAAATGTGCCAAGTCACTCCAATCAATATTGTTGCTAGGAATGTCGATTCTCCACTAGATGCGATCTTCAAGCTTGATTGATCCTTCGACTAAATGCAAGTACTTTCTTCTTCACTCTAGCTAGGTTCTTCGGCCGCCAAGCCGTCGCTTGCCCTTCACCCTTGCTTAGTACCTCAAAGACTCTTTCCTTGCTATCTTCACCATTTCAAGCCATTCAACCATGCTTCATTTTGAATCGTTTCTTAGCAAACATAAATGCACTATGATTATCCCACAATACGATAACCCTTTATATCAATATCATTCTCATTGTTGTTTTGTGCTTGTGACATGATCTTCATACAACAATCCTTCATTTTGGCTTTGCATTACATTTCAAGTACATGGTGAGATAATCATTTCCCTGTGTCACACTTAGCAAACATATTAGATCTTTAATCAACATTGTCATCAAATCATCCAAAATCACACTTAAGTGCAACATGCACTTTCAGATAGTTAAGTTCTCATCACAAATTTGTAACCTCTATGTCTCTGTCTATAAACACCTCTTCGATCTTGATCATCAGATACAACGGTCACTGCTATTACTATACGCGCATCTTCTTATAAAATGGATGGTGAACATTTCTCACAAAATGGTCTTCGACGAATCGAAATATTTTTTTTTATAGTAACTAGGATAATGCCCATGCGTTACACGGGGAAAAAATATATCACAATAATTTAAATATGAACGTCATATTTCATAGCATTCAATATTCCACCCCATGTGATCCTGTGGCGTTACACCAAAAAGACTTCCATCTAGCTACACGCTCTATATGAGCTATTTCACTCGCCGCTCTCCAGGGGCGGATCTAGGCCCCGAGCTGCAGCCCGGGGCGTGGACCAAAAATCCCTTTAGCAATTCTTTTTTTTCAGTCCAATTTTGCTTATAAAAACTACATTTAGCACTACCTGACGCCCCTCCCGCAATGTGTTTCTAGATCCGTCACCACCGATCTACAGTGCTTGTGATCTTGTGCCGTTGTTGGGCCTTGGGCTAACCATGGGAGCTAACAATATATCCCTAATCCTAATACTAACCCTAGCTATTACTGGCGAGCAAAGCAAGTAAGGGCTTCAATTTAACCATGGGCGTCGACGAGGAGCAAAGCTGCAGAGAGAACCTTGATGACATGCGGACATGACTTGACTCGACCCGACCAAGAAGAAGGCTGGGCCCACCTGGCAGCCCCTCCTCCGATGATTGTAAACGGGGCGCATGGTGCCCACCCTTTTGGGCTTGTTTAGTTCCGACAAATATTTGGATTCTGCACTGTAGCAATTTCGTTGTTATTTGACAAACTTTATCCAAATATGGACCAACAAGACTCAAAAGATTCATCTCGACATGTAGATACTAAAAGTACAATCAATTATTTTTTTACCTACATTTAATGCTTCATGCATACAGCTAAAGATTGATGTGACGGAGAATTTAGAAATATTTGGCGAAAGTTGGCGAAACTAAACAAGGCCTTTGTCTGTGCCTCCCTCCTAAATAAAATTAAAGCCGGGCAGTAATTAATCATTATTAGGTCCTCTAACCTAATGATGATGATGAAGGGAGGAGAAGATCCCTGGAGACCCGGTGGAGGAGGAGGAGAGTGTGGCTCGTGCGTCACTCTTCCCAAACTGTCCCTGCCGCCGCCTGCGTGGTGCTCTCATTTCTTTTTCCTTTCGTTTGTCGCCTCTCCTCCTGACTCGCTCTGTCTGTGCTTTCGCTTTCGCCTCAAATAAACTCTCCTCCGACCAGAAAGAGGAGAGGAGAGGAGAGGAGAGGAGAGCAGAGGTTTGTGTGACAGCGAGCGAGCGAGTGATTACCTCAGCCGGCCGGCAGACAGCCGCCAAAGCAGTGTTTTTAGAGTGTGAGAGCTAGTAGAGCCCAGAGAGAGGAGTCGACGTCCAGGAGGGGAGCACAGCGAGCACGAGTATCTCCACTCCACGCGCGCCCCATGCCCGTCTGCTCCACCTCCATCTCCATGAGGGCCAGCTGAGGAAGACAAGGAAGGGGAATCTCTCCCCCATTCGCTCTGATCTGCCGGCTCCCGGCGGCAACCCCCTTTCTTCCCCCACTACAGGCTACACAGGTAATGGCGCTTCTTGGTTGCTTTGCCATGTCTCAAGCGCCGGATTTGGGATTTGAAGGACCTGGGCTCCGGATTTGCCATGTCTGTTCCTCTTCCTCTTCCGCAAAGATGGGGGATTTCTCTCTCTCTTACTATGCGCTTGAGGCGCCGCGGACGGCGGACGTGCTGCTGGTTCTGCTATCCCCCCCCCCCCCCCCACCCACCCACCCACCCACACTGGAGAAGTGGAGATTTGATTCGCGCTAGTGTGATCTGGATGCCAAAAGATGGGTTTTTTTTTGTTGCTTGCTGAATGTAGCAGCAGGTTCATCTGCCGCCGCTGATAATGAAGATGGCTAGTGTTTTCTAAACGAAGATATGTGTACTACTCCTACAGTCTACAGCGTTGGGATTTCCTTATTTGAACGCCAAGAAAATGTCTGCCTGTTTTCTCTTCTTTTCAACCATTTGTTTGCTAATTTTTAGCCTCTTGGACGAGATCTGCCGTATCTTTACATAAACTAGTAGACAGCCTAATATGTTGCTTGCAATGGGAGCAAACTTGTTTCCCTAGGCCCCGTTTTCGAGCACATTGGGCGCAGAACCTTTTTTTTTTAGGTGGCGCCTGGCGCGTTTGGAATTTCATTCAAGTGCACCCTTTTGCACTATAGTTCCATTTCATTTGGTTCTGTTTGCCACGGCCTTGCCGTCAAACAAAGCAAGACATCCGATGTATGCTGCTGCTCATCAGTCCCCCCCCCCCCCCCCCCCCCCCCCCCCTTTTTTTTTACTCTCTCTTTCTCCTTTTTCTTATTTCCGGCTTTTTAAAATTTTCATCAGTTGGCTGAACCTCTGGTTTATATTGAATCCTCCGAATTCTAGTATCAGTTGAACAATTTTGTATGTTTTCACAGCAATGCACTATCAAAATTGCTATCTCATTCTAGCTTACAATATTTGAGTGCATTCCCACTTCTGGCAACACTCTACATCACATTCCATGCAACTTAATCTTACATCGTGTGCTCACATTGTAGGTTTCATCTATGGGGCAAGATGCTGGCTTCAAACGCGATGGTCATTCTGGATTCGGAGCAGGTCCTCAAACTTTGAAGGCCTCTTGCTGCTCTAGTGAAGAAAATGAGAGTCGAAACAGAAGATACCATCAGTTGAAATGCTCAGAGAGCAACTCAGGGCAGTTACACCTGGACTACTTCCCAAATTTCCACTGCAAGAGCTTGCCAACAAGAAGCCGTAAGACGAATGCTGAACAGAGCGTCGTAGGGAAGCGTGGTTCTATGTACCAGAGCTCTAGTGAAATTAGCAGAATCAGAAAGATCCAGGAGGGCAGGAGGAAAATAGATTCTGCATTTGACGGGGATGCATTTCTGTCCTTCGATATCGTCGATGCGTCCTCTCGCCCTAGCACAAGTGGAGCTTATCTGCACTCCCATCAGAATCGGAGGTCAGGTGCTAAGCCTTCTGTGGAAAGTGCTCGTAAGATTAATCGAGCGTCAAAGGACTTCCTGGACCTTTCGTTCCGTGAACTTCCTGATGAGAATTTTAAGCTAGACCGACCACGCTTGGACAGTACCTTGCTCAAAAGTGATGGAGATGATGGTTTCTTGGAGATTTCTCTTGAGAAAGAGACAACGAAGGGTGGCTCCTGCAGAAATGGAGCTCCTGTCCTGCTAAACACTGAGTCAGGTAAATGCACTGAAACGAATCACCTGCACAAGACGAGGGGATGCCCCAGCGAGAACAACTGTGGTGAGAGGGGGAGAGATTCAGCAAGCAGTTCCAAATCAACGCCTGTGAAAGTAAGCTCCTTTGATGGTACCTGTCAATCTAACGGTGTTCAACATCATATCATAGAGAACAACACTAAAGCTCGATCAAGCCCCTTCAAGAAGATGCTGGACCCTATCATGAAGTCCAAATCTCTTAGGAGCCCGTCTCTCATGGAAAAAGGAGACTCCAACTCTATAACTGGGACAGGTAGCAAGAAAAATTCCATGTCTCGAAAATCACTGTTGGGTGATTTTTCAAGAACTGAACAAGCATCTAATTGCCAGCCCAATGGACAAACACAGCATGTCAAATCTGCTCTGTCACCTGCTCATCTTCAAGCGGTTCTTAGATTGGATTCCAAGAATGGTGTACAGGTTTTTGAATTTTGTGTTCAGGGCCCGGAAGAATCCATTTCCGCTAGGAATTGGAAAACTGGAGATGAGCTGAACTCTATATACACCTTCCATAGTGGTGGGAAACGATCCAGTGCTGCTGGAAGGATCTCCAAAGATGGAGGCTTGAATTTACCCCCAATTGTAGGGCAGGTGCAGGTTTCATCTTACTTGTGCTCTGAAGTTGGAAAAGATGGTACGGTGAATAACTCTATCATCACCGAGTTTGTTTCATACGATATTGCTCATGCAAGGAGGATTGTTGAGGAAAAGACCCAATGTACAGAGACCCCTCAACAGCCACTGTGTGGTGTCGTTGATAAATCAATCTCCGGTGATTCTCCACAGAGGATTAATCTGATGGAAGAGAACAAGATTAGGAGAAATAACTCGGATGTATCAACATCTTGCCCATGGTCTGAAGAAGATCTTTATCCTCATTTGGAGATCGCAGCAACTGTGATAGAGGTTCCATTTAGTAAAGACAAGTCCAAAGAAATGAAGAATGGTTCATCTCCCTGTACTGTCAAAGTTGTTACACCTAGTGGACTCCATGGTTCACCTAGTGATGACGAAGCCAGCCCATCTCCCTTGCTAGATAGATGGAGGTATGGTGGGGGTTGTGATTGTGGAGGATGGGACATGGCTTGTCCCATTGAAATTCTTGGCAATGCATATGATAATAACTGGGCTGAGTCTATAACTACCAATGCGAAACATCCCATGGAGCTCTTTGTTCAGGTACATTTCACAGTACCTATTCTTTTAGTAATTTATTTATGACACGGCTGTTATGAGGATACTGGGGGTGCCCCAAAGCAGAATCTACGAATGACTAAAATGGTTTCTAGAAGCAACTTGCTGCTCAAGACAATTATCCACTTAGTTTTTGCAGTAATTCTCTCTAACTATGAAATTATTTGTAAACTATATAAATTGAGGCTTGCTTATAGTCTGGCATCCTAGAAACTTTTTTTTATAAAAAATTAGCCTTTGTAACCTTTACTAAGTTAAGCACAACAGACGCGTTGTTGGTCCCTGAATCTAATTTTACTGGCAATTATATGCTTACGCACACCAGACCGTCCAGACGAGAGCAGCTGTGATGTGCATTCTTTTTCTTTGCTCGAAAAACTGATGTGTGCTCATTGCTGAAACAGGGTAGCAAAGAAGAGCTCGCTGTCCTTTCTATGAAGGAGAATGGGAGAGGACAGTTTTTGGTGGATTTCCATGGGCGACTATCCGCATTACAGGCATTTTCAGTTTGCATCTCTCTGCTACACTGTTCTGAAGCTTGGATCGCCATCAGTCTCGAGAAGGGGAAGCAGAAACTGTATTCCAGCTCACTGAAGTTGCTCCTCGAGGAGGATGTGAGGCACCTAATCGAGGCAGTCACAGCTGAAGAGAAGAAGCAGCAGAAGAAGAAGCGGAGAGAAAAGGCACCTCCATCTGTTCTGCTTGACCCGCCTTTTTCTCCCATTGGAAGAGTATAGCAAGGCAGGGCGCAACCGAAGCTTCAAGACCCATTGTGTGTGACATTGTTTACTATCGGTCAAGATGTTCATATTTTCTTTTTTTACTGAAGGGGCAAATTTATGTTGTCCATAAGGATGGGGGTTGCATACTTGCATGTAGTGTTAGATTTTAGCAGGCAGTAAGGTCATAATGTATGTACTGTTGAGATGTTGAATAGAAGGAAAAAAAAAATTAGGAGCCAGTTCCATGTTCCAGCTGGCTGTATGTAGCATCTATCACCTGAAACAGTGTAGCGTGAAGTAGCGTTCAGTGTTCCACTCTGATTGCGCATTTCAAATTTGCACTTTGAACTGGAGGCGCATTGCATTGCATTGGAACTGACAGCTGTGGCTACTGACCTAATATGTGTTAGGGTTCCTGGAACGCAGTGCCCGTTCCAGGCCTTGGTGGTGTGATGATGATTTGTTTAACAGCAGTGGGTTTAGGCCAGGAAGTAGGAGTTAAGGCAGTGCAACATGTTGTCGGGATCTTGCGTGTTCTTGGCTCATGTCTCTTGTGTATGTAGTACGTACCTACTGTACTCGGTAGTGCTGAAGCTGCAGAAGCCGTTTCGGCTGATTTGTACGGCTGATTTTTTATAAGAAAAAAAATACTGTTTCATGGCTAATTTATATGGATTTAAGCCAGTAGAGTAGCTCAAGCGAACAGAGCCTGATTTGATAGATGGTGGATGGCAATTGGCAAAGGCCCAAAGACTTGGAGATGGTGGACCATGTTGACCAAGATTTGGATGCCTCTGTATCCCTTGACGGATCTGATCTGACCACCTGCCTGCCTTTTGGCTTTTGCTCTGCTCTGCTCTGTTTTTCTTCGCGACCGCAACCTGCGCTTTTGTTCGGTGAAAAAGGACGAGGCTTTTCACTTTTCTGTGCTCCGGGGTTTTACCATACTATTCTAGTACTGTGTTGTTTATTTGTTTGTTCGTTCGTTCGTATACTACAATCTCTATGCAAATTCATAAGGGGTTTATTTGAATCAAAGGAATTTATTCCTGTTCACGTGTAGTATATTCAAGTCTTGCTGTCTAGAGTAGAGGATTGATGATTTCCTTTCCTAAGGAATGGTGAGCTTTCTTTGTACGAAATGCAGGAAAGAAACACATGAGGTCTCTGAGCTAAAGGGCAAATTCTTACGGCTTGCTTAGTGCGCTGATAAGATAATAGGCCAAGACCGATCCCTGCCAAAGTTACCTGCTTTGGGAACAGTCATGTCCAGGCAGTGATAAGTTAATTTAGACATTCAATAAGTCATTAAAATGTGCCATGAGACTATTGATTCAGTTTGAGTGTGCTAATCTAGCTACTAATGGTTTTATTTTCGTCTTACCATTCTCGTTCCTGTCCAAACAAGCTTAAGTTTTTCATTCTTACGGAATATGTGTTTTGAATTCTGTAGTTTTTCATTTTTCACTCTATTCAATTCCTACGGTTTTCTCCATTACTCTGTTTTTTTTAATTCATGCGTTTCAAACCAGTGTGGCGGCGGTGGTACAGGCAGGTCACACACTACAGTCTATCTCCCTTGGCTTTGGAGGATTTCTTCATGTCAACCAATCTTGTAAAATCGGAATAATTTGATTTGTTTAGAAAAAAAGTCCAAAATACTACCCTCAATTATAACCCATGTCCATGTAACCCCCTAAACTATCTTTTGGTTTGATACACTCCCTTCAATTATTTTGATGGTCCAATTTACCCCTAAACAAGATTTGTCTTTTTTATATTTCCACATTCAAGCAGGTTTTCAATTTCAAATTATATTTAGGAATAACTGGCACCATAGTTTATGTTTCCAAAATATATCACAAATTTATATCATATTTTGACTGGTTGGAACATATAATAGTAAATTAGCATTAAAATACAAAACTATATTAAATATTACGATAACATTCTTAATATATTTTTAAAAATAATTTATGATATCCACTATCATCTCACAAGATTTTTAATTTAAACTCAAATTGTACATATAGAAATAAATATGACAATTCTAGTTAAAGAGTAATTTGAACTGATAAAATAGTTAAGGAGAATAAACTAAACCGAACATTAGTTTATGGGTTATCTAGAATAAACAATACTTTAAGGTAGTAATTTGGACCTTTTTTTATTTATTTATCCTCCACACCCACACCGGTAGATTTCAGTTGATTGACAACAAATAAACAAAAAAGGAGTTGATTTGGTGCATGGCAAAAAATCAGGGCTCTGTTCGGTACGGCTTAAAGCGGCTTCTGCTCATTTCTATAGAAGAAAATAATATTCTATGATTGATTTGTACAGATTAAAATCGGTTTATAACTCAAATGAACAGAGGCCAGTGACAGGTTCATCAGCTTGTCAGGAAGACAAAGGAAAGCCCACGGTGATTTGTTTCCGAGTAATAAGAAAGGTCCAAAGCCATCCGATTGTGATCCAACGGCCAGCACCCGTTTCCCCCCACGATGAACTGCCATTTTTCTTCATGGACGTGGCAGCCATTTATCCCCGCTCACCTAAAGATAATAAGCAACATTAGTTATATTATCATCATCATTATTATTACTATACATGTCATAAAATAAATGCACATCTCGTATTTAAATTTAACTAGGTCTATGTAAAAATAATATCAACATTTATATATTTAACTAAATTTATTTTAGTATAAAAAACGTGACATAATTAATCTTTTGTTGGTACCGTGAGCATTAAGATATTTCATAGGAGTACTTATCAAATGCGTACTGTATAATAAGGTATCCTGTTACGTACTACTATATTTTAGGACGAAGAAGGAGAGAGTAGTCCACCACCCTAACAGCAAACCGTTGTTTTTTTTTTTTTTTTTTTTTGGAACAAAGAAAGCAAAGCCCAGAGAAGAAAGCAGCAAGCCAGCAGATTCATACGGAAAAAAAAAAGTAATGAAGAAGGAAATAGAAGAGGAGGAGGGCGACGGCTATGGCGCCGCCGCCATCCCCATGTCGCCGCCGTCCCTCGGTCTTCCATCCCCCTCGCTGGCGGCCTCATCCTCCGCCGCTGCCGCCGCCGCTAGGGTTTTGGCCCAGCCAATGCCCGCCTCGGTCCCAGGCCTGAGGGCGCCTTCCCCCTTCGTGCGGGCCATGCGCACCCGCGTCGACCCGCAGCCGCTGCAGCCGCTCACGGCCCCTCCTCGTCCTCGTCCTCGTCCGCCGCCGCCGCCGCCGATACCGGAGAAGCGGCGGCGGGGCCGCCCGCGCAACTGCGACCTCCTCCCGCCGCCGCCAGGCTTCCACCTCGCTCTGTCCGCACGGGCGCCGCCGCCTGCCCACGGCCAACTTTCCTCTAGTAATCACTCTTAACTGGACTTGTCTGCCTTCCTAATTTGTTTCCTGCCCACTAATTTGTTGCTGATGAATTCTCTGCTGTGGACAGGAGGGCATCCCTTTCCAGGCCAATTGGGTGGGCTCCAGCCGCACGTGCTCAAAATACATGTGGGAGAGGTATGCTTTGCTCTCTCTTCTATGCAGTGCAGTGCAGCACAGCAATCCTTTTAGCTAGCCGCTAGCTCTAGCTGCTAGCTCAGCGGGTTCTTTCTTCTCTATGGATTTGCGCATTGTGGAATGCTAACTGGATTGTTCAGTCAGAGCTTGTGTTGAGTTTACCTGTCAAAATTAGGAGTTGCATTCCACTTTCCTAAGCAAGTAATATCTGCAACGATTCCGGCAAGACAAATTGGAGGCTACCTAGGTGGCAGTTGCTGTCAAATCAACGAATTGTACGTCTCGGTGGCAAACGACCATGTTGCTACTCCATTTCTGTTTGCAACAAGTCTTGCTTCTACTTGTGCTCTTGCAAATGGCAATGTACTTGTCTTCTAAGTTGCAGCTCAACTACACTCTAGACACAAATCTGCATAACTTGAGGAACACATGGTAGTGTCAGTCAGTCATCTTTGTACCTAACCTGACAGGGTTTTATGCCATCAGATTATTAGTTTTCGATCATATGGAACCCTGATCTGGGACATCATAACTTGGATGGTTCGGCTAGTAGAGCCATAACCATGACACACTGCCTACAAGGCGTAGCTTTGTTTATGTTGTGACGAGGCATTGCCCATCGATCTTGTTATGCTTGATCATCCCAACTCTGCTTCTGCTCTTACTGATCTTGTTGCCTTTTGTATGGACTTTATGATCTACACGGCTCAATTTCATAGCTAATCACCCAAGTAGTTGCTATAGTTATTTTCTATCAAATTGATCTATGGAATTTCATTATCTGAAAATGATTGCGCAGGATATCGTATCAAAGATTGTGCAGGTCTCAAAAATAATTGGGAAGGCCGTCTGTGTCCTCTCAGTGTTTGGGGCCGTTCAGGATTGCTATCTACTCCACTCTGCTGTCATCTTAAATCACAAGGTTTAAACATTTACTCTCTTTGAAAAAGGCCACATGCCCAAAGTTTTTAAACTTCCGAATGCCGCATTGTTCATTGATTTCTAATCTTTGCAGGGTCCTTTAGACATTATTCACGTGTTTGGATCCATTTTGACATCTGATAGCCCTGGATTTGGGTGCTTATCTGTGACCCTTGCTTGCGGTGATTGTTCTGTTGTCGGTGGCATTGCAATTGGACCTCTCATAGCTGCAACACCTGTACAGGTACATTCAAATGTTCACACTTTTGAGTTATTCAATACTTTGATACATGAACCTGTGGAGACTATTGCAAACAGTTTTAGTCTTTAAAATTGTTTTATGTCTTATCACAGGAAGAATAATGTGAATCTATGTAATTTTTTTTCCTAGTTGCTTAGTTATTCCATTTTTCTTATACATGGTGTGTGTTTCATACCTCCATGAAACATGTATGTGTAAATAGTAGACCATAACCAACTTAATATTTTGAGATGTGAATCTGTTAAGAATCAGAGGAGAAACTTCTTGTTTGAGTTAGCTCTGGTTAACCATAGATGCAATGGGTTCTTTCCTCTGAGTTCTAAGGATCTGTCTACAGTACCCCCGCATCCACCCACCCACCTCACAAAAAAACTAACCTAATGTACACCTTGCAGGCAATTGTTGGAAGCTTCCACAGTGATGCTTTCCAGGCAAACAAGAAACCTAAGCTCATTGCATGTTACCCCAGTTCTCATGTCCCCACTGGTTATGGGTTCACACACACCGGCACTGGCTGCACTCCTTATCTCAGTTCTCAGGTTGCCGTTGGCACTGGGAGCACGTGTTGCGTCAATTCCAAGGTTACCACTGGCAGCTGGAGAAAACATGATCCTAGTTCTTGGTTTCCCATTGGCAATGGAATCACAAATCATTCCAATTCTCAAGTTACTATTGGTGATGGAAGCACACATCACCGTCAACCCAATTCTCAGGTTACTGTTGGCAATGGAAGCACATGTCACCCTAATTCACAGGTCACCTTTGACACTAGGAGCATGCGCTGCCTCAGTTTTGAGGTTGGAATTGGCAGTTGGAGTAAACATGATCCCAATTCTTGGTTTCCCATTGGCATTGGGAACACAAATCACTCCAATTTTCAAGTTACTGTTGGTGATGGAAGCACGCATCACCCCAGTTCTCAAGTTACCATTGGTACTGGGAGCACACAATACCCCAGCTCCCAGGTTCCCATTGGCAATGGGAGCACATATCAATCTGATTCTCATGTCACAATGGGTGGCAGAAGCACAAGTATCACCATTTCTCAGGCTACTGTTGGCTATGGGATTAAACATCAACACAATTCCCACGTCACTGTTGGCAACGGGAGCACAAGTAACGTCAATTTTCATGATATTGTTGGTCATGGAAGCACACATTACCCTGAGTCTCTGCCTGCCGTCGGCGATGAGAGCATGAATAACGCCAATTCTGAGGATGCACCAGTTGATGGGAACACAAATAAGGGCAATTTGCAGGATACCCTTGTTGATGGGAAAACAAATTGCCCCACTTCTAAGGTTTCTGCTGGCAACGGGAGCTCCTGTTACCTCAATTCTAAGGTTGCTTTTGGCGATAGGAGCACTGCCTCTGAAGGCTTGAATCCAGAGTATGCATCCTGCACTGTAGTGGAACAGGGTGGACCGAGCGAGATAGATGTAAAGCCCTCGCAAGTGATGGCTTAATGTAGCAACACTTTAGGTGATTATAACTCAGCCAGGATTATGTTTTCCTCTTAAGACAATAGAGCAGTACATGTCATGGACAGCAAAGATGTTATGCTTTTGTGGATGACCAAAGTATCTCTTGGGGTTGTAGGAAGTTTAGTGCAGCAGCAGTTGTGGTCTTTGTAGGGACATTGTAGTGTTTGGGTTCCCAATTGAGAGCTGCGGTGCAGTTTGTTATAGTTTAGTTGCTAACAGTGTTAGATTTGTGCTGAGGTGTATCAGATCAGAAATTTTAACATAGCCGAAGGGTTGGTTTTGCTTAACTGAGCTGTTGACATATATATGATGATGTTTACAAGGCAGTTGTTGGTGAAGTGAAAAGGGCATATCTGGTGCAGTAAGCAGAACCAAGGATCGACTGCAACAGAAACTAATCATGTGAGAGTAAATTATACTCAGTTCAGAAACCAAGGGCAAGGATCGACTGCAACAGAAACCAAGGATCGACGTATACTCAGTATATGATAGATGCATGCCATTAAACCAATGATTTGAAACTGAATGTTTCTACTAAGCAGAAAGATGTGATATATGTTTAGCAAAAACATATCGTAGCATGTACATGCTTAGCATGTGCTATCTACACCTTCCAAAAATACATTGAGATTCGTGATCCACACTTTACCCAATGTGAAATACTCTCTACCCAATGTGTAACACTACTGGTTTGGATGACACATCTCGATGCGATGTATGGCCGGTTCAGATAACACTTGCTCAACATGTATGCACTGAAAAATTCTCATTGTTTTTCTGTCTGTAACTTCGGAACGGTCGGCTCGGCTGGGTCAGTGATGCAGCCAGCTGTGGGGAGTGAATGAAAACTCGTGTGGTAAGGTAATTATTCTTCCATTAATTATCTTGTTAGAAGTCTGTCCTGCTGAGTGGGCAGCGAATTTACCCGGTGTCAGCTAATGGGCCGCTTGATTTAGGAGGTTTCCATAGACTCATAAGCTAGTGTGCAGCATGTATATCTTGTGGTGTGGCTGGCTGCCTCGAAGCAGCGGCGTGTATTTGGTGTAATGAATACAGGAGTCTATTATTTTCCCATTTCTCACATTTTTATAGTAAAATGGGACACGATGAATTGATGTATCATCAGATCATTTCACATAATCCCATAATTAGTATAAAATGCCAAATGTAAAGTGATTTCTCAAACAAAACATCCTAGTTGATATTCAATCTGAAGGCGCTGGGTGTTAAGATTTGGACAGCGGAACTAATTAAGAGGGGAGGACATACACCCTGTGATGCCACAGCCTCGCAAAACAGTCTGTGAGAGAGGAGAGAATAAGTTGAATACGACTGATAAGTTCAAACAAATATAGCCTTTTTATCACTAATGTTTATTTGATATCACAAATGTTGATGCTTTTTTATCTATACAATTAGTCATGAGTGTTAGAATGGTATTCTTTACTGGTCAGATTGAGTGCATTTGCAGTGAGAATCTCTCTAAGGCCGGTCTCAATTTTATGCACAATTTTTTCCATGAAACTGAGATAAGGGAGAAGAGAAACGTTTCATCCCCACAAAATGTTTGAGCGCTGTTTCATAAAGATGAAATCCTCATTGAGAGCGTCATTCTGTTTCATCCCGTGCAACACGCGCGGCTCGAGAAAGAAAAAGAAGAGATAACCCCATTGAGAGCGTCATTTTATTTGCAACACGTGCGGCTCGAGAGAGAAAAAAAGAGATAAAAAGAGATCTAATTTATCTGTAATTTTATTTATTTTAGAAACCGAGAGATGGACCCGTGTATATTAAGACCGACCTAAATACAATGTAAAGTAAGCTCTCGAGATGGGAGTAAGACCGGTCAAAACATGGGACACTAGAATTTGTAGGTCCTAGCTGGATGTGCTCTATAAAAATCAAAGGAAATGGCTTTTCTAATCTGACAGTTGTTGAATGGACACATGCAGTGCACATGCATGAAATGGTGGGCGGCATGTGATGAACCCAGAATGCCAGTGCGTTATCCACCTTCCTCTACAACAGACAGGTAGGGAGGGATCGTCACAAACACTCGTAGATCGATCTTTTGCAAGAGGATGATGGATGGATACAGATACAGCTAGTACAAATGTTTAGCTGCTCTCCAAGATCAGATCAACATCATCCTATCCTATCCTACAAAACAAAATGTTCATCTGCTCTCCAAGCGTTGTAGCCGAGGCGACTTTATCATTCTGCAGAAGCTGCCACAAAACACCACCTACACTAAATCACTCTTCTGTCTCTGATAAAGATCACCGCCATTCCATGCTGCAAGAATAGGAATTGAATCGGATAAGCACAACAGATGACACAGAACAGCACAGGCAACACCGGCAGTAAATCACACTCGCTTCTGACAAAAACCACACACACAACACAACCCAACTGACACAGCACAAGCAACAGAGAGAGATCAAGATCAGCCTGCAAAAGATGATCGATACAGTAATAAGACACAAATACAGTATGCCTCAACACCACCCTACTCGCTCGACTGATCAAGCAATGCCATCTCAACTCATGCTGCTGCTGCTCTGCACAAGCTATCACAACAGCCAAATCCTTTCTTCGTTTCTGCAATAGTACCAAATTGGACTACAGGAGCAGTACAATTCTGAATTTCCCTACCTTGGGTTATAACATAATAATATATCAATACAAATAATGGTCAGACTCAAGATAGTCTGTCAGACACATCACATGACACCGAGCGTTCCGGAATAATGACTAACATACAGTACCAGAAACAAGCAAAGCAACAGGGTATTGCAATTCCTATTCCCTTGTGTTGTGTTGTCTTGTGTTGCAGCACCACAAACGGAACAAGTACCCGCAGCTATTACTAGTACTACGAATAACTAACTACAACCACGACTCTAGTAAATAGTAATTGATGATTAACCATACTGACCTAGATAGAATAGAATAGAACAATAATAATGTAATTTAGATGGATGAAGCACGCCAAGGCAAATGATTAGTTTTTGATGACTGACGGTGACGGATGACAAGCACAGCACGGCAAATGTATCTTCTACTAGTCCTGGAGGTCTCCTTCCTCCTCGTCCTCGTACTCGCCCTCCTCCTCGTCGGCCGTGGCGTCCTGGTACTGCTGGTACTCAGACACGAGGTCGTTCATGTTGCTCTCGGCCTCCGTGAACTCCATCTCGTCCATGCCCTCCCCCGTGTACCAGTGCAAGAAGGCCTTCCTGCGGAACATGGCGGTGAACTGCTCGCTGACGCGCCGGAACATCTCCTGGATGGAGGTGGAGTTGCCGATGAAGGTGGAGGCCATCTTGAGGCCCGTGGGCGGGATGTCGCACACCGTGGACTTGACGTTGTTGGGGATCCACTCCACGAAGTAGGAGGAGTTCTTGTTCTGCACGTTGAGCATTTGCTCGTCCACCTCCTTGGTGCTCATCTTGCCGCGGAACATGGCGGACGCCGTGAGGTAGCGGCCGTGGCGCGGGTCGGCGGCGCACATCATGTTCTTGGCGTCCCACATCTGCTGGGTGAGCTCCGGGACAGTCAGCGCGCGGTACTGCTGGGAGCCCCGGGAGGTGAGCGGCGCGAAGCCGACCATGAAGAAGTGCAGGCGCGGGAACGGGATGAGGTTGACGGCCAGCTTGCGGAGGTCCGAGTTGAGCTGGCCGGGGAAGCGGAGGCAGCAGGTGACGCCGCTCATGGTGGCGGAGATGAGGTGGTTGAGGTCGCCGAAGCTCGGCGTGGTGAGCTTGAGCGTGCGGAAGCAGATGTCGTAGAGCGCCTCGTTGTCGAGCACCATGCACTCGTCGGCGTTCTCGACGAGCTGGTGCACGGAGAGCGTGGCGTTGTAGGGCTCCACGACGGTGTCGGAGACCTTGGGCGACGGGAAGACGGAGAAGGTGAGCATCATCCGGTCGGGGTACTCCTCGCGGATCTTGGAGATGAGCAGCGTGCCCATGCCGGAGCCGGTGCCGCCGCCGAGGGAGTGGCACACCTGGAAGCCTGCCGCCCATGCCGCCAATGTCAGCAGAGATGGAGTGAATCGATGATGAACAGGCAGAGCAAGACAGAAGAAATTTAACCTTGCAGGCAGTCGCAGTTCTCGGCCTCCTTGCGCACGACGTCGAGCACGGAGTCGATGAGCTCGGCCCCCTCGGTGTAGTGGCCCTTGGCCCAGTTGTTCCCGGCCCCCGACTGGCCGAAGACGAAGTTGTCGGGGCGGAAGATGTTGCCGTAGGGCCCGGAGCGGACGGAGTCCATGGTGCCGGGCTCCAGGTCCATGAGCACGGCACGGGGCACGAAGCGCCCGCAGGAGGCCTCGTTGTAGTAGACGTTGACGCGCTCGAGCTGGAGGTCGGAGTCGCCGCCGTAGCGGCCGGTGGCGTCGATGCCGTGCTCCGCGCACACCACCTCCCAGAACTTGGCCCCGATCTGGTTGCCGCACTGGCCGCCCTGGATGTGGAGGATCTCCCTCATGGCGGCCGGCTGGGGGGGGGGGGGGGGGGGGGAGTTGGGGGGCGGCGGCGGCGGTAGGGAAGAGGATGGAACAGATCTGGGACTGAGAGTGAAGAAGAAGAGCGTTAGGGTTTGTGGGGGGCCTTTGCCTTTGCTTTATACTACTAGTAACGGCATTGGGAGGGAAATGGCTGACGGCGTTGTCCCCCCCGTCATCGCCGCCGCAAAGGGAGGAGTGGGGATTCGAATTTTGAAATTTTGGAGTGGAGCTGGAGAAACAGCCTGGGTGGGGCACTGGGGCAGTGTGCCAGCCTGCTCTACCCTGGTCCCCTCCAACGGTCGGGTCGTCCATGGTTTGTTTGGGCTGGAGATGGACTGGGCTCGCAGCGTCCAATTTCCAGGAACTGTTGGTGGGCCGGCCTTTGCATCAGAGACCTTCCTTTCCTTCCTGCACTGCATTTGCTTCTCCTTGCCCTGAAATCCACTCCAGACCGAGACGCCCCCAAAACCCTAACCCCTCGCCGCCAAAACTCTGCTCGAGCTCGAATCCCTCGCCGCCGCTTCTCCAATCCGCACCACAAAATGGCGGAGCAGACGGCGGCGAACGCGACCCTCGTCCTGGACCACGTCCTCTGCGACCCCTCGGTCCCTGACGCAGTCGCCGATGCGCTCCTCATCGGGTTCCCCTCCTCCCATAGCACCCCGCGCCTCCGCCGCGCGCTCCTCCTCCGCTCCCTCGCCAGGGACCCGGTCTCCAAATCCTCTTTCCAAACCCTCCACCACCTGGCCTCGCTCCCCGCCTCCGGCTCCCCCTCCCTCATCGCCGCCGCCCAATTCGCCGTCGCGGCATTCCTCGCGGCCTCCGCGCCCGACTTCGACGACACCGCCAGGGCGTTCTTCGCGCGCCCCGACGGTTCCGCGCGCCGAGCCGTCGACAACGGAGGTCTCCCCGCGCTCGCCGCCGATGATGTCATCGCCACAATGGACCAGTTCGAGGCCGCCATCGGCAACTCCACCTCGCAGACCACCCTCAGGGGCCAGTGGGGCAACCAGGCCGCCGCGGAGGAGCGGGTCAGGGACCTCCTCGCCGCCGAATGGGCCGCCATTGGGCCGTCGATGCTCCTGGCGGCGGCTGAGCGGATCGTCGGGGATGGGGCCGTCGAGACATGGCGTGCCGCGGATGAGCCCACCCGTGCCAAGCTCCGCATCTTGGGTGAGGATTTTTTTTTTTTAGTTTTGTTTGGGCGTGCGGCAGTGCAGGTCATTGTGTGGCTTGATGAGTAAAATTTGTTGGTAGCCTCTGAACATGATGAGTTAGGATGCTAGTATAATTTTGCTCATGCCATTTCTCTCTATCCCTGACCCAGATGGAGCAGAGAATAAACGCAGATGCAACCCAAGATTATATACAAGCAACGTAATCTGTTGTCACATGTTGTATTTTGCAGCAGCATCGTGACTTGAGCAGATTGCTTTATATGTGGTGCAATTTAAGGAACTAGTGTGTGTAGTGGGGCTTTTCTCTATTTTCTGTGATATATAATAAAAAATAGGGAACATCGGGTTGGAATTTGGAGGTCATATTTATCTTGGTCTAGAAATCTGTTTGCCTTAAAGTGTTTTCTCTCAAACAAACCATGAGTTGAAGCTATCCTTAACAAGGCCTTTGTAATTTGAGTGTACTCCGTCCTTCCTAATTTTGCTGATTCTAGTTTCTTGTTTATCATAGATCAAACTGCATGATTTTAATCTTGTGGATACTTTTGATGGTGCCACTACGATATTTTAATGACTTTATTATTTATACCACTCACACCAGTTATTTTAGTATCGTTTTGTTTGTCGGTATCTATGTCTCTTATTGTTTTTGCAATTCTATGCACTCCATGTAGAGCAGTTTGGCTTTCATCTCTCTGGGCCAGCTCTACGTCTTTATGTTCATTGTTAGCTGCTAGATGTTTTGTTTTTCTAATTTGCTATGATTCTGGTGTTCACAAGGGGTCATGGGCTTTGTAGCCTATAATTGATTATCTGAAATGAAACTTGCAGCCGGGGAAGAAAAAACACGTGAGATTCTCGGCAAACTTGAAGAACCTACCTCCAGCGCAAATCCAATTTCAACACCAGCTTTTGAGAAGTTGATTGACGCGCTCAAAACAAGTTGTGCTGACCTCCACAGTGTTGTGGATGATCCGCTTCCAGCTGCAAAGGCAGTTGCAGATGAGGTATTGGCTGCAAGGATGGATAAAAGAGCTAGCTTGAATGCTGAAGAAGTAAGAGGTCAGCCAAAAACATGTGGCGCTGCAGGCCGGAGTATTCTTAATGATAAAGATAAAGACCAGGGTCCAAGTAAAGGGAAACCTCACAGCCTTATGGATCGGAACCCAACAGCACGAACCTTTCAGGTTTGCATTTCTTTTTAAAATATTCTTCTTTGCTTTTGAACATTGTCCATGCTGAACTTGCTTTGGCTGTTAAATTGAATTTGTGGTTGTAATAGCTAGCTTTTGTTTCCATTGTGGTTGAAAATGATATCAGCATCTATACCATGTCAATATTTTGCATTAAGCACTGGCTGTGTACTTTTTGTATTGTTCTGTTGGTTGAGCTTTCAGTATGAATTGTTCTCTGCATTGCCAAGTTTCTGCTCCTGCCCACATTTCCTGTGTTTTGGGGCAAATTCGGGACGATATGTCCTAAGAAATATTTTGAGGACATATGTGCTCTTGGTAGGATGCTTGGACCATGACAATAAATAATCAAATTAGGTCACAAAACCTAATAGTTGTAGGATTTTGTTTCACTTTAGTAAGTTAGCTACTGAAATTAGGACTTCAGATTATGAATGCTCTACTACAGTCCCACTTCGCGTGACACTTACAAGTAAACTTACTGTAGTCTAGTTTGAGGTCAATCAAGTTACCTCATACGTACCATTTTAGGTAGCTTATAGGATAGCACAGTATATCGTATAATTGCAAAATGTTAGATTTTGTCCATGTTTCTAAAATAAAAACCTTTGCTTGCAGTGGGAGGAATCACCTGATCTTCAGGGCACAGAATCATCATCAGGCAGACCGCACTTGCCTAGCCCAAGGAGAATACCAGCTTCTCCTTTGCCACCGCCAGAAAACCAAAATAACAGGCGTCGAAAGACAAGGAGGTGGAGCCTGTTAGAAGAAGAAACACTAAGAAAGGGTGTTTACGAGTATGTTTTTATTTTGTCTTGATGATCAGATATATTATTGTTTGACATCTCAGCTTTCTTGTTCTAAAACGCTGGTGTTTAAATTGCTGTTGGTGTATGTTCCTCATCGTAATACCGTGCTTGTTTCATGTGTAGGTATGGTCAAGGCAATTGGAAGGATATTTTAGATAAAAATGCTGAAGTTTTGAACCACAGAACAGCGGTGGGTATTTGGTTATTTCAGTGAAGTTTCTGTGGTTGCCAATCAAGGTAGTGACTGGTTTGTATGTGTTGGTAGGTGGACTTGAAGGATAAGTGGAGGACCATGAATAATTCCCGTTGATGTAACGGAGGAACATGTAGGTGGACAAGTACTGGAGCCCTCCGCCTGCTTCTTCTGACAGGATGTATTTTGGGTTGAACTAGCTAGCATGTTACCACTGTGCCGTGATGTATTTTGGGACGTCACTAAGTTAGCACAGTTACTATCGAACTCCAGTTTCGCAAATCTGGGCTAAACTTTTGTGAAAATGGCTACCGACTGGTTGGTTCGCCAGACTGATGTATTATGAACACTATTTTATATTATATATATATGTATATATGTATATAGGTATATGTATACACGTTGCCCTCATGGCCTGCATTCCTTGCATTGTAGGCCTCCATTGGAGGATTGGTAAAGGAGTTCTGTAGGGTTCTAAAGCTATAGAAATCTTGTCTATGTGGCCCTTTGGAATTATTGATTGGTTATAGTGTAGTCCTACAAAATGTGGCTCTTTGGTGCTTGCTCATTTCGTGGCAGATAGTTCACCCTTTCTTAAATAATTGTCGTTTTCGTATCCTAAGAAATATCTTTGATTAACTATACATTAAAAAATATTACACGTATTTACTACAAATCAAGAACTTACTATACTAATATATAGTGGATAAAAGAGCACTATAGATCATCTAAGAGCAACTCCAACAATAAGCATTGGAGAAGGTAAGCATTGATGCGTGACTACAACAGTAAGCATTGACGCGTGCTTACTGTTACAATACTACTAATGGTGTTTAATCTCCTCCTTAATAGACCACCATCATGACCCTATTTACAATAGGATTTACCCCCTCTCATTAACATGTTTATGAGGCTTTATGGGGTATTATTCCCTTGTGTAACCTCCATGGAGGACCTTGTATATATACCCATGGTGGATCAATGGAAAAGAAGAGGACACTACATATTCTTGTCTCAATTGTCATTTACATTGTCATTCCAATTACAACACGTTATCAAGCACCGTTCTACCAACTGAGCTACGATCGCAGAGGTAACGATGGCGACTCACCGCGATCTTCCCTCTGCCTCCTTCGTTCTTCAGCTTGTGATGATGGCATACCAACGTGCCATCACACTTGGCGTAAGCTTCGCCAACCACCGCGTCCAAGCGACGCTCTTCGACGACCTCCGGGAGATCCTTGGCGAACGCCTTGGCAACCACCGTCGAGGCGCACGCAGGGGCTTCCCCCAGCGGGCTTCTCGCAATCGCGGACTCCCTCGAGGACGACGGGCTGACCGCTGTCGTGCCATCGACGACGTAGTGGTCCCTGCACCACCGTCGGAACCGCCGGTTGCGCCGGCAGCGGCTCCACTGCAGCCGCCGTCACCACCGCGGGCTCCCACTCCGGAGCCTCCAGCTCCGGCGGCACCTCTGGCGGCACCACCGGCGTCACCGCCAGCATCACCGGTTGGACCGGCGTCACCGCTGCCCGCACCATACTTCTGCCCGCTGCACGGCTTCGGCCCATGCCCGGCGTACAGTGCGGTGGCGTACAGCGCGAGCGAGCCGTCCTGCACGGAGTACGTCGTCGGCAGCCCATCCGCTAGCTTCGACGTGATCGCCGACTCGTCGCTGGCACCACCAGCGGCTTCCCCGGTGGCTTCACCACCACCAGCAGCGCCGTCTTCACCACCACCGCCTCCTCCTTCTCCACCTCGCCCACGCTTTATCCCGACGTGGATTAGCGTGCCCCATGGGCCTTCTGCACGAAGGTCCCTCAACTTGGCCTGAGCGCCTCGGGGGGGGGGGGGGGCGGCCACAGATTGGCCGGTGCCGAGGAGACACGCCGGAGGCAGCACCTATCGGCACGCGGATCCAGCGGAGGAGAGGCCGAGCACCTCCCTCGGCTCTCTGATGGCGCACGCGTGGTGCGGCCTCGCGCCCCGCCGCCGAGTGCCCGCCGGGCCTCTCTGCGCCCAGCCTCGGCCTCCGCGCGTCTTCGGGCCGCGTGCCTATGGGGCCCACGCGGGTGGACCACCGCTGGTGGCGCCCCCTCCACCCCCCTGTTGGGCCGAATGGCCGGCCCAGGCCCAGGTTGGGGCCTGCGAGCTTTCAGCCTGGGTCTGGTGGACTCAAAATAGCGTTTTTGGGCTCAATTACCTCAGTTTTTGGCCCAAAACGTAGTTATCTTTATATTTCCCTTTTACAGAATAATTTGTATTTACTTTGAAGCATTTTTACTGCTTTATTTACATCAGAATTATTAGTCTATTTACCTTCAGTTTTAGACATCTGATGTACTGCTTTAAAGTATTTACATACTTTGCATTATGAATACAATTTTCGTACTTGTTCAATGCGTTTTGTTTATTTCAATTCCCTATAACAAGTACTTATGCAAATATTTTGGTTGAATTTTTCTCTCATTTGGAATATGTTTTTCACTCGATGTCACCTTTGTTTCGACTATAAACATACAAGGATTACATCTAGACGTGAAATAATAAAATTATGGTATACGCCCTCATGGTGATTACCTTTTGTTCCACTAATCGAGAAAAATTCCCGTTATTTCAATTCAAGTTTACCTTGATTATTTGCATTTGTATTCAATTATTACAACCATGTCTTGGATTTTAATTAAATCTATGCATACTCACATGTAGGCATCATGGCTACCAAACTAGCCGCCAAAGAGTTCGAGTCCCTCGCTCTTGATGGCAACAACTTCCCCACATGGGCGATGGATCTCAAAGTGAGTCTATCGCTGCGCAGATTATACTCGGCGATCACACCGCCTGAGATGGGTGTAGACCCCTTGTCTGATACCCACAAGTACAGTGCCTTAGTTGTAATAAGGAACCACATCCATCCTGATCTCAAAGCTGAGTATCTGATGGAAGAGGACCCACGCGCTCTCTGGCTTGCTCTACAGACACGGTATGAACAGCAAAAGACAGTTGTCCTTCCAGAGGCTGTCAATGAGTGGAACCACCTCCGCATACAGGATTTCAAAACTGTTGGAGAGTTCAACCATGCTGTGCACAAAATCAGTTCCAAGCTGAGATTTTGTGAGAAGGAACCAAGTGATGAGGACAAAATTGAGAAGACTCTGTCTACCATGCGTCCTGCACACATAATCCTTCAACAACAATACCGTCAAAGGGGGTTTACAGCTTATTCTGAGCTGATTAAGACATTGCTTCAGGCAGAAAAGCATGATGAGCTCCTCATCTGGAACACCAACCAAGGACTGGTTGGTGCTAAACCTTTGCCTGAAGTGCATGCTAACACTCAGAAACAAACACAGCAGGATGTCACTCATAATGGCAATCCTGGAACCTCCAAGTTTAAGAACAAGCGCAAGAGACAGCGCAAGTCCCGTGGTGCTAAGAGGAATGATAATTCTAAGTCGATTAACAAGTCCAACACTTGTGCAAAGTGTGGTTGCTACAACCACCCGACTAAGAAATGTCGCACCCCTAAGCACTTAGTGGAATTGTACTTGAAATCCGTTGGACGTGGGCGCTCTGATCAAGGACGTACCAACCAAGGTGGAAAGAAATTTGAAGCACACTTCAACTCTCATCTTGATGCCGCAGCACAAGACGCCCCAGGATGCTCCAAGTCCGCCGCAGCGGATGCAAGCAACATCATGGCACTCCTCCCACCTGAAGGGGAAGATGAAGACTTAGACAACATGCTCCTAGAATATGGTTCTGGAGATATGTTTGGAGACTATGAATAGACTCCCTAGTGTTCTTAGATTGCCTAAATATTATGCCCATGAGTTGTAATAAATTACTGTCTTTTATTTACCTTAATTATGGCACATTTGATGTTTCATTGTAATAAGCACATTTAAATATCCATATGTTGATTAATCTATATTTCTATGTTGAGAATTTTTATTTTTATTCTCCATTTTATATAGATTGTACGGGAGTCAATCCGATGGATGAGGAAATGTGTCTTGTTGATAGTGCTACCACTAACTCTATACTTAGAGAAATAAAATATTTCCAAAATCTCACAAAGAATAAAGGAAATATTTTAACAATCGCTGGACGCGATGCTGTAATAGTCGGTTCTGGACGAGCCACTATTATGCTACCTATGGGTACAACGATAACAATTGAGGATGCACTCTTGTATCCCGATTCAACTTGTACCCTGCTAAGTTATAGAGATATCCGCAAAAATGGGTTTCATATTGAAACTCACAATGACTATAATGAGGAATCCCTTCTCATTACAAAGGACAACGGATATGGCAAACAGACACTAGAAAAATTTCCCTCGCTCCCGTCTGGATTGTACTATACATATATCAAACCCGTACGACATGTTGCGTACAAAGTAATTTTTCAGAATGTCAATGCATTCCAAACTTGGCATGATCGCCTTGGTCACCCCGGCATAGGGATGATGAGAAAAATTACGAAAAATTCTGTTGGTCACAATCTAAGTGATGCAAGATTTTCCCAATCCTCGGATTTTATTTGCACCGCATGTGCAACTGGGAAATTAATTTTGAGACCCTCTTATCTCAAAATTCAAGCCGAACCGCTCAAGTTCCTTGAACGCATTCAAGGAGACATATGTGGTCCCATTCAATCTTTGTCTGGATCGTTCAGGTACTTCATGGTTCTAATAGACGCATCTACACGATGGTCTCATGTGTGCCTCCTTTACACACGGAACCATGCATTCGCTAAGATCATTGCTCAAGTTATCAAACTTAGAGCAAATCATCCTGAACATCAAATCCAGTCAATTAGAATGGATAATGCCGCTGAATTTTCCTCACGTGCCTTCAATGATTATTGTATGGCCTTAGGAATTCAAGTTCAGCATTCGGTCCCATATGTGCATACTCAAAATGGTTTGGCTGAGTCTCTCATCAAGAGAATCAAACTTATTGCACGACCATTACTACAGAATAGCAATCTCCCAACCTCATGTTGGGGTCATGCAGTCTTACACGCTGCTGACTTAATACAATTGCGTCCAATTGCTTATCATGCAACCTCCCCGTTGCAACTAGTACGTGGAAATATTCCAAACATTTTCCATCTGCGTAAGTTCGGTTGCGCTACATACGTACCGATCTCACCACCGCAGCGTACATCTATGGGCCCTCACAGGAAACTGGGGATCTATGTGGGATATCAATCTCCGTCGATCATAAAATACCTAGAGCCCCTCACAGGGGATCTATTCACGGCCCGGTATGCTGATTCTATCTTTGATGAAGATCATTTCCCGGCATTAGGGGGAGAACAAACAAACCACAAAGAATGCCAGGAAATCAATTGGGATGCCACAGCTATCTCCAATGATGATCCACGTACATCTGAGACTGAACTACAAGTTCAGAAAATCATCAATTTGCAACACATTGCAAATAATATGCCAGATGCATTTACTGATTATAAGGGTGTTACAAAATCCTACAATCCTGCGAGAAATGTGCCGGCAAGAGTAGAGGTACCAAATAAAACTACTCCACTCCCAAGTAAGAGGGGGAGAAGTACGGCCATTTCCAAGGATGCAGCTCCTAGCAAGCAAAGGAAAAAGAAGAATTCTTCCAACCAAGTAAATGCAACTCAACCTCATGTTGAGCAACACCCTGTGGAGGTCCAACCTTCACATCCCACATCAACAGTGCACTCAATTACTGATGTTGGGACATCGGAATGCCCTGATGCAACCATTTTGGGAAATGATGATGCATCTCAAAGGGTACACGAAATTTCCATCAACTATCTCGAGTCTGGAGAATCATATGACCGAAAGACTACATTTGTCGACATGCATTTCTCCGCAATGGTTGCTGAACTCCTCCAAAATGATCCAGATCCTAAATCCATGGCAGAGTGCAAAAAGCGCTCGGACTGGAATCTGTGGAAGGAAGCAATTCAAGCAGAAATAGCCTCGCTTACTAAAAGAAAGGTATTCTCTCATGCAATGCCTACACCTTCAAAAGTATTCCCTGTGGGATACAAATGGGTTTTCATCCGAAAACAGAACGAGAACAATGAGGTGGTGAGATACAAAGCAAGACTTGTAGCACAAGGGTTCACGCAGAGACCCGGCATTGATTTCAATGACACATACTCTCCAGTTATGGATGGAATAACATTCCGATATTTAATATCTCTGGCTGTACAAAATCATCTATCTATGCAGTTGATGGATGTAGTGACTGCATATCTCTATGGGTCACTCGATTCGGACATATATATGAAGGTCCCTGACGGGATCCCTATACTGAATCAAAACGCAAACCGCAACATGTATTGTGTAAAGCTTCAAAAGTCACTTTATGGCTTAAAGCAGTCGGGAAGAATGTGGTACAACCGACTCAGCGAGTACCTTCTGCAGAAGGGATACTCCAACAGTAATGATTGCCCATGCGTCTTCATCAGGAAGTCCCAAACGGGATTTTGCATTATATCTGTATATGTCGATGATTTAAATATCATCGGCCACCAACAAGATATTGATGAAGCCCGCAATCATCTAAAGACGGAGTTCGAGTTGAAGGATTTGGGACACACCAAATTTTGCTTAGGCCTACAGCTTGAGCACCTTCCAACTGGAATTTTTATACATCAGTCTGCCTATATCCAGAAAGTATTGGAGAGATTCAATATGGATAAATCTCATCCTTCCAAAACTCCTATGGTTGTTCGGTCTTTAGAAATGGAGACTGACCCATTTAGACCACGGGATGAAGGAGAAGATGTTTTGGGCCCTCATGTTCCATATCTTAGTGCCATTGGAGCGCTCATGTACCTTGCAAATTGCACCAGGCCTGATATTGCATTTGCAGTGAATTTACTAGCTAGATACAGCGCTGCTCCCACCAAACGTCACTGGACTGGAGTAAAGCATATCCTCAGATATGTGAATGGCATAAGGGATCTTGGACTATTCTTTAAAAGAGGCCCAAATTCAGATATCGTTGGTTACGCTGACGCTGGATATCGATCTGATCCCCATCATGGCAGATCTCAAACAGGCTTCGTGTTCCTACACAACGAAACAGCCATCTCGTGGAAGTCATCGAAACAAACCTTGGTGACTACTTCCACCAATCATTCTGAGATAGTAGCACTATACGAGACCTCACGTGAATGCGTTTGGCTTCGCAGGATGATTAACCACATACAACAATCTTGTGGTCTAGGTGTAATTAACTCACCAACCATTATCTATGAAGATAATGCAGCTTGTGTTACACAGATGGAGACAGGTTATATCAAAAGCAATATCAATAAGCATATTTCTCCTAAGTTGTTCTATCCTCATGAGCTGCAACAACAAGGAGAAATTGATATCTTGCAAATTAAATCTTGCGATAATCTCGCTGATTTATTTACTAAGTCACTACCAGCCTCCACATTTGAAAAATGTGTTAAAGGGATTGGTATGCGACGTCTTAGAGATTTGCAAAGTTCAGGGGGAGAAATCTCCTAGATATTGACTTGTCACAACATCATATTGTACTCTTTTCTTTTTATGAGTTTTTCCTCACAAGGTTTCTCATAGAAAGTTTTTAATGAGGCAATATTTACATAAGCTCATGTCATATTTCTTATTTTCCCCATAGGGGTTTTTAAAAGGAATATCAAAGACATGTATTGCTATCTAAACTATACATGAGTTTTCTCCTGAAAAGGTTTTTCTCATGCAAGTTCACAAAGAGGCAATAATCATAATGTGCTATACTTTTTCCTTTTTCTCCCACTAGGGTTTTAAAGTTTTAATAGCATATATACCAATATATTTCCTCTTTTTTGTCCTACAAGAATTTTTGGAGGAACAATACTTTTTCATTGATCTCAAAGAGGATTCGATTAAGGGGGAGTGTTACAATACTACTAATGGTGTTTAATCTCCTCCTTAATAGACCACCATCATGACCCTATTTACAATAGGATTTACCCCCTCTCATTAACATGTTTATGAGGCTTTATGGGGTATTATTCCCTTGTGTAACCTCCATGGAGGACCTTGTATATATACCCATGGTGGATCAATGGAAAAGAAGAGGACACTACATATTCTTGTCTCAATTGTCATTTACATTGTCATTCCAATTACAACACTTACTTAGATGATCTATAGTGCTTACTGTTGGAGTCGGGGCTTCATCCAAAGCGAACGCGGAAAGAAGTCGCACGCGTGGAGGGAAGAAGTCGCGCGCGCAGGAAGAAGCCGGCTGCATGTGGAAATCACCGATGGGGAGCTCGTTTCGGCGCGGATAAATGCGCGCTGAGGAGGGATTTTTGCGGAGTTGGGATAGATGGGGTGCGATGATGGAAAACTATTGAAGAAGGTTTTTCTTATTTTGCTAAAAAAAAGGATGGAGAGGAAGATGAAAAACTGTTGGAGTTACTCTAATAGAGTATAAGTATTCTCTCCATATAAAAAAAGTAGACATTATTTTGAACAAGGTTTAAGTCAAATATTAGGAATATAAATCATGAATAACTTTTAAATTGTTGAGCTTATAGAGATATAAAAATCATATAAATCAATTTATCTTAAAATTATTTTTATAAAAATATACATATACCACTTTATAATAAATATTTTTTAAAAAACAAGATGTCAAATTTATATTTTTAAAGACCATGTCGTTATTCTAATCGTCATATTTTGTAGACATTTTGTACCCCCATCACGTCACTAGTATTTGCAATAGGGAAAGCCTGAGGAGTCAACACTGGCAGGTCGGCTCGGCACGCGGAAGCGGAATTGACGAAGCCGCGTTTTGCCTTCGGGGATGGAGGTGATCGCGATTGGCAGCCACAGAAGAAGGAAGAAGAATATAACAAGTAACACCGCCCCAACCAAGCAAGGTTGCCCAACTTCCCTTCCCTTCTCTTCTCTCCGCTCCATCCTAGAATCCTAGGGGATCCTCTTCCTCCGCTGGCAGGGACGACGACAAGGCGCCGCCGACCCAGGTACCCCACCTTCCTTCGATGATTCACTGTGCGCAATCCCCGATCGACCGGATCCTCCCTTGGAATCAATAGAACCCTGCCGAATTTAGCAAATTGCCCCGTTGTAGCTGTATGCAGTAGGCTTGGCGTTGCTACTCGATCGCGCTCCCGTCTAGATCTGGATCCTGATTTTGCAAATCCATACCTGCTACGCGCGCCCGTAGCGCCTGCGCTCCCAATCCATCGATCCGATCCGTCTTGTTCCTTTTTTTCGCGTATATATCTACGATAGAGATGAAATTGATGATGATTCACCGGTCCGATTCTCTGGTATAGGTAGGCTCACCACCATGCTGGAGGAGCTGCTCATCTTCACCCGGGGCGGCCTCATCCTCTGGTCGTCCTGCCGGGCGCTCGGCGCCGCCGCCCTCAAGGGCTCCCCGATCGACGCGCTCATCCGCTCCTGCCTCCTCGAGGAGCGCTCCGCCGACGCCAGCTTCTCCCAGGACAACTACGCCCTCAAGTGGACCTTCCACAACGACCTCGGCCTCGTCTTCGTCGCCGTCTACCAGAAGATACTCCACCTCCTCTACGTCGACGACCTCCTCGCCGCCGTCCGCAGGGAGTTCTCCCAGATTTACGACCCCAAGCGCACCTCCTACCATGACTTTGGGGACATCTTCCGCCAGCTCCATCGTGAGGCCGAGGCGCGTGCCGAGGAGATGAAGAAGTCCAAGCAGGCCCTCTCGTCCCGTCCGCAGCCTGCCCTCTCCCACAACAAGGTCGGTCCCAAGGGCCGAGCCGCCGATTCCCGCGGTGGCTCTGGTGCCAAGGATGACTCCTCTGATGGTGACGACTCTGCTGCAAACAAGGACCAGCATGCTCTGCCAAATGGTGCCTTCAAGGGCCAGGAGAATGGCGTCCGTAAGGAGAAGAATTCTCACGCCCGCCCTGTTGTTGTTAAGGGAAAGGAGAATGGAGGCCCCAAGGATAACGGGGCCTTCGATGTAAGTAAACTACAGAAGCTACGCACCAACAAGAAGAATGTTGCCGCTGACAATGGAACCAAGAAGCTGACTAAACCTGACACGAAGAAGAAAGGGAAGCAAGACAGGGTGTGGGACGACAAACCTTCCAACAAGAAGCTGGATTTTACAGACCCAGCTGATGAGAGAGGGGACGAGGTGACAGACAATGTGGCGGTCATTGAGGGAGAAAGTATGATGGATAAGGATGAGGATCTGAGCAGCGACAGTGAGGACGAAGAGGTGGAAGATGGACCCAAAAAGAAAGGATGGTTCTCATCAATGTTTCAGAGGTAATCCATGCGCTCCCCTGTCTACTGATAGCCTTAGCTTAATAATCTATCTATATAGTCATTGGCCTGGCCTTTATGGTTTCCTGTTGTTCACTTCGTTATTGACGCACTTGAATAATCAGCTCTATATACTGATTTGCCTTTCGCCCAGAAAAAAAAGTGATGAAAAACGTACTGCTCTACTTGAGTTGGAACTTTGGGAACCCCCTGATGTTTACTCTCTGATTATTTGGTATTGTCTCTGTTTGAATGTTCACTGCTACTGGGTTAGTTGAGCTCATATATTTCTACAATACATCTTTTGGTGGATGGAAGCGATGGGAGTATTTTTTAACCATCCCTGTAAATCCCAAGTCTTTTGGCTTATGACCACATGCTCTCATTAGATACATAGCAATGGTCACTTTCCTAGCATTATGTTCTATCATATGTAGTTTGTAAATATGGATAAGGAAATATAGTCTAGAGTCAATCATGATGTTGACCACAGATTTTGTGGCGTCTGCTATTTTTTTCCACCTGCAATCTTTCAGCCTTATCTTTTTTTTTTTCTGGCTTCTGGCACCAAATAAACAGCTCATGTGCTATCTTTCGTTTCTAATCAACATATTGCATTATGCCTGTAACTTCAATATGATCTCCAAATCTATGTGTGCATATCCTATAAAATAATGCATTGCACTTTTCTGTGCTCAGTATTGCTGGTAACAATGTATTGGAGAAGTCTGATCTGCAGCCTGCTCTCAAAGCTCTCAAAGATAGGCTGATGGCGAAGAATGTGGTATGTGTATATTCTGCAGTTGTTTATTTGATATACTTAATAGATAGCCTTTTCCTGTCTGGATAAAGAAGGCTGGCCTTACTTATGCAGGCAGAGGAAATTGCAGAGAAGCTTTGTGAATCTGTTGCAGCTAGCCTTGAGGGCAAGAAGCTAGGATCTTTCACAAGAATATCATCCACTGTTCAGGTTTTTAGCGCATCTTCTCATCAACATATCTTCATCTTCTTGTATCATATACACATCGTATAGGTTGGTAATTCGCCTCATTTGATTGTTACTCCTGCAGACAGCTATGGAGGACGCTCTTCTTCGCATTTTGACCCCAAGACGCTCTATTGACATACTGAGGGATGTGCACGCTGCCAAGGAGCGTGGGAGACCATATGTCATTGTTTTTGTTGGGGTGAATGGAGTTGGCAAATCCACCAATCTCGCGAAGGTATGCATTTGCATTTCCAGACACCACACCACTACGATAAAAAGAAAACGAGAAACTTCTCTTGTGATATTAATTCATTGTCTGCATTTGGAACTTCACAGGTTGCTTATTGGCTTCTTCAACATAACCTCAGTGTAACGCTTGCAGCATGTGACACTTTCAGATCTGGTGCTGTTGAGCAGCTGAGGACTCATGCAAGGAGGCTTCAGGTGAAAGAGTAGTTTTATCAACGATTGCACTGCTGTGCTATTTTGTCACCAGTTATTAAATTGAATTCTGTTTAACAGTTTATTCTTGATAGTTTTGTGAAAGAGTAGTTTTAAAATTGTAAATTTCCCCACTGGAGTTTATATTCCTTTCTGAACTAGCACTTGTTTTGTCATGAAGCCAAGGAAAAAAAATCTCCTAGGTCATTTTATCTTGCTGCTTAGCCCCCATAGTACGAGGAAGGGGTTTTGTGCTCCAGTTTTTCAATACAGTTTTTTTTGTTGTTGGCATAACCCTGAAATCTGTCCATACTGTACGGAACCATACCATTTTTGACCTAATGACATCTAACATCTTTCGAGCCGTAACTGCCTTGCCATTAGAAAAAACAGAACAGGAGGGTTACACCCTTATTGATTGATTATATAAAGCAAATGATGACATGTTAACATTTCAAGGGCGTCCGTGCTCAAGGTAGCAGGCCTTCAACTTCTCAGTTCGTAGCTTGGGTTGATAATGGCGCCAGTAGGTTTTCCCTGGTTGCCCTATGGTGAAGGGGATGAGATTAAGAGAGAACATGGAGATTAGGAATAAGTTTGTTCATTGCTTTCCCCAATCTCAACTGGTTAGAGCATCTCCAAGAGTATCCTAAATTTTCTTCTCCAAAACACTATGTTTTCCAGCTCCTAAAAAGATATTGGAAGGAAAAAAAACAAGCTCATCTCCAATAGTATTCAATATTGCATTCCTAAAAAATTAAAATTTGGTCCCACTTGATTTTTTTTCGTCAAGGCACTTCTTTTGTTCTTCGACGCCAGCCACCAGCAGTCATGCACGTGCACCTGCTAGGCCATCAGCAACAGGCATGCAGGCACATGCTAGATGGCCACCAGGAATCAGCACAGTAGCCATACAAGCGCCTGCTGCTCCATCAGCCATTACCTGACCCAGGCCAAAGATTCCCTGGAGCCGGGGTCCCCGCAGCGCAGCATCAGGCCGGTGTGGCGCTGCTTCTCGTATGAGGAGGTCCACCACACCATGGACGGCTTCCACAAGCGCAACCTGGTGGGGCGGGTCCTTGGAGGTGTACCGCGGCAAGCTTCCGGACTGCCGCACCATGGCCGTGAAGCGCCTGCTGGGTGCGTCAGTGTGCGAGCGCCAAGAGCGGGACTTCCTGGTAGAGTAGTTGATCGCGGCAATCTTCTTTCCGCGTGACGTGAGTCTGTGTAAAGTTACGCGCAATGGAGGAGTTTTTAGGAAGTGCTAAAGATTGGGAGGATGGATTAGGAGTTGTTGGAGATGAGTTTTTTCAATCTTGCTAAAAAAACAAGGATTGGGAGTAGATTTAGGATACTCTTGGAGATGCTCTTACAGGGTATAAATAGAGGAGCTCAGCCCCTAGGCGCCCAGCCCCTGGCTCCTTGTTTCTCTCCCCATAATTACTCATTAACTCTATCATCTTCCCCTGAACACTAATTGCTATTGATTACAGCTGCCTGTGCCTCGTTGGGCCCCTGCACGCCCTTGGGAGCTCCCCTGGCTGTACAGCTGTACTGCCGCTCCACATGGCATAACATTTTTCAAGCTGTAATTGCCTTGTCATTTTTTTAAAACGGAACAGTTGGGGGGAACACCCCTATTTACCGATTATAAGCAAAGAGAACAAGAACTTATGTAGAAAAGAAAGAAAATAAATTACAGGGCAACTAGCCATTTTGTGATTTAATGAACAATCCAGGCAGGGACCACTTTTTATGTGTTTGTAGCCTTATCAAATTTTAGTCAGCTAGTGTGCTTCTGTAGCCTTTCTTTTGTTTTGTAATGCTTCATGTTTATCCGTATTCAATTTTTTGTACGGCAGTATATTTTGGCTAACCACACATTTCTATGTAACTGCTATTGGCAAAACTTGTTCGTACGCTCTTTCAGAATGGGCATCAGAAACGCAAATTCAGGGACTAGTTTCTCCAATGTAGCGTTGAACTCTGTTCTTTGGTTATAACATTATACTATGTGTCTTCTGTCCCCAAAGGCATTGCTTTTACATTGGAATTGGTGTGATGGTATTGTGTGCAGATACCAATATTTGAGAAGGGTTATGAGAAAGATCCAGCAGTTGTAGCGAGGGAGGCTATTCAGGAAGCAACCAGGAACAAATCAGATGTTGTTCTGGTTGACACTGCTGGACGTATGCAGGTGGGCTAAGTGGTTCAGTTTGAAGCATTTAGTATCTTTCTGCCCTTGTACTTGAGGATATAATCTTTACTTCGAAGTTTACCTGAAAGTCTCAGTCTAACTGAATCTGTCAGGACAATGAGCCACTCATGAGGGCACTCTCCAAGCTAATCAATCTCAATAGCCCAGACCTGGTTTTGTTTGTTGGAGAAGCATTGGTTGGAAATGATGCCGTGGATCAGCTCACAAAGTTTAACCAGGTATGATAACTTGCATTTCAAGGACAGATGGATACTACCATTAGAATGACGGCTGTCCATTCTTAGTCTTATATGGAATCTGGTTTCTGTTACTAAGTGTTTTTTTGTAACTTGATTTGTCAAACAGAAATTAGCAGACCTATCTGCTGTTCCTACTGCTAGATTGATTGATGGTATCCTGCTCACCAAGTTTGACACCATCGACGACAAGGTGAGAACTTGTTCACTAGCTTGTGTTATATCAAGTGGTATATCCTTGCGCGGTGGTATTCTGGTACAAGCACTAAAAAAATTGTGCAGGTTGGAGCAGCGCTTTCCATGGTTTACATATCTGGAGCTCCAGTCATGTTCGTTGGCTGTGGTCAGTCCTACACGGACCTGAAGAAGCTGAACGTGAAATCCATCGTGAAGACCCTCCTGAAGTGAAGTGAAGTGAAGTGCATTGTGTTGAACATGAACTGTACTGCCCAAAGTCTGTTTATCTCTGTATCCCCAGTGACCTTGTCATCCTCATGTTGGAGGACGTCGTGGATTTGTTTGTAACTGTAGGATAACTGTGGTCATGTGTGTCTACTTTTGGCCGTCGTGCTCAAATAATACATCATTTGCATTTTGAATGGGTAAAAATGGATGAATATGCCGAGCCTGCTATCATCTATATGTTCCCCAGGTTATTACTGATCTAGTGGCAGAGGCTGTTGTGTATGCCGAGGATGGCCAGAGAACAGAGATAGATACCCTACTACTATTCGTGGCATGCTCTCCTAACTCTGAGCATGTCCGGATGTGTTGGCAAGCTGGATGCTGCATGAATGTCTGACATGATGATTTCATTCAGCGCACACGGTTGCTTGCAACATTAGCAATTAGCTGGTGGGTGGTGGGTAGATGGACATCATTTCTTGGGCATCACATCACCTGGATCACTATTCGTCCGTTCATTCCCCAAGTTGAAATGTTACAAGCGTGCATTCTGAATTCTGATACGTGCAACAATACGGGTGGGTTGTTGATGTCTCTTCTACCAACTACACCAATCAATACGCCAAACAAGCATGTGGCTGCTGCTGCTGCTGTACGCATCTGTCTTTCTTTCGTATTCAGCTTCTTTATCTGTAGCCTTCCATGTCATGTGGAATGCAATTATGCAGGCAATACATATTGCAGGTCATTCTCCGTCCGGTGCCCCTGCCCAGTTGTAGTGGACTGGACCCAACACCCTTATCAAACAAACATTCCACGCGCAATGTGTCTTATAACCTTTAGCCCCCATTATCTAAAGCTTTTCTTCTTTGCCTAAGATTCCCATCCCTCAATCTATATATACATATATTATTGTATATATATATATATATGAGAAACCTTCGTTGGCAAGGTAAAAAGAGCATCTCCTTTCTCCCGTTTGTTAGATGCCTCACGGAAAAACATGTGGTTTAGCGTAGATACAGCAGCTGTTACATCTTCAGAGAGGGATATATATTCCTCCCTCCTGCTTTACTGATGTATACTGCTAACATATGGTCGCACCCCACCGCCAATTATCTCCGTGAATAATCAAACAAAACCAGAATTTGGTTGCTCAATCAGGACGTGATATTTCAGATACCAAAAATGATAAATCATGATGAGCCTTTCTCTTCTTGTATAAAACTAGTGCTATATACTTTTTTTCTCCAATTCAAAAGGAGCAATATCTTAGTTGATTCCGTCGTACAGTTACTGTACAGGAGAGATTTTATCATGTTGGTTCCTGGTTCTCTCATCTGACTTCAATTGCTATTCTTGTTTAGGGAAGGTTCTTCCTGTCTTGGCTTACCCAAGTTTTCCTCTCTCTTTTTTTCCCTTCAGTTTTCTTATAGGTATGTTCGTTCAGAACAAACGATCACAGCATCACTGTTTTTTTTCCTTTTTGTCAGCTACAGAACGAGAACCTCTGAAGATTCGATCTGCGATGCCACACAAGTGGTTTAGTCTGGGTTTCCTTCTCTTACTTTCATCGGCTTGGAGTCTGAAGCGTGTACTTCTTGGACTTTTTACATGTACACGGAAATATGGTAATAATAACTGTCCAGCTTTGCTACTCTATTGTCCTGTCCAACCTGAGTCGTGTAGAAGAAAGGTGATGAAGTCTAAGCTTGACAACTATATAAGCTACTATCTTTGTAGTCAAATCACTCAAGGATCCGTCTAACTTGACAAATCCCATAACTGTCCAAGCTAGAACTGATTATATATATTGAAAGAAAATCCCATAACCACCGATCATAGACCATATCTGCCAAATCAAAGTGCCATACATCAGCTTGACTTTATTTCCCTTAGAAAGCATGAATTTTTTTTTTTCTAAGAGAAGTATATCTTCTTATTCATAACTTGTTTTCAGCCCTCGTTTGATTCTGTAACTAGCCATTGCATGTCTCTTGTGTCTACTTAGTAACATGGGGAAAAGAGTGGAGGAGAAAAAATGAAAAATTATGAGCAATGCATGTGAACCTCTCCATGAGAGGCGGCTTCACTATGACACAAGACAACCTCCGCTTTTCTTTGTTCCTTTAGGGGCCTCAGAAGCATCTCTAGCCCTTTCCAAGGACGGCACTCCTTGTGTTGGTGCCCACATAACACTACTAGTGTAGTAGCACTGACTTCATCTCAAGCTTTAGAACCTCTTCTTTGCGGTAGATAATGGTGATATCTTATGACCTTTCTCATCGCTCGTGCAAGAATCGATTCCCTGATGGCTTTTTTTTTTCTTTCTAAAATTGCTCTACTTTTGTGATCTAGTGGTTCATGGCGCTTTAACTGCTCCTGTTCTAAAATACTCTAAAGAACATACATATATAATATAACTGAAGGGAGGCTGATGGGCAGGGAATAAATCAGTAGATGCTTGTGTTTGCAAGTGATCTATAGGGGCTAAATCATGTGCTATTGGATGCAGAATGGATGGCTGAGGCATAATTTATGTTCATCTCTTCTTGCTTCTGCAGTTACCTGCATATGTAGTATATGGATTTTGGGTAGTGAATCAACACATTAACATTGTAATTTCATATATGTCAGGATCGGCATGGTGATTGCAAACTAGAGGGCCATATTCATATTCATAATGAGGAAATTTCAACGGAAACCCTGTAACTCCTTCGCACGAATCCTATGAAAATCGTCACGTTCCAAAATGGGGCCATGAATAAAGTATATAGTGAGAGCAAAGAACAACTAGGCTTATTATCTCCTGCAGACAGAATCAGGGGCCGGTCAGGTAGCAGCATGCAGTCCCGACGTGGAGGAATTGGGTACTCAGATTTGCTGCACAAATCAAATAAAATGCTGGCGACGAGACGGGTAGATGCCTGCCACCACTGAGGTAAAAGCACAGCCACTTTACATTCTGATTGCCATTCCCTGCATCCCCATCAGAACAAACAAGATTTGGTTCATGTTGCAGCAGCCAGAAATTCTGTCAGGATAAACGGCTAGCTAGGCGTCAATTCTCCCCCTAGCTACTGTCAATTCCCCCAAGGAAAAGATTGTTGTACAAACTACTCACTTATCTACTCAAAACAAGAATCTAACACTGTCCTGATATGTATTTCCTCCTCCCTGAGGAAAAGTTAGGGACTGCACTACTCAAGCTGCCTGTCATCTTTGAGCATCGCTGACACTTGACACAACACCTGTGGTCCATATCGGCTATAGAACATATTCTGAATTTCTGAGCTGAACGATCAGCTATAGAACCGTGTCATCCTTGATTAGTCCTTTGGTGCTATGCATTAGCATTTTCCTGTTTTTTTCTTCTAACCTGAAACTGGTAATAGGAATGAACCAAGCAAACGGTGACAACTTGCTTAACAACAATATGCAAGATGCTGCAAGTACTGAAGTAGCCACAGGTACCAAATTAACATGCAAGTACCGAAGTAGCCACAGATACCAAATTATTTTATTATGACCGGAGAGAATGAGAAAGGTAGCCAATGCAGATGCAAAACCGACAACCTGCTGTGCTACGAGGAATAGCTCACAAATGATAAAATCTGATCATGGATATCAAGTCTTGCAGATGCAAAACCGACAACCTGCTGTGCTACGAGGAATAGCTCACAAATGATAAAATCTGATCATGGATATCAAGTCTTGCAGATGCAAAACCTTTTAGAATCTATAACAGTCTTAGCTCTGCAGCCACACCCTGGTGACAGTATAGTGCAAATCAGAATCTCACTCACAAATAAAAAAAGATTATATTGCTTTATGCTTGTCTCTTAACTTCCAGTTCCACATTATTCCCAAAGCCCTATTGCATTCTGCAATTGTCAACATGGAAATGTTCTTCTAATATACAGCATTATTCTTAAAACCATGCATTTCTTGTGTAATTCTGCTTTACATGTGTCTGGGTTTTCTTCAAGGAAAAAGCATTTCAAGGTGTGCCGGAGAATTTACAAAGCATCTGGAAAGATTGAAATAGCATATCAGTACTTTGTAGTATCAAGTACCAAGTTTGTAATCATTTTAACTAACTCACCAAACTGGTAGATCAACTAGTGCATTGATCTAGACAGAGGATAAGCCAGTGTAGAAGCCTCTGCAGGTAGGAAATGTTAGTCAAAATGAAATGACAGTGGGGAAATTAGGCTTCTGTAGAATATTGGGTCTTCCATGAATTCCGCTGGCAAAGAGAAGTGCTGGTTAGTGGTTACAGAGAGCGGACGGCGTCTATAACTTGTTTATAGCCGTTTATGTGCAAACTTTCCTCAGCAAGTCCACCATGGTTGATAAATTCAGATGTGGATTTAGTAAATCTGGACATAATAATCAATTACGTACAGTCCATGAGACAGGCAACGAACTATAGCATAACGTAGCTTCATGACATTTTTTTTAGCTTTTGATGAACGTGTTCCCAATTTTTTTTTTCTTGACTGTTTTGTTTGTGAATTATGTCCAACGGAGATCCTTTGATTTTTGAGCAAACAGGATGTTACTAAAATAAGTAATATATGTATGTATATATTAGAAAAAAAGAGGAGTACAAAACAACTTATTAGTTTCTATATATTCATAGTTCTGAATCTCATGATCAGGAACTTGACATAAACCATATAAGCAACCATTTGATTGTACATACAAGAGTATAATTAGGATAGGATAACATGAGCAGAGCAAGAGCAATGCAGCAGCAGAAATATTGGGCGACGAGATCAGATCAATGCAGCTGCAGAGATGTTGTTAGGATCATTAGTCCTAACTAGCTAGCTAGCCTACTAACTTGGCCGGCGGATCATGAGGATTGAGGAGTATAATGATCATCTCCAGGCGGAGACGGAGAGCAGCTCTCCGCGTTGCCAATGCAGGGCGAGCGAGCCGGCGCGCTTCTCGACGCGGAAGCCCCGCACGGGCACCTTGTTGAGCAGCGACTCCGCCTGCGCCTCCGCGAAGCTGCTTGCCTGCACCGGCACGAACCCCGCCGACGCGAGCATTGCCCGCCAGGGCGGCGTCTTGTCTCCGGCCGCGGCGGCGCGGTACCTCTCCACCACGCACCTGTGGATCCTCGGCTGGATCAAGAAGCGCTCGATCTTGCCGGCGACGTCGGCGGCCGTGCCGACGGCGTCCAGCGACTCGAGCAGGAACACGCAGGACTGGAACGCCTGGAACAGGTGCGCGGCGAAGGGCAGCTCGCCGCGGTCACAGCTGCGGTCCACGGAGACGACGAGCTTGGCGCCAAGGCGCCTGACCAGGCGGAGGACGGACGGCACCGCGGGGCCCTGCACGGAGCCGGCCGGGAGGTGGACGGCGACCGCGTCGCCGGCGGTGGTGGCGAGGAGCTCCGCGGGGTCCATGGCGTCGAGGTTGAAGAAGGCCAGCTGGAACGGCACGCGGGTCTCGGCCGCGAAGTTGGACAGGTTCTGGTGGACGAGCTGCAGCTCCAGCGGGTGGTGAGACTGCGACTGCGACACCAGTGCGGTGACCTTGAGCGTGGCCGAGCCCGGGCGGCGCCGGGCCAGCTCCTGCATGAGCGACGCCCACTGCTCGCCGACGCCGATGTCGAAGTCGAGCACGTGGATGCAGGCGGCGCCGCCGAGCTCGTCGAGCACGGCCTGGACGCAGGTGAAGTGCGCGAACTGGAGCACGGGGCAGACCTCGGAGAAGGCCTTGTAGGCGCCGAGCTTCAGGAGCACGTCCACGGGAGAGCTCGAGGAGGCGTCGGCAGTGGTGGTGGTGGTGGTGGTGAGGGCAGCTCGCAGAGCCTCCTTGAAGTAGTAGGCGGAGCGGAGCAGTGGCGTCGCCGTCGCGCCGGCGGCGTGGGCGGGCGGGAGCTGCATCTGCATGTAGCTGAGTATCTCGCGGGCGCCGAAGACGTCGCCGGCTTCGGCAAGCCTGGCGGCCTCGGCGAGCTGGTCCACGGCCGTGGCAGCGTCGTCGGTGCCCGGCGCCTCCGGCTTGGGTTTCAGGAGCTGCCTGGGCGGCGTGACCAAGGGCGGGAACGCGGCGTGCGGGTGAGGCTGGAACGGCGGGAGCTCGGAGGAGGGTATGTGGTCGAGGTCATGCAGAAGAGGCGAGTGGGAGTGGTGGTCGTCCATGACGCCCGGCATCGCGTCGTCGTCGGCGTCGCCGCCAATGATCCAGCCGAGGAAGGTGGCGTCGTGCTCATGCCCGTGCCCCTCCAGCTGCGGAGGTTGCTGCGCGTGGGCCTCCCAGGCGGCGCCGAGGCCAACCGGCGGCATGTGCATGTCAAGGGGCGGGAGGTGGCGGACCCAGTCCTCCCTCCCGGCGGCGGTGTCGTCGTCGTCGTCGTTTCCGGCCGGCCATGGGGCGGGCGCGGGCGCGGGCGGGGAGACGCTCTTGGCGTTGGTGCCGGCGAGGGCCGCCACGTCGCCGATGCCGAGGGGCGAAGACAGCGTGGTGGTGGGCGGGCTGGTCCTGGTTCTCGCAGTACGTGTAGTGGCAGGTGTGCTTTGGTGGAGTGTCCCGGCGGCGGCCGTCTCCTGATGATGAGGCGCGGCTCCGGCGACGGCGAGGGGCATCCCTCGATGTATCGACGTCGTCTAATCTAGCTAGCTGCTAGCTTAGACAGGGATCAGATATTACCGCCCTGGCCTCCTCATTTGCCAGCAAGAAGATGATCAGATCACACTATATAGCTACGTACTCTCATCGTACGTAGTAGTAGCTCGTGATTGATGATCTCCATCTCTAGCTTGTTACAGCAAGAATAACCTTATTATCTTAGTTGGATTGGATGCCTTGCTGCTGCTGCTGTAATCGAATCTCAATCTAGCTAGTAGCTAGCTACTAACAGGAAGGAAGCAAGCAAATGCTTTGGACATGGTCTTGTGTTGAGAGGGTGTGTATGTGCAAGCACAAGCACGATGATACTTGCGGCGGTGCCCTGCCTTGTTTGCTTGCTTGCTTAATATACACTAGTATAGGGCGTGCGCCTTTACGCGTGTTAGCGGATAAATGAAAGATTTCAATGAAATATGAAGAATATATTAACTGCAATATAAGATCTCAATAGGTTTATCTTACATCAGCTGCCAAGTGATAAGAATTCACAAAGATGGTATTCAATCTAGATTTAGAACTGTGTTTGGTACTAACAAGCAAAGACCCATATAAAACCTTATCAATGTTGCATATCGTAATTCAAGGAACAAACTGAATAGGCAGAGAATAAATAAAAATGAGCTGCTACTAATGAAATTATGCAGGAGCATGTTTAAATTGATAGGTTCCATAGGCTTCTGTTCTTCATTTTCCATAAAGTGGACAAATACAAGATTTGAAGGCTGTCGTCATTTTATAACTGGGAAAAGTTTACTGTGTAGTAGGAGAGAGGACAAAACTGATCAATGGAACATCATCACTAATTAATATAGAAGCACCATAATTTGTTAGCATCATATAGAAGCAATCACAAGAAGCATATCATTTTTTTATCACAACCTAATAGTACCTAAGATATATAATATACTGAGCCAAATTGAGTCTAGATAAAGTTCTCCAATTATGACAACACTCCTGCAGACCTAAATGTAGCCATGGCCACTGTGTGTAAAAAAATAGTGTTGCCTAAAAATAGTTAAAAGAATTATGTGTGCACATAGATTGCCTCTGCGTGCCTACAAAATTTATGCACATTGTCTTATGTCTAACTGTCGATTGATATGTGTCATTACTTCTAATCCTCGAGTAATAAGAGAGTGAACATACTATAAAATCCCTTGATTATGATGAAAGAGTAAATCTGGTACCTTTCAGATAATATTCATAGCGGTAAATTAAGGAGAAAAGGCTTTTTAATGACCTACACATAGAAATGACCCTGAATTAGCATCAGATTAGATACAGTTAAATTAGAGAGCATAAAAAGACTTCCATATCATGAGGAGCATATAAAATCTATCCCTTTCATTCAATGAAACTTAGAGCATAAAAGGACATCCATCCACAGGAAGAAAAAAAAAATGGGTAAATTAAATGGAATTAGGAATAGGAAATGAAGCAAAAAAAAAACTAGATAAGGATAACAAGACAAAACTCAAAAGAAGTTTGTTGTAAGTATGTTAGAGTTAGCAGCATTTAACTTAAACAGTAACGTTAACCTAATTTTTGTTGTCGTGACTGATTTTTTGATCAAGTAAATTTTGTCTAGCTTTTAAAAAATTAGGTAGGTAACCTGAGTTATGTTTTTCTCATTGCCTCTTGGATCAAGTAAAAGTTATTTAACTTTACAAAATCACAGTATAAATCTGAAGATTAAGACTACATACAGTTTACCTGGTTTGTTCAGTGTTGGTATCTGAAGCACGTTGGGCAGCGTATGCGGACCTGAAAAAATGTAATTAACTAATCAATTTTACCTGCTTTTATCATTTGATCAGATTTAAGAAAAATATAAAGGCGAGTTTATATTACAAAAGCACTGAACTTATTCATAATTGAAGATAAATATTTGGCCACAACGGCTTGTTGCACCTACTTGAAGGTAATATTTGACCACAACGGCTTGCTGCACCTACTGATCAACATGCACTAATTTAGGCATAAGTAGAGAAAACCATCAAATTGCCTCAGCGATGGGCAATGTAGATAGTTTATTTCGGTAAACACAAATCATAGTACTAAAATAGATTAAGCGTTGACAATTCTACTCTCACTCCATATATATATATGCAAAAGATAACTATTCAGTTCGACATCCACGGAGCTGTAGCATATGACATATATATTAATTTGAAATTTTGAGAGAAAATATACACACAAAATGAGTAGACAACAACACAGGTAGCACCAACCCTGAGCGTGGATATGGAGTGATTAAATTTTGTAAGAAAATATACATCCATCGCAGATAACATGTGCCTATAGCAAAGATCGCGACCATAGATCTATATTGAGTCAAACATTTGTTTTGTTGCATGCAATGGTTTGTAATTATTTCTAAAATTTTCTAAAAATATACACAGTAAGGCACAGGTCAGGCCTAAATTGCTAAGAAGACGGTCTTTTTAAAAGGCACCATAGGCAGTGAAACATGATCATGTATCGCTAAGCTCATCATATTTTAGAAGCTATTATTAAAACAGGTGAAAGTAAAAAAGACCATATTAAGCACTGTCTGAACAGCAGGAGATTTTTTAAAAGATAATAACGATGTTAAAATGAACCGAAATGCTATATATTTAAAAGAACTAACCCGGCAAGTAAAAAACATAAACTTTAGTGAGACGCCAGCCCACCTAACTTTTTTTTTTTGAGAAGGCCCACCTAACTAGTGTGAGGCCCCACACTAGGAGGGCTGTCCTCCGGGCCGTCTGGGGAGGAGGTTAGGGGGCCTGATTTTGCGATGGGATACGGCCCACCTAACACGTTGGTGGGGGAGCCCTTGGCCCACAAATCCGCGTGCCTGGACGACGGCGATCAGGAGCTGACGACGCAGCCGCTCATGAGGCTCGCCCTCGGCGCCGGCGAGAATGAGGATCGCCTCCTCTCACCCTGTACACATGCATGCATCTCCCGGCCGGCCGGGCTTTGGGCTCCGGACGAAGCCGAGGAGATCCACCCACCCACCCCGAACGCTTCAAGCGCTTGATCCGCAGGGGGCCCGCCCCGGTAGACGACGCCGCCGGGCCGGGCCGGGGTGGTCGCGGAAGCTAGGCGTTGCCGGAGGCGTCGATCGATGGCGACGACGACGGATCGAGATGCTGACGCCTGACGGGCACGTGCCACTACACGGACTCCGACGTAGGGGCCGGGTAGTGTCTGCCTCGGACGAGACCTGCGCGCCCGCTCATTCGCATCCGGTGCTTGCTCTTGTTCGAAAATCGAAATCGAGTCCTGGCCATGCATGGCATTTGTTTGAGGCTTTGAGCCACTACCGCAGCAGCTGTTTAGTTAAGGGCATTCTATTCTTTTCTGTACTCGCTTTTTTGCCTCCGAACCGCGCTGCCTGTGTTAATGCTTCATTCATTGCCTCTAATTTTAGCACTATATATAGTTTCAAAAGATTGCTTAGGCTACCGAGCCAAAAAAAAAAAAAAAAAAAAAGATGTTGGGTTAAATCTGCTAGATGGATGTCATTTCTATTATTTGCTTGCATGTATTAAGGCAAACACAATATGGGAAATTTTTCTTGTGTTCACCATTTGTGATTTTCCATTCTCCTACCTCATTATTGTTTCCTCCATATATACACGCTAAACCTTACCGATAGCCACCTCTTGTATGCAGTTACCTTGAATCAGGTACAGACAAAGATGCAAATAAAACGGTAAACAGGCCGGTATGAGTACACATGAGCGAAGAGCAGATACGCTGTGTCAACGTTATGCAAACCGGTCTCCATTAATGGATTCACAAAAGGCAGCTCAAAATGTGTGCTCGAGAATTAATAAGACAATAATAGGCCACATAGTGATGAGTTCAACAGCTGCAGTTTCAACTTCAACAAACTCCACAACACCAAAAACTTTGTCAATTGTCGGTCAGGATTATTGTCACTCCGTTGACAGTTCCGCAGGAATTCATCTAGTGCAGCTCAACTTCATCTGCAGTTGCGATTACACCAGAAGCAAATCCGGCTGGCAACAAGACAGACATAAAACTTCGAATCCAACTTTTTGCAGACAATTAATTGCATGCCTCCGTACACACAGGAAATTGTACACGAGTCACGAGTCATCACATGAGTAGCAATAGAACAAAAATTTGTCAAGATATTACTTCAGTACTAAAATACCATTTCTAAAGCTCTCCATTGGCATGTAGTTTGGTGACAAAAAAAAAATGATGTTCCAGCTTAGTTTGATTATGCCTACTAATAAGTACCTAAAGTACGTGCTCAAATGATGGTCTAAGGTGGGTACAAAACTTAGTCAACAAAATGAATCGACCGCAATGTAAACACAAAGCAAATTCGCATATATCAGTAATATTAGGGGCATCATGTCACAGTTAATGCAGCTATATTATTAACTAAGGTGGAGACCATCTACTTTGTATCTTCTAGCATATAGTATTTAGTAGAACTAAATGAATGAACACGACTGCCAGAAAACATATGTATAATGTTTCGCCTGGAAAAAAAGAAACGTGTATTTACGCTATACTACCAGGCGATTCACCAATAATGATATGATGAAGGCCAAGAGAATGATACGCACCAGTCTCTAGTACATATATACTGATATGAATGTCTTGTTTATCTTCTCTAATGCATGATAGTTTTTATGACATGAAATGGGAGTGTCAACAGAAGTTCCAATTGGTCAAATTATCAACCACAAATCAAAATAAGTTTTCATCAGGTATGCATGTCATATGAACTTGGTTGGGGTTTGTAGGTGGATAGTAGGAAGAATAAGGGCAAGATAAAACCAGTTTACCCTCCCTTGGAGGCCCTGAACTATTTAGGGTTCATATTCTTGCTTGCCTCACCTATAACTCACTGGCTTCATACTAACAAAATTCTATTCAAATAACTGACCAATCCTATCTGCTAGCAAACCTGAACAAACTAACAAACCTTAACCCTAAGAAGCTGCTGAACTGGTGGCTGGGCCAACGCACTTGCCATGACAGCATAGATCTATCATGAAGTTAGTTGCAAGTTGACCCAATTTTCAAATGGATAAACAGCATGCCAAGGCGATCACAAAATTTTCTTTGACAGGTTAAGCTCAAGGAACCTGATTAGGAGAAGAGGAATGCACCTTGGTGACCATCACTCTGTGCACTGTCAAGAAGGGGTAGAGGAAACAACTACGCATCTCCTTTTCTACTGCCCTTTTGCCTCTGCCTGTTGGGAGCTTTTGAAGTTTCACTTCACAGAAGACCTCAGCATCCCTCGCTTATTTCAAGAATGGAAGCTCCTCATCCAGACAGAATTTTCTCTAGAACTCTTCATCTTGATCTGTTAGTCAATTTGGTTGATGATGAGGAATGATGTTATTTTCAGAAACAAAGCTCCTTCCTTGGCTGACTGCAAGCGCTACGTGACAGCAGAAGCACTTCTCTTGTTACACATATAAGCTCTAGAATCTCTTCACAGCTAGAATCATGGATAAACTTGCATCTATAATTTGCTGGTTATTCTTCCTCTCCTTTTTTGTACCCTGATCTGGCTTCTCCTCTTCTCTGTAATACTTTTGTTTTATGCTTAATTTATTTTCAGTAGGAGCCCTCGCTCCTCCTGTTCCCTCAAAAAGAAAAGGACTTTATAGCTCATTGATGTGATTTGGCACTCTGCTGGGTCTGGAGAAATATATTAGCGGGAGGTCTTTCCCACACAATGTGCAATGTGCACAGGCCACCACTTGATCCTGTGACCTTTCGGTTCACATTCGGCAAGCACTACCGCTTGCACCAGGCCGCCCTTTTTATAGACATGACAAGACAACATGATATATTTGGATTGTAGAACAGTATTGAAATATTACACAAGGCAGACTAATAGATATTGATTTTTTTTATTAAAAATGGACAGAAGGGTACCCAAAAAGATCCAGTGAAAAAAGAGAAAGCAACGGTATACAATTGCAAAAGAAACATCAAGAGTAAGATCCCCACAAGCAAAACAACATAAGCATAATTGTTACAGTACTACACTCAGCATAGATGTTAGCAGCAATTAATTATTCATGTAGGTTGCACTCAGTCGGTCTCTTCTAGTAGCAGATTTACAGGTTTCTGCAACATAGTACAGTACAAGAAAGCAATATGATTTAGACCAGGCCTCTACACATCAAGCGAGTAGGGGATTGACCACATGGCCGACGAACAGCACCACACCAGTGGTGTCTTCTCGGATCAAGAAGAGGAAAGGGTGATCCGCGATGAAATAATCCTTGGTGCTCCAACGCGCAGCACCCCTCAACAATATAGCAGATGCTGCAGCAGCCTCGGTTCCTTCCTCGTTAAATTCCACAAATGACTTGTGAAGAACGGCCGAAACATATAGTCCCAGTGGCTCGGGTGAATCAACAAACTCTGACAGATCTGCTTCTGGGCTAAACGGCAGCTGGAGGCCCAAACCTTTGAGCAGCTCGGATGCATCGAATCCAAAGGATACGTTGAACTTGGGGACTTTGATCTGCCCAACTGGAACCTTGCTCGTTGGGACATGCCTGTCCAGGAACTCAGGTTCAGAGCTCAGCTTGTGAGCCAGGCTCCAGAGGCCATCTCTTGCTTCTGGAACAAGTATGTACATGGAGAAGTGCCTCTTGTCGTCGTTACCGCCTTGCTCGTACGGAAGCCTGAGCACCTTCAAGTCGCCATAAGATGCCATATACTGGTGGTCTCTGCTGGACATGAAAGGTGCTTGAACTGAACTCCCGTCAAGAAGGTGGAAGTGACCACCTCTTGTTTCAGATGCATCGAACTTGTTAGTCCAGGCTCCTTTGAAATAGAGAGCATTGCCAAGAACCAGCAAAGTGGATTCGTCGACAGAGCCCGGTGGCAGAAGCTCTTTGATTGTACCTGAGGTGACTTCCTCTGCCCATGTGTTCACTTGAGCAGCAACTTGTGCAGCCTGACAAAAAGACAAACATATAATGGGTCATCCACCACCTCCTCCACGGAAATAATTCATAACAATAGAAAAGCTATGAAATCGATGAGACCTTGTTCTGGAAGTCGACGGAGTGGGTGTGTGCCTTGTACTTTGCCAGGGCGAGATCTTGGAAGGCCGGCTTGAGCTTCAACGACGCGTCCGCGAAGACGGCGTCCGCGAAGGCGATCCGTGGGCCGCCCGCATCGGAGCCGTCGGCCATGATGACCCGCGCCACGTGCTCGGCGAGCGCGTGCAGGCTATTGGCTGCGCCCGGCCCACCGCCTCCGCCTCCGCCTCCGCCTCCGCCGAGTGCGGCCAGCAGCTGGTCGCGCGTGGCGCCGCCCGAGCCGGCGGCGAGCAGGCTGAGCGCGACGTGGAGAGACAGCGGGGAGAAGACGGCGTTGCTGGCGGGGGCAGAGGAGGGGGCGCAAAACGCAGCGGCGAGGCAGAGCGCGAAGCGGGTCTGGTGCGCGGTGGAGAGGAGCAGCGTGGCGGCGGTGGCGGCCATGGTCGGTGGGACTGCGATTCCTTCCTGGAACTTGGGCGGTGTTTGGATCCTGTCACATCAGACATTGCCGCCCTACTTTCGCTTTTAAAAATATAGTAATTAAAAAACTAATTTATCAGTCGGAGACTAATTCACGAGACGAATTTATTAAACTTAATTAGTTCATGATTTGACAATGTGATGCTACAGTAAATATTCACTAATGATGGATTAATTTACCTTAATAGATTCGTCTTAGTAATTATCATATGACCATGTAATTAGTTTTATAATTAGTTTATTTTTAATAGACGAAACTAGTGCCGCAACGTCCGATGTGACAGGCAAATTTTTTTTGCCAGGGATCCAAACACCCCCCTTTTATCTTTCGTCAAAGAATTTAACCAAAATTATAGAGAAAAATAGAAAGATTTATGACATCAAGTAGGTATATATTATGAAAATATAACTAATAAAAAATCTAATAATACTTAGTTGGTATCATAAATGTTATTGTATTATTATATAAATTTAGTCAAATTTTAAAAACTTTAACTCTCCCAGATTTTTGGAATGACTTTTAATTTAAGATGGGGAGTATAAGAGGTGTGGTTTTGGTAAGGCCCTGTTCAGTTCGTAAAAAATGTGACGAAATGTTACTGTAGCACTTTCGTTGTTATTTGACAAACTTTGTCTAAACATGACTTAACTAGACTCAAAAGATTCGTCTCGACATGAGCAGACCAAAAGTACAATCAGTTATTTCTTTTATCTATATTTAATGCTCCATGCATGCGTCTAAAATGGGTACTGCGCAAAATATTTGAGAAGATTTTGGAATGTCAACGTGGCCTAAATGTAGACGAAAACAGGCTCCCACACATTGTTGGACAGGTCATCCAGACGCGTCCGCCGTGAAAAGCGCAAGTACAGGTCGGTCACGCCTTTCCTTTCCTTGTTTTTAGGGGAAAAAAAGTCAGCAACTTTCTTTTCTTTTTAAATTTTTTATTTTTAGTATTCTTTTTCTTGTAAACTTTCATTTTTTAAGTTGATTCGGAATTATCTTCTAGACGAGTCGTAGTCGGGTGCTCAATGCAGCAGGGCAGACCTCATGAGCGAAACCGGACTCGTAGCAGCTCTAGTGGTTTAGCAAAAATTACTTGGTAAAAGTTGGGTTTTGCCAAGTCTCAAAATTTTTTGGCAAGTTGAATTAAGGCCCTTTTAGAACTACGATCATACATGGCATCGGGCTGGCCTGGCCCGATCGGGTCGGGCCCATCAAGCCACTACGGGCCAGCAGGCTGAACCGGGGTTGGGCCTTGTGCCACGCCGTCAGCCTAAGGCCGGCCCAAGCGAGGAGAGGGGGCTTGAAGGCCCGTCATGGTGTCGTGCCCACCAGGCCCGTCAAGCCCGTAGCTAGATCTATGTTTTAAATATATAAATATATGTGTATACTTCCTCCGTACCGGAAATAGATGCCGTTTTGGGCAAGGTTTGAGTCAAATATCGGGAATATAAATCATGAATAACTTTTAAATTATTGAGTTTAGAGATGTAAAAATCATATAAATAAATTTGTTTTGAACAGTACTTTCATAAAAATATACATATATCACTTTACAATAAATATTTTTTAAAAAATAAATGGTCAAAGTTATACTTTAGAGACCGTGTCACTGTGCTAAACGACATCTAAAAGTGATACGGAGGGAGTATATGTATATATGTATATGTATTTATATTTATATATATGGTAATTATTTTATACTCCTAAGGAGTAGTTACTCTCATGTGTATATCTCTTGATTTATGGAGTTTATGACCCGACAAAGTGTATCTACACAAAGTATATGATGATACTAGACCTTCTAGAGTACCATATATATCAAGTATGCAAGCATACATAAAGTATATGGTCATACTTATTTTATATACTATTGTAGTGATATTTTAGTAATATAATAAAAAATATAGGCTCTTTTGAATTTTTTTTGCATAAGTAAAATTTGAAATATCTTGAAATAATTATATAAACATACTCAAACTGATAAATACGTATACACGCAATATATATATATATATATATATATATATATATATATATATATATATATTATACACCATGCCAGGCCAAAAATTAGTGCTTGTTAAATTAAATCATCTGTAACAAGCAGTTATATATATATATTTAACAAGCAGTTATATATATATATAACTGCTTGTTAAATTAAATCATCTGTAACAAATTTCAGCCAATTCAGGTAAAAAAAATTAGTGTGAACGTGAGCTTTTATTTCTAGTGTCCGGCTTTGGCGTGGGGCCATATATTGATCTGAGAGTGTTAATTGACATAAAATAGCTACTTGAACATAAATTTCAGTCATTCAAATAAAATATTAGAGTGTGAACGCGAGCTTTTATTTCTAGGATCCGGCTTTGATATGAGGTCCACATATTGATCTGGTGGTGCCAATTGACATGAAGTAGCTGCTTGTTAAATTAAATCATTTGAAAATAAGTTTCAGTCAATTTAGGTAAAATTTTATAGTATAAACACGAGCTTTAATTTCTGGGGTCCCGCTTTGATGTGGGACCCACATATTGATGAGAGGTTGTAACACCCCGATTTTTAAATAAATAAAATTAATTAGAATTTAATTAGGGAAAAGGCCAAAACACTAGACGGAGGAAAAATTCTAACCAGATGTTTGTTGCATTCATGCCATTGCACAATTTTATTGGGTGAAAAAGAATATTTATTAAACCTGAATAGGGCGAATCGATTTTATTCTATTTAGAAAACAAATAAAAGTTTTATAATTTTTCAAACTCAAATTTTATTTGAAAAACCTAGGAAAAATATTTCTAAAACTTTCAAACTCGTTTTTATTTCAAACTGGATTTGATTTGATTTTGAAATGAATTTGCAAAAGTTTTGAAAAGAAAAAAAAAGAGAAATGGCAAAAGGACATCACCCTCATTCTCTCCCTCGGCCCACCTCTTTCTCTCCCGTGTGCCGGCCCAGCTCATCACCCCGGCCACTCCACTCCTGCGCTCCATTTCCCTCTCTTCTCTGCCAAATGATCTGAGGCCCGCACTCCTCCCTCCCCCATTCTTCGCTGCGGTCGGCCACTCCATCCAGCCCAGGTTCTCCCCAGCGCCCGCCTCACCTCACCGCGCCGAGCGCCAGCAGCGGCCCAGCTCCGCTCTTCCCTCTTTCTCAGCCGCTGACGAGCAGGCCCCACAAGTCAACTCCATCTCCACCGAACCGCCCCCGCCCTTCGCGCGACATCGCCGCTCACCTGGGTTTGATCTGCAGCCAGCCGCCACCTTCGCCCCCCCTTCGCCTACAAGTAACTACACCACCCTGACCCCGCGCCGCCTCCGCAGAGCCTTCACCAAACCCTCGCACCCCTCCCGAGCCATCCAGAGGCTCCGCCGTCGCCCTCGCCCTCGCAAGGGGAGTTTGGAGTTTGGGTTGGTATATACTCAGACAAAAACTAAAGAACTGTTGGTGGGGTACACTGATAGCGATGTTGGTGGTGATTTAGTGGGAAGAAGGAGCACTGGAGGCATGACATTCTACCTGATAGAAGGGCTGGTGTCCTGGAACTCTCACAAGGAAAAGACAGTGGCGCTGTCATCATGTGAAGCCGAGTTTATGGCAGCAACGGAGGCAGCTAAACAAGCATTGTGGTTGAGAACTCTGCTAAGTGAACTGACTGGAACACTACCACAGACAATGACTTTGTTTGTGGATAACAATTCTGCTATTGCTCTGATGAAAAATCCATTGTTTCATGGGAGGAGCAAGCATATTGATATCAAATATCATTTCATCAGGGAATGTGTTGAGCGTGGACAGATACTGGTGAAGAGAGTCTCCACTCTACAGCAACGAGCCGATGCATTGACGAAGCCCCTGTCAGCGGCGAAGCTAGCTGTGATGAGACACCTGTTAGGAGTTCGAGAGCTCAGTGAGCATCAAGCTTAGGGGGGAGATTGTTGGTGTAAGCTTGATATTCACTGACATTGAGGAAGCTATGGTGATGCAGACATAGCTGAAACCGTGGCTTGATTTGAAAAAGGAAGGTTGGCGGGAACGGTTGACGCAGGTGCAGCGGGGTGACCGCGCCCACGACGTCGTGCTGGAGAAGTAGTTGGTTTCTGTCGACATGTATCTTGTTTTATTTCTTTCTTCAGTATTGCAAACGTGTGTAAAACCTACTGGTATAAGTAGTCGGGAGTTTGGAGTGTGTATTAGCGCTTTCAATCAGTTATGGCTCTTCATCTGAATCACTGTTACCACCATTCTCCATTGCCCCTTGATTCCAGCCAGAATTCTGTGCTGAGCTCTGTGGAGAACTACCCTGCAGTTGTGCTGTCGGACTGTGAACAGTTCCTGCCTGACTCACTGCATTTTTAGATTCAGCAGCACTACATGTTCCTGAATTCTGTTCTCCACTTGGTGCTCCTCCCAAATCATCCATCTAATGATCCTCCAGAATTCCCCCTCCTTCAACACTAGGTGCTAACATCTGTGGACTATGGATTTCATTCTCTTCTTCAATTATTTCTGAAAAACCTTCAGATTCTGCAGTCTCCCAGCTCCACTTCTCAGTCTCCTTGAACACTACATCCCTGCTAACCACAATTCTGTCAGTGTGAGGGTTGAACATTCTGTGAGCTTTACTGCCCTCTTCTATGCCAAAGTAAACCATTTGCACACTTCTATCATCTAGTTTCTTCAAGTGAGGTACTCCTGGTCTGACATGCCCTTTGCACCCAAAAATCTTCAGGTGACCAAGATGAGGCTTTCTCCCTCTCCAGGCCTCATAAGGAGTTCTATCACCCATTGCTTTGGTTGGCAGTATGTTTATCAAATACACAGCATGTCTGACTGCCTCAACCCAAAATCTCTCTGGGACTTTCATGCTTTTCAGTAATGCTCTTGCCATCTCCATAACAGTCATGTTCTTTCTTTCCACAACCCCATTCTGTTGTGGTGAGTAAGGTGTTGTAAAATGGCGCCTAATTCCAGCTTCTTCACACACTCCCTGAAAAGCATTAGCAAGAAACTCCCCACCTCTGTCAGACCTAACCACCTTGATTTTGTTCCCTGTGCTGTTTTCTGCCTCTACTTTGTATCTTACAAAAGCCCCAACAGCCTGATCCTTGGATTTCAGCACAAATACAGTGCACCACCTAGTGCAGTCATCAATAACCAACATAAAATACCTATTACCCCCAGCAGTCACTGGTACAATAGGGCCACACAAATCAATATGCACTAACTCCAGTGATTCATTGTTGACACTTGCTAACGTCGTTACTAGGACTAGACTATGGAATCTGTCCCCGGCAACGGCTCCAGAAAGGCTTGTTGGTACTTCTTAATGTAAGAAGTATAACTAACTATTCTTATGACTATTGGTAAATTCTGCAAGCGCACAGAATAAGTCAATTGTAGCACTTCACCCGGGAGTAACCGAGTATCGTATTTATTTCCACAGGGAAGCTACTATGGCAGAACTAACACTAGGACTGCTATGAACATCTAGTGATTCTAGCTAGGTTGATCGAAGTGTATGAATGGGGGTTGATTTCTACTACTACTAAAAGAAAGAAAGACTAACTACTACTAAACTAAATCGGCGGGGTCTGGCCGATGAACAGATTAATGTTTTCCTACACACTTACGAACACAACTAACTTAGCAATAAAGATTTTATCTAGTTCTTCGAACCGTACACACCCTCTGGACTATTTATCTCAGACGTGCACAACGAGGTTTATGATTTAAAAACTAACCCAACTACGTGGTGGAATTCAAGGCTCCATTGCTGTCACCACCTGTTTGCTACCACAGCTATCCAGGGGGTTAGCCACAAACTAAGGTATAATTAGTCTAAGCACCGTGCTTACACTAATATATACTACTCTCATCTTGCGTCCAAAACTAGAGCACTGATTACTCAGCGAAGAACCCAAACTAGATACAAACTAAATACTAAGTTATCTATGATCGAAAGCACTCAACAAGAACAATAAGTAAATAACTTAAAGTAAATGTTGAAAGTAGAAGAACACTAAGATAAATGAAGAAAGACTTGGAATTATACCAGAGACTCTGGAAGATCCTCTATTACAACTCCAACTCTTCTCTTCTTCACTCTCGCTCTCACTCTAAGTTTCTCAACTAGAGTGTTACTTCACCAGAGCTTCGCTTACAAGAGAGTGGGACTAATGAGGTGAGGTCTGAGTACAAATGAGCTCGGGGGGTCCTATTTATAGCCTAAGGGACCTAGGGGGGTACTTATGGACCTAGGGTTAGGTCAGGGGGGTGAGTGAGGTGGCGGGCACCAGCCCTAGGTGGCGGCCGCCAGGCCCCTGACCGTTGGATCCACCGTCATTGCTTCAATGACATCCAGGAGCTCCAGGGAGGCGGTTCCAAGGTCGGTTGCATGTCCAAATAATCGTCACATGGGCAATTAGGTCATGATCCACGTGACATCTCTTCTTAGCCCTTGGATGCAACGACCTAAGTGATCAATGGCTGCAAATGAGTGTGGCACGCCTCCCCTGGATCAGTGACATGGCAGGGGAGGAGTTTGGGCCTCACTCCCCTGGCGGCCGCCAGCTAGTGGTGGCGGGCGCCACCCCACCTTGGCCCAAAGTGAGCCTAGGTGAGTGTGCTTGCCTCCTGGTGGGTCCTCTTGGTCATTTTGCTCAAAAACCCTGCAATTACCTACATTCAAATAAAACTCAAGGACAAGTGGAAATTGTTAGTTTATAAAAGGTTTTTGGTTGATTTTAGGTCCTTGTGTTGCGTTATATGACCTTGTTGATGCTAAGAATATAACACTTAGTGAGCATCAACATTCATCTGCTCTCCAATGTGCTGATTGTGGAAAAGGTACCCTAGTCTGCTTTGCAACCAAGCAGGACTGACATACCTGATCTGGATGTTGAATGAGTGGGACACCCCAAGCCATCTCCTTGTCAGCTAGCTTCTTCAGAGCTCGAAAGTTGACATGTCCTAATCTCCCATGCCATAACCAAGCATCATCTCCTAAGCTAGTTAATAAACAATTAGGCTATACTGGTTTCAGCTCTATCTTGTACAGTCTGTTAGCAGACCTCTATACACACATAATCAGTCTAGGTGGATTCTTCTCTGAAACTGTTATTTCATCTTCATCCATCACAACTCTATGACCAATCTCTGTCAGTTGCCCAAGACTAATGAGGTTGGCTCTGAGTTTAGGTATGAAATAAACATCATGCAACACCCACTGATCCCCAGTTCTCCCCTGAAACAAAATAGACCCCTTCCCCTGAATGTCTACAGTAGACCCATCACCAAATCTCACCTTGCCGGTAGTTGCAGGATCAATCTCCCTGAACTTGTGACGATCGCCAGTCATATGGATGCTCGCACCATTGTCCAGGTACCAGACTTCCCCAGAGGATCCCCCATCACCTGTGAAATGAAGTTCATGCATCATGGAGCCTGCTTTCAGGGTTACTCCCCTTGAATTTGTTCTGATGTTTGCTCGAGCGGTCCCGCCACCTCCGTTTCCGCGAGTAACACAGGCGGCTCCATGTCCACCTCCTTCACATGATGAGCTTCTTCCCCCTTCTTCTCGCTTGGACACCGATTGGCATAGTGCCCGTACCCCTTGCACTTGAAACACTGTATGTGGCTTTTATCACGCTTGCCACTTCCAGCATTTCCTTCTCTTGCCCGATCGGTCTACCCACCGCGACCTCCGCCTAGACCACGTCCCCGGCCTCGGCCTCCACCATCCTGCGATCTGGCTCTCCCGGATCCCTCCCCGGTGGACCGTCGCTGCCGAGATTCCCACTCAGCCTGGGTCAACAACACCTGACCGGTGTCAGATCTTGCACCAGTAGCTCCCCGCCCGATGTGCTCCTCGAACGCCTTCAACCGTGCCACAGCTTCTGCGAAAGGAAGTTTCCGGAGATCATAGAATTGTTCTATCCCGGCGATCACATGGATGTAACGCTCCGGCACGGTGTCGAAGAGCTTCTTCACCAGTGCAGCATCATCCAATGTACCACCCAAGTTCCCATACCTCACTGACATCGCCGTCAGTTGCCCGACATAGGCATATATCGTCTCCTCTTCCCTCATCTTCAGTACATCAAACTCGCTCTTCAGGGTTTGCAAGCGCGCCTCCCTAACTCGCTCCTCACCAACGAAGCGTGCCTTCAACGAATCCCAGACTTCTTTCCTAGTCTTCTTCGTTGCGACTTGCATCAGCAAGTCATCCGGCAAGCACTGAAGGAGATGAGCCTGAGCCTTCCGATCCTTCGCCTTCGCCGCTCCAACCACCGTTGCGCCTTGCTCAGACGACTCCCCGGGCGGTTCCATGATCTCCCAAACGCCTTGATCCTCCATGATCGCCTGGACCCGGATGCTCCAACTGGTGTAATTGGTTGCAGTGAGCGCCGGGTACGTGATCTGCCCTCTGCCGCTGCTTCCACCTCCACCACTCCCGCTCCGGTCTCCCATGGAAGAACACACACGCTGTGCAAGTGATTGATGGCTCCGATACCAATTGTAGAACAAGGATCAAAAATCACATACACTAGATCACAGTGGCTATGCCTAGAATCAGATTTGCGCAAGAACACAATGGACTCCGGATGAACAACCCCGGAGGGAACCAGGGATGATGGTGCCCTTTTTCACCACAGAGTACACAATTACAACTGAGTTTTTACAACTGATTGAAGACGCTAATACACACTCCAAACTCCCGACTACTTATACCAGTAGGTTTTACACACGTTTGCAATACTGAAGAAAGAAATAAAACAAGATACATGTCGACAGAAACCAACTGCTTCTCCAGTACGACGTCGTGGGCACGGTCACCCCGCTGCACCAGCGTCAACCGTTCCCGCCAACCTTCCTTTTTCAAATCAAGCCACGGTTTCAGCTATGTCCGCATCACCATAGCTTCCTCAATGTCAGTGAATATCGAGCTTACACCAACACCGCCGAGCTCTCTGCCGCACCAAGGAATCCACCACCGGTTTACCCCCGGCCTCCACCGTAGTCGCTGGAGCACGCTGCGTCGTGGGAGCCCCACCTCGGCGGAATTCGGCGGCCGAACAACTGCTCCCTCGAGCTCGCCGGCGGAACCGACTGCCCCGCTAAAAGGTCCTAGTTTGGTTTTGGTAATTGAGTGACAACTTTAGGTGGACTAATGGTGTTTATGTGAGATACACAAGTGATAAGTCCACAGGTGATCATGTATGAACAACATATGCCATAGGGGGTGAAATGGCTTGAAGGATGTTGCAATACTCATGCATGTGATGAAGAATGAGCTTATTGCATATGTGACATGACATGTGGTCATATGGCTAAGATGGTGAAGGTCAAGGCAAGGCCTGGCTTGATGGACCGGTTGCGGAAGTGAAGGGCAAGTTGGAGGCTTTGAAGCCGTTGGTACCGAGTGTCGGGAGGCTTGAGCAAAGACTTGGCGCCGAAGGACCGAAGTAATGGTGAAGAGCAAGTGAGGTCAAGATCGATGGACCATGGAGGCCATGTGATGATATGAAGTGGATCATATCATTTGATATAGGTTGGTGCATGTGTTGCATTAACACCGAAGGAGATGGAATGGAATGCGCAAGGCAAAGGTATAATTGTAGGGCATTTCATTTCACCGGTCATAGGTGTGTAGAGAAGTTTATGACCGAGTTTAGGATAGATGGCCGTACTATCAAGAGGAGCAAACTTGTTTGCATATCGGTCATCTAGTGCCACTTGAGCGATCTTACATTGCGTTATTACTAGGATCGAGTGGCGTGGTGAGAGCAAGTGAAAATCCTTTGAAATTGATTGTGAAAATGCTAACACACATGCACAAGGTTGTATACACTTGGTGGTGTTGGCACATTTGCAAAGGAGAAGAAGTTGGAGAAGTTTTGGAGAAAACTTTGGTTGAAAAAGAGAAGTGATGGTTCTTGGATTGGAAAACTGTATTGATCCTTTGTGCTTTGGATCATGAGTTCATGTGGGTTGTGTAGCCCTCTGAATAAGCTTTCTAAAATGTCCAAGATCATCGAATTCCGAGTTAGGAGCTAAGAGTTATGGTCGTTCTCGTGGGAGGCTTTCTGGAGAGTGGCAGACTGTTTGCCATTTTAGTTGCGGACTGTCCGCGGGCCTCGGACGCTCCGATGGGGATGCATCGGACGATACGAGCGCACTATTCTCGGGTTGACAGGTGAACGGCGGACTGTCCGGGCCTATAAGGGCGGATTGTCCGTCGGCTAATTTTTCGGAGAACAAGGTTGCTGGACAGGTTCTGTGTAGGCTGTCGATTTTCAACGGCGAACTGTCCGGGCCCAAGGGGCGGACTGTCCGGGGTGACCGTTGCAGCTCCTAACGGCTAGTTTCGTTATAAGGGCGGACTGTCCGGGGCTATAAGGGCGGACTGTCCGCAGTTCATTTTTCAGCACGCGTCCAAACGGCTAGTTTGGGCCCTCCCTCTATAAATAGAGGTGGTGGCCGGCCATTTGGGGTGTTGGGCACCTTGGGGACTTAGTGTCCTTGTGTGAGAGTGCTTGGGAGCCCTCCAACTCACTTGGGATTAGTGCTAACCATATCCGCTAAGTGAGAGAGCGATTCTAGTGCGGTGCATGAGAGATTGTAATTGTGGTACTAGGTGATCGAGTTGCAAGCCGGTGGTGCTTGTTACTCTTGGAGGTTGCCACCTCCTAGACGGCTTGGAGGCTTGTGTGTGCTCCGTGGTAGCACGCTCGGAGATTGAGTGGTGCTCCGGAAGCGACCGATTTGTGAGGGGTATTGTGCTCACCCCGCAGGAGATCGTGAAGAGCAACTCTAGTAAAAGAGAGACGTGAAGAGCGTCAAGTGGTTCGGCCGGGTCGAGTGCTAGAGCTTGTGGTAAGCACTCCTTGGGGAGAGTGTGACTAGTGTAGTCACCACTAGCAAGAGGACCGGCGACAACCTTGAGCTTGTCTCAACGGGGACTAGCTTGGTGGCAACCAAGTGAACCTCGGGATAAAATCACCGTGTCAACATTGTCTTCATATTCTCGGTGGTTTGCTATCTCCATTCACTAGCTTGTATTTCCATACTCATACTTGTGCTAGTGTTTAGTTGTTGCTCTTGTGTAGCTATCTAGCTTGTGTAGCTTAAATAGTTGCTCTTGTAATTAGTTAGCTTGTGTAGCTTGCTAGTTACCTTCTTTGCTTGTGTAGCTTAGAAGTAGATCTCTTGCGTGACTAATTGGAGCACCTTGTTAGTAACATTGCTTAGTTTGTGTAGCTAAGTATTTTGAGCTCTCTAATTTGGCTTGTGTAGCCTTGTTATTGAGCATTGCTAGTGAGCTTAGGCTTTATGCGCTTTGCATCACTAGATTGATTAGGAGCTCCCCGGTTTGATTAGAGTACTAGTTGCATAGGTTTGTGTGACCTTGCAAGCTAGATTGATTAGGTGAGCTCTAGCTAGCCTAGCACCTTATTTGCTTTGTTTAGGATCTTTTGTAAGGTGCTAAAGTTAATAGGTAGAGGGGTGTAGTCTTGGCTAGACCGATAGTTTTAATTCCGCATTTGTTTCGGTTAGCCGGTGAGATTAATTTTAGAAAAGACTATTCACCCCCCTCTAGTCCGCCATCTCGACCCTTCAAGTGGTATCAAAGCTAGGTCTCTCATTTGTGGTCTTTACCGACCCGAGAGGATGGCGACTAGTTGGCTAGATGTTGAGTGCGACACACATATTTTTGATGGCACACACTATGCACGGTGGAAACTTCATATGCTTGATCATTTCCGTGCTTTTGGTCCGAAGTTTTGGTGGATCGTTGTTGTTGGTTTTACTCATGCCTTGGATGAGAGTAATCAAACCCAAGCGCAAGAGGATTGCCTAACACTCGATGCACACTCGATCGTTTTCTAACAAATGCTTTGCAAGATGAGATATTTGGCAGGGTGATGACTTCGGTGAGTGCCCATGATATGTGGATGGCACTCAAATATCTCTATGGTGATTTCTCTATTTGGGATGATGGCAAATTCAAGGAGAAGGATCACATAGAGATGGTACATGAGGATGTTGAGCATGACCGCAACATGGTGGTTGTGAAGGATTGCTCCACCTCATGGTCAAGTGATGATGATGATGATCAATCCACAAGATCACTTGACAAAGATGATGGTGACCATAGCCGAAGCTCAAGTAGTGCAAATGATGACGCCATTCCATGCACACTTGATGATGATGATGATGACGGCTATGAGAGTGATGTCTCTTCAAGCTCTTCTACTACACCACATTGCTTCATGTCACATGGTGACACTAAGGTATCAATTGCTAATGTGGTAGTTGATTGTGATGATCCAAATTTTGAGCTTGTATGTAGACTCACTAAGGCTTTAGAAAATGAGATGGCTAAAACAATGAAATTGACAAAAGAAAACTCATTTCTAAAGAATGCATGTGAACAACAAAAGCATCTACTTTATGTTACTACTTGTTCACATGATGAGCTTAAATTGACTCATGAGGAACTTAGTGTTGCTCATGACAACTTGGTATGAGACCATGCTTTTCTCACTAAGAAGCTTTCTAATGAAGGAACTAAAACTAGTGAGAGCTCATCATTTGGGTCAAATGATCAATCACATATTTGTGCTAACCCATGTGATATAGAGAAGAAGCATGTATCCACCTCTTGTGATAATCTATTATCTATGCCATGTTCTTCATATATAGGTGCTTGTTCTACGTCTTTGTCTTGTGAGACTAACCTTTTGAAGGAGAACAATGAGCTCAAAAGTGAAGTGAAGAACTTGAGCAACAAGTTAGAGAGGTGCTATAACTCTAAAATCACCTTCGAGAATATGATGAAGAATCAAAGATGCTACGGTGACAAGTGTGGTATTGGCTTCAACAAGAACAAGAGCAAGGGCAAGAACATGAAGAGGCAAGAAGAAAAGAATCTCTCTCATTTCATGTGCTACCGATGCCATGAAATGGGCCACTTTGCTAAGCATTGCCCAACCAAGAAGCCTCAAGTATTGCCACAAGAAAGGAAGCCCCAAGTCCAAATCAAGAACAACCATCATGATGGTGACTTGATGATGAAGAAGAAAACAAGAAGTGGCGGAAGAACAAGGCATCCAACTCATATCCAAGATGCCAAGATGATGATGAGCAAGAATCAAGATGAGAAGAAAGATTTGGCTCACATCAAGTGCTACAAGTGTGGTGATATGGGACACTTTGCCTCAAAGTGTCCTACCAAGCTTGAGAAGAAGGCTCAAGCAACTCATGAGAGGCAAGGCAATGAGAAGCAACAAATGAGCAAGGAAGAGAAGGCTCAATCAAAGAGAGTTTGCTACTCATGTCGGGAAAGGGGACACATGACAAATTCATGTCTCCTAGGTAAAACTTCTAAGCCTATTTCAATTGATGATAATATTATGCTTAGAAAGGATGAAAATGGTACCTCTAAGGCTACTATTGCAACTCATCCCGCTACTCATACTAAGGCTATGCCAAAGTATGTTGCGCCTAACTTGAGAGGACCCAAACAAGTTTGGGTACCATCGAAAAGTGGATGAATGTGTGTAGGTACCATGGCATTGGAGGCTTGATTCAAGTGGATTAATGATGATTATTATATGATTGATTCAAGTAAAGAATCTTAGTGCACATCCAAACCCAATGCCAAGTCAAGTGAAGTGAAGTCCAAGTGCTATAACATACAAGTGCAAAGTTCAAGTTGTGGTGATTTATTAGGAAGAAGACTTGCAATCAAATTGAATTGAAGCTTGATATTAAATGATCATGAGCTACTAAGGTATATCTCTATTTGATCACATTCATTTGGGTGCATATGAGTTGATTGAATTGGACATATATGCATATGTTGCTTGCTATAAGATGATTGAATAGATTCATTGCTTAGTAATCAAGTTTGAGTTAGTTTGATTGGATATGTTCACAAGATGACTTTTAGTAAGTGAATTGAATGGATATATGTCTTGTGAGAATGTTAAAACAAGTTAGCTTCAAGTTTGATTCAAATTGCTAGAGTATAGCTCAATTGCTAAAAGTTGTCCAATATTGCAAAATCTGAGTGAGCTGAGAAGATAGCCATGTTTGGATGATCAAATCTAATTGGATTGTCTTGATATTTGGTGTGCATGCTCTACACTTATAGTATTAGTTTCTGTAGAAAATTGGAATTCATTGGATAAGTGAAACTCCGTGTGGTAGTGGATCTTGTCAACTCTATTGCAGCAGTTTTCAGCATGGACAGCAAGTGAAAGAATTGAAATCTGGTAGCAATCTAGAAAGCCAATGAAGCTCAAATTTTTATGGCTACTAGAATACATAGTGAGGCACATCTCCACCAAATTTCATGGTCATTGGACCTATATTTTGGGAGATATGCATGTTTTCTTGAGAAGGACAGAATCTGCCAGAAAAGTGACAACTATTGGATTGATCTAGAGTCACTTTAATTGAAAGGTCCTCAAGTTGGAATCATGTTTATAAGTGGTTGAGGAACCTATGTTTGGTTTTGAGAAGATCTAGAAGTATGACAAAGATGAGTACAAGGCCATTCTATTGAGAAGTATATTTGGCACACAATTGGTACTCAAATTGAAGATCAAGACCAAGCTATGATGAAGATTGAGTGTAAAGTCCTAGTAATGATTAAAGATCAATTAGAAGAAAGAAAAGGACTCAAAGAAGAAAGAGTTGAAGTCAGGCAACCATGCAAAAAGTTTTCATCATGATGAGTTCACCATTGGATCAATCAAACAAAGGCATTTCGAGTAAGGATCAAGGATGTTCTTTGGAGAGAGGTCACTTCTCCTTTTTGTAGGGGCTTGCCGCCTTTTGTAGGTTAACCAAGTGTGGTACTTGGAAGGCTAATATGGAAGTGGTGATTCAAAGGATGTTTGGGATGCTTAGTTGAATAAATGAAAGGATTGACCAAGCAAAGCAAGCAACAACCCATAGTAGAGAGCAAATTGAAATTTATCAATTGGTATGATCTCCATTGGTATTTATTGAGAGGCTCTCAAGCAAGCAAAGAACGAATGAAGAAGCAATGTCAGCCACAACATTGAGCTAGTGCACTTGATCATATGGGTGAAGATTTGTTCTATCAATATGTATCTATTGGTCTTCACCATGGACTTCACATTGCTATTTGGAGCTTAATTGGAATCAAATGACTATCTTCTACTCCAAGATAGCGAAGGTATCATTGTAATGTGCATGATCATTTCATCCCTTACTAGTATGCGGTTAGTGCATATAGTACATGCTTAATAGGATCATGCATAACAAATGAAAAGTTTAAATTCATAGCCTACCACAATTGCTTGATTGATTATATGATCTAGTGGTTAGTATATGAGTTTGTTCATGAGCTAGTGAACCCAAGTACTTGATCTAGAAGATGAGCATTCAAGTGTCTAATTTAACATGAGTAAGATAACCATTGAAAGATGTATGAAGAAGCTTACTCTAGAGCAAACCGAGTTAGATATCTTGTGCAAGTTTAATAGTTCAAGTCACAAATGAGAAGCTCATGACAAGAGTTCAAGAAGAAGACAATAATGCAAATGGATATCAAGTTTAAACTATCATTCAAGTGGTATCTAGACTCATCATTTCTTCACATGGTATCTATTCAAGATGGTATATGATCTTTCAAGTGATATTTACCAAGTGGTGTCTAGATCAAGCTCACAAGTGGTATCCTACAAGATGTCAAGTGATCCTCAAAGTTAAGTGATCAAATCAAGCAAAGCATCCCTCACCAACAAGAGCTCAAGTTTATCAAGTGAATGACCCATGCTACATATGAGAAGGTGCCCCACCTATTGGTATCAAGGTCAAAGATCCTACACATGGTGTCATTCCAACATATATGGTGGTGTCCATCAAACATCAAGACTCAAGTGTCAACCATCTACCCTAGTGTCACCCTTTGTATGAAAAGAGCATACCTTTTATGGTCATTGATGACAAAGGGGGAGAAAGTGCCAAAGATATGATATGATAGGGGAAGAATTTGTGGCAAAAATATGTCAAGGACAAAGGGGAGAAAAACAAAAGATGGACATGGACCAAGAGGGAGCAAGATTGAACAAATGGAAAAGGATCGAAATTCTTGGACAAAAGAGAGCACACAAGTAGGGGGAGCAAGCTCATGAATACACGATTGATGCATTTGTTTGTGCATTACATTTGCTTGCTCACATTGCATATGTTTTACATTCCTACATGCTTGTGTGCAATATTTGCTAGAGCTAAGACTTGGATGATGATTGTTTTCCTTTATTTGGTATCTAGAGCATAGTCTTAGTGTAACAAGTGGTAACTAGAACCTTGATTATAATGTTGATCTCACGTGGTATCTAGTTTCACTTGTTTCTAGCAAGGTTGATGCTAAGGAAGATTCAAATATGGTATACACGCTTCAAAGGTAAAATTCAATCTTGTATACATTAGCATCACTTAGTAGTGCTAACACTCCCACAAATTTCATATTTATGCATGTGTGCAAACTTGAAAAAAAACCATTTGAGCACACATGTAGGGGGAGTTAACACTACAAGGTCGGATTGTATGGTGCTTATCCAAATCTTCTTATATGGTCTTAATGTTGGATAAGTAACATAGAATCCAAACCAAGTTAGCAATTTACATTCTTGTAAAGTGCTAGCTTGGAATAAGCTTAAATTTCCATATCTTTGTAGAGTTGTCATCAATTACCAAAAAGGGGGAGATTGAAAGGTCCTAGTTTGGTTTTGGTAATTGAGTGACAACTTTAGGTGGACTAATGGTGTTTATGTGAGATACACAAGTGATAAGTCCACAGGTGATCATGTATGAACAACATATGCCATAGGGGTGAAATGGCTTGAAGGATGTTGCAATACTCATGCATGTGATGAAGAATGAGCTTATTGCATATGTGACATGACATGTGGTCATATGGCTAAGATGGTGAAGATCAAGGCAAGGCCTGGCTTGATGGACCGGTTGCGGAAGTGAAGGGCAAGTTGGAGGCTTTGAAGCCGTTGGTACCAAGTGTCGGGAGGCTTGAGCAAAGACTTGGCGCCGAAGGACCGAAGCAATGGTGAAGAGCAAGTGAGGTCAAGATCGATGGACCATGGAGGCCATGTGATGATATGAAGTGGATCATATCATTTGATATAGGTTGGTGCATGTGTTGCATTAACACCGAAGGAGATGGAATGGAATGCGCAAGGCAAAGGTATAATTGTAGGGCATTTCATTTCACCGGTCATAGGTGTGTAGAGAAGTTTATGACCGGGTTTAGGATAGATGGCCGTACTATCAAGAGGAGCAAACTTGTTTGCATATCGGTCATCTAGTGCCACTTGAGCGATCTTACATTGCGTTATTACTAGGATCGAGTGGCGTGGTGAGAGCAAGTGAAAATCCTTTGAAATTGATTGTGAAAATGCTAACACACATGCACAAGGTTGTATACACTTGGTGGTGTTGGCACATTTGCAAAGGAGAAGAAGTTGGAGAAGTTTTGGAGAAAACTTTGGTTGAAAAAGAGAAGTGATGGTTCTTGGATTGGAAAACAGTATTGATCCTTTGTGCTTTGGATCATGAGTTCATGTGGGTTGTGTAGCCCTCTGAATAAGCTTTCCAAAATGTCCAAGATCATCGAATTCTGAGTTAGGAGCTAAGAGTTATGGCCGTTCTCGTGGGAGGCTTTCTGGAGAGTGGCGGACTGTCTGCCATTTTAGTGGCGGACTGTCCGCGGGCCTCGGATGCTCCGATGGGGATGCATCGGACGATACGAGCGCACTGTTCTCGGGTTGATAGGTGAACGGCGGACTGTCCGGGCCTATAAGGGCGGATTGTCCGTCGGCTATTTTTTCGGAGAACAAGGTTGTTGGACAGGTTCTGTGTAGGCTGTCGATTTTCAACGGCGGACTGTCCGGGCCCAAGGGGCGGACTGTCCGGGTTGACCGTTGCAGCTCCTAACGGCTAGTTTCGTTATAAGGGCGGACTGTCCGGGGCTATAAGGGTGGACTGTCCGCAGTTCATTTTTCAGCACGCGTCCAAACGGCTAGTTTGGGCCCTCCCTCTATAAATAGAGGTGGTGGCCGGCCATTTGGGGTGTTGGGCACCTTGGGGACTTAGTGTCCTTGTGTGAGAGTGCTTGGGAGCCCTCCAACTCACTTGGGATTAGTGCTAACCATATCCGCTAAGTGAGAGAGCGATTCTAGTGCGGTGCATGAGAGATTGCAATTGTGGCACTAGGTGATCGAGTTGCAAGCCGGTGGTGCTTGTTACTCTTGGAGGTTGCCACCTCCTAGACGGCTTGGAGGCTTGTGTGTGCTCCGTGGTAGCACGCTCGGAGATTTAGTGGTGCTCCGGAAGCGACCGATTTGTGAGGGGTATTGTGCTCACCCCGCGGGAGATCGTGAAGAGCAACTCTAGTAAAAGAGAGACGTGAAGAGCGTCAAGTGGCTCGGCTGGGTCGAGTGCTAGAGCTTGTGGTAAGCACTCCTTGGGGAGAGTGTGACTAGTGTAGTCACCACTAGCAAGAGGACCGGCGACAACCTTGAGCTTGTCTCAACGGGGACTAGTGAAATGACCGAATCAGCCTAGAGGGGGTGAATAGGTGATTTTTAACAATCTGCAACTTTACAAACTAGAAGATGTAATTAGATATCAACCGGAGAGGCCGGTTTGTTTGGGTAGGTACTACAGGGTGTAGAACACCAGTACTACCGACACAAACAAATGGCACAACCGGGATCCTAAAAGGAACTACAAATCCAATGTAAGTGAACTATGAATGTAATACAAGAATCTACCCCACTTCCCTAAGTATGATAGATAGCAAATCTACTCTCACTGTGCCTTGGTAGCTTCCCTTCATGTAGATCGAGCCTTTCCAACCTAAGAAGAAGATAGGGATAGGAAGAACTCGAAGAACACAATAACAAGTGAAGTAGAGAAAATAGGGACAACAACAAGCACACGGGACACGCGATTTATCCCGAGGTTCGGCCAATCCACTAAGGAGTGCCTACTTCCTCGTTGTTGAGGTGACCACAAAGGTCGGAGTCTATTTCACCTCCTTGCCTCACTCAAGCAACCACAAAGGCTACGAGAGTTTCTCCACTAGAAATCTCAGGGTAATACAAACGCTTCGGGGAGCCCTCACAAGTAAATCAATACGGGCTATCACGAAGAACACCTAACCGGCTAGAGCTCTAAGAGCTCAAGAGTAAAAGACACAAATCAAGTCGGCTAGATGGAAACCAAGTGCTCAAGTCGTAGATCGAAGCTTCCCACTCTCGAATCTCACTTCCCTAGCTCAAATCTCGCAAGGGAATGAATCTAGGAGCAAAGGCGGAGAGAGAGGGGAGGAGTCAATGCTTGGAGAGTGTTTGTCTCAAGTTAGGTCAGCAATAAGTGTATGGAATGAGTGGGTGACCGTGAAAAGTGAGGAGAGGAAGCATTTATACTCCCTCAGTCCCGAGGCTGGTCAGTGGTACCGACCACCCATGGTCGGTACCACCGACCAGTTCACAACGGTCGCATACATTCAGATCTGACCAAAACGACAACTTCCGACCTTCGGTCGGTACCACCACGGGCGGTAGTACCGAGGTTATGGCGGTACTACCGCCAGGCCAAATCGGCCGCGAACAGAGAGCTCCTCAGTTAGGGACTTGGTCCCTCGGAAACTACAGACCAGCGTCGGTACCACCGAGGGTCGGTAGTACCGAGGTTATGGCGGTACTACCGCCAAGTCACAAGCGAGTCAGTCCAGAGAGCCCTGCAAACTTGGTTACCACCGACCAGGGCTCGGTACCATCGGGGGCGGTAGTACCGAGGTAATGGCGGTACTACCGCCAGGCCAAAAACGATACTTCCAGAGACCTCTGAGAAACTTGACTTACCACCGAGCGAGGGCGGTACCACCGACATGGTGGCGGTACCACCGCCAGGTCAATTTGAGCGCGTCCAGAGAGGCCTGCGAAATCAAGCTTACTACCGACCTGTGTCGGTACCACCGAGGGCGGTAGTACCGAGGTTATGGCGGTACTACCGCCAGGCCATTTTTGACCAACACAGAGAGCTTCGCAAAACCAAGTTACTACCGACCAGGGTCGGTACCACCGAGGGCGGTAGTACCGAGGTTATGGCGGTACCACCGCCAGGCCATTTTTGACCAACACAGAGAGGGTGTTTGAGCACCGCGCGGAGAAGCCATGGTCGGTACTGTGACACTCTAGTGTCAAGCACTGCATTAGGCACTACATTTAGATACTAAGAAACATGAGCAATGCATTGCATCATTTTCATGTGCATGAGAGTGTTTTGTCTTTGTTTATTTATTTGGATTTGGATTTCTTTTGACTTGATGATTTAAATGGATTTCTGTTTTGGCAAAGGGTTGTATAAAATAGAGAATATTGAGTAGAGTGCTTTTCATGTTGGAGTTTTGCCTAGTTCTATATAGTGTGTTAAATAAGAATAAGTCAAACGAAATGGTTTATGTTTCAAAATTTGCTTTGTTTATGTGGAGGATTTAAAAATGGTTTTCAGAAAAAGTGTCTTATATGAAAGTTGTAGAGAAAATTATTTTGAGCAACTTTCATATTTGGGTCAAAACCTAGTTTGGAGTTTTTGAAACTGTTTCGAATGGTCAAAGTTTGAAAAGAATTTGGAAAAAGAAAAAGGAAAACATTTTCTCCCGCGCCAACCCTTCCGGCCCATCCGGCCTTTCGGCCCAACCCGCGCCCGCTCCCGCTCGCCCGCGCGCCCCGCTCGCCGCGCCAGCGCCGGCCCAGCTCCGCTCGCTCGCGCGCGCCCGCCCGCGCACGGCGCGCCGGCCGCCTGACACGGCCGCACCGTACGCCGGCCAAATCGCCGCGTGGCGGCTTGCCCTGCCACATGGCGCCCCAAACCCTAGGCCAAATCCGCCTCCGCCACTCCCCGCTCGATCCTCGCCTCCCCGATCACGCAAGTGATCGTGCTTGCCCACTCCCGCGCGGTCTTGCCTGTCGCACCGCCTCGCCGACCGCGCCGTGCTGCCGCGACGTCCCGTCGCTGGCCCCGCCACCACCACTGGCCGGCCAAGGCCCCCGGCTAAGACCCCGGGCACCCTTCGCCCTCTCTCCCAACCGCACACACTCTTCCACTCTCGCTCAAACTCTCCTCACACACGAACGCGAGCCGAGAGCACTGCTCGCTCTCGCCGCGACCACCGCCGCAACCACCCCTCTCTGTTCCGACCACCACCCTCCATCGCCGACCGATTCCTTCCGCACGCCGCTCCGCCTACGCCGTGCACACGTCGTGCGCACGTCGTCATCCCTGACCAAGTCCCGACGCCGCCGGAGGACGTAGCGCTTCCTTCGGTCCTCCAGTCGCCACCGCCGAGCCGCAACGCTGTTCTTCCCCAACCCGAGCTTCACCGACTCCTCTTCTTCATCCTCGAGCTTCACCGAGCCAAGGCAAGGTGAGAACACCACCCAGTCTCAACGCTACCGTCTTCTACCACCCGTTTCTCTCCGGCCGAGCGCCATGGGCGCCGCCGCGGACCTCGCTCGTGGCCAAGCTCCTCTGGAGCCACCCGGGCCAAACCAACCCCGTAGCTTTGCTCCTTAAGGTTCACTCGAGCTTTTGCCTTCCCCAATTTCTCCGGCCGCCGCCGGAAACGGCGTAGCCGTGTGTTGCCGCCATCACCGTGCGCCGCCGCTCGCCGCCGGTATGCTCCGGCCGTGCGCTAGCCAAACCACCTACACCACTCGATGCGCCTCATCGAGTCGAGTTCACAAGCCTAGCTTCCCCGCCGGCGACCTCACCGTCGGCGAGGAATCAACGGTCAAACCTCTCCCCTGTTTTCCGTCTCGCCCGAGCCCTCGAGCCAGGCCTCGGACGGGCGATGGCTTTCCGTCTCGCCCGAGCCCTCGAGCCAGGCCTCGGACGGACGATAGTTTTCCGTCTCGCCCGAGCCCTCGAGCCAGGCCTCGGACGGGCGTTTGTTTTTCCGTCTCGCCCGAGCTAGGCCTCGAGCGAACCCTCGGCCGCTGTCTCGTTCGAGCCGGGCCTCGAGCGAGCGCACACCTTTTTCCGTGCGCCGAGTGTTTTCCAGAAAACGTTTTCCAAAATGTTTTTCTTTTTTTTCAGTAAATGCTTGTTTATTTTGTAGATCCTGTTTTGTTAGTCCAAATGGAGTGCTTTCAGTTTTGTTAGCTCGTTTGTGAGTAGATCTGCCATGGAAAAATATAAAAGTATTTTTGATAGAAGTTTATTTTACTGTTTTCATTTATTCCAGTTTATATGCTTTTGCTAAGATAAATGGTTATATATGTTGTCTGGTTGAGTTAATTCCTGGAAAATTTGGTGTAAGCTTATTATCATATTTTACACCTATGAAAATATATGATGCACTATTTATGTGGAAAAAGTTTCTGTTATGGTTTAAAGTCCTTTTTTGGCTGATTTCTTAGAATAAATGTTAAGGTGTTTTATATGCTGAAATAAAATATGGGAAAATTTGTGTAGTCTCTGCTCATGAGGTTCAAGCTAAGAAAAATGTAAGCATGATCTGTTATGTGAAGAAATCTGGAGATGCTTTACAAATGTGCTTTTCTGTGTTTTCCTTTGAAAATTCATGTAAGAAATAGTATAATGTTTATGTTCATGGAACTTTCTTGATAAGCATAAAATGTGAAGTAGAATCTGGGAAAAATATGAAGTCTGTTGTTTAACACTTTTTGGATGGAGAGCTAGTTCAAAGCACCTTTTTGGGCAGTTTGCTTGTCATTTTTATATCTGCAGTTCTGTATTTTATTTTTGGCTGAAATTTGTTCAGTGGAGCCCAGCAACTATTGTTTGCCTTCTGGAATTTTTGTGGATTTTTCTGAGTCCAGAAAAGTATACTTGCAGTTCAAACCTAAGTTTCTTTTGAATTATTTATTAATCGTCGCATGCAATAGGATCGACCCCGCCGGAGCCCGACCAGGAGCAGGAGATAAGCGCCGAGCAGCAGATTCCGGAGCTCCAACAAGCCGAGGAAGCCGACCCCGTCCCCGTCACTAACTTGCCCGAGTGCCCCTCTCACGAGGCCTCGGTCTTCACCCTAGGCAAGCCCCGGAGCATTCTAAGTCTCCCAGTATTTAAAATTAAATTACTTGAGTCCTTTTATATTGTGATGCATTAGGTTTAGGAGTTGAATGAATCCTATTTGCTGCATTACCATTCCTTGATGGTTGATTAATATCTACCTTGTTATCCTGTTATTATTTGCAATGTAGAATTACTTAGCCTGCTTAATAAAAGTAGTAGTTAAGGATGTCTCCGTAATACCCTGATGGGTACTTACCGGATCACGGTTGGCTATATTTGCTATCGTGGAAAAGAACCTGAGTTGTAGTGAAATACGGTCAACTGGAAGGCAAGGCACAAGTTTGGAAACTTGGGGCAGTCCGTCCGTTGGATCGTGTAGGTTTGTATCGATGTTGGCCCTCGTTCATTTTTGAACGCGCCCTTTTACTTAGGGATATGTCGGTGCCGTAATCATCGACCCCAAAGCCGGTTAGAAGCTGTTCGGGCCGGTCTCAACCCGTGTCGTGCCCTCCAGTATGGAAATTGCGATCTGCCGCGTGAGGCCATCGTCAGGTTCCAATTGGGCGGTTCGTGCTTGAACCGCGGCGATTACCACCATGAACAAGCGTCGAGCGGTTGCCCAATGCATGGACCCGACGGGGAAAGTGTGGGCTGGTATTAAAGGTCTTTCACCAGCTGGTTTGGAATTCGATTCGAGTCGCCGTCTCCCCCGGTTAGTGGGAAACTATGGCGAGCTTCATCACGATACAACTCCATGTGATATCTAAAGGTTCAACTAAAATGTGGACAAGTCAACTGGATATGGTTATATTATTTGTCTGCTAGACTCAAGTGTGTGCAATAGTTCAGGTGCAAACCTAGAAGAAGGAATAGGTATAAAAGATGACAGCTCATCATTATCATTAATTACCGCTTATCTTAAATTGAGCTTTTCGCAAATTCAAGATCCCAGCTCCACCCAAAAAGGCCTTGCATGTCCTTGGTGTCTTTATTTTCAATTGGACGGGTAAGTCTAGCTGAGTACATTCCCGTACTCAGGGTTTATCCCGTTGTTGCAGATGGCCAGGTCTACTTCGGCTATTGTAATCACTGCCTCTACCCAGTGGAAGGTGATGAGGAGTAGGCCCAGGGCAGGGTCGTCCAGAAGCTTTTCCCTTTTCTTTTGCTGGACTGAGACTACTAGTGGCACATTATCTTAAAAAGGGAGGAGTGAGTTGTGTCGAGTGGATTTATCAAAACAATTATTTGGACCACGTGTGTGGTGGTCATGTGTTAAAAACTTATTTAAGCTTCCGCACTTTTAAAATTCAGTATTGTAATAACTCCGTTGTAAATTCCGCACTCTGATATTTTAAATTCGGTTTCATTTTCGCTATGTTGTATCTTTACGAATGTAATCCTTGAACGATGCGATCCTGTATGATGTATGGTGTTAGAAATCCTTCGAGGTTTCCGGACTACCGGGGTTATATGGGTTCAAGTATGAGTCAAGGTCAGACGGATTTGACTAAGATAATACTTGAGCTCTTATAATCAGGACGGTTCCGCCACAGGTACCACCGACCACCCATGGTCGGTACCACCGACCACATAAAAATACCCTCTATGTGTTCGTGATTGTGCGGTGTCTCTCAAGCGAACTAAGGTTAGTCGATTTGAGCACTTTTATCCACATCTAGCCAACCTACTTTGTGACCCTCTTCATAGTCCGGCTTACCTATAACTCAAGTTTAAAAATGAAATTTTAAACTACCACTTGAGCTAGGCATCTTTATGTCCAAATGTATCCTGCGTGCTTTGTTCACGAGATTTCAACGTTTCAAATCTTTCTTAGGACTAACCCCTGCATACATGCTTTTAAAAACCGGTTAGTCCCTAATTTGATTGTCATTAATTAGCCAAAACCCACATTGGGGGCGAATGCACTTTCAAACTCCCCCTTTTTGGTAATTGATGACAACCAACTTAGGCTTACGATAAAGATAGAAAGAATTGAAGCTTTTGAATTCCAAAATTTAGTTCAAGCTTCCCCTTAGTGTATGCTTTGGATATGAACTTCAAACCTTGATTAAAAACAAGGTTGCATACACAAGAACAAGAGCTCCCCCTAAATTTTGCAATCCGTGGGGTGCCTAAGAGTGTGTGACAACATCATATATAACAATTTGTGATGCATAAGCGATATGACATCGTGATTCACATAACAATGTAATAAGAAAAGCGAATGGATATGGAAGAAAGAAAAGGACTCAAATCACATAGCCATATCGAAAACAACAATCACCATGACAAGAGCATAAATATTGTGGATGAACCAAGCAAGAATATAACATTAAGCATAAATGTTTTACATCTTCATCAACACATCACAAAAACAAAGTAGCATACCACACATAGTTCTCAAAGATTACCCTCTCTCACAGCTAGCTATTACAACAAGATAAGCCTAACACTCCCCCTTTGGCATCAAATACCAAAACGGGTAGGCCAAGATAAGCAAAGAGCTAGTAATAGCCGCTGGAAGATCCACCATGATAAGAACCACCGAAGAGAGAGGAGTAGGCACTCTCACCAACATCGCCACCTGGGAAGGATGACGGAGCAGAGGAATCCGGCGGAGGAGTAGAGTCGCGAGGACCACCACTCCCAGCTGGATCGGCGTCGGGGCCAGCAAAGCCCATGTACGAGCCGCCACCACCACCTTGGTATGATGTAGATCCGCCAGCAAAGGACGTACTCATACCATAGTCAGGGTAGAAGAGAGGAGGCTGGTACTGAGGAGGAGGCGGGGGATAGAACAGAGGAGGCTGGTACAACATGGAGCTGTAGAAGCCAGCCTCACCACCACTGGGCTGCTGGGGCTGCGGCTGCTGCTGGAAACCACCACCACCATCATCATCATCATCATCATGGTCGTCGCGCCGGGCCTGAGCATCATACTCCGCAAACGGATCTGGATGGGATCGGACCGGAGAGCGTGGAGGAAGACCGAGATGTTGACGCACCTCCTGCTGATGCCGCTCGTCGCGATCGGCCCTGTAGCACATCCACTCGAAGATCTTGCCGAGAGCGGAGCGAAGACCGCCACTCCTACGCCTCTCATGACGCAGAGGAGGAGCGGTAGCAGGAGGGACCTCTCCACGAGCCTACTCTGGGCTCTGAGCCTCGCCAGGCGCTGCTGCTGCTGGTGGTACCTCGTCGCCTACAACACCCTTGTCCTTGGTGATCGAAACAAACTTCTGAACACTGTAGTCCTTCACCGACCGGTCATACTCAAAGGTAGCTCCCACAACATGCTCAATGATGTGCATAAGATATGGAGCATAAGGCAGGGCCTTGTGAGGGTCATTGTACACATCTGAGATCTTTTGCCATAGGAAGTGGGAGATGCTAAACCGGTCATCTGGCAAAGCAAACTGGACAAGGACCTTGGCAGCATCATCCCGCAGGTTGTCTTGGTCTCCAATCTTTGGGTCCAGAGTCAAACGCATCAAGTTGTTGAGCACATAGTAGGCAGGCTTCAGGCCAGGGACCTTGAAGGTTGCCTCGGCACCATCCATGTAGACACCTGAGTTCTGCAGCTGCTCGGTGTACATGCCCCCACCATACATCTCTGACAAGCGAGGGGCATCCCTGTCCACATGGTCGAATCCCAACAACTGGGCGAAAGTGACAAAGTTGCACCGGTAGTGGACCCCTTGGGTCATCCAGTGCAGCACCTGCGCCTCTTGATCAATAAAAAGGGTTGCCCAAAATTGACAAATAATTTCCTGGTTGTAGCTGCGCTCACCAGAGACCAACCCCAAGATCCTCCACTCCTCTAGCCTCTGCACTAAAGCCTGAATCTCCTCTGAGTCCTTGTCTGTCAAGGAGCGGATAACCAGCCGCTTGTGCTCAAAGAGAGGGGGATGGCCCTTAGCACAGAAACCCTTCCAGAGGACTGACACATAGTAGTCCTGCTGGAATCTCGTCCAAAACCTCCGATCAACTGAATCATCTCTGATAAAGAGGTATGGAAACTCCTCACGCTGCCTCCTCATCAAGTTCCCCCGCTTCCTGTCAGAGTAATCAATTGGATTCCCAAGATGTGCGGGGGAGACGGCGGTCATCAAGGCTTCGGCTTCGGGGTGCAAAGGAAAAGCTCTGTTGATAAGAAGCAGCCCTGAAGTCGGAGGAGAAGGCGGTCCAACATGAGAATTGATGGAACGACCCTCACGATCAGGACCAGCCGGCGAAGCCACTCCACCCACAATGACGCTATGCATGCGCCCAGGTGGACCAGCGACAGGGGGCGGAGGAGACGGAGAAGCAGCATGCCCACTGCCACGGGCACGGCCGCTTCCACTTCCCCTGGCACTATCCACGCTGCGACGTCCCATGTGGCCCCCGGACGAGCGTCCACGGACCGGACGAGGGAGTTCCTCCATACTCCCACCGATAGACCGAGCACGGCGCGAAGGATTGCGCCGCTGTGGCCCACCGGGCTGCACATCACCTTGCTCAAAGGCAGCATACTCCTCCTCATCATCATCACTAGCGGTCCTCCGGTTATGCGACATCTAGAACAAGATAGCATAGACCGAAGTGAGATAAAGATGATAAAAACGACAACATCAAAGGATGTAGCAAAGATGACGATTGAAATCAGGGAGGAGAATGGCTCGCTGCGCGCGGTCGGTACTACCGACCCCAGGGGGCGGTACTACCGACCGCACAGTAGCGTGCGGTTTCCTTCAATCCGGTCTACCAAATCGCCATGAACTTGCAAACCATACATCCTAGAGTCATCTACACACTAGATAGAGCAATCCTACCAAAGGAATCGACCTAGAACAAGGTACATTTAGAGATCGGGCAAGAACACCCTAGTACCTTGTTTCTCGAGGAGAAGAGGCCGAAATCCAAAGAAGGAGATACTTCCGGGCTTCAAGAACAGCACCAAGACGATCTCCACGCTCCAAGGCACCTTTCCACCGGAGGGATTGAGATTTGAGTGGAGGAGAAAAGAGATCGAGTGGAGAGAAGGAGGAGATGAGCGCGGCGGCTGCAAGACACGAACAGGTGGCGGCGCGGTCAAACAGGATTGACTAGGGTTGAAAGAGTTTCACCGCGCCCTTTTTATACTCGGGTCAAACCCGGTCGGTGGTACCGCCCATAGGGGTCGGTACTACCGACGTCGGTACTACCGCCCTATGGCGGTACCACCGACAGTACAAAAACAGAGGGATCAGAGAGGGATTCAAAGAGAGCCTTGTGTGGAATACTACACACACTTCAAACATGTCCAGATTTCATATAACCAATACATAGCCATGGACACAAGTGAAGTATGCAAAATAGATTTTGAAATCACACACAATATTTTGTCAAAGCATTTATCTAGGTCTCTAGGTGAAAACAAATATGTGCAAGACATCAAGCCACGTTACGAGAATCAATGATATTTAGTTCACTCCTCAAAGCACAAAATCTTGACTTATCTAAAGGCTTTGTGAAGATATCGGCTAGTTGCTTTTCGGTGCTCACATGGCGTATTGCGATATCTCCTTTGGCTTCATGGTCTCTCAAGAAATGGTGTTGGATGTCTATGTGTTTTGTGCGAGAATGGTTTACGGGATTGTTGGCTAGCTTGATAGCACTCTCATTGTCACACAAAAGTGGAATTTTGTTTTCCTCACATCCGAAGTCTTTTAGTGTTTGCTTCATCCAAAGTAGTTGAGCACAGCATGCGCCGGCCGCCACATACTCGGCTTCGGCGGTGGATAGGGCAACACTATTTTGTTTCTTAGAACTCCATGACACCAAAGACCTCCCAATAAATTGGCAAGTCCCGGTAGTGCTCTTTCGGTCTACCTTGCAACAGGCATAGTCCGAATCAGAATAGCCAAGTAGATCGAAAGTGGAGCCCTTGGGATACCACAAGCCAAGATTCGAAGTGTGCACTAAGTATCGAAAGATTCTCTTAACGGCCATAATATGACATTCTTTCGGATTAGCTTGAAACCTTGCACACATGCACACACTAAGCATGATATCGGGCCTAGATGCACAAAGGTAAAGCAGTGAACCGATCATAGAGCGATATACCTTTTGGTCCACTGACTTACCATCCTCATTTAGATCAAGATGTCCATTGGTAGGCATGGGGGTCTTGATGGGTTTGGCCTTGTCCATCTCAAACTTCTTTAGCATGTCTCTTGTATACTTGGTTTGACTGATGAACGTGCCATCCTTGAGTTGCTTGATTTGGAATCCAAGAAAGTACTTCAACTCACCCATCATGGACATCTCGAACCTTTTAGTCATGATCCTACTAAATTCCTCACAAAAAGACACATTAGTACTACCAAATATTATGTCATCGACATATATTTGGCACACAAATATATCATTGTCAACTTTGCAAGTAAATAAAGTAGCATTGACTCTTCCTATCTCAAAACCCTTTTTGAGTAAGAAGTCCTTAAGGCAATCATACCAAGCTCTAGGGGCTTGTTTGAGCCCATAGAGCGCTTTGTCGAGCTTGTAGACGTGGTTGGGAAACTTTGGATCTTCAAAACCCGGTGGTTGCTCCACATATACCAATTCGGAGAGGGGGCCATTGAGGAATGCACTTTTCACATCCATTTGGTATAGCTTGAAATCATGGTGAGTAGCAAAGGCAAGTAATATACGAATTGACTCAAGCCTAGCTACAGGTGCATAGGTTTCCCCAAAATCCAAACCTTCAATTTGAGTGAAACCTTGAGCCACCAACCGTGCTTTGTTCCTTGTCACCACGCCATGCTCGTCTTGCTTGTTGCAGAAGACCCATTTGGTTCCTATCACATTTTGCTTGGGCCTTTCCACCAAGGACCAGACTTCATTCCTGGTGAAGTTGTTCAGCTCTTCTTGCATAGCCATCACCCAGTCCGGATCATCAAGTGCTTCTTCCACCCTAAGAGGTTCCAAAGAGGAGACAAACAAGTAATGTTCACAAAAACTTGCTAAGCGAGAGCGTGTCGTTACCCCACGCCGTATGCTCCCCAATATGTTGTCAACGGGATGATCCCGTTGAACTAAATGATGAACTCTTGGATGTTGCACAAGTGATCTCCTTTGGATGGGTCCATCCTCATCATCCACATCATATGTGTTGATGTCCCCATCTACTTGTCGAACTTCATGTTGAGCTTGTGTTTGATCATCATCTTGATGTATCACTTGATCATCACCCACACTACCACCATTTGGAGTTGCGGAAGCTTCATCATGCACATATGGATGCACATGATGGATATGAGAATCTTGTGGAGTGTGTGATGGATCATCTTCATCATCTTCAATTTCAACGGGCCTCACATCACCGATTGCAAGCCTCTTGATAGCTTCGGATGGAGGCACGTCATTACCTACAAGCTCATCATTGACTTGCTCCTTTTGGGAGCCGTCGGATTCATCAAAAGTCACGTCTACCGTTAACTCAATAGTGCCGGTGGCATTATTGAATACACGGTAGCCATGTTCGTTAGTACCATAACCAAGTATAAAGCCTTCATGTACCTTAGGTGCAAACTTTGAGCTTTTGGCCCTCTTGTTAAGTATGAAACACTTGCAGCCAAAGACTCTAAAGTAGTGCACCTTCGGTTTGTTACCGGTTAGAAGCTCATATGGCGTCTTCCCTCTTAGCTTGTGAAGGTAGAGGCGGTTGATTGCATGACACGCTGTGTTCATCGCCTCCGCCCAAAAGCCATGGGAAGTCTTGTACTCATCCAACATAGATCTTGCGGCTTCAACAAGAGTTCTATTCTTCCTTTCCACAACCCCATTTTGTTGTGGGGTATATGGAACGGAGAACTCATGCTTGATTCCTTCATCATCAAGATATTCTTCTATGTTGGTGTTCCTAAACTCGGTCTCGTTGTCACTTCTCACTTTTTTGATCTTGATATCAAACTCATTTTGTGCTCTTCTAGCAAACTTCTTGAAAATGCTTTGTGTTTCACTTTTATCTGCTAAAAAGAACACCCAAGTGAAGCGAGAATAGTCATCAACAATAACGAAACCGTATTTGTTACCACCGATGCTTTGGTAAGCAACGGGTCCGATGAGGTCCATATGCAATAGCTCCAATGGTCTTGTGGTCGACACAATGTTCTTGATTGGATGCTTTGCTCCAACTTGCTTTCCGGCTTGGCACGCACTGCAAATCCTATCTTTCTCAAAAGAAACATTTGTTAGTCCAAGGATGTGCCCTTCTCTTTGAAGTTGGGCCAAGTTCCTCATCCCAACATGAGCTAGTCGGCGATGCCAAAGCCAACCCATGCTAGATTTTGCCATTAGACATGTTGTAGGTTCTACCTTACTAGTTGAAAAGTCAACTAGGTAAAGTTTTCCCTTCAACACGCCTTTAAATGCAATAGAGGAATCCCTTCTTCTAGAGACGGTCACACCCTTATCCGTAAAGAGACAATCGTAACCCATTTCACAAAGTTGAGAAACGGATAACAAGTTGTAACTCAACGAATGCACAAGTAATACATTAGATATGGAATTGTCAGTTGAGATAGCAATTTTACCCAAACCAAGCACTTCTCCTTTACCATTGTCACCAAACACAATGTTGTTACATGAGTCGTTGCTTGGTTGGAAGGAGGAGATCATATCTTTTGCCCCGGTCATATGATTGGTGCATCCACTATCCAACACCCAACTTGACCCACCGGAGGCATATTCCTACAAAACAAGTTTATGTTCTAGATTTAGGTACCCAAACGAGATTGGGTCCTTGGGGGTTAGTCACAATAAGCTTTGGGCACCCAAACATTTCTCATAATTTCCCTCTTCTTGAGGGCACCAACATACTTGACTACTATCTTGCCATCCTCCCCCCAACAACACAAGTAATCACATGTATAGCTTCTTGATATGGGCTTTTGTTGCTTGGGGGCCTCCACTTGCTTCTCCTTGTTGATCTTACCATTAGCAAGTGGAGCCTTTGGATTGGCAATCTTGTTGGCCTTGTTCATTAGGTCAAAGAGAGGAACCCCTTTGTTAAAGTTAACAAAAGGTACCCCATTGACCATCTTCCTACCATTGGCCTTACCACCATACCTATTGTACCCAATTCCATCCTTGATGGATGTGTGTCTTGCGGTCTTGAGGATATCTTTTGGTTGTTGCACCTTACACTTGCAACCATTCCTCAAGATCATGTTCAACCTATGAATTTCCTTGTCTTTCTTCTCTAGCTCAACAAGGTTAGTTGCACAAGCATTTAAATCAATTTTATAGCATCTTTTGCAACCATTACTAGTTGAGGCATTAGAGTTGTCGGAGTCCTTAGGAGTAGTTGAAGAGGTACTACTCCAAAGAGTGTTGTAGCTTAGTTCAAGAGTTTGATACTTATTTTGAGAGCTTGTGAGGCTCTCTTGAACCATGCTAACCTCATTCTTTAGGCTTGCAATTGAGTCATTGCTCATGGAACACTCCTTAGCCAACTTCTTGTTAGAGTCATTGGCTAAAGATAGTTCCACGGTCAATTTCTCAACCTTCAACTTCTCCTCGGCAAGAGAGGCTTCCAATGCACGGTTCTTTTCTCTCTCTTGAGAGATCAAGTCCCCTTGCATAGCAAGACTCTCATTTCGACTCTCTAATTTAGTGAGCAATTTTATAATTTTAGTTCCACCTTTCTTACCAAATTTTCTAATTATGCTAAGCTCAAATTCATCCATATCATCATCACTACATTCATCACTAGAACAAGTAGGAGAGTTGGATGATACCTTCTCATTCTTAGCCATGAAGCAAGAATGAGTGAAGTCATCATCGTCATCGGAGAGGCTCTCGAACAAGCGTGATGAAGTTGTCAAAGTAGCCATGTTGGAGAAGAGGCTTGGAGAAGAGGTCTTGTGTATGGCAATGTTGGCCGCTCCCTTCTCCTTCTCCTTGCTCTTGCTCTTCTCTTCATCACTTGAGTCATCTTCCGAGAACCACTCCTCACCAAGATGAGCTTCACCACCTCTTCTTCTTCTTTGCTTCTTGTCATCACTCTTGCTATACTTGTTCTTGTTCTTCTTTTGTGGACAATCGGCAATGAAGTGATCATCCGCACCACACTCATAGCAATTCCTCTTCTTTGACTTCTTGAAGTATCCACCTTTGCCCTTCTTGTGCATCTTCTTTCTCATGAATCTTCTAAAGTTCTTCACGATAAGGGCCAACTCATCATCAGAGTCTTCACTTCCTTCGCTTGAAGAGTCATCTCGGGCCTTGCTTCCTTCTTCTTGATTAGCCTTGAGTGCTACCACCTTCTTGTGGCTTTCCTCTTGATCTTCTTCATCATCTAAGACTTCATGATGCCTTATTTTGGCAAGCATCTCATGAGGTCCCATGCTCTCATAGTTGGGTCTCTCCATGATGATTGATGCAAGATTCTTGTTCCTCTTTCTATATGCTCTTAATAGCTTTCTTCCAGCTGAGTAGTCATCCCACTTTGTGTCTCTGAGAGCTCTAATCTGATTGACCAATGTCATGAATCTATCAAACATTTGTTGAGTGGTCTCACTTTTCTTGATTGCAAAGTTCTCAATCTTTCCATGAAGAAGCTCTATGTTGCATTTCCTCACACTTGCATCACCCTCATATGATATCCTGAGGGTATCCCAAATCTTCTTGGCATTCTCCATTCCATGTACCTTGTTGCTTTCTTCAGGCTTAAGGCATGATAGGATCAATGATGCGGCTTGAACATTTTGTTGAAACTCAAACACATCATTGTCGGTGAACTCTTGACCTTCAACATGACTTGGTCCATTGTCAACAATCTCCCAAACTCTTGCGGCAAGAAGGTGTAGCTTCATCTTGTGTGCCCAATCATTGTAGTTGATTCCATCAAAGGCGGGTGGTTTGCCTAGATTGACGCTAGGCAGTTGAATGACTTTGCCCATATGGCTATAGTCATAAGGCACTCTAGAGAACTCGTTGTCTCTCTTGCCTTTCTCTCCATCTTCCTTCTTCTTGTCATCCTTGGGCAGCTGATTGTCACCGCTTCCGGATGATTCGGCTTTGCTGTCCAAAGCTCGCCTCAAACTCTCCATCTCATCTTTCATCCTCTTCATCTCATCTTCATGCTTCTTTGCTTGATCTTCAATTACCTGAGCAGTAACCTTCTTAACAATCTCATCAAGTTGTTCTTGACTTATGGTAGACATGATTCTCCCTTACGCGGTGAAGCGCTAACACAAGGGTTAGGCTCCGATACCAATTGAAAGGACCGAATCAGCCTAGAGGGGGGTGAATAGGTGATTTTTAACAATCTGCAACTTTACAAACTAGAAGATGTAATTAGATATCAACCGGAGAGGCCGGTTTGTTTGGGTAGGTACTATCGGCTGTAGAACACCAGTACTATCGACACAAACAAACGGCACAACCGGGATCCTAAAAGGAACTACAAATCCAATGTAAGTGAACTATGAATGTAATACAAGAATCTACCCCACTTCCCTAAGTATGATAGATAGCAAATCTACTCTCACTGAGCTTTGGTAGCTTCCCTTGATGTAGATCGAGCCTTTCCAACCTAAGAAGAAGATATGGATAGGAAGAACTCGAAGAACACAATAACAAGTGAAGTAGAGAAAATAGGGACAATAACAAGCACACGGGACACGCGATTTATCCCGAGGTTCGGCCAATCCACTAAGGAGTGCCTACTTCCTCGTTGTTGAGGTGACCACAAAGGTCGGAGTCTATTTCACCTCCTTGCCTCACTCAAGCAACCACAAAGGCTACGAGAGTTTCTCCACTAGAAATCTCAGGGTAATACAAACGCTTCGGGGAGCCCTCACAAGTAAATCAATACGGGCTATCACGAAGAACACCTAACCGGCTAGAGCTCAAAGAGCTCAAGAGTAAAAGACACAAATCAAGCCGGCTAGATGGAAACCAAGTGCTCAAGTCGTAGATCGAAGCTTCCCACTCTCGAATCTCACTTCCCTAGCTCAAATCTCGCAAGGGAATGAATCTAGGAGCAAAGGGGGAGAGAGAGGGAAGAAGTCAATGCTTGGAGAGTGTTTGTCTCAAGTTAGGTCAGCAATAAGTGTATGGAATGAGTGGGTGACCGTGAAAAGTGAGGAGAGGAAGCATTTATACTCCCTCAGTCCCGAGGCTGGTCGGTGGTACCGACCACCCATGGTCGGTACCACCGACCAGTTCACAACGGTCGCATACATTCAGATCTGACCAAAACGACAACTTCCGACCTTCGGTCGGTACCACCACGGGCGGTAGTACCGAGGTTATGGCGGTACTACCGCCAGGCCAAATCGGCCGCGAACAGAGAGCTCCTCAGTTAGGGACTTGGTCCCTCGGAAACTACAGACCAGCGTCGGTACCACCGAGGGTCGGTAGTACCGAGGTTATGGCGGTACTACCGCCAAGTCACAAGCGAGTCAGTCCAGAGAGCCCTGCAAACTTGGTTACCACCGACCAGGGCTCGGTACCATCGGGGGCGGTAGTACCGAGGTAATGGCGGTACTACCGCCAGGCCAAAAACGATACTTCCAGAGACCTCTGAGAAACTTGACTTACCACCGAGCGAGGGCGGTACCACCGACATGGTGGCGGTACCACCGCCAGGTCAATTTGAGCGCGTCCAGAGAGGCCTGCGAAATCAAGCTTACTACCGACCTGTGTCGGTACCACCGAGGGCGGTAGTACCGAGGTTATGGCGGTACTACCGCCAGGCCATTTTTGACCAACACAGAGAGCTTCGCAAAACCAAGTTACTACCGACCAGGGTCGGTACCACCGAGGGCGGTAGTACCGAGGTTATGGCGGTACCACCGCCAGGCCATTTTTGACCAACACAGAGAGGGTGTTTGAGCAGCGCGCGGAGAAGCCGTGGTCGGTACCACCGACCACCCATGGTCGGTACCACCGACCACATAAAAATACCCTCTATGTGTTCGTGATTGTGCGGTGTCTCTCAAGCAAACTAAGGTTAGTCGATTTGAGCACTTTTCTCCACATCTAGCCAACCTACTTTGTGACCCTCTTCATAGTCCGGCTTACCTATAACTCAAGTTTAAAAATGAAATTTTAAACTACCACTTGAGCTAGGCATCTTTATGTCCAAATGTATCCTGCGTGCTTTGTTCACGAGATTTCAACGTTTCAAAACTTTTTTAGGACTAACCCCTGCATACATGCTTTTAAAAACCGGTTACTCCCTAATTTGATTGTCATTAATTAGCCAAAACCCTCATTGGGGGCGAATGCACTTTCAACTAGCTTGGTGGCAACCAAGTGAACCTCGGGATAAAATCACCGTGTCAACATTGTCTTCATATTCTCGGTGGTTTGCTATCTCCATTCACTAGCTTGTATTTCCATACTCATACTTGTGCTAGTGTTACTCTTGTGTAGCTATCTAGCTTGTGTAGCTTAAATAGTTGCTCTTGTAATTAGTTAGCTTGTGTAGCTTGCTAGTTACCTTCTTTGCTTGTGTAGCTTAGAAGTAGATCTCTTGCGTGACTAATTGGAGCACCCTGTTAGTAACATTGCTTAGTTTGTGTAGCTAAGTATTTTGAGCTCTCTAATTTGGCTTGTGTAGTCTTGTTATTGAGCATTGCTAGTGAGCTTAGACTTTATGCGCTTTGCATCACTAGATTGATTAGGAGCTCCCCGGTTTGATTAGAGTACTAGTTGCATAGGTTTGTGTGACCTTGCAAACTAGATTGATTAGGTGAGCTCTAGCTAGCCTAGCACCTTATTTGCTTTGTTTAGGATCTTTTGTAAGGTGCTAAAGTTAATAGGTAGAGGGGTGTAATCTTGGCTAGACCGATAGTTTTAATTCCGCATTTGTTTCGGTTAGCCGTTGAGATTAATTTTAGAAAAGACTATTCACCCCTCTCTAGTCCGCCATCTCGACCCTTCACCCGCCGTCGAGTTCCCTCAAGCAAGTCACCACCGGCGACAAGGACACCTTCTGCGGAACCGCGGTGAGCTCCCCGACATTCTCCACCTTCCTCTGTAGTCCGTAGTGTCCTGCATCCCCGAGGCCCGAGCAGAGCCCATGCCGGCGAGGTCTGGCATGGCGCCGCCGTGGGCTCACGACGTCGTCCGCCCCACCTTGTGCGCCACCTCTAGTCACACCACACCACCGAGAAAGGCTTCGCAGTGCTCGTCTCGTCACGCACCGCCCCCGGTGCACCTTCTTCGCTCGCGCTACCCTGCGGCGTCGCGCGTCGGTGCGAGCCCCGGCCATGGCTAGCCTTAGCTTGGTGCCGCCGCGATCTACCCAGCCTTAGCTTGGTCCCCGTCGTCATGGTCGCTACCGGGGAGCTCTTTGTAACCTTCTCTTCCGGATCGGCTACCTGACGGAACGCCCAGACCACCAGGCCACCAGGACTCAACCCAGCCAAGCGCAGGCGATGCTCCATTGTGCGGACTCTTGGAGCCGCCGCGTCCTGTGCAGGCTCCGGCGGCTGCCCTCCGTCGTAGCGCCAGCCCTGCCGGGTTCACTCCGTCGTGCGTCATCTTTCCATGCCGCTGGTGTGGATTCCAGCGCTACAGCGAGGTCTTCTGTCGAGCTCTATGTTCGTTGCTTGTTAGCCTCATGACATCAGGATGACACCAGGATGACATGTCAATGTTTTCTGGCCATTTTCTTTTAGAAAAACAAATCTGAAAATACAATGGAAATACAGCCTTCATGATGGCCTTGGTCCATGATGGACCACGTACTGTCACCCACCTCTGGTCCATGGTTCATGAACATAGTCCATAGCATAGTGCATGAGCACTTTATGTTCTAGCCCCTCTATTTTCTTCCAACCAAGTCATCTATTCACTGAGTCTTGGGAAACATCCATTTTAGCCCCTACAGTTTTAACAAAATGAGGCCCAGTCCAAATGCTGTTAAATTCAGATTTTGATTTATTTAAATTACAAATTTGAGTTTAAATGACTTACAAAATTACCACTCAACTTCAAATGTCCATAACTTTTACGTTTTAAGTCCGATTTGACCCGTTCAAGTCGCGTTAGATTCGTCTCGTCGATCTCCACACGTTACATCTATTTACTTTCTGTTTTTTACTGTTAATGTACTGTTATTTATTATGGTTCTTTGGGCTATGTGATGATGTTTGATCCAGTGAGTGCGAGCTATGCGAAACTCCAGGATCCAACCTTCGTCTCCATTGATCCGACCCAACCCAAAGGCAAGTGTCCTTGAACATCTTGCTCCTATATTTATTTTACTTTTGAGTTAGAGTAGTTTAGATCCAGTAGATGCATGCAGTCTTAAATTAAATCTCATGTTAAGGTTTACTAGAACTTGTTTATATTATCCTTGTCACCTAGTTTGAGATGTTTTTGGGTAGAAGTCATGCTTAGCCCTGCTGTCTTGAGATGAGATGGTGGTTAAATAATAAACTTGATTAATGATCTATGGAACATGGACTGGTAATGAGTAGTATGGTGAGTAGGTAAATCCGGCAGGATGGACCGTATTGGTAGTTTTGTGTCGTGGGACTCGGCAGCTGGATTTGGGTTTTGGTTCTGGGCTTATGCTAGATTTATCCTATCTGGATCCCTAGGACCCGGTTCTCTAAGCCTGTAACCCGGCTTAACAGCGCAACCATGAGGTTTGGAATGGGACGAACCTGGCTAATTAATTAGTTTCCTCCAAGTTATGCTACACGGGGTTTGTTTAGTGGCTCAAGAGGGGGTACCTAGGGTCGTTAACTTATGTACAGGGATGAAACCTTAGAGTAGGTGTAACACAGCCTTGGAAGGGGCTTTGTAAAGGCCTTGTAGTGTGACCCCGCTGTGCACCTTGGCAGTGTTTAGCGTGATGGAGAACACATGACTTATGGGTAACGATGTGCAACCTCTGCAGAGTGTAAAACTGATATATCAGCCGTGCTCACGGTCACGAGCGGCTTGGACTTCTTCGAGATTAGTTGGTGGGTTGGGTCTGGTTTGTTAGGGAAACCTTATGTGGTCATTAGTCCCATATGACATGGGTACAGAGGCTTCTTCTACGCGGGTTACTGCTTGGTACGGGAGCGATTCCCAGGCTCGGGCACAGACCTGATGTTATTATGGAAGGTAACTTTCTATGTCGTGACATATGGAACTAATACACATAGGGGGACTCTTTGAGTCGGCCTTGTGGGTGGCCTGATGGACTTCATGTGTGGTTTGCCTGATGGACTTCAGGTGTGGGTTTGCTTGGTGTGACTTCAAGTGTGGTTGCTTGGTGGACTCCAAGTGATGGTTGCTCGGTGTGACTCCGAGTGTGGTTTGCTCGGTGCGACTCCGAGTGTGGTTACTGTTCTGAAGAGATTGTGGTTATAACCTAGTAAATAGGTGCATAGGAAATATGATTTAATAGGATGTGTTGTTTTAGGCGCTTGAGTCAAACAGAGTCAGTTTACCTTTGTTAGTAGCCTCATAAGCATATATTTTCTACACTTGCGGAGTACATTTCGATGTACTCACCCTTCCTCTTTGAACCCCCTGCTACCCCACCCAGACATTGGAGTCTACGACGCGGAGCAGGAGTACCCCAAAGATGGTGGATACGACCCAGACGACTTGTACTAGGATGGCGCAACCCCAGTCGACCTTTCTATGGAGATGGTGTCCAGTTTCCGCGAGTCTACATCAGAGTCTACATTAGAGTTAGACTGAGAGTTTGTACTTTTCTTTCAGACCCGAGGGTCATTTTTGTATAAAGTTCGATATATTAATAAAAGTATTGTTTTGATATTTACTATGATGTCGATATATGTATGAAAATTAATCCTGGCATACATATTGTTGACACTCAAAAGTGTCACCGATAAGAATGAATTTAGAAGAAGTATTCGACCTATAAGATTAGAGCCGAATTTGTCTTTTAGTATTGAAAGGTCGGATTTTCTAAGTGGGTCTGGTCATGTTCTAAGCTGAATGGGCCTGATTGTTTAGACTGTCGACCAGTCCTGCTATGTCCGACCAGGTGATGCTGGTCGGAGGCCTTATAGTTATATTGAGCCTGGTGCTAATATGTGGGTCTTTCTCTTGTAAAGGACGTTTGTTAATCAATATGGGCCGATAAAGTCCATTAAACCGATCTGGTTAATCCAAGACTTGGCAAGATCAGGGTTACCTTATTATGTCCGGATTAGATTCTATATTTTGATAGAGTCCGGATTGGAAACTTGGAGATTGCATCTGGAGATGTTTCCTATTGGGATAAGACCAGCCCCCTCAATATATATGAGAGGATCATGGCCGATTGAGGTATCCAACACCAATCGATCAAAATCAATCTACTATCCCTTTTACTCCTTTTTTTCTCTCTACCTTGCTGTTCGGCACATCTCCCGGCGAGATTCGACGGCGTTCTAGGCGGCCTTGCTGGTCCTAGAACAACCTCTACGTGCTTCTCCTCGACGGGTCTTCCCGGGATGAGTTCTAGAGTTACCAACACAGGAACCCAAAACCCTAGATCGATCAAAACCGGTCTTTAGATCGGTTTTTGTCAGTTTAGCCAGGGTCCCTGCTGTCTCAGGTTGAACCACAACCTCTCTGGCCGTTCTAGCCCTGCTGGTGTGTGATTCGGATAACTTCTGACGTCAACACACTTTTTGGCGACTCCGCTAGGGAAGATTAAAATCTCATCTACTACCAACATGGGCGGCAAAGAAGGTGCTACCGATAAGGACAACATCGTCTGTCCCACGGGCATTGACGAGCTCCCAGACGAGTTGAAGCAACAGGCGCAGGCCAAGCTCGACGCCGTATTGAAAGCTTTCCTAGAAAGCTGCTCGAAGGATCGGCGCGGCAGGATCACTCAGGACAAGGAGCCGGACTTCAGCGAGATCGTCCCTACCACGACAAATACGAACACTGAAGACACTTCTGACAAGGTAAAAGATAAGGTACCTGAAGATCCTTACCCTACCCATGCTAATTATTCCGCAATGCCGGTTGATTCTTCAAAAACTCTTACCAATACTATCCAGCATTCTTTAAAATTGCTTAGCGACCGCATGGATAAGATAGAAGGCAAAACTGTCTAACCCGAAGTCCCAACTGGGCAACCCCAATTCGGTATGCCTTTTAATTCTTTTAGAGGACAGACTTCACACGTTAATTTCGGACAATTAGGGTTACTGAGACCAGGGGTGGTGAAGCCGGTACCTCGACAACTACCAACCATGTTCGTCATGGCACTGGTCGGACTATGCAAACCGACCAGGGTACCGCGACAAACAGGACTTCGGGAGGGCAGGGAACAGTGTTACCCAACCCGCCGAAGTCACCAAGCCACAATCCCATGCATGGTGGCACCACCGACCTTGCCAACACCGATTTTGGATGAGCCATAAATCGGTTCAAGGAAGAAATAACTAGGTCGCTCGAGACTAGTTTAGGGGTCCAATTGAAGCCTACCAGGACCACTTATTCTAAACCATACCCTTCATATTTCGATTTTATGAAAGCACCTGACGGTTGGAGGGTACCAGACTTTTATAAGTTTAGTGGTGACGGTAGTAAAACGACTATGGAGCACGTCAGCATGTTCCTCGCTCAAATGGGTGAAGCTAGTACTTTAGATTTAGATTTTATGAACATACAACATTTTCCTTTGTCTCTTAGTGGTACAGCTAGGGATGAAAACGGTCGAAAACGGTCGGAAAACTCCTGAACCGTTTTCTACTTTTACATTTGAATACGAAAATAAAAACAAAAATGATAAAGCCGAACACGAAAACGAACACGAACTTACGGAATATCGAAAACGAACTAATTCGAGGGAAATTATGTCGAACACGGTCGGTATACGAAAATTTAATACGAAATACCGACTCGTAGGACCAAATCCATAAGCCCATGAAAATTAACTAATGTATATACGTAACAACTACTAAGTGTATAATCAAGTTCAAACTGCATATAATAAATACATATAATAAGACTAGAATAGACGAGTAACACTAACAGCTAGCATAACATCTATAGTTCATCATCATTATTTTTGACAACCAATAGATCTAAGGACATATAAATCAACAATATTAAAAAAATTATTATAAAACAAATGGAATAATAATTTATTAGTTTTTTTTCTTTTGAACAAACAATAATGTATTAGTTTTTAAAACACGCAAAAGTAAAATATTTTGAATAAATATGAGAGGGTAGATGACTGTTGTAGAATACATGTAGAAGCAGTTGTCTGTTGTCCGAATTCGAATTACCGAATTTCGAATTCGGGATATTCCGAATTAAAAGTAGAAAAGTAGAAATCGCTCGAAAAAAACCTCAAAGCGTTTTCGTTCCGATTTCGAATTTAGTGCTCCGAATTTCGAACCGAATTCGAATTTGTCCGAAAATATGAATTCGATCGGATAAAATATAGAAAACGATGTGGTTCGGTGCGGGATATTTTCGTACCGTTTTCATCCCTAGGTACAGCTTTCGCCTGGTTTACGTCACTACCAGAGTGCACCGTAGGTTCTTGGGCTGAATTAGAAGAGAAATTTCACAATCACTTTTATGACGGAGTCCAAGAAACTAGGTTGTCTCATCTTACATCGGTTCGGCAAGGACGTAGTGAGTCTGTAGTCGACTTCTTTAAACGTTTTAAAGAAATTAAAAACCGATATTTCCATTTGAGGATCTCCGACAGAGATCTAACAGATCTATGTCTAGCTGGCCTACATCAAGAGATCAAAGACAAACTTGAGCATCATGATTTCTTTAACGTAAATCAACTGTTGCAAAAGGCCGTTTCAATAGAATCACGCTTCAAAGAACCCTATGATCCTCATAAGACTCATCGGTCGGGCGTACATATTGCCGAGATAAACTCTGATAGTTCTGACGATGAGTCTAAAGATTGCTACACTGCCAAAATTTTATGGCCAGCGCAAAACAAACTGGTCGCTTGTCCTTCCCTTAAACCGATTCAGAAGAGTCAGGGTGAGGAAGTGAAATTTACGTTTGATTTCTCTAAATGTGACCGAATATTTGATGAATTACTTAAATTCGGTTACGTTAAAATTAATTATACTCTGCCATCACCCGACGAACTAAAAAGGAGAGCTTACTGCAAATTTCATAATTCTTTCTCTCATGCCACTAACGACTGCAATGTTTTCCGTCGACAGGTTCAATCAGCTCTCAATAAAGGACGATTGAGTCTAACTAAGATGCAGATCAGTACTACTCCTTTTCTAGTGCACATGGTGGAAGAAGGGAATCCCGCCATCATGATTCGTCCAGAGCAAACCGGTACGACCAAAGGCAAGAATGTCATTATCGGCGAACCACGGGTCACACCGAATACTGAGAATGATTCAAGACGCAAAGTGGTGCTCGAGAAGGGTGATGACGGCAGAAGCAAGCTCACCATTACTGCAGGGTCAACGTGACACCTGTATAAACAAAGATATTTTGAGACCAGGGCAGCACAACAAAGGCCGTCCAGGTCGGGTCCTCAAGCCGACCAGTCCGGTTCATCTTCAAAGCAGCCGAAGCAGAAGGCTGACCAGGTAAAGTCGGTCTCTGCCAATTCCAGTAGGATCAATAAACCGACTGATACGGTCGGTATAACCATATCTGAAGACTCTACCCTTTCTGGAGTACGTGTCGTCCGCACTTTTGTCCCACAGAAACCTGAAGTTGGCACTTGGAAGACTAATGCGGATAGGAGTAAGGGGAAAGTCGCCAGAGAACCATGTACTTTTGACAAGCTCATGGCCAAATACAAGCAGCAAAAGACCGATTCCCGGAGTCGGCCCTTGAAAAAGAGAGATTCTACTCCTCCGAAGCGTGAGGACGAGAGATCCAAACAGATGGTGGTGTCTCCGGCGACGTATTCGGCGCCAAAGGCTGGCCCGCATTACTATCAGTGGGCCCCTCCTATTTCGCCACCACCACAATGGGGTCCTCAAGGGGTGTGGGTGCCTTACCCTATGCCGGCGCATATGTGTTATCGGCCAGGATGGGAAATGCCCGCTAATCAGCCTGCGAGAGTCTCAGTATTTGATCGCTTGGGTGATCAGCCGAGTTCTAGCCAGAATCGGCCAGTCGCTCCAAAGGCTCTAATATCTCAGGAGACCAGGAAGACGCAGACGCGGCGGGTCTATGTGCCTAAAAAGGTGCAAAGTGCTCCCGTTACTTCTCCGACCAGACCAGACCCAGTCCCTACCATCACAATCGGGTCTATGGAAGTACCTCTTGTCAATGAACCTGAGCCTATGGTGGTTGAGGAGCCAGCGACAGAAGAAGTCCAAGATACTCCGCCTTCACCCTGGGCATAATTAACCGATGACCGAAGACCGAACCGAAATGACCGAGACCGAGACCGAAATGACCGAGACCGAAAAATTCGGTCACTAGTTCGGTCTTGACTTCTAACTAATCGAACTTTGGCCGGTTAATTCGGTTCCTATGCTCGGGTACCCGAAATACCCGAAATACATCAAAGAGGCCCATATGACAATGTCAGCCCAAGCCCAATAAGCAAAACCCTAATATATATACAGATTCACTAGAGTCTTAAACTCATTCCCCATCTCTCCCGCACCTCAAGCCACGCCGCCGCCTAGCTGCTCCTTCCGTCCTCAAGCTCCTCCCGTCCTCAACCCAAGGTGTCGCGTCCTGGAGCCGTTTTCCTCCTAGCTACAGCTTCCCAGCGACCGGTGGGCGGTGGTGGCCTGGTGGGCACTGGGCGGTGACGACTGCTCCCAGTAGCAGCTAGCAGCGGCAAGTGGTGATTACTCCCAGCGGGTGGCCGACGGTAGTTCTCATCGGTGACAAAAAAGTGTTGTGGAAAAAGGAGGTTGTAGGATATAGAGGCCAACAGTTCAATAGATTTGTCGTCAATCCTTTCAGATTTGATTGTGCTCCATGCTTGGTCTCCGATGGAGTTTTTTTTGTTCATCTGTTTTTTTCCCGTCGGTGCTCCGATTGTTGTGATTTTTTTCCATTCGTGCTTCATTATGCTAAGCTCGGTTAGTTCGGGTGTACCCGAAGACCGAACCAAACTAACCGAGACCGAAGTACTCGGTCCTTACACTATTTAGTGACCGATCGGTCTTCAGTTTCTGATAACCGAAATTTGGAAATGATCGAGGAACCGGACCGATCGGTTCGGTCTAACCGAATGCCCAGGCTGACTCCGCCTGAGGTGGAAAAACCTATCGAGCGTGATCCCAAGTACATGCAGCCCAGATGGTGTCCTCCTGGTTTGGCTAAGACTCAACGAAGGAAGCTGCAGAGGGCCCGCTGCAACAAACAGAGGAAGGAGCGGCTTGACAAAATGAGGGAGGACATATTCAACTCGACACATCCTGTTTTCCCTCAGGGCAAGCGAGGAGGTGAAGAGCCGGCTTGCAATCAAAGGCCGACCTTGACGATAGTGGAGCTAAAAGGGTCGAATCCTGAGCCGACCAGTTTTGGTACTGAATCTACTCTTGTGGCCTTGGAATCAGTCAGGTCGGATACCGATCCGACCAGCGCAGTGCAGGCACCGACCAGTTTAGTGGTCAAGCAAGTTGAATCGGCTACTACTGGATCCGGAAGAGAATCAGTTCCTGATGTACCGATGGGTTTAGCCTCACTTCTTAATAAGCCTGTTTCTTCCACTGGTGTTACTGCGACTAGTGAAGAATTATCTGAAAAACTAGATGAGGAGATGGTGGACTATGAACCTTCCCCAGAAAGGGCGGAGGTCAATGTAGTTTATTTATCGGCCGACTATTACGTGGTCGGAGATGATTCGACGACGGCGGAGTTCAACTTCGCTACGCAGACTGCTGTGTTCCAGAAACTAGAGGAATCCATCAATCATCTTAAGCAGTTGCATATAAAGGGTCACGTCAATGGTACACTAGTTCACAAAATGTTGGTCGACAGTGGGGCAATTGTGAATTTGATGCTATACTCGCTTTATCAGAAGCTTGGCGGTACCGATGAAGAGCTGATCAAGACCAACATGACTATTACTGGAGTCGGAGGAGGAGATCCCATTCCGGCCAAAGGAGTTGCGTCCATGGAACTGACCGTTGGGAGCAAAACTTTGGCCACTGTTTTCTTCGTCGCCGACATACAAGGTAGCTATAATCTTATACTTGGGTGTGACTGGATTCATGCTAATCGGTGCATACCTTCTAGTTTGCATCAGTTTCTCGTTCAATGGGTGGGAGATGATGTTGAGGTAGTGCACTCAGATTCGTCGGCCTATGTAGCTACGGCCAATGCTCCTTTGCTCGGGGGGCATGATACTATTGCTTGTCTGTCTGGTCGGGACCTTTCTGATTTTCAGTTTGTTAGTGTTGCCCGGGAAGGTTTTGTACCAGTGTCTTTAAAACCGACCGACAATCGATTCAACATTATCGTGTAATTTAATGGATACTAGTGTCAATTGGTTGAAACATCGTGTCGAACAGTATCGGGCTCATGAGACCAATACTTGTGAAGCTATTGATGATTTTGATGAGCTCAATAAGTTGGGCCAAGGTTTTACGTCGGCCGACCCTTTGGAACAAATAGATATTGGGGACGGTTCTGTACCAAGGCTGACCTTTGTAAATCAAAATCTTGAGGCCGATTATAAACTAAGATTAATCGCCCTATTAAAAGAGTTTTTGATTGCTTTGCATGGAATTATACGGAGATGCCTGGGTTGAGCCGAGAACTTGTTGAGCATCGGCTTCCTATCAAGCCGGGATTCCGACCATTCAAACAACATCCTCGCCGCTTTAGTTCTACAATATATGACCGGATTAAAGAGGAAATTAATCGGTTATTGCAAGCGGGATTTATCTGACCATGCAGGTATGCGGAGTGGGTCTCTAACATCGTGCCTATAGAAAAGAAAGATACTGGGAAAATCAGGGTTTGCATTGATTTTAGAGATTTAAATAGAGCCACTCCTAAAGACGAATACCGTATGCCTATAGCCGATATGTTGATCAATGATGCTTCAGGACACCAGGTTGTTAGTTTTCTTGACGGCAATGCTGGTTATAATCAGATATTCATGGCCGAAGAGGACATGTCCAAAACGGCCTTTATTTGTCCTGGATTTGTTGGTCTCTTCGAATGGGTCGTAATGACATTCGGTTTAAAGAATGCAGGTGCTACCTATCAATGCGCTATGAATCTGATCTTTCATGATTTGATTGGGATAATCATGGAAGTATATATTGATGATATCGTGATTAAATCGGCTGCCCATGTGTCTCATCTGGCCGATTTACGTTTAGCGTTTGAAAGGATGTGTCGCTATGGTTTGAAGATGAACCCACTAAAATGTGCTTTTGGTGTATCGGCCGGAAGTTTTTAGGGTTTATCATTCACGACAAAGGCATAGAGATTGATCCTAAAAGGATAGAAAAGATGAAGAAAGTTCAGGCGCCTACATGCAAAAAGGACTTGCAGAAGTTCTTGAGAAAGGTGAACTACTTGAGGAGATTTATTGCAAACTTGTCCGGGAAAATTATTCCTTTTACCCCGATATTAAAGCTGAAGAACGAGACTGAGTTCACTTGGGGGCAGAGCAGCAGAAGCATTTGAGAAAATAAAGGAATATTTGTCATCTCCACCAGTTTTCGAGCGCCCAAGAGAGGTATCCCTTTCAGATTATATATCGCCGCCAATGAAAAGGTTATTGGAGTTGTCTTGACGCAAGAAGATGGAGGTAAAGAGTATGTAATTGCATATATTGGTCGCTGTCTTCTTGATCCCGAGACAAGGTACGTGTGGCAGAACCGCCCAATAATGTGGCCCACCTGCACACGTCATCGTCATACGGAGCCCAATGACTGTGCAAATGAAACACGTTACTGGAATGATCCGTCGGGTGTCCCTGCGGAGACCCCGAATTATCCACGAGCCACAGGACCATCATCATGAAGGTTGGATTAATCACAACATTACAACAGTTGATACAAAATACCATCGGAGTGCGAAAGCAAGATAGATAGACTTTACAAATTATGAAGATGTTACTTTTACATAAAAATAACTGGTGTTGCGGAAGTAGAGTAGTATTACAGAACCACACTTAGGCGGAGTACCTAAGTTGGAGATGAGGAACAACCAGATCACGTCAAGCCCACTGACATGATTAGGATCAACGCCACCTATTAGAAACCTGCAACAGGGGTTAACAAACCCTGAGTACTGGGGTACTCAACAAGACTTACCCGACAAAGAAAAAGGGGAGGAGACTCAGGAATGAAAGGCTTAGGTAAGGCTTGAACAAGATCGAGAAATTTGCAGAAAAAGCATTTGTAAAACTTGTTGTTATTTTGGAAAGGTTCAAGTATTCCTCAGTTCTTCATCATTCATGATTCATTTTACATTTCAAAACATTCCTAGTTGAGAACCACTCTCCGTTGACAGTCAGTGGACCAAGTCTCCATAACCGAGGAGCAACGTTAATCCGGATAAAGAATACTCAGCTGAGGATCCCTATTCACACTGCATATGTAGCACCCAAGCTTGCATATGCCAACTCGTCTTCCACGATTCCTCCAAGATTGGGCCCGGTCCTACGCCACCCGGAAGTACAGTACACCACTCCAATCCGGGCCTCTAACCCACGTGGGTACATGCTACTTCCGCCATCTCTCCACTCCCAGTGCGCGGTTGTCGGTCCAATAATGGATTTCTCGGAGCCAGAGCTTTCCGTAGTATGTGAATAGTTACAAGTCTTGACCAGCAGGCCCCCATACGGATGGTCCCTACATTTTCCAGCCAGCGACAAGCACCTCGGGACTCTAACCCAAGAGTACAGGTCCTGTCAGTTTTTCAACCCTGTCCCGGTCGGTGTCAACTGCTGAGTCCCGGACTACAACATGACGGCACCGTACGCAAGGACAACCTCTTCTCGACAATGACCACATGCTAGCTAGGCAAGCAGCCATCGAACGGGAAGTAAAACCAAATCCCATAAAGTTTCTTTCAGTGATCACACTTTTGAAATTGGCATTTTTGCAAATCTATTATATAGCATCACTAAGCATTTTGCAAATAGTTTTTTAAAACAAGGCGGGTGGATCCTTTGGTGGAGGTAAATAATGCAGGAGGCAATAGGTCATCACACAACTCCTATAACCTAATGCAGTAATTTAACTCAAAAGCATTTAAGGAAAACATTTTATAAATGGAAGGGTTAAATGCACCGGGGCTTGCCTTGAATGGCAAAAAGGACGGACTCGGGGTTGGTGGTGTAGGTGTCGGAGCTCGGGGTTGCCTCGGGGACAGATCCTTCGGTGGCTACCTCGACTTCAGGGCCTTCTTCCTCGGTCACTATACGTATGCAATGATGCATGCACATGAGTATGCTAGTATGAACAAAGTGCAGGATAAAACTAGAGTACAGTTTTGCAAAGAATAAGTGGTTGTTAAAGTGGACAAAAGATTACTTAACCCTTTCTAGCAATATTAGCTAACTTTATTAAGCAACTTTTATATGGCTTAAGCATAATCATCACAAGGCATCACAAACATCATAGACCAGAGGGGTGGGTCTATGAACATCAAACAATCCAAAGATCACATCATCAAACACTTATTACCAACACTAATCACTTTTTCTATTTTCCTAAATTAATTAAAATGTCATTTTATGAAGTTGCTCCAAAATTACCAAATTAATCACATAAGTTAATTATGGCATAAACAGATGGTAAAACAAATTTCATAATTTTTGGAGGTCATTAAGGTGCTCAAATAAAATCAGACATTAATTAGCAAAAGGCACTATTTAACAATTAAAATAAAAGCTCAAAAATCAACTTGCTCCAAAAGACTTCAAAATTTTACCAGAGGTTCAGCATGTCATAAAAGGTCACAAAATTTGTCTCATGATTTTTGGAGTTATAGAACATACTCCAAAAATACCAAACCTTCATTTTTCAATTAAAAGGGAATTTTACATTTTTAAAACTTTGCACAAAACTCAAGTTTCATATTTTTATAAAATACTTCAGAGCATAAAGAGTCTACCACAAAAATTTCAGAATTTTTGGATGCACACAGAAAATCATACAAAAAAGAGAAAACAGAACACTATTCACAACTCTCAGAAAAAGAAAAGAGCACTGTGCTCCTTCTAGGCCGGGCTCGGCGAATCGCGGGGCTCGGGCGAAACGCGCGGGGCTCGGTCGAGACGGAAGCGATAGCTTCGTCCGAGGCCTGGCCCGAAGGCTCGGGCGAGACGGAGAAGTAAGCCTCCGTCCGAGGCTTGGGCTCGGGCGAAGCGGAGGGCATGCGCTCGCCGAGGCTTGGGCTCGGGCGAGACGGAAAAACAAGCCTCCGTCCGAGACCTGACTGGGAGGGCTCGGGCGAAACGGAGGGTCACGCGCTCGCCGAGGCTTGGGCTCGGGCGAAGCGGAGAGGAATCAGAGACCGAAGGCTCGGATGCTTACCACGTGTCGGAGGCAGGGCTCGAGGGTGAGGCTCGACTCGTTCTCGAGGGTGAGGCTCGGCTTTTGCTCGAGGGGTGACTCGGCTTGTGCTCGAGGGTGAGGCTCGGCACGCTCGAGGGAGAAGACGACAGCGGCGGCGCTCCGGCGATCCGGCGGTCCTGCGCAGCATACGCGACCGCAAGGGCCGGGTTAGAGTCGCGCGAAACCGAGGAACACACACGGGGTCGGGAGAAGGTATCTGTGGCCGGAGGGGAAGTATTTGACGAACCCGAGTTCGCCGGGGTACCGTCGGAGATTGGGAAGATGGAGTTACGCCGGGCAAACGGAGGCGGGGAAGGTGAAATTGAAGGGTGGGAAAGCTTCACGAGCTCACGGCGGAGCTTTCGGGCTAGCTGGTGGAGAGGCGGAGTGTCTGGAGTAGTCTGGCCACGGTGGCGGAGGTGGATGCGGAGGTCGAAGCTCCGGCGGCTTATAAAGCCGCGGCTATGGGACGGTAGAGAGCGCGGGGGTGGGTGGATAAGCTCGGCGAGATCGTGCGCACTCGATTGCGCTCTGGCGGGAAGGACGGCGTGCAGCCGGGGCTCGGGCGTGCGTTCGCCGGCGACGGCCACGCGGCGGCGACGCGCGGGAAACAGTGGGGGGGACGGGCGGAGGTCAACTGTGCGCGTGCGGGTGCGAAAGAGATGTCGCGGGCGCGGGCGACAAGTCGGGGGCGGCGTGCGGCTGCCAGGCGCGCGTGGCGCAGGCGGCGCTGTCGCGCGGCCATGGCCGGGGCCCCCTAGCTGTAGGTGGAAGATGAACAGGCTAGGTCTTAGGGTTTGACTTTTTGGCTGAACTCTGGATTTTGCAAAAATCTCCCAAAATTTGAACTGTACGACAAAAACTCAAAACACCAAAGTTGTTCAGAAAAAAAGATCTACAACTTTGTCAATATGAATATTTTCAAATTCCAAAAAGTTTTTGAACTACATTCAAAAACAGAAAGGGAACACTTTTCAAATTTGATTCAAATCAAAATCACTTTGGATTTCAAACTGAAACTTGAAAATCTTGATATATGAAAGTTGTTCCATTTGACAAAACCTATAACTTTGCTAATATACACTTTCTCTGAAACTCAATAGTTTTTGAATAAATTTTTAAAACTGAAAAGAGGACAAAAACTGGAATTTGAATAAATTTGAAATTACTTCAAATTTTATATAGAAACATGGAAATCTGTAAATACCAAAGTTGTTCCTCTAGGTCAGATTCACAACTTTGCTTTTTGAACCAATTCAAAATTTTGAATTTTGAAAAAGTTATCAAAAAGGGAATAAATCCAGGATTTGGGAATTTAGGGTTTTGCAAAAGGAATATTCAAATCAAATCTGATTTTTTGAACTTTGATCAAAGCAGCAAACATCAAGGCACTAAATTTGAACAAGAATTACATAGAACTAGGCACAGAGGTGAAATTACCATTTTGCCCCTATAGGAAGAAGTGGGCTAATAAGGGTTTTTGCAATAGAGGTACATCACATAAAATGATACACTAAGCAAATGCATACACATGAAATCATGATCAAGATGATTAATGATGCTAATGATGATATGTCAAGTTAATTACATGCTTAAACACCAGAGGTGTTACAGTCTTCCCCCTAAAAGAAATCTCGTCCCGAGATTTAAGAAGTGCTTTAAAGGCTAGGGTTGAGTAATGGAAAAGGAAATGTGTCATACTTGTTTACTCGCAAGGAGTTCACAAGGCAACTGGGTTAGGGTTAGGATTACAACCGGGATCAGAACACGGTTGCAAGTAGCAAGGTAGGGGATTTTTGAGTGGAGCAAGGAAAAATATCAAGAGCCAAGAGAGAGCGTATATTAGTTACGGGCTATATTGGATCATAACTGTAGACTTCGATACCTGCGCGCACCCAACGGAAAACTTGTGCAACTCGGCACACAAGATTCTTCGGGTTCCGTCGCGGCATCGTGGTCCACCAATTATGGCACCATAATAGAGCATAACTTCTATAACTCTCATCCCATAAAGAGGGAAATTATAACCAAAAGCAGGGATTGGTCATAATTACAAGGAAAGTGGCTTTGAATTCCCTTTCGGGCATCCAGAAATGAAAGCACTTTAACGGTGGACTTAGAAAGAATCATGACGATAGGCCTGTATATTAGCGAGCACCTGACAGTAACTCCCTATGGTGGCTGTCCATAGGTGACTCCAGGTTCCTACACTTTTATCCGGTCCATGGATCACGGTCCTTTCAAAGAACACAATTTTAGTAACTTTCAACCACCATTCGTCGTTTACACGACATCAGCAAATGGTATGTGCCAATTTAAGGCATGACACACACATATCAAGGAAGAACCAAAGATTTGCCCTGATTCTGACTTTTATGTGGTAGAGTGTATGGAAGATATCCAAAAGTTCTCAAGGATTAGAACTTATGGAGCAAAGTAGCAAGGGTAACGGAATTTAGGGACGATCAGCCATCGGGGATCATAGCTGTTTTTTTAGAATTTAGAGAAGAAGCACATTTTAACATTATGTATGATATGATGCATGCTCGCCCTATACGACCTCTCTCTGACAGGAGATTTCCGTCTCCACCTGTTAGTTAGATATAGGGCTATACTTTATATACTAGCTTCACTGACTTGGTACCTTCTGTCGGAATCACTAGTATAGTCTTCACGAAGTCTTCCAGCAAAGCAAGAAACTTAGGGAAGGATCATTTTTAATTTGTTACTTCCAAAAACTTTTAGGTTAAGAAATCATTTTGAAGTTTTTCAAAAGTAATGTTGCAACCAGTCTTCCCTTGATGACAATCCTGCTCCGATACCATTCTGTGGCAGAACCGCCCAATAATGTGGCCCACCTGCACACGTCATCGTCATACGGAGCCCAATGACTGTGCAAATGAAACACGTTACTGGAATGATCCGTCGGGTGTCCCTGCGGAGACCCCGAATTATCCACGAGCCACAGGACCATCATCATGAAGGTTGGATTAATCACAACATTACAACAGTTGATACAAAAACCATCGGAGTGCGAAAGCAAGATAGATAGACTTTACAAATTATGAAGATGTTACTTTTACATAAAAATACTGGTGTTGCGGAAGTAGAGTAGTATTACAGAACCACACTTAGGCGGAGTACCTAAGTTGGAGATGAGGAACAACCAGATCACGTCAAGCCCACTGACATGATTAGGATCAACGCCACCTATTAGAAACCTGCAACAGGGGTTAACAAACCTGAGTACTGGGGTACTCAACAAGACTTACCCGACAAAGAAAAAGGGGAGGAGACTCAGGAATGAAAGGCTTAGGTAAGGCTTGAACAAGATCGAGAAATTTGCAGAAAAAGCATTTTGTAAAACTTGTTGTTATTTTGGAAAGGTTCAAGTATTCCTCAGTTCTTCATCATTCATGATTCATTTTACATTTCAAAACATTCCTAGTTGAGAACCACTCTCCGTTGACAGTCAGTGGACCAAGTCTCCATAACCGAGGAGCAACGTTAATCCGGATAAAGAATACTCAGCTGAGGATCCCTATTCACACTGCATATGTAGCACCCAAGCTTGCATATGCCAACTCGTCTTCCACGATTCCTCCAAGATTGGGCCCGGTCCTACGCCACCCGGAAGTACAGTACACCACTCCAATCCGGGCTCTAACCCACGTGGGTACATGCTACTTCCGCCATCTCTCCACTCCCAGTGCGCGGTTGTCGGTCCAATAATGGATTTCTCGGAGCCAGAGCTTTCCGTAGTATGTGAATAGTTACAAGTCTTGACCAGCAGGCCCCCATACGGATGGTCCCTACATTTTCCAGCCAGCGACAAGCACCTCGGGACTCTAACCCAAGAGTACAGGTCCTGTCAGTTTTTCAACCCTGTCCCGGTCGGTGTCAACTGCTGAGTCCCGGACTACAACATGACGGCACCGTACGCAAGGACAACCTCTTCTCGACAATGACCACATGCTAGCTAGGCAAGCAGCCATCGAACGGGAAGTAAAACCAAATTCCCATAAAGTTTCTTTCAGTGATCACACTTTTGAAATTGGCATTTTTGCAAATCTATTATATAGCATCACTAAGCATTTTGCAAATAGTTTTTTAAAACAAGGCGGGTGGATCCTTTGGTGGAGGTAAATAATGCAGGAGGCAATAGGTCATCACACAACTCCTATAACCTAATGCAGTAATTTAACTCAAAAGCATTTAAGGAAAACATTTTATAAATGGAAGGGTTAAATGCACCGGGGCTTGCCTTGAATGGCAAAAAGGACGGACTCGGGGTTGGTGGTGTAGGTGTCGGAGCTCGGGGTTGCCTCGGGGACAGATCCTTCGGTGGCTACCTCGACTTCAGGGCCTTCTTCCTCGGTCACTATACGTATGCAATGATGCATGCACATGAGTATGCTAGTATGAACAAAGTGCAGGATAAAACTAGAGTACAGTTTTGCAAAGAATAAGTGGTTGTTAAAGTGGACAAAAGATTACTTAACCCTTTCTAGCAATATTAGCTAACTTTATTAAGCAACTTTTATATGGCTTAAGCATAATCATCACAAGGCATCACAAACATCATAGACCAGAGGGGTATGGGTCTATGAACATCAAACAATCCAAAGATCACATCATCAAACACTTATTACCAACACTAATCACTTTTTCTATTTTCCTAAATTAATTAAAAGGTCATTTTATGAAGTTGCTCCAAAAATTACCAAATTAATCACATAAGTTAATTATGGCATAAACAGATGGTAAAACAAATTTCATAATTTTTGGAGGTCATTAAGGTGCTCAAATAAAATCAGACATTAATTAGCAAAAGGCACTATTTAACAATTAAAATAAAGCTCAAAAATCAACTTGCTCCAAAAGACTTCAAATTTTACCAGAGGTTCAGCATGTCATAAAAAGGTCACAAAAATTTGTCTCATGATTTTTGGAGTTATAGAACATACTCCAAAAATACCAAAACCTTCATTTTTCAATTAAAAGGGGAATTTTACATTTTAAAACTTTGCACAAAACTCAAGTTTCATATTTTTATAAAATACTTCAGAGCATAAAGAGTCTACCACAAAAATTTCAGAATTTTTGGATGCACACAGAAAATCATACAAAAAAGAGAAAACAGAACACTATTCACAACTCTCAGAAAAAGAAAAGAGCACTGTGCTCCTTCTAGGCCGGGCTCGGCGAATCGCGGGGCTCGGGCGAAACGCGCGGGGCTCGGTCGAGACGGAAGCGATAGCTTCGTCCGAGCCTGGCCCGAAGGCTCGGGCGAGACGGAGAAGTAAGCCTCCGTCCGAGGCTTGGGCTCGGGCGAAGCGGAGGGCATGCGCTCGCCGAGGCTTGGGCTCGGGCGAGACGGAAAAACAAGCCTCGTCCGAGACCTGACTGGGAGGGCTCGGGCGAAACGGAGGGTCACGCGCTCGCCGAGGCTTGGGCTCGGGCGAAGCGGAGAGGAATCAGAGACCGAAGGCTCGGATGCTTACCACGTGTCGGAGGCAGGGCTCGAGGGTGAGGCTCGACTCGTTCTCGAGGGTGAGGCTCGGCTTTTGCTCGAGGGGTGAGACTCGGCTTGTGCTCGAGGGTGAGGCTCGGCACGCTCGAGGGAGAAGACGACAGCGGCGGCGCTCCGGCGATCCGGCGGTCCTGCGCAGCATACGCGACCGCAAGGGCCGGGTTAGAGTCGCGCGAAACCGAGGAACACGACACGGGGTCGGGAGAAGGTATCTGTGGCCGGAGGGGAAGTATTTGACGAACCCGAGTTCGCCGGGGTACCGTCGGAGATTGGGAAGATGGAGTTACGCCGGGCAAACGGAGGCGGGGAAGGTGAAATTGAAGGTGGGAAAGCTTCACGAGCTCACGGCGGAGCTTTCGGGCTAGCTGGTGGAGAGGCGGAGTGTCTGGAGTAGTCTGGCCACGGTGGCGGAGGTGGATGCGGAGGTCGAAGCTCCGGCGGCTTATAAGCCGCGGCTATGGGACGGTAGAGAGCGCGGGGGTGGGTGGATAAGCTCGGCGAGATCGTGCGCACTCGATTGCGCTCTGGCGGGAAGGACGGCGTGCAGCCGGGGCTCGGGCGTGCGTTCGCCGGCGACGGCCACGCGGCGGCGACGCGCGGAAACAGTGGGGGACGGGCGGAGGTCAACTGTGCGCGTGCGGGTGCGAAAGAGATGTCGCGGGCGCGGGCGACAAGTCGGGGCGGCGTGCGGCTGCCAGGCGCGCGTGGCGCAGGCGGCGCTGTCGCGCGGCCATGGCCGGGGCCCCCTAGCTGTAGGTGGAAGATGAACAGGCTAGGTCTTAGGGTTTGACTTTTTGGCTGAACTCTGGATTTTGCAAAAATCTCCCAAAATTTGAACTGTACGACAAAAACTCAAAACACCAAAGTTGTTCAGAAAAAAGAGATCTACAACTTTGTCAATATGAATATTTTCAAATTCCAAAAGTTTTTGAACTACATTCAAAAACAGAAAAGGGAACACTTTTCAAATTTGATTCAAATCAAAATCACTTTGGATTTCAAACTGAAACTTGAAAATCTTGATATATGAAAGTTGTTCCATTTGACAAAACCTATAACTTTGCTAATATACACTTTCTCTGAAACTCAATAGTTTTTGAATAAATTTTTAAAACTGAAAAGAGGACAAAAACTGGAATTTGAATAAATTTGAAATTACTTCAAATTTTATATAGAAACATGGAAATCTGTAAATACCAAAGTTGTTCCTCTAGGTCAGATTCACAACTTTGCTTTTTGAACCAATTCAAAATTTTGAATTTTGAAAAAGTTATCAAAAAGGGAATAAATCCAGGATTTGGGAATTAGGGTTTTGCAAAAGGAATATTCAAATCAAATCTGATTTTTTGAACTTTGATCAAAGCAGCAAACATCAAGGCACTAAATTTGAACAAGAATTACATAGAACTAGGCACAGAGGTGAAATTACCATTTTGCCCCTATAGGAAGAAGTGGGCTAATAAGGGTTTTTGCAATAGAGGTACATCACATAAAATGATACACTAAGCAAATGCATACACATGAAATCATGATCAAGATGATTAATGATGCTAATGATGATATGTCAAGTTAATTACATGCTTAAACACCAGAGGTGTTACAGTCTTCCCCCCTAAAAGAAATCTCGTCCCGAGATTTAAGAAGTGCTTTAAAGCTAGGGTTGAGTAATGGAAAAGGAAATGTGTCATACTTGTTTACTCGCAGGAGTTCACAAGGCAACTGGGTTAGGGTTAGGATTACAACCGGGATCAGAACACGGTTGCAAGTAGCAAGGTAGGGGATTTTTGAGTGGAGCAAGGAAAAATCAGAGCCAAGAGAGCGTATATTAGTTACGGGCTATATTGGATCATAACTGTAGACTTCGATACCTGCGCGCACCCAACGAAAACTTGTGCAACTCGGCACACAAGATTCTTCGGGTTCCGTCGCGGCATCGTGGTCACCAATTATGGCACCATAATAGAGCATAACTTCTATAACTCTCATCCCATAAAGAGGGAAATTATAACCAAAAGCAGGGATTGGTCATAATTACAAGGAAAGTGGCTTTGAATTCCCTTTCGGGCATCCAGAAATGAAAGCACTTTAACGGTGGACTTAGAAAGAATCATGACGATAGGCCTGTATATTAGCGAGCACCTGACCTGACAGTAACTCATGGTGGCTGTCCATAGGTGACTCCAGGTTCCTACACTTTTATCCGGTCCATGGATCACGGTCCTTTCAAAGAACACAATTTTAGTAACTTTCAACCACCATTCGTCGTTTACACGACATCAGCAAATGGTATGTGCCAATTTAAGGCATGACACACACATATCAAGGAAGAACCAAAGATTTGCCCTGATTCTGACTTTTATGTGGTAGAGTGTATGGAAGATATCCAAAAGTTCTCAAGGATTAGAACTTATGGAGCAAAGTAGCAAGGGTAACGGAATTTAGGGACGATCAGCCATCGGGGATCATAGCTGTTTTTTTAGAATTTAGAGAAGAAGCACATTTTAACATTATGTATGATATGATGCATGCTCGCCCTATACGACCTCTCTCTGACAGGAGATTTCCGTCTCCACCTGTTAGTTAGATATAGGGCTATACTTTATACTAGCTTCACTGACTTGGTACCTTCTGTCGGAATCACTAGTATAGTCTTCACGAAGTCTTCCAGCAAAGCAAGAAACTTAGGGAAGGATCATTTTTAATTTGTTACTTCCAAAAACTTTTAGGTTAAGAAATCATTTTGAAGTTTTTCAAAAGTAATGTTGCAACCAGTCTTCCCTTGATGACAATCCTGCTCGATACCATTCTGTGGCAGAACCGCCCAATAATGTGGCCCACTGCACACGTCATCGTCATACGGAGCCCAATGACTGTGCAAATGAAACACGTTACTGGAATGATCCGTCGGGTGTCCCTGCGGAGACCCCGAATTATCCACGAGCCACAGGACCATCATCATGAAGGTTGGATTAATCACAACATTACAACAGTTGATACAAAATACCATCGGAGTGCGAAAGCAAGATAGATAGACTTTACAAATTATGAAGATGTTACTTTTACATAAAAATAACTGGTGTTGCGGAAGTAGAGTAGTATTACAGAACCACACTTAGGCGGAGTACCTAAGTTGGAGATGAGGAACAACCAGATCACGTCAAGCCCCTGACATGATTAGGATCAACGCCACCTATTAGAAACCTGCAACAGGGGTTAACAAACCCTGAGTACTGGGGTACTCAACAAGACTTACCCGACAAAGAAAGGGGAGGAGACTCAGGAATGAAAGGCTTAGGTAAGGCTTGAACAAGATCGAGAATTTGCAGAAAAGCATTTTGTAAAACTTGTTGTTATTTTGGAAAGGTTCAAGTATTCCTCAGTTCTTCATCATTCATGATTCATTTTACATTTCAAAACATTCCTAGTTGAGAACCACTCTCCGTTGACAGTCAGTGGACCAGTCTCCATAACCGAGGAGCAACGTTAATCCGGATAAAGAATACTCAGCTGAGGATCCCTATTCACACTGCATATGTAGCACCCAAGCTTGCATATGCCAACTCGTCTTCCACGATTCCTCCAAGATTGGGCCCGGTCCTACGCCACCCGGAAGTACAGTACACCACTCCAATCCGGGCCTCTAACCCACGTGGGTACATGCTACTTCCGCCATCTCTCCACTCCCAGTGCGCGGTTGTCGGTCCAATAATGGATTTCTCGGAGCCAGAGCTTTCCGTAGTATGTGAATAGTTACAAGTCTTGACCAGCAGGCCCCCATACGGATGGTCCCTACATTTTCCAGCCAGCGACAAGCACCTCGGGACTCTAACCCAGAGTACAGGTCCGTCAGTTTTTCAACCCTGTCCCGTCGGTGTCAACTGCTGAGTCCCGGACTACAACATGACGGCACCGTACGCAAGGACAACCTCTTCTCGACAATGACCACATGCTAGCTAGGCAAGCAGCCATCGAACGGGAAGTAAAACCAAATCCCCATAAGTTTCTTTCAGTGATCACACTTTTGAAATTGGCATTTTTGCAAATCTATTATATAGCATCACTAAGCATTTTGCAAATAGTTTTTTAAAACAAGGCGGGTGGATCCTTTGGTGGAGGTAAATAATGCAGGAGGCAATAGGTCATCACACAACTCCTATAACCTAATGCAGTAATTTAACTCAAAAGCATTTAAGGAAAACATTTTATAAATGGAAGGGTTAATGCACCGGGGCTTGCCTTGAATGGCAAAAGGACGGACTCGGGGTTGGTGGTGTAGGTGTCGGAGCTCGGGGTTGCCTCGGGGACAGATCCTTCGGTGGCTACCTCGACTTCAGGGCCTTCTTCCTCGGTCACTATACGTATGCAATGATGCATGCACATGAGTATGCTAGTATGAACAAAGTGCAGGATAAAACTAGAGTACAGTTTTGCAAAGAATAAGTGGTTGTTAAAGTGGACAAAAGATTACTTAACCCTTTCTAGCAATATTAGCTAACTTTATTAAGCAACTTTTATATGGCTTAAGCATAATCATCACAAGGCATCACAAACATCATAGACCAGAGGGGTATGGGTCTATGAACATCAAACAATCCAAAGATCACATCATCAAACACTTATTACCAACACTAATCACTTTTTCTATTTTCCTAAATTAATTAAAAAGGTCATTTTATGAAGTTGCTCCAAAAATTACCAATAATCCAAATTAATTACATAAGTTAATTATGGCATAAACACAATTATATTAAAAATTTTAAGATGTTCATTAAGGTGCTTAGGTAAAACTCTACAAAATCATTAGCAACAAAGGCACTATTTAACAATTAAAATAAAAGCTCAAAAATCAACTTGCTCAAAAGACTTCAAAATTTTACCAGAGGTCAGCATGTCATAAAAAGGTCACAAAAATTTGTCTCATGATTTTTGAGTTATAGAACATACTCCAAAAATACCAAAACCTTCATTTTCAATTAAAAGGGGAATTTTACATTTTAAAACTTTGCACAAAACTCAAGTTTCATATTTTTATAAATACTTCAAGCATAAAGAGTCTACCACAAAAATTTCAGAATTTTTTGGATGCACACAGAAATCATACAAAAAAGAGAAACAGAAACTATTCACCACTCTCAGAAAAGAAAAGAGCACTGTGCTCCTTCTAGGCCGGGCTCGGCGAATCGCGGGGCTCGGGCGAAACGCGGCGGGGCTCGGTCGAGACGGAAGCGATAGCTTCGTCCGAGCCTGGCCCGAGGCTCGGGCGAGAACGGAGAAGTAAGCCTCCGTCCGAGGCTTGGGCTCGGGCGAAGGGAGGGCATGCGCTCGCCGAGGCTTGGCTCGGGCGAGACGGAAAAAACAACCTCCGTCCGAGACCTGACTGGGAGGGCTCGGGCGAAACGGAGGGTCACGCGCTCGCCGAGGCTGGGCTCGTGCGAAGCGGAGAGGATCATCGACCGAAGCTCGGATGCTATACCACGTGTCGGAGGCAGGGCTCGAGGGTGAGGCTCACTCTTGTTCTCGAGGGTGAGGCTCGGCTTTTGCTTCGAGGGGTGATACTCGGCTTGTGCTCGAGGGAGGCTCGGCACGCTCGAGGGAGAAGACGACAGCGGCGCGGGCTCCGGCGATCCGGCGGTCATGCGCAGCATACGCGACCGCAGTAAGGGCCGGGTTAGAGTCGCGCGAAACCGAGGAACACGACACGGGGTGGGAGGAGAAGTATCTGTGGCCGGAGGGAAGTATTTGACGAACCCGAGTTCGCCGGGGTACCGTCGGAGATTGGGAAGATGGAGTTACGCCGGGCAAACGGAGGCGGGGAAGGTGAAATTGAAGGGTGGGAAAGCTTCACGAGCTCACGGCGGAGCTTTCGGGCTAGCTGGTGGAGAGGCGGAGTGTCTGAGAGTAGTCTGGCCACGGTGGCGGAGGTGGATGCGGAGGTCGAAGCTCCGGCGGCTTATAAAGCCGCGGCTATGGGACGGTAGAGAGCGCGGGGGTGGGTGGATAAGCTCGGCGAGATCGTGCGCACTCGATTGCGCTCTGGCGGAAGGACGGCGTGCAGCCGGGGCTCGGGCGTGCGTTCGCCGGCGACGGGCACGCGGCGGCGGCGACGCGCGGGAAACAGTGGGGGACGGGCGGAGGTCAACTGTGCGCGTGCGGGTGCGAAAGAGATGTCGCGGGCCGCGGGGGACAAGTCGGGGGCGGCGCGTGCGGCTGCCAGGCGCGCGTGGCGCAGGCGGCGCTGTCGCGCGGCCATGGCCGGGGCCCCCTAGCTGTAGGTGGAAGATGAACAGGCTAGGTCTTAGGGTTTGACTTTTGGCTGAACTCTGGATTTTGCAAAAATCTCCCAAAATTTGAACTGTACGACAAAAACTCAAAACACCAAAGTTGTTCAGAAAAAAGAGATCTACAACTTTGTCAATATGAATATTTTCAAATTCCAAAAAGTTTTTGAACTACATTCAAAACAGAAAAGGGAACACTTTTCAAATTGATTCAAATCAAAATCACTTTGGATTTCAAACTGAAACTTGAAAATCTTGATATATGAAAGTTGTTCCATTTGACAAAACCTATAACTTTGCTAATATACACTTTCTCTGAAACTCAATAGTTTTTGAATAAATTTTTAAAACTGAAAAGAGGACACAAAAACTGGAATTTGAATAAATTTGAAATTACTTCAAATTTTATAGAAACATGGAAATCTGTAAATACCAAAGTTGTTCCTCTAGGTCAGATTCACAACTTTGCTTTTTGAACCAATTCAAAATTGAATTTTGAAAAAGTTATCAAAAAGGGAATAAATCCAGGATTTGGGAATTTAGGGTTTTGCAAAAGGAATATTCAAATCAAATCTGATTTTTTGAACTTTGATCAAAGCAGCAAACATCAAGGCACTAAATTTGAACAAGAATTACATAGAACTAGGCACAGAGGTGAAATTACCATTTTGCCCCTATAGGAAGAAGTGGGCTAATAAGGGTTTTTGCAATAGAGGTACATCACATAAAATGATACACTAAGCAAATGCATACACATGAAATCATGATCAAGATGATTAATGATGCTAATGATGATATGTCAAGTTAATTACATGCTTAAACACCAGAGGTGTTACAGTACGCCCATACGAGAAATTATGTTACCTTGTACTACGCTTGTGCTAAAATGAGACACTATTTATATTAGTAATGTATTGTTGCATGCCAGGCCGATGTGATTAGGCACATGTTATATCAGCCAATCCTTAGAGGAAGATTGGCAAATGGGGTATGCATTAATTGAGTTTGACTTGACATAGAACCTGAAAACTTTGAAGGGTCAAGTTCTTGCCGAATTGTTGAGCATGGTATTAGTTTAGAAGATGAAATCAGTTACTTTACTTTACTCCATGAAACTTTATTGATGCATCGGCTTGTAAGGAGGGCCAAGGAGTTGTGTTGTGTCGTGATCATCATTTCTCCTAATGGTGCTAAGTTTGAAAGGTTGGAGCGGTTAGAATACTTGTGCACTAATAATCAAGCCGAATATGAAGCTCTTTTATTCGGTTTAGAAATTTTATGTTCCATGGAGGTTAAGCATGTTGAAGCTTATGACGATTCCTTACTAGTAGTACAACAAGTTGCTGGTAATTTTCAATGTTTAGAGGAATCGCTAAATGTTTATCTTGATATGTGCCTTGACATCATTGCTCATTTTACCGAATTCCAGATTCGGCATATACCAAAGCATGAAAATCATAAAGCCAACGTGTTAGCTCAGCAAGCATCTGGTTATAATGTTAGTAAAGTAATTTTTATATAAAGCCGGTGCAACAGCACGCAAAAGTATTGTCGGCTTCAATGGCCGACCAGTTTGTTTTAAGACCGGTTCGGCCACTTGCCATGAAGACCAGGTAATATTGAACATACTTGGGTTAGTTACTATGGCCGACCAGGTTGTTTATGAATCAAGTCAGTTAATCCGTCCGATCGACCTGGTCGATCTTGGAACGATCAATTTGTTTGAAGGAACTCTAAATCGGCCTGAAACAAATGGAACTGATTTGGAAGATTGGAGAACTCCCCTACTTAATATCTTAATGATCCAAGTACTAAGACTCATCAAAGTGTTTGACGGAGTGCATTTAAATATGTACTACATAATGATGAACTTTATCGAAGAATGCCGAAGACTTGTTGTTTAAGTATTTGGGGTCTGATCAGCGAAGGTGGCTATGAGAGAAGTTCATGAAGGTATTTGTGGTACACATCAATCGGCGCCGAAGATGAAGTGGTTGTTGAGGAGAGCTGGATTTATTGGCCTACAATGATCGCCGATTGTTTTCGTTACTACAAAGGATGCGAAGAATGTCAACGGTTTAGAAATATACAGCTTGCACCTGCTGCTGTGCTTCATCCTATTATCAAACCGTGGCCTTTTCATGGTTGGGGCTAGATTTCATTGGCCAAATTCATCCTCCATCTTCAAAGGGACATCGTTTTTTTTTTGGTCGCTACAGATTACTTCACTAAGTGGACTGAGGCAGTGCCTTTGAAGAATATGACACATAAGCAGGTAATTGAGTTTATTACTGAACATATTATACATAGATTCGGCATACCACAGACATTGACTACAGATCAGGGAACATCTTTTATCTCTAAAGAAGTACAGATTTCGCCGAATTATATAAAATAAAAATGCTCAATTCATCTTCATACTATGCTCAAGCTAATGGCCAAGCTGAGTCTAGTAACAAGACTTTGATCAAGCTTATTAAGAAGAAGATCGAGGACAACCCGAGGGGTGGCACGAAGTTTTGTCTGAAGCTTATGGGCCCATCGTGGTCAAGACATGGTGCTACGAAAGTTACTCCTTTTAGCTAGTATATGGACAAGAAGCAGTGTGCCCGTGAGGTAAATCTGGATGCAATATAGACTAGCTAAACAAAATGATTTATCTGCTGTTATGTATCATGATGCCATGATGGACAAATTGATGAAGTAACTGATAAGAGATTAAAGGCTCTTAAGGAGATGGAGAAAGACAAGCCCGGGTTGCCAGAGCTTACAACAAGAAGGTGAAAAGCAAATCGTTCCAAGTGGGAGAATTGGTATGGAAAACTATATTACCGCTTGGATCGAGAAGCAATAAGTTTGGCAAGTGGTCGCCGAGTTGGGAGGGTCCTTATAAAGTGATCAAAGTAATATTTGGGAATGCATATATGCTAGAGACATTACAAGGTGAAAGTCTCCCAAGGGCAATAACGGGAGGTATTTGAAGAAATACTTTCCAAGTGTTTGGCAAGAAGCCTGAGTGCTTTCCAAGCAGTGGCGATACATGTATCGTCCTTAGAACAAAAAATAGTCAGATATTTTACGAGTACGAGTAACCGATGAATTGGACACCGTTGTCATTCGGTTTGTTTTAGGCTCTACCAAGGATCACCTAAAACAGGGGGGTATATGTTGACACTCAAAAGTGTCACCGATAAGAATGAATTTAGAAGAAGTATTCAGCCTATAGATTAGAGCCGAATTGTCTTTTAGTATTGAAAGGTCGGATTTTCTAAGTGGGTCTGGTCATGTTCTAAGCTGAATGGGCCTGATTGTTTAGATGCCGACCAGTCCTGCTATGTCCGACCAGGTGATGCTGGTCGGAGGCCTTATAGTTATATTGAGCCTGGTGCTAATATGTGGGTTTTTCTTGTAAAGGACGTTTGTAATCAATATGGGCCGATAAGTCATTAAACCGATCTGGTTAATCCAGACTTGCAAGATCAGGGTTACCTTATTATTCCGGATTAGATTCTAATTTTGAAGAGTCGGATTGGAAACTTGTTGGAGATGAATATGGAGATGTTTCCGATTGGGATAAGACCAGACCCATCAAATTTATGAGAGGCATAATGGCCGATTGAGGTATCCCACACAATCGATCAAAAGCAATCTACTATCCCTTTACTCCTTTTTTACCCTCGACCTTGGTTGTTTCGGCGCATCTCCGGCGAGATTCGACGGCGTTCTAGGCGGCCTCGCTGGTCCTAGAACAACTCTACGTGTTTCTCCCGACGGTCTTCCCGGGAGGAGTTCTAGAGTTACCAACACAAACCCAAAACTCTAGATCGATCAAAACCGTCTTTAGATCGGTTTTCGTCGGTTTAGCCAGGGTCCCTGCTGTCTCAGGTTGAACCGCAACCTCTCCGGACGTTCTAGCCCTGCTGGTGTGTGATTCGGATAACTTCCGACGTCAACACATATATTGTGCTCCAATTTTGTTGTTAAAATTTGGGGTTCACAGAGGTACATAAACACAATCCTTCTGCTAACCCGTCCCGACATGTTGGCTCTATAACCCAAATCCGACCCAATCCGTAGGAAAATAACAATCGTTTACATCAGTCGACATACACTCCATATGAGAACCCACCTAAAAAAAACGTTTCCCCTAACCCATTAGCAGTTTTATCAGTTATCACTGATGCCACAGGCGCGAGAAGTCAGGGTTCCAAACCTAGCCTTGTACCTCATGTCTAGTGGTTTTTGTGAATTTATTTTTTTTCCTTTACCACGAGCAGATTTGCGTTTGCGTGGTCGACACGTGAGTACGTGACTAGCTTTGTGCGACAACCAATCAGGCCCTAGGGGTGAGAGAGAGATCGAGATCCGGATCCCGCGCGGAATATGCATGCGCATGCTTGCTTGCTGTGTCGGTGTCCTCCTCAGCTAGCTGTCCTGTTTCTCGACGACCGGCGATGGACCCGGAGCGAAACGGAACCTTCGTGGAGGGGCATAAATGCAAAGTCACGTCAAATTGTTGGCCTCATGCATGATGGGTCGGTCTCGGTGGGCGAATTTTTTTAAAAAATAATATTATTTTAATAAATAATTACAAATCTGGGTGTTATTTTTATAAAATTGTAAAATTAGTATCCTGTCGGTTGTGCAGTGGCCGATAGGAACCCTATCGGCCGATGAGTTGCCCATAGGTGACATTGAAAATCTATCGGCAATCTAGGAGCCGATAGGCAATATTTAAAAATCTATCGGTAATCTAGGAGCCGATAGGTGGTGCAATGAGAGTTAGAGGGCCTATCGGCCATTGGGTGGCCGACTACACTATCTGTAGAATGTTTTGTTGATCACATTTCTTTACTATTCACGAGGGTGTTCCGTATTTGTGGCAAAAAAAAAATTAGTCTGTCACATCGAATGTTGTGGTACTAATTTAGTCTATTAAAATAAACTGATTATAAAACTAACTACACGGTCATATGCTAATTAACAAGATACATCTATTAAAGTTAATTAATCAATCATTAGCAAATGTTTACTGTAGCACCATATTGTCAAAACATGAACTAATTAAGTTTAATAGATCCGTCTTGAGAAATAGTCTTCGTCTCATAAATTAGTTTTTTAATTACTATATTTTTAATAGACTAAATTAGGGGCCGCAAAATCTGATGTGGCGGGATTAAAACTTTTTGCTGGAAACAAACACGCCTTAGGGTTTTATATTTTTTCAACCTAGCCCAAATAGTTATTCATGAAGCTATTTTGTAAAAAAATAGTTTCACTACTGAAGCTGAATAGTGCCAAAGGACCTTAGATGAGCAGGTATTTATGCAGTTAGAAGATGTAGACTCTAGTTAGTTTTTTTTGAGACGAAGACTATAGTTAGTTAGGAAAATTAGTTTATTTGTTTTGTTTTTATACATTCTTTTATTTTACGTGTCGCGTCCGTTCTGCACCCATTCTTCCCTTTTGCCACTCTTTATATATATATATATATATGTCATCCAAGTTTTATGCCAGCTTAAGAGCATCTCCAAGTGTTTGTCATCTCACTTGGTATCTCAAAAATTTGTTAAAATATGCAACAAAACCATCTCCAACAGATTGCTATTTGGACTTGCCAAATCCAGTGGGTTGCCAAAAAAAAATTCCGCACGCCCATCTTTGCGCCGCGCGGAAATTGTTGCCATCGCGTGTGAGAGCTGCGTCAACGCCCACGCCGCGGGGCTGCCGCCTCCCTACGCGAACTCGCTGTTGATGCAGCCGCTGCCGGCCCGACCGCTGGATGCGCACTTCATGGCGCCCGACATCCCGCTGCTGTTCGCGCCCGACGCCGCGGCAGCATCAGACCTGCAGCAGCTCTACGGCCAGTTCCCGCCGGTCGACGCCGTCGCGGCGATCGTCCCAGTGCATGAATCAGGAGCCGTTGCTATGTCATGTGCAGCGATGATGCAGCGAATCAGGCGATACAGGAATCAGGCGATGATGTAGCGATGAGCGATGCAGGAGCCGTTGCTATGCCATGTGCAATAACGGAAGACACGCGACCGGGAGAAGAAGGATCGGCGATGGAAAAAAAAAGGGGCGCGACCGGGGGATCGGTAGTTGGGCAGGTACTAGGTGGGCCTCATTTTTTGGGTTTGGCAAGTGCAATTTGGCAAACTATTGGAGATGACAAAAAAAATCACTTCCCATTCATTTTGAGGAGTTACCAAAAACCCAGATTTGGCAACCTAGGGATGGCAAACACTTGGAGATGCTCTTATGGGTTTGTGAGAGAGGGAATAAAGAACTTTATGGATGAAGCTATTAAAAAATAGGTTTAACAAAAAAAAAAACAGCTCCACAATAGCTCATGAAACTATTGCGAGCTGTACCAAACAGGCCTTAAATATGTAACCCAAAATATATACTAATTTTTGGATCTAAATTAGTAAAAAGTTGATCATATAAAAAAAGGAAAAAAGAAGAAATGTCTGTCGGCCCCTCACATGCCGATATGTCCAATAACACCATGTTGATGACATATGTCGGCAATCCAATGCCGATTGGGTGCTATCCGGCTGCTGCGTTTGCCGATTAAGTCCCTATCAGCTTTTGGATGGCCGATTGGCTTCTAAAACTACAATTTTACCATTATAGCTGTTAGATCTACAATTAAATATTAAAGTACTATTATTTAAGAAAAAAATTCTCGGTGGGCAACCCAGCCCCGGCTCCGGCTGTAAGGGATTTTGTTGATCAAGGAAAATGGGCTGCAGCTAGGTACTGTAGTAGATTATGAACCCAGCCCAGCACACTAAAATGAAATGAGACGAAAAGATGGGGACCGGCGGATCTCTACTTGGACGGCACCCTCAATTCATGATCTGATTATAATATACTAATAAGGTACATACATAGTCAAAACACATATATGGTTGCTTAATAATTAATTAACAACCATTGGTATCAGCCCCCTACACGGTTATCATCACAAGATGCACATGTACAAACTTCTTTGATTGCATCTACTATCACATATATTAGAGTATGTTTGTATCAGATGACTTATACATGCTTAATTGCTCTGAAACAAATCAACTAATTCTAGTGCCTTTCATGTGTTTGTTACGAATACTCATCTTAATTTTGATGTTAGGCCATTAGTAGACGATGTGCACACACCAATCGCATCGAAAAAGTACGCTTCTTAGTTGATTCCATTCTCACTATCCCGCTGTCGAGCACATTCTTAAATACAACGTGAAAGGGGCTTTTCCCCATCATGCCCCGCTAGCAGTTTTTTCTCATCAGTCATCACACATGCTGTTGGTTTTTCGTACCCGGGGTATCACACCAACGAGTGATATGATCGCGTGCTTCTCTTCCTGGATGGTGATGCAAGAGGACACAAGGATTTATCCTGGTTCGGGCAAAGAAGGCCCTACGTCCAGCGGGGGATGTTCTTGTATTACTTGCACCTAAGTGCTTGTACAGGGGAGAAATACAAGCTCAGTGAGCGTGGACCGGGGTCCGGACTTAAGTGTATGGGTGTAAGGCGCTCTAACGTGTTTGTCCACCCGCGAATGAGGGCCCTGGGCGTCCCCTTTTATAGGGCAAGGGAGGCCAGGGTTACACAGGGGTTTACAAGTGTCACGGCGTACGGCGCCCAATACGAAGCAGGGTAGGAATCCTGTCTTGTCGAAGACATTGTAGCCGACGTGGGCGTTGCTGTTGAGGCGTCCTTGAAGCGTGACCTCCATCCCGGGCGCGGACGTGGTGGCGCGGCAAGGTGGGAGCCGTACAGCACCCATCCCGGAATGTACAGGACGCGGCGGGGTCCCTCCGGGTCTTGTGGTACCTGTCTCCAATACATGAAAGTAGTTAGGGCTCGAAGGGCGCGGAGCCCGTCGTCGAGGTGGTGCCATGGGGGCTCGAGGGGCGCGGAGCCGGCCTCGAGGTGTTACAGTGCAGGGCTCGAGGGGCGCGTAGCTGCCTCGAGGGGTTTACAGTGCATGGCTGGGCCGAACAGTGCTGTACTGGTGCCCTTTTGCCCATGCTTGTGGTGAAAACGAGACTTGACCTTTACACGAGTTACTGTGGTACATGCTGTGCACTAGTGGACATGACCGGAGTAGGTGAAGGCATTAAATGCGTGTATGGGCTGGTACGGCTGTCTGTACAGCTAGGGTCCGTGCGTTAAGGCTCGAGGTGTAGGGGCGCGCTCGCCCGGGGCCTGGAGGGCTCGGGCGAGCGGAGAGCGATCGTGCTCGCCCGAGGCCTTGCTCGGAGGGCTCGGGCGAGGCGGAGAAAGAGCGTTCGCCCGAGGCCTGGCTGGGAGGGCTCGGACGAGCGGAGAAGAGCGTTCGCCCGAGGCCTGGCTGGGAGGGCTCGGGCGAGACGGAGATAGAGCTTTCGCCCGAGGCCTGGCTGGGAGGGCTCGGGCGAGACGGAGATAGAGCGTTCGGGTGTTTGCGTTGATTGGGGTACCCTTTTTTGTACCACCGACAGTAGCCCCGAGCCCTGTTTTGAGTGCTTGCATTCGAGCAGGGGCTCCAGATTGGATCTCGATGGATAGCTAACTGTCTCGAGGTTTTGTCGATTTGATTCCGTGGGTGTCGTGCGAGCGACACCCGCGGGTGTAGCCCCCGAGGCCATGGGGAGTGGTTAGAACTCCCTCGTGGGCTTCCCGAAGAATCCTCCGTCGTTTGGGAACCTTCTGCCCAGTGGCGCGCCTTTTAGGCGGGAATCGTCAGGGAGCGGAGATCGCGGCGCGTGCGTACCTGTCAAACAGGCTCGAATGTGGTTCGGTAGTAATATTAAATATTCGCGTAACCTTTCCTTTGCCGTGGGAGACTCGTCCGAGGCTTGGCTCGGAGGGCTCGGACGAGACGGAGAAGAGCGTGAGTGTTTGTCCTGGGCCTGTCTCGAGGACTCAGGCGAGATGGGGGTCGAGCTTTCACCCGAGGCCTGAAAATCTCATGCTCACACAAAGAAAAGAGATTAGTCGTAACTGTCCGAGTTTTTAGACCCTCTTTTTCGATAGGGGTGCCAGGCTGACCCGACTGGCCCGGCTCCCCGAGCTGTCCGGCATGCCGATTGCCCTGGCTTGTCATCCGCGAGTCCTTTCGATCGGATGCGAGGGGGGATGCCTCGTACTACCCCGATTGGGCGAGTATCGAGGTTCCGGTGAGCTGGTAACGGGGAATTCAAGTGAGAAGAGTCGTGCCCCGTTCGACAGGGGTCGACTGTGGCCCGGAGCGGTCTCATAAGCATGGGTGCTCAGTCTGCAGGAGTGCCGGGTCCATTCGATAGGACCCGGTGGCTCGATGCCTCCCCTCCGGGGGATCTCACTGCACGTCGAGCTCCCCGCCTTGGATCACGTGAGGGGCCTCGAGGGCTCGGCCCTCGAGTAATGCCGCGAGTGGCGCCCCTTGGTGTCCCTGACTCGGGTGCTCGAAGCCGGCTGTCGAACCCTTTTCGAGGGCCAGCCTTCGCTGCTTTCGACTTAGGCCGGGGCCCGTTTTTTACCTTTGTGAAGAAGCCTCCGTCGTTTGGGAACCCTTCTGCCCGTTGGGCACGCCTTTTTAGGCGGAAACCGTCGGGGAGAGCGGGCGGGCGCGAAGCGAGCGACGGTCGTGGCGGCCCAGTAGTGGAGCGATGGAGAGGTAACGCGTGTACCCTGCTCCGGCTCGAGACTGGTTAGGTGGGCGCATTGAATGCTTCGGTTACCTTTTTTTACGTCGTGGGAGATCCCGCCCGTCTGGGGTTCCCCCTATAAATATCGAAAGAGGGGAAAAGGAACCCTTTACTTTGCCTTTGCCTTCGCCGCCGCCGTAGCCTTCACGCGCCCTCTCCTTCGAGCTAGTCGATTGGGGATTTCCGGCCGCCCGTCCGCTGCTCGGATCCGCGCCGCGCCACCGTCATGGCCGCCCAGACACAGATGCTGCCGGCCGAGGACTGGAGCCCGTCGAAGGTGACGCAGAGCGAAATGGACTCGCTGGTGGCCCAGGGGCTTCTGCGCCCAACCCGGAGGAGGGACCCGCATGGTGGGTTATCCCGTCGGCGGAGCACCGGGAGCCGCACCCGCCGGAGGGGTACGTGGTGAGCTTCGCGCGCTACCACCGTATGGGGCTCGGGGTCCCGCCGAGCCGCTTCTTGCGAGGGCTGGCCCACCATTTCGAGGTGGAGCTGCAACACTTCTCCCCCAACTCCATCTCGCACGCCGCCATATTCGCCGCGGTGTGCGAGGGGTACCTGAAGATGGAGCCGCACTGGGAGATGTTCGTCCATCTCTTCCGGGGCGAGCTCTTCATCAAGTCCCTGAAGCCCAGCGGGAGGCGGCCCGTGCGCATGGGCTCCCTTGCCATTACCGCGAGGGCGGGGACCTCGTCGGCCAATGTCCCCCGCGAGTACCTGCGATACAAGCTTTCCACCAACCAGGCCGGGTGGGACGACCATTGGTTCTATCTGCGGAACGAAGGTGGCCTCTTTCCGCAGTACACCGGCAGGGTCCTCACTCAACGCCCGGAGAAGTGGACCTGGGGCGTTGCGGCGGACAGGCAACGCCACCTGGCCCCGCTGATGGAGATGATGAAGACGCTGGTGGACGAGAAGAAGCTGACCGTGCAAGCGGTCATTTGGGCGTTCCACCAGCGAAGAGTTCTCCCGCTGGCGGACCGCCCCCTTCTTATGCACGAGATGGGCCCGCAGGCTCAGCTCGAGGCGCTCAATCGCTCGAGGATGGCCGAAGGGAGGCTGTCCCGGAACGAGGGCGTCTCCCGGGTGTCAATCACGATCCAGGGGCCGTTCGTCCCTGAATACTCCAACCTGATTGCGATGGCACCCGACGAGGGGTGTCTCGACCTGGTAAGCCTCCCTCGAGTCGAGCTATCTCGAGCCTCCTCCCCCTTTTTCCTCCTTCGATCCTTTTGCATCCGTCTTGTGGTTTGTCTCATCACGCTTCTTCTTTTTTCAGGGGGCATTTACTTGTCGCGCGTCGAGGCCCCCGGTGAGGGAGGACGCCGCGGATTCTCAGGTGAGGCGCCTCTCTGCTCAGAAGGACAAGGAGAGCAAGGATGCCAAAAAGAAGAAAGAGAAAAATAAAAACTTGCGTCGCTTAGCTCGGGAGCAGAGACTGGCGAAGGCTCGTCGTAACCGTCAGCCTGGGGACGGGTCCCCCGAGCTGAGCTCCTCGAGCTCGGAGGAGGAGAGTGGTGATGAGGAGGAGGGCGACGACGAGGGGGATGGATGCGCGCTTGATGCGCGCGGGGCTCGTCGATGACAGGGCTGACCGCTCCTCTGTGCAGGAGGGTACACTGGAGGTCCCACCGACAAAAGGGTCGCGCGGGACGCAGCAGCCGCGGAAGGCGGCGCCGATCCCTGCCTCGTCGGGGGCCCGAGGTCCGTCGAGCTCGCGCGCGGATGTGCCCCTGGTCGTAAGGAAGCCCCGGACCCGGAGCGCCTCCGCCACAGCGCCAACGGAGGCCGCCCCCGCGTCAGCCCAGACGGGGGGTCTCGAGAGGGGTCGGGCTCGAGAAGCGGTCGACAGGTCGAGAAGGGTTTCGGGCCCGACCCCCGCGAGCCGTCAAGGGCGCCGTCGAGCCCGCGGAGGAGCGGGCGCCAAGAAGAGGCGTCGAGCCCGCGCCATCACGAGCGTCGGGGAGGGAGCCCCCGAGCGTCTCGTGACCAGGGGCGCGAGCGTCCGGAGTCCATCGCCGCACCGCCGCCGCCGGGACACGGAAGCGGAAGAGGGAGGGAGCGAACCAGCGCGGCGCCGGAGAAGAGGCCCGGAGCCCGCGCCGGGGCGGGCGCCACGACGTCAGCACGAGGGAGGGTACGGTCGCCCTCCCGCGATGTGGGGCGGAAGGAGGGCTCTCCCTCGAGGTCGAGCCATGGGAGGCGTCGGGAGCCCTCCCCCCATCCCAGCCCTGTGGAGACGGCCCAGGCACAGGGCTCGAGCCGTGGGGTGGGCTCGAAGCCCCCGAGTGGGTCCGGCGATTCCGGGAAGAAGCCCAGCCGCCGCTTCGGGTGAGTAGTTTCCTTGGGTCTCGTCGGTAGTGAGGCTTCACCTCTTTGCTTTTGATGACGCGTGCTATCTCCGTTTCTCAGGGGGAAGCGCTCCTACCAGGAGGTGGACCTCGCTTCGTCCAAGCGGGCCAAGACCTCGAGCCCCGTCGAGGCACAGGCACCTCGAGGTATGGCACCTTCCTCCGCTAGAGAAGCCGCTTGGCTGAAGAAGGCCCGAGCTGCCATGGCTCGAGGAGGCCAGATGATCGTCGCGAATTTTGGTGAGGCCGTCGCCATCGACCACAGGGGTCGAGGTACTCTTCCTGGTTCTGATATCGCCGTCATCTCGTATTGCAGGGGCCTCAGCTCATGGCATCGAGCCCGCCACCACCATATCCGCCGAAGCGCTGCCTCCTCCCCCTCCTCCTCCTCCCGCGATGGTGCCAGCTGGGAGCGCCACCCTTCCCCTCACCACGACGGCTGTTCCGGGGAAGCGCCTGGGGCGAGCACGGCCCCGCCGGTGTGGGGCTGAGGAGGAGACTGCGCCCCTGTGGCCCCGACCGCACGAGCCGGGCTGCGGAGGAGGGAAAGGGGGGGAGAGGCGTCGGCGGAGAAGGAGCCGACGGTGGAGGACCTCCTTAACGAGCTGGAGCAGGGGCCGCTCCTCGCCGGGGGCTCGACGATGACGGAGGGAGGCGCCCGAGGGGTCGGCTAGCGCTGACAAACGCCGGAGGACCCGATCAGGAAGAGGGCCGGGGTCGAGCCTTCCTCGATGATCCGCCGCCATTCGAGCCTTTGCCCCCACGCGAGGTAGTGAGCCGCCTCGGGAGGCGGCGGAGCAACAGGAAGTTCGGCGGAGGGACGGAGGGAGTCGGGGCCCGTGCCGTCGGGCGGCGGGTCGCTGTCGGGGCAGCTCGAGGCGGAGGAGGATCTGCCCGACATCGAACTCGACCGACCAATATGGCCGTTTCCCGTCCCACTGAGCCCGCCCCTTGCCGTGGTTCCCATCGAGCAGCCGCCCAGCGGGGGCCCCGCGCGAGGTGCGGTCCATCTTCCGGGAGGTGGCCGAGCTTATGCGGAGGCGGAGCGGTCCTGCTCCGAGGAGGCGGGCCGGTCCGCACAGGTGTCAGCCGCCCTCGCGCGGGCTGAGGCGGAGCTTCAAGATCTCCGCGCGGAGCTGAGCCGGAACGCCCAAATGGCGAGCCGGCTCAACGAGGCGGAGGCGGAGGTCCGGGTGGCTCGAGGCGAGGTCGCTCGATCCAAGGAGGAGGCCGCCGCCGTTCTCGAAGCGTCGAGGAAGGAGGCCGCGGACGCCCGAAGCGAGGCCACCTCCGCCGGGCTGAAGCCGAGGCGGCGAAGCAGGAGGCCGCTGACGCCCCGTGGCGAGGCCGCCGCTGCCCGAACCGCAGCGGAGGCGGCGAGAAAAGAGGCCGAGAGCCGAAGACGAGAGAGTGGTGCCGCCACCGCCCGAGCTGCCGAGGGGGCGGCGCGGCAGGAGGTGATCCGCAAGGATCTGGCCCTGGTGGAGGCGGGCCGGCTGATCGAGGACCTTAGGTCCGAGAAGCTCCTCATGCTGGCCGAGAAGCGCAGGCTTGAGCAGCGTGCTGAGGGCCTGACCAGCGACCTCGCCGACTGGGGCAACACTGCGACGGTGAGGCTTACACCTTGTTCTTGTTTGGGTCTCGAAGTTTTCGCTACGTCGCAGTCTCACTCTTCCTCGTTTGTTGCGCAGGGGTCGAGAGAAGACGGGTCGAGGAGCTCCGTGGGACGAATGAGGCTCTCTTGGACCAACTCCAAGACGAGACGATGGTGGCGGAGCGGGGCTCGCGCCTCTCTCGACCGGCTCGGCCCCATGTGGGGTGCTCCTCCTGTGACCGCGGCAGAAGGTGCAGTGGCTCGGGGCGATGCCTTGGTCGACGCCTTGTGCTTCTTCGATGCAGCCGCGCGGGACCGTGTCCGGCAAGCTCTCCATCACGGCGTCAAGCAGACACTCGCGGTCGTTCGCTCCGGTTTCCGCTTCCCGGTCCATGTTGTCGCGAATGGCTTCATCGAGATCGAGGGGAAGGATGAGGAGTGGAACAACCGCCGTGTCGACAAAATTTTGGAGAAGATGGAGAGGCGGGGGACGTCGCTCGCGAAGATCTTCGAGGAGGACGTGCTGCCTCCTGACGCCAGCAGCGGTGTCGGGAGCCCTCCTCCTTCGAGCTCGGGCGTCGAGGTTGAGCCCGCCGCGGAGGACCTCGGGGAGGAGTACCGCACCGACGAAGACTAGGGCCTGCGTGCCAAATTTGGGCGCCGAGGCCTTGTAAGAATTTTATGACGTGAATGAGGGTACGTCGAGACCCGAATGTATATATGACTTGTTTGTTTAAAGGGTTGTTTTCCTTTCAAAATGCGTTTGACCACTTCTCTTGTCGCAAGCTCGAGTTTCTGCTAAACTTGGTCTGTGTTCCTTCGATACGTCGCGAGCCCCTCGAGGGGAGGCGTAGGTAGGGCACCGTAGCCGGGGGCGTAGGTGGCCGTCTACGTCGACCCCCCCGACCTTGGAGGCTCGAGGTACTTTAAGATTAGACGTCGCTAGTTCACTCGAGGCGCGAGTCGAGACGAGGGTCAAAATTTTGAAAAAGAAAACGCATTTTTTCCGGAGTCTGGGGGGGGTGAGGCCCCCCCGTCAGCCCCCGAGGGAGGCTTGACCCTGAGCAAAGCAGGGTCGAGGCTACCTTAAGATGCGAAGCAACATGAACGACAATGCACGAGTTTGTTCATTCATTTTGACATGTTTGTACAAAGTGATAAAATGAACAAGGCCTCGAGGCCTTTAAGGGTAGAAGCGACGTCGTAGCTGAGATATGTTCCACGCGTTCGCCAGGATCCTGCCTTGGTCGTCGTGTAGAGCTGTATGTTCCTGGCTTGAGCACTTCGGCCACGGTGTATGGCCTTCACGGAGGGGTGATTATGGCGCCCTCGATTATCTTGCAGCCGTCGAAGCACGAGGTCCCCCACCGCTAGGTCCCTTTGCGCACGTGCTTGTCGTGGTAGCATCGAAGTGTTTGCTGGTAGCGTGCAGAGTGATGAGCGCCACGTCTCGGGCCTCCTCGAGCTGGTCTCTGGCGTTGGCGAGCCTTTCGTCGATGGTTTGCTCGTTGTAGGCTGAAGTCGAGGTGAGCCGTACTCGAGGTCCGTAGGTAAGACGGCCTCGGCGGTACCTAGGTTAGGAAAAACGGAGTGAACCCGGTGGCTCGACTCGGCGTAGTCCTGAGGCCCACAGCACCGAGGGGAGTTCTGTAGCCCACCCCTTTCCGAAATTCTTGAGGGTCTTGAACAGCCTCGGCTTCAGCCCATGGAGTATCATGCCGTTGGCGCGCTCGACCTGCCCGTTGCATTGGGGGTATGCGAACGAGGCCCAGGTACGCGGAAATGTTGTTGTCATCGCAGAAGTTGGTGAACTTTTGCCCGGTGAATTGGGTGCCATTGTCGGTGATGATGACATTAGGCACCCCGAACCGGTACATGATGTTGGCGATGAACTCGACAGCCCTCTCGGAGGTGGGGTCTCCTATCGGCTTAGCCTCGATCCACTTGGTGAACTTGTCGACGGCCACGAGCATGTGTGTGTACCCTCCACTTGTCTTTTGAGGGGACCCACAAGGTCGAGCCCCCAAACGGCAAATGGCCAAGTGATTGGGATCATCTGCAGGGCGTGTGCGGGCTGGTGGTTTGCTTGGCGTTAGAATTGACACCATGGCACGCTTGGACCAAACGCTTGCGTCCCCAATGGCGGTCGGCCAATAGAAGCTTGACGGAAAGCGTTCCAACCAGGGCCATCGGCGCTGCGTGGTGGCCGCAAAAGCCCCGAGTGCATATAGTCGAGGAGCTGCGCCCTTCCTCGAGTGGGATGCAGCGTTTGAAGGATCCCAGTCGGACTTCGTCGGTAAGCTCCCGTTCGTCGCCGTAGATGAAGTTGTAGGTCTTGGCCCTCCGAGCGATGCGTCGGGCCTCCGTCTTGTCTTCTGGTAGCTCGCCTGCGTCAGGTAGTCGAGGTAGGGCGTCCGCCAGTCGAGGGCCGTGTGATGAAGAAGAGGCGTGTGCGTCGACCTGCATCGCCTCCGCGGACGTCGAGGTGTCCTTCTCGAGGGGTGGCGTTGAGAGTCGAGCCCCCGTGTCTTGCTCGAAGGGTGGCGTCGAGGGGCCAGCCCCCGGGTCGATTTCGACGGATGGCTCGAAGACGTCCCTCGAGAAGACGTCTGGCGGTACCGTGCCGCGCGTGGACGCCAACTTTGCCAGCTCGTCTGCGGCCTCGTTGTACTTTCGAGCTATGTGGTTGAGCTCGAGGCCGTAAAACTTGTCTTCCAGCTTGCGCACCTCCCCGCAGTATGCCTCCATCTTGGGATCGATGCAGCTTGAAGCCTTCATAACCTGGTTGATGACGAGCTGCGAGTCTCCTCGGGCGTCGAGGCGTCGGACCCCGAGCTCGAGGGCGATGCGCAGCCCATTGACGAGGGCCTCGTACTCGGCGACGTTGTTGGAGGCGGGGAAGTGCAAGCGTAGCAGGTAGCGCATGTGTACCGAGGGGTGAGATGAAGAGCAGGCCTGCCGCCTGCCCCGTCTTCGTGAGGGATCCATCGAAGTACATGGTCCAGAGCTCGGCTTGAATCTGTGCCGGCGGGAGCTGAGTGTCGGTCCATTCAGCAACGAAGTCCGCCAACGCTTGCGACTTGATGGCCTTTCGCGGGGCATAGGTGATGGTCTCCCCATTAGTTCGGCGGACCACTTGGCGATGCGCCCCGTGGCCTCCCGATTGTTGACGATCTCTCCGAGGGGGAAGGACGACACCACCGTCACGGGATGAGCGAGGAAGTAGTGCTGGAGCTTGCGCCTTGTGACGATGATGCCGTAGAGCAGCTTCTGGATGTGCGGATACCGGACCTTGGCCTCGGAGAGTACCTCACTGGTGAAGTATACCGGTTTGGACCGGCAATGCATGACCCTCCTCGTGCCTCTCGACGGCTATGACCGCGCTAACCACCTGAGTGGTTGCGGCCACATAGAGGAGGAGGGGCTCGGGGGAATCGCCACCTTCGGCTGGTCGCGGGGGCACGAGAATTGGTGCAGAAGTCAGCAACCCCTTCAACTTGGTTAAGGCCTCCTCGGCTTCGGCGGTCCACGCAAAGTGTTCCGTCTTTTTTAGCAGGCGGTAGAGGGTAGTGCTTTTCCCCCAGCCTCGAGATGAATCTGCTGAGAGCGGCTAGGCAGCCTGTCACTTTCTGCACACCCTTGAGGTCACGAATCGGGCCCATCCTCGTGACTGCTGAGATTTTTTCAGGGTTTGCCTCGATCCCCCGTTGTGAGACGATGTAGCCAAGTAGCATGCCTCGAGGCACACCAAAGACACACTCTCGGGGTTGAGCTTCACATTCTTGGCCGGAGGCACTCGAACGTGGTCTCGAGGTCGCTGATGAGGTTCCCGACTTTTTTAGTTTTAACCACGATGTCATCGACGTAGGCCTCGACGGTCTTACCTATGTGCTCGCCAAAGATGTGCTGCATACATCGCTGGTACGTTGCCCCGGCGTTTCGCAGGCCGAAGGGCATCGTAACATAGCAATACATACCGAATGGCGTGATAAAGAGTTGCGAGTTCATCGGATTTTCTCATCCTAATTTGGTGGTAGCCGGAATACGCATCAAGGAACGAAAGCACTTCGCACCCAGCAGTGGAATCGACGATCTGGTCAATTCTAGGTAAAGGAAATGGAACTTTTGGACATGCTTTATTCAGACTAGTGTAATCTACACACATCCGCATTTTTCCATTCTTTTTCCTAACTAGTACAGGGTTAGCTAGCCACTCTGGGTGAAATACCTCCTTGATGAATCCGGCCGCCAAAAGCTTGTGCACCTCCTCGCCGATGATCCTGCGCTTTTCCTCGTCGAAGCGGCGCAGGCGTTGCTTCACGGTCTGGACCCGGCCTGGATCTCCAAGGCGTGCTCGGCGACTTCCCTCGGTATGCCCGGCATGTCCGAGGGGTTCCATGCAAACATGTCGATGTTCGCACGGAGAAAGTCGACGAGCACTGCTTCCTATTTGGGCTCGAGGCTGGTACTGATGGTCAGCGTCTTGCCATTGGCCGAGGTCGGGTCGACGGGTATTTGCTTGGTGTGCTCAGCCGGCTCGAAGGTGCCGGCGTGACGCTTTGCTTCTGGGCCCCCTCGGTGGCCAGAGCTGCCAAGGCCTCGAGCGAGTCGAGGTGGACGTTGGCCTCCCCCCGCTCGACGCACTCCACGTCGCAGTGGTATGCGTGCTCGTAGGAGGTGTCAACGGTGATGACCCCTTTTGGCCCCGGCATCTTGAGCTTCAAGTACGTGTAGTTAGGAATCGCCATGAACTTGGCGTAGCCTGGCCGGCCGATGATGGCGTGGTAGGTCCCTTGGAAGCCGACCACCTCGAAGGTGAGCGTTTCCTGACGGAAGTTTGCCGGCGTGCCGAAGCAAACCGGCAGGTCGATGCGCCCGAGGGGGTGGGCCTTCTTCCTGGTACTACTCCGTGGAAACCCCCGACGCTGGGTCGGAGCTGTCCCTCTGAAATCCCCAGGAGGTCGAGGGTCTCGAGGTATATGATGTTGAGGCTCGAGCCCCCATCCATCAACACCTTGGAGAACCGAACGTCGATATGATGGGGTCGACGACGAGGGGGTAAGCCCCGGGTTTATGACACGGTCCGGATGGTCGTCACGGTCGAACGTGATTGGCGCATCGGACCAGTCAAGATACCGGGGGGCGTCGTGGCCAAGCGAAAAGATTTCCCGGCGCTCCTTCTTTCTTTCTCGAGCTGAGAGCCCGACGGTCGGCCCCCCGTAGATCATGTAGCAGTCGCGCACCGGGGGGAAGTCGCCATCTGCGTTCCTGCCGCCGCGTCGATCGGTATCCTTTCCCTTAGGCGCGTCTTCCTCTTATCGCCGAGCTTGGAGTAGTAGCCCTTCAACAGTCGGCAGTCTTTCAACTTGTGGTTTATGGGGCCCCTGTGGTAGGTGCAGGGATCCTCGAGCATCTGGTCGAAAACAGCCCCGTCAGGGGGCCTCGGGGCTTCTTAGGCTCGAGGGCGCCGCGAGCACCTCTTTGTCGTCGTCGTCATCGGCGCCACGCTTCGCCTTCTGGCCCTTGCGTTTGTTTTTCTTCCTTTTGTTGCCGTCATTGTTGTCGTTCTTGGCGTCGTTGCCCTTGTTGGAGCCCTCCGGCGCGATCACCGCCTTGCCTTTGTCCGGAACGGCCAAAGAAGGCCCCCACTGCTTCGTCGCCCGAAGCAAAGCTGGTGACGCGATCCATCAGGTCCTCGACCGTCCCGGGACGGTAGCGTCCTAGCTCATGAACAAGCTCTTGGCATGTCGTGCCCGCGAGGAACGCTGAGATGACGTCCTCGTCAGGCACGTGGGGGAGCTCGAGACGCTGCTTCGAGAACCGTCGAGCAAAGTCGCGGAGGGGCTCGTCCGCCGCCTGCCTGCAACGCCGTAGGTCCCAGGGGTTGCCTGGACGCACGCAGGTCCCCTTGAAATTCCCGTCGAAGACCCTGACTAGGTCGGCCCAGTCATGGATCCGATCCGGCGGGAGCCCCTCGAGCCACCGGCGGGCGGTGTCCGAGAGGTAAAGTGGGAGTTGACGTATGATCACGCGGTCGTCGTTCTTCGCTCCGCCCAGTTGGCAGCCAAGGCGGAAGTCCGAGAGCCAGAGCTTGGGCTCGACCTCCCCGTCATACTTCACGATGTTGGTCGGCGGTCGGAAGCGGTCGGGGAGGGTTGAGCTGCGGATGGCCCGGCTGAAGACGGGGGCCCGGGGGCTCGAGGACCTGCCGGTCCTCGTCGCTGTCGTAGCGCCCCCTCGATGGGCGCTATAGCCACGCTCTTGGGCCCCCTTGTTCTTGCGCCGTCGGTTGATGTCGTTGCGGGCGTCGTGGGTCTCGAGGTGGCCGGTTGTCGACGATCCGTTCGCGGACTGGCCTAGCTCGAGAGGCGTCCGGCTGGTGGACGGATGCCTCGCGAGCGTCGCGGGGCGTGTCCGCCGGTCTCCCGAGGCTGCTCCGCGTCGGCGTGACGCCGAGCTCTCGGCCTGCTGTACCGCGGCTGTCTCGAGGAGGTTTTTCATTTCTCCGAGCATGCGCCTGGCGTCGGGGTTGGAGACGGCGGGCAGGTCACGGAGCATCATAGCCGCCGCCACCACGTTCTGCCCGGCTCGCGGGAAACATACCTCAGGGCGTGCTGGTGCCCCGTCCTCGAGGATCCGCCGGTGGACCTCTCGAGCCGGCCTCGAGCTCCGGCTCCTCAGGGCTGGGGTGGTTCCTGCATCAGGGTTTGCCGGAGCTGCAGCAGGTGTCGCCGTTCTTCCTCGGCTTTGGTGATTGCCTCTTGCACTTGTGCGAGTTGCGCCGCCCGGCCGTCGTCGTGCTGAGGCGGTACAGCCGGTGCTGGAGGTTCGTCCCTCCCTGAACGCGTGATCCGCCTGCCGCGGCCACGTCGCTAGGTCCCTCTAGGTCGAGCGCCGGCCTGTCGTCGTCGCCTTCGTCCTCGGTATCGTATACGACTCCCTCGAGTTGGAAGCACTCCCTGGTGGGATCCCAGAGGTCGGGGTCGTGGTAGTCGTATTCGTCGGAGTCGGAGCTGTTGACGGCACGCCGCCTTGGCCGATGCTGGGACCGCAGCTCGCGGTACCATTCTCCGACGGTGGCTCGCCGAGGTGGCTCGAAGGCTCGCGAGAAGTCGCGGTCGACGCACGCGGGGTGGACGATCTCCAGGTTGGCCATGGCCTGCAGCAGCGCGCCGAACGCTGCCCCGGTCCGCCACCATCCGGTCCTGATGGCGCTCGTCGAGGTGGTGGGCGTATACAGCCGCAGAGCTGTCGAGGCCGACCGGGAACCGCTGGCGTCGAGCGCGGCGCGACCCGTGCGAGAGGAGGCTGAGTGGCGTCGGGCGCACGGCTCGGAGGCCTCTGGCCTGGTTCCTGGTCCGTACGCATGATGAATGCGAAGTCGCTAGGCGGGCGCGGGTGCGCCCTGGAGGTCTCCGGCCGCGCGCCGGGCTGGTTCCCCTCGGGGACCCTGCACCGGCTACGGGGGTGTGGGTGTTTGCCGCGGGACCGCCTGCGCCCGGCGACGACGTGAGACGGCGGCGCCGCTCGCGATGTGTGTGTGCGGCGGTGTGGGGGCGTGGCACGTCACGCCCCGGCGCGGGGTGGCGTGACACGCCCTCCGCTCGGGCCCTCCGTGGAGAGCAGAGTCAGCTCGTTGCCGTTGCCTGTGGCCAGGAACTCGAGGCTCCCGAACCAGACGACGGCACCAGCCGAGAACGGAAGAGGGGATGAAGCCATCCAGGAATCAACGAGAAATCGGCTCGGACACGCGAAGTCCCCTATCTGGCGCGCCAACTGTCGGTGTTTCGTACCCGGGGGTATCACACCAACGAGTGATATGATCGCGTGCTTCTCTTCCGGATGGGTGATGCAAGAGGACACAAGGATTTATCCTGGTTCGGGCAAAGAAGGCCCTACGTCCAGCGGGGGGGATGTTCTTGTATTACTTGCACCTAAGTGCTTGTACAGGGGAGAATACAAGCTCAGTGAGCGTGGACCGGGGTCCGGACTTAAGTGTATGGTGTGTAAGGCGCTCTAACGTGTTGTCCACCGCGAATGAGGGCCCTGGCGTCCCCTTTTATAGGGCAAGGGAGGCCAGGGGTAACAGGGGTTTTACAAGTGTCAGGGCACGTACGGCGCCCATACGAGCAGGGTAGGAATCCTGTCTTGTCGAAGACATTGTAGCCGACGTGGCGTTGCTGTTGAGGCGTTGAAGCGTGGCCTCCATCCGGGCGCGGACGTGGTGGCGCGGCAAGGTGGGAGCCGTACAGCACCCATCCCGGAATGTACAGGACGCGGCGGGTTCCTCGGGTCTTGGGGTACCTGTCCTCCAATAGCATGAAAGTAGTTAGGGCTCGAAGGGCGCGGAGCCGGTCGTCGAGGTGGTGCCACGGGGGCTCGAGGGGCGCGGAGCCGGCCTCGAGGTGTTACAGTGCAGGGCTCGAGGGGCGCGTAGCCGGCCTCGGGGTTACAGTGCATGGCTTGGCCGAACAGTGCTGTACTGGTGCCCCTTTGCCCATGCTTGTGGTGAAAACGAGACTTGACCTTTACACCGAGTTACTGTGGTACATGCTGTGCACTAGTGGACATGACCGGAGTAGGTGAAGGCATTAAATGCGTGGTATGGGCTGGTACGGCTGTCTGTACAGCTCGAGGTCCGTGCGTTAAGGCTCGAGGTGTAGGGGCGCGCTCGCCCGGGGCTGGAGGGCTCGGGCGAGACGGAGAGCGATCGTGCTCGCCCGAGGCCTTGCTCGGAGGGCTCGGGCGAGGCGGAGAAAGAAAGAAAGACGTTCGCCCGAGGCCTCTGGAGGGGCTCAGGCGAGGCGGAGAAAGAGCGTTCGCCCGAGGCCTGGCTGGGAGGGCTCAGCGAGACAGAGATAGAGCGTTCGCCCGAGGCCTGGCTGGGAGGGCTCGGGCGAGACGGAGAGATAGAGCGTTCGCCCGAGGCCTGGCTGGGAGGGCTCGGGCGAGACGGAGATAGAGCGTTTGGGTGTTTGCGTTGATTGGGGGTACCCTTTTTTGTACCACCGACACATGCGCTTCATCTTCTTTAGATGGTCGTTGCCACGATCCTAACTCCTCCTACTATGTCGCCATCACACTTCTCTTCCGCCCCATCGCTCATGCTCCACGTAGTCGTCTAACTTTTCATTTGCCTCGCCGCTTGTGCTTTGCAACAATGACATGGGCTCTTCTCGCACTCTCCTTAATGCAATGCTCGTCTTCCACATTGTCACCAAGGTCTTCCTCCTCACACTTTCTCTCCATGCGCTCGTCATGGTCTATTCCCCTGCACCAAACCGCTCCTTGCGTTTGGCACCACCGTCTGGTTCTTCCTCTGCAGCCATAGACGAGGCGATGACACGACGAGGGTAGGGAACCAGCGACGAGCAAGATCTAGTCGAGGGCGACCGAGGAAATTAAAGAGGCTACTGCAGAGATTCAAACAAGTTGCCCCAAGATCTTCGGGACCAGCGATGCTCCTCTTGATTTGGTGTTTGAAACAATAAGGGTGTGTTTTGTTTTCTAACCAACTTTTAGCCTTGCTAGAATCCTAGCCTGGGTAGCCTTAATCTACTCCCACCAAACCAATCACTGATTGTTTGGTTGTCTGTATTGTCTAAGCCTAGCTAGCTCTAGATGTGTTTGGTTGACTGGTTTATTTTGATACATTCATCTCTTCTCCCATTGGGTAAGATTACCCCTTTTGAGTCATTATGTCGAACAAGTGTTGGAGATTCTCGATGTGCATGATACACAAAAAGAATATGATTATCAACACTAGAGAGCTTCAGTAACCTTACATTGACACATGCCTTATAATACAATTTAAAGTTGAATCTTGAAAGCTCGTCATGAGCCATGTCGTGGAGCAGACCGAAGTTAGAGGTGGAGTGGAGGGGTTGCTAGGCTAGAACGTAGTAGCAGTTTGCACTTGTAGCCATCAATGCTGATGATGTCGTTGCTGAAGCTAGACTATTGGAGCAGAGGCGCAGCGCAACAATAGTCGCGCTTTGGATTAGTTGAGAAGGAGCAAAGACGAGCAACACCAAAAGTCACCTGCCCTTGCGGCCTTGCGCGTGTTGACGTCGTTGCCCAATGCAGCGACACGCTGCTGCCCGCCGCTTGCACGCATTGAAGCCCACTAGGCGCTGGTCGTTGCCCGCGACAACTGAATGCGCCGCTGCCCGCTACAACTTGATGTGCCGCCACCGTCACTTGCCGCCCTAGTCGTAGTCGATGTCTGCCTCAGCCCGCTTGTCGTCCCCGTAGCCGGTCGCGAGGTATCAACCGCATTTCCTACCACAGTTGTCGTAGCTGTTCGATACGTCGCCGCTAGGCTGAGAGCCTCGATCGGTATCGCCGCCGTCGCAACCAAGCGGTGAGACGAACTCACGTAGGGCTGGCTCGCAACCAAGAGTTGACACAAACATTCAACTCTTATGTTTTTCTAGAGCCACGGTAAGACCCCTGGGTGTCTTGTAGGGGTCTGACTAAACAAACTCAAGTTAGCTCGAGTAAACCTTGCTAGGGGATAGCCAGAGAACCAAACAGGCCCTAAGCTTCTTGTCTATATGATTTTTTTTCTAGCTAGTTGCACGAGAAAACCAACTTTTGATTTAAAGCATGGTGAGAATTGTCCCAAACAAAGTCTATACTCGAGTTGCCACAAATATTTTTGTTTTCACACTAAGAATTGTCTGCGTGTATTAATATATAACTAGAGCATGGTTTTTTTTTCCAAAAAAAAATGTATATAAGCATACCACATACGTATATAACTAGGTAGCTAAAGTTAATTTTTTGAGGAACAAATGACAGATGTAACATAGGATCGTAATATACATATTGACAGGCCCATATTGAGAGTAGTACAAGTACTGTATGCTGTGAGGCCCACATACGTAATATACATATCAAGACCAGGACCGCAAGATATAGTGCTGTATAATCACTAAAAACGGTGACATCAGCCCTAGCCGTTCTCCGGACTCCGCACCAGCCACGAACAAAGAATCGGCAGCCGTTGGATCGTGCGCCACGTCACCGATCCGTGTGCCTGTTCTTGTCACGGACGGCCAGGATTCTCCCTAGCCCATCTGCCCAAACCCAGTCCTCCCCGCCCCCTGTTCGTCTCCGCCGCTTACAAATTCACCCAAAATTTGCCCGCAATTTTCCTCCACCAAGCACCAACCCAATCAGATCCGATTTCGTCGAGATGAAGCCGGCAGTGGAAGCGGACGAGGGCGCGGCGGAGATTGCCCGGAAGAAGGCAGCGGCGGCCAAGAAAGCTGCTGAGGAGGTTGAGGTGGAGGAGGTTGTGGACGGGGAGGAGGCGGTCGATGGGGAGGATGACGGTGACGAGGAAGACGACGGGGAAGGCGGAGAGGAGGATGACGAGGAAGAGGTCGAGGGGGAGAAGGAGGCCGCAGGGGTTGTTGAGATCTCTGACGAAGATGACGACGACGACGACGGGGAGGCGGACGACGATGACGGGGACGACGACGACGACGACGACGACGACGATGACGACGACGACGACGAAGAGGTCGACGGTGAAGACGAGCAGGAGGTATAATAATTTCTGAATCTCGTAAAATTACTTAGTATTTTAGTATTGTTCTGTGCTGCTAGATCTCTGTCCATTAGTGTGTCCCCTGCAGCAATTTCTTGTCGGACAAATTAGATCTGCTTAGTTTTTACGTTTCCTCGCAAGGATCTGTGGTATCTTTTCTTGTCAAAAAAGAAAAAAAAATCACGTCTAGGTTCAAAATTGGCGCCCTGTTTTTTCCTATAAATTTTAGCTGCAAAAATTGAAGACTTCAGATTTTCCTTGTGTTTTTGGAGATGATGATTCTTATCAGAGGCTGTTTCTGAGGTGAGCCAAGAGCTCTCCCTGTGCTGCAAAAGAACTGATTGCCGTTCTGATCCAAAGCACATGCTGCCTACTTTTCATGGAGCGATTTACCGGGCACCATCCAAGAATCTTTTGTCTTTATTATTTATGTTAATATTTGGTAAATCTACGCAACTGGAAGTTATCAATAAGGTTTTATTGCAGCTTCTGCTTTTAGAGATGATGATTTATATCAGAGGCTGTTTCTGAGGATGAGTCTAGAGCTCTCCCAGTGCTGCAAAAAACTGATTTGCCGTTCTGATCAAAAGCACTTGCTACGGTTTCTTACTTTAACTTTTTTTTCAAAAAAAAAAAAAAAAACTCAGTGGCTTAAATTCCTGGTCAAACGCAAAAAGACAGTCATCCGATGATTTAGAATATGTGCTCAAAGAGTTTGGCATCTTATCTTATCGTCCATGCTTTAGTTGGGAAATGATGAGAACCTATTCCACTGAGGGTAGATAACTCTTGATTATACCTTGCACGTCGTCTGATCCCATACCAGATCTTCATCTTCTGTCGAATCTATATTTGTTTCATTTCATATCTCTTTTTGGTTGGTCTTTCTTTGGGAAATTACTGTCCCCGTATTTGGGAAGTGATGAACAACTTAATTCAGATCCTTTTATGGATTTATGTGTACATATATACATGATATGTGTGAAAGTTTGCACGTCAGTCTGATCCCATAAATTTATTTGACTAGTCTTTTTTTTGGATCTGATTTGGTTGAACTGGCTTTAGGAAAGGAAAGGTGAAGCTGATTGGACCTGATTTACCTTGATCTGATGTGGTTGTTGGAATCCCTTTTAATTTTGCAGGAGGAGCTGGGAACCGAGTATCTGGTTCAGCCCCTTGGTCGGGCTGAAGACGAAGAGCACTCAAGTGACTTTGAGCCGGAAGAAAATGGTGACGGTGCTGAGGATGAGGAGATTGAAGAAGAAGAAGAAGATGCTGATGATGGTGAGGATTCTGTGAAGGCACAGTCCTCTACGAAGAGGAAGAGGTCTGGCGATGACGAAGATGACGGGGATGATGATAATGATGGTGATGACGATGATGATGGGAGGCCACCGTCAAAGCGATAGTTGTGTGTGGATCTGTCATCTTCTAGAGAGTGGAGGGAGAGTGCTAAGGAAGAAAATATAGAAGAATCCTCCTCAGAAGGTGAGGTGTTGGTAAATGATGGGGTCGATTAGGTTTAGATTTGTAGCTGCTGAAACTTGATAGTCGAGTCCTCCGTGGTAGGTAGTGCATACTGCTGGGGCTGGTTAGCAGCCAGCCTCCAAGAACTGAACTGAACTTGCATGTATGATTCGGGAAAGAACCTGAGGCCTGGTCTATGCTTGTGTAGGGTCTAATTCAGGTCTGTGGATGCTTGTTTGGAATCTTGTCATGATAAAGGTTTCTCTTGTACTGGTATCGCTCTCTGCTCGCTGTTTTACCTACTCACTGGATGCCACTGTTTGCTAGCTGTACTGTATGCTGCCTTGTCCTCTGGTTTTAATAAACAGGAATGAAACAGGCCTCTGATGGCTATATACAACACTAGAGTAAGGGGTGTTCGAATTTCAGGCCTTGTTTAGTTGCTCCTATTTCCTAAAATTTTTCATTACATCAACCATCACATCAATGTTCGGACGTATATATATGGAGCATAAATGTAGCATGGAGCATTAATGTAGGTAAAAAAAATAACTAATTGTACTTAGTATCAATGTTCGGACGTATATATATGGAGCATTAAATGTAGCATGGAGCATTAAATGTAGGTAAAAAAAATAACTAATTATACTTTTAGTATGTATATGTCGAGACGAATCTTTAGAGTCTATGTAGTCCATATTTGGATAAAGTTTGTCAAATAACAATGAAAATGCTACAGGAAAAATTTTGCAATATTTTTCCATCTAAACAAGGCATCAGAAAAAAAAATCCTGTCACATCAAATTTATGACTCTAATTTAACCTATTATCTATTAAAAATGAAGTAATTAAAAACTTAATTTATTAGTGCTAATTCATAAAATGAATCAATTAATTTGATAATATGATGCTACAGTAAACATTTGCTATTGATAGAGTAAACATTTGGTATTGATAGATTAATTTACCTTAATAGATTTTATGTTATTAATTAGCATATGACTGTGTAAATAGTTTTATAATTAGTTTATTTTAATAGATTAAATTAGTACTAAATATCCGATGTGATGGCTTTAATTTTTTTATTTTTTTTTAAGAAAACAAACACGCTCTAAGAAACCGAGAGATAGTCCTTATTTGGTCTATCAGATGCACCGTACAGATGATCCACGCTAGCTAGTAAGATGATGATTTCCCCCCCTAGCTAGTAAGATGATGATTCCCCCCCCCCCCCCCCCCCCCCCCCCCACCCCCCCCCTAAAAAGGCATGGTTGAATTGAAATATCAAAGATGGAAGGATCAGGAAAGGACCATCTATCAAGCAACTGAGGCCCCGTAGCACGGCTTAGCAAAATCGGTAAATTCATGTTCTTCTCTTTGACCTCACCAGGACGCTCCACCAGGACATAGTAAAATGAAACAAGAAAGAAATGAAGACAGTATACTTTCTCGGTCCTAGATTAAGTGTAGTATGCAGCAGAGGTGATCGGAGGCCCATCATTCTGATTGGGCTGGGTTGGGCCTGATCGAATAAATAAGCCTGCCTGCTCGACTGTGCTAGGCCACTTCCACTTGGGCATGCGCATGCGCATTTGATCCCTCTGCAGAGTGCAGAGCCAAGTCTGGGCGTTCGGGTTACCCGTTTTTTTCGGGTGGGATAATTCGGATAATTCAAAGTTCGGGTAATGAAAATTGTTACCCGAATTTAGTCCTGAAAAAATACTACCCGCAACTTCGGGTACCCGATAATTCGGGTTCGGGTTCGGGTATTACCCGATTTACCCGAATTCATAAAAAGAGCAAATTATACAAAATTGTAGTAGAATTTATACATAATTTCAGCAACATCTTGTATAGAATTCTAACACTAATTTACAAAGAATAAATATTACAGTCACTTGTTTAAACAGAGAGAGAGAATAATATACTAATTAAATGATAAATTATTGATTTATAACTAACAAACATGATAAATACAAAGACAAAAAATACAACTTCGGGTAGTTCGGGTGTAACAGAACCGACCAATTTGCACCAGATTAAGCACTGAAAACCTCTGCTCTCGCAGAAATCATCGGAGACTTAAGCTCGTACAAACCCGGTAGTCCGGAAATCTCGAAGGATTTCAAATCATTCAACGACATCCAGCAAGATCGTACTGTTCCACGAATATGCTCACGGGTTACATCATAGTTGCATAAAGTTCAAATTACATCGGAGTACGAATAATATTACAAACCATAGTTTTTGATAGTAGTAGCGGAAGGCAACATAGTCTTTAAAACATAAGTTTGGAGTTATTCATAAATACGGTGCCATCAGTTGACCGGGTCCACAAAAGCAATGGATGAGATAAGTGTTGACCATGCCCTTGGTCTAGTCATCACCTGTTATCGGGTACAAGCAGTTCTCGCAGTAGCCATAAAAGCACTGGCCATCTGCAACAACAAGGGAATAAACCCTGAGTACGAGAAGGTACTCAGCTAGACTTATCCGACAAAATCAGAAATAATGAGACATCAAGGATCATGTAGGCTATATAAGTGGGGTTGGCTGTACATACTCCTTTGCATGAAAGCTTTACGAAAACTCAGTTTCAGAGGTTGGCAATTGCTTTTAGTCATTAACTCTACCTTACTAGATTTGCACTTGTACTAAACAAGCACTTGCTAATTAATCAATCAAGAGTGACTATTTCATCAATAGCCTTTCAAATTCCATAACCATCTTAGTTCCATAAGTTCTACGGGAGATGATCTAAAGTCAACTGCTCACTGTCCAGGAGCGATGGCGATTATAATCGATTCCTACCCAGCTGGGGATAAAATGTCTCACACTCGCCCGGCACATTCCGGCTACGGCAGTCGTAAGCTACCAGTCAGGAGATTCGAGAACACAATGTGCGGGACGGCCATGGGCCCTTCTACACTGGGGGTTATCTCAGTGCCAGGTCGCTCAATCTATAACTGCCCACGGTCATGCCAGGTCGATCAGGCCCTGCCTGCCCTCGGACCATGCCAGGTCGATCAGAATAGTTGCCCACGGTACAGCTGAGGCCCTGGGTGTTAGGCGTCAACATCTCCATCACCGACTCGAATAACCTTACTCGGCTTCGCGGGAGGTACTCAGACCTACTCCGTTAAGTGATCGACGCGTTCAATTTGACTGAAGTTACATTCCCGAACGGGTCCTAGGCGACACAGACGGGAGACTACTAGCACACAGAACCCATGTCCTGCTGCCCTTACATCCCGCCTCCGTCTCAGATTAATTATCACATGGTTATCTCATGATAGCACAGGCTAAACATGATCAGTATCCACCTATTGCGGGAGACAGGAAATCACCCGACTTTTACCGGTCTAAGCAGGGCTAAGCATATAACGAGCCTAACCTAAACAGGGATATCAAGATATATTGCAGGTGGACAAGGATAAGTAATAATGCATCAACGGTAGCAATCAATTCCTATAACCTAATGCAACATCCATCATCAGGTTAATTGTAAAGCATTTGCAAACCGTAGGAGTTAGAATGCTCCGGGGCTTGCCTTGCTCAAAGTCCGACGGACGGTGGTCGCGGCACTCGGGTAGCTCGTCGGCGTCGGTCCCTCCGGCTTCTTCTGTCAGGTTTCTCCTCCGGACTGGGCTCTTCCAGTGCCAACTGAGTCTGGAACTCTCCTCCGCTGATCCTGTATGATGCATAATATGAATAAATAACGCGAATGCATGCAGGATGCATGGGATGCAACATGGAACAAGGCATTCCAGGGGATAAGCACATGTCATCTACTGCTACTCAACTGCTTATCCTCCCATATTCAACTTGTTAAGTTATGTTGTCACCACATCAAAGTATACTAATGAGTTTATTACCCTCTAATTACTTGCTGAAAAAATCTAATTAAACTAGCCTATAACAGCAACCCATCCTAGATAGCTTCAGAAAAATCTACAGAAATTACTGGAAGTTAACAACACTCAAACTAGTTTTCTGTCAAATTTCAACCCATTTAGACTTAAACTCTATCCTCTATAAAAAGACAAATTCTATCATGGAAAGGTGCTTTGAACTACACATCATATTAAAATGTGTCAAACAACAAATTTCATAATTTTTTCCTGAACTTCTTAGCATAAGAGCAGACATCAAAATTGTCAAGTTCATATCCCTCATATTTTAATACTACTACAAATAAACAAGGAAATAACATTTAACCATTTTAAAAGCTACTGCTAAAATAATTCACAGAACAACCTTATATTATATTTTTTCCTAAACTATATGTCCATACAAATCTAACAAGCTGGAATCACATTTTTCTGATTTATACATAATTAGTTATGCATTTTTCAAGTTATCAGCACTTTTCTAACTTAAATAAATCTACACATAAAAATATCACCAATAATGCATTTAACATTTTTCACAGATAGGTCTAACATGCTGAACACAACAAAATTTGTTTCACAGGATTTGGACTTAAAATGAGCCTTGTAGGAATTTTTGAAGCCTTACCTAAATTCTGCAAACTTATTTAAAAGAAAACTTGACCTAAAACGCTACGGACACCCCTTGACTCAGCCGAGGCCTGAGGCAAACGCGCTCGGCACACCCGGCTCAACTCGGCCGAGGCTCAGAACACTCAACCGACCGACTCGCCGAGGCTAACTGACTCAGCCGAGGCTCAAGGCGAAGGCTCGGCGCACCCGGCTTCCGAGGCCTACGGCACCCAAGCTCTTCCTTTCTCTCTTTCTTACTGCCAGTCGGGGCCGCTGGTCAGGGCGACCAAGCTTTCCGAGGCCAGGCTCGGCATGTTACCGCGCGAGGCCAGGCTCGGCACGTTACCGCGCGAGGCCAGGCTTGGCGGTCAACGGCGGAGTTTTGCGCCGTGGTCGTTGACCGGCCCTAGCTCATCGATGGCGACGCTTCCGGTGACACCGAGACCATCACTAGGTGCGGGTTTGCGAGGCGAACACAACTCACCCACTCGCTAAGCCAGAGGGATACCGGAGCAAGCTCGACGGCGGCCATGGTGGAGCGGCGGCTCTGCGACTCGGCGGCGGAACTCTTCCCGGCGGGCTTGCGACTCGGCGAGACTAACACTAGCCCAAGCAAGTCATAAGCGACCTATTGGAGCAACTCTCAGGCTTCGGCATCCCCGGTATTGCTCGGCGCGATGCACAGCGGTGGTCCACAGCGGACATGGCGGCGACACGGCTCGGTTCCGGCTGAAACATGGCGAAGAGAGGCTCCATCCATCTACTTAGGCAACTACAGCGTAGAGAAGACTAGACCCGGGCTCGGTTTGGGATGGCTTGGCCGGAGATGATCGGTTCACGTGAAGGTCACGACGGCGGCCATGGCGGAGCTTGAGGATGGCATCCGCTGTTCCGGCGGCCAGGGAGTGAGAGAGGGGAAACCAACCCTTACCGGAGAAAGAGGAGATTAGGGCGGAGAAACTGGCGGGAGGAATCGAACGGTGGTGAGCGGTGGAGCGAGTAATCGCTCGCCGAGGTTCGGCGGCGGCGGCGGCGGCGCTCTGGTGAAGATGGAGTGGAGTGGAGCGAGGGAGAGAGTGAGTAATGGAATGCTCTCCTGGTTGCGAGCACGGGGCGGAGCGAAGGCAAAAGGGACGAAGCGCTAGGTGCATTGCACCTGGCCGGTTCCCGTCGGGGGAGCTCCCGACCGGACGCGGCGGCGTCAGGCGTCGCGCAACACACGACGAGTGCGGACGGGGTGCATGGAGCGACGTGGCGAGTTCGGGCGCAAACCACGGGCGGCGATGACGGTGGTTTGGCCGGCCGGCGAGGCGGTCTCGCGGCGGCGGGCGGTTTCGGTCGGCGCGGAGGGAGCGGCGTGCGCACGGGAAGAAGAAGAAGAGGCTGACAGGGGGTCCCACTGGGGTTAAACTAATGAAGTTTGGTTTTAAACTTTGATGCTCTATAACTCCTAAACTAAGCCGAATTAGGAGAAGGTCCTAAAAGCAAAGTTGCTTAAATTTTTTAAGGAACAAATCATCTTTAAGGCTCAGTCCAAATTCTGCTTAGAAAAAGAAATTTAGTGCTAAACCATTTTTCTATTGCAAGAAAGCCTAATTTAAAAGCTTTTCCTGAGAAAGTGTTTAAAGCAAAGTGGTTCCTTTCATCAAGATCTACAACTTTGTTATAAGGCACTTGGTCAGAAACAGAAAGCATAACAAGGTTACACTAGAGACCAAACAAGGACTTAAGCACTTCAACAAACATATGCACATGAAATGATGAGATGCTATGCTTTGCCATGCCAAATTCTGCATTTAGGAATTGCTTAACACCTAGGGTGTTACAGCCCTCCCCTCCTTAAAAGAAATCTCGTCCCGAGATTTGGATTACGAACCATTGCTTATAAAAGTGTGGGTACTCCTCCTTTAGATAGTCAGCCGTTTTCCAAGTAGCATCTCGATCATCTTGCTCACTCCAAGATACCTTATACTGCTTCACAACTCTTCCGCGAGTTACTCTCTCTTTCTCATCGAGCACTCGATAAGGCTTCACTGAGTAGGTGAGGTCGGATTGCAACTTGATACGGGCTGGTTGTACCTCTTCTTCTGGTACTCGAAGACATTTCTTTAATTGTGACACATGGAATACAGGGAATATAGCCTTTAAATGTTCTGGTAATTGCAATGATAAGCCACTTCTCCCCTCCTTTGCACTATCCGATAGGGTCCCACAAATCTTGGTGCTAACTTTCTCTTAACACCAAAACGTTTTACACCCTTCATTGGTGAAACCTTCAAATAGACATAGTCACCAACATAAAATTCAAGTGGTTTCCTTCGCTTATCAGCATAGCTTTTCTGACGAGATTGTGCAGACGCGATATGTTGCTGAATCGTTCTAACTTGTTCTTCTGCTTCTTTAACAAAGTCAATACCATAGTACCGACGTTCCCCTGGTTCTACCCAGTTTATCGGTGTTCTGCATCTTCTACCATACAGAGCTTCAAAAGGAGCCATCTGTATACTTTCTTGGTAACTATTGTTGTAGGCAAACTCTGCTAATGGTAACCATTTTTCCCAAGAACCTTTTGCTGATAAAACACAGGCTCTTAACATATCCTCTAGAACTTGATTCACTCTCTCTGTCTGCCCTGATGTTTGCAGATGATAGGCTGAGCTTCGGACTAAATCCGTGCCTAACTCCTTCTGCAACTTTTCCCAAAACGGTGCAGTAAACTGTGGTCCGCGATCAGAGACTATAACCCTTGGTACACCGTGCAGTCGCACAATCTGACTTATGTAGATCTCTGCATAATCTGGGGCCTTATAGTTGGTCTTGACAGGAATGAAATGTGCGGTCTTTGTGAGACGATCCACAATTACCCAAATTGAATCATTACCCTTCTGAGTAGTGGGTAAACCAACGATAAATCCATGCTTACTTCTTCTCACTTCCATTCAGGTATAGCTAATGGCTGAAGCATTCCAGCTGGTTTCAAATGAATAGCTTTTACTCGACAACACGTGTCACACCTTGCAACATAAGCAACAATTTCTTTCTTCATTTTGGTCCACCAAATCTCAGACGCAAATCTTGGTACATTTTTGTACTTCCAGGATGAATAGATAATTTGGACAAATGTGCTTCATCCATGATCCGATTCCGGAGTTCTCTATCCTTAGGCACCACTAATCGCTGGTTAAACCATAAAACTCCATTTTCATCAAACTCGAAAATGCTTATCGGCCTCTTTTTCATCCTTGAGCCTTTCCTTAATATGATAGATCCCTTTATCGGTTTTCTGGCCTTCTATAATTTGGTCAACTAACGCATTGCGCAACTCTAAATCATGTAGCACTGCAGCATGTGTTAAGCTGAACTCATCCTCTGGTAAAAGCTTCATAGCATTACAGTGTGATTTCCGGCTCAGAGCATCGGCCACGACATTAGCCTTGCCTGGATGATAGTGAATTTGAAGATTATAGTCCTTAATCAATTCCAGCCATCTTTTTTGCCTCATATTCAATTCTGCTTGCGTGAAAATATATTTAAGACTCTTGTGGTCGGTGTACATATTGCAGACATTCCCAAGTAGATAGTGTCTCCAAATCTTCAACGCATGTACAACGGCTGCTAATTCCAGATCGTGAGTTGGGTAATTCACTTCATGCTTTCGCAATTGCCGCGAAGCATACGCAATCACTCTGCCGTCTTGCATGAGAACACAACCTAGACCAACCTTTGACGCATCACAAAAGACATCAAAGGGTTTCTCAACATCCGGTTGAGCTAAAACAGGAGCAGTGGTCAACAGCTTCCGCAAGGTACGGAAAGCAGTTTCGCACTTCTCGGTCCATTCAAATTTCTGATTCTTTTGCAACAAACTGGTCATTGGCTTTGCAATCTTGGAGAAGTCTGGAATAAAATGGCGGTAATATCCTGCTAAGCCCAAGAAACTACAATCTCACCAACTGAAGTAGGAGCTTTCCAGTCCATTACTTCCTGTACTTTGCTAGGGTCAACTGAAATTCCTTCTTCTGACAGAATATGACCAAGAAATTGTACTTTCCTCATCCAAAACTCGCACTTGCTGAATTTAGCATAGAGCTTGTGTTCCCTGAGTCTAGATAAGACAACCCTCAAATGTTCTGCATGATCTTCTGCATTTTTCGAGTAAACCAGAATATCGTCAATGAACACTACCACAAACTTGTCCAATTCTGGCATGAACACAGAGTTCATCAAACTCATGAAGTATGCCGGAGCATTTGTTAATCCAAAGGACATGACAAGATACTCATATAACCCGTATCTGGTTGAGAAAGGGTCTTTGGAATATCCTGCGGTCGGATTCGAATCTGATGATAACCTGACCTCAAATCGATCTTGGAGAACACCTTGGCTCTTGATAGCTGATCGAAAAGGATATCTATTCTGGGTAGCGGATACTTATTCTTAACAGTCACAGCATTGAGTGGACGATAATCCACACACATGCGTAAAGACTTATCCTTCTTCTTGACAAACAGAGCTGGGCAACCCCATTCTGATACACTAGGTTGAATGAATCCCTTGTCCAAGAGTTCCTTGATCTGGGTCTTGAGTTCTGCCAGCTCATTGGGCGGCATTCGATACGGTCTTCTAGAGATTGGTGCAGTTCCTGGTAACAACTCTATCACGAACTCCACTGCTCTCTTTGGTGGTAACCCTGGTAACTCATCTGGAAAAACGTCCGGAAAATCCTCTAACAACTGGAATTTTGGAGAGGTCTTCTATAGCAAGAGTACAAGATAAGTCAACAAGATCGGCACCTCGAGGAAGAGATACGCGAAGCTTGTTACCTGTCCGATAATCAGATAAGGTAAGAGTTCTGTTTGCAGTGTCTAACACCGCATTCCACATAGTCATCCAACTCATTCCTAAGACTACATCCATACTTAGTCCTGGCAAAACCACTAAGTTGGCTCCAAATTTATGCCCTCCAATATCGATGGTCACATTACACACCATCTGTCTAGATAACACGCTACTCCCCACGGAGCTCACGCGAAACCCATAATCCATTTCAGAGATTTCTTGATTATGCTTTTGTGCAAATGCCTTGCTCATGAAAGAATGCGATGATCCAGTATCAAACAGAACAACTGCAGGATGATGGTTCACGAGACACACCGGCAGTCACAGGTTCTCCTGCACGAGCTTCTTCAGCAGTCATGTTATGCAGACGCGCTGGATAATTAGCCTGCTGCTTCTTGGAATGTGGGCAATACCTTGCAAAGTGCCCATCTTGGTTGCAATTGTAACACGGCCCACGAACTGAAGGTTTTCCTCCGGTCGAGCTGCCCTGACCTCCATGAGCTTGATTAGCAGCTACTTTGTATGGCCTCTGATTACGCTGAGCTTGGCAGATTCTTCTTTTGCGGTGGCCTGAAACGTGCCCCCGGCGCTGGTGGTCGATACTGGTTACGCTGAGCTGGTGGTCCTCTAGGTTGGGACGGTCCTGAATCAAAGGTCCTCTTCCGGGCCTTACTTGCAGCATGCTTGTTGTTATGACCCTCTTGAATCAGGCAGTCACTTATGAAGTCATTGAAGGTGGTACGGGAAGATGTACCCACTGACTTTGCCATTTTAGTGTTCAAGCCTCTCTTGAAACTAGCAATCTTCTTAGCATCTGTGTCGACGAAGTCTGGAACATATCGAGACAGCGAGTTGAACAAGTGATGATATTCGGTCACTGATCGAGTTCCTTGTGTTAAGCTCATGAATTTAGCCACCTTCATCTGAGTCAAGCCTGGCGGAATATAGTGCCCACGAACAGCGTTAGTGAACACTCTCCAGGTGATAGGAACATTGGCAGGATAGGTGGTACGATGATGTCCCCCCACCAATTCCGGCTGGTCCTTGTAGCTGATGTGCAGCATATTCGCCTTCAACTCCTCTGTAAGCCTGAGCAGTCGAAACTTCTGCTCCATGGTATGCAACCACTCCTCTGCTTCTAGAGGTTCTGTGGCTTCCTTGAAGATTGGCGGCCTTGTGTCCAGAAAATCCTTGAACGAGCTGTACTGATTCGGCTCAGGACGTTGATTGCCATGCGCCAAATTTTCTCGCAGAAGCGCCTCGATGTTGCGTTGACTTCCCAAGAACTGGGCGAAGAGTTGCTCTGCCGTGGGTGGTGGAGGAGGTGGTGGATTGCGGTTCCCCTGCTATCATCATTACCACCACTACCACCCGCTCCACTGCGAGTCATCGTCATCTGCATGTAGTGATAGCAATAATCATTAAATGAAGCTGCCATTATTGCGGAGAACAATAAATCATGCCAACGGAAATTATTCGGAAAAACGAATTCGCCAAACAATTGCAGAGGCATAATAATTTCGATCCACATCGCATCATCACATGATAAAAGATGCTCACATAACATACAAAAGTCAACATAACATCCATAGGTCCACATACATCCATAGGTCCACATACATCCATAGGTCCACATAATAACCCCAAAAGATCAAGCGCTAGGACATGAGACAAGATCACTACGCGCTAACACTAACTAGTCTACTCCCTAATGCACCATCGTCATCATCGTCATTGTCATCATCATCACTCGAGATGTTCGAAGAACCACTGGACGAAGCATGAGAATCCGGGTCCTCCTGAGAGGATAGGTTCCTCTCTCTCATTCTCACGGCGATGAATCTCCTCATGTAGGCGATCATTGTAGTCCTGGAGATGATGAAGTTGCAGCTCCAATTCTCCAACCTGTAGCCTGAGAAGCCTGTTCTGCTCAGTCGCACGCATGCCCTCGAGACAAACATTACGTAGCGACTCCTCAGTCTCGGCCATGATGGTGGATAAGAAGGTCGTCATACCCTGCTGGTCACTAAGCTGTTGTGCCGTCTCCTGCTCCCTCTGACGAGCCTGGTCTCTCTCAACGGTCATATGAGCTAGCTGAGTGGTAAGAAGGTCGACCTCTGTAGCATGCGCCTCCTGACCCTGGTGATGTGCAGCTATCTCCTCACTGAGGATGTGGTCCAGGTGGTCGTAGCTACGTGACAGACACCCGTAGGTAGCCATGAGTGCAGCCATCGCACTCCCAGCTGGCCCTGCGCAGTGCTCACGCTCTGAAGAACTGGTCCCCAACACAGTGGCACCCGGCTGACGCCACACTGACTGGTACGGATCTGCTGTAGGGAACACACCGGCTGTAGCCTGGGCAACTACCTCTGGATGATCCTCCATAATGTCCCGAAGAACAGTGTAAGCAACCTGGTTGGCTCCATCCCAAGGAGTCCTGCCCTGAAGAGCGAACACCCTGCGGCACCACACATGATCCTGCGGATCACGGCTGGGCACGTCCACCTCAACTGTGTACATGTAGCGATCCTCTGAAAACTGAACTCGATGCCACTCATATTGCGGCTCTTGGCCCTCCTGGTATCCAACTAAGTGCAGCACCCTCCACAAAAGAGTAGGCATGCTGAACTCCTCCAGAAAATCCAGAAAATCCTCGGATCCCTCCTCGGTCCAAGGACCCAGCATGTAATTGGGCCTCCTGCCTCCAGTCGACTTGCGGGCGGTACGCTTAGTGCGGGCCATCTGAAAGAAGTGTATCCACACAGTTTTTAATTAGTTGAGAACAACTTTTATTTAAGATCGGGACGGATAACATAAGGAAGGAGTAAGATTAATGCAAAATTATATGATCATGATGCATGAGCGTAACATACGTCCTCACTGCCTAACAATCTAACGGCTAGACGGTGGCATACAACGTTCACTCATACGTTAACTAGCGTGCTACACGTTCGCAAGTTAGCGTACCTGCAGAAAATCCATTTCAGCCCTACCCACAGTATGAATATCATGCATTGCTGAAAAATTTAAATCTACACTAGCTTAGGTGCACACCCAGTATACACGTAAGCAGTATATGCACCCATCAGAAAGTATTACCCCCACAATTAATACTTTCACATATACTTGTGTGCAACAGGTATACATGTCAGCATCCATTCAAGCACTCCCCTAGATTGGCGGTTGTCCAATCATGCTCTCACAACTCACTTATTACTTGGCGTAGAGGCAATTGATCCATACATTACTATTCCGAGGAATAGCACCCATACAATTTCACCCTTGCCGTATGGACGACAGAAACAACAGAAATTAAATATGATGCACAACCCCCAAGTTAGTACTTAAATAGCCACCTAAATTCCTATTGGGCATAAGGACTTGGTCACTGGCACACCATAGCTTTAATCCTTAAGATTTTCCAAATCCTAATATAACTATAAGTTGGCAAATATAGCTTTATCCTTTATAAAATATTGCTTTTAAAATACTCCCATGAACAGTAACGCAGAACTTGCTCCGATACCAGCTGTAACAGAACCGACCAATTTGCACCAGATTAAGCACTGAAAACCTCTGCTCTCGCAGAAATCATCGAGTACTTAAGCTCGTACAAACCCGGTAGTCCGGAAATCTCGAAGGATTTCAAATCATTCAACGACATCCAGCCAAGATCGTACTTGTTCCACGAATATGCTCACGGGTTACATCATAGTTGCATAAAGTTCAAATTACATCGGAGTACGAAATAATATTACAAACATAGTTTTTGATAGTAGTAGCGGAAGCAACATAGTCTTTAAAACATAAGTTTGGATTGTTCATAAATACGGTGCCATCAGTTGACCGGGTCCACAAAGCAATGGATGAGATAAGTGTTGACCATGCCCTGGTCTAGTCATCACCTGTTACCGGGTACAAGCAGTTCTCGCAGTAGCCATAAAAGCACTGGCCATCTGCAACAACAAGGGGAATAAACCCTGAGTACGAGAAGGTACTCAGCTAGACTTACCCGACAAAATCAGAAATAATGAGACACCAAGGATCATGTAGGCTATATAAGTGGGGTTGGCTGTACATACTCTCCTTTGCATGAAAGCTTAGTACGAAAACTCAGTTTCAGAGGTTGGCAATTGCTTTTAGTCATTAACTCTACCTTACTAGATTTGCACTTGTACTAACAAGCACTTGCTAATTAATCAATCAAGAGTGACTATTTCATCAATAGCCTTTCTTTCAATTTCATAACCATCTTAGTTCCATAAGTTCTACGGGAGATGATCTAAAGTCAACTGCTCACTGTCCAGGAGCGATGACGATTATAATCGATTCCTACCCAGCTGGGGATAAATGTCTCACACTCGCCCGGCACATTCCGGCTACGGCAGTCGTAAGCTACCAGTCAGGAGATTCGAGAACACAATGCGCGGGACGGCCATGGGCCCTTCTACACCGGGGTTATCTCAGTGCCAGGTCGCTCAATCTATAACTGCCCACGGTCATGCCAGGTCGATCAGGCTCTGCCTGCCCTCGGACCATGTCAGGTCGATCAGAATAGTTGCCCATGGTACAGCTGAGGCCCTGGGTGTTAGGCGTCAACATCTCCATCACCGGCTCGAATAACCTTACTCGGCTTCGCGGGAGGTACTCAGACCTACTCCGTTAAGTGATCGACGCGTTCAATTTGACTGAAGTTACATTCCCGAACGGGTCCTAGGCGACACAGACGGGAGACTACTAGCACACAGAACCCATGTCCTGCTGCCCTTACATCCCGCCTCCGTCTCAGATTAATTATCACATGGTTATCTCATGATAGCACAGGCTAAACATGATCAGTATCCACCTATTGCGGGAGACAGGAAATCACCCGACTTTTACCGGTCTAAGCAGGGCTAAGCATATAACGAGCCTAGACCTAAACAGGGATATCAAGATATATTGCAGGTGGACAAGGATAAGTAATAATGCATCAACGGTAGCAATCAATTCCTATAACCTAATGCAACATCCATCATCAGGTTAATTGTAAAGCATTTGCAAACCGTAGGAGTTAGAATGCTCTGGGGCTTGCCTTGCTCAAAGTCCGACGGACGGTGGTCGCGGCACTCGGGTAGCTCGTTGGCGTCGGTCCCTCCGGCTTCTTCTGTCAGGTTCTCCTCCGGACTGGGCTCTTCCAGTGCCGACTGAGTCTGGAACTCCTCCGCTGATCCTGTATGATGCATAATATGAATAAATAACGCGAATGCATGCGGGATGCATGGGGATGCAACATGGAACAAGGCATTCCAGGGATAAGCACATGTCATCTACTGCTACTCAACTGCTTATCCTTCCATATTCAACTTGTTAAGTTATGTTGTCACCACATCAAAGTATACTTAATGAGTTTATTACCCTCTAATTACTTGCTGAAATAAATCTAATTAAACTAGCCTATAACAGCAACCCATCCTAGATAGCTTCAGAAAAATCTACAGAGAATTACTGGAAGTTAACAACACTCAAACTAGTTTTCTGTCAAATTTCAACCATTTAGACTTAAACTCTATCCTCTATGAAAAAGACAAATTCTATCACGGAAAGGTGCTTTGAACTACACATCATATTAAAATGTGTCAAACAAAAATTTCATAATTTTCTCCTGAACTTCTTAGCATAAGAGCAGACAGCAAAAATTGTCAAGTTCATATCCCTCATATTTTAATTACTACAAAATAAACAAGGAATAACATTTAACCATTTTAAAAGCTACTGCTAAAATAATTCACAGAACAACCTTATATTATATTTTTTCCTAAAACTATGTCCATACAAATCTAACAAAGCTGGAATCACATTTTTCTGATTATACATAATTAGTTATGCATTTTTCAAGTTATCAGCACTTTTCTAACTTAAATAATCTACACATAAAAATATCACCAATAATGCATTTAACATTTTTCACAGATAGGTCTAAACATGCTGAACACAACAACAAAATTTGTTTCACAGGATTTGGACTTAAAATGAGCCTTGTAGGAATTTTTGAAGCCTTTACCTAAATTCTGCAAACTTATTTAAAAGAAAACTTGACCTAAAACGCTACGGACACCCAACTTGACTCAGCCGAGGCCTGAGGCAAACGCTCGGCACACCCGCTCAACTCGGCGAGGCTCAGACACACTCAACCGACTCGGCCGAGGCTAACTGACTCAGCCGAGGCTCAAGGCGAAGGCTCGGCGCACCCGGCTTTTCGAGCCTACGGCACCCAAGCTCTTCCCTTTCTCTCTTTCTTACTGCCAGTCGGGGCCCGCTGGTCAGGGCGACCAAGCTTCCGAGGCCAGGCTCGGCGTTACCGCGCGATCGTTCCAGGCTCGCACGTTACCGGCGAGGCCAGGCTCGGGGACGCGTTAACCGCGCGATGGGCAGTCGGCGGTTTGCTCGACGGTTGCGCCGTGGTCGTTGGCCGCTGGCCCATGGACTAGCGCACGCTTCCGTGACACCGAGACCATCACTAGGTGCGGGTTTGTGAGGCGAACACAACTCACCCACTCGCTAAGCCAGAGGGATACCGGAGCAAGCTCGACGGCGGCCATGGTGGAGCGGCGGCTCTGCGACTCCGGGCGGAACTCTTCCCGGCGGGCTTGCGACTCGGCGAGACTAACACTAGCCCAAGCAAGTCATAAGCGACCTATTGGAGCAACTCTCAGGCTTCGGCATCCCCGGTATTGCTCGGCGCGATGCACAGCGGTGGTCCACAGCGGACATGGCGGCGACACGGCTCGGTTCCGGCTGAAACATGGCGAAGAGAGGCCTCCATCTAAACTTAGGCAACTACAGCGGTAGAGAAGACTAGACCTGGGCTCGGTTTGGGATGGCTTGGCCGGAGATGACCGGTTCACGTGAAGGTCACGACGGCGGCCATGGCGGAGCTTGAGGATGGCATCCGCTGTTCCGGCGGCCAGGGAGGGAGAGAGGGGAAACCAACCCTTACCGGAGAAAGAGGAGATTAGAGCGGAGAAACTGGCGGGAGGAATCGAACGGTGGTGAGCGGTGGAGCGAGTAATCGCTTGCCGAGGTTCGGCGGCGGCGGCGGCGGCGCTCTGGTGAAGATAGAGTGGAGTGGAGCGAGGGAGAGAGTGAGTAATGGAATGCTCTCCTGGTTGCGAGCACGGGGCGGAGCGAAGGCAAAAGGGACGAAGCGCTAGGTGCATTGCACCTGGCCGGTTCCCGTCGGGGGAGCTCCCGACCGGACGCGGCGGCGTCAGGCGTCGCGCAACACACGACGAGTGCGGACGGGGTGCATGGAGCGACGTGGCGAGTTCGGGCGCAAACCACGGGCGCGATGACGGTGGTTTGGCCGGCCGGCGAGGCGGTCTCGCGGCGGCGGGCGGTTTCGGTCAGCGCGGAGGGAGCGGCGTGCGCACAGGAAGAAGAAGAAGAGGCTGACAGGGGGGTCCCACTGGGGTTAAACTAATGAAGTTTGGTTTTAAAACTTTGATGCTCTATAACCTAACTAAGCCGAATTAGGAGAAGGTCCTAAAAGCAAAGTTGCTTAAAATTTGTAAGTAAAATCATCTTTAAGGCTCCAGTCCAAATTCTGCTTAGAAAAGAAATTTAGTGCTAACCATTTTTCCAATGCAAGAAAGCCTAATTTAACAGCTTTTCCTGAGAAAGTGTTTTAAAGCAAAGTGGTTCCTTTCATCAAGATCTACAACTTTGTTATAAGGCACTTGGTCAGAAACAGAAAGCATAACAAGGTTACACTAGAGACCAAACAAGGACTTAAGCACTTCAACAAACATATGCACATGAAATGATGAGATGCTATGCTCATGCCATGCCAAATTATACATTTAGGAATTGCTTAACACCTAGGGTGTTACATTGGGTACCGGGGGATATTACCCGAATTACCCAAACTAATTGCGGGTAATCAAAATCAGTATCCGAAGTTAGGATCGGGTACCTCGAGTTCGGTTAATTCGGATCCGGGTTCGGGTAATTCGGGTACGGGTAATGGGTAGCGGGTATTTTGCCCAGGCTCACCAGAGACCCAGAGTGCTGGTGCTCATTTGATCGAGTTGACTTGAGATTAATGCAGATTCTGAGTGCCATGCAAAGTTGAGCATCAAACACTCGACTACCTACCTCGATTATTCTTCTTATTCTAACAAAGATTTGATTAACAAAAGCAAAGCTAGGCAGGCACTCACAAAGCTAATAGATTGAATTGCGATTCTGAATGCATGCGACAACACACTACCACAAGCTGAAGATGGCGACGGCATTGATGATCTCTTTCTGCGTCACAGATACTATACTAGGAGGTAACAGGCGCCGGATCGAATCCAAGAGGAGGATCAAGCCTGACAAAGCTGACGGTGAGTTTTAGCATTGTCTATTGATGTATTGTGATTGTAATAATAAGAAGAGAAGGCACCAGTGGTCTAGTGGTAGAATAGTACCCTGCCAAGGTACAGACCCGGGTTCGATTCCAAAGGTTAGTTTTCATTTTTGCCCTGCCCTCAGGTTATGTGTTTTTTTTTTCCCCTAAAAGAAACGGAAACAAGCTTCCATGAATTGCTTCCAAATTCCAATCACAATCAGAAGAAAAGAACCCACTCGATCGTCTCCGGGCACTGCAGACTTGTTGAGACGACCTCTGGCCGCTGTCCTTGCTCCACGTACTGACTGCTTCGTTCACTGCTCCGATCCGCCGGCAGTGCGTGTGTAGTTGTGCTAATCCATTCCACGGCCTCGATCCAGATCGAGCGCCGGCGATCCATTGCCATCTTTAACGGCTCCGTCCTCCGTGTAGTGCAGTGGCCGTTGCCGTACGTTGCAGTACATACGACGGCATCGATCGATCGATCCAACACCTCCTCCGTCACCGGCGCTACCTCCAGCCGCCGTCGATCGAGCACCTCCGTACAAGCAAGCAAAGCGGCGCGCCAAAGGCCTGGATGGCTGGACCTGGATCGGATGTAGCGCAGCACCTCCAATATACTCCAATTTACTTAAGATAAGCGATGATAGAGCTTCAAGTGAGATCTCGGATAGATGAGGGTACAGTGTAGCGGGCGAGGGACCTGTGCTGCCTCCCCGCCGACGACGGAGGATCCCCTCCGCCGCCGTCCGTGGCCGGGAACATCGGCAAGGGCTGGTTCGCCGTCCTCGCCTACTCCAAGATCCCACGCCGCTCCGCCTCCTCCGCCGCCGCCACCCGGATCATTGGGCCCACCCGACCCGATGCGACCGCCCCGTCGGCCTCGTGCACCTCAAGGTCGGCTCCCTATCCTCTCTCGTCTGCTACCCCTATAACCTACTACACGCATGACTTTACAATGCAATTTCCTCCTTCCGTGAAAGCAACTCAGATGACAGAACCAAGCTAGACACTGCAGCTGAGAACAGACTCTGCTAATAATGAACGACTAGCTTGGATGATTGAAGCCCTTGTTTCTGCTCGAGCTGAATCTTATCCAAATGGGGGTTTATTGAGTGATGCATCATTTTCTACCGGCCGAGACGCTTAGAATTCGCATGCATGAAGAAGGCCTTCATGATGACATAATTAAAAGATTGTCAACAGATTGTCCATTCGGAATTCTCACAATATCGCACACAGATGAAACAACCTTGTGAAGAATATGTAAGCTTTCTCAGCAGTCTTCCACAGCAGCTTGAGGTAATGTTCTTGCAGGTTATGTCCATTAGTATATTAGTAAAGTCATGCTACCCTACTTTTTTTTGTTTGTTTGGGTTTTGACCAACTAATAATGGATAAATTCTGCTCTCCATAGGCATTTGGTACCCAGTTTAGTCTGATGGATTCTGCGTGTTCACAAGTTAAATGTGGCAATAAGCTAAAAAAGACTAACTACATGTCAAGCAAAAAGGAGAAGAGAAAGAAACAACTGTTTCGACTTCCCTGCAAGTTTCCTTGTAGAAATGACTAGGCATAGTAGGCCATCTTAAGAGGAGAGACTCCCAAACCCAACACTCACACGTCACACCACAACACACCAAAACAGCACTCGTACCTCACTACTTACCTGAAGAAACATCTCCTTAAGAGCAGAAGCTCCAGCCGTGCATCACAGAGCACCCTCATTAGCTACAGCTTGTAGAATCAATGGGACATTTGGAGGAACTCCGTCAAACACACAAGCATCGCAATGTTTCCATATTTCCCAAGCGACCAAGGTGATTAAAGAATTCAGTCCTTTTCTCATCTTCTTATCAAACCCCTTGTTTGCTTGGCACCACCATTTGGAAAAGCGAGTCACTCTAGGTCGAGGAGTATTTGTCAGTAATCCTAATCTGTTCAGGATCAGAGTCTACACCTGTCGAGTGAAAACACAGGACACAAGGATATGCTGAATCGACTCTCCGCTTGATCACAAAATGATGTGTCCTGTGTTAAAACACAGAACTCTAGATATATCACACAAATCCTCTGTTCTTTTGGCCATGTTCTCATTGTAGAACACGCATTACTGACCTATCACCAATCGGTAACTGCCTCTGCAGAAATCATTTGTAATGTGTACATTCAACTTCTTGACTGTCGCAATCCTTTTCATGGTTTCATGATGATATACTGTGTTTTTCAGGTACTTAATGCAGATGATAATGCTAATATGATTGAGCTCCACTCGCACTTGATGAAACCTCAATTTCCAGCTCTGGACGGGGTAAATTAGTGGTACTTGAGTTTTGAAAATCCTTTTTCTTTCACTTGTTATTTATGCTTTTGAAAACGACTTGTTGTTTACGCTTGCTTCATTATTCTAGCATATGCACTTAATTCTGTCTTCAAAACATGCATGCTCGATGCTCTTTGTACTGTCTGACCTATTTTTTGAGTCCCTCCCCTCCCCTTCCCTTAAACTAATGTTTTGACATGTTTGCTTACTGTTAATTTAACATCAGAAAGCAGCAACACAGAATCTTCTGATGATGTTGGGCAACAGGAGTTGGATGAACTTTTGGATGATGATAAAAAAAAACTTTTATGATACGAGACAGAGTTTCAGTGATTCAGCAGCATTTCTTGTTTGAAGATGAATGGTTCAAATTCTGGCAAGGATACTTTCTTTATTGTGATGAATTTGTGAAACCAAAAGCTGGCATGGATACAGTTAGTGCCTGTAACGGTTTTTCAAGCGTCGCACAAAGTTGCCTGATCCAGTTGAGAAGGAAAAAGGTGCCAGTCTTTGGTCAATAATCAGGATAAGGTCGGAAGAGATCTTACACGAGTATGTCTTCCAGTTTACTTTAACGAACCATTATCATCTCTTCAAAAATGCTTTGAAGACTTGGAATATTCTTATTTGTTGGACCGTGCATATGAATGTGGCCTAAAGGTATTATTACTGCTACAAAATCTCACTCGATAATTGATTAATTGAGTTACAACCTTTACTGTAAGGTATATTAAGTAGATTTGACTTGTGAAATAATTTCTCAATTATTATGCTTCTGAATTCAGGGGGACAGTTTGATGAGAATTCTTAACGTTGCTGCATTTGTGGTTTCTGGGTATGCTTCCTCGGATGGGCGCCCCTGCAAACCTTTCAATCCATTGTTAGGGGAAACCTATGAAGCTGACTACCCTGAAAATGGAATCCGTTTCTTCTCTGAAAAGGTCTATTATTTTTTTAAAAAAAGACATCCTTCTTTTGTTTCTGTTAACCATAAGAGTTATGCTTTGCTCTCCCGACACAAATTAATGGACTGGCAATATTAACGAATTATGCAACTTGACTAGTTTCTAAATCAGTATTTCAGTTGAAAAGAAAAAATACAAGTCAAACAGTGATTTAATTCAATGAAAAGTGACATAGTGCATCATTGGCTCATTGTTTTTTTTTTCTCGATCGGGCAATCCCACCTGTTTGTCAGTAAGAGGATAGCAAAGTCAGTTTACAGGGACAGCCGGCGAGTCACCCGCCAAAGAAACTGGACCAGAACAGGGAAAACTACCAAACCAAAGCAAGAAACACCGAAGCAAGAAATTGGCTCATTGTTTCCTGTCAACTAATTGTGGAGATCACATCGATACTGTTTTATGATGCTAGACCTTCAGTACAAACTATAGCTGGAGTTAATCATGGTGCTCTATTTCTGGCACCAGGTTAGTCATCATCCAATGGTCATGGCTTGTCATTGTGAAGGAAAAGGCTGGAATTTTTTTTTTCCCGACCACGTCGACGACGTGTGTTTCATTAAGCAGAAAGCAGTTTGTCACAACATAAGATGGACAGTAACACGCGGTTACCGGCCATTACATAGACAGACAAGACCTCCCCTAGCAACAGCTAGAGGGCACCAGCTGGGCAGTGCCATTACATGATCACAGATAGGCTACCCGCTTGAGCGCAAACTGGCTAAGCTAAAGATAGCAGCGTCCGAAGGCGGCTAAAACCAGCCGCGCACCAAAAGTCGATGTCTTCTCCAATCGCAGCAGCCAACTGTGCTGCCGTGGATGCCGCACCGTTGAACGTCCTGGCGTTGCGCTCCTTCCATAAGGTCCAGCCGATGAGGAAGAATAGGGAGTCAAAACCACCCCGCAGCTGCTTGGGAATTTTTTTTTTTCCTGACGCGCAGCCACCACTGCAGAGCCGGTTCATCGGTGATGCGGATGATGTCTTGCAGGTGAAGCTTCACAAGGCAGATGTGTCACACCTCCTTACTGAAGCAGCACCCAAGGAGAATGTGGCTTATGATTTCCGCTTCCTGATCGCATACTATGCAGGTATTGGAGTCTTGCAGACCATGACGATGCCTCCTATCGGCAGTCCAACACCTCCCATGCATGACTAGCCAGAATAAGAACCTCACCCGAGGCGGCGCAGAAGTCTTCCAAATTTGCTTTGCTCCCAAAGGCGCCGAGGAGCCCAGGAACATAGCTCCATACGCGGAAGCAGCCGAGTATTGCTGATCTTCGAGAGCCTCCAAGAGAATGTGTCGGGCCGGTCACTAAGGTTCACCTGGCCGACAAGGTCACGGATCTTTCCAAACTCAATCAGCAGCTGCATGGTTGTAGGCCCTGAAATATGCTGAACCCAGGCATCGCCATGAATGGCGTCCGCGACAAGGCACCTTCTTTTTCTTGCGCGTACTGCTGCATAGACCGTTGGCGCAATTTCCTGAAGACTGCATTCTCCCAGCCAACGGTCCGTCCAGAAATAAGTTGATCTGCCATCACCGAGACTTAACGTTGTGGCCGCCTGGAACAAAGCAAGCACAACCTTCTCTTTTGAGCTTGGCGCGCACCCCTCAAGTCGGTCCTTACAGACCCAGCGCACCCAAGCGCTACGCAGTCCTTCTGAGATCTGCGATGCCGATCCGCCCAACTCCTTGGGGCAGCAAACGATGTGCCAGGCCACTCGACAGCGTCCACCATGAACCGAGTCCGAGCCCGACCAGATGAAGGCACGGTGCAGCTTGTCGATGGCATTGACTGCCCACGGCGAGAGGCAGAGGGCAATCGCCGTGTGGATTGGGATTGCAGATAGAACCGTCTGCACCAATGTCGTTCTGCCCGCGGCATTCAACAAGTTCCCTTTCCAGCCCGGGATTCTGGCGGCCACCTTGTCCACCAGGACCTGCTCCTCTGAGCGTTTGAGCTGGTACAGCGAGAGCGGGATGCCAAGATAGCGGCATGGGAAGCCCGTAACTTCACAGGCAAGATTTGCTGCACCCGGGTTATGTCTTCATCCGAGCAGTGTATGGGAGTGGCCATGCTTTTCTGTAGATTGGAGAACAGGCCAGAGGCTGAGCCAAAGATTTCCAGCACACCCTTTACCGTTTGCAAATCGCCCACCGTGGCGCAATGAAGAGGACGAACGTCCGCGTACAGGCTGACCCGGGGCCAGCAAGGCCGCGGATGGAGGTGAGGGCCCACGCTGCTCCGCCCAGAACAGAAGCTGATTAAGAACCCTCCATGACCAAGACAAATAGCAAAGGGGATAGTGGGTCTCCTTGCCTAAGCCCCCGAGCGTGATAGATTCGCCTCCCTGAGCTTCCGTTCAGGAGGACCTTGGTGCTTGCCGAAGATAGTATTGCGGAGATCCAATTACGCCATCTCCGGCCGAACCCCAGGTGGCTCAGCACGTCGAGGAGGAATGTCCAGGCGACAGTGTCAAACGCTTTGGCTATATCTATTTTGAGCATAATACAGGCCTCTCTGCGCGCGTGCAGCGCTTTGCACGTTAGCCGAAAGTTTCTAAAATTATCGTGAATGCTTCTTCCCTTGATGAAGGCGCTTTGGTTGCGCTGCACTAGCTGATCCATGACAACAGCCAGCCGGCGTGCAAGGCATTTTGTGATAAGCTTCCCGAAGCTGTGGATGAGGCTAATCGGGCGGTAATCACCGATCTGTGATGGGCTGGGCTTTTTCTTGAGAAGAATCATGAAGGCATCGTTTAGGTGATGGAAGCTCCTAGAGTCCTGTGACCAGAATGCATGAATGGCATGCATGATGTCGCCTTTGATTATGCCTCATGCCGATTTATAGAACGCAACAGTGAAACCGTCAGGCCAGGCGCCTTGTCGCAAGGCATGTCGTTGATAGCCTCCCACACTTCATTTTCTGAGAACACCGATTCCAGGTCCTCAAGTTGGCTCGAGGGCAAGCCGATGGCCTGGAAGTTGATCCTCCTAGTACGCACAAAATTGACACCCAGGAGGTCACAGTAGAAAGTGTAAATCGCTGCCCGAATGGCATGATCCGAAACCACCTCAGTGGCGTCGACGACTAGAGTGTCAATACGGTTCTGTCTGCTGCGATGACATGCCTGCAGGTGGTAAAAGCGTGTGTTGGCGTCTCCCTCTTTCAGAAAAAGCAGCCTCGATCGCTGTCTCGCGATGGAACGAGACAGGGAGGCAAGCCCAAGCACCTGCATCTTAAGAGAACGACGCAGACTAAACTCCCATGGCTGCAAGACCCTCCTCTCTTGCTCATCGTCGAATCGTAAAATGACTTCCCTGACCATAGCCAATTGCAATCTAATGCTGTTGATTTTGGAAGTGCTCCAGCTGCGAAGCGGCTTCGCTACATTGCGAAGCTTGAAGTCCACGAGCCGAAAAGGGTCCGCACCCACCAGACCCTGCACCCAGGCGGTGCTGATCACGTGAGAGTATCCTGGCCACTTGACCCAGAAGGCTTCAAAGCGAAAGCGCCGATTGGCATTGGAGGAGGCCTGGACCTGCAGCAGTATTGGGCAATGGTCAGAGCAATCCGAGGACAGGGGCTTGAGGATGTGATCTGGTTGGGCAGCAAACCAATCAGTCGAAGCGAACATCCTATCAAGCAGCTCTAAAGTGGGGTGCTCACGATGATTTGACCAAGAGAACATTCTGCCCACAAGGTTAATCTCTTCCAACTGAAGACGATTAAGGAAGGAACGGAAGCGTGCCATGCAACGACGGTCGAGACGGTCATTATTTTTGTCTTGCGCACGGTATATCATATTGAAGTCACCGTACAGCAGCCAGGGACCGGGCGAAGCTTCCCTGAAGAGTTGCAGTTCGCTGAGGAACTGGGTCTTGTCTGCATCAACCTGCGGTCCATACACAACCGAGATCCACCAGGGCCCCTGCAATGTAGAGAGGCCGACGACCTGGGCAGATAGGGAGTAGCGTCCCCTGATGACGTGGCTGATCGCCCAACGGTCACGCGCCCAAGCAAGAAGAATGCCACCTGTCGTGCCCGAGGAGGGGAGGCACTCATAGTCAAATGCCGCACCCAAGAGCTCGCTAGCCATTACAGGACATAGAGATGTAAGCTTCGTTTCTTGAATGCACACAATAGAGGGGTTGTGGAGGATTAGAAACTCTCTGACGACGTTTCTCCGCGCGCGGCTGTTGAGTCCACGAACGTTCCAGTTGAAGCAGCTGAAGTCTGTATTCATTGGAAAACAATTGTGCCACTAGCTTCGCACAAGGCCGGCTCAAGCCATACCATCCCCTAGGCCATCCAGGTCTAGGTCCAACGTCTCTATGCTGAGGCCACCCTGCAGCAGCATTTGCGAGCAATTCTGCTTTCTCGCCGTCATATCTCCACTAAAAGCGCGCTTGAACTGTTCCTCAATAGCAGTGTCTGGCGCATCCTCCTGAATAGCGATGCCCAGCTTCCTTAGCAGTACATTTTGTGCCTGCCTCGTGGTGTTCGCCGCACGCGGTTTTGCAGCAATACGCCCGCTACGACGCAGGGAGTGGATGGACACCGGAGTCCGCGAGCGGCGAAGGCGCGGCCCTCGGCTCAGGATCGGCGTCTGCAGCGGAAGACACACTTCACTCACCAACACCTCCTGAATTGGGCGTGGCAAGATGTCCCCGGATGTAACATGCTCACAAGGCCTCTCATCAACCTGAATTGTCTCTTGGGCCATCGTCCCATCTTCAGGCAAGTGTGCAGGAGGTTGGGACGGAGCCAGCACCCTTGATGCATCGATGAACTCATTGTGCACCAAATCAGCCCACCAATCCGTGGCAGGCGGTTCCTCCACAGAAGCATCCAGAGGGTAGGGGAGCCGGTCGGTGGCGTTCCGCTGGGGGTGAAGAGACCAACAGCCACGCAGGGGTCAACAGACAATACCATGGCCTTAGTGGAATGAGCAATCCCAGTTGAAGTCCCACCGCGCAGCGCCGGGCGCAGCGGACATGATAACAATCCAATCTGGATGGAGGCGGCCTGGTCATTGGTGCAGCGATGAGATACAGCCCCCGGGTGGTAGTGGTTATAGTTGTTGTCACCAGAATCATCTTCATCTTCACTATCTCTCCTGGGGGTTGGCCAATCGTCGACATCTCTATGCGGGGCAGCGGGGTTAGCATCACTGTTATTGTCATCCCCGGCATCGCCCCCACGTGGAGCGTCGTCAGGCGGCCCCCCCTGGTTCATGCGAGGCCACAAGGCGCGCACGCACCAGATAACGAAGGCCACGCAGGTTCGCTTGCGCATCATCCTCCACGAGGTTCGCAATGTGTGGCTCTGGTATGAAGATTATCTGTTCGCTTTGAATGAAAGATGGGTGCAAACAGGACGCCTCGACGAAGAATTCCCGATCATCATCCGGAGCAGTATCCCGGCGGTTGGTAGGCAAGACGTTGCAGCACGACGTGCCAAGGACGATCTGAGCCGTGTCCGTGTTCCTGGCGTGCAGAGGAACGCGTGCTAAGGCCACGAGGACTCGGTAGCAGAACGCGTCGGCGCTTGCCAGGGAAGTCCGCCGCCAGGGGCGCCAGGCGAGTGGCAAAAGCGCCCCACTGGGTCTTGAAGCGAGGACACGCTCCCGGTCCGCCTCATGCCTGAAGCGTGCCACAAAATCCTCGGGATCATGCCGGCGGATGTCAACTTCATCGGCGGTGATCCCGTAGCGGTTGAACAGGTAGGTGTAGACGGTCCCAACCGCGATGTGAGGCCTGGTGCCGCCCACCACTGCCACAAGCGCTCTCCCCAAATTGTCTTCGGCAGCCTGAATCTGACCAGAGCGCGGGACCACCACAAGCGGCCGAGACGGACGCTGGTGCCCGCCGCCATCACGAGTTGGCGCCACAGCATCAGGTGAAGCCGGCCGCGACGCGATAGGCTGGACTCGCGGATGCGCCCCTGCCGGAGCTGCCTGCTGCGTAGGTGGAGCCGGCCGCTGCGTGGGTGGGGAAGGTGGCGGCGTTGGCGGCGCACAGCAAGCAGGCACGGACGTGTTGCGCCCCGTAGAAGCCGAGCTGGCAGAGACCGTGTCAGCCGAGGAGCGCCTTCTGTGCACCGCGGAGGTCCGGCGAGGCTGCACGCGGCGACTCAGCTGGGTGTGTGGTGGTGAACGTCCACGCTTCCCGGCAGCCCGCACGGCTCTCTCTGGGAAGGGGCAGTCCGTGGTGCCCGCACGACCTTCCAGTTGTTCTTTTTATATATAAAAAAAAGACAAGTTATTTATCAGACTGTGTCTAATTAAAATATACAGATAGTTATTTTATCAGTCTGTCATTTGGGAAAGCGAATCTGTATGCTCTAATTGGAATTTGTAATTTGACGATGGGTTTGCAGTCACGGAAGATGCAGGACAATGGTTTGGTTCCGGAGGGATGGCAGCGACGGGACGGGACATTCCGCTATGTGGGGAGTTTTTTTTTTTTGACAAGAACATTAAATATTATATTATTCAACGGAGTACAAGAGAATGGGTACGAAAAACCCAATTACACGAAAGGCACCAGAACGCGCCATGAGAGAGAAATCTACTTATAGAGGCTCAATCCCTAGAGCAGAAACCGAACAAGGAATTTTAAAAAGAATATCTGCACACGATCGATCCAAAAGAGACGATGAGTCCATAACGTGCCCCAAAAGTAACACGGCGATCTCACCGGTTATTGGAAGCACGGACCATCGAGGGCCTCGCAAGCACAAAAGCTGCAGAGGTTGAAGACTGAGCCGAAGATATAGAAGTAGGGACACCTGACTCAGAATAAAACTTTTGGCAGAAAATCGATGCAGAATAAAACTTTTGGCAGAAAATCAATGCAGATGGTTCGTCGAAGCCTGAAAAATGGTTTCCACTGTTGCAGGGGATGGACGTCTCAGAATAGTAGCGGAGTTGAAGCAGTGGTGCCGATCGATGCTGCACATGTGTTCATCAGCTGGAGCTCCGAGGGATCCATGCCGGACCCGAACCCACTTGGAGTGCTCGAACCTGTTTCGGAAACGGGTCGGTCGCCACCCGCTAACCGGTTTGGAAATGTTACATAAACGGGTCGACCTGCACCCGTTAACCCGATTGGAACAACCTGTAGCAGGGAGAAACCGCCGAATCCACCGAGCTTGACGCGGGAGCGGGCCTCCTCGGCTCAGTCGAAGGAGATGCCGGATTCGGCCATGGCAACGGCGGCCACCAGGCCGGCGCGGAAGGCGCACTCCGTGGACCCAGCAGCCGAAGGCACGGTCGTTGCTGAGGAGCCGCTTGACCACGTTCGACGCCACGCGAGACATCGCAGCTCCGACCATCTGCTGCGCCTGGCAGTCTTGCACGGGACCGGCCGCCGCCGCCGGCCCAGACCCCAACTTGGCGCCCACGCCGCGGCGGGGAACACCCCCGGAGCTGGAGCCGGAACCGCAGAGGCGGAGCACATACACGGACACGACGCTATGCCCGGCGCCGCTGCCACCTCCGTTGCCGGCGCCGCCGCTGGGCACGTCTTCGTCCATGCCCGCCGCGCCCGCGCCGCCCAGGTACATCTTGGAGATGATGGGGTTGCAGACGATCTCCAGCTCCTTCATCTTGTCCTCGAACTCCTCGGCCTCGGCGAGCTGGTTGCCTTCGAGCCACTGGATGGCGTCCTCGATCGAGTCCTCGACCTTCTTCTTGTCGTCCGCCGGCTGCTGCGCGCGTACCGCGCGGGTGGATAGCGCGGCGAGCGCCAGCGCCCGCAGGCTCTGCGGCGGCGGGGGGTCGGAGCTCCCGGACGACGCCAGACTCGACCCCGTCGACGCAGCCGCCTCGGTGGCCAGGAGCCTGCCGACTCCAAACCAGTTCCAGAACACCGGATCTGGGAGGAGGCGACCGGAGACGGAGACACCATCAAGGCCGGCAACCTGCAAGAAGCTAGCAGCTCCGGAACGGGTGGCCGCCATTATTGAAGAAAGAAACAAAGGAAAAAAGAGAAAAGAAAGGAAGAGGAGGAGGGAGAGAAGGGGGAGGGGCCCGGCTCGCCTGCCCATACCGCCGGCGAGGACGCCGGGGAGAGGGGCAGGGGGCCGGCGGGGACGGAGGAAGGAGAAGGTTACAAGGAAGAAGAGGAAAACGGCATTCGCCTCTGCTCAAAACGGCATACGCCTCTCTCAGACTCCGTCTAACACACGACGAGTGCGCGCGGCGTCTGTGTGAGGGGAGGTTACTGGGAGGCGAGAGAGCAGGGGAAATGGGGAAAAAAATGGGATGGGCGACGGGTCCATCCTCCGCCTGGTGCTCCCCCAACCCGATGAACGCCACGTACGCACCGAATCCATCAGACGGCAGGTGGAAACGAGTCGATCGATGACCTTCGATAGAGAACGGCTCGGCTCCTCGTCAGATGGCTCAGCTCGTACTTTCCCAAATTCCCAATCGGCGTACGTGAGCCTGCTGGAGGAGGCGATGTGGACGGCGTACGTGAACGAGCGGCGCGTGGGGTACGCGGTGAGGCGGGAGGCCTCGGAGGGCGACCTCGCCGTGATGCAGCTCCTGAGTACGGTCTCGGTGGGTGCTGACGTGCTGCCCGGGGACGTGGTGGACGCGCCAGCCGGGGCGGAGGCCGACGGCGAGGTGGCGTACATGCACATCCTCCTGGGCGACTGTTGCAGATGCAGATTGCAGGGTACAGGGTGCCGACTGCAAGGAACATCAGGCACTGTCCTTCATTCTACCTTGCATTGTGCAATTAGGAATGCGAACCTCCCAACTAAAGCTAGCAGAGAGGCAACGAGAAGATAGGATTGGTGTAATTCTGCAATTGGCTTCTGGACATGTACTTGTGTCTTGTGCTTGACAGTAAGTAGATGATTGCTATACATGTAAAATACAGATAGGAGATGAAAAAAATAGAGCTTTTGTCAACTACGTAACGCTGAACAGGTTCTCATTCAGTGCTGATCATATCTCAAACTGTATTTGTGTCCTTGAAGAACTGAAATTATATCAGTATAGAGTTCACTGATACTTGCAAAATGTAAAATATAGTTTGAGAAATATACTTCATAACATCAGTTTTTAGAGCAAACGAGACTTTCTAACAACCAAAGAGCAAAGTTACATAGATTCATGATTTTGCGCTCCATCGAAATGTAACTTCCTAATAGCATTTTGCATTGTAGCATCTTCATCAACTCCCATTAAGAGACTTGTGTATCCTCCTGGAATGTATGAAGCAGGCATTGCAGAAGGTTCTGGAATTAAACTGAACTGTGTCATTGAAGAACTGGCATATCCACCTTGCAGGAAAGAAGCATCCATAGTTGAAGATGGTCCAGCATTAAAATTCTGCATATACAGCATAAGAAAGTGGTCAGGAATCATGCTCGCAGGGGAATAAATTGAGAAAATAGCCCCGGCTGGCGCGTCCACCACGTCCCCGGGCAGCACGTCAGCACCCACCGAGACCGTACTCAGGAGCTGCATCACGGTGAGGTCGCCCTCCGAGGCCTCCCGCCTCACCGCGTACCCCACGCGCCGCTCATTCACGTACGCCGTCCACATCGCCTCCTCCAGCAGGCTCACGTACGCCGATTGGGAATTTGGGAAAGTACGAGCTGAGCCATCTGACGAGGAGCCGAGCCGTTCTCTATCGAAGGCCATCGATCGACTCGTTTCCACCTGCCGTCTGATGGATTCGGTGCGTACGTGGCGTTCATCGGGTTGGGGAGCACCGGATGGACCCGTGGCCCATCCTATTTTTTTCCGAAATGGGACGGATGCTATGATATATTTAATATTTGGTGAAGTCTCCGACGGCAGCCGATCAGCAGATCATCACCGAAGATTATTGTTGACGTTGAGCTGCTCTGCTCAGATAGTCAGATATGTCAGTGTATTATAGACATATATATAATTGATTATATTGCAAATTTATATTTTTTTCCCCTTGTCATGCGGCCGGATGTATAACTCCAAATTAATCCTTGCATTTTTATTTTCTCGGATCAGAGCTAGGGATGCAAGTTTAAAATATTTTAGGTCATTGGATCGATCCAAAAATTTCATCAAATGAACTAGAATGACGTTTTTATAGTTTATAAGGAAAGTAGAAAAATGAACTAGAATGACATTCATTCGTAATTAGTTAGCTGACCCCAAAAAACACCATTGGGCGGTAAAAGTTGGAATAATCATTAATGGAACATACATTTTGTGGTAGCTTATCTCTTCTCTGCTGCTAAAAAGCGTCAACTGGACCCGTCTACCGCTCCCCATGGTGAAGCCGGCTACCTTTCCCCCTCCTGTGATCTTTTTACCACGCCAATACTCTATACTCTTATATACTACTAAAAAGCGTCAACTCGACCCGTCTACCGCTTTTTACCACGCCAATACTCTATACTCTTATATATATATATATATATATATATCTTTTTACCACGCCAATATGTGAGCCCTCCCTGGTAAAACAAGAAACCCCGGAACCCACGCGAATTGAACCTGGCCCCTTCCGTGCCCCAACCTACCTTTGACGCCAATGCCGTCGTGCCTAGCTGGCCAGCTCCATGCCCTGCCCCGGTGTAACTCTCAGCCCTCCCAGCTCATGCCGGCGGCCTACCCCTGCTCCCTACCCTCCACAATTCCGCATCCCGCCGCCGCTCCTTGGGGCCGCCACCATCACAGGTGCTCAGGTGTGCCGACATGGAGATGTTCGCCCTCGCCAGATTCAGTAAGGAGGTCGTCCGGCTGGAGTGGAGGTGCTCGGCAAGGCAGCTGGCGTCGTGCCCCGTAGATCTACTCTCCAACAGCTGCTTGCACGGCAGTCAGGCGGCCTGACTCCTGCAGGACGTGGGCGCGGCGAGCAGCTAGGGCTCGTCCTGTGGTCGCATGCAGCCGGGCGAGCTCACGCGCAGCAGGTGGCCTAACAGATGCATACAACAAACAGGTGGCCGGGCGGCGGAAGCTAACAAGTTTCCCAATAGCTTATGGTGATGACGTCCATGAAGTGTGTCCAGGAGGTGTTCGACGAATTGGCTACAGGGTCCTTTCCCATCCCTTGTTGCATGCTGATTTATGTGTGAGCCACACACTCTGCTTGCACCTTTGTTTTGACGATGACAAATATTTTGTTTGTTCGTCAGAGTCTCCTTATCCAACACTTTGCTGCTGGGCTCAAGGTATCTATGGCTTTATTTCTTAATTCTTATAGAACTTAGGTATTCATTCTTTTGCTAGCGATGCTTTCTTTGGTAAACTTGAACAATAAAATTGTTGTGCTACTTTTATCTATTTGACTTTGACAGTGTGACTTTGACAAATTTTGCTTTGATTTTGTATTATAAGAGTTCTAATTGGAGCTTACCAAAATATTAAAATTCTAATTTGTTATGGTTCCACATAGTATACTTACTAACTGAAAATAGGACAATTTATCAATATGTACAGTTTCTTGTTTTGGGAAATTATGATCTTTCCTGTTGATGCAAATAACTTTGAAGTAGCATTGCAGGTTAGGAGATGTCTTTATGTTATCATATATGTTACATATGTTCTCAACAATCATTCCAGCAGCATCCTTGCAAACCATGGAAAGTATTGCACAGAATATTATCGGCTCAGAATGCCTTTTGGTTTTTTACTTTAGAAGATTATCCAAAAAGAATTTCAGAGTTATTTTATTTATCTGTGCCACAAGCAACCAAGTTCATATATAAGTCATTGTGGTCAAGTATTTATATTGCATGAGCATGGAAAATTCATGAAACTCAAATTTCAGATTATAGCCTAATGCTTAATTTGATTCTGCCTTCCTGCCTTAGAGTGTCCTAGAGAACACCAAAATTTACTTCAAGAAGGATTTCAAATAATTCATAGGTATTTAGCGAATTTTACCTTTGAACTTAAAAATAATTCTATAATAAAAGGTTTTATCTTTCACCATGCAATATTCATATATTAGACAACAATTTGTTCACATATTCCTCCTAGAAACCAAGAGAAGAATTTATTAAAACTAATTAATCTGTCTTTAGCACATATTTACTGTAGCACACAACATTATCAAAACAAAAAATTATTAGGCTTAAAAAAATCTTAAATTTATTAGGTTTAGAAAAATCATGAAACAAGAGATCTAGACACGGGAAAAATAGGGATTGAGAATACTCAAAGTTCAAAGACCGGTAATACTGTATTTATTATTTATCTTTATGCTTATACATAATAAAACAGGAGATACTCTAGAAAAGAAAAAAAAATCATGAAACAAGAGAGCTGGATACACGAAAAAAGAGAGACATCCGCCAAAGTCACATGAAGAAGCATGTAGGGAAACAGAAACGCACACCAAAAATATTGAACAGAGAAAATATATAGATAAGCAGAAAAAGTATGGAATTTTTTTTGGCTCTTTAATATTAGACCTAGATAATAAATAGAAAAAGAACTAAAACTTTTTGTGATTTTTTTAATCGGGTACAACATGGATGCACACAACTCTCAAACTCCGCACTGCATCCGTACACATGAAAAAAAAGATTGTGAGACTTGCCGTCTCCGGTGCGCGTCGCATCCGTGTACACACGCAAAGAAAGAGATTGAGAGATTTGCCGCCTCCGGTGTAGAAAAAATGTGCAGTACCACCAAACATGCACGCGTGCGTATACCCTGCAAATTCTGGATATAATCCAAAAAAAGGTGCGAACACTAGGGCTCTGGTGGGTAGCGTCCCACTAGACTGATCTATCGTTTCACGATTTAATATCAGGGTAAGATTTACCTAATTTCTACTTTTATCTTTTTTCTATTTATAATTGAATTGGAATTAGGATTCCTATTCAACTTACTCGGGATCGAAGTGACCTATTTGGATTAGGATTTGTTAACTATTCAGGTGTCTAAGACAAACATCTGTCATATAAAATAGGAGATTTGTAGACAGAGGAATACTACTACACAAAGATCTTTTGTATATAACATTTGGCTTTGGGCCTCTAAGGCTGACGAGCTAGTTGTCTGCCTCTGTTATTTGATGGCCGGACATCTACTCCAGTAACCGCCTTGGTTAATCATTAAACCAAGACAGGCAACATAAAATAACCGTCCTTGATTAATCATCAATCGTGGCAAACAAAGCACCCGCCTCGGTAGGTCTGGATTAACCGTGACCTTTCGGTGGTGGAGGTGGATGCTTTGTCTACCTTCATGAATCTAATACTGTTGTCTCAGTTAAGTTTTTCGTAGTAGTATAATAGACATAGTTTTCACATTCACAGAATTAGTTAAAGAGAGGAGAAAGAAAAAAGTAGCATTAAATTTTAGCCGTCTAAATAAATAGTATAAGGTACAAATATATACCCAATAATAATGACATAGAGAAGGCATCATACATGGATGGGCCGTGATGGACCAGCAGAATTTATGTGGGCGGGAACTATGTGTTAGTTAAATGGCCATGTTTATGAAAGTGACTCTTTCAGCCATCCCCATTTATGTGGGCTTGCCGTCAGATTGACAAGAGGAGACGTGGTTTCCTTTGGTGTAGTTCTGAAACTGCCCATGGGGGTAAGTGCAGGGTCGCTTGGCCCATTGTTTGTGCACCTACAGGTGCAGGCGGACTTGGTATTCCCGAGCTTAAGCTCACCGGGTTTGCATTGCGACTTTGCTGGGAATGCATGGTTGCGCTGCACAAAGCCATCTTTGGGTTGGTATGCGCTGCCACATAAGACTGAAAAAATGTCCAGACGATGTTTGATGCTTCGGTTCGGTTGTGCTCGGTGACGGCAGGTCTGCTCGTTTTTGGATAGATTCTTGGCTTGATCAGGGCTCCATCAAGTCCATTGCGCCACACCTATTTGCGGCCGTGCCGAGGTGGCTCAGGAAGAGATCTGTTAAGGAGGCGTTGTCATCTCGGGCATGGGTCAGGGACATCCGTGGAGCGCTAACAATGGAGGTGTTGTGCGACTATGTGCTCATCTGGGAGCTCGTCAATCAGGTATGCCTAGCGGATGTCGATGATCGTTTTGTTTGAAGGTGGACACCGGACGACACATACTCTTCTTCTTCTGCGTATTGGGCTTTCTTCTTTAGGTTTTCTTCTTCACTCCTGGGAGCCAAGGAACTCTGGCGGACGCAGGCGCCTCCCAAGTGCAAGTTCTTCTTTTGACTTGTGCTCCATGATCACGTGTGGTCGGCATCCAGGCGGAGGCGCCACGGCTTGCAGGACGATGATGGGAGCTCTTACTGCTTCTAGGAGCCGGAAACACGGGAACACATCATCACAGGCTGTGTTCTTGCGCGGGAGGTCTAGTTCCGTGTCCTCCTTCTCCCAGGTTATTTGGTGGTTGAGTTCCAGGGTGCGTCTACGAGGGGCGCGGCTCTTCGAAAGGGGTTCGACAGCCTGGTCATCCTGACGGCCTGGTGCTTGTGGAAGGCAAGAAACCGCCATGTGTTCGACAGTGTGATGCAACATGCGATTGCGCTTGCTCAGGACGTATTCAACGAATGGACAAGGTGGTTGATGGTGGGCTATGGTTCGCGCTGGCGGTCTTATGCGTCGGTTCCAGAGTCGTAAATCCAAATTATGTATATTAAACTTTATGTAAGCTTGGTTATGTTCGGTCAGTGAACCCCCTGTTGTCCGTGGTGTGTTGGGTGTGTTAGGGGTGCTATAACTCTCCCCTTCTCTTATTAATATACATGTGTTGCATGGTCGCGAAAAAAGAAATCATCCATCACAATAACTAAAGGTTACTCCCGTGCATGCATCCACTGTACAACGACTGCAAATAACAAATTTATTAGGGTGAAGAACTAGTCAAGAATGTAATCAGCATTATCCACCTAGAAGTGCATGCTAGCGGGTGGGAATGAAGTGGTTCTTGCGAAGTCCTTTGTCATAGCGGCGGAGGGGGATGCCCTGGCTTGGTACTCCATGTTGAGGTCTAAGTCGGTCTACTCCTGGGAAGACCTTCGCAACAAGATCATGGCCAACTTCAAGGGATTCTCAAGCGAAGGCCTAACGGCTTTAGATCTTTTTCAGTGCAAGCAACAACAAGGAGAAACACTACGCGAGTATTATCAGAAATTCATTCAGCTTAAGGCGAGGGCGCCAAATATGCCTGAAGAAGTAGCAATCGAAGCAGCGATCAAAGGGCTCCGCATCGGACCATTCGTTGGCCACCTGGCCAGAGAGAAGCCTCCGACCATAGAAAGGCTCTATGAAGAATTTGAAAAGTATTGCAGGTCAGACAACGACCTACGCCGAAGGCTCGAAGAGCAGTCTCAGTACAAGCAAGCCCAAGCCAGAAATGCACCAAAAGACAACAAAAACACAAGTCAGCCCCAAACAGTCAGGGCAATAAGTGTTCAACATAGGCCATCAGGGCAACAACCAACAACATCTTCAGCCCCCCCCAACAGAGCCAAAATGTAGATCAGCGCAACCAGCAAGGAGATGGAAACAACAGTCAAGACAAACCTTGGCCCAGAAACAAAAGCCAAAAACCGAGAAAGCAGTATTGTTTTTTCCATGAAGAGAACAAGGGTCATGTCACCAGAGACTGTCCAGACACCAAGGAAACACAAGAGCGCATAAAAAACAGGTGTTTACACCAGATTTTGGGTTGAAGGAGATTTTCGTTTTTATAAGCACAAGCAGCTAATTTATTAAAGGAAAAATCGACCAAAGAAATAAAAGGAGCTCGTTCGGGTTGGCACGACCAGGAGATTCGCATGAACCAGACTCGATGGGCTTAGAAAACGTGTCGGGTTCGGCCAAAGGAGTTCAAGTCCGGGTCGTCTTTTATTTATAATATAATGTATCCTAGTCGTTTTAGAATAGGAGTCTGTCGGGTTATAAATAGCTAGAAACCCGATTTTTGTATGGATCAATCAATCAAACAACACTTCGGCCACCGGCCAAAACCCTAGAAGTAGGAGTAAGGTAGAACTTGGCGGAACCTTCAACTAGGCAGGACTACATCGGCTAGACCGACCTCTGGTTTGCTTGTAAGTTTCACCAATGGCTCGTGTCATTGTTCAATAAGGCTGTATTTGGCATCGACCAAACTCTTGTTCACTATGATATAGGTTACTTATCGGTTTAAGTTCGTCTCTTGTAAGACTGTCTTGACCTTGATCAATCTCTTACTTTAGTCGATCTTGACTAGTTATCGACTCTATTAGCTTTGGCAGTCTAATAGATTCATTAAGTTATCGATATTGTTCATACTTTTAATGCTTTGTTTTTTTTCAACAATATCTTTCTCAATCAAGAGTGACAAATTAGCCTAAGCCTAAAAGCTGTTTTAGTTTCGGCTATACAAAGTCCTTTCACGTTCATATCAAGGGAAATAGCCGATCTAAGCTCTTCATCGACTAATTTGTCAATCTTAGTTGTTACATGTTGTGCGTTCGAGATATCTATTCAAATTATGATTTATCTAAGAACAAGTAGATTTGGTTTGATATGCTTATTATGCCTGTATTTCCGAACCCCACTGATATACATGTTAGAGTAAGTTTGCTTGATCCTAGATCGAGTCATATTTCTGACAGATAGATCTTGTTCGTGCTTCATGGACCCTGTATCGGCTAAAATAGCCGATCCAGTTATACTTTCTTCATAATGCACACGTTTAAGTGCTTTAAAACTAGTAAATCCGTTAGTTGTATCAGACGTAATCTAATTTGGTCATTATCATGGCTGCATGGAGACACCCTAATGTTAATATTTAAGTTATTTTATCGACCTATTTGTTATTATGGCTGTATGGACACACCCTACTGTTAACAAATAGAATTGCCGATACGAATAGCCGATCTATTGGTTCTATGTTGTTTTGACGTGTACATAGATCTTTATTTTTCCTCATATGATAAGCTAATCGACTTTTATGTTTTCTAGTGTTTTTCTTTATATTCTTAATAGCCGTTTTGCTTCAGATTATATCAATGTTTAAATATTTTCTTAGGAGTTGACTTTGTAGTCAAAATCCTATGATAAATGGCTATATCGGAGCCATATAATTTGGAACTGTCTGGCATCAAACCGACAGGTTCCACGATTTAACGTCTTTTTCTTCTTCTTATCAATTGCAGGTCAAGTTGACTGGCACGCTCCGAAGTCGTTCTCACCAAGATTCGGCATTGCCATCTTTCGAAGGTCCAAGAGGTCAAGACCTTACTTCTGCACGGCTTCTGAGGACTGTGGTCGAGTGTGTTAGCGTCTCGCCTAGTTTTTCGTGTCAACAACAGGGCAGGTGTACAACCCAACCAACCTCAACCTCCGCGGAAAATAAACCACACCTCCGCGCCACCATGGCAGCATCAACAACAGTACTGTCCAAGCTACCCAAACCTCAGCTCCACTCAAATTCACCCCCAGCTTTAGCATCGTCCTATTATCCAAATTTACTGCCAGCTTGGAGGCCTAGCAACCAAGGCCCAACCCAGTCATACCAACCAAACAACCAACGCAATGAGTCCAATTTATCCTTCGTAAACAAAAGACCTCCGCACATTACCTACATTGAAACCAACCAAGCACACCACCCACAAAACAGGCAATTAGAAGCACTGTCGCCACCTCCGCCAGTTAACCAAATGCCAAACCCAAAGCCCGAACCCAACCAGGAAAATCAGGTCAACCCTCACACTCCATTGCCAACAATAGGCATGATCCTACCCATAGCCGGAGGCTCGTCGCTCGAGTTTCAAACCAAGAAGCAGAAAAAGGATCATCTGAGGCTCGTCAACAATGTTGCAGTACAAGGACCCGTGCAGTTCACGGATTGGTCAAAGGTACCTAACACTTTTTTCCGAGCAAGATCTACACCTGGAAAGTTACCCCCATGCAGATGCGCTGGTGATAAAGGCCAACATCACTGCCTGGGAAATTAGCAGGATCTTAATGGATTCAGGCAGTTCAGCAGATGATATATTAGTCACTTCTCCATCCGAGGTCGTTTACAAAATTTGAATTTCAAATTTGAGACCATTCAAACATATTTTTCGTTGATAAGATGACTTCAAATTAAAAAGTTGTAATTTACAAAGTTTTATAACTTTTCGAGACGAACAACTTTTATTTTGGGTGTTTTCTCATCCGGGATTGTTTGAAAAAAAATCGAATTTAAAAAAAAACACATGTATTTCTACGTGTGGTTGTGTTAACGAACCGCCTGTAGAAATAGATTTCTAAGGCGGTTGTCTTAACAAACCGCCTATAGAAATCCATTTCTAGAGGCGATTCTAGACCTGAGGCCCACCGTTTCATTTCTGCATGCGTGTGGTAACTAAATCCGCCAGTAAAAAAAAAGAGGCGTGTAAAACTTGAAGTCTTGGTTTTTTCTTCCTCTCTCTTCAATAAATATACAGTCATATTAACAAAATACTATAAATGGAAGAATAATAAATAAGTTTAGATTCTAGGGTAGAGTGTGCATTGTGAGTGCTTTAGGCGTCCTATGATGGCCGGCAACAGGAAAAAATAGTAGGTATTGGATATGGTTGGCGTGCAATCGCAAGATATAGGATGATGGTATGTACGAGTATGTTGATAGGGGCCCCTGCCATATGCATGCATCCCATAGTATAGTACTCCATCGGCCACCATGCATGCACGCCACCAGTACCAGGCCACCACAGGAATCGAATGTTATGATCATTGCACGGAAAAGCTATATAGCAGTAGCAGCTACCACTACCTTTTGTTCTCTCGATCAGCTCGATCCCTCCTTTATTTCCTCCCTTGTTTGGACGGCAAAAAGGCATATACGTATGGTCCACAACTATATACTACTACCACTACTAGTGCATTTTATTTAATTTAAATTTAGGATGTCCATACCGGCATTGCCGCCGCCGCGTGCAAGATACTATAACAAAAGGTAACCCGGCCTGCCAATGCAAGGAACAACATAAATACCTACCTACTCGACCATCTGCATTCTTTTTATATTATTATATAAATAGTACTCCGCAATATATTATTATGTACGGACTATGGAGTAGCTGGTGGGTAAAGAAAAAAAATTATTATAGGGAAAAAACCGTTATATACTTAAGTTATATACCACCTCAATCATGAAATACAAGATATGCAAGAAATTTTGAAACCAAATACGACATGTAGCAAAAGACTAACTTGTTCGTTGATCGTTAATTTGCTTAACTTTCTGAGACAAGTTTTAAAAAGCAAGTTGTCTTGATTTCGGCTACCAACTAGCTAGATAAATCATGTTGTTCAAGATGGTGTTTAGTCAGCATGCATGCATTGATTGGAGTTTAGAAATATATTGATAGGGTTGCAATTCATAATACCTTATAGTTCGAGAGAATTTTTAAGCCTGTGATGCCTTTATTTCAGGACAGGTCGATGGAATATATGTCACGTATCTCCATAACATACACATTACATACACTGGTGCTTCACTACTAGAGAAATGAGCTTTACTACGTACATTCACATTGTTACAACCAGTAATAATAAATAAACATGTGTAGTGATAATTTGTAGCACTTGGGTGGTTATCTTAGCTTATGCTTTTTTTTTATCTACATGCATACTATATATGCAACCATGTGGAGCTAGCTAGCTACCACTACCAGACAAACGGCCTTTAGCCCCGGTTGGGGAAGGGCTTTAGCCCCGGTTTTCCCAACCGGGACTACCAATCCGGGACTAAAGGTCCCAACCTGAGATTCGAACTCAGCACCTCTCGCCTCCCGCACAACTCATCTACCAACTGAGCTATACAACCCGCATGATATAGTTTTGGACGTTTTCCTTTTGAATCCACTCGTGAAGGTCCTTTAGCCCCGGTTGCTAACACCAACCGGGGTAAAAGGACCTTTCGTCCCGGTTGGTAACACCAACCGGGACTAAAGACACAAATTTTTGCCGAGACTAAAGCTCAGTTGATAGATCGTCCAAAGGGCTGCTTTTTGCATACTCCGATCCCCCTACTTATTAATTTCGAGTATAGTAATCAGAGAAGAGAGTGTGGTAGCTGAATGTGTTGTTTAGCACTAGATGTTGCTGATAAGTCTAATGCTAATTAAAGTAGGATGGGGATGGATGATGGCAAGACCAGATAGATTATTAAACTAGCTACTAAATTAAGCCATGTATATATATGTTTAATTTCTGCTTATAACCGGATTTGTCAGTGAAAAAACCGAGAACCAAACCAAACACTTTGATTATATATATTTTATTCTTTTATAAGTGCCGCTTCAGAACTATGAACTAACGCAATCGAGACCCCACGACACGGTGACTATAAGCGAATCGATTATAAGAAAAAATTAACATGGACTAAAGTAGGGCTGAGAGTGATTATATATATATTGATGAGGACATGCATGCATGCATGTTTAGTTTTGGTAATAATGGGCCGGACTTTGATTTAATTTCTTGGAGGATCATAAGGGTATGAGTGGTTGCATGCATAGACGAAGCCTCATGGAGGCCATACGGAGCCATGGCCTTCCTTGGCTCTGGTAATTTTATAAGTTCTGTATACAGTATACTGTTCAAAGCTAACGGTCTAACTTAAGACCATATTACATGTGCTACACACTAATAATTTCTCTACATATACTAAGACTAATTTCTCTAGGATATATTCGGTTTCAATTGCTAAATTGCTCCCACCTATATTTTGGTTCAGGCTCTGACACTAGTTGCGTGTATTATATTATAGGCCTTGCTCAACATAGCCTTAGTGTTTGGTTGTCCTCCATAGGCAAGCCGTGTCTAATAAAATTATATGTTTAATTTGTTTACGTTTCATTGAGTATATAGTCACTGTATATATATGTTATATATTTTGGAGGTTTCATGTTTGTAATAAAGGTAGAGAATGTGAGAATATTTTATTTTTATATGTTGATGGGCTTATGCAAATCTATATTGTGTAATTTGGAAAAAAAAAATCTGATGTGTATATATATAGCTAAATGGTACTCTCTCCGTATCACAAATAGAGTTCGTTTTGGACAGCGACACGGTCTCCAAAGCATAACTTTGATAACTTATTTCTTTAAAAATATTTGCTATAAAGTGGTATATATATACTTTTATGAAAGTACTTTTCAAGATAAATTTATTTATATGATTTTTACATTTCTAAACTCAATAATTTAAAAGTTATTCATGATTTATATTCCTAATGTTTGACCGAAAGCTTTTCCAAAACGAACTCTATTTGTGATACGGAGGGAGTACATTGATTGCCTACTTTGATCGCACTGTACACAAGTCTCTTTGGCAAACACTACGGGTAAACTACACCGCATAAACCTGGATACACAGACTAATAATATTGTAGGCACATAATAATGAGTATGTTTAAGCAGATGGAGGTATGTAGCTAGTACAGTATGTACTAGCTAGCAGGTAGCTAGCTAGTTAGTTGTTGAGATCGACTTGAGAGTACATAGATGATGTGCATGGGGGCCGGGGTTGGCAGGCAATGCAATGCATGGAAATTAAAACAAGAGCCCGTGAGTGGTGCGAATAAAGCAAAGATAGAGAGGAGGACATGCAAATCCAAGGAAAGCATGCAGGGCCAACGCAAAAGACCAAAGAAAGCGCCACCGCAGCCACATGACATGTGGAAGAGAGGATCGAGGGCACGGGCTGAAGGTGACAAACAAGAGAGATCGAAAAGAGCAATGCAGGGGAGCAAAGCAAGGGGCCATGCATGCATGTCCCTGCACTGTATGGACACTGTATGTCCATACAACTTACTCGAGACTAGCTAGCTAGCTAGAGTTGTACGTATTATGCATGTAATGTGTGGCCTTGGAACCATCGACGGCGCTCGCTCCATATGCATATGCATGCAGCACCCAACAATAACAAGCTAGAAAACAATTAGCTAGCAGACGTGTACACGTCGTCGTCTAGCAACAAGGAAAGCATGCTGGCTTGTATTGTATATATCATCCATCCATCATATATCCATATATTCCATGGAATAATGTATATGTACACGTATACTTGTTGCTTGGAGTACTTGACTGCATCTGCATGCATTGGCCATGCATATTATACATATATATATATATATAATGGGATCGATATATAGGCCGGATGCGTACGTACTCTAGCTACGTGCATGTATCATCTAGCTAGCTAAATATATATGTATATGTATATGTATATCGCTGGATCGCGATCTGTGCATCATATATATTATGCATGGCCTGGACCGTGTACGTACGCACGGCTAGCTAGCTAGCTATGATCAGATGATGAGCAGAGATGACCGCCGTTCCGATGATGATATATCGATCAATCAGTCGAACTGTACGATTGAGCTGTAGACGTTGTCGGGCTGCCAGTCCGCCGGGATGACCTGGTCCGCCACCAGCGTCTTGCCGGACTCGTTGGTGACGCGCAGCGAGAAGGGCCCCTGCAGCGGCCTGCGGGTGTCCATCCTCCAGATGGAGCCCCAGGACTCGCGCATGGGCTCCCAGACGCCGGTGGGCTCGCCGGCGCTGCTGGACTCCATGAGGTCCACCTGCACCACGTCGCCGTCGCCGTCGCCGTACTCGACCAGCACGGCCAGGTAGTTGGGGTTGGAGCCGCGCTCGATGTGGAAGGTGACGGTGAGGCCAGGGTACTGGCAGGGAACCCTCTTGAACTGGACGTCGATGATGCCCGCGTGCCGCAGCTCGTCGTTGCGGTCGTCTCTGGCCATGGCGCCGAAGGCCGTGCCGCTGAGGTCGAAGTGGTAGGGGGCCACGGGGTAGTAGTTCATGTCCGTGATGATCACCGTCTCCGGCAAGCCGGAGCAAGCAGGGTGGGCCTTGCAACGGATCTGCATTATATTATATTATGGCATTGGCATTGCCATTTGCATTGGCATTGGCATGCGGGCACAGCACAGTACAGTTAGCTAGCTGGCTTGCATTATTGGCTACCTAGCTAAAAGATAGACATGCTACGACATGCATGCATGCATGCTAAAAGACATGCAGGCTGGCACGCATTGCTTGGAAGGACCGATGTCGTTGCGTACTGGCAATGGCAAGTAGAGTGTACCGACCTGGTAGCATGATCCGCATCCTTTGCCGTCCTTGAAGAGTGGCTCGTTGCCGCAGGAGGTCATCGCCGAGAATGGTGGCATGTTGACGTCCTTGAAGCCGCACGCGCCACCGTTGTCGTCGGGCCCCGCTCCGTTGGGGGCGCCGTACCATGTCGCACGGGCATTGAGCCAGCCGCCACCGCCACCGCCACCGGAGTCGCTGCTGCTGCCGTTGCTGCTTGTTGCCGGCGGCGACGTGGCTGGGGGCGGCGGGTAGACGACGGGCGGGACTGGGACTGGGACTGGGACTGCACCAGCAGGCGGCGGGGTCGTCGGCGCGGCATGGGCATGGGCTCCGCCTCCTCGACGACCGCCGCCCTGCTTATTATTGCTGCTGTGCTTGGCGCAGCTGCTGCCGTGAGCCACCAGCAGGCACAGCAGCGCAGCAGCGACGGCGCGGGAGGACAAGGCGGCGGCGAACGACGGCCACGGCCACGGTACCGCCGGCGCCATACGTACGTCGATACGAGATGATGATGGTGGCCGCGCCCGCTCGCCGGTAGCTTGTTGATCGCTCTGTCGTCTGTCTGTCTGTCGATCGGTTACCATTACCATGTCTGGCTGAATTGGCTCGCTCGTATTTATAGGAGGAGGAGGAGGAGGAGCTAGAGAGGATGGAGATTGAAGGCCGGCCGGCCGGAAAGCTATCGATATGATATGCAGCAGAAGATGGAGTACCGGACAGGGACATGGGACATATGGATGGACACGGGCCGCAGATCCATCCTCCCACTCCCCAGTTGCAAATGCAATGCAACCGAAAATTGCAATTGCATTGCATTCACCAGAGAGACAGAGCTGTTGAGGCCGGATCGCATGGCTACTGCTACACGACGAATTAAGGGGCCCAGGCCCACCAACCGAACGGCCATCGCCGGCGGGCCCCGCCCGCGGCTCACATGCGGGTGGAAGGGAGCGGCCCGTGCTCTGCTTGCTTGCTCGCTTCGGGTTCACGAGCCAGCCAGCCAGTTTCTTGTCACCTGTGGCCTGCGTCTTCGTGTGTGATGCGCCGGCGGCCGGCGCGTCGACATATATACCCGGCCGGCCCGTGACAAGGCACCCGTGAATCCAAATGCTATATATGTGCTGATCGATCGAGAGAATTAAGAGAAACTACTGCAAGCAATAATAATGGGACAAAAGGAAAAACAGCACTAGTGTGCTCACCATCACGGGTACTACATACTGTTTATTCATCGATGCTACTAGCTAGCTAGCTAGCTGCTTTTTTGTTGTTGTTGTACGTAGTAGGTGGATGTGGATACTACGTACTAGCTCTGCTGCCAACACAACACAATAAGGCATTACCGCCGCCGCCCGCTGCTAATGCCAGCCCAATGCAACTCGCCCGCACCGGTGACAAAGGCCCATCCAAAAAGTAGCCCATGCCCATGTCGGGTCCCTCTAGCTTGGATGGGCTTGCTTCGTGGCAGCCTTCTCTCTCGATCTGCACTAAGTACGTAGGAAGGACAGGGACAGGGACAGGGACAGGGACAGGGATGGGAACAGGCCCGACGGACTAGTCGCCAAGCTTTGCTTGCTTAGGGCATCCGCAGTGTATAGCATCACCCAAGGTGCTATACTTTGCCACGTCAGGTGATGCTTGCTAGTTCTATTCTGCTCCAACGTATAAAATCTGCTAGCACCATCTAAACATGACCCGCAAACAATAAACTACTCTTTTTTAACTCTCACATCTCTTCCCAATCTTCTTTTCCTTTCTTCTCTTTCCTCTAGCACCGGGTGCTTAAATTGGCCACAGGTGCTAAGAGGTGCTAAGCTAGCACCAGCGCCACAATGTATAGCGTCTGCCTTGTTTCTTTCTCTCACCTCCTAGCGCCTCCTTAGCACCAACGTTGGAGCTGCTCTTATTTCTCAACCAAAACACAAGTCCATCCACCATAACAATAGGATAGGATGGTCGATCCACAAACGGTGTGGTTTCCTTTTTCCTTAAGCTACTGCTCAAGGGCGCGCGTCATATGCGGCGGAACATGAGAAAGATTGCAAGGATGGAGAAAATATGCTGGACATACATATTGTAATATGACCGGGGTAGCCATAGAAGAGTTTTTCAAAGAATAATATGTATCAGTGATTATCATTACACATAACATTACTATGTTTATGCATAAATAATCTATTTCAAAGTATCCTGATGTGACATAGAGCATTAATATTTTTCAAGAGTGGAGATGAACATATAGTGGACACAGTACACATGATCGAGTAACACTGTGTAAAAAGTCGACAAACGTGTTGCCTAGGTTTAACATGTTGATCGACTCTGTTCCATATTATAGTTAATTTTAAAGTCTTGAGGTGACAGGTAGCTATAACATCTCTCGTTCTGTATTTATGCTCACTTCCACAGTGAGGTATATGTAAACTTCAAAAGAACATAAATATAGGTTTTGTACAAATGTGATCCCACATTAAATGCAGTGACAACCGAAAGGGAATAATAAAAAAGAACCACAACCACTAGGCTGAATAATACAATAACGGTTAGCACCTCTACTTCGAGATTGCATACTATTGGTGGACTTATCTAAACTTTAGTGGACCTGAATATTTACTGAAACATACCAAAAAAAAATCTGTATTGAGCAAATAAAAGTCAATAACAATTGTTGACTCTTTGTCGTGACCTGTGAGATACTTAAACAACTATAAACTCTCAACTGCATGTTTCTGGTGTCAGGAGATGACATGAGTTGTAAAAGTGTAACGCAATGTACCATGACTATGATTTGGTTGTTGCATGGTATAGATGTATTCGTTTGAGGTACATAGATATATATATATATATAGGTTGTTAGGTGTAGTTGTTGAGAGATTGTCTCCTCCAACTGAATACCCTGTGTGACAAGTTTGTAACTATATTATATATATTAAAATGTAAAACGTGATGAACCAAGATAGGCAGTCACGATTGCCGCCAAACTTTACATGGTAATCGGAGCGACTCTTCCACAAGAAAAACATCTAGCCATGGCGTCATCTTCCTCTGCCACGCAATCCAACCACTCACCGCTTGGTCCCTCCATCTCTAAAAAACTCACACGCGAGAACTTCCTTCTATGGAAGGTGCAGATCATGCCAGGAGACAGGGCAGCGCAATTTGAAGGTTACCTAGATGGAACCAATGTTGCGCCAGCCAAAACCCTGGAGCTGGTGAAGGACGACAAGACGAAAGTCATCACTAGCAATTTGGAGTATGAGAAGTGGCTCAGGGAGGATCAACAACTCATGTCCCACATCAACAACTCTCTATCAAGGGACGTGCTCGCGCAGGTGGCAACCAAGACCACCTCAGCATTGGTCTAGGCGGCGCTCAGGGATATGTTCTCGACACAGTCCCAAGCACGGGTGACCAATCTGCACATGCAGTTGTCAAACTAAAAGAAAGGCGGCTAGACCGTCGTTGCCTACTACGCCAAGGTCAAGGCCTGTGGTGATGAACTCGCTGCTGCCGGAAACCAGTCCCAGATGGTGAACTGGTGTTCATCTTGACTGGGCTCGACTTCGACTACAACCCGCCGGTGTCCTCCGTTCTAGGATGCACAAAGCCTATATCTCTGAGCGAACTCTATGCTCAGATCCTCGCCTACGACATACATCTCCAGATGCAGCAGGACAATCACAATGGCGGCCAGAACTCATCTGTTAATGCCGCCTCACATGGACGTGGGGGACCCCACGATCGTGGTCGTGGCGGCTTTGGTCGCGCCTATGGTGGACGTGGCACTGGCAACTCTCCACCACTCGCCAAGACTAGCGGACAGACGGTGGCGAAATTGATCTGTCAAGTGTGCAAGAAGAAGGGGCACGAGGCTGACGTTTGTTGGCACCGCTTCGAGGAGGACTATTAGCCCTACACCAAGTCCACTGGAGCAACACAAGTGAACAACTACGGTGTTGACACCAGCCGATACCGCTTCGAGGAGGGCAAGATAATGTAATGCAACTGTAAGAAAGGACTCAAGTATAAAAGTATATCAAAGTTAACTAGCATATAAACAAGGGATGCATCAGTTGTATATATCGTGGATGTAGACGTACCTTATATTGAAACTTGCCCTCCTCTCCACCATGCAAGTGAACCTGGTGGATTCATTTTGAACACCATCCCTCTATTCCTACGAGCACATACGCAATGTCAAATTTAGTTGCTAGCCCCCCCCCCCCCCCCCCCCCAAAAAAAAACAATTGACAGTAGGGAGAGCACCGTATAGAATGAAGTAAATATGCTTGCATACCACAGACTATGAGCACAAAGCTGAATATATAATGGATGAGGTGGCTACGGTGCACGGCCATACAGGCTGCAATCATCAATTGCGGGTGACCACTTGCCACTGCTCATGTGGTATTGTGCAAGATAGGGTTGTCTTGGATGAACATAGACAACATTGTCACCCTTTAACTGTAGAAAATACTTTAGAAGAGATGGTTATGCATCCCCCCACACACACACAAACAAACAAGGTATTGTTGACTATGTCTTTTGTTGGAATAAACCTTTTTACAGCACAAGGTCGTCAAGCTTGCAATCTAAAATTCGCTACAAAGTCTTAGCTTTTTTTAAGGCAAGCACCAGGATCTCCAAATCACATTATACCAAATAGGAAGCGACGATGAATTTGGAATTGGGGATTGTGGCGATCAACTTCGGATGGTAAGGTAGTCGCTAGAGGACTCATGTCGGATGCATGTTACTCCAATCCCAAAATATATGCATTTCGGCTCTCTGCTGTACAGTACTCCCTCTGTCCCAAGATATAAGACGCGCACGTATTTCAAAATTCAATTTTTCTTATCTCTGACTAAGAATTAGTCTAATCATATGAAAAACTTACACTATAAAAGTAATTGTATTATATTTGTATTTAGAAATACTTTCTAATGATCAAACTTTTATTTTTATAAATTATATATTATAAGAGAAATTATAGGTCAAAATATATTTTTGAAAACCGTGCCAAGTCAAATCGCGCTTTATATCTTGGGACGGAGGGAGTACGTCTTAATTTTATACTAGGTGTACTGGTCGAGCACGTACATGCACCTCGATCTCATCTGCATCTCGGAGACTCGAGATCAGATGACCGCTACGTACCATGTGCGTTAAATATTACGTACTGTATTGTGCTAGCTACTGGTACATACATACGTTTGCTTCTCGATCCTACTAGCACCTAGCTGATCGATCTGTGGTACGGTACATACTGTTTAAGGAATAGACAATTTTCAGATTAAAACCAGAATATAAATCATGATAAAATGATGATCTAGATATCTCAGATTGTATTATTTACTAGCATAGCAAAACATGCATAACATGATCTCATACATGACAACCGGTGTAAACATAGCTCGTACACCAGATAGATTAAAAAGCAAGAACAAAGACATAAGACCTGATATAAGCATAGAAATTAGATCACGAACGGCGTACCTTTCTGATGCTGGAGAAGACGGTGGCGGAGTCGGCGCTGGACGATCCTCGATGAGCGCTGAAGGAAGAGCTCGGAGCAGTTGACGACGAGTACGT